>OX637505.1:20000000-21455000 GCA_951799955.1 Apamea anceps
GTAACTTAATTGATTTTATTATTGCAACTTATTTGACTTTATAATTAATAAATTATTCGATTTTATTATTATTAACTTACTTGATCATATTGTTATTTTTATCACTATAATTACCTAGTAAATCAATTAGGCAAACTATGTTAGTGCTGTGCACACCTTTAATTGGTAAGTTCACTGTAGTACTTTATATAATAAGACTAAGCTCTCTGTTAATGTTTATGTGAATTAATCTTTGGAGTGCCATAATAATAAATAAATAAATAAAAACTCAATACTCTAATTGGGGTGTATGAGGTCTTGCGTTAATTATGTTATATATTGTATTTATGAAGAAGAAGATATACACCGTTAAATTTTTATCGTTTTAATCCTTAAAAGGGGTCATTGTACTCAGCATTATGAACAACTTTTACTACGGGACGAAACCTAAAATCGTGAAAAAAAAAATAACTGATTTTTTTTTCACAATTTCAGGGTTGGTCCCGTAGTTAAAGTTGTTCATACGGTATACCGGTGGTATAACGGTGTATATGGTTACCTAACCTAATACTGCTCGCCCAATTAAAGAACACAGCATGACGATAAATAGTAGGTAATCCAATCGTTTAAACGGAGCATCCGGAGTGTTTTTGAAGAATGTTTGCATTGTCATCGACCTCAAATATTGGTTCATGTGCGGTGCACTCCAAAATGTTTGGTAAACTGAGAAAGAATTTGGGGATACCACTTGAGAATGGTGGTTATAGAAGTGCCTTTTATGACTTGTCTAAAATGATGAACTACTAACTGTGCCCCGCGGTTTATTTTTATCCCCGCATAAGTCTGGATCCCCTGAGAATATCGGGATAAAAAGTATCCTATGTTCTAATCAACGTCATAGTCTACCTATGTGCCAAACTTCATCCAAATCCGTTCAGCCGTTTATTGTGAAAGCGTAACAAACAAAAAATCAATCCTTTTTTTTTAATTTTAAGAATAGAAACCATGAAAGAAAAGAAAAATATTTTATGTGGGGCACGCACAGGAAAGGGCTGATTTTACAAGCTTTTATTTAGTTTTTTCAATCATCTGATAACTTTGTTCGATGAATAATTTTGAAATTTTGACAGTTATTTCATACAAAAACTGTCAAACGTCAATTTTATTCGTCGAATAAAAGTTATCTGCCGATGGCAAACTCAGCCCTTTAATCTAAAAAAATCATGAATACGATAAAAAATATAATAATAGAAGAACATTCAAACTTTCAAGTTAAAGAAGAAGAAAATATTAAATAAATCGAACCGTTGCAGATTTTAAGGTCATCGAGTATTTCTACAGATTCATTATTTTGATCAACTAAAACGTAAAAGTATAAATAAGGTACCTACAAGGGTATTTTGACCCTCGAATGACTTTAACATGGGAACGCTGTTGGTAAACATTTGTGCAATTTTATTGTGTAAAACTAGCTGCGCCACACGGTTTCACCCGCATAAGTTTCGATCAAGTGGGAATATCGGGATAAAAAGTATCCTATAATGTTAATCCTGGTTATAAACCATCTGTGTGCCAAATTTCATCCAAATCCATTCAGTAGTTTTTACGTAAAAGAGTAACAAACATCCATCCATCCATCCATACAAACTTTCACATTTATAATATTAGTAGGAAGTAGGAGGTGTCTCTCACCCCCCAGTAATGTGTTAATTATGCTACAATTTGCTAATGATGTCTGTAGTTTTTTATTTAAATCAAAAGTCACAGATAAAGTAATATCATCATTAAGAGGAAGGAGAGCTGTTGGTAAACAATTCACAATTTTATTATTTTGTAAAATGTATCTTGTTGAAGAATAAGATGGCGGCGTTAGTTAAGATTTTCGACACGCGCCAAAAGATCCTTGTACTATACTGTCGTTGTGATCTTGTTGTCCTGCAATCATCTACAGTCTTCTTTTATTTTTCGTTGCTTGTATATATGGTATGTATGTATTTATGTATCTATAATTTTGGATATGTATATATTTGTGTATCTATTTTAGTAAATTGTATACATTATGTTTGCACCAACGACATTCCCATTTTATGTCAAGGAAAATCACTGTTCAATCTAAGGTTGCCTGGAAGAGATCGCAGTAATGCGATAAGGCCGCCCATTGTATATTTTGCAGTGTTTTATGTATTTTTTATGCTATGTATTGTGGTGTACAATAAACTATATATAAATAAATAAATATACTGCCCTGATAACAAAGAATGCAGTAATCGACATTTTTGAGATTTTCACTTTTTTCCAGAAATGGCATCCCAAGAGGTTCATGTACATACTTACATGAAAAAAATATATTTTCATAAAAAAATTCACTCGAAGTATGTTTTTTATGTAATGATTTTCGCCGTACTTGCATAATGCATCTTGCTCAGATGATATGAAATATGTTTTTTGCGTTTACTCGTAACCGCCATACAATGATTTAACATCCTTTAGCTTCCTCATGTTACTATATCATATCATCATACAAATCCAAGTCGCGGCCGTTACCACTGCACTCATATACAACGTGGCGCTACAATGGCGACATTAACTTAACACACGGGTAGGGCTAGTGGCCAGTAATCATAAAAATTATAACAACATAAAAAAAATCGTAACTTGAAAACTTCCACCTGCGCCGCTCGCCAACATAGGGCTCTCTCTCTTTCCTTCAATTCGCCTTCTCCTTGCACGATAATTGATTTAATAAATAAATAAATATTAATGTTTAATTAAATTAAAATATATTCATAAAACTAAAACGCGAAACCGTATACGTGTGTTAAATTAATGTCGCCATTAAAGCGCCACGCTGTATACTTTTCAATAAAACATTGTTCCTGAGAATGTAAACAGTCCAAGGTCACATTTGATACCAATAGCACAAAAATGTATCTCTTTTTCCTTTAAACTTTTGTCTGTAAGCAAAAAACTTTTTATTAAAGGCTTCGAAACAAAAAACTATTGGAAACATATCAGTTACCTACTTTGTTTCGGAGTATGTACAAAGGACTTGGCTTCATTCCGACTCGAGTCATTCAATGGATAACTTTCGACGTTATCATAGAGTAGGCACAAATGTAGGTACGAAAAATGAATACTAATTGTGCGCTTTTCATGCGTCCAGTCCTTTATGACATACAGTGCCGAAACGGGGACACTGACAGTCAGGCTGGTCCACAAATTCAAGGTCGCTCAGCGCGCTCCGGAGCGCGCTATGTTCAGAGTGTATTTGGAGGATAAAATCAGAAATTGAATCATCCAGAAAAGAACCCGAGTTACTGAAATAGCTTGCATAGTAAGCAAACTGAAGTAGCAGTGAGCTGGCCATGTTTGTCGAAAGACCAGTGGCCCGTGGAGCAGACGAGTCCTGGAATGAATACCGCGTATCGGCAAGTGTAGCGTGGGACGCCCCCCAGGTAGGTGGACCGACAACCTTAAGAAAGTGGCTGGGACAGATTGGATGCGTAAGGTGGAGGACAGGGTGTTGTGGCGCAGCCTGGGAGAGGCCTATGTCAAAATCAAAGATCAAAAGTCATTTATTCAAATTAGGCTGAGAACCAGCACTTTTCGAACGTCAAAATTACAAAAGACAGTCCCCCAAAAACGCCCGCCCTTCACCACTTCCTAGTGCTATCGCTGGGAAGAAGAAGTGGCGCAACAAACTCCCCAGCAGCACAGCTGTCTGTTCAGTTAGAAAATACTCGATACTTGGTTGTATGTCGAGCAGTGGACTGCGATATGCTAACGATACTGCGCACTGCCATACTGTGGACTGCGTTAGGCTGCGATAGGGTAACGTTTTTCATTAACTTGCGTCAATGAAAAGCAATGGCTTTCATTTTGACAGTTCAGCAACATCCATTGCTTTATTTACGTTTTTGAGCCGACAAATTTTTCGAACATAATTATGAAGCAATGGATTAGCAATATCCTTGAACATGATTCAGATTGTGATTGATAGTGTATTACGCAATTAGGGTGCCGTTCGGAGAAAATAAATTATAATGCGATCCCACAAAATGTGAACACAACCTACCTCTTACAATTTCATAACTCAACTAACCCGAGTTTTAATAAGTTTTTTTTCAACTACCCGCACTCTCCACATATAGCCTTAAGTTACGTCACTTTATAATGATAGTCGCTACTTTTTCTGTACCGCAGAACTTTGAATAAGAAATATGAAATAAGTTTTTGCATAAAATATAACTTTCGCGAAAGCTGTCGGCCGGGCCGTCAAAAAGAATGAGTATTTAGATACGATATATAAATATGTTGTGTTTCTTGTCTGTTCATCTGCTGTCGTTAAACATTAATAGGTATGTTTCGGGGCAACGATGAGTATGGAAATGAAATAACTAGATATTTCTTGTTTAATTTTGAATTCTGTTGTAATTTTCCCTCTGCGTTAAGTGACACGATTTTACCCGCATAAGTCTCGATTCCATAGGAATATCGGGATAAAAGTATGCCCTAATCCAGATCATTGTCTACCCATGTGCTCATCCAAATCCGTTTAGCCGTTTTAGCGTGAAAGCGTAACAAACAAACATAAATTTTTTTTCTCTCTTTATAATATTAGTTTAGATTTAGATGAAGAATTAGGCTCAATTCGCCGCCAAAGTGTAAGTATTTATCAATATAGAAACTGGCCTAATTATTATGCTTTGGTTCTAACCTATCGCAACTTTATTATAAATATCAGACAATTAAACTAAAATGAATTCCTCGCAGAAAAAAGTGAACTCACGAAAGGCACTATAAGATAATTGCACACTTTTTCCTATCACCGATCAGAAGCGATTACTTCGTTAAAGATCGTAAAAGGTCGGGACGTGTCGGAACCTTATTACCGGCGGCACGTCGAATGGGACCGTTCGGAATGACTTCGGAACTCGACTTCTGGCACTGCAATTTAAAACAAAGTTTCGAAAATGGAACGCTACGAGAGTCTTAATTGAAATAGTTGAATTTTTCGTACAAAGATTTCTTGGGACTCTTGTGTTTTTTTTTTTCTCCAACTTCAAAAGTAACTGTTCTAAATTCCAATGTAGATTTGTTTTTTTATGGAGCGGATTTAGAAAGTTTAGTTTTGTTTTCATAAGATTAATGGCTTTTGCTAACGTTGATCGAGCTGGCGCAGATTTGTTCCTGACACGTCTTTTTCTTTTAATTTAAATTAGAACTGCTGATTTATATGTTCAAAGAGTCATCACTATCATTTCAGTCGAAAGGCGTCCACTGCTGGACATATGCCCTTCATTTCGACCGGTTCTGTGCTTCCCGCATCCAGCGGATTCCTGCGGCCTTTTTAAGGTCATCGGCCCACCTTGAGACGTAGCGTTGGCCCAGGCCTTCCAACGCTCCCCCCCGGTGGGTTCCCGCATTGTCGAGGCGGGGGGGCTCAGTAGCCGTGGCGAGTTGGGCCACGGTGAAGCTAAGAGGAACCCCAGCGGGGGCCGCCCGTCCGGGCTGTGCGGTTTAGCCCGACGTAGCGGCCCACGGGTAGGTTGCGGTGCCGCTTGCGCGACATCGTGACCTACCTGAGGCGGGCCGCGATGTCCCCCGTGAGGGAGACATTGCGGCTGAGGATAGAGGCCGCGGCGGGAGAGGCTCTCCCTCCTTCCGCGGCCTTGACGGGGCCGCCACCGTATGATGGCGGACGCGGCGGGGCCGCAGGGGAAGAGGAGTGTCGGTGTTTCGTTGCCGCTCTCCCTATCCTCTGCGGCCGTAGCTCCCCCAACCTGGGGGGGCATGCGGGGCCCGCCTTTTAGGCGGGCGTGGAGGCCAGCAGGCAACGGGTGCGGGGGCACCGTTGCCTGTTTTGCACAGGCCTCCACCTTGTGGGACGGGAATGGCCAGGTGTTCTCGGCCATACCCGTAGCCCCCCAACCTGGGGGGCATGTGGGGCCCGCCATACCATCTTGGCGGGCATGCGTCGGGAGGGCTGTGGATGTAAAGGCTATGCCGGATTCCCATGGCCCTCCCATCACGGCGACGCGGGAACACCGCTGAGTTTTAGTGGGTATACTGTCATTGTCATTCGGACAGGGAGTCCCACATACCCCGTCTCGTCCCCCGGGAGGCGGGGATGCATAAAGCATTTCTCAGCGACAAAAAAAAAAAAAAAAAAGGCCTTCCAACGCTACGTCTTCCGGTACGCAGTTGCTACTCCAGAACCCCCATCGGCCATCGGTTCTGCGAGCAATGTGTCCTACCTACTGCTTCTTAAGTTTGGCAATTATTCATTCAAAGAGTAATAAGATTCATATTTACTTGAAACGAATAACTACATCGTCGTAATAGAGAAAGTAGAGGGGCTTGTGGCTAAGTAATAACAGCCGCAAGGGTCGATCGATCAGGTTAAGCTACGATTGCCGCGGTTGGTCCATCTTCACTTAACAAGACCCCTCCGTGCCTCGGTGCTTTCCGAGGCACGGAGGGGTCTTGGTATGTTAAGCCGTTGGTCCCGGCTGTCATTCGTGGATCTTTGACAGTCGTTACGGGTCGTCAGAAGCCCGAAAATCTGACAACCAGTCTTACCAAGGGATATCGTATTACCCAGTAACTAGGTTGTGGAGGTCAGATAGGCAATCGCTCCATGTAAAATACTGGTATTCAGCTGCATCCGGTTAGACTGGAAGCCGACCCCAACATAGTTGGGAAAAGGCTCGGCAGATGATGTCGTAATAACGGAAGTAATTAAACAAAATATGGAGCAAACTCCTTAAACTGCGAAAATAAGCAGCAATTTCCGCATTTTAGAAGCGGAAACAACTTTTTAACAACTCAGTAACTCGCAGGAAATTTCCCTGTAACCCTTAAAGGAGTGTGTGGCTTTAAGTTAGCCGTTCCTAATCCTGCACGACACACGGAATTGTTTAAAAGGGTAGAAAAAAAAATCGAAGGAGGTTTCCCAGGCCGGCCGCTAGTAAATAATTCTTGAAGTGTGCTTGTCTTCATACATCTTTTATGCGGTGTTATTTATGTGTTTCTGCGGTGTACATCTGGCCTTATTCTTCCGAATGCGCAAAGAAAAATGAAACAAGTTTCGGAATAAATAAAAGTTTTACTGCGGACCGTGATGACGTGGTAAGGTTTACGCGTATTCCTCTGATGAGTTGAGATTTTTTTTTGGAAAAGTCTGGACGTTTTAATGGATGGATTTTTGGCGAAATTTGAATAGAAAATCTAGGAATTTTTTTTACGACCGTGTCAGGTTCATGAAAATGTTATAATCGTTACCTTTTATCACACAATTGGTACCTATCACTATTAATAAGACTATTAATTTATTTTTGATGTTTAAATATATTTTTAGTATTTAATAATAATAATAATATCCCTGGACATTTCACACAGCGCCATCTAGTTCCAAGCTAAGCAACCTAATGCTTGTGTTATGGTAACAAGATGGCTGATAAACTACTTATATACATTTTTTTTTTTTGTAAATACATACATATTATAGATAGAAAAACACCCAGACTCGGAACAAATACATGTAGGTCATACAAATATTTGTTCCGTGCGGGAATCGAACCGGGATTTGGTATTTTTTCTGCGCGAAAAATTTAAAAGCTAAGTATTTAGTAAAAAAAATCAATCAATTTGCTTACTTTGGGGTCGGCTTCCCGTCTAACTGCAGATTGAGTCTGACTAACCATTACGCCTGTGAAAAATCCAAAAAAGGACAACTGGGACCATTGGCTTAAAGGCACATAGGGGTCTCGATATGTAACCGATGGTGCCCCATCTACGAACCGACCTCAGCAAGTGTAGCTTTACCTTTCATCGACCCTTGCGGCTGTTATTATTTAACCAGAAGCACCTCAATTTATGAGTAAAAAATATCCAAATAAATAAACAAAAAACCCTAACCCTTTGAGCGCGTCTAACCTTCCGTAATCCTTCGGCAATCCTCGCTGACCTTCGGGCCACTTCGTATCCCTATTTCACCGGTAGCAAACCGGCGGGAAGGGCGATAAAAACTTTGTCGTCTGCATTATGAACACGACCGCAACTTAGGTGAGGACATGAAACAATTTGTTCCTATAACCTACTTGTGTGCTGTTATTTGGTCAGGTTTTGTAGTAAAAGAAAGGATATTGCGAAATTAGGCAAGACTAGGGACAGTTCTAGAACTTAGGTCAAGGGTGAACGTCGATTTAAACCTTGATTTGAGGATTTGTTTTTTTTTTATTGCTAAATGGGCCTGCTCTGGAACTCGATCACGCCAGATGGAAAGCGATGGATGAAGTCTATGATGGAACGTGCGTGTCCAGAAGATGCCTGTTCACTCTTGCTTTGAAGGCAGATGGGTCAAATGTGGGAGGGAACACAAATTTGTATATGATAAACGATAATGTTAAATGTAAATAAATGTTGTTTCACGTCCACTTGACGCCCGCGTATACGTCAAGAAATGGCGCTAACTATCGTCAAATCAAAACCAAAAAAAGCGTTGTTTCAAATTACAATTACTTGCCGTACGTCAAATAGTAAGGGTACGTAATCGTTATTATTTGACGTACGTATGCTACGTTTGAAACAACCGGCCGGTTAGTAGGTTTGTACAATCACTTTTCCACGTCAATCATATTTAAAAAGCTAGATCACATTTTCTATCTGTCTTCTCTGAAAAGTAACGCCGAAACAAACTCAGATGTCACGTCTCTTTTAAATTCCAGACATAATCTTGGTCCAACCAAAAGATCATTTTAGACACCAATCTACATGAGATTGGTGTTTGATTGGAGTTTGTGTTAAAATGGTCTTTTGGGGAAATAATCACACAGATTGAGTGGACCTGTCCAGAATTCGACTCATCATCTGCCTAGCCTTTTCCCAACTATGTTGGGGTCGGCTTCCAGTCTAACCGGATGCAGCTGAATACCAGTATTTTACATGGAGCGACTGCCTATCTGACCTCCACAACCCAGTTACTGGGTAATACGATACCCCTTGGTAAGACTGGTTGTCAGACTTTCGGGCTTCTGACTACCCGTAATGACTGTCAATGATCCACGAATGACAGCCGGGACCAACGGCTTAACGTGCTTTCCGAGGCACGGAGGGGTCTCGGTATGTAAAGATGGTCACACATCCATGGGTCGACCGCGGCTAGCGTAGCCTAACCTGATCAAACGACCCCCGTGCGGCTGTTATTACTTAGCTACAAGCCCCTGGAGAATAAGGCCCGTAGCGAAAAATGTCAACTAACTTTTGGAGGGCACTGTTACCGACAATGTCTTCGAGATAAGAATCCTCTATAGGTTTGTACAGACGCCAGCACATCAAGTGACTACAGTCTGTCAAATTTCTTTAATAGATTTTCAACTTTATCCCTAAAGCATTAAGGTTCAAAGTTGATTGGAAAAATTTGACAGTTTCGGGTAGCTTGACGGGCTGGCGTCTGTACCTCTAAAAGATCTAGAGAAATGAATTACTAACCACGAGTACTACAAAGAAAAGTTATCTTCTCAAACTAAATAACTAGGTATAGGTAATATTTCAAACTACGCTCATAATATTTCAAACATTAACACTTAATTATTTTAAATTGAAATAGGTTGCTCTTATTAAAAGCCAGTGGAGAATTATGAATTTAAATTAAGTATTTTAAGTAATAAAAGTTGTAGAACCTTATTACAGGATTAGAACTTTAATGATGAATTATGTTTCAGCGCTTCATTATGTCGTTTTTGAACATAATTTTGGAAATGAAATTAATTTTTAAATTTTAACTTACGAGCCTTTTGTTTTAATTTGAAAGTGTAATAATGTTATGACAGTTCTGAAATGTTTTATTAGTAAATGAATTTAAAATAATAACGCAAAGGTACTAAAAGGTTTTGTAGTTCATGAGGGACTTACAAAGTCATCATCATCATCAGCCTTAATAGCAGTGCACTGCTGGACATAGGCCTCTCCTATTGCACGCCATTCAACTCAATTTTCGGCAACTCTCATCCAGCTGCTACCAGCCATCCTGCGAAGATCGTCGCCCCACCTAGCCTGAGGGCGTCCTACCTTACGTTTACCGATTCGCGGTCTCCACTCAAGAACACGTCTACCCCTACGGTCATCGGTTCTACGGCTATTATGGCCGGCCCCTTACTACTTCAGCTTGCTTATTCTGTGAGCTATGTCGACAACTTTGGTTCTACAAAGTGGTTTAGTACAAAGTATGCATTATTAATAAGATGGTGTAGGCACAACCAATTGTTGGATGAATCGCGGCTCTCCTAGCTAGATTTGTTTTTAGGAGAGACAGTTTTAACTCCCAGTTTAAGTATCACATATCATAAAAAAGACAGAATCTTATAATTACAATAAACTAGAATCAGAACGGTTGGTGTAGTGAGGCGAGTGAGTGGGTTTTTCATTCACTACCCGATCCACCAACAAGCACCGGGCCCGCGTGGTGGATTACAGCCCACTCCCTGTCATAAAGAGGTTTGCATTCCAGTAGTAGGAACGTTTTAGGCTGATTTTGCTAGTTTTTTTTTCAAAAGATAATATCCACAGTCTGGTATCCTACAAGACTCCTGTTTATGATTCTTTTTCGGAGTACTTATGGTGTAAAGAGTGTCCAGGATTGTCGCTAAACGCCTACCTGCTAAGAGATTTTAGTTCGTTATCAATTTAATTCAGACAAGAAGTTGCTATCCTCTTATCCGATTATTACCACTGTCCGCCCCCTGCTTGTCCACCCGGGTGGACAGTGTCACAACTTTTAAAAATAATTCCCACTCTCCCCGAGGGGTGGCCAGTGAGAATCATTATTAAGATAATTCACTGTAGCCACTGGTACACAGTACTGGACACGGCTATAACTTTTTCAAACATTTACAATGGCCACTTCTGGTGGACAGCGCCACTATTAAAACCAACATTCTCTTTGTCCAATCCTGGCTGATAGACATTTATTGAACTGTAATCAACTTTATCTTAAAATCGCCTGTACTATCTATCTATACTAATAATAAAGCCGAAGAGATTGTTTGTTTGAACGCGCGAATCTCTGGAACTACCAGTCGAATTTGAAAAACATATTTGCATTTGTTACCCCCATTCTTGAGGAAGGCTGTAGGCTATTAACATCATGCCATGACTCTTAGGAGCCGAACAAAATGAAAAAAAACTAAGAACAAACAGTAGAAACGATCGTTTAGCAGGCGACGATGCGTCGGGAGAACAAGAAATTTCATGTGGACAAAATCACGCCGCTAGTCCTACTATAAAAATCACCCACATCTGCTAATATTACTATAATCAGCAAAGGAATGGGATGAGCCAGACAAATAGAATAAGCAGGTATTCAAGTGCAGTTAAATACCTGCTCATCCTATTAAATATAAGATGCTTAGACCTTAAGACTTAAGCTAACGCCCTTCAGACGAAGCTTTTAAAATGTTTAGTATGTTCAAAATGGCCGCGCAACCCATCATATAATTTTATGTGACGAACTAGACAATAATATTGCAGTTTTATAGCGCATGTAGGACTCTGGGCTTTTATGTTTATTCGGTCGGGGTATAACAATAAAAATGTTTGAAATGATATCTCGTAATATGTCGTTTTTGCTGCGTAAATTTTTATATGTTTTCATATGGGTTTTCAAGGAAAAGTATATTTTAATCTGTTGAAAATGACTTTGGTATGTCATCATTGAAAAATATAACACACGCCTGTAACCCCCGAAGGGTTAGGCAGAGTCCGACGGTGTCCGCTAGGGCCGATGCCTGCCAGGGCCGCGGGTTGTACGAAAGAGATACCGTGGCCCCTGGCATAGGCAACTGAAGGAACACGGGTGGGTTTTAGTCAGTAAAAGTCTGACACGCCTTCCCGCTGCTCCTAGAGCGGGAGAAGTCGTAATGATGATTTCCCACCCAAAAATAAAGGTTAGGCAGAGTTATATCTAAAGCACACCCACATTTCTCTAGTTATGTGTAGTAAGCGGCGAGTTAATTGCCATCAACCGGGCATACACCAGATTCCGGGCTGCCACTGAGAAATTCCTGATTGAAAAACCCAGTAACACACTACCCCATCTTGGAACCAAACTCAGAACCATATATTCAGCAGTAGCGCTTGTGACCAGAAGACCACCGAGGCGTTGGAAATATTGTTCATTGCAGTCCTTTCCAACAAGCACAAAAGTAAGTCCTCTGAGGAAATCGGGATAGAACATAGCGACAAACTTTTTTTGTAAGTGCTGAACATTTTGAATCTTCAGAACATCGGGAGCTATATTGAATACAGGGTGAATATGTCGTAGATAACTGGTTAAATTAGCCGTTTAGTCAACCGCCTGGCCTTTGGAAGTACTGCTTGCCTCTCTTCGCTCTCTCGGTTCGCACGTGATTGGTTACAGTTCCAACCTAAACTATAATTTATTCAGGCAGTTGGTTGAACGGCCGCCGTTTAGTCAAAAGGCTAGGCGGTTAACTAAATGACTGATTAAACCAGTTGACTGCGACAAATATATGAAAACCCTGTTATCATAAAAGAGCGTATAGTCATTTCCATAGTCCGTAGCTTGTTTTGTGGGTGTACTGTACACCTCTTACTAACCCGTCGGGGATAAAATGAAGGAACAAAATACCTACTCCTTTTTCTTCGTTTTCTGAATACTTTTTTACTAAATGCAGAAAATTAAACACACCGTAAAACTAGCATTATGCTATCAAATAACTATACGTGAAACAAAAATAAAGTGCATTCGTAAACAGCCGAACTTCCCCGAGCGTCTCCGAGCTCCCCCGAAAGTTTTACCATACCATTCAGAGTTTTCGCAATTAAAGTGACGAGAACAGTTTTACGGGATCTTTATTAACTTAGTCGAGGAGTTGATTCGTTTGCTCTTGGTACAGTTGCTTTGGGTACAGTGATGTAGGGCGCTTGAGTTTCTGCATATAGAAGAAATACAGCTTAGTTCTACTGCGGAATGACAAAGGCAGGGTTGTATTTTTCACGCGTATAGGTGCACGCATATCTATATATCTTGGTTGTTTTGTATAAGTGGAAATCTTTATACCCTCTAAGCATGAAAATACTGCATGAATTTTAATACGTCAGACTATCTTTCGATTCGTTTTTTTTTATACAATCAAAATGACGGATTTTAGACGTCATTGGAAAAATAGGAACCTACCATGACCATTTAGGTATCATAAAAAACCACTTTAGGAGACGATTCCAAAACTATAACACACTAGACGGACGAAAAGAAAACCTTATTGTAACTAATCTTTATAACTAAGAAAGAAAAAGTATTAATTGCGACTCGCACAGGAATATCACAAACTAAACTAAATAAAAAAAAAAAAAACTAAATTACATAAAAAAGTAACAAAAATAAAAAAGAAACAGAAAATCATATACGAGGCCAAAAGATCTCAGCGTGATGCTGCGACATTTGAAAATAAATGTCACAGCGCTGGTATTCTGGTAGGGTCCGATATCCCGCTATCTGAAATAGAACTGCGTCCGACTCTGAAAAAGAGCTTGTTTTAAACTAGTAATAGTCGTCAGAAACAGGAATTGCCACCGTAGTCAAAAGGATGAGAGGTGACCGCGTACCGGAAGGCATAGCGTTGGAAGTCCTTCCACAAGATGGACCGATTGCTCATTAGTTCGTAGTACTAGCACCGTATATGCTGATGACATACACTTCATATTTTTACCTCCCAGGCGGGTTGGGTAGGTACATCTGAGTGTACGTCAACTTAGACTAGCTTGATGAATACTGGCTTCCCTCGAGGCGATTGACCCCTACCGATACCTATCTACCGATGACCTGGTCAAGATCGCAGGAATCTTCCTGATGCGAGAAGCACGGAACCGAAAGCGACGATGCTTCGGGAAGGCCTACGTCCAGCAGTGGACCTCTTTCGGCTGAAATGATAAGAAATGATATTTGTTCCGAGTCTGGGTGTTTTTCTATCTATAATATGTATGTATTTACAAAAAAAAAAAAAATGTATATAAGTAGTTTATCAGCCATCTTGTTACCATAACACAAGCATTAGGTTGCTTAGCTTGGGACTAGATGGCGCTGCGTGAAATGTCCAGGGATATTATTATATTATTATTAAATCGGAATGACATGGATTACTATTATTCAGTAGCTGCACTAGTTGTATAATAGAACCACGGCTGTATACACGACAGACTGCAAATTTGCAATTAAACAACGGAAATGTGACAGTTGCAAGCTTACGGTACTACTAAAATAATCTCCTGTCTCTTAGGATATTATTAAATTAGTAATTATGTCATAGGTACGACACTATAGTATGTAGCTAATTGTGTCAGTGCGATGCTATTTTGAATGACTAGGCAGCTGCGTAGGTACCTCGAAAATTAAAAATAAATCATAGTAAGTAAGTGATTCGAACAGCTAACAATAACTAATAAATAAAGATGTTAACACGCGATAAAAACTCAATAACTCAATATATGTATATATTATATGTATATATTTATTTAGGTAAGTAATAAAAACATACTTTATGTATTATATTAATAGTATAATGTAAATAGTACACCACAGACTACCTACTATATTTGTCTCTCCTTAATTTTTAATCCATCCAAAGGTTGTCTTTAAAAGATCCCTCTTAGCGATAAGACCGCCCATTGTGTCACCCTTTATAAAATTTTATATATTTATGTTCTGTAATTTGTATGGTGTACAATAAAGAGTAATACTATTCTATTCTATTCTATTCTATAAAAGCAGGTGCTGCGTGGCGACTTGCCAATATTACGTCAGGAAAATAGCCTTGAATTAAGTAATGTCAGGTTTGGTGTTCATTATGCATATTTAGACATGTAATCACGTAGCTTAATGGCGTAGGATAGCCTGTACCAGAAGTGGTCATCGTATTAGTGGTTCAGCAGCTTCAATATCATCAGGATTGTGCCGCAAAAGAAAGAAAGAAAATACGTTTATTTGCAGTGAACATGACGTAAAAAAAAAAACATAAAACACAAACAAAAAAAATAAGTAAGGGTTGGAAAATAAGAAAATGTTTCCCATCACATGCGTCACATCCACGCAAAACGGCTATCGCTCAGCATTATGCTGCGACCCTATGCTAGACAGAGCGCCAGCGCTGGTTTTTAGCGACAGCCTCCCTGGCCCATCTGTCATCAGAAGACATCCGCCATGCAATCATCGATGCGACGCTCTGCTAGAGTGACTATCACTAGCCAGTGTCACTCTTATCCGACCGCTTTAGTGATTCCAGTAACTTCGATAAGTGTATTGTCAAATGTTCAAAGAAAATACGTATTGAACAATATTTTATAAAAAACAACAATTATCATGATGAAACAATCGAAAAACAGAGCTCAAAAAAAAAATTTTGTAGTTTCAAGTCCCAAAATTTTGAGCGTAAACTATAATATTTTATGTAATGATATAAAAGGGAATTCAATCAACTAAAGAAATACCTGAAATTATTCCACTGAGCCATGCATTTATTTTTTTATTTGTGGTCATTCGATTCAACTAACATGAAACGGGTCGCTATTTTGAACCTTATTTGTTGCCACGATGTGCTATTGTCAATTACCTAAAAATTTGCTTCTTACCGCGTATAAATGCAGACTTCAGAACCCCAATGAAAAAACACAGTCCCTCAAATTCAGCTGCCTTGACCATTTACCGAAAGTCAATACGCAACCGTTCCTTACAATTCCATATTATCATCAGTTACATCATAATGCAAATGGGACATAAAGACTTCAAATAAGGGTGCTTGCACACGATCAAGCTGCGAGGCGTGCAGGTGGCGGGTTTGTGGCAAATTGCCAATAGCATGCAACCGCGGACAAGCTTTATCACATTACCCGGCCGCTCACAATCGCTCGTGTATTGATGTGCTTTTAAAATTGTTGGGTAAGATGCGTCAATTTTATTTGATGGGGTTTTTATTGCCTTATCTTAGATTTTACGACGTTTTAGAATGGGCAACTAGCTTCAACTTTCTGACTAACTGACCGACTATTTAATTTTGACAATTCAAAAGTTCCTGAAATGGTTTAATTGAAATAAATTATTAGAGTTTGAGTTTAGTTTCTTTAGCAGGTGCATCTTTGAGAAATTGTTAAGATAAAGAGCATTTATACTGATTCCAGGCATTTCATTCAGCACTTTCGATAACGTTTTTTAATGTGTTAATTTCTTTGCATTCATAAACTGCGGAGTAATTGCGTAACACACTGTCAGTGGCAATCACTTTTATCTTGACAGTTCAACAACATTCATTGGGTTATTTGGGTACTTCCCGCTGGTTAATACTCCGTGGTTAACACTGTTAACTACTGGGAATGATGCATTCTACTGGTTAACAGTGTTGATATTTTTTTTCCCAATAGTTAATACCCCCGTCTCGCGTATAGTTCAGGAGTGAGGTTAAAGAAAAGTAAAAAGAAATACAAAATATAACGGTTCTTGAAAGTGCTTTAATTAAGACTTGAAGCACCAAATTAATAATGATTTCTTGAAATAGATAATCGCAATAAATGTAATAAGGTTGTTATTTAAAATGTAAAAAAATATCAAATAATCATTGTAAAATTTCATGATTATTTATTAACGAGATTCTATTTTTATATTAAGTATATTAATAATCATTCTTAATTTGGTGCCTCAAGTCTTAATTAAAGCACTTTCGAGAACCGTTATATTTTTTATTTCTTTTTACTTTTCTTTAACCTGGCTCTTGAACTATACGCGAGACGAGGATATTAACTATTGGAAAAAAAATGTCGCGTTCGTCAACACTGTTAATGCATGCAGTAGAATGCATCATTCCCAGTAGTTGATAGTGTTAACCACGGAGTATTAACCAGCGGAAAGTACCCGGTTATTTTCATCATTGAGCAGACAAATTGTCGAACATGTGAAGAAATGGATTAGCAATAAGTATCCTTTCATAACATATCAATTCAGATTGAGATTAATAGTTTGTTACGCAATCAGGGTGATGATACCCATTGGCTTCAAAATACGCTGTTGTTATAGGTAATTTTCTAAATGGCTGTGATGTATTCAAATTTCAGGCAGAAAATTTCGTATCAAAATAAACTCAGCTCATTGTCGTAAGAAAATAGTATTCTTTTATTTAAAAAGTGGGTTATAAATTATAGAAGACCTTGTGAAGATCGCAGGAATCCACTGGAGCGGGAAGCACAGAACCGGTCGAAGTGGCGGTGCTTAGGGGAGGCCTATGTCCAGCAGTGGCCGTCTTCCGGCTGAAATAATGATGATGGTGAATGATTATAAATAAACACAAACCATCCTTTTACATAATTCATCAGGTTTTAACCTAATCCCAGCCAGCTCAAACACAAATAATTCCAAACTGAATAACATCCTCACTTAGCAATATTTCTACTAAACCAACACAGTTAATATTTACCCGTCATTTTTCACTTGGACATGAGTTGAGCAACGTCATGACGGCGATACGACCTCGCCACGACTTCACGATGATTAACGATGGCAGATAGTGGAAGGAATTCGGCTAAGATTAGGATTTGGGAAGGTTTTAATATATTGGGTGACATTATTCTAAGTTATTAAAGAGATGTCCTCCGATGACGGTAGGTTCTAGAACACAGGTTCTCAACCTTGTTTTGGCCACCGCCCCTTTGAGAATATATTTTTTTTCAGGCCCTCAATTTTTTTAACTTACTACCGGTCGCAAATCTGTAACAGTTATTGCCACGATTTTATTTAAACGTGTAATATTGTGTAATCAAAGTCATAATATTTTATTTCACATAAGCCTATAATGGGCACGGAAGCTAGGTGCGCGGTTCCAATTGGTCATTTCCTATGGACAAGAGCCGGTAAGAAACTCCACGTATAGTCGTAGTAATCATACATAGTCGTAAGATAGGATATATAATTTTCTCTGGGTCTTCTACTGCCCCCCTGAAAGTCTCAAACGTCCACGTTGAGAACGGCAACGCCGCGCTGCTCCTTACCTCCTCCGAAGCAATAATTAGAATTTTTGGCGCAGAAACTCTTTTTTATTTATTACGTGGAAACTACAAGGCCTAGAGATTTGTAAATTTTGCTGCTTATGGCAGTTATTATGCCTTAATTTTTGGGCTATAATACATAAGCATATCTTCTTTCGTTCGGAAGATAAGACATGAGCAGCTGGGGTGCCGTCACACCAGCTTACACATATTTATCGGTTTAATAACTCATAGAGTATTTTGACCAGAGATTTGAAAATTTTGCTGCCAATGGTAGCTATTATGCCTTATTTTTCTGACTATAGTCCAAAACTCTAACCTCACTGGTTTGCCTATATTGAATGAGGAAGCTGAGGTGACGTCACTCCAGCTAACACACACTAAACGACTCATAATAACGAAGATTTTGTGGCAGCTAAATTAAGACTGGGAACTTTGATTGCAGCTATTATGCCTTAAATATTGGCATAGGTAGAATTATTCTATCACGTATGAGGAAGCTGGAGGTAAACACACGACTATTTCCGCTTTGTGCTCGTGATTATAGATATATGTATTTTGTTTTTATTTTTCCTTATTGTTAGAATTAATTGTCTTTTTGTATGCACGTGTTTCTGTGACAAATAAAACTATTTTTCTTTCTTTTCTTCTATGATAAATTGAGAACTGAGTTTAAAATGTACGTAATTATGCCTTAATATGTAACCGCCTCATTATGCCTATTAGCCCTCTTTACTTGTTTCTTATTACTTATAATATAGCAGATACTCGTAATTTCATCAAATTTATTTTCCGTTATTTGAAGTTATTTGTATATATCTATCTATACTTATACTTATCTATACTTACTCCAGGATTCGTCTGCTCCACTGGCCATCGTTCCTTCAAATCTAGCAAGCTAGGAAGCTAGATTATTAATAAAAGTTTACTAACAGCGTCTGTATACAACATATTTTTGTATATGGTAAGTAGATATTACCTACCTGGAACTACTAGTACTATGTATAAAACAACCCGTTTGGGATCTCAATGTGGTTTTTATTTCCAGAGAGAGAAATGCAGAGGACACAGATTCTAATCCTCCAAAAAATCTCCAAAACAAAAATCTCCAAAAAAAAAACGTGCAAAACAAATTAAATTTTAAATCTCGTTAGCGACACGGTGACACAGTAGAGCAGAGAGTGGCGAATAAATAACGAAGGCGTCACTTCCGGTTGCGTTCGGAACAACTTCCGGTTTAACTGAATTAAAAGCTTGCGAGAGTTGTGTCTTACTAATGAACGTACGTTACTCGGAGGCTGTATTAGATGTAGATAGAGATTGAGATGAGTTTTGAGATGTTCAAGAGAGAAGTTTATTTGTGTTTGAAATACTTAGCGTTGTCAAAGACGATTCGGGACTACTCATATCTCCATTCTGAGCCCGGGACTCTGCAAACTCTTAAATCTATAAAGAATATACTGGCACTTAAGCCGTCTGCAACTTCAATCTATACTTCGACATTTAATTATATTCAATATCTTGACAGTTGAAGGGTTACCAGATTTTGACAAAAAAAACCGATCAAGTGCGAGTTGGACTCGCGCACCGAGTGTTTCGTACAAATTTGTAGGTATGTAACTAAAAATTTACGGTTTTCGCAATTTTTCCTTTATCTGTGCTATAAGACGTTGCTTCGTACAAAATTTTCAAGATTCTGAGTTCACGGAAAGTACCCTGTAGATTTTGATTCCTTTGCGAGTGTCGAAAATTTGCGGAAATTTGCGGCATAAACGGCTGTATCTTTTGATTGCGTTGGCTTAGAAGTTTGATTTGTTCACAGCTCCAAGGGTCAGTAGACCTGAGTATTTGATATTAATACCTCCACGCGTTCCTGAGAAAAAGCGTCTTGACAAACAGACAGACGGTCGGACGGACGAACAACAAAGTGATCCTATAAGGGTTCCGTTTTTTCCTTTCGAGGTACGGAACCCTTAAAAGATAGTGAGGTGGTGCAAGAATGAACGAAATTGAATGAACTTAAATAATGTACTTAACTTAACATTATTTTTCCTTTAACTATCAAGCTACTGAATACAATTAAAATTCGAAGTATACCTAGCCTTTTCCCAACTAGGCTGGGGTTGGCTTCCAGTCTAAACGGATGCAGCTGAATACCAGTATTTTACATAAAACGACTGCCTATCTGACCTCCACGACCCAGTGACAATAACAGCCGCACGGATCGATCGATCAGGTTAAGCTACGCTTGTCGCGGTTGGTCAGTGGATGAGTGACCATCTTCACATACCAAGACCCGTCCGTGCCTCGGAAAGCACGTTAAGCCATTGATCCCGGCTGTCACTTATGGATCTTTGACAGTCGTTACGGGTCGTCAGTAGCCCGAAAGTCTGACAACCAGTCTTACCAAAGGGTATCGAATTACCCAGTAACTGGGTTCCGAAAAGGCTAGGCAGATGATGATTTATAAATAAACTGAATACATTGGGATTCTCTTCAATGGGAATTGTCCAGTCACAACCCACACGTAATTCCTCAGTAGCAGAGACAAGCCTATCGACAAAGTTGCACTACATTCAGTACATTCCCCTTAAACTCCGTTTTAAGTTCCGATACAACCATTAGACATGTAAAAGCTTTCATGTAAAGAAAATGTTACAGAAAATCCACTTCGAACAACTTACGAGGGATCGCGATAAGATAAAGACCCCAGCATGAACGCAGGACATAGACGTTACGTACCTAATATTTGATTCGAAATTATAACTATTTAATCCAATAGCATTTTGGTTTAAATGTTCTGTTATAATCAAGATAATTATCACCCATAGATGAACAATTTTTCAATCGAAAATACATCAGTAACTATCACATAGCATTTAGGTTTTAAATGTCATAGATGTGAATGAAGACACAGAACAAAAAAAAAACTTGTACTAATTCAAAAATTAAAACTGTTGTTGTACTAATGTAAAACTAAGTAAATATTTTGTGCGAAACAAGTATTTTCAATATTAAAATTATTCAAATTTACGTTACTTACGTTTAAGTTTAGTGTTAAAAGAATTGGGACAACTTGCTCATGGTCAAAGACAAGATTCGCGTTTGAAAGTAGATATACAAGATCTCATTGGTATACTATTTTGTCAAAAGTTTGTACAGTCACGGTTATTTTATCTCTGGGACTTTAACAACAGCAAACGAATAGCAACTTAATTGTAACAAAAATAAAGATCACAGTGTTTTTGACAGGGATGCAAAATCAGAGGTAAATCTACCGTGAAAGCACTGTAAGAACAAACTTGCTGCCTGAAAACAAAATTACTTTAGTAAATAGAAAAAATAACAACGATTCCTGTCCATTGATCCTAGAATACCTACAAACATGACCACATACATGATCGCCATCTTATTGACAACCAACACAGTTTATCACGGATAGACAGCACCATAGACTCGCGTTTGAATGACATTGACAGGGGGCGCAGATGGTAAATATTTGAGAAATTGTATTGATAAAACAAGATGGCGGCTTCAGTTCCGATTTTAACCACGAGCCAAAAGTTCCTTGTACCACTATAACGGAGTCGGAATGAACCTTCTGTGTTACCAACTATTTCGTGGCTTCAAAACATCTCCACCACGTTGCAGAGACGTCTCTATTTTCAATTATACGAGTACCAACTAGGGAATTTGATTACGAACCTTTTTCGAGTTTGTGAGTTGGATCTTTGTTTCCCTTTCCGTTCAAATTGAGTTTGAAGGTGGTTCAAATGGATGCGTCTTTGCGTTTGCTAGCTTAGGCGAATCGCACACTACAACGCGCCACGTGACGGGGCGCAGAAAACGCGCTCCCATGCGTGATTTGTTATATACGCGGGGAATTTAGCTCCGTTTCCCGCGTCACCAACCAACCAGCACTGGGCCCACGTGATGGATTACGGCCCGCTCCCTCTCACCGAGAGAAGACCTGTGTCCCAGCAGTGGGAACATTATAGGTATAATTCCGCGCCACGCGACGGGGCGCGAAAATAAAGGGAACATACAAGAAACGTGTTTTTTTGTGATTCATGCCTTGTAGTAACGGAACCCTTCGTGTTCGAGTCAGACTCGCACTTTGCTAGTTTTTTTATTCAAACTCCCTTGGTCTCTTTTTATAATCCTCAATGGTGTGAAAGAAAAACTATTTTGGAACATTGTTTTAAAAAGAAATGAAGCAACATATTTAGGAGATTTGTTGCAAGAGCTTCAACGTTTACAAGTTGTACTTACTGTACCTTTAGTTATTCAGCAACTCGTTAAGTTGCATCAGATAATAAAACTACTTTGTTGCTGAAAGTACCTACTGTGGGTACCCACCACAGCTGCAGTATTTAGCTATCTACAATGTTGTGTTATTAATGTTACTTAAGACCCCACTTACCAGCTTAAAACTTGGACTTGGGTCAGAAGGTACTAATGCAAAGTTTATACTTAATCTACATACGGACTTTAGTTAAAAGAAATACCTTGGGGATTTAATACTTTGAAATCGCCAATACGAAGTTACGCGAACATCGCGTTCATTTTATTCACCAAGCCCGAAAGCGTCATCACTCTAATGGCGGATTTACACTAAGTCGATTTTCGCCGTACGGCTGGTCGGCGCCATTGAGGCCATTTTGCATCAAAATGTCGACCTTCAAGCAGCGAGCGATCGCCGGCGACTAAGCAGGTGTCACTCGATTTTAGTCAACAGCATGCGACCTCTCGCCGCTTGACAAAAGTCGAAACCTACTCTACTTTGGAACTTGCGATTTTGATCACCTACGCTAACCGAATTGCCATTTGGACAGGCTATAAGTCACCTGTGTAAAGCCCGCATTACGTTCGGTTTCTCAGAAAAAATGAATGTCAAATTAATGCGACAATCTCGTATTTGCGCGACGATTGATTATGGTTAAACAACGCATCTGTGTTGCCTTTGCAGATAACTACCGGTTGACTAAAACCGAGTGACACCTGCTCAGTCGCAGGCGATCGCTTGCCGCTTGAAGGTCGACATTTTGATGCAAAATGGCCTGCGATTTTTATCGACCTCGGATATGGTGACTAAAGTTACCATCACGTGAGTCGTCTCCTTGTTTGCCTCCCAATAATATAAAACAGGAAATAGCTAACCTAACACCAACAATAATCGCCTGCCTGTGCCAACATGAACCTATTTCCCGTCTGTTGATTTTTATAACTTGCTCCGACTTGCAGCTGACGCATCGCTCTAATTGAGAGCAACGCTGGAAAATGTTCTGTATTTAGAACGAATGCGTCTTGAAATGGCTTGTTTACACTTACGGGCTTGAGTAAGAGTTAGGTTCTAGCAAATTAGTACCTACTAAAGTGGTTTTTATTTTTGCGGTTTAATTATGAAAGAAAATTTATTGATTGGCCAAAAGATGAAGTTTTAACGGCTGGCTTAAATCTACGGCGAGTAGCTTAGAGTTAATTTCCAACCACTAAAGTTAGTATTTTAACGGTATTAATTTGGAGGGAAAAGTTAACGATTGACATGAGGAGTTTCACATTAAAAAATTGAAAATAAATTCTATTAATCATCGTCATCCCTTATAAATAGGGCTAAAGTCGTCACACAGTGCAGTATATAATTTCCATTAAATTGTATAGGTCAAGAATGAAGAATTTATAGAGTTTAAAGATAATTATATAGTAGATACGTCTTTGCTAAATTCATCAAAAATGCACGCTTAGGTAATACTGAAACTGCTGAAAATGTAACTTTTTAACTTCTCTTTTTTATAGTTATTATTTTTGTGTTTTTTATCTTTTGGCTAATTTGTATTAGTACAAACTAACACCAATTAGCCTACGAAATACACACGTAGGTATTACGTAGATCTCTGACAGTCGTTACGGGTGGTCAAAAGTCTTACAAAGAGGTGTCATGTTACTCAGTAACTGGGTTCTGTAGGTCATTCAACTGCATCCGGTTATACTGGAAGCCAACCTTACTAAAATAGTTTGGAAAAGGCTAGAAAAATTGTTTTTTTTTTTATAAAGTGCGTCTGATTTGTGCAGACTAAACAATTTTTCATAATTTAATTTCTTTTCTCCACTGACATTAGGTAGCTTCTAATCCACCCTATTGCACTGGCAGTAATTGTGTGCAGTGATGTGTGAACACGTCTTTAGTAAAAGCAACAACGTTTCCACAACACACAAGGTTCTTACGTTTCTTTTCTAATCTTTTCCGTTTTCCTGAGGCGTGTTCTGTCTTGTGTCATATTATTTAATTATGGAGAGGAACAAAGCCTCCGGCGTTCGTTAGATAAAGCGAATCATGTCGCGTCTGCGGGGATGTCTCGTTGTTTTGATAAAATATATATCGTTGTATACGATTGTTCTGTTCTGTTGGGTAAATAGGTATGGGGACGGTGTATTTATTTTCATGAAAAAAAGATCCACATAAGAAAAAGTGATAAACTATTTTGTACATTTAAAAAAAACTATACTAATAAATATTATAAAGAGGTAAAGCTTGTAAGTCGACTCCTTGACATTATTCTAAAGTGCCTGCAAATGATTTAATTGAAATAAAAACTTTTTACAAAAAAAAAATTCAACCGACCGAAGTTTTTTTTTGCACTTTTAAAATTATAAAGGATATCTTTCAAATAAAAAAGAACTTTGTAAATCGGCTTATAAATAAACATTAAAAAAAAAACAACCGAATTGAGAACCTCCTCCTTTTATGAAGTCGGTTAATAAATGCTTTTGAGTTTGAGTTTAAGTTTAGATATAGAAGGTGTTCTCTGGAAGTACCGATGTCGAGATTCTTTCACTGGCAGACAGCTACACTATGTATTGCCGAGTTGACTACCACGCGGTCGAAGTCGCGGGCTGAAGCTAGTGTGAAATAATTATCGTCCATTTACTCGTATTCTGTTCAATTGTTCAAAAAAAAAATGTTTATAAATAGTTTATCAGCCATCTTGTTATCATAATACAAGCATTAGGTTGCTTAGCTTGGGACTAGATGGCGCTGTGTGAAATGTCCAGGGATATTATATTATATTATTATTATTATTAATTAGATACAGGTTCAACCATAATCAAAATAAAGTTACAAAATCATCATCATGATGAGCCTATAATGTCCCCACTGCTGGGACACAGGCCTCCTCTCAGTGAGAGGGAGTGGGTCTTAATCCACCACGCGGGCCCAGTGCGGGTTGGTAGATGTAACATGTCTTCGAATTTTTTGCTTCTAGGACATGCCGGTTTCCTCACAATGTTTTTCTTCACAGTTTTGAGAGCAGTAGTAATGAAATCATTTACACAAAGTAAAGTGCCTACCTGGGTTGGAACCTACGACCTACAACTCTTAAGTCATGATCGTTTCCAATGGGAGACCACTGCTGCTAGTTACACTATACTTTGCTACATTGTAAAGACAATTTTAACCCCGTATTCGCTGCTAATAAAAGCGAAGCGGAGCAAACGTGACACCGAAGCATAAAAGAGGAAATTACGTCACACGGGGTCAGGCAGGAAGCATGGTCAGGGCTCACCAACATTTTCTAGCCAGAACAGAAATTTTGTTATTTTGAACCAAAATATTTCCAAAGAGAAAATTAGAATTGAGTAAATTCGCTGCGGTTTAAAAATGGACCAGTGTAGAAAATATGGTGGAGGGCAGATAAAACGATTTCTTTTACATAGCAACGAAAAATATAGGACACATTGAGTATGTAAATGTGTGCGAAAAGAAACAAGAAAATAAACCATTTAAGTACTTTATTGTTGAGCCCAATTAAATTCTGCACATCGTCATATTCGTCATTGCCCAGATTTCTCAAATTCAAATTCAAATTGTTTATTGTGGTACACAGGTAATAAATATGGTGTTACAGTTTATAAAGTGAAGTATATCTATGATCCACCTTAAGGCATACAATAATTTCAAGACTTTTGCAAAATTACAGTAGTAGTCAATAATTTAAATTTAACTAATACATATATTAGACAATAATAATCAATAATTTAAAATGAGTCAATAATTTAATAGTAATTGGTATAGTAGTCAATAATTTGTTAATATTTCTACACAGAAATTTTCACAATCTGGCTTATTGGCCAATTCGCACGAATTTGCTCGCCCGAAACGGGTGAATCGAAAATTTCAAATAATATTTTTTTTTTTTCTATAGACTACTCGCACGAAGTTAATTTTATTGTGGGCGAGTCGACAACTCCAGGCAGGCAATTGGCACATTTTGAATTTTATGCAATGAAGTCAGAAAAAGTATACCTTTTATAATATTTAACTCCTATCACTTCTGTGCGCTACTTTCCTTTTTTTCTAAACTTTAATAAGCCAATAAAACCTACCAAAGTTTTCTACTTTCCTAAGGGCTGATTTTTCAATATTCGGATAATTTTTATCGAAAGAATAAATATGGCGGTTTGACAGCTTTTGTATGGGAAATACCGTCGACGATACTGCAATAGCGCTGATCTACTATTTGCAATGTGCGTAACTACAAGGTTGATAACTTTATAGGAAATAAAAAAGACTTCAAATTTTAGTATTTAGAATCGCATCGCGCTATTGCAGCGAAGCGTCAAAGAGGTTCTGATTGGCTTATTCAAATTAGTGTGTTCAATAACACGCACCAATGACAGACTAAGACAGCGCGGCGCGTTTTGAATTTCGCTACTTTTTGCAGTTTCGCGGTATTGCAGATGGTAGTTCAGCACTATTGCAGTATCGTCGACGATATATCAAACTGACATATTTATTCTTCAGATTAAAATTATCCGGCTATTGAGAAATTAGCCCTGAGCACAATAAGTTAGCACCTAAACATATCCGCAAAGACGTCATATGTAAAACATTGTTCAGAACCAAAAACTAAAAACCAATCCAAGGACAAGATATCCTATCATGTATGCAGCCTATAATGTTCCCACTGCTGGGACACAGGCCTCCTCTCGATGTGAAAAAGTGGGCATGAATGCACCACGCGAGCAAAATGCGGGTTGGTAGATGTCACATATTATTCATTTACACATTATATACTGCATGTAACTTTGTAAATAATACAAGAATTAAGTAATCGAATCACAAAACTAACAGCCTACGAACAAGTTATTTCCAACCATTATTTCCGTTTGTAACCCCTCAAACACAATCAACCGCACAGATAATCTTCACACCTCTGCTTCCAAACAATCATAATCCCCGATTCGAAATTCAAATTTAAACCGTGGAACGTTCGCGACGTCTGCACCAATCGAAAATTAATAACGGCCCATGCTCTTTGTTTATTGGACGCACTAATCGGATCGTCGGCTTTCGGCCGTCGGCAGTCGGCTTTCGGCGAATAAACGATGTCGCGCTGTTTTTGTTTTAATTGACATCGCGCTTACATTTGCGATTTTAATTCGATGCAGAGGATTATGAGGATTTTAATTGTTTCATTATAATTTTGTTTCTATAGGTATGTTGGGGGAGGATCTAATTATGGATCTCGTTTATATTTTAGTATGCTGAAATCGATATAGTGAGGTACAGACGAAAGCACATCAAGCAATTACAATCTGTCAAATTTCTTTAATAGATTTTCAACTTTATCACTAAAGCATTAGGTTTAAGGTTAATTGGGAAAATTCGACAGTTTCGGGTAGCTTGAAGTGCTGGCGTCTGTACATTCAGGTAGGTAATGGTATATTCAAATGTTGAAAAAATTTATAATAACATTAGCAAGCCACAATATAGACAATATTTTTATTATTTTGTATTTGCATAACATATAGGGTGCGGTAATTAGTGACCGATACTTAAACACATGATTATACTCATTATAGCACACAATTTTCCCAAAGACACGATTTTTTTTAAATTTACCAAGCGCATGATCTCAATCACGCCAATAGAGTATTAAGTACCTACCTAACAAGAATAATAACATCATGAGCTGTGATTTAATTTAGTTACTAATAACAAAATATCCCACTTTTACCATGCATTATTTTTCTTCATTAATTTAACAACCGTTCGGACCGCGTGGGCGGTTCTGCATATTAGGGTAATGCAGTAAATAAATAAATTCAAAAAATCGTTTTTTTTTTGGTATAGTTGTTTGTTATAATGAGTAGCTACAATCATGTGTGAAAAATCGGTTACTAATTGCCAGTCACCCCAACAGACTTAAAATAATATTAATAATATGTACATTTAACTAAATATAAATAGAAGGAAAAGAATCATAGGGCATTAGAAAATTCGTCCGCATCGCTGTCAACAGGAAAAGTGCCCAGCATTGTTAGTTTGTATGGTGATGCTGATCCTTTTCCCAAATAGAATTTAATAGAGTTGAATGGTAGGTACACATGGCGACATAAATCAAGCTATACATTTCCAATTGTACTGGTTTTTCGTAAAATGAAAATTCAGTTTATATTGGAAATGTTTAGCTCGATATGTCGTGCGTACGTCAAGCGCACTTTGGCCATTTAGTCCCAATTTTATTACCCCGGCATCGTTTACGTGAATTTTCACGTAAGCGGATGCCGGGGTAATAAAATTAGAAAAACTATAAAAGATTTTTAAAAAGAATTTTTGAAGCTAGTAAAACAATAAAGATTTTTAAAAACCAGTTTTAAAGCTAGAAAGTGTACAAAGATTTTTAAAAACCATTTTTGCTTACTTTTGGCTTACTCTTTGATCTGGTACTGGTCGCAAGCGCCTGAGCATGAGGCCCTGGGGGGTAACACTAACAGTAACAACAACAGCAATGGCTTTCATTTTGTTGTTGTGCAGACAAATTTTTTGAACATATAAGAAAGAAAGAAAATACATTTAGTTGGCACAAACTAAAAGACACTCAATACACCAGATAGGTACATACTCGTATTCAGACAAAACAAACAATAAAATAAAAAAATAAAAGATTAAATAAAAAGTGTGAAGTACGATAAGAAATTAGCAGGAAAGTGTGCCTCACGGCTGCGCTAAAAAGGCCCAGTTCAGCAAAAATGCCAGACAACTAGTGCCTGATGCTGGTAGCATATGAAGCATGCAAGCATGGATTAACCTCATTCTTCAAAATCATTCACCTTGTGATTGATCGTGTGCTACGTAATTAGAGTGCTGCAGCCTAATTGCGTAATACACAATCAATCGGAATCGGTTTCATTTTGACAGTTCAACAACATTCATTGCGTTATTTACGTGTTGAGCAAACAAATTTTTCGAACTTATGAAGCAATGGATTAGCAATTTGCTTCAAAATGATTCAGATTACGATTGATCGTGTGTTACGCAATTAGGGTGCAGGTTTCGATTCCCAAGTTGGGCAAAGTTTTTTTTAACCGACTTCTAAAAAAGGAGGAGGTCCTATAGAAATTCCATCAAAAACGGTTCAGTAGTTTGGTTTTTAAACCAAAATTACTGGTAAAAATTACAACTTAAAAATGAAAAATAAAAACTTTTTGCTAAAAAAAAAAAAACAGACTTCCAAAAACGACACTACAACGTGAAAAATAACTTTAATTTCGTAAGTCGGTGGCAAACAACGAAAATGCGAACCCAACGACACCGACCTTCGAAATTAAAGTTATTTTTCACTTTGTAGTGTCGTTTTTGGAAGTCGGTTGTTTTTTTTTTTTTGCAAAAAAGTTTTTTCTATATTTATTTCCTCAGTAGCAGCTTGGGGCCTAGATTTTTGTCCGGTTGATGGCAATTGGGTCCTATTACATGGAACTTAAAACATAACTGCCGAAATGTAGGCATATGTTACATGTATGTATGAAACATGTTACAGGTACACCTCTGCCCAACCCTTCGGGTAAACAAGGCGTGATGTTATGCTTTTGTCTTCAAAACAACCCTTCTCAGAAACCAAAACCGAACATAACCATCCATTCATCCATCTATTTTCCTGTCTCGAGTGTGCTGGAAGAGATTTCTTATGAAATAAGCATCACCTCTGTACCAATTTTTTCTGTTCTGTTTTTCTTGTCTGTTTATACAGGGTGGCAGGTACATCGACGCGCAAACTGTAACCATGGATTCAGCACATAAGTTTAGATCCCATAGCGACGAAAGTTTTCCTCGGTTATTAAAAAAAAAATATTTTTGTTCCATACATTTTGACCGCGTAGGTATTGCACTTTTCTATGAAACAGAAGATATTTTTTTTTGATAACCGACGAAAAATTTCAACGCTATGGGGTCTAAGCTCATGTGCAGAATCCATGGTTACAGTTGGCGCGTCGATGTGCCTGCTACCCTGTATATGTGTGTAGATAAATGTTAAAATAAAATAAATAAATAAATAACCTCAAAAATCAACACACACATCACCAATGACGGTTCAATCAAGTTAACCGTTTGGTGCCGCTGTAACCGATCGCACGTACTTCATTAACCTTCTCGCACTACATTTGAGTCCGGTTAATCGCTCGGAACACTGAGTTATGGACGGTGTGAGGACGGTTGGACCCGTCCGAGATTTAGGCGGCAGCGGGTTAGATCATGCATGTTGTTTACAGTATTTTTGTCTCACGAAGCGACGTGCGCTTTACTTGTGGTTACCAAGTGTACAAACACGCTGTAAATTTGTGTGTAATGCTCTTAGCACCGTCCAAAATAATGCCGAAGTCGGGAGTGTGTGTGGGTACTCATCTTCATGCACACATTCACAGCGTGTTACTGGATAATACGATACCCCTTGGTAAGACTGGTTGTCAGACTTTCGGGCTTCTGACAACCCGTAACAACTGTCAAGGATCCACGAATGACAGCCGGGACCAACGGCTTAACGTGCTTTCCGAGCCACGGAGGGGTCTCGGTATGTAAAGATGGACACCCATCCACAGACTAACCGCGGCAAGCGTAGCTTAACCTGATCGATCGACCTGTGCAGCTGTTATTATTTAGCCACGGGACTCCTCACCAACCAACCTCCCCGCCCGCCGCTCCTCGCTTGTACCAACGTAGAACTAAAATTAGGAATAGCCAATGACATGGCAAAAATTTTATGGTTTTGCCATAGCCCAGTATTTGTGGCACACGACTCGGTGGATTAGGGTTCCCTATGACGTCAGAGCCCTAATAGTTGTAAAGTTCAATTGCTGTGAAAATAAATTTCTGCGAACAAGTTAGTATAATATTTCTTCATAAAGATTTTCTTTATAGAGTTTAAGTGACTTTACATACATAAACTCATGTGTTCTTCCCATGGGGGGAAGGCAGAAATCACAGAACGATACCTGCTACGATCTTTACTCCGCTTTGTTTAAGTTTATACATTAGCATTTTTTTTAATAATTACGTAACACACTTTCAATCTCAATCCGAATCATTTTGAAGGATATTGCTAATCCATTGCTTCCTATGTTCGAAAAATAAATCTGCTAAACCACATAAACAACGCAATGAATGTTGTTGAACTGTCAAAATGAAACCCATTGCTACTAATAGTTTGGTACGCAATTACTTCGCTGAATCATTTTGAAGGATTTTGCTCAACAACGTAACTAACGCAATGAATGCTGTCAAAATTAAAGCCATGGCTACTTTTAGTGTATTACGCGATTAACCCGCTGGACATACACGTACGCCGGTTGTGAATACTACGCAACTGACCGTTCTGAAGAACATGACCAGTAAGGTCACTGTATGTCCTTCTACGGTGTACCCTCCCGGTGTTCACACTCCCGGCGTTTCCACTCACGGCGTTTCCACCGGGCGTTTCCCTTGTAAGTTTCTTTTGTTAGTCACCTGTCCCTCATCTTCTCAACATGACCAAACCGCCGAAGCATACTCTTTTAAATTTTTGTCCCTACATCTACTTTTAAACAGCAGTTACTTTGTCACTTAAATGCACACAATCCTACTTCCTACTAATATTATAAACGTGAAAGTTTGTATGAATGGATGGATGGATGTTTGTTACTCTTTCACGCAAAAACTGCTGAACGGATTTGGATGAAATTTTGCACACAAATAGTTTATAACCTGGATTCACAAACAGAATACTCTTTATCCCAATATTCCCAAGGGATCGAAACTTATGCGGGTGAAACCGCGGGGTGCAGCTAGTGATGTGATAAGGCAACGGGCCTTATCACATCATTGTGTGCGTTTAAGTAACTGTAACAAGAGAAAGACCATTTCAAAGACGGGAAGATGACCAGAAAACTATAATACGATTACTAACTATGATACTGTATATACGATTCAATAGAATACTCTTTATTGTATACCGTAAAAAATACAGACACAAATGTAAAAAAAAAATTACTTAGCCTGACACAATGGGTGAACTTATCGCTATGAAACGATCTCTTACAGTCTAATCTCTACTCAATCCCGGACTGCAATTCATTCCGCAGTGTTTACGGTTAATGGAAGAGGCTGTGACTTCTTCTGATCCCAAGACACTGTCGCAGGGTTAACCACAATACATAAATTAATCAAATCACGCGTACATGCATCACTGTACACCTTCACTTACCCACATACACTCACTACACTTCACTCAATCGTGCCTATTTTTCCTTTTTGTTTATTGTTTAAATCTACTCGCATGCTCATTTCTAAATACATGTTTTTCAATTCTATATATTTTTTGGACAATAATAAGGGGGCCTAAAGAGGCTACTTTGGCAGAATCATAATAGGATATATGAATCATATTAAAAATCGTAAAATAGTCACAAACTGACAATTCATAATATGATCTGTGTGCAATTCATATCACAATGAAATTACATTTAAACTGTAAAAATAAAAAATCAATTTGATTAATAAAAACTGTAATGAAAAATTTACCGATAAAATTCCGGTTTTTATTTTTTTCATGCGGCAATGTTTACACCAAATATGAAATGAAATTTAACGTAAATTAGAGGAATTGCTAATGATCTGCTGGGAATTCAGGAAATGAAGAGCTTTTAGAGGTATTGCTTAAAGTGGCCTTTTTAGGCCCCAAGTAGAAGAGCGGGGTCTCCTAACACAAGCATTTTCTCGCTTAAAAGAAGTCTCCAAACCATAAAACCAACTATGTTAATTGAATTAAACATTTTTTTTCAACTACTACGCGAGTTCATGGAGGAGAAAAACTCACGATCGTGAACTGTGGAAAAACCTGGGGGAGGCCTTTGCTGTCTAAACTCTTATTGATTTATACTTAATTGAAATATAAATTGTTAAACTAGTTTGTAAGATAACTAATTGATAACTATTTGAATTTGAAGTAACTTTTAATTCTAGGGTGTATTTTTGTGGTTGCTGTAATGCCAAGAATGGCATTTTTCTTTCTTTTTTCTTGCTTATTAATTTTTGACGGTTTTACTTGATGCATTCTTTTATTTCAGCATCACAATGAAGGGTATATATACATCGACGCCAAATGTTTATCTATGTTTTCAATGAAAAATGGTCGTTCTTCCGTTAATTTTGGGAAACCCTTCTATTTTCCTGGCAGCTTTTAATCATCATCATTCATCATCATTTCAGCCGAAAGACGTCCACTGCTGGACATTTCAAGCACCTCCACTTCTTGACTGGTTCTGTGCTTCTTGCATCCAACGGGTTCCTGCGGCCTTCACAAGGTCATCGGTCCCTTCCAACGCTGCGTCTTCCGGTACGTGGTCGCCACTCCAGAACCTTTCGGCCAAATCAGCCATCTGTTCTGCGAGCAATGTGCCCTGCCCACTGCCACTTAAGTATGGCAATTCTTCGGGCTATGTCGGTTACCTTGGTTCTCCTGCGGATCTCTTCATTTCTGATTCGATCACGCAAGGAAACTCCAAGCATCCCTATCCATTACCCTTTGGGTGACCTTCTAATAATAAGCTATTAATAGTCCTCAATAACACCTCCACAATTAGCTATAATTCAAGTAGCAGCAAACGTTAAGCTACCAAGCGACTTTCCTATAAAAAACGCCATTTTACAACAAAAAGAAAAATTCGCTTGAGGACGCTGCAGCGCTTTAATTAATCAATTATCTTGATGGCTTCGAGCGACGAAAGTTATAGTCAACTTACCACTTTACGCAGACCTCTCCCCCTCTCCGTGGTTCTACTAAATTCGGAGGGAGGAAGGGTAATAGGGGGGAGGACAGGGGTCTAGCTAATTGGACGATTTAATGGCACGCCTTCTGATTGTTTTAACTATCAAGTTTTTTTTATTACGTCGTCGGTATAGTGAATGGGTTTTGTAATAAGTTTTGAGGAGATTCCTAGTTTGTGCATATTTAGATTAGGGAAGATAATTAATTTGCAAGGTATTTGTAGCAGTGGGACATTACAAACTAGACGCAATAGGCACAATATGGTAAGTCTATTGTCTTAGTTTTCATCTTACTTGGGAATCATATTATCGAACCTAAATTGTTACTGCTGGACCAACTATTGCCACGACAACATTCAGCAGCTTCTGGACTGCTGTGACTTCTGTTTCAAAAAATCAGTCATCTGACCAGAGAGAGATCGAAATTGGGTACTATTAAAGTTAATGGGACTGCCCAATAACTTTAATAGTACAGTCACGAGCAAAAGTATGTATACACTCGGCTTTATTCAAAAGCGATTTACTACTTTATTTTTTAATGAAATTTTATGTTGTTACGAACATAGCATTTTCAAACCCAATAATGTGTCGTATTTCAACGTTGCATTCGTAATTTCACGAAAAAATCGAAATTGAAAGTTGCCAAGTGTTGACATGTTGGTGCTCGTGACTGTACCTAATTACTATCAAATCGAAATTGAAAATCATCATTCTCCTGCCCTTATTTATTTATTTATTTAAACTTTTCGCACAAAAAGGTACAAAGGCGGACTTAATGCCAATGCGAATGCTTAATGCTTATCCCAATTTATTTGGGGTCGGCGCAACACGTGTTTTTCTTCCATACTTCTCTATTAGTCGTCATCTCGGCTGTCACCCCCTTTCTAACCATATCATCATTGACACATTCCATCCATCGTTTCTTTAATTAAAAAATATTTCGCCAAACTACAAATCATTGCTATTGTGAAAAGTAAGTACTTAACTATTTTACCATGACAATCACACGTAATCGGTTCAGTTTGTCATCGAAAAGTTTCGAATCGTAACATACTGAATAATGACCTCATAAAAACATACACAGAAACTCACACCCTCCTCTCATGTGAGTAGGCAGTCACTAATGATCGCCAACTGCTAAGATCCTGACAAAAGTATTCCTCTTGTTTCGTTTACGTTCATACATCTGCGAGGAATTGTGTAACACACTAACAGTAGAAAAATGTCTTTCATTTTGACAGTTCAACAACATTCATGGCGTTGTTGATGTTGTTGAGCAGACAAATTTTTCGAACATATGAAGCAATGGATTAGGAAAATCCTTAAAAATGATCCAGATTCTAATTGATTGTGTTTTAGGCCATTAGGGTGCTGGTCATAGGTACACACATACCATATGCGAGTACTACGTAGTGCCTGACCTATCTGAATAACATCACCAATAAGATCATTATGTCCTTTTGGGAACGTAATTTTAAGAACGTTCACAGTCTTAATCTCTCAAAAATACCTCTAATTTCCTTACATTTTGACAAGCGTTTGACATTTGTTTGTCGCCGAGATGAGACTGCGACTAGATTTTGAACGTTTTAAATTACGAAAATTGCCCTTCTGCTTTGTAAATCTTTTTTTTCCTCGTAACAACTGTTTTAAAATCTTTCTATAGAACACAAATCAAAGTCTTTAAATCTAATTGCTGTATTGGCAACTTCGTAGCCTTTTCAATTCTTATTAAATCTCAACGAGACACAACAAAAGTCTAATCTCTTTAAAGCGCCTGCAAAAAATGAAGTCGAAGTCGGAAATTAAAGCCGCCGACTTCCGCCGGGAGACAGGCTCGATTTGTTTCAGAGAACGAAGATGGCTACCGTCTACCGAGGCCTGAGATCGGAGCATTGTGATTTTAAATGAAATCTTAATAGATGCAAATGAGGATTAGTTTTTCATTTGCTACGACAGAGGGAACCGTTTTCTTCGGATGACTACTCTTGAAATGGAAAACTAGTTGAAGCTTTTGTCTTTTTAAATTGGACTTTAATAAGGATTTGAGGACCATCTTCAGCTGTGAAAAGGCTTTGTGGGAATGATTGGCGAACAGGCCACGACCCGTCTATATCGTATCTGATGCTATTATTTCAATTTGTTACCGTCATACGGCCAATGTCGTCTGTGAGTAATCATTTTAAATAACGGGCATATTTAAGTTGAGAGGCTCTTGTCGCTCATAAAATTAATTTAAAATGTCACTAAGGGTTGATTTTTCAATTAACAGATATTTTTTTTATCTTTGGAATAAAATTGACATCTGACAGATTTTGTATGGTTGAACTGTCAAAAATTCAAAATTATTCCTCAAATAAAATTATCTAGAGTTGGAAAAATCAGCCCTTATTTAATATAAAAACAACATAATATTATCGCATCTGTATTTCCGAGAGGGTGGGGTAGTTCCTAATTGCAATGAGTACGTATCTTATTGCCAAAATTCTGAAACATTCATGAGATACTCATTACGACTGCACGTAATTCCGTGGAAACGAGGACCAAGATAACATTCATACGGTGAGATAAACGAGTGATACGGTGTGATTAAAAAAAGCGTTCATCTGTCCAAAACTTCAGCAAACTTGCTAGATCGATCGCAACATTTATCATTTAGTCACCCTCCGGTCTTTTCAGTTGCTCACAATCGATCAAAGTTATAAGCTATCCGTAATTCCCTATCGGAAAACGTAAACGGTAACCAAAATACCGCATATATGTGCCGTCAAACGTGATTAAATACCGAAACTCGGAACAACTGAGTTGTAAACAACGCCATCTATTAGCGGCGGTGAAAAACTAGAGTTGACAGTTGAGATAACGTTACGGCATGCTAAAGTTAAGGGCCCTACAGAAGGACCACCTTACTGATGCTGCACGATAACCAATCAAGACACGGGCTTGGGCGTGTCCTGATTGGTTAAAGGCTTTCCAAGCGTGGCGTGACCTCGGAAAGCCTTTCAGCGCCCAGTTGTCTCGACTAACGCCTCATTTTCTGCCTCAGCCTAAGCATAAACAGCCTGTGCTGGGGCTAAAGCCCCCATATGTTGGAAACAAAAGAACGTAGGGAATTGAATTCTTAAAAAAAGTCGAGAGGTGTCGTGGGACACCAGTGGGGTATTTGCGTAACCCACTAATGCCTTTCATTTTGATAGTTCAACAACATTCATTGCGTTATTTACGTTAATGAGTAGACAAATTTTTCGAACATATGAAGCAATAGATTAGCAATATCCTTCAAAATGATTCAGCTTGTGAAGGTGCCGGTTGGAACGAAGTTCCTGCCGCTTTAACCGTCACGACACACGTTCAAACGTTACACTTTTTTGGTCTATCTCTCATTAGCCAGGCGTGCAGAGAATAAAGTGCGACAAGGAAGTTCGTGCAGACGAGTCCTGGAGTGGAGACCGCGTGTCGGCAAGCGTAGTGTGTAACCCCCAGCTATATGGACGGACAACCTAAAGAAAGTGGCTGGGACAGACTGGATACGGAAGGCGGAGGACGGGGTGTTGTGGCCTGGGAGAGGCCTAGAGACATTGAAGGAAGTTCGTTCGTTCCAAAAAGCAGAGAATTTCATGACCAAATTTCCAGCGACTTCGGCAAATCATACGCAGTGTTAAGTTAGCCTTCTGCCTCTATAATCCAACGTTTTAACTCTCAGAACCGCCGCGGGTCATTTAGACCGATAGCGCAGATTTATGCGAAGTGATTTTTAACCCTGCATAATGCGAAAGCTAACGGGTTGGGTCGCATGACGGATGGCACTTGGTCCGAATTTCCTAAATTTCGTGATTTTCGTCAGTTTTTATGGCCGTTGTGCTGTTTGTTCTTTATGATTGATTGTCGGGTATTGACGAGGTAATGTTTATTTATTGTATAGGTTATTGTAGCAGGAGGTATCGTGCATCATTAGTCTGTAGGTTGACTCAATCAATCTGCATAGCTTTTCCAAATTGGGTGCTGCTTGTACAGACGAAACAAGAATAGAATACAGACGCGCAAACTGTAACCATAAATTCAGCACATGAGTTTAGACCCCATAGCGTCAAAATTTTTCGTCGGTTATTAAAAAAAATATTGCTGTTCCATACGTTTTGACCGCGTAGGTATTGCACTTTTCTATGAAACAGAAGATTTTTTTTTTGTGTAGAATTTTGTAGAATTCTCTTTAATAAGTACACCATATGAATTACAGATACTCGTATAAGGGTGATACAATGCGCGATCTTTTAAAGACAACCTTTGGATGGATTTAGGGAGAAAGAGACACTACAACATGGAGTCGCCCCAGAATTCGGCTACGTTTTTGGCACCACCTTAGTTTACGTCTATAAGAGTTCCTGTACTATACAGACAACTGGACATGCAGCACATGATATTATTACGCATTCCTTCCTTGCTAACCATAGTATGATATTTCCCAACATCCATCAATTGTTTCTTTGATCTTCCTCCATTCTTGCAGGAGAAAACCCTGGACTGAACTCTAAAATCGCCAAAACGCAATCAGCAAGCGTGGTGATCACTGCTTGTTGTTGTCTCTCTTACTCCCGAAATCCATCTAAAAGTTGTCTTTAAAAGATCGCTTTTAGCGATACGACCGCCCATTGTATCACCCTTTGTAAAATTTCTACATTTAATTTATAATATCTGTAATTCGCATGGGGTACTTAATAAAGATTGTTCTATTCTGTTCTTGTTTCTTCTGTACGAGCAGCACCCTAATTGCGTAACACATCTTTAATCATAATTTGATTTTAAAGGATATTGCTAATCCATTTCTTCACATGTTGGAAAGTGTGTCTACTTAACATCGTAAATAACACAATGAATGTTGTTGAACTGTCAAAATTAAAGCCATTGTTACTGTTAGTGTGTTACGCAATCAGCACGCTGATCCATTTGGCTTGCAGTAAGAAAATTACCTCCTTTACATAATATTTATTCGATCTATTTAAAATTCCCAATGACTCATGGTGTAACTTTTACAACCAGTTGTAAAACAGTTGCGTGACGAGTACGGAGTTAGGGCGTCTCTATGCCCAGGGGACCGATAAATAGAACAAGTTTATAGCACACCCGTGTTCCTCAACTGTCATGCGTGCAATACGGTATTAGGGACGCGTAGATTTTTTTTTATTGGTGACGTCACTCCGTAAATAGTTCTCCTTAAATATGTTTTTTTTTGTTTAGCTTATACTGTTCTACTGCTGGGCAAGGGTTCCCCCAAGTCCTATCAGGAACTCTTTTCCCGCGCCACCTCGGACCAGCCCTCGCGGTACGCGTCAATAGAGGCAATTCCCGTATTTTTAGAACGTTCGCATTCTGTCAAAAACACAATCGATTTACAGTCACGAGCACCAATATGTCAACGCTTGGCAACTTTCAATTGTGATTTTTTCGTGAAATAACGAATGCAACGTTGAAATACAACACATTACATAAACCTATGGGTTCAGAAATGCTATGTTCGTAACAACATAAAATTTCGTTAAAAAATAAAGGAGTAAATCGCTTTTGAAAAAAGCAGAGTGTATACATACTTTTGTTCGTGACTGTACATACATTTTTGTTTGTCAATTTAGATAAGTTTTTGACATTGATTGTCGCTTAGATGAGATTGTGACTTGAATTCGAACGTTTTTTAAGTAATTACGAGAATTATTGGCATTCGCTAAAATAACATTAAATATACAAATAAGTTATTTGTGTAATATCAAAATAATTGGAAAGGTAATTTAATAATTACGCTGAAATAATCCGGTACCGATTATACGGAATGCTACTTCCTACTATATATATATAATATTATAAATGTGAAAGTTTGTATGAATGGATGATGGATGGATGTTATTTAGTCTTTCACGCAAAAACTACTGAACGGATTTGGATGAAATTTAGCACACAGATGGTTTACTCGTATAACCAGGATTAACATATAGGATACTATCTATCCCGATATTCCCATAGGACCGAAACTTATGCGGGTGAAACCGCGGGGCGCAGCTGGTACGGAATAAGAAGTTTCCATTTCCCGTAATCCTTTATAATAATTAATTTACTGTTGGAATTAAAGTTACTTTGGGTAAAGCGATGAAATAATAACAGGGTTAATACAATTATTAATACTCTTTAACTAGGATTTTGGTTTCACTACATTCTGATAAGTTTTTGTTTAACATATTTGGTGAACTAGCTGCTACGGACTTTGTTCGCGTGACATTTTAATATATTTTGATATTATTTATTTTTCTAAAATTAAGCCTAAGTTACTCCTTATAACATCAGCTATCTGGCAGAGAAAGTCCCGTCAAAATCGGACCAGCCGTTTCGGAGATTAGCCGGAACAATTTTTTTTATTTTATATGTAAGTACCTTATATACTTTCATTATGCATTTAGTAAAAACTGTTTTTTTTTCGCATTACAAACAGACAGTTCAATTGTATTTATTTGTATAGATACTTATAGTGTCATACAAATTCTGTTTTTCAGAGCTTATCTTGAAGATAAACCGTAAAGAAAATGTCGTGGTGACGAAAGTTTTCACTATGAATGTAGAGGGCTATAAGAGTAGCGGAAGACCAAAGAAACGATGGATGCACTGTGTGAAAGATGATGTGGTTAGAAAGGGGGTGACTACCGAGATGACGACTGACAGAGAAGTATGGAAGAAAAAGACATGTTGTGCCGATCTCAAATAAATTGGGAAAAAGACGGGAGACTGATGATCTTGGAGATAAACAGAACATATCGAAACAGGCCTAGTCAATCAATTTATAGGGTTCCGTACGTCAGAATGAAAAACGGAACCCTTATATGATCACTCGTGTATCTGTATTCTGTTTGTCTGTCTGTCCTTCTATCACAGACAACTTCCCCAACCATTATCTGCGAAACGAATAAACCTAAAGTTTAAAAAAAAATATATATATATAGAAAATAGCTCTTTGATTATAGATTACTGAAAAACCTAAGCCTATGATCGAACCGAAGTCTAAAAATAACACAGTACAGACGAAGAGCTACCCGAAACTGACAAATTTTCCCAGCCAACGTTGAACCTAATGCTTCAGAGATAAAGTTGAAAATCTATTAAAGAAATTTGACAGATTGTAGTAGCTTCATATGCTGGCGTCTGTACAAACTTACATCTGCAGTTGAAATGTATAGGAGTACTTGTTCAACTACACACATTTTCAACTACAACATAAAGTTTGTTCTTTGGATAAATTATAGGTATAAAACATTGTAAGTATACACATACATTTATTTTTCGTACGGAACTATAGATACAAGAAAGAAGTTTTTTTTATATTTCTACGAACGGAACCCTCTGCAGGCAAGTTCAATTCGCACTTGTAAGGTTTTTTCTATCACTTTCGTATTCTCGAACAAAATAGACGCATTCTTATTAATCTCAATAGACATCGCCCTGCGAAGGGGACATCGCATTTTTAATTCTAAAACGACGCATCATCCATTTTCCTAAATCGAACGCGTCATCAATTAAATTACTTATCCCTATTGTGAGGTAGCGAACATGTACTCCGACCACTAACTTATGGGAAACTTGAATCATTGGAAAATCAACTTTATGTACACGGATATAGAGTCAGTAAAGACTGTAGGTGTAAGTTTGTGAGGGGAGGCTAGGGTAAGTTGGTACAGTAAGGAAATTTCTCCCGAATTTTCTCTTAAGGGAAGCTCTTTATGTGGTCTCTTGGGAACCATAGTGTATGCAACTTGTAGTCTACAGCGTCTGTGTCTGTCTATGACAAGGGGAAGTTTTTGTTTGGACCATAAATATGTTTCAACGATATTGATAAGGCATATGGATGGCGTGGACACAGTTTCATTGATTTTTGCGTGTTATTTTAGAGGAATGTTCTGTGAAAGTGATTTTTATGATCGTATAATGGACTTTCTCAATCAGTTTTATAATCTATAGTCTATACTAATAATAAAGCTGAAGAGTTTGTTTGTTTGAACGCGTTGACCTCTGGAATCACCAGACGGATTTAAAAACATATATTTGCATTGAATAGGTCAATGTTTGACGAAGGCTCTATGCTATTTAATATCATGCTAGAACCCTTATGAGCCGAGCAAAAAGAAAAAAAAGTCAGAAAGAACGCTAAGCGAAAACGAAGTACTTAGTAGCGCGGGCAGGCGATGCGATGCGATGGGGTGGATCGCGGGAGTAATATATTTCACGCAGACGAAATCACGGACAGAAGCTAGTATCTAGAATTGTTAGTTTTTGTTTTTTATAAAAAACGTTGCCCCACTCTAGGAATTACTCCTGCATCGTGGGTGCGTTTACAAACATTTAAACTCACATACACAAACAGCCACACTCGGAACAACTACTTGTAGGTCATACAAATATTTGTTCGTTTGATAAACGGAATGGACTTTTATATCATTAACGACTAGTGATTTTATCCAATACAACACACACACACACATAATTATATGTACGAGTATGTCATGACATTTTATTTCGATTTTGTATGAGCCTTTCTATAATTTCTAGCATTTAAATAAATTCTCACAATTTATTATGACGGACACACAGTTCCCTATGTGTTTGTTATTCCAGCGTATGGCACTTGTTGGTTGCAGCTGAAAATCAGCGTCAGGTGGCCCTTTTGGCATCTCTGTTCATCATCATCTCTGTTTTCTATTTTTATAGTTTTAAGGTGTATTCATTTTGTGTAATGCCAATAAACGCATTTTTCTTTCTTTATGCATTTCACATCCCAGAATGTCACATTTAAAAAATTTAACGGCACATTAATTTTAGTTTGCCTTCAAACTCATAAACAAAAGATCTTCTAAACTAACGAAAACAACAACTGCCCTAAATACCCCATACTTATTCGTCTTAGGGTCGTGTCGATGGGCTAACTTGGAAACCTTTCAGCAGTCTGATTTCCGACTAACATTAACCGTCTATGCTGGCCCTCAGGCCTCCTCAGGATTACCAGCGCTGTGACATTTAAAAAAATGAATGTTGAGATTTCATCATGATGCCTTTTGGCCTCGTATAGGGCTTTCCGTTTCGTTTTTCTTTTTGTTACTTTTATTTTTATATAATTCAGTTTTTTATTTTTGACTGTGTTTAGTTTAGTTTGTGATCCTTTTGAAGTCGCAATAAATTATTTTTCTTTCTTTTCGCGTGTCAATGGCAATCTAAATGGACTCGGCCCAGAATTCGGCTACTTGTTTGACGCCATCACTAGCGTCCCGTGCAGCTGACGTCCCATCGTTTGTGGAACAGCACCACATTTACACTCCAAAGCGGAGTCGTCTATGAATCACCACCTGAACAGGTTTTCCTTGCAGCCAACCTGGGTCCGGAGTCTGTTTAAAGACTTCTAGGTTACCCAAGGTAACTCATGTCCAGGTGGGAGTTCTTCAGCGGGTGGAAGGAATGGTTTGGGTAAAGAAATACTTGGATACTCTACAACAACTCTAAAAGTTGAAAACAAAACATTTTCAAACAAACTATAAAGTTACTTTGTTTGCTACTTACTCCTCCTTTTCAAAGAATGTCCATTTTTATGGAACTTTGTCTTCAAACCACTGCCTATTGATAAGTCGAGGTTGTGTTGATAAACAAACTCGTGTGCCTGCTCGCTGATCACACGAGTGCGATTGCGACCTACTAATTAATGGGTGAATATTGAGGGTTCGAATCCCAGGTTTTGCAATGTTATCTTATTGGACTTTTCCATCGGGAATTTCAATCACACCGCCGTCACTTCAGGTTCAGTTTATAACCAGCGTGCCTATAGACATAAGTCTGAAATGAACGTTTATTATTATTATCTACTTATATAAATAAAAATGGATCTTCGAAATGTATGTACGCACGGCTACTCATCTAGCTATAAATAACCAGTATAAGCTGACTTCTGATTGTACGAAAAATGTAAACGACGCGAGGTCAGCTATAACTGGAAATGTATAGCTTGATGTGTAGCCGTGTGTACGCTCATAACTTTCGAACGACAGCACCAAATTGGATAATTCTTTTTTTTGTGTTTGTTATTGTCAGGACAAGGTTTGTATACATAATTGGACCCGGTAGGTGGCGCTGCTTTTTCGGGTGGGATGACGTCTGCCGGGTCCGCTATGTTCTATCAATCAATCAGCGTTTTACTTATAGGAGTACGGTAGGAGTAGTATAGGAGTAGGTTAGGAGTAGGGTAGGAGTAGTGTAGGAGTAGGTTAGGAGTAGGGTAGGAATAGGGTATGAGTAGTGTAGGAGTAGGTTAGGAGTAGGGTAGGAGTAGGGTAGGAGTAGGGTAGGAGTAGTGTAGGAGTAGGGTAGCGGTAGGGTAGGCGTAGGGTAGGACTAGGGTAGGAGTAGTGTAGGAGTAGGGTAGGAGTAGGGTAGGCGTAGGGTAGGGGGTAGGACACCACGCAAACGAAGTAGCGCCGGGCAGCTAGAAATTTATATGGCAAAACAACGTTTGCCGGGTCAGCTAGTTATTAAATAAATGCATATTGTTTCCTTCTACTTCTTCCCCCTCCTTTTTTTCCTTCTTTCTTCCTTCTATATCAGCGGCACTCATACCTACACTTTAAACTGGACACAGCAACTCTGCTTGGTATAGGTATTATGGTTGTACCTATGTAGCATTGCCTCTACTAACTCCTTCACAAAGATATTGAACTATGAATCTCTATAAACTCAGTCTTGATGTGCTTTTCCCTTTTCTAATAATTTTAACATTATTTCATTTTCTCTATTTTTATTTTTATCTTGTGTACACCAGTTACATTATTGTGTGTTGTTATTATGCACCTAGTTAGGTGTGTGGTCGACTATTTTTTTTTATATTTGCCTGCCTTAGTAGTAAGTAACCTTTTGTACTATTGTGATTTCTACTGTATCTGTATTGTTTGTTGAAGATCCCAAATAAATAAATATCTAGTACTAATTCAATAAGAGTCATTAAGAGATCCGCGATGAACAATCAAACATCAATCAGACTATAAATCAACAATTATATAATTCAACTTAAATTGTAAACAATAAATTGTCGATTTCCTACCAGACAGCGGAGTATGCGATTGATTCGTCCAAAACGTCAGAATTATTCTGTTCCATTTCTTTCTGTCGATTCACTCCACTCGTAGGGGCGTTTATTGATGGTTTACTCAAAACTAAGCGGTGATAAGTCTTTTATTGAGAGGGCCGGACTCGAATGGAACACAGGACTGAAAAATAACCATGTATTTTACGTATGCTAAGCTTGTTCTTTGAAAACTTTGTTGTTCCTACATACAAGACTCGAATTCCTAAAGAATTATACCCATTTTCACGAACACCAGGAGATACCTGTATGAAAGCGTGCTGTTCGATTTTTATCTTTCGACGCTATTTAATTCGAACGTTTAAAATCCAACAGAGCTAAATGACCAAAGTTAAGATAACGTTTAGCGATAATGATGGGCTTTCGCGACTGTCAATTATCGTGCCCGAATATTACAATTTCAAATGGGCCGGAGTTCAAATCCAACTTACATGTATATTTACATTAATTTCAGCACTACATCCGCCAACGTCCATACTACGTTGAATACACCGGTTCTCGTCCGATCACCGAAGTTAAGCAACATCGGGCGCGGTCAGTACTTGGATGGGTGACCGCCTGGGAACACCACGTGACGTTGGCTTTTTGCAAATTATTATAGAAGCACTTTTAATAATTATTATCTTGAATTCCGTTTTAAACAATATTTTTCACTTACATACCTACACATATGTTTTGGATTTGCTCGGCTTCACCAAGCAATATAGCAGTACAACAATTAGGTACGGTCACCAAAGGAAACAAGTAACCAGTGTCGTCGGATATAGTTGAAGTTTATTAAGAAACCAATGTATGTTTCAAATAAAATTTAATTTAATTCATTGAAAACAAACAGTTAAATTATCAAATTAAATTTCATTCAAAAACATCCATCGCGGTTTCTTACTAAACTTCAACTATATCCGATGACCCTGGTTCTTATATCTTTTGGTGACTGTACCTACCCAAGTTTAATGAACATTGTAATCTATGTAAATTAATACATTGTTTTGTTGTAATATTTCACATTTAAGCAAACAAATTAAATGCCTTTCATCTGACATTCAAATTCTGCAAGACCTCAAGCTGTGATTGTTTAAAATTAAAATTGTTTTGTTATTTAAATAAAACAAATAAAGAGAGCAGTTGGTGGCCCAGTGGCACCGGCCGCGTATGAGTTGTAGGTCGTAGGTTCGAACCCTGACAGGTGCTATAATTTGAATAAATTATTTCATCACCACTACTCTCAAAACGGTGAAGGAAAACATCGTGAGGACACAGGTGTCAAGAACGCACTGTCTCGTCGGCCGCACTGTAAGTACTTTTTTTTTCCTATTGCCAATTGAGCTGATGTCGACTATTCTCCCCATAGATATCCGTGATTCTCCCAGTGTCACGTTTAGTCGGTAGCGCAGAGGCGTCAGGTATTGACATTGTTGTTAGGGCCACAATAATGACGTTTAGGCTATATTTTTAAGCTGTCACAGGCGCCATCATACAGCACCCTAATTGCGTAACACACAATCAATAGTAATCTGAATCATTTTGAAGCAAATTGCTAATCCATTGCTTCATAAGTTCGAAAACACGTAAATAACGCAATGAATGTTGTTGAACTGTCAAAATGAAACCGATTCCGATTAATTGTGTGTTACGCAATTAGGGTGCGGTACATACTTACATAATCAGCCTTTAATGTTCCCACTGCTGGGACACAGGCTTCCTGTCTTCGTGAGAGATTGGGCTGTAATCCACCACGCAGGCCCAGTGTGGGTTAGTACGAGTAGATGTCAGATGTCTTAGATTTTTTGGGTCTAGGACATTCCAGTTTCCTCACGATGTTTTCCTTCACCGTTTTGAGAGCAGTGGTGATGAAATTATTTACACAAAGTAAAGTGCCTGGTTGGGTACGAACCCACGTCTTACAACACACATGAAAATCATACAGTGCCGCTAGGTTAACAATATTAGCTGCCTAAAACTAATGACACAAAAACTAAATCCTTACCTACAGTCCTAATCCAACTCACACACACTCAACCACACTCAACTTTTTGCCACTCGCGAGTACATCTCTGCTTCCCCTTTTGACAATGAGTTATCTGCCGTGAATTGCCCCTATAAGTTGCAATGGACACTTTAAGGGCCCGGGTACCAATTGGCGAGCTTACAAATAGATTTTTTACCCATATAATCCAATATGGGGGCGAATCTTCTAAGGATCACGTGATTGAGTGCGTCGGCGATTTTTTTTTTTGCTCTACTTGTGGGTAATTCGCTACGTATGTGTTAGTTTACGTACAGTCACCAAAGGTAAGTAACCAGGGTCGTCGGATATAGTTGAAGTTTAGTAAGAAACCGATGGATGTTTTTGAATGAATTTTTATTTCATAAATCAACTGTTTGTTTTCTAATAACTACATTTTATTCGAAAACATCCATCGGTTTCTTATAAACTTTAACTTTATCCGACGACCCTGGTTACTTATCTCCTTTGGTGACCGTACGTTGGGTAGACGTTTTCTTGAGTGGAGACCGCGAATCGGCAAACGTAAGGTAGGACGCCCTCAGGCTAGGTGGAGCGACGATCTTCGTAGGATGGCTGGTAGCAGCTGGATGAGAGTTGCCGAGAATCGAGTTGAATGGCGTGCAATAGGAGAGGCCTATGTCCAGCAGTGGACTGCTGTAGGCTGCTGATGAAGTTTTTATAAACATTAAGTAATAGGATTAGTGAAATCAACCATTTACCTACTTGAAACTCATAGTACCTACTTATCGCATTTTCTTTGTACTTTGTGTGCAGAGACTTCGGCGCAATGATTTTTAGTTCGATGATAAAAAACTTTTTGCAAAAAAAAAACAACCGACTTCCAAAAACGACACTACAAAGTGAAAAATAACCTTAATTTTTCGGAAGTCGATGTCGTTGGGTTCGCATTTTCGTTGTTTGCCACCGACTTCCGAAATTAAAGTTATTTTTCACTTTGTAGTGTCGTTTTTGGAAGTCGGTTGGTTTTTTTTGCAAAAAAGTTTTTATTTTTCACTTTTAAGTTGTAATTTTTACCAGTAATTTTGGTTTAAAAACGAAACTACTCAACCGTTTTTGATGAAATTTCTATGGGACCATTTGGGAAGTATACCCTTTCCAACAAAAAAATATTTTTTCAAATCGGTTGGCAAGCGACGGAGTTATGCGTGAACAAACATAAAAAAAAAATATATAAACATCGAATTGAGAACCTCCTCCTTTTTTAGAAGTCGGTTAAAAATGTTTCAGGTTAATGAACCACAATACTGAAAAACTCTTAATATGCTATGAGGCTGCTAATGGGTTAGTTGAGTTGGGTTGGGTCTCTTGGGTGGATGGGGTGACCTCTGTTCTGCCACCGACGATGCCGTGGACGTGGCGAACTTATGGGCCAACATGATCTAAAATACCGTCGTGCAAGCGATACGGAGGAGAAGATGGGTTAGCTAATGATAAATATAATGTGTAGGTATACTTTGTTTTTTTTCTGTCTTAAGTTCCTAAACATCTTTTATTAAAGTATAAAGTTGAGTTAATCTCCTGAACTGAACTTTTCACTAAATTTAAGGATAGTATCACCAAAATATTATAAAACAGAAGGTTAATTCTCGTAATTAAAAGCGTTTAGAATCTAGGCTCAATCAAATATCAGCGACAATCAATGTCAAAAACTTGTCAAAAATGTAGGGAATTCAGAGTTATTTTTGACAGATTGAGACTGAGCTTAGAATGCGAAAGGTCTTAAAATGAAGGCTTAAATAATCATCATTGCCATTGCCATTAATATTTGTCATGTTATAATTCCAGTTCTGTAGACATTACTATATCAATTCTGTGTTTTGGCATTATGATTTGGTTATCTTATTACCTAATTATTGTAGGTGATATTTGATAGTTCATTCTGACATTTACTGTTATGTTGACAATCAATAGTTTTTTAATTTGACATTTTTTACTTGTCATTAAATAATTTGAATGTAATTTTCATATTTAAAAATTAACATGACAAATTGATAAAATATTATGTTCTTTTCTGTATTGAATATGGGTCTTTACCTGAAATAAACCGCCGTGACTTCGTCCGCGTGAAAATCATGATTCGAAAGACACGTGGCGCCATCTATTACCATAATAACGTTATCCGTCCATCCGTTACCTCACACATCAGGCTCAGTTGAAAACCAGCGTCAGGCACTATTGTCTGGCATTTTTACTGAACTGGGCCTTTTTGGTGCAGCCGTGAGGCACACTTACCTGCTAATTTCTTACATCGGTCTTTATACTTTCTATTTGTTTTTTTTTATTATTTGCTATCTGATGTATTGTGTGTCTTTTAGTCTGTACTAAATAAATGTGTTTTCTTTCTTTATTGTTGTTTTCCTCGGGAACAGCCGATCGATTCTGTAAAAATCTCACCGTGAAAAGTTAGGTGAAGTGAGCTGTCAATAGCAACAATCCCTAGTATTAGTTGGAATGACAGCTCACTTCACGCTCACTTCACCTAAGTTTTCAGGGTGAGATGGTTACAGAATCGCACTGCAGCACTTTTTTTCTGGATGAAAGTTACCCTATGTCCGTTTTTGTACATCTGACAACGTATATGCAAAATTTCAAGATGATCGGTTAAGAGGTTTACGCGTGAAAAGGTAACAAACAAGCTTACTTTCGCATTTATGATATTAGTCAGGATTTCTTTATTTATTGCATTCCTTAATAGTAAATAATAATCTAAATTGTTATTTTAACCAAAATCATTACTTTTCATGATTGATGATCCTATCCCATAAATATTCCGTGCTATCTTAATAACGGTGTACGATTCCCCTTAGCGAGCAAGACATGGGTATCCCTAAATTGGTTCAAATTGTTGTGGACCACATAATACCAAGTTTTGGGTGATATGATAAATGGGGAGAGGGACGTTTTGATAAGCGGTATGTATGATGAGGTATTTCGAATTAAAATTGTTAATGTCGGTCGACGTATTTTGAAAATGTTTGTGTTTAGTGAGGGGTGATTGTGATGTCTTTCGTTTGCATTGGATATTTAATACAGGGTTTTAAATGTATGTTTTTGGTTTTGGGAACCATTTCTGTAATATTTATACAAAAACAAAGTCGGGTTAGTTACATCATTTCCAACTCCAGAACAGCAGTGCGATTCTGTAACCATCTCACCGTGAAAACTTATGTGAAGTGAGCGTGGAGTGAGCTGTCATTCCAACTAATGCCCCTAGCATTAGTTGGAATGACAGCTAATTTTTTATTGACTTTGACACTATTGACAGCTCACTCTAAGCTCACTTCACCTAACTTTTCACGGTGAGTTTTTTACACAATCGATCGGCAGCTGTACCGATTCTTATGATCTTTGATTTGTTGGATTTTTCTCTGCTTCGAATAGCAGAATGACTATTTTAACATGGGAAAATTCACGAAATAGGTTATTTAGCAGCTTAAGTTATATTTAAATTACTTATTAGATCAGATTGTAATATGAATAAAGTACTGTAGAGGTTTGTCTGCCGAAGGCGATCTTATGCCTTCAGTCGCAGTGTGGTGCAGGCCGGCTGTAATTAAGCGCGGGTGGCATTCGAACATTCAAGCTAGTGTCAAATATTTTAATTAAGATTTTTGTTTAGAACAGTGCGTAGTAATTTAGTCAGAAATATGTAAAGACGTTCTGCCAATATAATCTAAAAAGAGTCATATAGTTGTATGTTTCCTTCCGTTACTTCAAAGGGCTCTTCTAGACATCTACAGTACAAATGGAATGTGACACATTATACAAAAAAAAAAAAATACATTTTGTATGGATCGGCTTTTATTGATGAAGCAGTAAGTTCGCCGGGTCAGCTATACACTGTTCTGATACCCATCACGTCTGCGGAGTTTTAGTAGCCAATTTAATTTGGCCTTGTATCTTGAATAATTGCTTTTAATAAATCATTTTATTTCTTAAAACATAATTATTTTCAGGTTTAGTTCTTATTAAGTCGTAGGTTTAGGCTTCTATACAATGGTATTATTATCTTAAGATACTTGTGCAGATGGATCTTAATGAATCGGTTTATTCTTCAATTTTATGCACTAATGGTTTCTTTTAATTTCAATCAAAGCGTACAAAGGCGTTTTTAGGCTCAAGGTATTCTTTGATGACTAGGATTACTAGAATATTTCTAGATCAAACAGATGTTTTCTTTATAAGAAAGTTTGATAAAGTTAATCCTAAGCAATATTAATTTAAAACAAGTTAATGGGACATTCACTAGGATTTTTTGTTTTTATAGCGAAGGGGTTTTGATATATTAAAAAAATAACATCCTTAGTGTAGAAACAGAACCCTTTTTTTGTCAGTCATTAAAGAGTATGTGTAAAATGTGCAACAACTATTGATGAAGTGTGTTAAGAGCAAAGAAAGAAGAATAAAAAACCGGTCAAGTACGAGTCGGACTCGCGCACCGAGGGTTTCGAACAAATTTGTAGGTAGAAAAATTTACGGTTTTCGCAATTTTTCCTTTATCTGTGCTATAAGACATTGCTTCGTACCAAATTTCAAGATTCTGAGTTCACGGAAAGTACCCTGTAGGTTTTGATTCCCTTGCGAGTGTCGAAAATTTGCGGCATAAACGGCTGTATCTTTTGATTCCGTTGGCTTAGAAGTTTGGTTTTTTCACAGCTCTAAGCATCAGTAGACCTGAGTATTTGATAAAAAATCCAGCTTGATACCTCCACGCATTCCTGAGGGTCTTGACAGACAGACAGACGGACGGACGGACAGGCAGCAAAGTGATCCTATAAAGGTTCCGTTTTTTCCATTCGATGTACGGAACCTTAAGAAGGGGAACAATTGAATAGGCAATTTAAATTGAACAACCCTAGATTTGCGATCGGTCGACCCAAAAATAGTTGGGAAAATGCGAGGCAGATGATGATGATAAACCTGGCGATTGCAAAGAGGTTGTGTGGCCTGGTGAAGATGATTAATCTGCATATTCGCCAAAAACGTAAACAAATAGGAGTTTATGGAAAAATAACTGTAATTCCTACACAATAAAGTTCAGTTTACGCTACTACAACTTCAAACATTTTTATAACTTTTTCAATAGTGCTAGTCACTCTGAAATCAACTTAATTACCACTAAAAGTAAAGTTGATATTTGTTTAACTTGAAATAACGTCAATTTGAAACATAAATAAAATTGGAATATAGGTAGTCAATGATTCTATTTATGTTACAAAGTACATATTATGTACTTAGTTACCATAATTTACTTTATTATCTACATGTTGTTAGTGAGTGTATGTACCGGCAGTAATAAACTAGTTTGGGAGCAGTACGGTTGTGCAAAGTCAAATAATTGATAAGGCACAATGGGGTTAACCAATTTGTATGTATAAAAACCGAATTTTGAAAAATTTAAGAAACAAAAATGTATGCTTATCATTTCAGCGGCCGTCTGTCTGTCTTAGGCGACATTTTAACACGCCCTAGATCATTGCTTCACTGTAGGTACCTACTCTACGTAAATTGCAATTATAAAGATACACATGATTACCCAATTATTCTTATAAGACAGTTTATATGCAAGCTCAACTTAACTCGATGGGTTTAATTTAATGCTAACCTTTAATTATCATTGTAAAGACCATGCATAATGTATAATACTGTCCACTCGATTACCTCCCTTGCTTTTAAGCCCTAAAGACACAAAACAAAACGTAAATAATACGGTTAATTAATACACAAAGACATTCAAACAAAGACTTTGAATTCAAACCCGACCCTCGCGAAACCCTAATTCGCGTAAATCTTTAATTCTAGTATTCACCCCTCTATCAAGAATTACTCATTCTCTTATGTCAGGGGTGGTAAAACTTTGGCACGCAGACATAACTAAAACAAAACTTTATTACTTACTAGTTCATACGTTGCAATGTCTTATTCATATTTTATTTTTTTGGTTAGAAACCTTCGCCGGCACACATAACCAATTATCAAAGTTTCATCACAATCGTTCGAGTCGTTTTCGAGTTTTTGCGTGAGTAACGAACGTCAATTATTTTTTATACATATACAGGGTTATTAGTAAAACATTAACAACCTCTCAGGACGATATTACTAACATCATAAACAACAACTTTTGTTCTAGAATTTTTATTAATTCATCTGATTTTAATTCATGAAACTTTCATACAAAAATAAAAATATTTCAATTCAATCAATTGAAATATTTGAATATTTCAATTGATTGAATTGAAATTTTTTTTTTTTTCTGTTACGAACTTTACGCGAACTATAAGAATGCGCTAGTACAAAGTGTCAAGTACAAAATAGATAGAACAATTTAATATTTAATGTATCATGTTTTGTAAAAATTATTAGAACAAAAGTTGTTGTTTATGATGTAACGAGTAGTAATTTATTCCTGAGAGCCTAGGTTGTTAATGTCTTGCCAATAACCCTGTATAAGGAGAAGAAGATTTACAGACTACTTACTAATTTTTTTAAACAATTTATTACATTATTTTTTTATCACTAAGTATTATTTTAACATTTTTCTAATCTACATTGTAGTAGTGGAAGCATATACGTCCAATACATAAATTGATCTCATTTTTATTTTAAGCTAGTCTGTAGTGTAATGGAAACTTATTGCAAATTACGAGTACAAACTGTTAATTTAGGTAATTAATGGTTTGTAATTTGGTTGTAATGTTAAGTTGTAGTGCTGTAATATTGTTCTTAAAATGGTATTGGGAAAATATGGGCGTAATTGTCATTCGTGGATCTTTGGCAGTCGTTACGGGTCGTCAGAAGCCCGAAAGTATGACAACCAATCTTACTAAGAAGTATCGTATTACCCAGTAAGTGGGTTGTGGAGGTAAGACAGGCAGTCGCTCCAGGTACCCAGCTGCATCCGGTAAGCAACACTAGCACCTTACTCCGTAATCAACTCAATCCATCCATACAGAATTGCAATTATTTTGAATCATACAGTGATCTAAAATTACAATTACTATAGCTACGGCAGTTTCCTAAAAGTACGGTGGCCGCCAGCGGGGTTTGACGTTGTCAAAAAACGCTTTCTAGGGAAACACACTAACTTAGGGCTGATTTTTCCATCGCCAGATAACTTTTATTCGAGGAATAAAATTGTTTGACAGTTTTTGTATGAAATAACTGTCAAAATTTCAAAATTATTCCTCGAATAAAGTTATCAAATGATTGACGTTTGAGTGACGTCATTTGACGGCAGGCGCGGTCCGTGGGGGTCATGACCCCCCCAAAATCGTTCAAGCTGTCGAGAGTCTGCATGATTTACATGCCTTACTAACTTACAACTTGGTGACCCCCCCCCCCCCCTAAATCTTGGGCTGCGACCGCCCCGGTAGATTAGAAATGCTATATGGCGGCAAACGCAGTCTTAGGATATCCTAGCTTTACTGGAATAATATAGGTAGGTACTCGTAGGTAATGTAAGTGGAAGTTAGCAATAAGTAGGTAGCGATTAACGCAACAAAAAAAAAATCCAACCACATTATTATTATGACGACCATGCCCACATATGACGTACGTTTACGTCGTCGTGGATGTTTTCGAATGAAAATTAATTTGATAAATGGACTGTTTATTTTCAATTAAATTAAATTTTATTCGAAAACATTCATTGAGTTCTTACTAAAATTCAACTATATCCGACGACCCTGGGTCCTTTGGTGACCGTACATAAGCATAAGATTTTTCAACAAACGGTATCACCGAAAAGGTTCACCACCCCTATACCCTCGAGGTGGCTATTATGGTATACAAGTGGCGTACAAAACATTCGGAATAGTTCCCCCAGCATGCTCCCAACTCGTGCCAGTTACTCTGCATCCGAATTACCTGAGGGAATAACCACCACATGGAGGGTGCAGATGTAGGAGGGATGGAAACGGCATCTCTGTCAGTTTATTCTGTAAAAATCTCACCGTGAAAACTTTGGTGAAGTGAGCTGTCATTTCACCATATAATATATGGTAAGAATTGACACTATTGTCAGCTCATTTTAATAGTGTTATGTACAGTCACGAGCAAAAGTATGTATACACTCGGCTTTAAAAGCGATTTACTCCTTTATTTTTTAATTAAATTTTATGTTGTTACGTACATAGCATTTTCGAACCAATAGGTTTATGTAATGTGTCGTATTTCAACGTTGCATTCGTTATTTCACGAAAAAATCGCATTTGAAAGTTGCCAAGTGTTGACATATTGGTGCTCGTGACTGTACTAGAGTTTCGAGGAAGAGTATTCGGGATTGAGCGTCCATTTGTAACAAAAAAAAGTTCAAATTCCATTGCAACCAAAAACTTACTAAGACCTTTTTGTTACAAATGGACGCTCAAAAATCAACTTAGAATACATTTCACTAAAGTAGATAACTAATTGAGTGGCGATGGGATGTAAATTATCTGAGATTATGAACACAATCTAATATTTTTGAGAACGACACGCGGAATATTCTGAATATTTGCCAGCAAAGCTGGAAAATATCCAGACCGAATTGGCCTATCAAATGAATAGTACTTAGATAAAGATTAGAAGTAAGTATACAAAGACAAGATTACAAGTTTAAAATACTTTATGTATTATATTAATAGTATAGTGTAAATGGTACACCACAGACTACCTACTATATTTGTCTCTCCTTAATTTTTAATCCATCCAAAGGTTGTCTTTAAAAGATCGCTCTTAGCGATAAGACCGCCCATTGTGTCACCCTTTATAAAATTGTATGTATTTATGTTCTGTAATTTGTATGGTGTACAGCCGCCAGCACATCAAGCTACTACAATCTGTCAAATTTCTTTAATATATTTTCAACGTTATTGCTAAAGCATTAAGGTTCAAGGTTGATTGGGAAAATTTGACAGTTTTGGGTAGCTTGACCTGCTGGAGTCTGTACAATAAAGAGTATTCTATTCATTCCATTCTATACGTTAGTATATTTGGCACTACACTTCTAATAGTTCACTTCTCTACTCTTCTATTTATTGAAGCTCATCCAGTATCTTACATTCATAACTATAACTCAAGGATTACAAAAGCCCATACGCATTATCTTATATAGTATTGTTTCAAACGAAACTAATTTCTTTGATCATAAATTCACGAGAAGTTTATAACAAAGTTAAAATTCAGAAGAAGGTAAACATTTACTGCGCAAAACTCCGGAGCAATGCATTTTGTGAGTATCGTTGCTATTTGTAAATTTATAGGCGCTTCACATTATTTTGGAGAGAGAATATAAGTAAATGATTTTCCTACATTTCACCACCACGTTCCTCCACGTCCATGAAGGCACTGGTTCTCGTTCAATCACATTGGGCGCGGTCAGGACTTGGATGGGTGATCGCCTAGAAACTACGCGTAACGTTGAGTTTTGCTCATTATTCTTTTATTTTTAATCTTTTTTGTACTTTTAATTTAATACCTACCTATAATAATATTTTTGAAAATGGAAATAGGAAAATATGCCTTAGGATTACAGTTTATTTTTCCGTACTTTCCGAAGATTCCGGATATCTTTCATTAAATCCCGCAGCATTTCCTACAATTGGAACATTAATTTCCCGAACACTTTGTGTCTGGCCTGCGGACCTTTTTAACCATTTTTAGGGTCATTAAACTAAACGCATTAGACGAAAGGGCGCAAAACTGATCAAGTGTAAATATCTAATGTTTTTATTTGCGCCATTTCGGAGGGTCATCGCGGGAATGTAAAATGCTGGAATAGAACTGTCTTTATGAAATGTACGAGTAGTTTAAAATTAATCTTTTGTATATTTATCTACTTTAAAAAATTTCAAATAAAAGTTATAGAAAAAAAAATACCATACAAAAAGCCAACGTCACGCGGTGTTCCCAGGCGGTCACCCATCCAAGTACTGACCGCGCCCGATGTTGCTTAACTTCGGTGATCGGACGAGAACCGGTGTATTCAACGTAGTATGGACGTTGGCGAATGTTAAGTCGAAATGTAGGTATAACTTATAAACCTGTGATCGTGTCGCATGAGTCGCATCCGATAACGTTGTAGTTTTAAAATAAATATTGAGGTAATAGAGAAATTGTATAAAACTAAACTTAAATTGACACTTTAAGACGATGACAATTTAACTATGGGCTATTTTTTTATTATTATCATTAAATAATTATTTCGGTAGGAGAAAATTGCAAACTATGTCATTAAATATCTATCTCTGTACCTATTTTTCTGTTCTGTTTTTTTATTGTCTTTTTATACATGTGTGTACATAAATGGTTAAAGAAATAAATCTAACAAATAAAATAAAAATTGTGACACAAAAATGTTACTGTCAATTCATATCCATTTTCTAAAATCCAAGCTCACAGCAGGGTTTACAGTTGGGACGCATTAATTTGGCAAAATCGGACGCCATTTTGCGACATTTTGGCAGATGTTAGCTTTAAATCGTTAACGTAATTGATTGGAGCAAGAGTCTAGGACGTTTTATTTTATTTTTTTGTTTAAATCATGACTGAATCTGTTTGTGAAATGGCTTGGGCGGAGTTGGAGGTGTCAGGCTTAATCGTGTTGGTACAAGATCGATGGAATACGATCTTTGAGTGGTTTATAGTCAAAGTGGTGATCGATAAGAGTATAGAGTTTTAGGTACATTGTGCGCCGTAATACTAGGGCGGGGACACAATTTACATACTTTAATTGGTTCTTAAGTTTTCTTAATAATTAAATATTAATGAGGTAATTAATTTTTCTTACTTAACTTAAAATTATATATACAATGTGGGGCCGATGATACGACATTCATTTGAATTTCCTAATATCTTATGACGTTCCTAGTATGCATACAAAAAATTCAACCTGAAAGCCAATTCTCGAAATTTAAAACGTTGAAAATCTAGTCGCAGTCTCATCTCAGCGACAAACAAATGTCAAAAACTTGTCAAAATGTAGGGAAATTAGAAGTATTTTTTGAGAGATTGAGACTGAGATCAGACTGTGAACGGTCTTAAAATTACAAGACTTGCCCCTCTGAATTATCCCTTTTTTTTACTTCATGGTTAATATTTATTTTGATAGTTCTAAAATACTTCTATCCACTAGTATTGCCAGTATTTTCATTTACTGTCGTATTTTTGTCTCCACGTTGTATACTTGACGGTTACTTTTTGGATGAACTTTGCCAAAATCAGGAAGTAGACTGTTAGAGATTTTTATTTTAAACAGTAGTCTACATAACCTGGGTTGCGGAGGTCAGAATGATAGGCAGTCGCTTCAGTAAAATACTAGTATTCAGCTGCATCTGGTTAGACTGAAAGCTGACCCCTACATAGCTGGAAAAAGGCTAGGCAAGATTGATTGTACATAAATTAAAAAAGTCAACAAATACTACCTAAATATTTTTATTATAGGCACCTAATGCTACTTTATTACTACAATTATAACCATACGACAATACTAGAAAGTTAACCTCAACAAAAAGTGAAATTCTGCAAGTTAAATAAATTAAACAGAATCACAAAACACATCATACAAACATAGTTTGCTTAACAAAGCCAGCCCACACACTCACCATAATTAAATAAACTACATAGGTATAAACTAGAAATAAATTCTCACACAAAATCATCAACATTAGATAACTCAACTCTAACGCAACTGTATTTATATCAGAATAAAATGCAACCAATTACTTTAAAACGAAAGTCGGGGGCTCTGTAGTTGAATGCAAATACAAAAAGGAACCCCGTTACCCCCCGCTGCCCTCAAATACCCCCGTTTACCCCGACCCCCAGGTCCCCTGAGTAAATATGGGGGATGAATTAAAATTATAACGAGTACCTTCACTTATTTATGTATAGTAAGATATTTGAGTTTTTGTGAAATATAGTGATGTGGGTTGCATGTTTATGTGGTCTGTCTGTTTGCGGATGGTTGGAACATTAAGAGTACTGTGTTCATGTGGACTCAGTAGCGGTTCCAGGATTGTACAAAGTACAGACGCCAGCACATCAAGCTACTACAATCCGTCAAATTTCTTTAATAGATTTTCAACTTTATTCCTAAAGCATTAAAGTTCAAGGTTGATTGGGAAAATTTGACAGTTTCGGGTAGCTTGACCTGCTGGCGTCTGTACAATCCTGCGGAGGGGCTTGACCCCGGTGAGGGTAGGTTTTAGTAAAGTTGACACTAAAAAAAACGCGCTATTCAAAATTCGTAATGTAAGCAAAACATCTTATAGAGATTTAAAACTTGAAAACTTAATACCTATTAACTTAAGAATAATTGATGACGATTGTCTCTTAGGTAGTGTAAATGCTTGCTAAAAACTTTAGTTGGAATAAAATCGTAAGTTCACTTTAAGATTTGTCACGGAAGAACTCGAATGCGTTTTCTTGAGCCCCTTAGCGTCCCAGGATCCGCCACTGTCTGGACTGATGTCAGTAAATCGGAATTAGGGTAGGCATATGATGACGAAATTGAGACCGTAAGACCATGTTCACACTGCGCTGTCTTGTGCGATAGTATTTAAGAGCAAATGCGATATTGCAATAAGCAACAGCTGCTGTGTGATCCCAAGACAACTGAAGGCCAATTCCCGTAATAAAAACGTTAAAAATCTAGTCGCAATCCCATCTCAGCGACAATCAATGTCAAAAACTTATCAAAAATGTAGGGAAATTAGAGGTATTATTGACAGATCGAGACTGAGATCAGACTGTGAACGAGAATTGCCCCTCAGATTATCGCCGAGAGACTGGGGTCTAAGTAATCTGATAAGCAGTCCATAATAATTAATTCAACCACCAGAATCTATCATATGACCTTCAGATCGCGGATAATGTAGGCACGGACACAGGAATCCCTTACGGATTTAATATTTTGTATTGGTAACTGGAATCTAGGACCACTGACTGGTCTGGGCCACTGAATCTGTGTGGTCCTTTCCTCAAAAGTCCATTTCAGACACCGATCGACATGGTCTTCACATGATCTGACCAAGATTTTATGGACTTTAAAAGAAACTGTGACCTCCCGAGTTTTTTTTCGGCCTTTCTCATAATAGTCAGTTAGGAAACGCCGACCTCAACCGCCGTTTTTAAAATATGATTGACGTGTAAAAGTGTTTTACAGAAATCAAATCATTTATCATTTTATCCTAGTTACTTTGTGTTTTGAGTGTTTGTAGGAATCCTAGAATACTGTGACTTAAAAAAAATCCGTAGTATGTAGAAAGATGTCCCTAATGATTTAGGTACTGTAGAATGTCTGTATGGACCGTCTACTAAAACATCAAGCGATGACAGCGGCTGAATTTTAAGCAGGCGGTTGAGTACCAACAATTTATATTTTATCGACATGTGGCATATTTGCATGCCTTGTGCACGTGTTTTCTCTAGAGACCGCGGGGAAAAGCACATGTGTACAAACGTGTTTTTCCCCACACTTTTTTTGTGAAGGGGTGAAGTGAAACTGTATTCTGTGTTTTTCCCCACACTTTTTTTGTGAAGTGAAACTGTATTCTGAGAAAGAGTTTTACACTTAACTGTGTGATTTTCACTTTTAGGCAGAAGTTTTTAGCAGCAGTTTTATTTTCGTAAACTTTTTTTCTGAATATGAAGGAAAGTTAATGCTTACGAGTACATGCCTGTGTATTTTCATCTTATATTGACTGCAAAAAATAAGAAAAAATATATCCAAATACCACCGCATCTTTGAAAATCATAAGTAATCCAATGCATCATTGAAATCGCAATGCAATTAATGAAACTCAGAAGTTTTATTGTAATATCGGGAGCTGGGAGGGCTTTAATATATTTATTGTGTGTGTTGTGGACAAAATTCATGATGGATATTTCTAATCCGTAATTGACTATGCATGTCACTATTTAACTATGACGAACAACATAATCACAATAGATAAATATACTATTTGCTACAACACCCAATTCAATGGCTTTATTCCACAGCATGAGAATCACGAAACAAATTAATTTAATGCACTCCTCGTTAATTTTAATGAAAACAAAAATGGACTCGTTAACACAAATAAACGGCTTTAATTGTTGAAATTATGAATAAGGACGAAATGTCGACACTCCCTCGAAACAAACATTTATAGAGGAAATAATAAAAACTTTGCGTGACAGTTATTTATTGAAAGTTAATAGGGAATTGAGCGGAAAGGGCGTAATCAACGGAAACTATTATTTTTATAACAGAAGGGGAGGGTTAGGTAATAGGGAAATAAATTTTGTTATGCTGACAACACGATTTGAATCGATTAATTATGTATATTCATACGAGTTTGATAAATCATTCTCTATTCTGATTTGAAATAGTAATGTTAGAGAATTTTTTGTTAGTGTCAATAGATAATAAATATAATTATGACAAAGAGTTCCTTTCTGTGATAATTAAATATAAATAAAATCCAAACATCTTACATACCAACCAGTCGATCGATTCTGTAAAAATCTCACCGTGAAAAGTTAGGTGTAGTGAGCTTAGAGTGAGTTGTCAATAGTGTCAATCCCTAGCATTAGTTAGAATGACAGCTTACTCCACACTTACTTCACCTAAGTTTTCACGGTGAGATGGTTACAGAATCGCACTGCTGATTTTCCAAAACCCACGGACACAAACAAAAACTAAGTTATAAGCTGTTATCTGTGGAAAATATTTGTTAAGTTTATTGTTATTTCTGTTTATTTTTAATAAAATACTTACTGTGTTTTTCCTTACATAATAAAAAAAAACTAAATCACTGTTTTTGTTCACTTTAGCACTGTGTAGTTCTTTTTTCTGTACTTTAATTCAAACAGAATATTAATTTCATCAAAGTAGTCCCGCTTAGTCCTTTGGACTTCGTGAGGTAAAGTCAATTAAGGCCAAAAATCTTAGTGTTAAACTTGACCAGCACAAAAACGTGCAAGAAGCATCAACATAATTATGTGCCTCGCCTTTTACCAACTATGTTGAGGTCGGCTTCCAGTCTAACCGGATGCAGCTGAATACCTACCAGATTTTTTTTTTATAAAAACGTTGCCTGCCCCACACTAGGAATTTCTCCTGTATCGTGGGTGCGTTTACAAACATTTAAACTTACATACACAAACAGCCAGACCCGGAACAACTACTTGTAGGTCATACAAATATTTGTTCCGTGCGGGAATCGAACCCGCGACACGCAACGCAGCAGTCAATCGCTTAACTACTGCGCCAACCGTGTCGTCTTTTTATTTTTCATGGAGCGACTGCCTATCTGAGCTCCACAACCCAGTTACTGGGTAATACGATACCCCTTGGTAAGACTGGTTGACAGACTTTCAAGAAGCATCGACTGAAAAAAATACGTCGGTTACCCACATAAGCAACAGTCGTAGGAGCCCATAAATTCAGCCATAATCTGAGTGGATACAAGCTGAGTGGGGGAACTAATGGCTCGTTTAAAACACAGCGAAAGTTTTAAATTAGTACCGAATCTCGGGAGTTATCGCGCGGAAAATTGACGTGCCTACGGGAAAAAACGAACCCCAAACTATGTATTTGATGATGACGGTGTATTTGTGGGGTTTCTTAGACATAAAATTAAGATTTATGTGGTTTTATATGTAGGGAGGGAAATCTTGAAAGAAGATTTTAAAGCTGACAAGTGTATACTCATAATTTTAGGACCCTGGAAAGTTGATTTGATTCCGCGTACAAAAAGATATTTAGGAAACTCCACAGTGCAGAAACGCATACGTACATAAAGAAAAATCAAAGTATTTGATGGTTCCCAGCCTCGGAAACGTAATCCTACTAAAATATAGAACATAAATTGTATTTGTATTATTATAATTTTGAAAGTTGTATGTTTGGATGTTTGTTACTCAATCACGCAAAAATGGCAGATTGATTTGGATGTTTGGTACAAAGATAGTTTCTAACCTGAATTAACACATAGGAATCTTTTGAATCTGGCAGTTCGTTCCCGTCGGTATATGATATGATCAAAAAGCAAAAGACTAACAAATCAAGAATAAAAGAATTTGTGCAAGAACAGCAACCTAATTGCGTAACACACAATTAATCGGAATCGGTTTCATTTTGACAGTTCAACAACATTCATTGCGTTATTTTGTACGTGTTGTGCAGACAAATGTTTCGAACTTATGAAGCAATGGATTAGCAATTTGCTTCAAAATGATTCAGATTACTATTGATTGTGTGTTACGCAATTAGGGTGCTGGTCGTATAACGAAGTATTAATGCCATCATTTCAAATCTTGTTGTCCCAAAACATTGCCACTTCCACGGCGTCGTCGGTGGCAGATGCACTTTGACTGCATGTTTTGGGACACAGAGGGCAGGATAGGAGTGAATTTCAGTCGTGCCAGCGACACGAAGAAAAAGAAGAAGAATGCCATCATGATTCCGGTCTAAAAAAAGGATGTTGCTATCGGCCAAGTATAGCTCCGTCTCGTTTACACTGGAATCATGACGGCATTTTAAACTGTCATAATACGGATTCTTGACAAGGCAACATGCAGGACGGACATAAAAACAAGAAATATTGGAGATGATTTTATTTTAAAAGTTTCTTTGTCATTTCTAATATTATTATTAAATACAAATATAAACGAATTACCGAACGAAAATCTAAGTATATGGGACTAAAAATACTAAAAAGCAATCTCAGACGGCTTGTATGAAGCCTAGCTTCTTATAGAATACTAGTTCCCACCGCTTTAGCTTCCTGATGGGTGCGTCACTGTCAATCTTCTTGCTTTTTTTGTATTTCCTAAAGAAATCTGCGTCGACCTGATGAACAAGGATTACAATTTTAATTGCCGTATGCTCAGTAAGCTGTGGGTAAAAATAACTACCACGTGGAGCCCTGACACAGCTAGAAGGCGTCGCGTCAGACCCCGTAGAAGATGGCGGGACGAACTGGACAAAACAAACGACCAGAGGTCTACTTTAGCCCTAGATCGCAAGAGCTGGAAGTCATGGGGAGAGGCCTTTGCCCAGTAGGGGATGATGCAGGCTTACAGTAAGAGTAATATTTTCTTTTTAGCAGCAGTGGTGGTCCTAGGTGGTCTTAGGTTCGAACCCAAACAGGCGGTTTACCTTGTGTAAATTATTATCACCACTGCTCTCAAAACGGCATGACCAAATATTCGAAAACATGCGACATCTACCAACCTGCCCTGGGCCCGAGTGGTGGACTATATAGCACACACCGTCAAGAAGAGACAGGCCTGTGTCCCAACAGTGGAAACATTACAGGCTGATTATTTTATTTTTGTGTCAGTGTAATAGAGAAATTTGCAAAAAAGTTATGGGCTTGCAACAAAGCAGTGAATTCATGGTTACAGTTTGCGCATCAATGTCCCTGCCACCCTGTATAATAAGATAGCTTTCTATGTTATATGTAGCTAAAACTCCAATAGCATACAGTGAAGTCAGTTAGGCAAAAAGCCTGAAATAACGACGAATGCTTGACGAAAAGCCTACCAATTCTTAGGTTCTAATTTTATTAATCATTGCAGGTCTCACCTTGACTCTCTGATCAACATTATCCCTGACCCCTGCAACAGCACCAGCAGTGGACTCGGTCCGGTTCTTAACCCTAGGATAGAACAGCCATCTTTTGGAACCGAAGCCGTCACTCTTGAGAATCTCCTGGACGCGGTCCTGTCGCTTTTTCGTTGCCAAGAATTTTGATGGGTGTTTCTTGTGATTGCTTGCTGTGAAACAATTTATTAGTTTTTATTTTTTTACTAGCAGCGGCCCAGGGTTTCACCCGCATAAGTTGCGATCTCGTGGGATATCCAGATCAAGAGTTCTATGTATGTGGTTACTGGTTAAAAACTATCTGTGTGCCAAATTTCATCCAAATCCGTTCAGTAGTTTTTGCATGAAAGAGTAATAAACATCCATCCATCCATCCTCAAAAACTTTCACGTTTATAATATTAGTGGGTAGGATTAATACCATCATGATTCTAGTCCAAAAAAGGGATGGTGCTATCGGTTATAGATAGCTACGTCCCTCTCTAGCACTGGAATCATGTTGGCATTAAAACGACATAGCACGGCACCAGGGCGTTTCAACTATTTCTAACAAGTAGCAAATAACAAAAGGAACTTACGTGTTAGATACAAAACTCTAAAAGCGTCAAGAAATCCGGGCTCCTTATAGCTTATTTCGCGAGGACGAGTCGTCCCCGAACGAGTGCGACTGCGACTCCGCGATCTAGACCGAGATCGTGACCGCGACCGCGACCGTGTTCTCGAAGTTGTCCTTGACCGTGACCGCGACTTTGATCGCGTTCTGGACCGCGACCGCGATTTCACCCTTAGACCGATGCTTCGCGAGCGGGAGCGTTTTGTATCTCTGTGCTTTCTCACTCTTTGTTTTGATCTACTACTTGTGGAAAAGAAATAAAATAATGGGTAGCAACTCTACATATAAAACTTCAATTAATCAAATTTGTATTCTTCTATCATTTCAACCAGCACCCCAATGGCGTAACACACAATCTGAATACATCTCAATCTGCACCCTAATTGCGTAATACAGGATCAATCGGAATCGGTTTCATTTTGACAGTTCAACAACATTCATTGCGTTATTTACGTGTTGAGCAGACAAATTTTTCGAACTTATGAAGCAATGGATTAGCAATTTGCTTCAAAATGATTCTGATTCCAATTGATTGTGTGTTACGCAATTAGGGTGCTGAATCATTTTGAAGGATATTGCGTAGATAATATAAAAAAAAAAAATATGTTATGTTCGAAAAATGTGTCTGCTCAACAACGTAAATAACGCAATGAATATTGTTGAACTATCAAAATTAAACCCATTGGTACTGATAGTCTGTTACGCAATTACCCCCGCACGTCGTAGTTGAATGGAACAATGGCATGCCAAAGTAATTTTGTGAATGACAATACAACCATCGAATAATTCACTAAAGCCAGCAATAACACATTTTTGTAATAGCCCTTTGCATCATGTCGATAGTTATGTGGGTGTTCATATTTAATCATAAATACTTTAGCAGTTATATTTAATTGTGCTATTCAATATAAACCAGCAGTATCCAGCGATATCTGTTGGGACAGACTGGATGCGGAAAGCGGAGGACAGGGTGTTGTGGCGCAGCCTGGGGGCCTATGTCCAGCAGTGGACTGCGATAGACTGAGTTGATTGATCCAGCGATATTTGTCAAATTGCTGATGCACAATGTCAGTGTTAAAAAAAAGTCAATTCTTTCTGTCACAATATTACGAGTTTCAGGCAAAAGATTCAAGGACTTCAATGGCCTTCACTCCTGGTGATTGGAAAAGGCATGCTTACAACTACAAGCAGGTTATACCTGGATCTTTCGCGGTCTTCATTCAAAGTTCCAAGCGAATAATATTCGCCAAAACCATCTCCATGATCAGGGTACTCTCCCTCTGGGGGTCGCATCTGCGTGAACGGTGGTGGATATGGGTACCCATAGCCTTCCATAAAATATTAATAACTCAACACCATGTAATACAAAAAATCACGAATAATTTGCAGTAATTTTCATTTGGACGCTGTCACTGTCAAATTTTGTCTTCTTTTGGTTTGGAACTCCTTTGTTTTTGTGGAGGTTGGTTTTCTTTCTTCTGCATAACTATCAATTGTCAGCCAGTTTTGAACTGCTGGATCGGTTGACTTGTAATTTGACATATTTCAGGACATAGTGTCTTCCTTAGCAACACATACGCACCCATAAAGCCTAGGCGAAAATTCATGGGATTGGAGAAACCCAAATTTTTATATATTTATGAAAATTTCCCAGAATTCGTCACTAAACAACACTTTTCTCTAAACTCTCAAATTGAATGGCCATCATTGCTAAGCCATTGGGTACCTAATACTTTACCAAACCTTCCGATGTAACAAAATTTTCTAAAACATCAAACGGTTAAAAGTTGATGTTTACTAAAAAATCATCTACGTATAGACGCCAGCACATCAAGCTACTACAATCTGTCAAATTTCTTTAATAGATTTTCAACTTTATCGCTCAAGCATTAGGTTCAAGGTTGATTGGGAAAATTTGACAGTTTCGGGTAGCTTGACCTGCTGGCGTCTGTACATGAACTATGACTCCTGAAGGTCAGTTCTCGTACTTAAAAAACGTTCAAATTCAAGTCGCAATTTCATCTTAGCGACAATCAATGACAAAAACTTGTCAAAAATAAACATGAAAATTGATTGTATTTCTGTCATATTGAGACTGAGGTTAGAATGCAAACTTTCTTAAAAATACGGAAATTGTCCCTCTGATATGTCAAGGTTTTACTATGGCAATAAGCGTACAAATTACCGGGAGTAGACAGGGGGTATATCTTTATTTAATAATTAAATAAAGATAATATACTCCCTGTAATTTTTATATCATTGGTTAGATAGCTAACTATCTAACGAGGTACGAAAGTAAAAGAATATATTTAGAGTTGCCAATGAAACAATCGATAATTCTGGGAAAAGTCGAATTTGCAACTGTTTGAAATGTTTAGAAATTGTGTGGTAATCGAATTAATTAACTGGTTTATGCACACACTACCTTCTTACCAAATTACAAGTTACCCGGTACCAAATATTTATGTCCGCTTTCTTTGTTCCGGTTCAGGCAAGTGTAATGCGTACAAGACTTTCTGTTCCATTTTTCTTGTTGTTGCTTTTTTTATATAATTTTTTTTTTGACTGTGTTTGGTTTAGTTTGTGATCATCCTTTACAAGTCGTAATAAATACTTTTTCTTTCTATAAACGTACAAGTCTTAACGTTTTTACTTACCATCAGCACGCAAAGATCTTAATTATGCCATTTAGCAACCAACGAGATTTGAAGCTTCCTGTAAATTTTTCTAGAGTAAAAAAATCACGGTAAAGACTGGTTTGGTACTTTTTTCCAAAACCCTTTTAACTTATGAACAGCTCAAAGCCCTTTAAACTCAAAAAACTAATAGTTTTTCCTCAAAAAGTCATTATCCCACACCATCAATACGATAATGAAACTTGAAAAAATTTCTAAGACATTATTATCGCAAAGACTTACAACATTTTGCGAGTTTCAAATCGATTGTAATCGAGTAAAAAAGTTCTCGAGTAACTTATCGATTTGGAAAGAAAGAACAATTAAAGAAGTAAGATAAATTAGGAATCGATGAATGCTTAATGGTTCCCTCCATTAGAGGGTTTTGAGTTGGTGGAGCAGTTTTTTTTTTCTAAAGGAAAATTTTCACTACTCCCCTTTAAAGTTTGAGAGAGAACATGGATGTAGAGAGAACGGTTGTGCTGTTATGTAATAGGCTTACAATGAAATTAAAGTTTCCTAATATTCACATAGTGATAACTTCATCATCTGGCAATGATACTCTTTAAAAAGTATACTATAAAAGCTATCTGAGGGGCAATTCAATTTTAAGAACGTTCACAGTTTGATCTCAGTCTCAATCTGTCAAAATTACCTCTAATTTCCCTACATTTTTGATAAGTTTTTGACATTGATTGTCGCTGAGATGAGATTGCGACTAGATTTTGAACGTTTTTATTACGGGAATTGGCCTTCGGGGCTGAGTAAGAGCAGCTTCCTTTATCAAACTCAACTAAAGGGTCAGAAGAGACTCTTGCGAGATTTTTTTCGAAAAAAAAAAAAAAACATAATTATTACAAGGTTACAGACAGACATATGAAGCATAGTAGATGAGTAACTTTTAAATACAATGACGGGCCCATTTGATGGCCCTTTTGGTTACGTTGGCAATTTTTATAGAGCTTCATCCCAATTCTTTGGTCCAAAAACACCAAAATATTAAGGAATTCTTCATGCCACTTCCATCAACCCTTACTCCGTGGCACAGCGAAGGCAGTACAGTGTTCTTTAACTCCGTTGCTCACAGCCACGGTCTATTCTTCACTTACTTTTTAATATTCCGCAAGTTTTCAGCTCATTTAGATTTTATACTAAGTGTACTTTGTTATAACAGTCCAGCAGACCAGCTCGGCCGTTAGTGGGTTTTAAAGTGCGCCCAATAAGTGGAATTTATTTTTCATGAATTGCAAGAATGGGGGGGAAGTTATTAGTAACGGTGAAGGATTAAATACCTATTTTTTTAATGGATGGGGTTTTGTTGTTAGCTTCAGATACTAACAGGATCAGTCCTTGGATAGTACGGTAGTTGTTGGAACAGACGAACACTTATATGAAGATGATGTAATGAAAAACGTGACTACGTATAGAATGTAAAAGATGTCTGTTAAAAGAGAAACTGGGGAGAAACCTACTATTCTTTTGCATGGATGAATCCTGTTAGTATTTAATAAGTTTCTAAATGACTTTAAACACGATGAAGACGTGAAAAGGGAGCGCAGGGCGTTGGCGGTCCGCGGGAACATGTTGGCGCGCAGATTTTTCCGTTGTACCGATCAGGTCAAAATAACCTTGTTTAAAGCATACTGCCACGGCCTGTACACGGGAAGTCTGTGGTTCAGCTGCTCACGGGGGGTCGCTAAATGCTTTGCGCATCCAGAACAACAATGTTTTTAGGATGATGTTGAAACTCCATCGTTTCTGTAGTGCCTCAGGGATGTTTGCCCAATCGAGTACAGATGTTTTCCATGCGATCATCAGGAAAAAGGTAGCATCGCTTGGGAGGAGGATTCGAGAGAGTAGCAATGGCATCCTGAGGGTCGTAGCTGAAGACCCGAGAGCTCCTGTGCTGAGGCATCTCATGCGAAATCATTGTCAGCATGAAATGCCTCGCAAGTAAGAGTTCTTAAGAGAGTCATTAAGAGTTCATCCCTAAATTTTGTTAGTAACCCTAGTGTATAAGTTGTAGCATTTAAGGTGTGTGCTAACAAAAGTGGTTCCTATGTTGTTCCGAAATAAAACAATTATTATTTTTATATTATTAAATAATTATTCAAGTAAACATTAAAGACGTCAAATTATTGACAGGTCTATTTGATAACGAGAATTTGATTTTGAGTTTGAAATCCACAACTAAGTCACCACCGTCATCTCCCTAGCCTTTTCCGAACTATGTTGGGGTCGGCTTCCAGTCTAACCGGATGCAGCTGAATACCATTATTTTACATGGAGCGACTGCCTATCTGACCTCCACAGCCCAGTTACTGGGTAATACGATACCCCTTGGTAAGATTGGTTGTCAGACTCTCGGGCTCCTGACTACCCGTAACAACTGTCAAACCAACAGCTTTTTTTTATTGATATAAACTAGCTCTTGCCTGCGATCCGCCTGATGGAAAGCAGTGATGCAATCGTTGATGGTAAAGCACTAATTTATTATGAGCCTATTCACTCTAGCCTTGAAGACACTTAAATTATAATCGGACGGGAAGACCGCTGCAGGCCAATTGTTCCAGTCCTTCGATGTACGCGGTATAAACGACGAGGTAAAACGCTTCGTCCGAATCGCGGCGGTGTCAACAACGTAAGGATGGACACTCGCCGTACGACGGGTTGTCCGATGATAGAACGGTGATGGCGGAATTAAGTCATGTAATTCCCGCGCACTCTCAGAATGCATCCTGCAGTGCGATTCTGTAACCATCTCACCGTGAAAAGTGAATTGAAGTGAGTGTGGAGTGAGCTGTCATTCCAACTAATGCTAGAGATTGACACCTTTGACAGCTTACTCTAAGCTCACTTCACCTAACATTTCACGGTGAAATTTTTAAAGAATCGATCGGCTGTAGAATACCAAAATAGGCTTAACGTGCTGAAAATCCACAACCAAGTATTTTGGCGAATTAGGTTTTTCGTTCGGTTGTTGTAATTTATGAGTTACCACCATCTTGTACACAGAAGGGTTCTTCCGTTTATCTCCCTGATAATATAATCATTATTCACCTTTTACAAAACCCAAGGGAAGGGGTTTTCCTTATCTTAGCCATGGTCCTAACGGTTTGTATCTCGTAAATTAATTAATCCTTTAATGTTAGCTTTTCCTTATTTTCATTTAAAAATAAACACTTTCTACTTATTTTAACACAAGGCGCCATTAGCATACTTTCAAACTTTTGTGCGATAGTAATTTACTTAGATCTATGTATAAAGATGCCAAACTTAGGTGAAACCTTCAAAGACAACATTGTGTGTGTTACAGCACCCTAATAGCGTAACACATTGACAATCTCATTCTGAATAATTTTGAAGGATATTGCTAATCCATTGCTTCATATGTTCGAAAAAAAAACAACCGACTTCCAAAAACGACACTACAAAGTGAAAATAACTTTAATTTCGAAGTCGGTGTCGTTGGGTTCGCATTTTCGTTGTTTGCCACCGACTTCCGAAATTAAAGTTATTTTTCACTTTGTAGTGTCGTTTTTGGAAGTCGGTTGTTTTTTTTTTTTCAAAAGTTTTTCTTTTTCACTTTTAAGTTGTATTTTTTACCAGTAATTTTGGTTTAAAAACCAAACTACTGAACTGTTTTTGATGAAATTTTTATGGGGCCATTTGGGAAGTTATAAGTTTTCCAACAAAAAAAGAAATTTTCAAATCAGTTGGCAAGCGACAGTTATGCGCGAAAAAAACATATTAAAAAAAATGCAGACATCCGAATTGAGAACCTCCTCCTTTTTTAGAAGTCGGTTAAAAAATGTGTCTGCGTAAACGTAAATGACGTAATGAATGTTGTTGAACTGTCAAACTGCAACCCATTGCTACCTACTGATAGTGTGTTACACAATTATCCCGCTGGACAGTTTGTTGTGCCATTTCTTCTTCCCAGCTTAACCACTAGAACGTGGTGACGGGCGGGCGTTTTCTGGGACTGTCATATGTAATTTTGACGTTTGAAAAGTGCTGATTCTCAGCTTGATTTAAGTAAATGACTTGATTTTATGCATTCATACCTGTATTCTCCGAAGGTGTTGGCAGCTGTGTATAGAAAATCCATACTTAAAAAAAAAAAAAACGCTTAAATGCTTTTTCTTTCTTTCTTTTCTTTCATTTCGCTATTTATGTATAAGTCTTAGGTAATACCACCCCACAAATTGTATAAATCTTATTGTACTCAACCCGTGGCAGAACACTGTCTCTCAAGATACAGGTAACCCTAGTTTGAGAGGCAGGGCTCACCAATTTATTGTATACAGATTTCTGCAAATTAGTCCACTTGTTCTGTACTTACCTCCTACCACTAGATGTAATAAATAATACCTTTTTGGTAACCTTTTAAATTAAGTCTGTAACCTTTTGGAAATAAATAAAATTTATTATTTATTTATTATTTAATAGAAGGAGAAGCCTATTTCTATCAACCGAATACAGATCCAGGCTCCAGGTTGCTACTGAAAAAAGCATGAGCAAAAATATGCGTCATAAAAGCAAATAATAATAATAATATCCCTGGACATTTCACACAGCGCCATCTAGTCCCAAGCTAAGCAACTTAATGCTTGTGTTATGGTAACAAGATGGCTGATAAACTACTTATATACATTTTTTTTTTTGTAAATACATACATATTATAGATAGAAAAACACCCAGACTCGGAACAAATACATGTAGGTCATACAAATATTTGTTCCGTGCGGGAATCGAACCCGCGACACGCAGCGCAGCAGTCAATCGCTTAACCACTGCGCCAACCGTGCCGTCAGCAGATTGATTTGTGCAAATAATCACAGGAAATCCATGAACTGCGTTCGTTTTCAGTCCTCATTCCACCCTGATTGCTGTAACAGTTTTCATGAACCGTGAAACTTGCTTGAATAACAACGTAAATATACAGAATTTTAAAGTAAATAAGCCGCGAAATTCCCAGCATCGTTCACTCCCAGTCAAAGCTTGGCAGTATTTTTGAGTGGCACGAAAAAAAATTGCAAATCGTACTAATTAACTGAAAATAGTTGGTACCTGTCGGGGGTAACCTACTTTCAGTGTTGGTAGGGCTACCCCAGTTCAAAAACTTGCACTGAAGTTAATAAACTCAAAAGTTTATTAGTGCAAGTTATTGAATTGCCTTCAAGAAGGTTTGGTCTCTTTCACACTTTTTAAATAGAAAAATATGGACTGTAATGTTATAATAACTCCATGGACGACATCGCCAAGACCTGTGCCAACCCAACGTCGATAAATTAGCGTCGAACGAATGGCTCAGGCGTGGAGATCTTTTCCCTGAGACAGAAGGGTTCATGACAGCAATCCAAGACCAAGTAATCGAGACTCGTAACTACCAAAAGCATGTTATGCGAATCCCCATTTCAACAGATATTTGCAGGCGATGTCATAGTTCTTCCGAAACTATCCAACATATTACTGGAGCATGTAGAGCAATTGTTCAGACTGACTATAAACACAGGCACGACCAAATAGCCAATATAATCCACCAAAAAATTGCTATAAAATATAAATTAATTACTACACCTCCAGTCCCTTACTACAAGTATAATCCAGAAATAGTTCTTGAAAACACAACACACAAGTTATACTTTGATCGAGCCATTCTCACAGACAGAACTACTCATTACAATAGACCAGACATAACTCTACTAGACAAAATTAATAAAACTGCGCAAATAATTGACATAGCAGTACCAAACACACACAACCTACAAAACACTATAGCAGAAAAGCTGTCAAAATATACAGACTTAAAAATAGAAATAAGCCGAATGTGGCGATTAGGCAGCGTTGCCATAATCCCAGTAGTAGTCTCAACCACGGGTGTCATTCCCAAACAACTGCACCAATCTTTAAAAACGCTAGACTTATCTCCTTCCACCTACCAAACCCTACAGAAAGCTGCTATTCTGAACACTTGCAGAATTGTCCGAAAATTCCTTCAGAACGACAATAATGCCCAAATATCACACCCACAAACATCATCAACAACACAAAGTCTAAACATACCATCACACCATAATAATACGTTGCCATCTATAGCTTAGGTTAGCACTTGGCTTCGGCCCGTGTTATTCTATAAAACCGGCACATCAGTGCCGAGATACAAAAATGTATACCAACAAATAATAATAATATCCCTGGACATTTCACACAGCGCCATCTAGTCCCAAGCTAAGCAACCTAATGCTTGTGTTATGGTAACAAGATGGCTGATAAACTACTTATATACATTTTTTCAATGTTGATACTTGTCATGTCGAGAGGATGTATGAAAGGCGACTAGCAAATTTACAAGGCAGATTTGGGTCAAAAGGCCGCGGGAGGGGACCGCGCCGTAGGAAGACATATTATAGTGACTTCATAGGTGATGTTCTTCAGAAAGGTCAGGTGCATAGTACTAGGTGACGTTCTGTATAATATTGTCTGCCTACCCCCATGAGACGAAGGCAAGAGTTTATGTAAAGGGGAGAATCTTCTATTTCTGTATCAATAGTCAAAATAAAACCTAACATTTTCTAGGCAGCTTGCTAAATATTTCATTTCATTTCACGTTCATTTCTGGGCGGGGGGCCCCATCTCATATGTATGTATAAAAAAAACAACCGACTTCCAAATACGAGACTACAAAGTGAAAAATAACTTTAATTTCGGAAGTCGGTGTCGTTGGGTTCGCATTTTCGTTGTTTGCCACCGACTTCCGAAATTAAAGTTATTTTTCACTTTGTAGTGTCGTTTTTGGAAGTCGGTTGTTTTTTCACTTTTAAGTTGTAATTTTTACCAGTAATTTTGGTTTAAAAACTAAACTACTGAACCGTTTTTGATGAAATTTTTATGGGACCATTTGGAAAGTATACCCTTTCCAACAAAAAAAGAATTTTTGAAATCGGTTGGCAAGCGACGGAGTTATGCGCGAACAAACATAAAAAAAAATACAAACATCCGAATTGAGAACCTCCTCCTTTTTTAGAAGTCGGTTAAAAATGTGGATTTTCCGACATTCTAACTGATAGAATTGCTGATGAAATTATATGATATGACCCTACTCTTGTCTATTAATAAAAGGAAAAATATGAAGAAGGATAAACACAAAATAAAATAGCATAGGAACAGGAAACTTACATAAAAAGTTATTTATTTTGTAGCCATTGAAACAAGGAAGATGGTGGCTGTGTATAAATATTTTTACAAACTTTGCATAGGCTGACGAAGAAACGCGGAATACATCATAATCATCAAGATTAAAGGTCTCTGCACACAGCGGGCGGGGCGGGGCGGCACGGGACGGCGACGCGGCGCTGAGCAGTTGTAATGTACTAGATAATTATTACGGACGACGCCACACAGAGCCGCCCCGCTCGACGCGACGGTAACCGTCGCGCCCCGCCGCCGCCGCGCGGAGCGGGAATACAAGTCAGCAGCGGCGGGGCGGGGCGGGGCGGCACGCGAACGCGTTATTGATTTATTTCATGCACCCATTTCCGTTTACGTTGTTTTTTCTTAGTTAGCGCAACTTTGAGCAATAGCGTTTCCATGTCTGAATCGCTCAACATCTTTTTTGATGAAAGAAAGGCGCGGCGGGACGGGACGTGATCGCGCCCGCAGTGTGAACACTGCCGCCGCGCCAGCGCCGCGTCGCCGTTACACCGTCACCTTTACAGTATCTGCAGCATTCCTTTAGATAGATTCTGCTACCATCTGTTATAGTAAGTAACCATGAGTAGATACCCAGCACCCCAGTTGCGTAACACACTATTAATACCTAACAATCTGAATCATTTAGAAGGATATTGCTTATCCATTGCTTTATAATAAAATAATTATGTCCGAAAATGTGTCTACTCAACAACATAAATAACACAATGAATGTTGTAGAACTGTCAAAATGAAAGTTGCTGTTACTGATAGTATGTGACGCAATTAGCCCGCTGTTCTTGGCCAGGTAACGTATAGCTTCCATAATTATGTTTAAAATAACATAATGTTCCTTAATATAGTCAGAACCAGAACATATTTACGAAACTTTCTTCCTGAAGGAAGTTTGCACAATGTGATGTAATATTTTCTACCACTTACTTTCTTTCCTTTCAGCTCATCATCTGCCTAACCTTTTCGTTGGGGTCGGCTTCCAGTCTAACCAGATGCAGCTGAATACCAGTATTTTACATGGACCGACTGCCTATCTGACCTCCACAACCCAGTTACTGGGTAATACGATACCCCTTGGTAAGACTGGTTGTCAGACTTTCGGGCTTCTGACTACCCGTAACGACTGTCAAAGATCCACGAATGACAGCCGGGACCAACGGCTTATCGTGCTTTCCGAAGCACGGAGGGGTCTCGGTATGTAAAAGATGGTCACCCATCCACAGACCAACCGCGGCAAGCGTGGCTTAACCTGATCGATCGACCTGTGCGGCTGTTATTATTTAGCCACCCCCCCCCCCCCCTCTTTCTTTCCTTTCAGCTAGAAACTGAAAACATCAATCTACGAAGCGTGGGGTTACCTTCTTACATCTTCTCTATTTAAGATACAATGTAGCGATTCTTGGAAGTTTCTAAGCAATGGACTAAGTACTTGCTTAGGAATCCCAAAGTTTCCTTCCAGTATAGGTACCTACTGTTACTGTTAGCCTGCATCATCCCACTGTTGGGCAAAGGCCTCTCCCCATGACTTTCAGCTGATTCGATCCAGGGGTAAAGTGGACCACTGGTCGTTTGTTTTGTCCACTCGTCCCGCCATCTTCTACGGGGTCTGCCGCGACGTCTTCTAGCTGTTTCAGGGCTCCACTATACATTACATTCTACATTAGGTACAGACGCCAGCACATCAAGCTACTACAATCTGTCAAATTTCTTTAATAGATTTTGAACTTTATTCCTAAAGTATTAAGGTTCAGGGTGGATTGGGAAAATTTGACAGTTTCGGGTAGCTTGACCTGCTGGCGTCTGTACCTACTGTTACTGTTAGCCTGCATCATCTCACTGTTGGGCAAAGGGTTCTCCCCATGACTTTCAGCTGATTTGATCCAGGGGTAAAGTGGACCACTGGTCGTTTGTTTTGTCCACTCGTCCCGCCATATTCTACGGGATCTGCCGTGACGTCTTCTAGCTGTGTCAGGGCTCCACTATACATTACATTCTACATTAGGTACAGACGCCAGCACATCAAGCTACTACAATCTGTCAAATTTCTTTAATAGATTTTCAACTTTATGGCTGCAGCATTAAGGTTCAAGGTTGATTGGGAAAATTTGACAGTTTCGGGTAGCTTGACCTGCTGGCGTCTGTACTATTATAGCTTAGCATAGTCAGCCTATAATGTTCCCACTGCTGGGACACAGGTCCCTCCTCTCTGCGATTACATTATGAAATAGATTAGATTAATTCTGAAGTCTTCAATACTTAAATCGATTTATGGTAATGTCTAATTAAGGGAATCGGTACTGTGATTTATGACTTGTAAAGTTGATAAATCACACAACTTTTAATCGTTTGATCAAGTTCGAAAATCCAGCACGAAAATATTCCTCCATGAGAAAAAAAACGCGGGATTTGTAAATTAAAATATTAGAGCTTCTGAACTCATACTCTCAGTAATTTCGCAGATGGTAACCCTAGATTTTTCCTATTTGAATATAATTTGTGCAGTGGACGCCATTCAATTGAAAGTCAACTCTACAAACTTAAGTACAAGGTTGATTTTTGAAAGTTTATGTGCTTATGCTTTACAGTACTTCATAGGTATTTGGCTGAAATCCCGCGTCATAATATCGCCGGCAGGCACATGACGTCACTGACAGAAAGTGACGTCATTCTGGAGTGGGGGCTCTGTTTTGATATTTCGCTGCAATATCGTTCAGTTTTCGTAATTTCACATTCTGAAGGGAAACTTAATTTTGTTTGTGGTTTGGCATCGTTTTTGATGATCGGTGTGCGACGCTTGTTGGTAACTTGTTAGAATGTTAAAGTAAATAAGCCACGGTTTGGAATGGCGTAGGTATATTCGCTTTTCTTGATTGCTGGAAGGTGAGTCGTGTGCTTCATGTGCTTTGCTCCTAGCTTGGTCAGTGGGCCGTCTTCTCCCATATAATCCAGCCAATTCATCACTTGCATAACTGTATCATCACCCTATAATGTTTCCACGGCTAGGACACAGGCCTCCTCTCTGTGAGAGGGAGTGGGCCGTTGTCCACCACGCGGACTCAGTGCGGTTTGGTAGATGTCACATGTCTTCGAATTTTGGGTTCTTTTTTAATTTATTTATTCAATTTGTCTTACGAGCCAGATTTGACATTCAAAACGCTCATACGATTAATTTTCATACAATTCAATTATGGCTTAACACATTACACATGCTCGTCACCTTATACAATAAACTTTATAAAAATACTGTGATAAATCTTGGACGTGCCGGTTAGTATTACTTATTATAGTAGGTAGTAGGTATAGATAAAAATCAGCACTAAATCTGGTCTTCATAAAAAAAAAATGTCAAGCTAACAAGTTTTCTTCAGACAGCCAAATTCCTTTTATTCAAACATTCTAATAATATCTGAAATTCTCTCGGTGATTCTTTGGTTTACCCCTGTAAATCAGTTTCGCTAGTACACGCCTGCGGGTTCTCTTGCATAAAATTTAGATTTTCCCTCGACATCTCAAGGGGACCATATGAAGTTTTTCCGAGATGAAAATGCTTGAAAAGCTTAAGACGGCTTTGTCATATCTACGACATGAGAGGAATTTGTGGAAGATTTCCTGGTGTTTTGTTAACATATTGTTTTTAGTCGGAAGGATTTTTTAGGTAGATACAAAAAAAGGCGACAAGAATTCATTTATTAACTGTCTATAATCTTTGCTCCATAATATTAACTGTACAGTATATAGCCACAAAACATATTCCGTCTTATTTCAAAACGAGTTCTAACTTAAGATCTAGCCGAAACCTTCGAGCCAGTTAATGTATTTTGTACTTTATTCCGACAAATGTAAACTTTCTGATGTAAAATTGGTAACTTATTCGTGTATAACGTCAGTTTAAAAATAATATTTTTTTTAACTGTCGATCGAAATTTAAAAATGGCTCCATGGTTTAACCCTAGTTCTAAAGATAAACCTTGTTTTGTAATAAGGGGGATTAGATTCACATTGATTAGATTTTATGAAACACAAAGATATCGATACCAATCACGTCTGTGGAGTTTAGCTAGCTAATTTAATTTGATCCTGTATTCTACAATCTTTATAGATGCTAATTTCAGTACCTTTAATTTATTTTAATACCGACTTCAATAAATATGGAAATTTATAATTTAACTTCGATTCCTAACTCCGTGGATATTCTTTGGTCCTCGTTCATAGATATTACCTAAGATAACACTAAAATAACAAAATAATACCCTAAATTAAATAAAACTATTTACAAACTAAAATATAGCGTCGAAAAATTCATCGCCATCGCTGTCGACTGGTAAAGTACCCAAGACACTGGCGGCATTGCCACGTTGTATGGCAATGCTTAGCCTCTGGCCAAGGTAAAAGCCAGCCCTTGGGTCATGGCAAGTGTCAACCAGTCTTTTTGAAATTTCCTTAAAAAGACCATGCGCACTTGGACCCCACGGCCCGAGGGTTTCAACCCCAAACGGCTCGAAAATATAATTATTAATGAGGTTATTATATTTACGCCGCTTGAGGTTTTCTGCAGCCGCAGCAGCAGCACCAGCGCAACACGCTGACCCTGGAAGATGGGATGGCGCAAGAGTATCGACACAAGTTGCATCCCACACTAAAGGCCTACCTACCTTCCATGGAAATAAAGACATGCCGTCCGGTCTCTTGCCATCGTCGCGTGCCAATCCATTGGGTTCTAATACAGCTGGAACGCCGACGGTGACAAGAGCTCGTCGAATGATGCCGTTAATGTTTGCGTGCCGCGCTAAGCGACCCGCACTTCGGCTGCAAGACAGGCCGTGGTATCCGAGGCTGTTGACAACTACGTCACAGTGACAGCGATGGGGAGAACAACATGGTGCTCCTAGTCGTAAGGAAGCAGCGAGGCGGAAAGTATTGTCGTCGAGCAAAATGCCTATGTTCGACGACGGAAGTGCATGAAGCCATAGACCCGACTCCCATTTACCCACAGCCAGCAGGCGCGCACGCTCTGCAGTAGTAACAGACGTGTTAAGTAAATTATCCTGAACTACATTGCAGAGCGGCTCATCCCACCGTCTCTGGGAAAATGGATTATCGGGTAGATCTGAGTTCGGGCAAGCGAGTCTCCAGGCATCCATAGCCTCGGTGGAGCAGGGCACATCAAAATTAATCAGTGTGGAGGCTAGGATTTTCCTGATTAATTTCTCAGTACCGTGGACCGAGGATATGAAAGCCTTTTCTAATTACCTAAGTAGTTAGAAAAGGCTAAACCGGTATAAATGTTATGAGTTTATTATTTTGCAGTACATACATTTACCGTCTTATTACAAAACGAGACCTAACTTTAGTTCTAGCCTTAACCTCTGAGCCGGTATTTGTTTTTCGAACTTTATTTCGATTTAGATAAAGTTCTCTATACAAAAATGACAACTTAGCACCGAACTAAGTTGTCATTTTTGTATAAAGAACTCTATTTCTATAACATTTAGGTTCTTAATTCAATAACTGACGCGGTGGTTTAAACCTGACCTAAAGAAAAACCTTGTTTTGTAATAAGGGGGAATCAGTCTATAATGTTCCCACTGCTGGGATTCAGGCCTCCTCTCTGTGACAGGGTCTGGGCCGTAATTTACCACGCGGGCCCAGTGCGGATTGGTAGATGTCACATGTCTTCGAATTTTGAGTTCTTGGACATGCCGGTTTCCTTGCGATGTTTTCCTTCACCATTTTGAGAGCAGTGGTGACGAAATAATTTACACAAAGCAAAGTACCTGACTGGGTTCGAACCCATAACCTATATATAACTCGTAAGTCACGGCCGTTACCTCTAGGCCACCATTGCTCAGCTCGGCTTCCAGTACATAATCCATAAATAACATCACGCCCGGTCTCCACAACGGATTAAGCAGAGGTTTACCTGTACATATCAGTATCTACACAATACAGAGTCGCAATATTTTTTCGATTAACTTTATCTACGCTGAGGAAGCTTTATTTATACCAACTCTGTTTAACGATACCCACTTGTAGGGATCGGGAAATATTTATTTTATGATTACGATCGGAAAAATAAATTCTTATAGATATTATTTTAACAAAGTTCCCTTCAAACCTCCTATTCGCTTACACCTCAACCAATTTCTTTGATATTCCTCTCATATAAACTTGATATTGATAACAGTCAAATCAGGATCGATCGCGCGCCACATCAAACGATCTTCACGTAGAGGTGTTTCTTTGAATTTGAATGTAAATAGTGATGTGGAGGTCTTATATCCGCGATGTGGTGGGAACAATTTTGCGGGTAAATGTTCAAAGTAATTTAGGAGGTCTATTCTGTGAAAATCTTACCGTGTTATCTTAGGTGAAGTGAGCTGTCAATCCATAGTAGCAGCAGCAATGTGGCAGCTCACTTCACCTAAGTTATCGCGGTGATATTTGTACAGAATAGACCAGCTGGCCTACATGAATTTTATATCCAAGTGCTTAGTAAGTACGAGTAGTTGGAGAAACAACCAAACATAAGTTTTTAGAAAAAAAACTGACACTGACCCCTAGTACAAAACAATATTCTGCAGAATGTAATGATGGAACGTCAAAAAGATTGTATTATTAAAATAATAATTTCTCCTTTAATAAAGATTATTCCTTGGTAGCTCTGGACAAAAAGAGGCGAGAAGAGAGTAGGCAGGTCCAGCAGTAGGACATTCATGGATAATAAGTAAATATTTTTCCAAAATTAAAAATCCAATAGAAATGTGATTCAAACATGACCGTCAAATTGCTGTCCTATAGATATAAGAAATGCTGGCCCATTGTGCTTTTAAGATCAAAACAGATCTGAAGCATAAACAAAAATATCCGCACCAATTTTTCGGATATCACAGCACATCACTGTCCCGAAATCGTTTGAATCGAGTACGAGGCCAAACGAAACAGGCAAGATCGACGCTCTTGAAACAGTTCGAGGGCTTTTTTAAAACGAGACGAACCTTCAATGGTACTTAGTACCCCTGTTAGATTCGGTGTCACGCGAAAGGTGCTTGGCGAAAATATTTTTCGCGAACAAAGATAAAGTATAAAAAAAAAGATTGAATCTTTTTTTTTTCGTTTTGAGAATTCACAGACGTGTGATGAAATTGCTCTTGGATATTTTGGTGAAGTGATTATTATATTTTGTTGTAGAGCTAGATAATCTGAAAAATTGACAGTTTTTATGGATGGTAAGAAGTATAGCAACAGAAATAATATCGCCTAAACCCTGTCCATTAGGAAAACCGTTTTTTGACAGATGGAACTAGTGATTGCAGCAACACACAATACATTGATTGATACACGTACGGTATTATAATGTCTGTAATAAGCCATAAGTAAGATAATTCGATAAGATAACGCAGTTTATATATTTATTTTCGAAATAAATCTCGAATATGTACGTTCTAAGACAGCTGTCAAAAAACGGTTATCGTAATCTAATTTAACTAGCCTGTATTGTCCCGCTGCACGGCACAGGCCTTTCCATACAATTCTGTCTATTGTTAGTGCTGGCCAGTCCATTCGGTAGGAGTCAAGCTCGTCCTGCCATCTTCGTCTCAGCTTGCCACAATGGCGTCGTGCATTTAGTGGGAGCCAAGCGGTGACCCAATAGTACCTGCTTGCATTAAATTCATACGGTTTAAAATCACTGAAAAATAGTTATAGATTTATTTATTTATACTTTCGTATAAAACTGTTATATTTCTACTTTATGCTAGCGTTTGCACGTAGCTTCGCCCGCGTGGAGGTTGCAAATTATTCCACGGGAACGTACATAAAACATATCCCATGTCGTAACCATCATGATCTATCCATGTACCTTTAAAAACGGACAGATAGAGTTTATTTCACATTTATAATATTAGTATGGATTTAATGTTGTGCATTTAGGTAGGTCAAAATTACCGTGTCTTGCAGAATGCTACACTGTACATAAAGACACAATAATCTCAGCATTTCGCAGTTGATGTCCTGTTGTCTATGCTACATGCAAACGCAATGAAGCCATTAGAACATCCAGCTATATGCCATTGTTGCATACAAATTGGAGCATTGGCACCATTCATTAACAAGAAATAACATACGACTATGCTTCTACAACAGAAATCGCTTATAACCAACCCGCTCAAACATTCGAAAGCGAAATTCCCGGCGAATGGAGGCGATAAGTACTCGAAAGTGCGAAGTATTCGTTAACACCCGAAATCAAGGCGTTCCAGATTCGAACGCGAAATTCCTCGTACGAAAGAAAGTATTCGAAACTCGAATGCGCAGAGTACCCGGTAAGCCCAGCAACTTGCCACTTAGCCACACTCAAGCGCGCACTCCCTAATGACGCGACTCGCATTGTACCAACTTTTTCATCCGGACTTGCATGAATATGGACTCGGACGCCTTTGTGAGCATCCCTCCTTCCGCGCAAATCTGCAAACTTATCCACCCACCCCAGAAACTCTGACACATTCGAATTCGGACTCTACAGCTCAAGTTTCAAGGTTTCCGCCTGGTTGAAGACGTTGTAAATCAAAGTTTGTTAGTAGGTTTTTTTTTATTTATGTTTTACGTTATTTTTACACGAGCCTCGTCCTTTCAGCGAGGTCCATTCACGCTTCGGAGTATATAAAGAATCTGGTTCTAATTGAATCTTCATTACAGCTCGAAAAGACTTTTTCTATTTCGTTTAGAATTTGGGCTAGTGTTTTTTTTCGCCATAAATTCGCTCGTGTAATTAATTAAGGTTTTTTTGATTGAATTATTTTTGTTGCTTTCCCTGTGTGAGGAACTGATGAGAATTTAACTGAGTGAGATTCGTGACAGGTAGAATCAAAGCGTAAAGTGGCCTTTGTCACTAATCTACAGCTTTGAACCACTCTAGACAGTCAGTTCAATCCATTTGATTAGTGAACATACGAGACGAGCGACTGGCAGATATGATTGTGTCTCCTGAAAACCGATTTCATTATGAAATGGTATTCTATCACCAGTCTGACGTAGTACGGGAAAATGTATCGCGACTATTTTATAAAAAAATCTTTTTTTCTGAATTAATTTTAAAAAATGTATTTTTTTTTTAATATCGACTTTTAATATCCACTGTGGAAACACTGTCAAAGTACAAATTATTGATATTGTACTTTGACACTTTTAAATGTCATTATGACAACTGAATATACTATTCTACTTTGGCAACTCTTAGAAATAACGGTTATAATATTGTCGTTATTTCTGGGTGGGGCAAAAGTTATTTTAAAATGATAAAATGTAGTGCAGAGTCAGTCGTTATTGGATTGTGGAAGAGTACAGTGATGCGATTAAAAGTATTAGCAAGAATAGGGTTTTATCATAATACTATTACTTATAGAAAAAACGAAAGAAAAATTGTTATTTGTGGTTTACCTTGCACAAATAAGGGCCGACATACACGGACTGCTTGAAGCGGTCAGAATGGACTGCTTCAAGCTGCAACTGCATAGTGAACTACAGTCTTCTACGTAAGTACACACATACACGAAATCGCTCGAGCAGTTGCTACTGCTTCAGGCGGTCGTGCGGTCAAGCAGTCGCCAGGCTTACACTGACTGCTCGATCTGTCGACTGCTCTCGAGATTTGAATGACGGGCAGTTGGTATCAACTGCTCCAGCAGTTATCAATTTCAGCTTCAAGCTGTTGACTATGACTGCAAGAGCGGTCCGTCTATGTAGATCAATCGCTAACTGCTCGAGCAGTCCGTGTATGTCGGCCCTAAGACGCTCATTAAATATACGTACATTATAAGCTGACTGCCTCGCGGGTCTAGTGGTCGCAAGCGTTACTACTGAGCATGAGGTCCTAGGTTCGATTCCCGGGTCGGGCAAAGTAGGTATAATTGGGTTTTTTCATTAAGAATTTCTCAGATGCAGCCCGGAGTCTAGATCTGTGCCCCGTTAATGGCAATAGGTTCACCCCCTATTCCATGGGACCTGGTGAAGTGTGGGTGTACTATAGGTACCTCTCTGCCTAACCTTTTTTTGGTATTACTGGCGTGATGTTATGTTATGTATATTATAAGCAAATAAATTATTTACTATTTCTATTTCTTGGTAGCTACAGACGCCAACAGGGGAAGCTACCCGAAACTGTCGAAACCAATCAACCTTGAACCTTAATGCTTTAGCGATAAAGTTGAAAATCTATTAAAGACATTTGACAGATTGTAGTAGCTTGATGTGCTAGCGTCTGTACCTACCCATCTAAGTTGAACTAAAACCAGTAAAAGTTGTAATAGCTGAGAAATATAGAAAAGCTTTGAGAAAAAATATCAGCTGAGAAAAACAACAGCCTTGAGACCAAATTCAGGTTTCATGCGAACAAAACCACGTGTTTCAACTACATAGTTATAACAGTTGGTGGCTTAGGTCCATATATCATGCGTTACTCAGGTGATTCCAAAAAAGCAAGGTAATGCGTTCTAAGTGTATTGTTACATGGTACGTCTCACCTGAGACTGTTGTGTGTGAGTTATATAAGTACAGTAAACAACAAAAGCGAGTAACACGATTGAAAGTTTTGAAGAGAATGGGCTTGTAAATACAAGAATAGTCCATCTGGTTACTTGAGGTAAGGAGTTTATGGCGTATTTCTATGATTTACGGACGGTTATTGGTTAAAATTAAAAAAAAAGCACGATTACGCACGATTACGATGAAAGAATGCACGTTAAGCCGTTGGTCCCGGCTGTCATTCGTGGATCTTTGACAGTCGTTACGGGTAGTCAGAAGCCCGAAAGTCTGACAACCAGTCTTACCAAGGGGTATCGTATTACCCAGTAACTGGGTTGTGGAGGTCAGATAGGCAGTCGCTCCATGTAAAATACTGGTATTCAGCTGCATCCGGTTAGACTGGAAGCCGACCCAACATAGTTGGGAAAAGGCTAGGCAGATGATGATGATGATTGGTTAAAATTAAGACACTTGTATCTTTACCAATAATGAAGCAAAGACCTCATAGCTTTGCATAGTAGACCCTCCCATATGGAAGTATTTCATCATCATCTGCTTAAACTTTTCCCAACTATGTTGGGGTCGGCTTCCAGTCTAACCGGATGCAGCTGAATACCAGTATTTTACATGGAGCGACTGCCTATCTGACCTCCACAACCCAGTTAATGGGTAATACGAACTCAAACTCAAAATATTTATTTTAATTAAACCATTACAGGCACTTTTGAATTGTCAAGGGGTCGGTCAGTCAGAAAAATGAAGCTAGTTGCCCATTCCAAAGCGTAGGTACCTATGGAGAAGAACGGATAAGAAACTCCATGGACACTCTTTTAAATCAATATAATAGTGTTACAAAGTATTGGTTACATCATTCATGTTAGAAATTATGCATGTGAGAACGATGCAGAACGTTAAAAGCGTCCGTAATGAAAAGTTTAAAAAATAAAAATAAGAACAATTCAAATATTAAATAAAATGAAAATAAGCCATGGCAGCAAAGAGATGACCAGTCCCTACTGACGGCGCCCGTTCACGAACATGACTCATGGATTAGCACCATTCAGCTCAACCATTTTGAAGGGAGCCAAATGATCCAACACATGCGCCACCATCAGCGAGACATTTGAGTGAGCATGACATACATACGCTACGCCTTCGTAAGACTATGGGTTGTGGAGGTCAGCTACGCCTTCATAAGACTGGTTGTCAGACTTTCGGGCTTCTGACAACCCGTAACGAATGTCAAAGATCCACGAATGACAACTGGATAATGGACAACTGTGCTTTGCGAGGCACGGAGGGTTCTCGGTTTGTATATGTCGCCGCCAACTGGTTTAAATAGCCATTCAGTTAACTGCCTAACCTTTAACTAAACGGCGCCGTTCAACTAGAGGCCTGAATGGTATTCAGCCAATAAGTCTAATACTAATACAACATTTAATGAACCGGCTGGCTGATGCTTAGGCCATTTATATCGTAGTTTTATTGATTTCATTTTTCTATGGTTGTTGTATTTATCCATCTACGAACCCACCGTGGCAAGCGTAGCTTAAATTGGCTTGCGAATCTATTCATATGCCCAGTTTGGCAATTAAAAATGCTACTTGGTAAACAAAACGATGCGTTTTGTTTATAGGAACCGAGCATTTGGTATTGTTCGTTTCCTCCCACGTACAGTGGGGGTTAGAAGTCGAGTGGTATTTTCACGAAGAAATAGATTGACACTTTTGTTTAACTTACGACCTTCTTCTAATGAGTAATTTCTATACTCTATAGTATAGGTACACACACACACTCTCACATTCGTTTGCAATTACTTTGAATAATCACGCTATTGACTACAGTACCTTGTCATGTTCGTCTTGTTCACTTATTCGTAAAAATTTTATGATTATACCCACAGAAATCGAAATAAACAAATTATAAGGTAGACGGATGCAGTTAACTTACGAGTCATTCACCGTGACTAAATAGAACGTTATTTGTTTTTGGTTGGTCGTTATACTTGTTATTGTAGATTAGTGATTAGCGGTGTTGTAGTTTATTTTGAAATGCAAGGAAATTTAAGTATTGAGATGAAAGCAGATATTATCGCGTTGCTTAAAAGTGGACTTAAATTATATCAGAGAAATTTGATGAAACCGGACTAGTATACCGTGTGAGTATTATGATTTAATTATATTATCGATTGTTTATCTAATTAAAGTATAACTGCTGATCCTTCTAGTTATTTTTTTAAACGTTTTATATATAACATAAAGCCTAAATAGAAGAAAACAAAATTAATGATGAATATAAAATATAACATTAAGTATAATAATAATAGATATAGGTAATGTCAGTTAATTATAATGTCAAGAATTATTAAATACAACGAAGAACAAAACAACGAAAAATTTCAATACAATTGTTAGGAGGTAAGTCGTCGTCAAATTTAAATTTTGAATCAAATTTTTCATTTAAAAATTCATTCGTTGAGTAGTAACACTTTTGCAATAGAAAGTTAAATAGTTTTTACTTTTTATATGGTGACTTGTTACTTTTGGCAGATCATTTATACAGGAATAATTTTTATTCAGTGCGCAAACTTTGACAAATTAAACTTAAATGAGTTTTATTAAACACCTATTTTTTATTTTGATAAGTCTTAGTACAAAAAAATAAAGTTATCGCTAACGAAAGATGTCTATTTTGAAATTGATTTTCTGGCCACTACGCGCCGCCCGGCGCGACAGCGCTCGGTCGTTTTTCGTGCATAGGCGTGGGTAGATAGATATTTACGTGGGTTACATACAATGTACTGATCGCTGATTTTATCAGGTTCGAATTAGACTTTTTTAAGATTAGGCCGTGATCTGAAGTTATTTGAAGAGTAATTCCAATTTTTCCTTCATACTTTCCTGGGCTTAGGACCATCAAAATGCAGAAAATAACGCATTATAATCAATTAAATTAAGGCATTTTTAAAAACTTAATACTTACATTTACCGCCAGTCGAGGTCTGCCAGACCCTAGTGCGTGATTTGGGGTCCTGAACTGACCGTGATCAAGCAGCCTCTGAGTGGCTGCTAAAATGGTCCTTTCATTAGGGACCGTGGGGTCCTTACCCCTTACCCCCTAGCATACATTCTGCGAGCTGCTCGTAGGCTTTCACCACATAATAAATAGACCCGCACCATCACATTAGAACTCGCGCTAAAATCCGACATCGTAAGTTGCGCACTGCGCGGTAAAGCGACTAGACGCGACGTAACGACAACGCAAGCGCAGACTGTCGAGCGCCCGGCCGGCCGCCGCCGCCTGGCGCCACCCTGCCGCCCGGAAGGGGGTTTCACCCCCTCTGCAACATCACTCGTAAGCCGCACGGCGCCCGCGTTCATTGATATTATTACGAATAGATAGTGTCCATATTTTGCTGAATTAAAGTCGGATAAAAAAATATAAAAAAGTTTTGAACAAATAATGGAAATGTGTTCTATTACTGATACTGAACCACCAAAAATTTTTTGCGCATTGCTTAAAAAATATTCCTGTATACAGGATAATTTTTTATTCAGTGCGTAAATTTTTACAGGGTGTTCTACCCATGAATATGAACAACATTCACTATGGGACCATCTCTGAAATCACGAAAAAAAAATCAGCAGATTCATACATTTTGGTCGAGTAGGTATTGAACTTTTATAAGAAACAGCTGATTTTTTTTTTGTGATTTCAGAGATGGTCCCATAGTGAAAGTTGTTCATATTCATGGGTAGAACACCCTGTGAAAATTTACGCACTGCATAAAAAATTATCCTGTATAGTATAAACAGCGGGCCTTTCTGTTCATCGGTTAATATGTTTTTTTTTTATCTAGATATTTATAGATTTTAATATAAATATATTTTTCAAATATCTTCGATATTACTGGCACAAGCGTTATGGGTCTATAAAGGTCATGGCACATTATACCGGCACCGCAACAGCACCGCTCCAAACCAGCAATTAACTTGTCATTCAATTTAGAGCATTAAATCGTGTGTAGTATAATATATTTCATAATGTCAATATGAAAAAGCCAACGGCGGGCAGTCAGCGCGCTTGCCGCTACCACACAACTCGACTCGCAGCCCGCGTGCTGCAAGCGAGCGGACCTTGTGCGCACAGCGCGCCGACGGCATGCTTATTACGCGCCGACTCCGAGTCGGCAGCGAAACGTCATTGCGTCGTCGCACGTCACAGTGGACGGAAAAACAAGCTTCCCTTTCATAGGATTTTTGAAAAAAAAAAATTATAATAATAAATATAATAATAATATCTAATATTCTTCCAGTATTCCCCTTCTGCTAGTCTTTCTTTTAACATATTATGCACCCAATATCTTCTTCTTCTTTTATTTTCCTGTTTTTCGTCGAGAGCAATAGCGATTATTGCTAGTTCGCGCAACGTAAACCGAGACATTATGAAAACGTGCAAGTCCTAGGCGTGTTCAATCATAAATGCCATATAACAATATTGAGTTCGCGGTAACAGCAAGCTTGCACCTCGCGGCCACCGCGCGGACTGTGAGCTCACACGTCGCGTCCGGCGCGCGGACTGCGAGCTTGCACCTTGCGGACAACGCGTAGTTAGCGCGCTGGCAGCTAGCCGTAGTCTAAATTCGAGGCGACGCCGTGCTGCAGCTGCGCAATTGCGGTGCCGGTATAATGTGCCATGACCTTTATAGACTCCATGCATTGCTTGTCTTTTTTAAAATAATGGTTTAATTACCGCTGTTTTTAGGTTGGTTGGGTAAGTACCCTGTGATATGCACAGATTGAGAATATGGCTCAAATGTCCACTAATGCAATTTACCACATAAACATGTAGTAAATTGCATTAGTGGACAATTTACCACATGTTTAATGACTTTGGTAGAAATACCATCATTACCTACACTGCCTGAATTTTTACCAAATTTTTAATTATTGCTTTAATGTCATTTTCATTGCTTGGTGCCATAAACATTGAGCTACTATTTTACCTATACATGTATAGCTAACCAGACATACTTGTAACTCGTGAAATGATTTCCATAATAAATCTGGCACGCTTTCCGTGTGATACTCGTCCCCTTGTTAGTGTACCCCATTATAAACACCATGATATATCATTAGCCGAAAACCTCACAAATCGTAACTCAGCTTACAAACGCTTGGGGGTATTATGTAAATAGCGACTGCTACTGGTTGCTCTGTTCTAGGTAGTATAATTTCGACGCAAATAAGAGGGGCTTGTGGCTAAGTAATAACAGCCGCACGGGGCGATCGATCAGGTTCAGCTACGCTTGCTGTGGTTGGTCCGTGGATGGGACACCATCTTTTCATATACCAAGACCCCTCCGTGCCTCGGAAAGCACGTTAAGCCGTTGGTCCCGGCTGTCATTCGTAGGTCTTTGACAGTCGTTACGGGTCGTCAGAAGCCCGAAAGTTTGACAACCAGTCTTACCAAGGCGTATCGTATTACCCAGTAACTGGTTTATGGAGGTCAGATGGGCAGTCGCTCCATGTAAAATACTGGTATTCAGCTGCATCCGGTTAGACTGGAAACCGACTACAACAGTTGGGAAACAGCTAGGCAGAGACTGGTTGCTCTGTTCTAAGTAGTATAATTTCGACGCAAATGTCAGGTTCAAAACCAAGGACTTCGGGCTTGTTCAAAGTCATTGATTTAATTTCCAATCGAATAATATACGGACGGAAATCATATCTTCTTTATAACTTTAACCCTTATCTCTTTTATTCTCTATTCTATCGATCTTAGAGAAAATTCTATCGCAGGAAACTCTACGAAGATGCCCACAAGTAGGCAGTCCCTGTGATAGAATTTTGCTATATAATCACATAATTAATAAATAACTGACATCTGCCATGGGGACCATATTGTAGACCAGACCACATAATGCTATTTTAATAGTTTCCAATCACATTATATTTTTCATTATTTTCTTAGTAACTTGATATTTTTGCCACCGCAACCGCCGCTCAACAATCGTACAACCACCTCTCATAACGTTCACACATAGTCGTAGCTCCCGGATTTGAATACCGGCCAATATGTTTGTTGGTACATACGATGATGACGTCACAACCCGCGTCACACTAACAAGCCTCCGTGATACGACAAATTGTAAACGTCTTTTATCTAAACCACCATTTTACATATACTACACTTCAAAAAAACTTAGTCAAAAATGAACCTTATTCAGTTGTGTTAAGGTTGATGAAATTATGGGGTGGCAGTATATGTATGGTGGTTGTAAGTATTTTGTTGTTTGACATGGGATGGAGTCGCGATTCTGAACAAATAACACGGGTTTATGGTATTTGCTTAATGCGTAAGGTTTGATATCTGGTTGTGTATTTAGTTTATTTTATTTATTTTCATATTAGATTGTAAAGGTGTTATGGCTGCCATATGAAATGCCGTATCTTGGCGTAACGAAAATTCTCATAAAGCTGTGATAGTAGCACAAAGCGCCAAGGATGTATGAAGGGAAAGGCCAGATTTATCTGTGCGCCAATTTCAAAGAATTAGAAGTTAAGTGGGTAAGACAGTATGGTTTGGGTTAGTGGGTACGCTGCCTCAAACTTAGGGCGAATATCACCAAAGAACGTGATCAACACAACTAAACCATGTTCAAGAGCTGCCAGTGTCACCATTATTTATTTATATATACTTTATTGTACACCAGAAAATACATTTAAAAAAATACGATTATTAATACAAAACATACAATGGGCGGCCTTATCGTTTTCTGCGATCTCTTCCAGGCAACCTTGGAATGGACAGTGATTGCGTGGATATAAAAAACGGAGTTGTCAGTGGACTGTGGAGTGGTGTGTTGTGGAATATTGACACTAACCTTGAACGCGGTTTAGATGTTCTGATCACATAGTTCGTGCTGACATCTCTTTGAAGCGCGCGTGGAACACAACGCGTCGTCGACCCGGGCCTGGTCCTTACCGGGCGGCGAGCTGCCCATTGCTCGCCGCCCGCAAGCCCGCGCCTACGGTGGCCGGAAGTCGGCTGTTGACTCCCCTCCAGGGTGTCTCCTGCGGTGACTAGTGGCGTGAGGGCGCAGAGATTGCCTCTCCCTCACGCGCTCCGCCTCCTCCTTCACGAGCATTACTGCTTCGCAAAAGGAGGTGACGGCCTCCCATGCACTCTCGCTCCGTACCATGGCCTGGACCAGGGCCGGACGCGAGAGATCGCCACCGCCGACCGCCACGAGGACGCGGCGGTGCTCCGCCCAAGCCGGGCAGACCTCTACCGTATGCTCCACCGTGTCCTCCGGGCAATCTAAACAGTGGTACACCCTGGCATTTCCTCCCGCCTTATCCTGAACAGGAACCCCCGAAACAACCGTGTCCGGTGAGGACCTGCGTCAGGCGGACGGTGAGGGCGCCGTGGCGCCTCTCTGGTCACTCCTCAAAGAGGGGACTTATCGGCGCAATTGTGGCGTGCCCAGCACTGGGTTGCGACAATTGCACTTTCCATGCCGCCATGAGATCCCGCCGGAGCTCTATCCGCTGTACCGTGATTTCTCGCGGCAGCGGAGTTACGCCCCGGCGTTTTGCCTCCTCTCGCCACTCCCATATGTGGGCGAGGATTTTGGCCTCCAGATCCCATGGTGGCAATCCGGCAAGGAGGCTCGCGGCCTCAGCGGAGACCGTGCGGTATCCTCGGACCAGCCGGACAGCCATGACCCTTTGGGACGCGTTCAACCGGCGGGCTGGTTGCCGCCTCAGGAAACGCGCCCATAGCGGTGCCCCGTAAAGGGCTAAAATTTGCCCTTACAGTCCGGTCGTCGAGAGAATGCGTTCCTGACAACTGTTAGTGCGAAAATTCTAGTAACTAATAAAGATCAAATTCGCAAAACACGTATTCGTTTGTATGACACTGACAGGGCAGTATACTCATAATCTTAATAAAGACCACTTTTGAACAAATTCAATGCTATCAGGTTTTAGTCTGAGGGGTGATTCTCGTAATTTTAAGAACGTTCACAGTCTGATCTCAGTATCAATCTGTCAAAATGACCTCTACTTTTCCCTACATTTTGATAAGTTTTTGACGTTTGATTTATTTATCACCGAGATTAGACTGCGACTAGACTTTGAACGTTTTAAATCACGAGAAATTGGCCTTCTGACATTATTTTCACTTTTCTATTTGTATCTGTTTCACGAACTGTCTCCAAATAAATGATATAGTAAAATAATAAATAATATATTTAATATGTATTCTTTTTTTATGTTTTCTTTTATAATTTTCTTTTTTTAATAATATATAATATTCTTTCTTTCTTTGTTTATCCCTTTAAACCCAAAAGGTTACCCTTTTAATCCACATCTACTGTCTATTTCCATGAATCCATGCACATTGCGTGCTTACTTATTAATTAGGGGTGCTTTCATGCATCAGAAGCAATTATTTCGGACACGCGATGGGTTTCGTATTATTATGATACTAACTTTTTCCAGCAACTTCACCCGCGTGGGGTCGAAAATTATCCCACGGGCACGTCCTGCCGGGATGAAAAGTATCCTATGTGTTAATCCAGGTTAAAAACTGTGTGCCTAAAGTAAATTTCATCCAAATCCGTTCAGTAGTTTTTGCGTGAAAGAGTAACAAACATCCATCCATCCAAATGTACACGTTTATAATACTCGTATTAGTAAGATTTTATTATTTAGTAAACTTGATGTAAGACAAGATAATGAAAACATGTTGTAGATTATACTGTTATAGGTAGGTACAACTCTGAATGCATGATTTTATGTTATGCGTGTTAAAGTTGTTTTGGTTTTAAAGGACAAACTGTTTCACTAAATTCTTTTTTTTTATTTTATTTTGTTTGACTCTCTGTCTCAACTCTTGATCTCCATAACGCTTTGTGTAATATCTACAAGGTCAGTAATGATGACTATCTACTTTGGTGTCCCTCTTTTTTTTGTAAAATAACGTCTTCCATCAAATTATTTCTGTCTTTTCTTGTAGGATTAACTTATAATATAAACGCCATAATTATCGCCTAACAAAACAATTGTTTGCAATAATAATAAATTAATAGTTAATAAGCATTAATACGATTAATCATTGCAACAATGATGTAATTTATATTAATTAAGGAAACAGCGCGACTAGTGCGACCAAGTTAATGAGAATTATGAAGATTATCTCGGAATTATTAATGTCGATGTTGGTATGTATTTACTAATATATTATGCTACTAATCCATTTGGTAAATACAGAACCTCCTTCTTTTGAAGTCTGTTAAAAATAGGCTATTTATTTAGGTAAAATATTTAAAAAATACTTAGGCTTTTTATTTTATTTTATTTATTTTCGGCGCGGGCGTCCCTTTTTTTGTCACAGCAATGCCACAGAGTGCTTCTGACATTTAGGGCATAGACAAATAATGAGGTTACGTCTGGCGCGGATTAAGGATGAATTATTTATTTTATTTGATAATAGATTATTTATTTATTTATTAGGTACTTTAATTGCCCGTGACATCACAGCGGGCCCTATCAAAATACCAGCGCTGCGACATTTATTTATTTTTAATGTCGTAGCATCATGCTGAGATAGGAGCCTTTTGACCTCGTACAGGACTTTCTGTATCATTTTTCTTTTTGTTACTTTTTTTTATATAATTTGTTTTTTATTTTTGATTGTGTTTAGTTTAGTTTTATGATCTTTCTGTACGAGTCGCAATAAATACTTTTTCTTTCTTTCTTTCTAACCCTTAATGCTGCCACTTTCGGGAGATATTTTATTCTCCCGAAAGTGGCAGTGGAAGTGGGGTTTTATATATATATTTTTTTTTTATTCTTTTTTTTTTTAATTTTTTTTTTCGGGGGGGATATTTTTTATTACGAAATGGGCCAACACTTGACATCGATCTCGCATGGTGGAAAGCGATGGATGGATGAGGTCTGACCTTATAAGGCTGATACCATGTGTTACAGTCGTTACGGGTCATTAGAAACCCGAAAACCTGACAACCAGTCTTACCAAAGAGTCTCGTATTGTATAGTATACCCAGTAACTGGGTTGTGACTGCCAGTCGCTCCATGTAAAATATTGGTATTCAGCTGTATCCGGTTAGACTGGAAGCCGACCCCAAAATAGTTTGGAAAAGACTAGGCAGATGATGATGACCTTGTATTAAGGTACTTTAGAACAGTCTAAACAACCATCTATATTCCAGCACATACCACGAGACACAGGCAAAAAAAAAAATTCAAACTCCGAGAAGTCACGTAAATCCCGAGCATACTAATCTGAAACTTGGTCACAGTACCAACGATGATGGATAGCTACATTTGGAGCCCGAAGACTCGGGTCCACAATAAATCATTACGGATCTGGACCGAAGGCCTACGCACCCGACGGCCCGTAAAAAAGTAATTCCTTCATCACGCTATTTTTTCCCGCTTCTCTCTCGAGCAAGTTTAACTAAGAATTAATTAACGAACGCAACAGGTTTACAGGCGGATCTTTTTAGGTAATAAAAATGCGTTTTAATTTCGTATGTGATGATTTGTGTGAATATTTGGATAATGTTCTTAAATGTTGTGTGAACTTGGTTTGGGTTTATCTATTACTAGATTCTGCTCTCAACTTCGTATTCGTGAAATTTCTTGTTTTAACGTAAAATATCTTTTGAAACTAGCTTTTCATTAACCAAAGAATTCTCGAAATCTGAAGGCCAATTCTCTTAATTTAAAACGTTCAAAATCTAGTCGTAGTCTCATCTAGGCGACAAGTAAATGTCAAAAACTTGTCAAAAATGTAAGGAAATTAGAGGTATTTTTGACAGATTGCGACTGAGATCAGACTGTGAAGGTTCTTAAAATTACGAGATTTGCCCCTCATAGCAGCCCTGAAGATTACCCCCTACATACAAACTCACAAAAACCTCTTTAATAATATTAGTTTAGAAGAGATTGGTCCTCATCAACCGCATTATATAAGGCTAGCACACCATTATATAATTTAGGTTATAATTATTTAATTTAGGGTTAAAGTATGACATTGCCGTTTTATTGTAATAGGTACCTAATTCGAATTGACATAGAACCTTCATGGTTTGAGATTTTTCAGTGAAACTTTTTTCATATGGTACCTATGAAGTTCTTCTTTTAAAAAATGTGCAACATCCGATTATCGACTTTCAGTTATTTTTTTTATCCAGCTTAGACAAGAAAGATGGATACTTCGAAAATTCGAGTTATTTTTGAATACGAGTTCCGACGCGGAAATAACGCGGCAGAAACAGCTCGCAATATAAACGTCGCGTTTGGAGAGGGGACTGCTAATGAACGCACCGTGCGATTTTGGTTTAAACGCTTTCGTGATGGAAACTTTGATTTGAAGAACGAACCACGTGGAAGACCGGTTATTCACACAGGTGAATAACAATGAATTGAAAGAGATGGTGGAAGCCGATCCGAGCCAAACTACCCAGAAATTAGCGGCATGGTTTAACGTTACCTTACCAACAAAATTGACTCATTTGCGTCAAATCAATAAAATAAAAAAATATGAGAAATGGGTGCCTCATGATTTGACTGATCTGCAGAAAGAAACGCGTGTTGAAACTTGTGTTGCCTTATTGAATCGATACAGAAATGAAGGAATCCACTTTCCATCACATGTCACAATTCGATCCAATCGATTCTTTACGATAACCGTAAGCGAAAAATGCAATGGCTGACCCCAGGTCAAACGCCGCAACAGTGTCCTAAAGCAAAGCTTACCAATAAAAAGGTAACGGTAACTGTTTGGTGGTCTCAGCATGGTGTTATTCACTATAGCTTTCTCCGATCTGGTCAAGCAATAACGGCAGATATCTACTGTGCCGAACTCCGAACAATGATAGCAAAACTAGCAGTGAAACAGCCCCGACTCATGAATCGATCTTCACCATTATTGCTCCATGATATCGCGAGACCTCATACAGCACGAGAAACCGTTTTAACTCTACAGGAATTGCAATGAGAAACCATTCGTCACCCTCCGTATTCGCCAGACCTTGCTCCAACGGACTATCATTTTTCTCGTGATTTGGACAATTTTCTACGTGATAAAAAGTTTTCTTCTCAGGAGGCAGTACAAAATGCTTTCATACAGTTTGTCGAATCTAGATCACGAGAGTTCTGTCGCAAAGGCATAAATGACCTTCCTATTAGATGGCAGCAATGTATAGATAATAATGGTAATTATTTTGATTAAATAAATATGTTAAATTAAAAAAAACGAATTTCAATTTTTCAGTACAAATCGGCAATTTCATACTTTAACCCCTAATATTATGTATTTGATTGATAAGGTCCTGTTGACTGATATAAACGTGTACCCTTAAACTGTTTTTCCTTTATTTGGCTACCAAATTGACTTCCAAATGTTTGGCAGAGACCATCAAAAACGCTCCTGAGAGGTCCCCAGGCAAACCTGATCCATGAAACAAAACAAAAATTCCATCGCGTTTTCACCATGAATCCTCATTTTAATAACGGTCACCCTGTTTATTCCCATCGTTATCCCATAATACCCGAAATTGCTCTTTAACGCAATTTATAATGTAAATTATTTTAATAAAGTCGAACACAGTGATTTATGGTCACAAGTTTTAAAATAAACTTATTCGTTTTAAAACTGTAAAGTGAATTTTGAATTTTTTATTATAATAAACTAGCTGTGCCCGCCACTTCGTCTGCGTGCATGAGGAAAAACAAATTGGATTTCATGGGTCTTAATTTTTTGCGCGGAACACTAAATCTTTTCTTTTAAATAAAAGTAGCCTTAGTTACTCCTTATAACATTAGCTATCTGCTAGTAAAACCCCCATCAAAATCGCTCCAGCTGTTTCCGAGATTAGCCGGAACAAAGAGACGAATAACAAAAAAAAAATTGTTATAAGTATATACTTTCATATGCATTAAGTCAATCAACTCAACCTATTGAGTCAACACCTCCACCTTCCGCAGCCAGTTTGTCCCAGCCATCGTCTGTCTATCTAGCTAGGGGACGTCCCACACCTCGCTTGCCGATACGCGGTCTCCACTTCATTAAGTTATATAATATACAGGATAATTTTTTATTCAGTGCGTAAATTTTTACAGGGTGTTCTACCCATGAATATGAACAACATTCACTATGGGACCATCGCTGAAATCACGAAAAAAAAGATCAGCATTTTGGTCGAGTAGGTATTGAACTTTTATAAGAAACAGCGTATTTTTTTTTTGTGATTTCAGAGATGGTCCCGTAGTGAAAGTTGTTCATATTCATGGGTAGAACACCCTGTGAAAATTTACGCACTGAATAAAAAATTATCCTGTATAGTTATAAAAGCTGTTATTTTGATATTACAAATAGACACTTCGATTTTATTTATTTGTATCGATTAATGTAGTTTTTTTTTTTCATTTCAAGAGGTATTCAGATAAAGTTGATTCTGATATCGAAATGAAAAAGCTTAAATTCGTAATATAAAAAGTTCGTAAGTGTTTCAAAACTTTGAGATAAATATTCGATTTTTAAGCTAACGTTTTGTCTGTGGTTTTTGATATTTAGCATGATTGACCTTAGAACAGTTTTCGTTTAATAACTCTAGAAATATTAAAATAATAATATAGTAAGAGATTTTAATTGGCCCTTTTTGTTCAAATTGTAAAAACAACTGAAACTGTGTTAACAGCTTTTATTGAATCTATAATAACACAGAGTTAAAACAATAAGTCAATTTATTCAGGTGAAAGGCCACAAAAAAAAAAATAACATTACGATATTAAATATTATACTTTTAGATTTAAAAAACGATTTAATACAAGAACATTTTTTTTTATTTCATTAACAATTTTTACACATCCGTTACCACTGGGCCACCTAAAAAAATCCTCTGAACACAAAAAACTTGCATAATTCTCTCCAAGTACATAAGTACAGTACCTAACAAGATTTGGTTGAATATAAAGGTCGATGGACGACCATCTCGTCTGTCTTATAAATCACGTTACATCTCTCCTTGCAAACTTTTCAATTACAAGCTTTGAGTGGGAACCTGCGGTGGAGGTGGGAGAAGTGGACGCGGCACTTTGGGATGCTCCCGAAAGTGGCAGTTAATGGGTTAGAAAGAAAGAACTCGTGGCGACTCGTACAGGATCATAAACTAAACTAAAGACAGTTAAAAATAAAAATAAAACAATTTATATAAAAAAAAAGTAACAAAAGGAAAAATGAAACCGAAAGTCCTTTAAGAGGCCAAAAAGCCAATCTCAACATGAAGCTGCGACATTATTTAAAAAAATAAATGTCGCAGCGCTGGTATTCTGATAGGGCCCGCTGTGATGTCACGGGTAATCACAGTAATAAATAAATAATAAAATAGATATAGTTATGGTTAAGGGTACTGTACTTCGTTTTTATGCGAAAATTACTGAGTTAGGTGATAAAGTGTTTACTAAAACGTTATACACTCTGTTTAACTCCAACTGCACCGTTGCAGTCTCGTGGTTGCAAGCACGACTGCTGAGTGTGGGTTTCGTGGGTTGGATTCCCAGGTCGGACAAAATGTTACTGGGTTTTCTATTAGGAATTTCTTAGTAAGAATCCGGAGTTTGGAAGTTGGTGGTTTAATATCCCCGTGCCTCGGAAAGCAGGTAAAGCCTGCGCCTGACCTCTCCCCGGTCGCGTCGGATTGCCGTCCATGGGCACTTATGAAACGTCAGAAGCTAGGTGCACGGTTCTAATTGGTCGTTTCCTATGGAGAAGAGCCGGCAAGAAACTCCACGGTTATTATTTTAAAAATAATTGGCTTTTACAATGTTTTCAAATTACTGTAGGTATAGGAGGATAGCGTAGGCCTGTCAACAAGTACCAAGTACTTAATTTTTTTAAATGATCTACAGATACAGTCTACAAGGCCTACAAAGTCTTCATATTTACAAAATATAGATCAGATCAGTAGAGTACTCTTCTCTTAACTTCTTCTAAACCACATCCAGACAACACCAAGTTTCGCAACTCCCAAGTAACAAGACTGGGCCCGTAGCAATCTCCAGAAACATAGCGAGCCGGTGCCTTAATAGAAATTTGAATAAAATCAATTTATTTTAACGCGGCCCCCGCTTATCGTACCCTTAATAGATTGCTGTTCGGGAAAAATAAATGAATTTAACTCCATATAAGTACTTATTTCGAGTTTTTGACGTGAGTTATTGAGCGTGTGTGTTGACGCAGCGTTAACGAAAAAACAGTGTTTTTGGGGTGTTTTAAGCGAGTGGAGAAAAATATATTTACTGGGTTTTTCGATGTTTTAAGTAAGTAGGTTTTTCTTTCAAACGGAATTGCTTTAAAATAAACCACTGCTGATGGAAGCTTTGTAACTGTACAGACGCCAGCAGGTCAAGCTACCCGAAACTGTAAAATTTTCTCAATCAACCCGGAACCATAATGCTTTAGCGATAAAGTTGAAAATCTATTAAAGAAATTAGACAGATTGTAGTAGCTTGATGTGCTGGCGTCTGATAAAACGTGCTTTAAATCTATACTTATAATAAATCTGTAGAAGTGAAAATTCTGTACATTGAAAATATCAAAAAAATAAATGGCAGGGGGTGTTACTAGACCGACACCGAACCCAAAAATGTGATTACAAAATTTTTTGTCTGTCTGTCTGTCTGTCGGTCGGTCTGTCTGTCTGTCTGTCTGTCTGTCTGTCTGTCTGTTTGTTCAGGCATCACGCAAAAACTACCGGTTCGATTACGATGAAACTTGGTAAAATTATTCTTTAATATCCTGGGCACCACACTGGGTACTTTTTATCCCGGAAAAGTATATACAATAAAAAACAAACTTAATTTTGCGGTTCGATCCCTAGACCGATTACTGTACCAACCGCAAATTATAAGTTTGTCGAAGGTTACGTCACCCGCAGTATTATCTGTGCGACCTTTTTATTCCTTTTAGTGTTTAGAGTTATTTAGGTTTAATTTTATAAGTCGTAGGTATAGATTTTAATTTTATAGTATAGGTAGTATATTTGTTAGTGTACGTAGTGACCGTAGGTTATTTTATAATACTGTTAGGTAGGATTAGTCATTCGTATAGATATTAGTTTTTAGGGATTTTGCTTATTTATTGAGTTTAGATTAGTTATCATCAGAAATAGCTTTATTTAGGTAGGGTATTTTTTTTAAATTAGGTAGGTACTTAGGTAAAGATATCATATAGGTACCCTCTTAATCACCACTAATGAGACACAATTGGTTTTCTATTGTAATTAGCCACAAAGGGCCCGCGAGATGGATGGCATCCTGGGGAATCACATACATTTTATCCTGTTAGCACGTTCCCGTGGCATAATTTCCGACATCCACGCGGGCGAAGCCGCGGGCAGAAGCTAGTTATATAATATTCCTAATCATTGATAGTAATAGAACAGCGGAGTAATTGCGTAACACACTCACCATAGCAATGGCTTTTATTTTGACAGTTCAACAATATTCATTGCATTATTGACGTTGTTGAGCAGACAAATTTGTAAAACATTCATACGTTCCATTCCTTGCTTCATAGCAATGTATTAGCAATATCCTTCAAAATGAAATAGATTAATAGTGTGTTACGCAATAGGGTAGTTTTCTGGGTAAAAAAAAATGATTATATTTAGTCCGTCAGTTAGATTGTCGAAAAAGAAGGACACGTATTTTTTCTTTTGTCAATCAAACAAAAAATTACAAAGATAAAGCGCGTCAAAATTTGGGAGTGGGAGATCGTGACGTCACGCCATGCTAAAAAGTGTAGCAAGGCGTGACGTCACGCGGAACTTTAACGGGCGATATCTTCATCATTAATTTTTATATAATTGACAAAAGAAAAAGTTATTATAATATTTTTTGATAATCTAACTGACGGACTAATTAGATTTTTTATGACGGCACGGTTGGCGCAGTGGTTAAGCGATTTACTGCTGCGCTGCGTGTCGCGGGTTCGATTCCCGCACGGAACAAATATTTGTATGACCTACAAGTACTTGTTCCAGGTTTGGCTGTTTGTGTATGTGAGTTTAAATGTTTGTAAACGCACCCATAACACAGGAGAAATGCCTAGTGTGGGGCAACGTTTTAAATTTTTTTTAGGAAACTAGCTTATTAGGGTGCGGGTAGATACTCGTATCAATAAAACTTTAATCTATTACCTTGTCAGTTTCCGACTTCTTTTCTGTATGCTTCAACAATTATCTTTATGAGAGCATTGACGGCCCTGTGGTAACGGCCAAGACTTACGAGTTGTAGGTCGTAGGTTCGAACCCACATAGTCGTTCTATTTTGTGTAAATAATTTCATCACCACTGCTATCAAAACGGTAAAGGAAAACCTCGTGAGGAAACCGGCATGTCCTAGAACCAAAAATTCGAAGACATTTGACATCTGCCAACCCGCCGCAACTGGGCCCGCGTGGTGGTTTACGGCCCACTCCCTCTCACCGAGGGGAGGTCTGTCTCCCAGCAGTGGGAACATTATAGGCTGATTATGTAATTATCTTTTAATTAATACATTTTGGCTGCCAGCCAATTTAGTCAACAATACCTCATTTCTTGATGAAGTATCCCTAGCTCCAAGTTTGAATAATAACGGTCATACACTTCCTGTTTCCCTGCGATTGCCATAACAGATAATCAAAATAACTCCCAGAAAAGTTAATAAACAATCTTTGGAGCACAGCTAAGATAGTTTTTCTCGTTTTTCATGTGCCAAGTCCATTGGTCAAGGTCAAGAGCAATGAGGTGATCTGTCACAGTAAATCAAAGTCTGTAACTAATTCAAAACATGTCTAAGCGTGTGTTGAGTATATTTCAACTGGCAACACTGCTTTGTCTATGATGTTGTGACTTGTGAGATGTGTTCGTTTTTGGGTTTTAAGTGGTCTTGGTTGTAAGAAAATTGTGATTTTGTTAATCAAGATGCATTAGCATAATCAGCCTTATGAATGTTCCCACTGCTGGGACACAGGCCTCCTCTCTGTGAGAGGGAGTGGGCCGTAATCCATCACGCGGGCCCAATGAAGGTTGGTAGATGTCACATGTCTTCGAATTTTTGGTTCTAGGACATGTCGGTTTGCTCACGATGTTTTCCTTCACCATTTTGAGAGCAGTGGTGATGAAATAATTTACACAAAGTAAAGCGCCTGTCTGGGTTCGAACCTACGACCTATATCTCGTTAGTCGCGGTCGTTACCACTGGGCCACCTGTTCACTTATGGGAAGCTACAATATTGGATATTTTTTATGTTAAAACAAGCAATTTCACGCGGACGAAGTCCCGGGAAAAAGCTAGTCTATACCTAAACTTGATATTATAAAGATATAAAATTTGTTTATTTGTTTGTATGTCGGGGGTAATCTCTGGAACCCCTCCAAATCAGAAGGTGGAACTAGGGATCGGATCGGATTTAAAAAAATCTTTTTGAGTTTATCAGCCCAATTGCCACAAAGTGCTTCTGACACTCAGGGCATAGACAAGTAATGAGGTTACGTCTAACGCGGATTAAAAATAAATAATATTTATTATATTGCTAATATTTTACATTATTATATCTGTCGGAGTCATTCGTTTGACTATTCGGAACGTCAGCGCCATCTCGTGGCGCTGGACAGAGTCTAGCCTGAGTTCGTGGTGGGACGAGAGCGACTACAAGACGGGTGTAAGCAGAGCTCTCGGGATCATCGAATCATTGGACATCGTACGAACAACATGTGCTCAGAAACTGTCAGCGTTCCGTATCGTTGAACGTGTACCTATAGTGCGTGATTCGCTAGTGTGACTAACTTGTTCGTAAATTATAATCAGATTTGAAGTGCAAACCGTTTTTCTATTGTGTTAACCAACACTACCCATAGTACGCCCACAGTAATTGAAAAATATGCCTGATGCTAACGAGAGACAGAAATACCTTCTCCGATATATCTATTTTATTATTTATTTATTACTGTGATTGCCCGTGACATCTCAGCGGGTCCCATCAAAATGCATCATCATGCTGCGACATTTATTTTTTAAATGTTGAAGCATCATGCTGAGATTGGAGCCTTTTGGCCTCGTATAGGACTGTCTGTTTCATTTTTCCTCTTATTACTTTTTTTTATATAATTTGTTTTATTTTTATTTTTAACTGTGTTTAGTTTAGTTTATGATCCTGTACGAGTCGGAATAAATACTTTTTCTTTCTTTCTTTTCATAAAGAAGGTATAGGCTATTTAACATCACGCTACGATCCCTAGGAGCCGATCAAAAAGAACGGTAAGTAAAAACGAAGTAATAACGCGGACGAGCCGATATTTCACGCGGACGAGTATTTTATAAATTTTAAAATCCCATTCCTATAACAATCAAACAGCACCACGGGACAGCTTCATCTTGGTGTAAAATTACGTATAAATTACAACAGATGTTTAGGAAACTTGCCTTCCCACAGAACGAGTGGCTTGCCCATTCACTACAGGACCCTAATTGAGTTTCGACAGCTATTTATTTACGCAAACGATTATCTAAATTGCGTTAACAGCATCTGCTACTTTTCGCACCCGGGCTCTTGGACTATCTCAAGGTCGGGGCACAGAGTAGTTAATCATAGGAAAACGAGTAATCATGTGCTTTTCAATATAATTATATGTTTTAGGAATTTATTTTACAAAATTTCTTATTTTGATATTGATTATATTGAACGTAATTTACTCCCGATACTATTTTGACCATAAGTCAGAAGTTCAATTCTCGTAATTTAAAACGTTCAAAATCTAGTCGCAGTCTCATTTCACAAACAAATGTCAAAAACTTGTCAAAATGTAGGGAATTTAGAGGTATTTTTGATAGATTGAGATCAGATTGTGAACGTTCTTAAAATTACGAGAATTGCCCCTCTGTACTGCCCTTGCACATATACACATACATACACAAACTCACGCTTTTTCCATGGAGGAAAGCAAAAACTACGATCGTTACATGCTCTTTTTGCTTCGTTTACGTGCATAATGTGGCCATACATGCATGCAGCAACAAAATAACTAGACAATACTAAGAATTAGTGCCCAATAACTGGGGTTTGAATGTGAAAGACAGGTCACTAACATCTAAATAATTTACTTTAATAATTTATTACGTTCTAAATTTAGCCACAATCTCATCTCAGCGACAATCAATGTCAAAAACTTGTAAAAAATGTAAGGAAATTAGAGGTATTTTTGACAGATTGAGACTTAGATCAGACTGTGAGCGTTCTTAAAATAACGAGAACTGCCCTCTGGTTAGACTTGCGTTTTTTTTTTTTTGAATGCTACGTAGTTGTTCTTGTAGTGCATCTACTTGATATGCCAAAGTTCCCCTTTAAGTAAGCCTATAAAGAAAAAACTAAATTTATCGTGAAACAATCCAATTCCTAAACAATTTTCCCTACTCCCCAGGGTGCCCTTAACAATACAATCCACTCCGATGCCTCTGTTACATAACTACTCTGTGCACCTAGACCAGGAGCAGTAAATTGTACCGAGCATTAGAACTGCAATTTGTGTATCGTTCAAGAGAGGGGCTTAAACCCCACGACAAAATTATGGATTTTGGAGGACCCTTACATAGCTGAGGTCACACAGTGAGTGTGTGCGTTTGAGATGCAATTTTATGGCTGTTATGAGTGTAATGTATTGTATTGGATCGAGCTGTAGATATTTGGGAGCTGTGTTGGTGCAATATGTTGATGGTAAGTGTGTTTACTTATTGTTATTATTTGGTGTAGATTGGGTGAGCAGAGTTTGGAGTTGTATAGTTCTGCCAGCAGGCCTGTGAAGGGAGAAATAGGAGTCATGAAATTGGCCATGTTTTATTTATATTTACTTTAAAAACAAGTATCTGCTTTCTATCAGCATTTGCTTAGATCCGTAAAGCATTTTTTTTAGATAATACATACTTCAGAAATTAGAACCTCTGTACACTCCATAAGTATCTAGAGCTAATTGTTACCCAGTCTGGGTAACAATTTATTAACCTGAACTTACATCCACAATCCTTTTCTCAAAGCAAAGAAAATAAATAAATTAAAATTATTCAGATCCAGGATGAAAAGAAGCCTATGTCCATCTTCAGGTCATAGTCTATCCATGTGCCAAATTTCATCCAAATCCGTTCAGTAGTTAAAGAGTAACAAACATCCATCCATCCATCCATCCATCCATCTATCCATCCATACAAACTTTCACGTTTATAATATTATAAGTAGGATAGGATACTATAATAATTATGTACATCCTAAACAATACTGAAAAATCATTCACTTATTAATTAAGTAATAAATTTTTTACTACAATCAAGGCAATCAATAATTCAGTTAGTCTTACCAAGGGGTATCATCGTGTTACCCAGCAACAGTGATGTGGGGGTAAGATGAAAGACGCTCAATATAAAATACTGGTATTCAGCTACATCTAGTAAGACTGGACACCGATCCCAACGTCATCTTCCAGCCCTTTTCCCATGCCGTCCCGACATAGCTGGGAACAGGCTAGGCAGATGGTGACAGGCAATAAATTGCTTATTGTTGAAGAAAACTAACAGAAGACCGTACATTCAACTTCGAGTAAATTGCTTGGAGTATCATAAAAGCGCTATAAGGAAAATATTAATATATTATATCTCACAGTTTACTACACTAACATTTGTAGGACCATTATTATTTCATCATTGTCTTTTATTTATGTAACGAATTATTGGACACAATTTGGGAAAATGTACCAATACAATAAGTTACATATTTTTATATGTTACCCAATTTCGTACTGCATTGTTTGCCAGGGTTAGCACGCTTACGCTAAACTTAATCTTTAAAAACCGTCGAAAAAAAAGTTTCGACAACTTTTTTTTTAACTCCCTAAAATTGGATGTATCTAATTGAAGTTTATTCTTTGACAAAGTTCTTATTATAACAGAAATAATATCAGGAATAAAATTGCCAATGGAAATTAAGTCTTAATCGAAATGATGAATTTTATTCGTAGGGTAACACCGAAGAATTCAAACAAATCATCTCCACGTCCAATATCCCCGTGTCCCCCACACACAGCCCTACACTTCCCAGCAATATTACTAATACACATATAAGTGATATCAACTTATTTGTCTCGACGCGATCACGTGCCAATTTTATAGCATCGCAACTCGTAAATTGAAATTGCGGGCCGTTCTCCCGACATTGTACGGACCGGTACGGACAATGTTGCTGATGTAGTGTCCGAATTTTTGGTTTTTTTTCCGTTATATATTTATTTTCCTTCCTTGCTTTTGCTTGTTCTTATTAATACAATTGTTTTGTTAGTTGATTAGTTGTTTGTGATTAGGAGGGTCAATTGTTTTGTAAATATTTACTTGTCTCTGTTATTTTTATGGCGTGTTTGTATTCTTCACACGCTGTCTGTTTGATAAAATAATGTATTGGGAATATTCCTAATACCTGTTCTAAGAATTGCTTATTATTCTTCTAAAGAAACCATCTTTCCAGATTTTTTGGAAAATTACCTTTGCTAGATCGTTATCATTTTCCTTCTCTCCTCATCCCGAATTATTAGGGTTCGGCGCAACGTGTCTTCTTCTTCCATACTTCTCTATTAGTCGTCATCTCGGTAGTCACCCCCTTTCTAACCATATCATCATTCACACAGTCCATCTAGATATAGTTTCTTTGGTCTTCCTCTTCTCTTATAGCCATCGACATTTTCCTCATTCCTCCGTATCACATGCCCATACTATGACACCCGATTACCACACAACTTTTCAGTTACCGGTGCCAATTTAATAAATATATTATAATAAATCTTATAAGAAGTACTACTATTTGAAAATTAAATTCCTACTCACCAGACTATGAAAAAGCTGTGAGAGTAGGGAAGCCAGGCGTTCGCAGGAGACGCAAACTGTCGCCTTCCTCAAGACATTACACACGTCCCGGTTTGTTATGAACGCATGGTTACACGACGCTCCGTTGCCAGCGCCGGCTGCAGCTGATGAACAACTGGAGGTGAATGATTCCGGTAAAAGTAATGGCAGTAGTAACGTAATAAGAAAAAGAAATTACAGAAAAAACACTGCAAACTTTTGTTTTGAATAAATTTAAAAAAGAATCAACCATTGTTTTAATGGTATGTGGAAGTCATATTCAGGCAAGAATAGTGCCAAAAAAAAATATGTAGGGACCATTTAATAATATAATTTATTTATTACTGACTTACTGTCGGCTGTGAAGCTACCTTCTATTAAATGAATAAATCATTCCAATTGTATTGTTCTTATCTCTACTAAACTATAAAAAAGCACATAAAATTTACTGAGGATAAGAATTTACTGAGGAACTGACAATGTTATCTTTATGAATTCTTTAGGCCGACCATAAAATTGGAATTGATACTGAATTAACAAACTTGCCATGTTTATAAATAGTAAAACAAAACTATAAAAAAAGAAATATATTAAATAAAACCTAATGTTTTCACTGTTCTCTGAATTACAATTTAATCCTGAAAAATCTATAGGTATTAAGTACCTACCCGAACATGTGTACAGACCCTCCCCTTTACAGACTTCCCCTTACTAACATGTGGTTAAACTAACCTAGTGTTTAAAAACAATTTAAACTAATATCATTTAGAGCTTAGCAACAACATATTGGCACAAATTTATTCACCCTGGACGCCAAACGGTGGTTTAATTCAGCGTTAAGTTTCTTCAGAGGAACCGGCTGTTAGGTGTGTTTACACCCTTAGTGTATGGATTTGAAATTGGAATATAATATTTTCTAAACTAACATAAAGAGAAAATATTAGATTTTTGTATATTTGTTTGTTACATAACCCATATTAGAAAAAATCTTTCAATTAAAATTATTCAAAACTAGCTTCTGCCCGCGGCTTCGCCCGCGTGGATGTCGGAAATTATCCCACGGGAACGTGCTAACAGGATAAAATGTACCTATGTGCTTCCCCAGAATGCCATCTATCTCGCGGGCCCGTTGTGGCTAATTACAATAGAAAACCAATTGTGTCTCATTAGTGGTGATTAAGAGGGTACCTATATGATATCTTTACCTAAGTACCTACCTAATTAAAAAAAAAACTCAATAAATAAGCAAAATCCCTAAAAACTAATATCTATACGAATGACTAATCCTACCTAACAGTATTATAAAATAACCTACGGTCACTACGTACACTATCAAATATACTACCTATACTTTAAAATTAAAATCTATACCTACGACTTATATAAAAATAAACCTAAATAACTCTAAAATCTAAAAGGAATAAAATGAACTCCATTGCGGGTGACTTAACCTACGACAAACTTATTATTTGCGGTTGGTGCAGTAATCTGGTCTAGGGATCGAACCGCAAAATTAAGTTTGTTTTTTATTGTATATACTTTTTCGGGATAAAAAGTACCCAGTGTGGTGCCCAGGATATTAAAGAATAATTATACCAAGTTTCATCGTAATCGAACCGATAGTTTTTGCGTGATGCCTGAACAAACAGACAGACAGACAGACAGACAAAAATTTTTTTAATCACATTTTTGGGTTCGGTGTCGGTCTAGTAACACCCCCTGCCATTTATTTTTTTGATATTTTCAATGTACAGAATTTTCACTTCTACAGATTTATTATAAGTATAAATGATTACACATTAATAAATACAAAACATCACACATCAATAAATACAACATCAACACATCAATTAGATAAAACAAATTCAAATTCCTATTTAATTATTATTAATTATACGCGCGTGCGCGTGTTACGCTTTCACGCTAAAACGGCTGAACGGATTTGAATGAAATTAGGCACATGACCTGGGTTAGGAGTTAGGACATAATATAATTATATTTTATCCCGATATTATCACGGGATCAAGACTTATGTGGGTGAAACCGCGGGGCGCAGCGAAAACCAATAAATTGAAAGAAACATAGGAATTATTATTGTGTTTACGTTTGCCAATTCTATAAGTAGGTACTAAAAGAGGTAGGTAACCGGAGTTTTTGTAGCATAATCAGATCAGGCGCGGTCCGAGGGGGTCCCCCCCCAAAATCATTCAAGCTGTCGACAGACTGCATAATTTACGTTACGTGCCTTACTAACTTAAGTTACTAACTTACTACTTGGTGACCCCCCCCAAAATTTTGGGCTGCGCCCGCGTTTGATCCAGCTAAGTCCAATGATGTGTTTGAGGATGGGTATGTTTCGGGCAGGGAGATACAATAACTTTCTATAAATTCATCATTCTTGCCTTGCCTTTTCCCAACTATGTTGGGGTTACCACCAACTGACTTGACCTACTGGTTTTCACGGAGGGGTCTTGGTATGAAATGAATGGTCACCCATCCACGGACCGACTCTAATGAATTGAGCATCACTGTCTTACACATCATTGACTTTAGGGAACATTTAGGCAGTACGTATTTTCTGATAAATATGACACTTACCGAGCAGAAGCTGAAAATGATATTTGATATCTACCATCCAATAAGGGGCGTCGGTAATAAATTGAGGTTTATCTAAAACCTGCACCCTGATAGCGTGATACACTATCAATTTCAATCTGAGTCATTTTGAAGGATATTGGTAATCCCACTAGAAGCACACCGCTCACCGCTCTCACTAGCGCCATGCGCGTGGTGAACGAGGTTCACGAGAGTTGATGTATTGTGGTGCAACTTGAGTGAATTCGCAAAAATTACATTATATTATAATATGTTATTTAGATGTAGGTTAAGATTTAGGATATTGTATTTATTATAGAGGATGTAGATCAAAGATTTAGCATGTAAGGCCTCGTTATCGCATTGGATCGCTGATCTGTAATGGTACTTGTAGGTAAGATTTGAATAAATAAATAAATATGTTCGAAAAATGTGTCTGCTTCACAACATTAATAACGCAATGAATGTTGTTGACCTGTCAAAATGAAACCCATTTCTAATGATAGTGTAATAATTAGGCAATTACCCCGCTGAGCTGATTGCAAACCCCGAGTGTAGCTACCAAGAACCCACCCATCCAAATATCGGTCACCATCCTATGTTATTTCAAAGCAAATCTTATTTACCTGACAAATATACCAAATTACATATTAAATCGTTTTCTTATATTAAAGAGCGAAAATCACCTCAATGTGGCGTTCGAAGCAAAATTTATCGTCAGCCATCACCCCGAATTTTATCGTGGAAAAATACATCTTTTTCGCCCCAAACGGTTTGTCAACGTCTCACGGCAATTCAGTGGGAATGGTCGACATTTTATATAAGCTCAACGTTGTTATTATGAGCGAATTGTATTTTGGAGACTAAGAACATATTGTTAGGTTTCTGAGCTGATAGATATAGGCTTTTGAGTGTAGGAATAGAAGATACGAAGAACTTGTGTCATTAATCATTAGAAATGGTCTTGTCGCTCGCTGCTGCCTGTCATGGCTGTCAAAATAGACTGTATCTCCCTTGGGCGTCATAAGCAAGCAAGGTTATGTAAAGAACAGCAGTGTCCTCTCGTGTTTTTGTATGTACTGTATACTACGATCACCAATCAGTTTTCTAGGAGTGGAAACGGGTGAAGACAACTTCGTCGTCGCTTTCAAAATCACCATCTGCCTTGGTTTGCTTTTTTGGCTTTTGGCCTTAAATGCATACCAGTATTTTACAAAGAGTGACTGCCTATCAGAAGGCGTATTCTCGTAATTTAAAATGTTCAAAATCTACCTAATCGCAGTCTCACCTCGGCGACAATCAAATGTCAAAAACTTGACAAAATGTAGTGAAATTAGAGGAATTTTTAACACATTACGACTGATATCAGACTGTGAACGTTCTTAAAATTACGAGAATTACCCCTCTGATCTCTACATCCCAGTTAGATAATGGGTAAAATTATATCTCTTGGTATGATTGGTTGGCAGACTTTGAATGATGAACGTATTCCATACATACAACTAACCCATTATTCATACACCGATAATGGTGGCATTCGGTGGTCGCGCTTACATAGCACATATTGCAATACCCGCTATGTATTGTAGCGACTATTGGCATCTACGGACGCCAGCAGCTCAAGCTACCCGAAACTGTAAAATTTTCCCAATCAACCTTAAACCTTAATGCTTTAGCGATAAAGTCAAATAAAAAAAACCCTATAAAAAGAAAAAAATAACCTTGAAATTTTTTGATTAAATATTGTCCTGTCGGGGAACCGCTACTATTTTAAACTTTAACAGAACATTAGGCTAATAATTAGAGCGGTCCCCCGACGGGACAACATTTAATCAAAAAATTTCATACGTACTTACGTAGGGTCATAATTTCAAGGTTATTTTTTTCTTTTTATAGGGTTTCACGTAGTCGGGGGTTTTTTAAATTTTTAATTTAATTTTTTATTTCATGCTTTTTGTAGGGAACTCCTTATTATTTCTTTTCTTTTATTTTCTTGTGTTTTAATATTCAGGTAATTTGGTATTTAATCAGGTTTTTTGTAATTCGCCATTTTGTGGTGGTGGCCATCTTGGATTTGAAATTTGTTATAGTGTATAGTATTCTACTAGTCAAGCCCTTTCATTTGATACTCATATTGAGGGAGTTGTGAAAAAAAATGTAATTTGCCATTTTGTGGTGGCGGCCATCTTGGATTTGAAATTTATCATAGTGTATAGTATTCTACTAGTCAAGCCCTTTCATTTGATACTCATATTGAGGGAGTTGTGAAAAAATATGTTATCCCCCATTTTGTAGCGGCGGCCATCTTGGACCAATTTTCATCAAACATAGCTAAGAACACTCCCGACAAATTCACCTTTCAAACAAAAAAAACAAAATTAAAATCGGTTCATCCGTTCGGGAGCTACGATGCCACAGACAGACATACACACACACACACACACACCCCCCCCCCCCCCCCCACACACACACACACAGAGACACGTCAAACTTATAACATCCCGTCGTTTTTGCATCGGGGGTAAATGATGAAAATCAAAAAAAAAAAAAAAACAAATCATGATGTCAAATCTATTAAAGAAAGACAGATTGTAGTGGCTTGACGTCCTGGCATCTGTACCTCGACTGACTTACTGACTATGTCACTTCAGATGCAATTTTTTGTCCCCTTCAGCGTTCTCATACGACTCCTTCGGGAATAGAGATAAAGGAATGTTTGTTCTTGAGAATTGTGTAAAGGTTATACGCATCACAACATACGTTTAAAGTATTCAAAAAAATAAGAACATGCTTGCTGATTCCTTTTACCAGAAGACTAATTCCCGTTATCACTAAAACTAGATGACACCTAAATGATGGCCTAAATAAAAGCAGAGTGTTGGATTTTCACCGTTCAGCATTGCGCCGAAAGTTGAAAATCAACGCGTGTTTACTAAGGCATTTTTTTTTCTCTCTAGTGTTAGTGCAAATGGGTGTAACTTTTTATTAGTTACTCATTACCTAATGTATCCTCTGATAGAAAAAGTGCTAGCCAGTATTGGTTTTTTCAAGTACCTACTTAAAGCAAGTATTTTCGATAATCCGCCTCAATGTTCAGAGTCTTACTACCAAGTAAGACTCTGAACATTGAATTTCAGATATTTCGCTCTAGCCTTTAAAATTACTTAAAGTTCCGAGTATCGTCAGACTGCCTCGTTGGTATAGTGGTCGCACGTGGTACTGTTAAGAACGACATTGGGTTTGACTCCCAAGTCAGGCAAAGTTATTGGGTTTTTCCATCAGGAATTTCTTAGTAGCAGACCGGTCATCTGAATTTGTGCTCGGTGGATGGCAATGAGCTCACCCCCTCCTACTAACGTGGGTGTACTAAAGACTCATCTCTATCTAACCCTTCGGGGAGGCAGGCGTGATATAGTTATGACTGATATCATCAAATTACCCATTTAAACGACCACTGCCATTCAATAACATACCAGTATTTTACATGAAGCGACTGCCTATCTGACCTCCACAACCCAGTTACTAGGTAATACGATACCCCTTGGTAAGACTGGTTGTCAAAGTTTCGGGCTTCTGATAACCCGTAACGACTGCCAAAGATCCACGAATGACAGCCGGGACCAACGCCTTAACGTGCTTTCCGAGGCATGGTGGGGTCTTGGTATGTAAGGATGGTCACCCATCCACGAACCATCTGCAGCAAGTGTAGCTTAACCTGATCGATCGACCCGTGCGGCTATTTGAAGTTAGCCACAAGCCCCTCATAATTATATTTAGACTATTACTTTGTTAATTATATACGTATGTATATTTCACTGTAGGGACATAAGTATCAAGAACGACATAAACTAATATTTATCTTCCGTCCTTTTCTTAACGAAATAGAAAGAAAAAGATGCACTGAACTTAAATTTAGTTTAGTTTGTGAACAAGGGAATCGGCGCCATTGATAAATTGTGCAGCTTGTATTACTTAGCCACAAGCCCCTCTCTCCCAAACATTTAAACATAAAACTAGAAACTAATAATAAAACACATGACGTAGTTTCCAGTATTAGCTCTCCAGTCAATTTCCTTAAGCGGCGTATAAATCTCTTAGACGTGGCGGTCTCATCTTAGTGCGGAAATGCAGACCCGACCCGTGGAGTTATAGTGTGTTTTAACAAGGAAATGTTGTAGTTTTTCACTTGTCTCCTATTTTACTGCTTTATTTTCCATGTAGATTTTGTGGTCTGTGAGAATGAAGTAATTTTGTGTTTTGTAGAGTGATGAGGGTTTTTAGTTGGGGTAGTGGAAGGGATACAAGGAATTAAGTTTTTAAAGCAATGTTTTGGTTTGAACTACTCAGTAATATATACAAGGTTATTTTAAATTGGCTAGCTAAACTCCGTAGACGCGAAGCGTATCGATATCTAATCTATCTGTTTGTGTTTATTTAAAGTATGAGTTGAGAAAAACTGTTTTCCATGTGATATTCATGACATCTGTAAAGTTTCAACAAAAAAGAAACAGATTGTTTAAACTGGGGGGCAATTCTCGTAATTTTAAGAACGTTCACAGTCTGATCTCAGTCTCAATCTGTCAAAAAATACTTCAAATTTCCCTACATTTTGACAAGTTTTTGACATTAATTGTTTGTCGCCGAGATGAGACTGCGACTAGATTTTGAACGTTTTAAATTACAAGAATTGGCCTTCTTATATTTCAAGTGACTACAACAAATTACTGCGGTTGATGACCCTACAAAAAATCACCAATTTTTTTACTTTTTTTATTGTTTTATCACGATATCGATACCCTTCGCATCTGCGAAGTTTAGCTAGCCAATTTAAAATACCCCTGTATTTTATAGTGGTATTTCTACACCTTTAAACAGCATAAACCGCAGTAATAAGTACCTACCCGCCATCTATCGATGAAAGAGCCCACGAAAGAAAAAAAAGCCTAATCAATTACGAAAAACGGAAAACGATTCCCTCAAAAATAAAACCGCAGCAGTAAATTATATTATTTATTATGCAAGTGACGGGCAACACTGCACGCCGCGAGTTTCTATTTCACGCGCAAACGGTTTGAGCGTGTTTGGATTTATGCGCGGCCCCGCGATGACGTGCTGTCACGTCGCCTCTGTTAGACGCATGACCCTGTGATATTTATGTTAGGGACATATTTTTATATTACACTAGTTATTACCTTTTACTTAACTGAAGCTGTTTTAAAATTGTAATACTTTACATTGCCATTTCGAAACTGATTTAGATAACTTTTAGAAGAACTTGATTTTAAGTACCCGGTACTTGTACTTGTTTAAGGCCATACCTTAGCTCATGAAGTCTTCTCATACCTATTAATACTGGAAATTATCAAATGGAACCATGCGCTTGGCGTCTGACATCTTGATAAGTGCCCATGTAGGTTCATCTAAATTAATATTATAAAGAGAAAATATTTTATTTCTTGTATGTTTGTTTGTTACGCTTTCACGCTAAAACGGCTAAACGGATTTGAATGAAATTTCGCAAATGGGTAGACCATGACCTGGATTTCTTAATCCAGTTCATGGTCTCCTATGTCCTCATAGTATACTTTTATCCCGATATTACCACGGGATTTTGACTAGCTGGTAAAAGCACGGGGCGCAGCTAGTGAGAATTGAATTTAAAATAAGAATTATGTCTTCCTCATCATCAGTCCATAGCAGTCCCCTGCTATAAGCTTCTCCAATTATACGCCATTCAACTTGATCCTCGGTTAGGTACTCATCAGTTCCTCCAGCTGGTAAGTAGCAGCTGCTATCAGTCACCCTGCGAAGACCATCTTTCCACCTTACCTGAGGGCATCCTACCCTGTGCGGCCTACCTCACAATTGTCTTTCAACCTTATCTTCAGCAGTGCTGTCCCGGTGTTAACGGCCGCGACTTACCAGTTGTGGGTCGTAGGTTCGTACCTAGACAAGCGCTTTACTTTGTGTATATTATTTCATTTATTTCATCAGTACTGCTCTCAAAACGGTCGAGGAAAACATCGTGACGAAACCAGTATGTCCTAGAACCAAAAATTCGAAGACATGTGACGTCTAGCAACCCGCACTGGGCCCGTGTGGTGGATTACGGCCCACTCCCTCTCACAGAGAGGAGGCCTGTGTCCCAGCAGTGGGGACTTTATAGGCTGATTATGCTTATGCTACCTTACCTATGAGTTATGCTAGTTGCGCGGTAAACTTTGCTTGCGAGATGCAGGTTTTGCGTGACGTCAGTATGTCGCGTAGTTCGCATGTGGCGTTGTAGATACCGCTACAAAACTAGGTCACCTTTATTTTTAACGTCTATTGACAAACTTACGGCAGAAATTCACCCATCTACGGAAACCCTGACGGAAACAGTTCCACCACACTCAACTCCACAAAACAACTTGACTCGTGACATATTGAGACTGACAACTTACGAATTGTTTGCAAAAACTTATCAGAGATACCGAAAATATGCCGCCGAAGACAATATTTTCGCTTATCTAGTATAATTTATGCGAAAACTTAGCGAAACTTGGTCACTTAGGGAGACGATTCGTTCGAGCCGTCGATCGAGATAAAATCATACTTTTGTAGTAATAACAGAGTTCCTACAGAGTTTCTGTTTGCCATTTTGTAATGTTATTATTCAAATTGTTGAATGTTTTGTTCGACGTTTCCAGTTCTGTTTAAATTGTTGTTTTTGGGACAGATAAGGAGAATTTAAGAGTGTTGGTGTATTTTTGGCACGGACCTTTTTCCTTGTTGTGTTTTTAGGTGATCTTAAAAGTATTGTGTTATTTAATCGAAACTCGAAACTTAAAGCATCTATTTCAAATAAACCAAACAATTACAGGCACTTTTGATTTGTCGAGGGGTCAGTTAATACAATAGTCCTACCTATGGAGAAGAACGGGCAAGAAACTTGATGTAAGCTAACGATAGAATCAAAAGAGATATTTTTTTTCTGTCCCCCTGTATTGTAACATATTATACACTAGCTGCGCCCCCTGGTTTTACCCGCATAAATTTCGATCCCGTGGGAATATCGAGATAAAATGTATCCTATGTGTTAATTCTGGCTATAAACTATCTGTTTGCCAAATTTCATCCAAATCCGTTCAGTAGATTTTTAGTGAAAAAGTAACAAACATCCATCCATCCATCTATACAAACTTTCATATTTATAATATTAGTAGGATTAATCGTATTACCTATACCTACAAAAGAGTAACCAATTTATCATAAAAAACGGTCGATTTTTTAAATAAATTTAACTGGAACTACGAAATCGTATTAAAAACTTTTCTTATCCACTAGGAATTAGAAGTTTTTATCATCGAGAATCATTTACAGGTTTAGTGAACTTTTCTTATCAGAAAAACCAAACGAGACCAGCGGGGTAGTTACGTAACACACTAACAGATAACAGAGCAATGGCTTTTATTTTGACAGTTCAACAACATTCATTGTGTTATTTAAGTTGCTGAGTAGACAATTTTTCCGAACGTATGAAGCAATGGATTAGGAATATCCTTCAAAATGATACAGATTGTCATTGATAGTGTGTTGGGGTGCAGACCTTTTGGACTTATAATTTCTGCTGACGCAAAATCATAATATATCACGTGTGTTTACCGAGGTTATAAAGTGCAAGAAACTATTTTACATAAACTAAATAATTACGTATAGTATAAGACTTTTTGTTATTTTGATCTTTAAGGTAAATAGTGTTTAAGTAAACTAGGTATAAAATAACTAATTAATATTTTTTTTTTTTTTTTGTAATGATATCAAAACTTCTAATGTTAAATATTGTTAAGAATTTTATTGTCCTACAATTACCATAAACTATGCTCATGCCGCCTGTGATACAGGTTTATCCTAGTACGCATCTAACATTATTATACCTCTGTAAGTTATTTCTAAGACTTAATGTAAATATTTTACCAATTGAATACTGAATAAAAAAAATATATATATATATTATTAATATATATATATATTATATATTATTTGGAATATATTATTATTATTATTACTTAGTTACCATGCGGCAGATTTACAAATCAAAACCGTTTCTAGATTCATTAAGAAGACGTCTCCCTATTATAATTGGGTTATAAATTACTCAATTAATAGCCCGGAGATTGAGTGGAAACTGACCATTTATGGCTTTACGATCTAACTTATATTCAAGTTAATATACAAAGTGGCGATTACGTTATCACTTTAAACACTACAGCTGTTATTACAAGTCGTAATCAGTCTGTTAAAATAATTAAAAAAACAACTTTGTTAAAAATAGAAAACTGAATTATTTCAACAAAATAAAAAGCTTAAAAATTGGCACAAAATAAACCACCCTCGATACTAAGACTTCTAGACTCGCGCGGGACAATGGTATCAATAATTCAACACAAACTTTATGATATTGTGACCAAATAATCACAAATTAAGCTTAATGATATTAAATACTCAAACGAAAAAAACCGGCCAAGTGCGAGTCGGACTCGCCCATGAAGGGTTCCGTTACGTTACGATTTATGACGTATTAAAAAAAAACTACTCACTAGATCTCGTTCAAACCAATTTTCGGTGGAAGTTTATATGGTAATGTACATCATATATTTTTTTTAGTTTTATCATTCTCTTATTTTAGAAGTTACAGGGGGGGGGACACACATTTTACCACTTTGGAAGTGTCTCTCGCGCAAACTATTCAGTTTAGAAAAAAATGATATTAGAAACCTCAATATCATTTTTGAAGACCTATCCATAGATACCACACACGTATGGGTTTGATGAAAAAAAAAATTTTGAGTTTCAGTTCTAAGTATGGGGACCCCCAAAATTTATTGTTTTTTTTCTATTTTTGTGTGAAAATCTTAATGCGGTTCACAGAATACATCTACTTACCAAGTTTCAACAGTATAGCTCTTATAGTTTCGGAAAAAAGCGGCTGTGACATACGGACGGACAGACAGACAGACAGACAGACAGACATGACGAATCCATAAGGGTTCCGTTGCCATTTGGCTACGGAACCCTAAAAAGAGGTCCCACGGCTAGAATGAATTGTTATCAATTATTTTAATTATATATGTGTAAAATACGTAATGTAGAATACGTGGTTTCAATTAATGTGATAACTTAATCGTCACACTGTAGAATGGATCGTAGGTTCTTAGATACAACTTTACGAGCCATGTTGAGAATTAGTTATTGACTGTAAGACCAATCCATAAATCAGTTGCTGTTCTATAATATGTTACCTAACATCACGCCTCTATACCTTAAAACATTAGGCAGAGTAATTATAACAACAGTACCTACATACTACAGCCCTTTCGCCAGACATGTAAAAGCCCCTATGATTATGAGTCGAGCCAATTTCCATCAATTGATAACCAATCTAGACTCCGATTGAGTAATTCCCGGTACAAAAACACTTCGCCCGACCCGGGAATCGAACCCAATGCTCAGCAGTCTCTCTAGCAAATTTTACAGCCACGTGACAGTAAACCTATAACAGAGCTACAGACATGAGACAAATAAAAAATTTAAACACCTCCCCATCCCTTCCTCATGTCTGAAAGTTATTAGTCTCAGGAAGTGGGTTACTGTGGTGAATTAGGAAATGCTATGGAAATTTTACAATGTCATCTGGGGCCCTTTATAGCCGTCATGGGTTAAAAAAAATGTCCAAATTCCGGAAAGACAGTCGTTTCGGGTAGTCAGAATCTCGAAAGTCTGAAATCCAGTCTTACCAAGGGTATCGTATTACCCAGTAAAATACTGATATTCAGCTGCATCCGGTTAGAGTGGAAGCCGACCCCAACATAGTTGAGAAAAGCTTGACAGACGATGAGACTTGAGACAAATCTTGACAAAACAATCCTTCCCATTCCTTCCTCACCTCACAAAAGTCGATTGTCTCAGGAAATAGGTTACCGCGGTGAAATAGGAAAGGCTATGAAAAAAAATTATTGATATAGGTATACTATATCGGATATTGATCATATACTTCATCAGTGACAATACTAACCATCTCAGTCTCTTTACATTTTGACAAGTTTTTGACATTTATTTGTCGCCGAGATGAGACTGCGACTGGATTTTGAACGTTTTTATTTACGAGAATTGGCCTTCTTATCGCCTTATGTAATTAATTTGTTGTCTAACCCTACGTTTGATTGGCACTTGTTATTACGATTAAACCAATCACACTACTTGTGAATTCAATGCAATAATGTTGTCATGAACGTTAATCTTGACTTTCAATTAACGTGCGTACGTTTTTAGCACGCTTTTATTAGCTTCACTTCTAACTGACTAACAATGTAAAAAAATGTTAGAGTCAATTTTAACCTCCTTCTAATTTTCGTATCGAAATGAAACTGGATGTATAAGGTAGTTTTTTTTATTGTCAATGGGCTCACTCTTGACCTCAATCCAGCCCAGAGGTAGGGATGAGATCTACGGTGGAACGAGCTTGCCCAGAAGAAGCCTATTCACTCTCGCCTTGAAGAGATTCGGGTTGTATGAACTCGGGAATGCAGACGCAGGCAGACGATTCCACTCCTTAGCTGTGCGCATCAGAAAAGATGACGAGAAGCGCTTAGTGCGTATATATAGTTCGGAAGAGAAACCTATAATTTGATGTCTTGGAGCTGATCTTATGATGGAGCTTGGAGGTGGATAATGGAACTTTTAAGGGGCTACAAGTATACCCATCGAGTTTGGGGTCATATGATCCGTTTTGATGAGTACAATATATGGCACTTGGTGTCGAGGGTCTGATGCTGGAGGCAGTAGGTGGAGAGTGGAACTCTTCAGTGGCTACAAGTAATCCCCACGAGTTTGGGGTTTTATGATTCTTTTTGACGAGTTCAATACATTGCACTTGGTGTCGAAGGTTGGTCGAAGATAGTGGATCTCTTTACTTTACTACTTGTTAGCCCTCGAGTCTGCTAGTATGCCCTAATCGTCATAATTTCGTTGACTTAATATTTATTAACTTAAAGAAGAATATGCTAGATGCAAAAGTTAAAAAAATTAAAATATGCATTTTAAAAAAACACGTTTTTATCACGCACTAAAAATTATAAAATAATTAAATTGACTTAAATTTAATTATTTTTAGTGCGTGCGTTTTTACATATTTTTTTAAGGACGGAATTTAAGGACAAAGAAAAAGGAAGTGTCTTAATTTATACGGTTAAAGTTCAACAAATTTCAGTTCGGAACCGGATCGGCATCGCCACACCTCCAGCCGTTCAGCATTATTTCTGTGAAGAAACTTCATACTGCCATACATACTTATCAGCTAAGCCGATATGATATGTGTGCTTTATCTTAAAAAGTCAGCTGGGTACAAAAACCTTACCTAAATTATAATCAAAGTCATTCTATAATTACAATAAAAAAAATATCATTAATAATACGCACACTACGCGCAAAATGTTTATAAAAAACACGCTATTTTATGCTTCAATAAAATAGCATGAATAATAAGTATTTATTAGCACAATACAAGTTTGACACATTAAAATTCACATAGTAGTCACTAGGGTACAGACGCCAGCACATCAAGCTACCCGTAACTGTCAAATTTTCTCAATAAACCTTGAACCTAATGCTTTAGCGATAAAGTTGAAAATCTATTAAAGAAATTTGACAGATTGTAGTAGCTTGATGTGCTGGCGTCTGTACATAGAAATTAACAAATAGTATAATGAATAAAAATTAATCTGCATACTTGTCTTATAATATTGATAATATAACTGATGCGGTTTCATAGCGCTTCCTGGCGAGTAACTTAGTGGACGCGTGTCACTACTCAACAGCGCATCGGAGTGCGCACGCGACGGTCACCATGTCCGACAACAACACCAGTGCTACCGGCCCGCAACATTTAAGCGACCTCATTGATGAATCTTGGTCAAAAATTATTGACTGGATGTTGGTGGTGCTGTATCTCGCGGGGGCCATATACGGAGTGACATCATGGTGCATACTGAAGAAGTTTCGCCATTTCAGAAACTATGTGCTTCTCAGTGCAATTATAGCGTACAATTTACTTTTATTTCTCTATTACATACAATACTTTCAACTAATAGATAAATTCATCCAGAATGACGTAGTACTGTATTTTAATTTCGTTTTAATATCTGTAAGTTTTTATCTTCTTGGATCGTGTTATTGGTGGTTATTATTGTTGTGCTACATTTTTTATGTTGATTTTGTTAAAGTTTTTCGTCTTTACATTAGTCGAAGGTACCTTAAGAGTTGCCTATTTGCTTGGGGTCTACCTTTTATATCAATGTTATTACTATATGTTCCTGGGTTTTATACTTTTTTTTTTGTCTCGACAACAAAAACTGTATTACAAATATGTACAGCTATCACCTGGGCAATGTTGTTAACACCCATGGTGGTTAGTTTTGTTATTTATATAACCGTTTTATATCATTTATACCGCGCTAGTGAACCTGGTGCGAGTACATCTGTTAACAAATGGCGGCGCTTCTACATAGCTTCGTTGATTTTTGTACTCAGTGATTTAATATGGTTACCTTATATAGTTCAAATATTTGATGTAAATATTACCTTGGTCATTTCTATTATAATGGAGTTAGGAGGTGTGTTGCACTCAATATCATTGCCGGTATATTTCATTATAAAAAAGAGTAATCGGGAGTTCTGGCGAGAATTTCTGGATAAGAGATCAAAACAAAAATCAGACAAACATGTTCTTCGACAAAATAATACCTCAACTATTTTGACCGCTTAGATATAAGGAAAATAAAGCCAATAACTGGTTTTTGTAACCAGTTTCGTTAGACGATAGACCTTTAAAAAGCTAGTGGCCAAATTTAGGTATTCATTGATTGCAGACAACTTGTCTAAGTGGGGGATTACTAACCCATCCAATACCCATTGTGAGTGCGGTGCTTCTAATCAGACCATGCCCCACTTGCTGGAGTGCCCTAAGTGCCCATTCACCTGCACCTGGAATGACTTGATGAATGTCACTGATGCCGCAAATAACGTCGCCACCTACTGAGCTCATAAAACATAAAATATCGAAGAAGAGTACCATCGACACGAAAAGAAGAAGGATTGATTGACATCAAGATCAATATCATATATCACATTATCATCTATTCACACGTGAAACGCTCTAAGATAAATGTGATCCAACCGAAAACCAAGTAATTACCTACATAAATAAATGTTACATTTTCGGATTCGTAGATAAAACGACAGTTTGAATAACCTTACCTTCGTTGTTTGTCCAACGCAATAAATACAATTTTATATTTTTAACGAGTACCGTCTTTTCTTTTGTTTCCTCATCCTCCATTGTTTTCTCCCTTCCTTCCCGTGTTGCGACATTCCATCAGTTCTGATACATTCATAAAATCAACTTACACTTCTTGACGATCGGATATCACGCAATCCCACATGTATTCTAGTAAATATATTATATTTAATCTACTCTTTTTATTTTTAACACGCTTTAATTAGCTTCACTTGTAAATAACTATCAATTTAAAACAATCTTAGAAGTAAATCTCAGCCTGCTTCTAATTTGTAGTTTCGAAATGAAACTTTGTATGGATGTAACAAACATCAAAAGTGTCTAGGGATCAAGTACGTTTTAGGGTATCGCCTTATTATTATTGTAACTTTTTTGGATCGTTATTGATACTCTTTGAATAAAAATAAATCCTTAAATTTTCATTAAATCAGGATTCTTATAAAAGTGTGTAATAGCGTTTTTACAAAACCATTAAAATGTTTGCATCGGAACTAAAAAAAATGCATTGATATGGAGCGACGACATCATTTGACAGGAGAAGAGATGATGAGCGCCGTCAGCATGTTGTAAGCTGGTTCCAGGCAGCGTACTGTGGCTGTCGCTGTTGGCACTACACAGAGCGTCATAAGCCGCCTCTGGACACGCTATCGCATCACGGTAGCGTGGCCGAGTGACATGGAGGACGAGCTCGCATCACCACTCGCAGACAGGACCGGTACATCCAAAACACTGCTCGACGGAATCGTACCATGACCGCCATGGTGTTGGCTACGAGGCTCCACAGCTCTCCAGGCTTGCTGACGAGCGAACAAGCCATCCGAAATTGTTTACATGTAGTGGGTCTGCGTTACCGAAGGCCTCTGAGAGTTCCACCTATAGCACCCCACAATAGTAGGGCTCGTTTCCAATGGGCTAGCGAACACAGAAATTGGGAGCTTTATGACTTGTTAGAAAGAACGTGGTCGTGGAAGTTCATCAAAATCACTTTGAGGAATGGCCATTCCTCAAAGTAATTTTGATGAACTGATTTTAAGCATGCCAAATTGCTGTGGTTATGGAAACACAGATCTTTATTTTTTTTAAGTTCGCAATAAAAAATTTAAAGTCCTCATTTTTGCCTGTTTTGCCATTTAATTGACGACATTAACTTAGGTTAATTTCTCACAATTTACAAAAATTGTAATTTTCCTTAATTTTTACAAAATACAGGGTTAAACTTTACCCAAGTTTATTTTATTTTATTAATTTTAAGAAAACTTACAGCTAATACATTCGAGTAGTTCAAAGTAATAAGTAGAAGAAAGCCAATTACAAGTTTCCACTTATAAAAACGTATGTATTAAATTGACAAAACGGTATAAACAGCGTGAGAGCTAAACACAGAAACAACTAAAGAGAAAATACATCACTCAACAAGTTACACTTCAAAGAAAAAGTTAAGTACTCAACATTTTTTAAATTTCTGGACACTATCTATACATCTATATCTATACTTATAATAAATCTGTAGAAGTGAAAATTCTGTACATTGAAAATATCAAAAAAATAAATGGCAGGGGGTGTTACTAGACCGACACCGAACCCAAAAATGTGATTAAAAAAATTTTTGTCTGTCTGTCGGTCTGTCTGTCTGTCTGTCTGTTTGTTCAGGCATCACGCAAAAACTACCGGTTCGATTACGATGAAACTTGGTATAATTATTCTTTAATATCCTGGGCACCACACTGGGTACTTTTTATGCCGGAAAAGTATCTTCTAAATATATAAAACTCAAAGGTGACTGACTGACTGACTGACATAGTGATCTATTAACGCACAGCCCAAACCACTGGAGGGATCGGGCTGAAATTTGGCATGCTGGTAGATGTTATGACGTAGGTATCCGCTAAGAAAGGATTTTGATAAATTCTACCCCCAAGGGGATAAAATAGGGGATGAAAGTTTGTATGAAAAATCTCATTCCTTGAGTTAATAAACTTGAAACTTAGCACGAATACTTATCTAAATAAATTATGAAGTTTGTCAGTTTTTTTTTTCTTCTAAACTAACCCCTAATAAGGGATTGGGGGGTTTCAAAGTTTGTATGGAAGAATTTTAGCGCGCAGTCCGGTTGACTCGAAACTCAGTATATAAACCTAATATTGAAAGTAAAGAATAATGTGCATCAGCGATTTTTGAAAATCTACCCCTGACGGGCTGAAATGGGGTAGTCAATTTTTCAGGGGAGGATTTTACTGCATGGTTTGATTAACTCAAAAATTATTATAAATAATCTTTGAGTCAAGTTATGAATACATCCCAAACGATTTTTTTTTAATTCCACCGGGGATACAGTTTATATGAAAAGTCTTATTCATTTAGTTAATAAACTTGAAATTTGCCTAAGTAAGTAATAAAGTTTATCATTACAAGTTTTTCAAAGCTACCCCTCAAAGGGGGATATAGGGGTGTTAAGTTTATGTCGAAGAAATTGAATGCGCGATCTGAGTAACTCGAAACTCAGTATTGATACTTGTCGAAAATTTACCACTGTCGGGACAAAAACGGGTAATTCGGTTTTTAAGGGGAGGATTTGAACTTGAAACTGTATGTTACATTTTCACGCCTAAACCACTGAACTTCTGATTTGGCATAGATATAGATGGCATCCTGGGGAAGCACATACTTTTTATCCTGTTAGCACGTTCCCGTGGGATAATTTCCGACATCCACGCGGGCGAAGTCGCGGGCAGAAGCTGGTACATATAATAAAATAGTAACGAAAGAAAAACTGTACATTGAGAATTTTCGAGAAAAAATAAGTGGCTTTTGTTAGAAAAACGTAACTGATGACAAAAAGTGACTTTTTAGAATTTTTGTCTGTTTGTCTGTGTGTATGGTACGGCTTCACGCCAAAACTACTGGATAGATTGAATTGAAATTCAGCATAAATGTTCTTTGTAAACCAAGGAAGGCTTTTATCACGCCGTATGTTATGGGAGGTAAGCAATATTGATTTTAAAAGGTTTTTGTTCGTAATTTAATGCACAAAATAATTGAATGCACAAAATTACATGTTATTTATTTAGTAAATAATAATTTAACTATGGAAACATAATAATCACGCTATTTTTATAAAAGAGCGGGGCAGTAATATTATAAATTGCACATTTAACAACTATTCAACAATATGTCAACGGGGAATTTAGCGGTAAGGTCAGGCGACCGTTTACCGCACTAAATGGTGCGAGTTCAAATCCCATAATATTGTTTTAAAAAATTGTAAAATTCTTTTTTTTGTTTTTGCATTTTTTATGTGCATTAGGCGTTCCTAATGCACATAAAAATGCAACAGTATCGTTATACTGTTATGAAATCTGAGAACTTTACATATCCTATCTAATTGTATGGAGAGTTTCACACCAATATTACTAAACAGATTGATTGGTGGTACAACAAGCTACACTATCATGAAGTCAAGTCAAACTTTTGGTTCAAAGTTCTATCTTACCAAGCACATTTGTTGTAGGTAATTGATTTAAGTATGTAATTCTTAGTTTTGTTTCTTGCTGCTGTTACCATATTTTTTTTTAATGCAAATATAATGTAGGTGTCTTTTAAATTAACGACAATTTAGTTTTATTCATAACTAGCTTCTGCCCGCGGCTTCGCCCGCATGGATGTCGGAAATTATCCCACGGGAACGTGCTGGCATCCTGGGGAAGCACATACTTTTTATCCTGTATAAAAAGTATGTGCTTCCCCAGGATGCCATCTATATCTATGCCAAATCAGAAATTCAGTGGTTTAGGCGTGAAAATGTAACATATAGTTTCAAGTTCAAATCCTCCCCTTAAAAACTGAATTACCCCTTTTTGTCCCGTCAGTGGTAAATTTTCGACAACTTTCTGTCAAAAGTATCAATAATGAGTTTCGAGTTACTCGGACCGCGCATTCAATTTCTTCGACACAAACTTAGCACCCCTATATCCCCCTTTGAGGGGTAGTTTTGAAAAACTTATAATGATAAACTTTATTAGGTAAGTACTTACTTAGGCAAGTATTCTTGCCAAGTTTCAAGTTTATTAACCTAATGAAGAAGATTTTTCATATAAAATGCATCCCCGCTTTTCACCCCTACAGGGATGGAATTTAAAAACAATCGTTTGGGATGTATTCATAACTTGACTCAAAGATTATTTATACAAATTTTCGAGTTAAACAAGCCATGCAGTAAAATCCTCCCCTGAAAAATTGACTACCCCATTTCAGCCCGTCAGGGATAGATTTTCAAAAAACCCTGATACACATTATTCTTTACCTTCAATATTAAGTATAAATACTGAGTTTCGAGTAAATCGGACTGCGCGCTAAAATTCTTCCATACAAACTTTGAAACCCCCCAATCCCCTAATAAAAGGTAGTTTAGAAGAAAAAAAACTGACAATCTTCATAATTTATTTAGATAAGTATTCGTGCCAAGTTTCAAGTTTATTAACTAAATGAATAAGATTTTTCATATAAACGAATTCCCCCCTTTTCACCCTCTTAGGGGTGGAATTTCGAAAAATCCTTTCTTAGTGGATGCCTACTCTTCACGAAGAACACACCCTCCAAATTTCATGTCTCTAGGACCCGCGGTTTAGGCTGTGCGTTGATCTATCAGTCAGTCAGTCAGTCAGTCAGTCAGTCAGTCAGTCAGTCAGGACTTTGAATTTTATATATATAGATTTAATTAATTTGGGTAAATAATATGTAGTTTCCGTTTTCTAACTAGATGGCGTTGGCGTCGAATTAGATCGCGCTGTGGTTTCGTTCCCAAAAAGTGATGTTATAGGTGCCGATGTGCCGCTCTCATCCTATAGAAACGGGGGTTACCTTTGTTGTCTGTGTTGGTTGATGTGTTTAATTTTCCTGCGAATAATCGCTTACTTTTCATTGATTTGAATATCGTTAGTATCGGATTAAGAAGGAATTTTAGCTATGCCTTTTAGAAAAAGATCAATTCTGTCTCGAAACTCAAGGGTTTCTAAGATGCGCAGATTAGTTCGATCTCTCGAAACCGACGCAGACCGTGAAAAATGGCTAGGTACTAAACGTGAGCGTAATGCACTAAGTTAGTCCGTAGCAACTAGCACGCAGCGCCAATTACGACTAGAATTTAAACGAGTCCGCACTACTGCTTCTCGATCTCAGGAAAGTGTGAAACAACGAGAAATGCGTTTAGCTGTCGACCGGGATCGTCATTCTTTGTCTCGCGCATCCGAAACGGTTACACAGAGGGATCAGAGGTTGAGTCTTCAGAATATCCGCTCTGAGACTGTTCGATCACTTGAGAGCAGTCAGGAGCGTGAGATACGACTTGCGCGTGACCGAGAGCGTCATTCTTTATCTCGCGCTTCCGAAACGGATACAGAGAGAGAGCAGAGATTTAGTCTTCACCTTTTCCGCACTGAGACTGCTCGGTCGCTCGAGAACAGTCAGGAGCGCGATACACGCCAAGCAAGCGATCGCGAGAGCCACGCAGTATCTCGCGCTTCGGAGACTTACACGCAGAGAGACTCGCGTTTAAGCTCCCATCGTATTTGCACTGCCACATCTCGATCACTTGAGAATCCTGAAGAGCATGAAACGTGTCTTAGCGCAGACCGCTCACAGCATGCTCTAGCTCGGTCTTTGGAGACAGACAAGCAGCGCGAGCAACGCAACGCACTTGCTCGGCAAAGATATCACGACATGCGTGTTGAGGTGTCAGTTCATTCCACGCAAGAACGTGAGCGGATTCAGGAAATTCGGGCAAGTCAGTCAGTCGAACAGCGTGTGGCCCAAATTTATCTAGACCGTATACGTCGCATTCTTCGCAATTCATCCTCATCTGATACTGAGTCTATGGTTTATGATCCTGAAGAGCAACCGTGGTTCAATAAAGAAAGGAGCGCGTTTTCCTATAACCCATTTATTAATTACATCAAACATTCATTGGCACCATGTCTGAGGTGTGTGCACACTGTCACGCGCGTAAGTGGAAGGGAGAGACCAAGGGAATATGTTGAGCGTCTGGAAAGGTACGACTAAACTCTATGCAAGAGCTACCGGAGATCTTACGAATTCTTTTGAATGGCGAGCATTCCAAGTCCAGCCATTTCTTAGGCAATATTCGAGCCTACAACAGTGTACAAGTCACTTTTAAAAGTTATTTGCAATATTATTGTTAATTCAGTGTACCCTTGGGATCCACTGCGGAATTACGGGACGAAAAGTTTTTTGTTGTATAGGTATTAAGTCTGGGCAATATAGGCTATAATTTATTTTGGAAAATTGAACACCTGATGCAGAACCACAACAGACCAGCTAAAGTATAAGAGATATAAAAATGGTGCCATAGCAAAAAATATTCCACGTGAAGAGCATTAACTGCGGTGAGAATAAATTTGAAGATCTGGAACACCTGTTGTGGAACTCCAAAGCCCAGCGACACTATAACATAATTATATAGGAATGACGTCTTAGCAAAAGTTGTTTAGTCTGATGGGCATTTCCTGTTGACTTACAAAAATAAAAGATCTGGAACGTCTCGAATCGTCTCGCGCATCACTCTGTTTTCCCGTCCCCGGGCTCTTAGAATTCAACATCAGACGTTTCAAATCTTCGATTTTGACGACACCGTTGTCGCTGGCATAAGCTACAGGATCCGCGTACGAAGTCGCGGGCAGAAGCTAGTTTGTAAATAAATCAAGCTCAACATCCCGCGGTATACCATATTGAACAATCGACATGCTCTTAAAATATATGTATTTTGCATTATGTATATAGTTCTCACAATAGGTACATGAAGGAGATGAGGTCTCCAAAGAAACACAGACGGTACACGAAGTCCAATCTTGACCACCAGCTCAGGGACGTCAGTAGCCCGTTCAGTGTACTAAATAGGAAAGCAAGATCTGCAATTTTTCTTCGTTCGTATAGTTAGGAAGACAAGTATTTGAACGATACTGAGTGTATCTTAAAAATCGTCTTTGTATACTTTTCGAATAATATAAACATTGTAATTTAGATTCCAAATACAATGTCGTCTGGGGGCCCTTTACAGCCCTTCTGGCCATGGTCTGAGTGATAAAGATGGTTCACACTGTGTTAGGGGAGGCCCTTAAATGTAAACATGAAAGTGAATTTGTGCTTGTTGAAATCTTTTTAACCGACTTCTAAAAAAGGAGGAGGTTCTCAATTCGGATGTTTGTGTTTTTTATGTTTGTTCGCGCATAACGTCCGTCGCTTGCCAACCGATTTGAAAAATTATTTTTTTGTTGGAAAGGGTATAACTTCCCAAAATGCAAAAAAAAACCAACCGACTTCCAAAAACGACACTACAAAGTGAAAAATAACTTTAATTTAGGAAGTCGGTGGCAAACAACGAAAATGCGAACCAAACGACACTACAAAGTGAAAAATAACTTTAATTTAGGAAGTCGGTGGCAAACAACGAAAATGCGAACCCAACGACACCGACTTCCGAAATTAAAGTTATTTTTCACTTTGTCGTTTTTGGAAGTCGGTTGTTTTTTTTTGCAAAAAAGTTTTTATTTTTCACTTTTAAGTTGTAATTTTAACCAGTAATTTTGGTTTAAAAACCAAACTACTGAACCGTTTTTGATGAAATTTCTATGGGACCATTTGGAAAGTATACCCTTTCCAATAACATTTTTCAAATCGGTTGGCAAGCGACGGAGTTATGCGCAAACAAACATAAAAAAAAGAAAAAAAAATACAAACATTTGAATTGAGAACCTCCTCCTTTTTTAGAAGTCGGTTAAAAATACAAACATCCGAATTGAGAACCTCCTCCTTTTTTAGAAGTCGGTTAAAATATTTTGTTTTGTGAAAAGGTGTCATGTTTATACTATTGATAATAAATAATCGCCTCCCGACCGATTATGGTCACGGTGGCCAATCTCAACGGAGATTAGTCAGGTATGCAGGAGATATTACTTATAGTGCACAAGTGTGTTCGTATCCACAGGTGCACTCTCTGTTCCTTTACTCTCATAGTCCGATGGGTCAGCAATCCGACAAGACCGGGGAGAGATCAGGCGCCAGACCAACGGCTTTACGTGCTTTCCATGACACGTGCGTATTAAACAGGGGGTATTACTAAGAAATTCCTAATGAAAAATCCAATAACACTGTCCGACCTGGGAATCGAACCCAGGATCTCATGCTCAACAGTAGCGCTTGCGAACACTAGACCAACAAACCACTCAATATAAAAATACTTAGGGCTGATTTTTTCCATCGCTAGGTAACTTTTATTCGAGGTATAAAATAAATGTTTGACAGTTTTTGTATGAAACAACTGTCAAAATTTCAAAATTATTCCTCGAATAAAGTTATCAGATGATTGAAAAATCAGCCCTTATTGTGATTCTGTGGTATTTCGGGCAAAATAACTAAGCTTTATTTTTAGATCTAGAATTTGTTTATTAGTTGGCTTAGGTTCAGATGCCAGTAATTTGTCAAAACTCTTGATGGATAGCTGTTTCAAATTTTTATATTCAAAAGATTTTTTTGCAATTAAGTGGCACTAAGGCCTCTCCTAGGGCTAAAGGTCGCTTCAGAAATACCTTTTCCACCACGACTTGGCTCAATTCAATACCACCAACATGTAACATTACCAGTCGACAGCGATACGGATGAATTTTTCGAGGCGATGTTTTAGTTTGTGTAGTAGATTTAATTTTGTTATTTTTATTAATTAATTAGGTATTAGTTGTTATTTGCTTACTAATTATTTTAATTTACAGAAATAAATAACAAACAATTTTTTTTTGGGAGTGTGTCTTGTATATTTAAGGATGTGGGTGATACCACCAAAGGAGTTAATTAACCTTTATAGGACCATACCTATACTTTGAATAACAGCCGCACGGGTCGATCAAAGGCTACGCTACGCTTGCCGAGGTTGATCCGTGGATGGGTGACCATTCGTAACACATTCGTGACTATTAGAAAGCACGCTAAGCCGTTATTCTTAGTTATCATTCTTATTAGAAGCCCGAAAGTCAGACAACTAGTCTTACCAAGGGGTATCGTCTTACCGTGTTCAGTAACTGGATCAGTCGTTTCATTTAAAATACTGATAATCAGCTGCATCTAGTAAGACTGGAAGCTGATCCCATCATCTTCTTGACCTTGACAGCATGTTGACCCCAAAATAGATTTTTATTAATAAACGATTATTATTATTATTATCTCCTTTGTTTCATTTAAATACTTACAAATTACATTTTTAAATATTTTTATAAACAAAAAGATAAAAAAAAAACATTTCAAAATATAACAAATAGTAGCCCACCGATAGCGGGAACAGGGTCCAAGCTAGAGTTTCCTCCAATTTGATCGTCTAAGAAATAAGTGACAATCGTGCGCATACCGACATACTCACCACATTCCGGAGGGGTGTTCCCCTCATAATTTAATATAAATAACGTTGAATTTCTCTCTTCATTTTTATAATGTACGCTATGTGATGCAACGAGGGTGGATGGCTATTTTTGGAATGATATAGAGCTGTGTAGTGTGATAGTAAGTTTGGTATGGTTACATAATACTGTTATAATTTGGCATAGGTACTGTTTTCAATACAGCACGAAGCATGTCAATCGTTTTTATCAGAGAACGGAAATCTCTTTATTCAGGGTTCTGTCGTTAATTTCAATAAATAACATTGTTACGAAAATTTATCAAGGAATTTCGGATGCATTGTGGGCGAAGACCACCACAACATGGGTCCCTGAAAACGTCTAACGACATCGCGGCAGACCCAGGCGTAGATGGTGGGACAAGCTTGACGCCTATAACTGGGCAATCCCACTTATAGGCGTCAAGTTCGTCCCACCATCTACAACAATATGGGCCAATGTCCATATTGGCTCAGGATCGAAAAAGGAAAGCAAGGCCTGCAGTGGGACAACACAGGCTAATTTATTTATGTAATACCAAGATATGACAACAGACTTTGCTTTTGCCAATGAATGAGAGATTACCCATTTATTCATTCTGTAGTTTTATGGGCTGCCTGGCCAAAAGTAGCAGCTGTTATTAAACCAGCACCTTTTCCTGTAATCTTGCCCTCTACTACAAACAAAACATCAACCTCTTCCTGATTGGTAGTAATTTTTTTTTCTCATCTTTTAAATAAATTGCAAACTATAGTTTTGTATAATTTAGAAACATTTTTTAAATTTTGTAAATGTAAAAACCATGGATTCGTTTTCTTTTTTTTTACGATATTTTTATGTTGACTTGAAAGAGCATGGATGGCAGTTAAGAATATGTCATGCTCACTTAAATGTCTCACTGGCGGTGGCGCGTGTGTTGGATCATTCGGTTCCCTACGAAATGGTTGAGCTGGATGGTGCTGATCCACGCGTCATGTTCGTGAACGGGCACCGTCGGTTGAGACTGGTCATCTCTTAACTGCCAGGGCTTAGTTTTAATTTTATATTTTAAATTGTTTATTTTTTTACACTGTTCTCACATATAGAAGTAATAAGAACAATGTACCCAGGATTTTGTAATAATATCTTGATTTAAAAGAGTGTCCGTGGAGTTTCTTGCCCGTTCTTCTCCACAGAGATCTACGTTTTGGAATTGGCAACTAGCTTCAACTTTCTGACTAACTGACCGACAATTTAATTTTGACAATTCAAAAGTGTCTGAAATGGTTTAATTGAAATAAATGATTTGAGTTTGAGTTTGAGTTCTACACAGACACACGTAAATGATACCCAGTCACACCCACCAAACTCTTTCCATATATCCCAACCCTCACGCTACCACAAGCCAGGGGCGACAAACATCATAGCTCCGTTCATAATCGTTGGATGCAGACACGTTAAACACAGGAGGCTATAAAAATTGTGCAAAAACCATAAATTTTCGCTCACATTCAATTATTTGAGGCGCAGAAGACGCGTGGCGGCCCGAGAAGGGCGAAGAAGTAATTATGGAATTTATGTGTGGTACGCACTTGTAGTTTGTGATAAATTGTCGAGCAACGTGAAGGGAATATGTGGGAATGAGAGGAATTGGTTGCTGATTGCAATTTTGTGTTTGTACAAGAAAAAGATGGAGAGAGAAAAGAAAAACAAAAGAAAGAATGAAAAAGAGAAATATTGATTAAGAGTGGCTTTGTATTTTGTGTAAGAATAATAAAAACTTTTTTGCAAAAAAATACAACCGACTTCCAAAAACGACACTACAAAGTGAAAAATAACTTTAATTTCGGAAGTCGGTGTCGTTGGGTTCGCATTTTCGTTGTTTGTAGGGTGATTTTTGGAAGTCGGTTGTTTTTTTTTTTGCAAAAAAGTTTTTATTTTTTCACTTTTAAGTTGTAATTTTTACCAGTAATTTTGGTTTAAAAACCAAACCACTGAACCATTTTTGATGAAATTTCTATGGGACCATTTGGAAAGTGGAAGGACCTTTCCAACAAAAAAAGAATTTTTCAAATCGGTTTGCAAGCGACGGAGTTATGCGCGAACAAACATAAAAAAAAAATAAAAAAAAATACAAACATCCGAATTGAGAACCTCCTCCTTTTTTAGAAGTCGGTTAAAAATGCTACTGTTTCATGTCGAGGTGAATGTGTGCATTCAATCAATCAACTTAGCCTATCAAAATGCACTGCTGGACATAGTCCAGGCTGCACCACAACACTTGTCCTCCAGTCCGTCTTCCGCATCCAGTCTGTCCCAGACACCTTTTTAATGAGGTTGCATAGGAATGTGAGAACTTTTGTCGGAATTAGCACTCCTATAATCAAAACTTCGCTGTGGATAAATGGCCGAAATAAGAAACACCTTTTCCAACAAAATAAAAATGTCTGTCTCAACACGTTCATGGTATCTATTCAAGGACATGATGACCAGTGTTCTCGTCATCATGTCCTAAAATTGGCCAATTTGTTTCTTTGTGTAAGAGGAGTGCAAGAGGGTCTAGTGGCCACAGCCACACAGGTCGATTGAAGTTTAAGCTACGCTTGTCGCGGTCAGTTCGTGGATAGGTGACCATCCATTACACATTGAGACCCCTTCGTGCACGTTGATCCCGGCTGTCATTCGTAGATCATTGACAGTCATTACGGTTAGTTAGAAGCCCAAAAGTCTAAAAACCTGTCTTACCAAGAGATATCATGTTATCCAGTTACCAGGTTCTGGATGTCAGATAGGTAGTCGCTCCATGTTAAATACTGGTATTTAGCTTCACCTGGTTAGACTGGAAGCCGACCCCAATTGTGTAACAGCGCATCTGATTATAACAAGACAGTATAAAACCAGCACCCGAATTCGATCAATCTGAATGTTTTTGAAAGATATTGCTAATCCATTGCTTCATATGTTAGAAAAATGTGTCTGATCAACAACGTATATAACGCAATGAATGTTGTTGAATTGTCAAAATGAAGGCCATTGCTACTGATACGCAATCACCCCGCTGGTTGTTGTTGAATGGAACAGTGGCATGCCAAATTTATTTTGGGAATGATAATACAACCATCGAATAATTTTCGTAACAGCCCTTTGGATCATGTCGATGGCTATATGCATAATAATATTTACTCATAAATTCTATAACAATTATATTTAATTGTGCTATTCAATGTAAACCAGCAGTATCCAGCAATATCTGCTGGGACGGACTGGATGCGGAAAGCGGAGGACAGGGTGTTGTGGCGCAGCCTGGGAGAGGCCTGTCAAAATGAAATCCATTGCTACCTACTGATAGTATGTTACGCTATTACCCCGAAGGATCTCAAGCTTAGAAAAGAAAGACACCCACTTGAAAATGAGAGACATCAACCACATAGAATCAAAAAACAAAATCCATATTCCAATGATTCAACCCTCAAATAGCCGTCACGTTACTTCCACACGTCCGCCTCACGCCACGGTCACGCCGCGCGGTCGCAGTGCGGCCGCATTTGTCACGCAGCTCAACCGCACTCGGTGCCATCCGTCATACGATCTTGACTACATCGGTTATAGCACAGATTATGGGGATACAGAAGGGATGGTACTCGTATAATAATCTAGGAATTAATGCTTAATTTGAAGTATTGGGAGACTTTTATTTATTTATTCTTCAGTAGCAGTGGGCAGGGCACATTGCTCGCAGAACACGTGGCTGATGGGGCTAAAGGTTCTGGAGTGGCGACCGCGTACTGGAAGACATAGCGTTAGAAGGCGTTAGAAGGTGGACCTTGTGAAGGCCGCAGGAACCCGTTGAATGCGAGAAGCACAGAACCGGTCGAAGTGGAGGTACCTACTTGGGGGAGGCCTGCGAGGATGTCCAGCAATGGATATCTTTTGGCTGAAATGATGGTGATGATTCTTCATAAATCATTCAGTGTAATATCTATGCAAATAATATACAATTAGCGCTTGCAGTAGCCATTTACCTGCTTCCACAAATTAAAAACTATGTACCAAAAGAAACAAAAGTACACACAAAATACATAATCAAATATGAAATAAAAGTATCAGGTACAATTTTAAGTGTATATCGTACTGTTTTTCATTGGCAAAGAGTTCATATAGGTATATAATATATGAAAAATCTAGTCGAGACTACTTGCTGTTTTTATATGACTAATTTTCTTTTGCATGAAGAGATTTGCTGGAGTGGTGCACTGGAAGAAGCCCCGAGAATGAAAAGCGTGAAGATATTTTAGTATGCTCTTGATAGTAACTAACTAAGCTATCAAGTAAAGAATAGAAGGAGTCATTTACTTGATAGATTTTTAAGAAGAATGGTCACTTTCTTACAGCTTCTGCCAAGGGTAAAAAACTGTCCCATCTACGCAACAACATAATCTTTGCCACCCCTCAAGGAGGCATCTGTTAGGTATCGGTTTATTGCCGACCAACCGCAAGTGTCCCGTTAAAATATTACCCGGAATTACCCGATATTACCGGTTATTACCGGGTATTACCGACGCGTGCCGAATATTACACGTCATTACAGTGGTCATAACTTGAGAGGCTGTGGTAATAAGGTGGTTGGCATGGTTTATGTTGTCATTTTGACCCTAGTTTGGTGGTGATATCAAAGGTCTTGTAACGATGGTGGTGTGAGGTGCATTCTTGGCTTTTTGCTGAGAAAATGTAGGTATTATTGAGCTGAGTTTTTTCCATATTGGTCATTATCAAAGGCAGTAACGCTTTACTTTATGTAAATAATTTCATCACCACTGCTCTTAAAACGGTGAAGGAAAACACCGTGGGGAAACCGGTATAGCAGCTCATACTTACGACAAACAATAATAGACATACAAATTAGGGGAGCGCATACAGCCGTGCGCGACCGTGCGTCCGCGCGTACTAAGCTAGCCAAGGTTAAAGGAATGTGGCGTGCCGGCTGTATCATCGCGCTCGCTCAACGAAGGGAGCTCGGCACATCCTACCGACATTACCAAATTGTGTTAGTTATAAGTTTATTAATGTACCCGATTTATTTTGATTTTTATGGCTTGGTTCTGTATATAAGCAGCGCTTATTAATAAAATACACAGATCATTATTCGTCTTTTTACTCGCAACACATATAAGCTGCCTAAACCGGCATGTCCTAAAACCAAAAATTCGAAGACACGTGACATCTACCAACCTGCACTTGGCCCACGTGGCCTTCAGCTTTTTCAGCCTTCTTCGAGATGGAGTGCCTCTCGAAGAAAGGAGGCTTGTGTCCCAGTAGTGGGAACTTTATAGGCTGATTATGAAAGGGAAGGAACGGGCTTGAGATTTACAGATGGAATTGCCAGACACCAATGCGACCTTTAGAGAAATAAATATGATACACACAGCAACAATTCTACACACCACCAACCGGTGCGGTGCGGTATTACTAATTGCGTAACACAATATCGACCTCAACCTGAATGATTCTGAAGGATTTTCCATCGATTCATAAGTTCGAAAAATTTGTCTGCTCAACAACATAAATAACGCAATGAATGTTGTTGAACTGTCAAAATGAAAGCCATTGCTACTGATAGTGTATTACGCAATTGCTCCGCCATGATGTGGATTTTTAAGTTATTGAAACTTTACTTACACAGATAGGTAGGTACAAGTTTGTAAATATTGCACTTCTCAAATTCTCTAATTGTCATCATAATCATCTGCTAGCACTAGCACAGACCATATAACCTAAAGACCCCGCTTAGCCAAAGTTTTACTTACAAACAAAGCTGCCAAACTTGCGGAGCGCGGGGGACGTCTAGTGCGCTGTGATTGGTGCATTCAAGGCCGCGCGTAACAAGTGCCGTGCTCAGACTGAAGTTAGCAACGGGGGCGTTGCTCAAATATAGAGTGAATTCACCGTATGAGAAGCAGAGGGGTTCGCTCGACTATGCGACGTCGACGACGTATACGACGTAGGATATAATTATGGTCTATGTCTGCTAGCCTTTTCCCAACTATGTTGGGGTCGGCTTCCAGTCAAATTGAATGCAGCTGAATACCAGTATTTTACATGGAGCGACTGTCTAACTGACCTCTACAACCCATTAACTGGGTGACACCCCTTGCTATAACTGGTTGTCAGACTTTCGGGCTTCTGACTACCCGTAACGAGATTAAAAGATCTACAAATGACTGCCGAGACCAACGGTGAGCCACGGGGGGGTATCGGTATGTAAGGCATGCTCACCTATCCACGACTGACCTCGACAAAAGTTGCTTAACCTTAAAGATGTGTGAGGAAAGTTGCTATTTTTATCAAACCACGAGCTCCTTTGCACTTGGAGTCTGTCTTTCAATAAACAACCCAACAATTAGCATTACCAGCTAACTTTCCATATTAAACATAACTGTGTACCATAGACCACCATAAAGACACCATAACAAACGACTATGGAAGGGAGAAACTCCCATAATCATATAAACTTGACATGGGGTTTAGTGCAATAGGATGGTTATTAGTAAACACAGGTGGAAATGGCTGCCATCCTTGTGGCTAATCCCTTACGACACCATAGAATCATGTATTTTATTGCGTCGTAAGCAGACACTGAGGGGATATTACAGCTAAGGGTGACATTGTTATAAGTGTATTCTCAGGTTTTTTAGTAGGACTGTGAACACTCAATGGAACTCATCAGGTTTTCAAATGAGCGAAAATAGTTTCAAAATTGTTCGCTTCTTTGTGACAAAAGAATACGATTATGCGGGTCGTCAGAAGTCGTGCAACCAGTCTTGCCACCATAACCCAGTTACTGGGTAATACTATAACCCCTTGGTAAGGAAAAGGCATGCAGATGATGATGAGTTTGTTAAGTTATACATATGTATATTTCGCTATTCATAAATATACAGTAAGATTGAATAGAATACTCTTTATTATGTACACCATAATAATATAAATTGCAGACATAAATATATGTCGGAGAAGGTATGTCTGTCTCTCGTTAACATATATTAACTATATATGTATATATATATTACTAGGCATATTTTAACTACTGTGGGCGTACTATGGGTAGTGTTGGTTAACACAATAGAAAAACGGTTTGCACTTCAAATCAGATTATAATTTACGAACAAGTTAGTCACACTAGCGAATCACGCACTATAGGTACACATTCAACGATACGGAACGCTGACAGTTTCTGAGCACATGTTGTTCGTACGATGTCCAATGATTCGATGATCCCGAGCTCTGCTCACACCGTTCTGTAGTTGTAGCTCTCCGTCCATCCCCACGAACTCAGGCTAGACTCTGTCTAGCGCCACAAGATGGCGCTAGCTTTCCGAATAGTCAAACGAATGACTCCGACATATAGAAATTTTACAAAGGGTGACACAATGGTCTTTTCGCTAAGAGCGGTTTTTTAAAAACCACCAAAATATTTATATTGATAAAATACGCCGTATTTCTTTCACTTTTCTTCATCATGTCAGTTTTCAGTTCAACAAGCATTATATCACCTTACTGACCTTCATAAAACCTATATAACACAATGTGCTTCCATCATATCTTTACAAAAAACACCCAAGCATTTCTTTATTAGCATTTTCCCTGAAAAACGTATATCGCAACACCTGAAACTACCCCACTAACACTTAACAATTAGTTCTGTAAACATAAAGGTAATTAACACTATGCGCACCGTACAGTACACCGTACAATACGCCATACAGTACAGTACGCCGTACAGTACTGAACAGGACAGGTAACGCAATCATCCGCTTTAATGACGTCGTTAACTTGCATGCGATGTGCGATGTTGTCGTACTTGCGTGCTGGCGCGTTTGGCATAAGGAGGGCAGTGCAAAATTATGGAAATAATAGTGCAATACGATACGTGTTAAGGCCTGGCTCTAGGTTGCGCTTGACGTAGGTACATTTTCCAGTTGTAGAGGCAGCCAATGTACCTACTTACTACAAATCATTTTGATTATTTTTTTTTTTTTGTTAAATGGTCCTGCTCTTGTCCTATAGCACGCCTGATGGAAACTGATGGATGAGTTCTATGATGGAACGAGCGTGCCTAGACGATGCCTGTTCACTCTTGCTTTGAAGGCAGACGGGTTAGATGTGGGAGGAAGCACCGACAGAGAGTTCCACACCTTGGCTGCGCGCATAATAAACGTGGAGGAGAAGCGCTGAGTACGACTCGTCAGGATATCAATCAAGTGTGGATGGTACGCTGCAGTACGCCTGGTTGTCCGGTGGCAAAAGCGCGACGGTAAGATCAAAATCAAAAATCAAAATAGTAAGTCATTTATTCAAATTAGGCTGAGAATCAGCACTTTTCGAACGTCAAAATTACAAAAGACAGTCCCCCAAAAATGCCCGCCCTTCACCACTTCCTAGTGCTATCGCTGGGAAGAAGAAGTGGCGCAACAAACTCCCCAGGAGCACAGCTGTCTGTTCAGTTAGAATATAGTTGCATGTATACAATACTAGGAACCTACAATATCAGGTCGTGGAGCTCCCGTTTTGTTTCAAAACTTATACAGTATATTGGTGTACCTAATAAAACTGAACAAATTTCTCCAAGGAACCAACATCGTAAACGCGAAAATATTATCAAGTGTTTCATACAAAACTTCAATACCCGACCCTAATGTATGGGATGGCTGATTATTTTTGCATTGCTGTAAAGAATACGCACTTCCCCCATGATTCAGTTCCACCGCGCTACTAAAAGGGGGCGCGTTTCTAACTACTGAGTACCATCAGACTCGTTGTGTTATTAACATGTAAATGTGACGTCACTGTATGCTTGTTTGTCACTGCTGCATCTGAATTTACTGCTAAATACGATGCGGCAGATATGATGGTCACAACCTTACGTGTGTTACCTACGTATTAATTGAAGAATTATAAAATAAATTAATATCACATAATGATATAATATTATGACCACCATAAAATGCTTTAATACCCTTAGTTCTTGCACTTCAAATTGTATTCGATCTCCAAATGTAGTAAATGATCACTAAATCTTAGCGAGCAAATTAATGCGCTATTTCTGCCGAAATAAACATCCTCAAAAAAAAAAGGTGCGATATTGTTATATTATTATGAAATTTAGAGCGGATTATTTGTCCAAGGCACAGAACAACTGGTTGATGATCCGTTATATAAGTCTCTAAAACAATTGTTGTAGCTGGTAATAGTGTTTTTAATAGTATATGATCCAGAAAATTTTCATCCCTTATAGGATGTGTATGTCCCGGTAAGAAACCTAGTGATGAAGTAAAGGTAAGGTAATCATCGGTATTTTTATCTTTGCTTTGAGTTTTAATATCCAGATTTAGGTCGCCTATAATAACCATGTTAAAGTGTGACCTAAGAGCATTCACTATACTTTCCAAAATATTATAAAATCTGCTAAGATCGTGGTACATCGCCATCGTACCATGATGTACCAATAATTGACGTGTTTCCTTTGTTGCAGACCAAATAGTTTGCATCTAGTATGGGCGGTTCAGAGATTGCGCACTGAATACCTGTTTTCGTGTAGATAACAACGCCATCATTTTGGATTGGGTTATTGGTGGAAGCATAGGACATATAACCATCCAACATAGGAACGTGGTCAGAACACTTAACCTAACATTCTGTAAGAATAATTACCTACATCATATTGGAAAGATATCATAGATAGAACTGATACAAACTGATCGAAATTTTTGTTTATGCTTCTAATGTTGATATGTACCAACTTTAGGTTATCATCAGGATGTTTTTATAATTTTAATACCTGGCGTACATTTATAGGAATTATAATAATAATAATAAAACGCTTATTTCGGAAACTTGCTCCGATGCTATGTTAGTACTTACATTAAATTAAAAACAAAATAAAAATAAAACCTACAATTATATTAATATCAATTCATGTATTTTCCTGCAGTATCAGACCCGTAGATATGCATACGGGTCCAATACTTCAGGAAAACGCCATCCAGCCTATCCCCAATCACCTTCAGGATGCCTTTGGCACTCCCACGTATCCTGCGTAACAATGATGCCGTTCTTTTCCTCATGATTGCTGAAAAACTATCGATAGTAGATTCAGCAAACATGGCTGACGCGCTACAGAATCGCGGTAGCCCCACCAACACCCTGAAGGCGTTGTTGTACTGAAATTGAATTGGCCACATCAATTTCGTCAGGATCACTTGATATTGTCAGTATGTTGTTAGCCATTTTTATAAAGTTTGAGCCCACAGCATTGCTCAGTACAGGGTATTAAAATATGAGGTATAGCATTTATCTCCGTTTTTAAAGTTTTTGCAGATTAGTTGAACTTACAATATATAATAGGTATAAATTGACTTGTGATTTTGTTAATGGACCGTGTTTTGAATTAGTACACTTTTTTCTAAAAAGCTTATCAGTATTTTTACAATGAAATGAAATAATATATAATAGTAGACAGTAATGTATAAAGTATTTATATAAATATAAAGACATGGATAGTCACTCACTGGATTCAAGGTCGACTAAGCATTGTTCAGTTTTTACAATGTGGTATTCCTTTGTAGTATTATTTTTACGAAGCAGGATTTTACCATTTGATACTCAGCAAAAATCAAAGTGTTGTGTATCTACCCATATCCATATTACACTTGACACCACAAAATCGACCCACTAATAATTTAAGTGACGTTTCGGTACAATACCATTTGGTAAACACAAAGACAATTAGGGTCCATTGTAAACCCATCCCAGCTCGGTCACAGAGGCGTATCTATGGAAATTCAATTTTCCATGGACGACATGTTTTTGTCCCGCAGTGTACAATGGCGAGCATCTATTAGTATTTGCATTGCACTAACGGGAATCTGCAATGCAAACTGGCTTATGTAATGGTTTCCAATATGGGTACATTAAATCCGTGGGTTGTATACGTCGTAGTAGATAGGTGGATCCTATATTTTTATATCTTAATAATTAAATGTTACCTTAAAAAATACTGAGCCTAAATCAAAAAATCAAAATCAAAAGTCATTTATTCGAATTAGGCTGAGAATCAGCACTTTTCGAACGTCAAAATTACAAAAGACAGTCCCCCTAAAACGCCCGCCCTGCACCACTTCCTAGTGCTATCGCTGGGAAGAAGAAGTGGTGCAACAAACTCCCCAGCAGCACAGCTGTCTGTTCAGTTAGAAAATACTTGATACTTGATTGAATACTTGAATAAATATAATATAACTAACTTGTAAGTATACCTTACTAGTTTTCTATACCGGATGGCAGGGGACATCAACGCGCAAACTGTAACCATGAATTCAGCACATGATTTTAGACCCCTTAGAGTAAAAATTTTTTGTCGGTTAGCAAGAAAAATCTGCTCTTTCATAGGAAAATGCAATACCTATGCGGTCAAAATGTACATCTATCGACGTGAGGGTGTTTAGAATCATGTGCTGAATCCTGGTAACAGGTTGCGCATCGATGTCCCTGCCACCCTGTATAAGTAAAACAAAGTGGGGTAGTTACACTATTTATACCTCAAGAACGGCTGGCCCGATTTTGATTTGTTGGATTTGGCTCCGCCCCGAATAGCAAACCAACTATGAAAACATAGGAAAGTATAAGATAAATATAAAGTAATGTTCTTAACTTTTACAAGACATAAAATTATTTTTTTTTATAATTAGCTGGTATTGTTACAATTTCAAAACTATGAGAAACAAAGAAGAAAAGTGGTCGTTGAAATTATGAGCACGGTTTGTCAGAATCCAATTGACTAGTGGAAAACAAGGCAAAAAAAATGCTACAAAAATAACAAGCCGTATAATAAATCAAACAATAGATCAGAGGGGCAATTCTCGTAATTTTATGAAAGTTCACAGTCTGATCTCAGTCTCAATCTGTCAAAAATACCTCTAATTTCCCTACATTTTGACAAGCTTTTGACATTTGTTTGTCGCCGAGATGAGACTGCAACTAGATTTAAAACGTTTTAAATTACGAGAATTGGCCTTCAGGGGATCCGACCGGAATAACTCATACCTTCACATAACGACCAAATCCTGCAAATAACTTGACTGAAAAAAATAAAAACAAAATAGATCTAACATAATATCGCGGCATATTCACCAAAAATGTAAACAAATATGAGTGGAAAAATCACTTTAATTCCTACACAATAAAGTTCAGTTTACGCTACAACTTCAAGCATTTTTATAACTTTTTCAATAGTGCTAGTCACTCTGAAATCAACTTAATTGCAATTAAAATAAAGTTAATATGTTTAACTTGAAATAACGTCAAAATGAAACATAAATAAAATTTGAATTATACGTGTAATCACGAAGACGAAACCAAAATAGTCGGCAGCTGCACGTCATGACTGTGACAAGAAGGCTTCCACTCAGCATGATGCTGTGCTATACACCCACAGCACAGCGTTCATTTTCAGTGGTTACCCGAAGACGACGTACGAAAACCAAGTCTGGTAATAACTTTTTCGACTGTATATAATGTACCCACTACTGGACTCTCGGTGAGAGGGAGTGGGCCGTAATCCACCACGCGGGCCCAGTGCGGGTTGGTAAACATCACATTTCGCGAATTTATGGTTCTAGGACGTGCCGGTATCCGGACGAGGTTTTCCTTCGCCGTTTTGAGAGAAGTGGTGATGAAATACTGCCGTCATAACTAAGAATGCAGTAATCGCAAAATGGCGGTTACGAGTAAACGCAAAAAACATATGACATCTGAGCAAGATGCATTATGCAAGTACGGCGAAAATCATTACATAAAAAACATACTTCGAGTGAATTTTTTTATGAAAATATATTTTTTTCATGTACATGAACCTCTTTGGATGCCATTTCTGGAAAAAAGTAAAAATCTCAAAAATATCGATTACTGCATTCTTTTTTATCAGGGCAGAATAATTCACATAAAGTAAAGCGCCTGTCTGGGTTTAAACCTACAACCTGCAACTCATAAGTCGCGGCCTTTACCACTGAGCCATCCACTGCTCCATATTTTAATTACAAAACACTATTTCCAGCTAATCAATAAACTCGTCTCATGTTATAATTTTACCACAGTCAGGTACCCTAATTACAGTACCCTTACCGTAATCCAAATATGATTAATATTGCAAATAATTCGATCGCAGCAAGTTTTGTTTGAACACCTCTCCCTCTGCCAGACTCCCTAAGGAACTGGCTTAATTATTTTAAAGTTATGACTAAGTGAATTGGTTAAAATGTGTTTGCGTTATAAACTTATGATCGGGGTGTGTGTAATGGAGATTTGATGACTGTTTGTAGTTATTTATTTCGGGGCTTTCAATTTTAAGATTTAGAAACCTTTAATTGAAAACTGTGTAGTAAGTACAATGGACACACACGACACAAATTCAGGAGTGCACAAGGGTTCGTGGCTAAATGATCACAGTCGAACAGGTTGATCTTTAAGGTTAAGCTACGCTTGTCGAGGTCGGTCCGTGGATGGGTGACCATTCATTTCATACCTAACACCCCCCGTGGCTCGCCGTTGTCGCGGTTGTCATTTGTAGATGTTTTAATGTTGTTACTAGCCTAAGGTAGTCAGTAGCCCGAAGCCTGACATCCAGACTTATTCGCACCATGGGGTATCGTGTAACTGGGTTGTGGAGGTCAGATACCTATCTGACCTCCACAACCCAGTTACACAGCGACTGCCTAGTCGCTTCATGTAAAACACTGGAAACACTAGCTGCAGCCGGTTAGACTGGAAGCCGACCTCAACATAGGCTGGCAAGATCTCGATTGGTTTGTCAACATTCAAATAGGTACATTATTATTATGTAGTTTTTTTTTCGTTAGTCTACATTGTGTCCCACAGCTGGGCAAAAGCCTTGTTTCCTCAAAACCCTGTCTTGTGCGATCTCTGGCCATATTAGCCTTGCAAATTATGTTACCACATCATCGGACCACCTTCGCCATGGTACACCTCGACGGCGATTCTGTTTAAAATATTTTTTAATATAATATAATTTAATGTAGAAACAAATAGTTCATATCGAAAATTAATAAAAGAAGAATCAGACACGTCGCTGGTCGTTTTTGGTAGGAAGTATAAATGTACTTGGAGTTGTAAGGAATCTTATGAACCATCAGTTTGACACGACTCTCGCCAATGTCCATACTACGTTGAATACACCGGTTCTCGTCCGATCACCGAAGTTAAGCAACATCGGGCGCGGTCAGTACTTGGATGGGTGACCGCCTGGGAACACCGCGTGACGTTGGCTTTTTGTGGTCAATTAAAGAAATATTTTCATCTGTAATATTTTTGATTTAGTAGTGACAAACATGGAGAACTGATTCGACATCATTTTACAATTTAACAAAGTACCTATCGGTGTAGTAGCAGCAGAAATGACTTTTCTAAAAATGGTTCTGAAAAATAGACATAGATTGCAACTTCTAAATGTATCCTAAAATTTAAAAAAAAGTTTACTTTTCCTGTCCTATCCCAAAACAACCATCAGCAAGATCTTGATATATCCCAAAATTGACATACAAATATTGAATTGATATCACTTCAGCGTCGACCCGAACCTTGTACAATGGGCGCACATTATTTGCATTTTCATACAACTGGCCAATCTGCATTGCAAACTTCCACTACAGATATGCTAACTTGTGCCAACATAAATCTACTAACCAACCATTCGAATTTAAACCTTATGATTTTATAACATAGGGTTGAATTCTCAATGGTGGAAAGTTTAGGCATGTTATATACAGGTTGGTGTATTTGCTATACGTCGGGTTGTCATGGGTTGGCTTTGACGTGTCAGACAAACAATTGTTCAAACATTGTTTGGACGATGCCTCGTTTGTCAGAATTTGCCGTTTAATTCTCATGTAATCGGATATATGTAGTTGATATGTTTGTTTTAGAAATCAGATGTGACAGCGATAATCAGAGGTTGACGTAGGTTAAACTAACGTTAATTGTGTTATTTAAGCGAATTAATTTGTATTCTGAATAGTGGAATGAACAACTGCTACATTTTGTGAGGTGTCCGAGTGCAAAATTAAAGTTAAGCTTATCAAATGTCACAACTGATTACTAATTTAAACCTTTTGCTAAAGAGTCACCTCACCAGAGTCTCTTCACCGTCAGTAAACCTACGGTTTAAATCGAAATTTTATGAACATGGAGTAGGTCCAGTGCTATCCAGTGTGAGAAAAGAGTAAAGCTGGCAGGGTATCCCTTTTCATACTTGTTTTATTCTTGCAAGATCTCCTGATAGTGCAAATGGAAACAGGCATCCCAGAACAACGAGTACCTAACTTTTAACATTTTTACAGAGGAAAATAATGTTGTAGAAAGAACTCAAGGAATAACTTTCACTTTGACATTTGTTACCATTTGATAGTGAAATTGTGGCGCTATAGGAAGATATGTTTTTTTGGCGTAGTGTGTTCCACTGGACTGCCCTTAGGTTTTATAAGTAACAGCCTGTATACAACAATATTTTTTTTTACACTTCAGGGCATTTTAAAACACCCATCACATTTACACTCAGTGCAGAATCATTGGTACACCCGTCACGTCAACGATCGATTACACTGCTCACTCGTAAACTTGGCACTTTCAATAGCCAGACAGTGTAAAGTTAGATTCTGCACCTACGTTTATTTAAAGAAAAATCATCTTTAATGCGTGGTAATAAGTGAGTTTTTGCATACTCAAAATAACGTGGGTTTGTCAAGAAATCCAAATTTTATGGCTATACGGTCTAGGGAGCCTTTGAAATTTTTAAGGCCCTCATTTAATTCGAGTAGATATAATTTTTATTGTGATTTTAATAGGGTTTTGATTGCATCTAGATCGTACGCATATTGTTTTAGTACTTTGACAAGGAGATAAAACAATTCTATCTGTAATGTGTCTGGCAGATGTCTGCCTATTTTTATGGCTAATAAATCGATCTCTTCCTTTTTTTTAAACTTTCTTCGTAGTTGAACGTAGTTAAGATTGGCTTGAAAGTTAGTAAAATGCTTTTTAGGCATATTAAACTTTTACGGTCTTATTCATAAAAAATTATCGAACATCTAAAAGCTTGCTGAAGTCCGACTGTTAAAAATTGTTATCCATAAACGCATTTTAGCACTAAAGCATTCTATAAAACTACCTACTATAAGTTAAAAGGTGACTAAAAACTAATAGATAAGATTTTAAACTTTTAATAGGTGATCATACTAAAATTATGAATAATATAAAATTACTAGCTTCTACCTCCGAATCCGTTCGAGTGGAAGACACCTATACCATAAAATATGCTCTACAAACACTCGGAATAGAAAAATCATTTCATAATTTCTATCAGTGAAAGATTTTTTAAATGTGATCAGTACCTAGTTTTGGAGATTACCGCCTACATCTAAACTTACAAAATGTACCTATTTATAATAGGTATTAGTGAAGAAAGGTACGCTTTTATCACCTTGCTTCACTCTAGAACCGAACCCGGGATCACACATTCAGTAGCGACACTAGCGACAACAAAGCTAACAAAAGACAGCGTTCATAGTGACCGGATATTGAACAATGTAGGAACACATCCCGGCTATCCAAATATACGAAAATGCACATACTTATTTGTTCTGTTATAAAAATATACAAAACCATTTAAAAACTTCAATATTTGACTGTGATGGAGGAAAAACTATTTATCTACTCGTACGTATGTAGAAATCATTTATTAAATTGTCCGTCAGCCTGTAAGTTGAATACCAATACAGGGTTAAATTAAATTAGCTAGCGAAACTGTGCAGACGTGCTGGGTATCCATATCTAAACATGATAAAACAAAAAAGAAATCAATTTGATGTTTTTTTTTTTTATGGGGCCATCGACCGCAGTTAGTGAACTCGCTTGAAATATCAGTTTAAAAAATCGGTTTTTAATATGTAAACTTCACGTGACACCTAACTACGTAAGTGTAAAATGACATCTAAATGAATACGGGGTCAAATTAAATTAGCAAGCGAAACTGCAGATTTGTTGGGTCTCGGTACCTAAACACGATAAAACAAAATAAAACAGGTTTCCTCAACTCAAACAAGTAACAAAACGACCACTGTCGTTGACCCCAAAAAAAAAAACGTCAAATCAGTTTTACTTTATTTACCGTATTTAGATATTGATACCCACTACATCTGCAGAGTTTTGCTAGCTAATTTAATGTAATCCTGTACTCAATTCAATGTCATTTTATACTTACGTAGGAAGGTATTATCATCATCTGCCTAGCCTTTTCCCAACTATGTTGGGGTCGGCTTACGTACGTAGGAAGGTATATCTTGGGAAATAGTATCTGGAGATACTATTATCTGCGTAGCCTTGTCTCAACCCCGTTGGAGTCAGTTTTGAGTCTCACTGCATGCAGCTGAATATCATTATTTTACATGGAGCGCCTATCTGACCACCACAACCCAGTTGTTGAGTAACACGGGGCCACCAACACCAACGGGGTATCGTTGGTACCCAGTCAAACTTTTGGGCTTTCGACTACCCGTAACGCTTGTCAAAGATTTACGAATGACAGACGGGATTAACAGCGTCACGATGCACGGATGGGTTGCTCTCAGGCTAGGTGGAGCGACCGGTGGCTGGTAGCAGCTTGATGAGAATAGCCGAAGATTGACTTGAATAGCGTATGATTGGAGAAGTCTATGTTTCGCAGTCCTCTGCTGGACATAGACTTACAGTCCTCTGCTAAAGTGCGATGATGATCAGGGGCGCCGACTCCGTGGGTGCTCGGGGGCTCGAGCACCCATGAGAAATAAACAGTGGGTGCTGAGCACCCCTGAGAATAGACATCAAGAAACAGATCAGTAATCTCCTTTTAAGGATGGGCGTTTTTTCATTACCCGACGACCCGTTTAGCGCAGTGGTTTAGAGCGCCGGTTGAGACGCAAGGGTCCGATTCCCGTACCAACACAAATGTTTGTTGATGAAACAGATATTTGTGTTGGTTCTGGGTGTTTGTGGTACCTTCATTGTTCTTGATTTCCATAGTACAAGGGAAAACCTTAGTTTGGGACCAGGACAATGTATTTGATGTTGTCTCAATTTATTATTTATTAACGATGCGGGCAATGGATGCAGTTACTGATCGGCATCAGCAACATTTTGATAACGGATACCGGCGTATCCGTTATCAAAATGTTCGCGATGCCGATGCGAGCAAAACGAAGCCTCAAAAACTATTCTTCCTTCTTCAAAACAGGCAGGCGCCACTGATTACTTATGTTTACATGTGCGAACACACGCTCGGTTAGTTAATCAGAGGTGGGGGTAGATACCAACCTAAGAGCTGACCGACACATCATTTCCGAATAGAATAGAGCCTGTGTAGTTGTTATGATTCGCGCCATTTTCCTCGCCCCGGGCACAGTATAAATATGAACAGTATGGAAACTAGTTTGTTGAAATAATTACCTACGCTCCATTGAGCGTAGGTAATTATTTCAACATAGGCGATGATTCGAATCGAAAACCAAATGAGCATGAGCACCCATGAGGTTTTCTAAAAGCCGGCGCCCCTGATGATGATGATAATCCTAAAGGTCTGATAGTTATACCCTTTCCTTCTAACCATTGAAAAAATATAACACATCCTACAGTGGAAGCCAACTCCAACACAATTAAGAAAAGTCTGCCCAAACGATATCTCTATCTTCAAAGCCAAATACGGTTGTACAGAACACAGACTTTACACTGCAGTTCAATTTAACGTAGACACCGTCTAATATAAGCGCTGAGTTTGTAGTTCGCATAATTTCGCATTAGGCATTCGCATACAATTAGAAGATGATCAGACGGCTGCCTGTGCAAACTGGATAGATTAACGAACTCCGTGTAAACAAGCTATTGGAGGCGCAGGCGATTCGTGTGCCTGTATGCTTGTGTGTTTGTGTGATTGCAGTCGGTATGAATATGGTGAGTTGTGGATGTTTATGTATGAGGTAGGAGAATGGTGTTGGATGTGCATTAGACAGATAACAGATATGATCAAAGTATGTTACAAGATATGAGATCCTGTAAACGAGAAGTAGACTTCTTGTTTTTAACCCCCGACGCAAAAACGACGGGGTGTTATAAGTTTGACGTGTCTCTGTGTGTGGGGGTGTGTGTGTGTGTGTGTGTGTGTGTATGTATGTCTGTCTGTGGCATCGTAGCTCCCGAACGGATGAACCGATTTTAATTTTGTTTTTTTTGTTTGAAAAGCGAATTTGTCGCGAGTGTTCTTAGCTATGTTTGATGAAAATCGATCCAAGATGGCCGCCGCTACAAAATGACGGATTACATATTTTTTCACAATTCCCTCAATATGGGTATCAAATGAAAGGGCTTGACTAGTAGAATACTATACACCATGATAAATTTCAAATCCAAGATGGCCACCACCACAAAATGGCGAATTACAAAAAACCTGATTAAATACCAAATTACCTCAATCTTAAAAAGCAAGAAAATAAAAGAAAAGAAATAATAAGGAGTCCCTACAAAAAGTATGAAATACCTAAAAAAAATAAATTAAAAATTTAAAAAACCCCCGACTACGTGAAACCCTATAAAAAGGAAAAAATAACCTTGAAATTATGACCCTACGTAAGTACGTATGAAATTTTTTGATTAAATATTGTCCTGTCGGAGGACCGCTACTATTTTAAACTTTAACAGAACGTTAGGCTAATAATTAGAGCGGTCCCCCGACGGGACAACATTTAATCAAAGAATGATTGATTATGTATGCTTAGAGTTTCACTACTATGATCGAATCAGAAATGAATCGATGACCTTGTGAAGACAGTAGGAATCCGCTGGATGCGGGAAGCAAAAAAACCGGTCGAAGTAGCGGTGACCTGCAGTGGACATTTTTCGGCTGAAAAGAATGATGATGAATGACATTTAATTATTGATATTCATAATAACGCTAAAAACTTTGACGCATAACTACATTTTTTGGCGTCATCAAAACTGTTTTGGTGTTGCAGTTATACTCCCAAAACCACATAAGGTACCTACAACTATGAAAAGTTTTGGCTGCGATTTACAAGTTGTAGGTCGTAGGTTCGAACCCAGACAGGCGCTTTACTTTGAATAAATTATTTCATCACCACTGCTCTCAAAACGGTGATGGAAACCGGCAAGTCATATTTTTCATTTGCCTTGCCTTTTCCCAACTATGTTGGGGTCGGCTTCCAGTCTAACCGGATGCAGCTGAATACCAGTATTTTACATGGAGCGACAGCCTATCTGACCTCCACAACCCAGTTACTGGGTAATACGATACCCCTTGGTAAGACTGCTTTTCAAACTTTCGGGTTTGTGACTAACCGTTAACTACTGTTAAAGATCCACGAATGACAGCCTGGACCAACGGCTTAACGTACTTTCCGAGGCACTTAAGTTTTTTTTTTTTATATAGTAAAGCACTCTTTTTTAGCGTATAAACAATATGTAACTATCTATCTACTATCAATTTGTGCCTAGATATTCAGTAAAATAGAACATAATTATGTATTCTTAAACTGATTGAGGCCGCGATTCTCCAATGTTATTCTAACCACAAAATAATGTTACCCATCATACGGGATAACAAACAAACAAACTATTCACTGACGGAATACGTAAACAGACGGCTGCATGCAAATTCGTTAGCTGCACACTTATCGAGCGGATAGGCGATAGATAAAATGGAATAGTTAGTAGTAACATATACATATAACACATACACATACATATTTATAGGTATGGATGTACGCGTACTTAAAATGGAAACAAAGGCAGTCATTTAGGGTCTGCCACCGGCAGTGAAAACTTTAAAACTATGAAATAACAATGATCACTTAGTGCGTAGTAGTACACGAGCGGCTCGTTGCTAACAGCAGAGACAACTGCAACCATCGTACATACATATTCAACCTAGTTAACGTCAGCCGTAGACGCGACAGCTGTCACAACCCAGTTACTGGGTAACACTATACCCCTTGGTAAGACTGGTTGTAAGACTTTCGGGCTTGTGACGATCTATAACGACTGTCAAAAGAAAGTGAACACTTAGAAAGGATTTTTGAAAATACATTCCTTAAATGGGTTAAATAGGTGTAAATGAATGTTTGTACGAAAGTTCGTCATTTTTACCGATAGAAAATCCCATTCTAAACACGTTAAGACTACTCTTCGTACAACTATGGACCAACTGCTAGACAAAACACCCTAACAACACAACACCTCAACCCACCAGGGATCACAAACCACACCTAAATAACCAAACATTGCTCACGACTGTCAAAGCTTACAAATACATAAGAGAAATAGCGGGCCTAACAACTAACCCTTAAATCCGTGACGTCACTTGTAATGATAACAAATGAACGGCGTCGTAAGCACGGGCTCCCAGGTCTCAGGGATCCCGGTGGTTAAAGACAGGTAGGTGATACAAGCTGCTGGTAAGTTCGCCTAGCAAGTTGTCGAACATACATTGTACGGTCAAAGAGTGAAAATATTTAGCAATTTAAATTAAAAAACTTTTTCTACGTCGCGGGCGTACATCACTTTTTCTAACTATCATTTTCAATCAAATTTTGGCAAAACAGTAGACAAATAAAAATAAGGTGCAAGTAAAAATTGAATAAACCATTTCTCATTCTTTTTTTTTTAGGGTTCCGTACCCTAAGGGTAAAAACGGGACCCTATTAATAAGACTTCGCTGTCTGCCCGTCCGTCTGTCTGTCACCAAGCTGTATCTCAAGAACCGCGATAGCTAGACAGTTGAAATTTTCACAAATTATGTATTTCTGTTGCCGCTATAACAACAAATACTAAAAACGAAATAAAATAAATAACAAACGCGATATTTTTGCCTAATAAAACAGACGTGATTTTTATAGATGGTACGGAATCCTTCGAGCGCGAGTCTGACGCGCACTTGGCCGGTGTTTTTTCTTTACCTTAAATTAAGGTGCTGAACATCTGCATTTTCTGTACGGCGAGCGAAAAAAATGGTGTTCATAATATTTACATAACCTGTGACGTCCTCCGTCCGAGTGAAGACTATTTATGAGGATATTTACATAATTTGAAAGAAGAGATATACTAGTTACACATGTGGAACATGATAGATTTAATGGTGTCCGTGCGTGTGATTCATAATGTCAACTGTGTTATGTTTTGAGCACCTCGTCCATAATTGCGTAATACACTTTCAATCATAAATCTGAATCATTTTGAAGGATATTGCTAATCCATTGCTTCGTATGCTCGAAAAATTTGTCTGCTCATCAACGTAAACAACGCAATGAATGTTGTTCAACTGTCAAAATGGAAGCCATTGCTGCTGCTGGTGTGTTACGCAATTACCCCGTTGTTTGAGAGTAACGTCAGCGTAGTTTGCTACGCTGACGACACGCTGGTCCTGGCGCAGGGGAGGTCGCATCAGGCGGCGGCTGACGCGATGACACGCGGGGTTGCGATAGTCGTGGAAAGGATCCGGCGGTTGGGTCTCGAGGTGGCATTGCACAAGTCCGAGGCCATGTCCTTTCATGGGCCTCGGTACGGGCCACCTCCAGGATCCCAACTAGTGGTAGGAGGGGTTCACATCGGCGTCGAGACCACGATGAGGTACCTGGGTCTCGTCCTCGACAGCCGATGGAACTTCGTCGAGCACTTCCGACGTTTGGCCCCCAAACTGGAACGGGCCGGGGCCGCCCTAAAGCGGCTCTTGCCCAACCTGAGGGGGCCAAACGCCTCCTGCCGGAGGCTTTACGCGGGGGTCGTGCGGTCCATGGCCCTATATGGGGCCCCGGTATGGGCGCGTTCACTGCGGCTGCGAGCCGCACACTACCTGAACGCGCCCCAAAAGGTGGTAGCCATAAGGCTAATCCGGGGCTACCGCACGATCTCGGGCGAGGCAGCAAGCCTCCTTGCCGGACTGCCGCCATGGGATCTGGAGGCGATAGTGCTCGCGCGCCTGTATGATTGGCGCGCGGAGGCACTACGCCGGGGGGAAACTCCGCATCCGCGGCAAACCGCGGCGGAGCGGACGAACCTCCGGCGCGATCTCATGGCGGCATGGAAGGAGCGACTATCGCAACCCAGCGCAGGGCACGCCACGATAGCGGCGGTAAGACCCCTCTTTGAGGAGTGGCTAGAGAGACGTCACGGCGTTCTCACCTACCGCCTGACGCAGGTCCTCTCCGGACACGGATGTTTCGGGAGGTTCCTGCACATAATCAGGCGGGAGGAGACGCCCGGGTGTCACCACTGTCAGGATCGCCCAGAGGACACGGTGGAGCACACGGTGGAGGTCTGCCCTGCTTGGGCAGAGCACCGCCGTGTCCTCGTAGAGGCGATCGGCAGCGGCGGCGACCTCTCGCGTCCGGCCCTGGTTCAAGCCATGGTCCGGGGCGAGAGGGAGTGGGAGGCAGTCACCTCCTTCTGCGAAGCAGTCATGCTAGCGAGGGAGGTGGCGGGGTGGGCGAGAGAACGCACCTCACGCCTCAGCCGCCGCGGGAGACGCTCCGGGCGTCGGGAGCCGCGTGACGACTCCCGGCCACCGTAGGTGCGGGCCTGCGGGCGGTGAGTAATGGGTAACTCACCGTCCGATCAGGACCAGGCCCGTGCCGGACGGCGTGTTGTGTTCCACGCGCGCCTCAAAGAGATGTCAGCATGAGTGACGGGGCCCGATAGGGCCGAAGCCTGCCAGGGTAGCGGGATTGTCCGAAAGGGTTACCGCTGCCCTGGAACATAAAGGGCTAAGGAAGGAACACGGGTGGGTTTTAGTCAGTAAGAGTCTGACACTCCCTTCTGCTCCACCCAGAGCGGGAGGGGTCATTTGATGATTTCCCATCCTCAAAAAAAAAAAAAAAAAAATGGTGGCAACTTGCTGGATTTATAAATAACTTTCTACCATACATTAGTGTTGAAGCAATATAAAGCAAGCATTTGGCCATTACAATGAATGACTGCTTATTGAAGTAATGCTACGAATAATTAAGTAAGATCCAAAAAAAATGTTTTTTTTTTTTCGCCTAGGTAAATAAATTCTCAGTGTCTGTTTATTTCATTACGATAAAATAAAATATGGAAACAATAAATTGCAACATTCAATTAACTTTACGGTCCGTGTGTCAGTTATAAAGACAAATTGGCTCCTTTACATAATAATCGCGCCAACTCTTGGTACAATGGTAAACGGCGTTGTCTGATCAGTAATATTGTTGCTTTATTCCGAACTTTATAATATTGTGATTGTTAATATTGCAATTATACCCTGTCACGTAAAAGTTAACTTTAAAATGCGTAATAAAATAAATATATAAACTGCCTTATCTTATTGAATTATGTTATTTATGGCTTCTTACAGACATTATAATACCGTACGTGTATCAATCAATGTATTGTGTGTTGCTGCCATCACTAGTTCCATCTGTCAAAAAACGGTTTACCTAATGGACAGGAGTATTTTTGTTCAATTGGTGAAAAACAAATGAAGATGTACAGTCTACTCTTTAAGTCTTTACTGCCTATTACTACAAACTCAATACTTTATTTGCATTCCACAATGTGTACTTAAAATAAAATTACGACATATACGCCAAAAATGTAAACAAATATGAGTTTATGGAAAAATAACTTTAATTTTACATTATAAAGTTCAGTTTACGGTACAACTTCAAACATTTTTATAACTTTTTTAATATTGCTAGTCACTCTGTAATCCACTTAATTTTCATTAAAATAAAGTTAATATTTGTTGAACTTGAAATAACTTCAATTCGAAATATAAATAAAATGTGTACTTAGGTCGTAACATAAACAATATGACGCCGGTAATCCCGAAGGATTAAGCAGAGGTGTCGATTTAGTACCTGCACATATTTCCAGAAGTCCCTATTGCCATCAACCAGGTACAAAGCCAGATTTCGGCTGCTACTGTGAAATTCCTTCCTGATGTTTGGAGCCGGTTGGAGTTTCAACAAAAGCGCTTGCAACCACCAGACTAACGAAGCAGTACCAAGGCTGCCTGTACTACTATCAGGGTTTAAAAGAGTGACCACGGCCATTTTATTATGAGAATGAGAAGCCCTCATTTCGTGTCCTCCTCTTCAACCTTTATCAGTGTGTATTTCCAAGTATATACCTAAATCGCGAGGATACGTACGAAAAAACAAATCTTACATAATAATATACAACAGCCAGACCCGGATCAACTATCTGTAAGCCATACATATCGCAGTCATTTGTTCTACTCAATTCATCGGAGCTACTGACATAACGCCGGAATTACACGGTTCACTTTCGCTTTTACAATTTTGTGTGAAGCCTAATTGACTCCACAGTACTTTGAAACCCAAGCTTGCGAGGCTTCGATTTTATTTTTCGGCACATTATGGTTTTGTGCACTTTGGGGGTTTTAAAAATACACTAAAAAGTATAATAGACCTAATCTACCCTAATGACATCCTTACTTTCTAACTAATGTTATAAATGCGAAACTGAGTTTGTTTGTTTGTTACTCGATCACGCAAAAACGCAAAAACGGCTTTGGATGAAATTTGGTAGACAGATAAACCTGATCTTTTTTATCCTTTTTTTTTAAACGTTGCCCCATTCTAGAAATTTCTCCTGTATCGTGGGTGCGTTTACAAATATTTAAACTCACATACACAAACAGCCAGACCCGGAACAACTACTTGTAGGTCATGCAAATATTTGTTCCGTGAATCGAACCCGCGACACGCAGCGCAGCTGTCAATCGCTTAACCACTGCGCCAACCGTGCCGTCAAATCTTAAATCTGAATTTGAACATTTTCCAGGTTTTTTTTCTCCAATTTTTCTTTGAATACAGTCCTAATAGGTATGTGATGCATGCGTGACTCGCATTTTGAAAAAAAAAAAAACAAAATGATGGACCGGTATACGCTAGGTGGTCAAGAATCATGTGTTGAAATTATGGTTACAATATGCGCGTCGATATCCTCCGTCAATAACAAAAATTTCACCTTCATATTAACATGAAAAAAAAATTAAACTTAGTACTCACTAGCTTATAAGCTATAAAGGGGACAACACATTTACATTTAAAACGCACTAGCGGTCAGTTTGCCGTACGCGTAAAACTAATGCACCAAAACTTTAGTGGTGAAACAAGAACTATAAAACTAAACAGTAGTTTTTGAAATTAGGACAAATAGGGGTGGTCAGGAAGTTTTGTTTGTTTTTGGTAACACAGGCGTATTAGTGCGACTCAAAAACATATTTTTAGATATAAAACGTATTGTGTGGTAGGTAGGTAAATGAGGTAAATGTTCATTTTAATCGTAAAAATAGTATCATACTGCAAAAATCTATCTAATCTATTTGACAGTCATTACGGGTCATCGGAAGCCCGAAAATCTGACAACCAGTCTTACCAAGGGATATCGTATTACCCAGTAACTGGGTTGTGGAGGTCAGATAGGCAGTCGCTCCATGTAAGATACTGGTGTTCAGCTGCATCCGGTTAGACTGGAAGCCGACCCCAACTTTGTTGGGAAAAGGCTAGGCAGATGATCATGACGTCATCAATCACGTCAACGCCGGCTGCCGCTGAAAACCAGCGCTGGGTCTCTGTCTCGTATAGGGTTTTAGCATTATGCTGGGCGATGGCCGTTTTGCGTGAATGTGACGCATGTTTACCCCCAACTTTTTTTTTTTTTTTTTTGTGTGTTTATGTTCTTTTTTTATGCGGCATGTTTGCCGCAAATAAATGCATTTTGTTTCATTCTTTATGATGACTGCAAAAATCTATCAAAACTTAGTCAGTATAATGTTGGCATTCAAGTTTATTAAGTTAAAATTCAAGAGCAATTACGGCCTCGACTTGTGAGTTGTAGGTCGTGGGTTCGAACCCAGGCAGGTGCTTTATTTTGTGTAAATAATTTATCACCACAGCTCTCAAAATAGTGAAGGAAAAAATCGTGAGAAAACCAGCCTGTCCTAGAACCAAAAACTCAAAGACAAGACTACAGCTGCTAAGATTGAATAATTATGCTAGATTAAAATTTAACAAGATTAAACAGTGCCTGCCAAAAACCACTGCGGCTTTCCACCACACCCTGCTAACCCACAGACCTTATGTACACAGAAACCCACACAGCCTGCTCTCCCCCAAAACTACTGTACAGTCTCCCCAACACTTTAGGGTACAACCACAGTGTCACTTACTATGATTTACGACTGAACTAAACTTACGTCGTAAACTGAAAATTTTAACAGAGCTGTTACACTAAACATTTTGCCTATGGTGAACGAAATGAGATTTTTTTATGGAAATTACATCTTAGGGGATTCAGAATCAGCATCTCTATATAACGTGGCAATGCTGCCAGCCTTCAGGGTACTTTTCCTGCTGACAGCGATGCGGATGAATTTTTTGATGCCCTATGATTCTTCACCCTTGTTTTGTTTTACATACATGTACAAATTATTATTTTAAGAACCGATTTTTCAATCGACAGGTAATTTTTATTCGTGTAATAAAATTTACATCTGACAGATTTTGTATGGAAGAACTGTCAAAATTTCAAAATAATTCCTCGGATAAAATTATCTGGCGTTTGAAAAATCAGCTCTAAATCTGTAAGCTTATCTTAAAAAAAAATCAGTTGATCCATAGATTTATGTTCGCATAACTCGACATAATGTATGGATCAACTGATTTTTTTTTTCACGATTTCAGGGTTTGTCCCTTAGTAAAAGTTGTTCATAATGATGAGTACAATGACCCCTTTTATAGATTAAATTTAACAATTTTTTCTTAATTTCAAAATTTAACAGTGTATATGATATTAATATCATCGTCGCAGGGAAACACTTATATTCCATTGTTTTATTTATATAACTTTTTTGATACAGTGTGTCAAAATTTAAAATTATATATTATTTATTACAGGATACAAAAATGTATAAAGATTTTTTTTCAAAATATTCTTTTTTTGTTACCCTTGTTTTTTACCGACTTCAATATCAGAGCATCCTATGTTTCTGACGTGTGTTTTTACCCCTTTTGAGTCAGTAAAAAACTAAAAAATATCTCTTTGATAACTTTTTAATACATTTTTGCCACTAGCTATTTGTTTGTAGTGTCTACATATTTTTTGTGCCCCAGTTTTAAATAAAAAAAAAAAAATGGTGTATGAACAATAAAATATAGTAATATTGTTAATCTTTGGGTTTGACGTGAGATGGGTGGGAAGGATGATAATATCAAATGGATTTTCATTTTATGAATGAAATCTGTACCTACGTGAAAATGCAAATTTAAGTCTGAAGGCTAATTACCATAATTAACAACATTTTTAATCTGAGATGACTCAGCGACAAAACAACAATCTATAACGGAATGCGGACGGCGGGTCGACAATCATTGTCAAAAACTTGTCAAAAATGTAGGGAAATCAGAGGTATTTTTGACATATTGAGACTGAGATCAGACTCTGAACGTTCCTAAGATTACGAGAATTGCCCCTCTGATTAAAGACTGTCCTAGAAGCCAAAATTGGAAAACACGACCTCTACCGTCCGCGTGGTATATTGTAGCTTACACCCGCTCTAAGAAAAGACGCCTGCAGTGTCCCAGCTGTGGGAACTTTGTAGGGTAAGAGGGGGCGCCCACAAGCAACTTCTCCGCAACTAATTTGTCTCTCATATCAAGTCTACGGGTATGTATGAAAGTGCGCGCATGTAGCGACGCGACAGCTGATAGACATTTTTGTCCGCGGGTTTAGACGCAACTGTCGCCCGTCTATTGGTTGCAATGCAAGTGTGCACACGACGACAAAACAGTTGCTGGCTAGCCACTCTGTTACCGCTCAACTGAAAATTTTACAAAAAAGTAGCTTTGCTGTCGCTCCCGTGTGCGCAACCTCCAAATACCGGCGAGGAGACAGAGACCAAAAAGTTGCTGGGCAACTAAGTTGCTCGTGGGCGCCCTCCCTAAGGGAGGCCTTAGGGAGGGCGCCCACGAGCAATGGGAGTGACAGCAACACTACCTTTAACTTTTAACTTTTTTAATGAAAGATTATGTTTTAATATTTTTGTAAATTTTCAGAAAAGAATATTTTTAGCTTCATATGGTTTAGTTTAGGCAGTTTATTTCTCTTTAGAGTTAGTTTAGGTACTTATGATATCATTCTAGGTTCTTACAAAAAGATCGCCAGTAAACATCTAAGAGCCATTTTTTTTTTCTATAATAGGTGGCACCTTTGTAGAGGGACCCGTGGCTAAATAATAACAGCAGCACAGGTCGATCAATCAGGTTAAGCTACGGATGGGCACGGACATCTGTAGATGGGTGAACATCGTTACATACTGAGACCCCTCCGTGCCTCCGTTGGTCCCGGCTATCATTCGTGGATCTTTGACCGTCGTTACTGGTAGTCAGAAGCCCGAAAGTCTGACGACCAGTCTTATCAAGTCGTATCGTATTACCCAGTAACTGGGTTGTGGAGGTCAGATAGGCAGTCACTGCATCCGGTTAGACTGGAAACTGACCCAAACATAGTTGAGAAAAGGCTAGGCAGATGCGGAGGTGGCACCTTGCATTAAAAGCTTTCTAGGACGACATTAAACACGCCTGCAACAAAAAAAACTTTGTCTAGAAAAGGTCACTTTTCAGGTCACACTCAGGTTCTTAAAATTCCACTATCCACGAGTATATTCTAAGATAACACTAACTTCAAGTTATCTCCACTCAGAAATAGTAACTTTCTTCTCTCAGACATACCGCGGTACATCTTGCGACTAATTTTCCTCCGCCTCGCGAACTCCGGGTCGTAATTGCTAATGTCATCAACGGTTGATTGGCACCTGAGCGAGGTGCGACGCTATTAGCATTACCTGCACGGAGTAATGATGTGGTCTTAATAGTAAAGGGTTTAAGGAATGAGAAAATGCACCTATTGCAGCAGGATTGAGATTGATTTTTATATAAAATCGACCAGAATAATGAAGTTCCGTGCACCGCACTAGGATTTCTTCTAAAACGTACAGTCACGACCACCAATATGTCAACACTTGGCAACTTTCAACTGCGATTTTTTCCTGAAATAACGAATGTAACGTTGAAATACGACACATTACATAAACCTATAGGTTCGAAAATGCTGTGTTCATAACAACGTAGAATTTCATTCAAAAGTAAAGGAGTAAATCGCTTTTGAATAAAGCCGAGTGTATACATACTTTTGCTCGTAACTGTACATAGACCAAATCTGAACAAAAGTAGTCTATCTGCCGAGCTTTTTCCTAACCATGATGGGGTTGGCTTCCAGTGTAACCGTAGTAGTTACCGAAGTATTTTACTTGATGCGTCTGTTTATCTGACCTCCACAACGCAGCTTATACTGGGTAACACGATGCCCCTTGATAAAACTGGTTATCAAACTTTTGGACAACCGACTATCCGTAACGACTGTCAAAGATCCAACGGCTTAACGTGCTTATCGAAGCATGGTGGGGTCGCGAAAGTAATGGAATGTTCACCCATCCACAAACCGACCACAGCAATCGATTAACCATTGCGGATGTTAATATTTAGCCACGAGCCCCTCTACAAAGGGCCCACCTATTATAGTAAGCCACGAGCACAACAACACAACAACACACACACACACACAACATAATATTGAAAAAGACCACCTTAGTTGGTAACAATTTTTATGACAGTTCACATTTAGGAAGGTAGGTATAGTTTTGTTGCAAGGGTTACAATTTCACAACCCCGTTACCTGTGTTATTAATTATGAAACAGGATGTCGCTTAAAAAGTAACAAAAAACCGAATGTTTTCAATGTTTTGTGCTCAACGTATACGAGTCATCATCTGCCTAGCCTTTTCCCAACTATGTTGGAGTCGGCTTCCAGTCTAACCGGATGCAGCTGAATACCAGTATTTTACATGGAGCGACTGCCTATCTGACCTCCACAACCCAGTTACTGGGTAATACAATACCCCTTGGTAAGACTGGTTGTCAGACTTTCGGGCTTCTGACTACCCGTAACGACTGTCAAAGATCTACGAATGACAGCCGGGACCAACGGCTTAACGTGCTTTCCGAGGCACGGAGGGGTCTCGGTATGCAAAGATGGTCACCCATCCACAGACCAACCGCGGCAAGCGTAGCTTAACCTGTCCGATCGACCTGTGCGGCTGTTATTATTTAGCCACGGGCCCCTCTAACTTATAATTACAACACATCAAGCTACCCAAAACTGTCAAATTTTCTCAATCAACCTTGAACCTAATGCTTTAACGATAAAGTTGAAAATCTATTAAAGAAAATTAATAGATTGATGTGATAGCCTAATGTGCTGGCGTCTGTACAAACACACACATCAAAAACTTAGTCACTTTTTAAAGCCCAAAACGAAAACAAGAACCTCCTGAAAATACATTTTAACTTAAAACACTGTAAAATAAAACAACTGTTTATCATGTGTTGCTTTTAACATTACATTTTTAATATGCTTAAGTGCAACTTTGCCGTAAAATGTTTCGGTAACATAGAACCGGCAAAGAGGCTTTAATATCGTGTAAGTTTAGAATACCCACATGTAGATTTTATTATGTAAAAAGGTTGTTATAAAAAGGTAGGGTTTTTGTAAGCGCACAAGGCTACGCGAGTCTTAGGTGAGTAATCAAAATGAGAGCGTAAAGAAAGGTTTCTTAAGAGGAGAATTAATTAAATAACATGTTTCACATACACACATATGTACTGTAATTGTAAGTGAATTTTTTCTAGTAACATAAATATATGTACATCAAAACAATAATAATAATAAAAATCTTTAATTATACGAAAAACAACTTCAACATTGCCTAAAGACTAGGTCACATGATCAGTGAATTAAAGGTCATACAGATAGCGTAACCCTGACTCCCAAACTAGGAGATCCTGTGTCTTGGGAGTCAGTGTTCTGCTGTCACTGTGATACAAAACCCTTTCACTAAAAAGTGTGTTAACAAAATCCTGGCAAACAAAAAAAAAACAAGAAACAGATTTGAAAGTATAATTAAATTATCTTATCAAAGATTTAAACTAAGAGTGAAGTAATTTATTTATTAAACGAAGTTTATTATGAGTGTGCATGTGTAGGTAAGGGTGTGTGTGGATGAGTAGGTGTGTATGTGAGGGTGATCGTGTGTATGAGGGGGTGTAAGGGTGTGTGTGTGTGATTGGGATTGTGTATATTAGCGTGTAAATGTGTTATGGTGTTAATATATATTTAAGTATCTTGCTGAAAGGGTTGGGATTGTTATTTGAATTATTTGTTTATTTGTTTGCTACATGTAAAACACTGGTTAGTAGGCATGCATTAAAATTTCATGGCACAGTGTTAAAACATGTACCCTGTAAGGGCACTGCAAATTGTACATAATACTTATTATAATATTAATTCTAATTATTACAATTTACATTATTGTATACATGATTGTAATACTTATAAAATGGGTAGAAAAAGTATTTCACGGCTACTGCCGAAGGTGAAGTAGTTCTTCCGTCCGGACGTAGTCCTGATCTTGCAGCTAACTTTGTACCTTAACCTTGACTTCATGGTAACTTAGCCCACTTAATTGAGTAGTTTTAGCGATAGGGTTAGGAGCAATAGGGTTTGGGGCGAAAACAAAGTTTCTTAAAATGTATGTATAAAAGAGAATCCATTTCCGGTGCGCAGACCAGACGGACTTCAGACGGCTAAACGTCAAAAGAAGGCTACGCGTCGTATTGTTTAAAGGAAACTTCTAGAATGTTCTAGAAGCTTTGACTCGCTCTCATTGGCCGAGCGGGAACGAGAGGCGTTTCCTCCAAAAGCACGCGGATTGTAGCGGGAGCGGTTGGAAATAAGATTCGCGTTATACATGAGGGGCAATTCTCGTAATTTTAAGAATGTTCACAGTCTGATCTCAGTCTCCATGTGTCAAAAATACGCCTAATTTCACTGCATTTTGACATTTGCTTGTCGCCAAGATGACACTGCGACTAGATTTTGATCGTTTTAAATTACGAGAATTAGCCTTGTGAATTTTTGACAAGTTTTTGACATTTATTTGTCGCCAAGATGATAATGTGACTAGATTTTGAACGTTTTCGCACACGAAGATCGCAAACTAATCTAAATACAATTTGTAAAAGATTGAAAAATAAAAATAATATGAAATAATAAAACCAGCAGCAGCAGTGGTAGCAACGGTCGCGACTTACGAGTTGTAGGTCGTAGGTTCGAACCCAGACAGGCGCTTTGATTTGTGTAAATTATTTCATCACCACTGCTCTCAAAGCGGTGAAGGAAAACATCGTGAGGACACCCCATATTGGAGGCGATAGTACTCGCGCGCCTGTATGATTGGCGCGCGGAGGCACTACGCCGGGGGGAAACTCCGCATCCGCGGCAAACTGCGGCGGAGCGGACGAATCTCCGGCGCGATCTCATGGCGGCATGGAAGGAGCGACTATCGCAACCCAGCGCAGGGCACGCCACGATAGCGGCGGTAAGACCCCTCTTTGAGGAGTGGCTAGAGAGACGTCACGGCGTTCTCACCTACCGCCTGACGCAGGTCCTCTCCGGACACGGATGTTTCGGGAGGTTCCTGCACATAATCAGGCGGGAGGAGACGCCCGGGTGTCACCACTGTCAGGATCGCCCAGAGGACACGGTGGAGCATACGGTGGAGGTCTGCCCTGCTTGGGCAGAGCACCGCCGTGTCCTCGTAGAGGCGATCGGCAGCGGCGGCGACCTCTCGCGTCCGGCCCTGGTTCAAGCCATGGTCCGGGGCGAGAGGGAGTGGGAGGCAGTCACCTCCTTCTGCGAAGCAGTCATGCTAGCGAAGGAGGTGGCGGGGTGGGCGAGGGAACGCACCTCACGCCTCAGCCGCCGCGGGAGACGCTCCGGGCGTCGGGAGCCGCGTGTTGACTCCCGGCCACCGTAGGCGCGGGCCTGCGGGCGGTGAGTAATGGGTAACTTACCGTCCGATCAGGACCAGGCCCGTGCCGGACGGCGTGTACGTGTTCCACGCGCGCCTCAAAGAGATGTCAGCATGAGTGACGGGGCCCGATAGGGCCGAAGCCTGCCAGGGTAGCGGGATCGTCCGAAAGGGTTACCGCTGCCCTGGAACATAAAGATCTAAGGAAGGAACACGGGTGGGTTTTAGTCAGTAAGAGTCTTCTGACACTCCCTTCCGCTCCACCCAGAGCGGGAGGGGTCATTTGATGATTTCCCATCCTCAAAAAAAAAAAAAAAAAAGGACACCCCATATCCTAAAGCCAAAATTCGAAGACATGTGATATTTATCAACTCGCATTTTTTCCGCGTGGTGGATTACGGCCCCCTCCCTCACACCAAGAGTGTCCTGTGTCCCCCCAGCAGTGGGGTCATTATAGGCTGATTATTCTTATGCTTATGAAAATAAAAGACAGAAAGTCCCGTCTGAGGCCAAGAGGCATCTTCAGCATGATGCAGCGACATTTAAAAATAATAGAAGATAGAAGTGTTCATGCCTCATGTGCAGCAGTAACAAGTTTATCAAATTTAATATTTTGCAGAATATAAATTTAATACCAATATCATCATTCAAAGTAACAAAAATATTTCGCAATAAACTTTGTCTGGATATAAAGAGAATTTGAAAACTTTTTTTGGGGCTTACCCCATCTGCATCCTTTTAATGGATGCATTAGCTCTCCCGGGTTTAGTTACTGTTGCTAGATTTTAATTTTATGCCTAGTTTTTCACCTGGTGTGTACTATTTTGAGCTCTTTGTATCGTAAATCTTTTCCCATTGTTGCTACGATAGGAATTAAAAGAACTTGAACTTGCAAAATGACACTGCACTTAATAACATTTATTATTATGTCGTTTATTTATTAAGTATCTTATTTTATTACATTTATAAATATTTTTTTTAATATAAAAATTAAGTAAAAAAAAAAACATTTAAAAATATAAAAATATAGTGATCCATCGATGTCGGGAGCAGGGTCCAAGCTACCGGTGGTTAGGGCTCCAGAGACAGGAACCTCCTCATAATGCGAGCCGTATCGAGGAGTACTGCCTTTTGAATCAGGCCCTTGATCCAATCACCTAACGAGAGCCTCGATAGATGTTGATCGAGGCTTTCGGCCATCAGGCCATTGGCTGATACGACAATCGGCACAATGATAGCCGAGCTCACATTCCACATGTCAACAACCTCGTGTGCTAAATCGAGATATTTAATTTGTTTCTTTTTCTCAGCTTTCACGAGGTTCCCGTCATGTGGAATGGTAACATCGACAATCATTGTGCGGCGCGCTAATCGATCTATCACCACTATATGAGGCTTACGAGCGACAATAGTCCTGTCAGTAAAGATAGACCGATCCCAGTACCACGTGACATTGTCATTTTCAAGAACTGGGTCGGGCACATACTTGTAATACGGTACAGACGCTAGCACATCAAGCTACTACAATCTGTCAAATTTCTTTAATAGATTTTCAACTTTATCGCTAGAGCGTTAATGTTCAAGGTTGGTTGGGAAAATTTGACATTTCCGGGTAGGTTGACCTGCTGGCGTCTGTACATCAGAATCCACAAGTTTATATTTCAAAGCAAGTTGCTTATTATTATTATTATTATTAAACCTTTATTGCTGAAGAACTAAACACAAATATAATCTAATAGTATCAAAAAAAACTTAAATCTAACATATCGGGTTTTCCACTTTAGTGATCAGCGTGTCCTGTGATACATGGGCCCCTTCCAGCTGTTTCCACTCATGTCTGTCTCTAGTTTTTCTAGACCAGGTAACGCCTCCAATTTTCCTTATGTCGGATATCCATCTTTTTGCCTATCTTCCCCTTTCCCTTCTGCCATCGCGTGGTTGCCACTCTATAATTTTTGTCCATTTTAACTTACTATCTTCCGTCATGTGTCCTGTCCATCTGCATTTCAACTGTCTTACTTTCTTTATTATATCTTCTACTTTGGTTCTGGATCGTATTTCAACTACTCTTAACCGATTTTTTTAGAGACACCAGTCGTGCTTTTTTTTTGTATACGTTGCTCCACGCTAGGAATTACTCCTGTGTCGTGGGTGCGTTTACATTTAAACTCACATTTACAAACAGCCAGACCCGGAACAACTACCTGTAGGCAATACAAATATTTGTTCCGTGCGGGAATCGAACCCGCGACACGCAGCGCAGGAGTCGATCGCTCAGCCACTGCGTCAACCGTGTCTCACTGACATGATCTCAGTTTTAAAAGATGTTTTTGATTTAGGGCCCATGTTGGGCTCACATACGTCAGGCAAGGTTAAGTTCGATTCGATTCGTCTTAACAACATTTATCAACTTCTAAATGCACAGTAGTAAGTAGTAAGCCTTGTAGACTTTAGATCTCTGAATCAATTTTTATTTTATCAAGTAACTGGTACTTGTTGACAGGCCTACGCTATCCTCCCATGCCTACTGTAATTTGAAAACATTATAAAAGCCAATTATATTTAAAACAGTAACCGTAGAATTTCTTGCCGGCTCTTCTCCATGGGAAACGACCAATTGGGACCGTGCCCCTATTTTTTAACGTTTCAAAAGTGCCCATGTAGGATTATGTGAAATAAAATATTTTGATTTTAATAAAAATCAATACAACACAGCATACTACAAAATGCTGCAAATATAAATTTACAGCATAGCATAAACAGCCTATAATATTCCCACTGCTGTCATACTGGCTTCCTTTCTGAGAATTTACTGTACAATGTACAGTACGGAATGTACGGTAGCATTCTTCTACGAAATGATGATATTTGTTCCGTTCAGTTTCTCGTAGCTTGATGCCGGAGGCGGCGTAGAGACAGAATTCGTAGCGGTGTTGTAGCAGCGTAGGCAGCTACGTAGACTTGTCGTAGACGGACGCGTAGCAGAAGTTAACCTCAACATTTACGGTATGTCTTTTGCTTATTTGTATTTTGTAAATAATAACTAACGGTACTATACATAAAGTAATTAAAGCCAAACCTACTTATTTCCCTAATCAACAAACTAAAAAACACATTCAAATTTTAAATTCAAAACTCTATGAAACTTAGCAGCGCTTTAATTATATCGATATAAAAATATTCTAACTTTGCCCATTTTTTTGTTAGCGCCAACCCTGAATAATATAAAGTTGAAAGTACAGCTAATTAAAAGTTCGATGCCTCGGGACCGGGGCAACCTAACTAGTTGCCTTACATTTTAGCACTTTATTTGCGTATTACGTCATAGTGTGATAGTTATTTTTAATATAAACGGGGAGAGCATGTCATATTTATATCAGACTAGCTGCGCCCCGCATAAGTTTCGATCCCGTAAAAATATCGAGATCAATACTATCCTATGTGTTAATCCTGATTATATACTATTTGTGTGCCAAATTACATCTAAATCCCTTCAGTCGTTTTTGCGTGAAAGAGTAACAAACATCCATCCAACCATCCATACAAACTTTCGAGCTTATAGTATTTTGGAGGCATGAGGAACAGGGTGTAAAGTTCACTCAACCTCCATAGGAAAGGGAGGATCCTCCGACCAGACGGGTGTTGTGTGTGGCGGGCAATTGCCCAACGGTTGATGTTGGGAAATTGTACTTATGCTAAGTGCGCGGTAAACTCTGCTTGCGAGATGCAGGATTTGCGTGACGTCAGTATGACGCGTTGTTCGCATGTGGCGTTGTAGATACCGCTACAGTATTATATAATATAGTAGGATATTAGTAGGAAAACTTGTCCGTTTTCAGAGTACTTAAAATACTACTTATATATTTATTTATTTCTGTCGCCAAGTGTCATTGAAACGAGTATGCTCAGAAGATGCCCGTTCACTCTTGCTTTTAGGCAAGGCAAGGGTTAAATGTGGAACGCTGGCAGAGAGTTCTACACTTTGGCTGTGCGCATAATAAATGTGGAGTAGCACTAAATAAGTAAGTTGAAACTCCATAAGACGATTGTTTTTACAAGCTTTTATTAATTAATTATTTACTGGTGTAGATGTACGTAGTTATTTCGTTGAAAGGCCTTTTGGAAGGGGCGACTAGAATCAATTTTATTTTAATGTACTTTTGGCGTTCAAAAGTGCCTTTTATTGAATTAAAATTAAATGATTTGACTTTGACTTTCAAACATATGTAGTACCGTTTCCTAGAATTCTATATTGGAATCTCGCGACAAGCTTTTATATCATATAAATTGTGTAATGTAATAAATTGATAGGTTTAATTCAATTTAAAGTCTATTTTCTTCTTTTTAGAGCATTTAAATAAAAGCTTGTTTTTAAAAATGGTTTTTTACTATTCATTTTTCTTAAAAAATAAGGCACTGAAGACATAAAAATTGGCAAAACATTTCCTCGTTAAAATATTCTTCACTACCCAACCCCATATCCTTGTCGATCAGAAAGCTAACACGACCACAAACATACATATTCATCGACAAATAATATGTTAATCAATAATGGTATAGTTTAAACACAGCCTGTAAGCCGGTGGCGGCGACAACCCATAAATTTGAATGGTCAAGTGAGCCCCGACATGGGACAGGGGTGCATAACATTTGGATTATTGAGAGTTTTGTTTGTGCGTACATAATAGAAAATGGCGGTTAAGCAAAGTTTTCTCTCTAAAGGTCTACATTTTGCTAAACGAACTCACAAACACACACACGTAGTTAGCGCGATTTATAAGCTTACCTCTGGCAGCTGGTGTCGGGTAATGATCACCGTTCATTTACCTACTAAGTAAGTATTAAATCTAAACGTGAATGATAAAAGAAAATGTCACTGGCCTAATTTTATGTTACTTGGGTTGTAACGACAGCTCAGATATATACAAAAAAACGTTTTTCAAAAAAAAAAACGACCGACTTCCATAAAACCACTACTTACAAAGTGAAAAATAACTTTAATTTCGGAAGTCGGTGTCTGTGGTTTTTGTATTTCGTTTTTCACCACCGACCTCCGAAATTAAAGTTATTTATCACTTTGTAATGTTTTTATGGAAGTCAGTTGATTTTTTTTTTTTAAGTTTTTATTTTTCACTTTTTAGTTGTGAAAAGCAAACGATGCAATTTTATTTACTTGAATTTTTATCCGTAATATTGGAACCGATTTTAATAAAATTTCTATGGGAGCAATCTGAAAGTATATCCTTTCACATAAAAAATATTTGCAAATCAGCTTATAAATAACGGAATTCTGAGGTATCAAACATAAAAAAAATAGTCGAACTGAGAACCTCCTCCTCTTTTGAAGTCGGTTAAAATAAATTTTACATTAAAACAGCACGACTTTAAAACAATGTTTTGTTGAGAATTAAAATAAAATGTACATAAATTAAAAATTTAACACCTTAGTCTAACTAAAACTAAGGAAAGGAAAAAAATAAGAGACTGGCTTGTTTGCCACATTATATGGCAATACTTAACACATGAGCACTCGGCCCAAGGGTTTCAAACCTAAAGGGTTCGAAATATTATAGTAATAAAAAAAAAAAATCAAATCCAAGTTCATGTTTACTTGACATAGCAACTTTATCTACATTTTAATGAACTACAGTCCAAATACAGTTTTAAAAGTAAAGAAAATATGATAAAATCTAGAATTATAAGCAGTTTCCCTCAAAAACCAGACGTATTTTAATAACTTTACTCAATATTCGTGGCTGGTGCAGTACAGTCGACAATCCCGTCGCTTCAGGCCTTCAGGCGGTAATATCATGCGAGTTGGGACATCTCAATATAAAACCGTGTGTATGTTTATTTGTATAGAGTTTTCTTGCTCAACTGTATTGAGGGAAGATGGAAAATTTATTGTTAATGTACTCAAAGAAATATGGGGAATGTGGACGGTAACGATTCTTGTAATCGTGTGTCAGTTGTTTAGGAAACAAAAACAGTAAAAAAAAACTAAGCAAAAATACAAAAAAAAAAAAAAATACGAACGCAACGCTTTGCCTTTTTGAAAATTGTATTCTTTAGTTGCTGTCATCATCTTGTGAAAATTGTTGTAATTTTACGTTACCAAATCATCATTTATTAAAAAATTACTATAGTTTGACTGAAACTGCTGTACCGCGCCTTAGGAATGCGCGGCGAGGTGGGAGGAATGCGCGGCGAGGCGGGGGGCGGGACGCTGTGAGCGATGACGAATGAGCGGCTTGCACTGCCCCCCCGTCTCGCCGCGCACATACCGAAGGCGCGGTACAGCGGTTTTGGTCAAACTATAGTCAAGACATTCCTACCATCTCGTCCTACATATTTAGCCATGTTGTCCCAAGGCAGCTCAAAGGCCTCCCTTTCTCTATTCCACTCCTCTTTGTCATGGGCTAATGTGGACCAATCCTGTCTGTACCTACGCGTAAAACTCGACCCACCATCTTCTCCTGGGATTTTTTTTTTCAGGATGGGAAATCATCAAATCATCCCGCTCTGGGTGGAGCAGAAGGGAGTGTCAGACTCTTACTGACTAAAACCCACCCGTGTTCCTTCCTTAGCCCTTTATGTTCCAGGGCAGCGGTAACCCTTTCGGACGATCCCGCTACCATCTTCTCCTGGGGTTGCCTCGATGTCGCTGGACGTTGTCAGGGTAGTAGATTTGGCCCATGACTCGTAATACATAGTTGAAAGTTTTAAAATCTTGTCAATTCCTAAAATAATGCAGAAAATGTTGCGCCTCCCTACCGCAGTCAGACTGCGGTGCCCAGAGCTGTTATATGATGCACAAGTCAATTTACACCCTCGTGTATAAATAGATATAGACCGCCATGCCGCCTGACAGGCCATGCATGGGATATCGCTGAACACCCCTTTGTCTGCTGGGTATCTGTTTATAGTGGGTGCTGGTCTTGTGTAATCCGTTTAGGTAATACCGGAGAAGTTATTTGAAAACTCTTAAATAGCGAGTGTAGTGTATTGTTACCTTTTCTTTATTAGCAAAGTGGAAAATGTAATACGTCGTAATGTCCTCAAAAGGTAAGAATTGTGCGAAGATAATTGTAATAATTGTACGATATGAGGAAAAAATGATTCGCTTATCACCTTCAAACAAGCCAACTTAACCTTTGAGAGCCTTGAAATCCCTTGTTTTAAACATCAACAAAACTAAGAATTATATTAGGTACTAGCTTCTGCCCGCGGCTTCGCCCGCATGGATGTCGGAAATTATCCCACGGGAACGTGCTAACAGGATAAAATGTACCTATGTGCTTCCCCAGGATGCCATCTATCTCTATGCCAAATCAGAAGTTCAGTGGTTTAGGCGTGAAAATGTAACATACAGTTTCAACTTCAAATCCTCCCCTTATAAACCGAATTACCCCTTTTTGTCCCGTCAGTGGTAAATTTTCGACAACTTTACATACTCCTACTTATTATTAATTATTTTCTGTCAAAAGTATCAATACTGAGTTTCGACTTACTCGGACCGCGCATTCAATTTCTTACAGACAAACTTAACACCCCTATCTATATCCCTCTTTGAGGGGTAGTTTTGAAAAACTTATAATGATAAACTTTATTACTTACTTAGGCAAGTATTCTTGCCAAGTTTCAAGTTTATTAACTAAATGAAGATGATTTTTCATATAAACTGTATCCCCGCTTTTCACCCCCACAGGGGTGGAATTTAACAAAAATCGTTTGGGATGTATTCATAACTTGACTCAAAGATTATTTATACTAATTTTCGAGTTAATCAAGCCATGCAGTAAAATCCTCCCCTGAAAAATTGAGTACCCCATTTCAGCCCGTTAGGGATAGATTTTCAAAAAACCCTGATACACATTATTCTTTACTTTCAATATTAGGTATAAATACTGAGTTTCGAGTAAATCGGACTGCGTGCTAAAATTCTTCCATACAAACTTTGAAACCCCTTATTTGAAATCCCTTATTAGGGGGTAGTTTAGAAGGAAAAAAACTGATAATCTTCATAATTTATTTTGGTAAGTATTCGTGCCAAGTTTCAAGTTTATTAACCCAAGGAATAAGATTTATACAAACGAATTCCCCCCTTTTCACCCTCTTAGGGGTGGAATTTCGAAAAATCCTTTCTTAGTGGATGCCTACTCTTCACGAAGAACACAGGGTTCCAAATTTCATGTCTCTAGGACCAGCGGTTTAGGCTGTGCATTGATCTATCAGTCAGTCAGTCAGTCAGGACTTTGAATTTTATATATATAGATTTATTTTTCTTAAATTATAACGGTATAAAATCAATTACAAAATTAAAGAGATTTACACATACACATTAAAGAGAAAAATATGAAAACATCTAGTTCAGGTAAAAAGTTAACTACACTTTCATAAATACCTCTCACAGTACTTTTGACATGGCGACAAACAGATCGAATATATCAAACCTGCAGAAAAGAATTGTCTAAAGTAAAAACATATTTGTATATGCACTAAAAAGTTATCATAACAAGGGACCACATAACATCACTATACTATATCGTCAAAGAGCCAACGTTTTCCCAAAAAACCTTGACTATCACTTCCATAAGCACCGCCACAAGACAAAGATCAACAAATTTATGAAAAATGACAGTCAACGAGATAGTGTATGTTTGAAAAACCACCAGAACATGTCCAAACAAAATACACGTTTGTACAACCACCAAAAAGTTATCACAACATCCAAAAACCTACGGAAAACATACCGTCACAATTCTGACTCATCAAAGAGCCAACGTTTCACCAAAAAACCTCAACTATCGCTTACATATGTACCGACACATAAGTTAGGGCACAGATCCACAAATGAATGACAGCAACGAAGAGTGCCGCTAAATTGCGTAGTCACTCACTGGGGGACAAAGCGAAACGATGGTTGCATCCATTTTAAAATCTGTCGCCAGCCGGGGCGTGTGCGAAGAGTTGGGACTTTTCTAAAACTGTTCAGACTTTCGCATTATTTATCAAGTCATTATCTGTAGAGATATAATTAATATGGGCAGATGTTCATATTTATGGTGGGTCTGCTTAATTAAGTTAAGAAGGATTTATCGATTTCAGTCATGGGGCGTTTGCCCAGCAGTAGGATAACAACAGGACAGTAACAGTACAGGTATTTATTCAAGTTTAAGTTGTTATAATGTTGCTGCAACTCGATACAGACGCATACACTGTAAGATTACGGTCCATATTTTAGAATCTCTCTGATACATTTATACTGACGAGACCAAACTAATATTTATGATTTCTCTTATTTTATCAGAATTTATTTTGAGTATGTAGGTACCTATATCAATTAACAAAATCAGCTCAGTCTATCGCAGTCCACTGCTGGACATAGGCCTCTCCCAGGCTGCGCCACAACACCCTGTCCTCTGCCTTCCGCATCCAGTCCGTCCCAGCAACCATCTTTAGGTCGTCCGTCCATCTAGCTGGGGGGCGTCCCACGCTACGCTTGCCGATACGAGGTCTCCACTCCATGACAGTAATATTTCAGGAATTTTCAGTAGGTACCTATACACGAGTTGACAAAAAGGCAAATTGGAATAACATTCTATGAATTATATAGCATTCTTCAACTTTAAACTTGCTTAAACGAGTACAAACATGACATGTGCCTTATGCTAAGAGATGCCACCACAGGGCTGTGTTTGACAACACAACTCAGTCATAATCTCACATCAAAATAATATCAATCTGAAACGCCGCCCCCTTCCCCCATATTTCCCTAAGTCCCCAACATCCGTACTACTGTGCTATGATTTATGGAACGGTGCAAATGGGTTACGGTGACAGCGGACGTGTGTCGCCACAACACTACAATTATGCACATTGCATTACGCTTTGAAAGCGACTCAAGCGCTTTTTTGTACAGTTCTGTCAGTTTCTAGGCCACGGGTTTACCTTGATACGTTTTAATGAGGGATTGCTGTTGTTTTTTCATGAAATTGTTTTGGGAGTCTCCCTTGTTTCATCAAAAAAAAAAAAATTTACAAAGTATCATTTCCCAAACAATTTTCCTCATAATTTCATTTGCCAATTTATTACTTAGCAATAAACTCTTCACAATTAATTGTAAACAATAACTTGCTTACCGGGATCCTACCGTTTTGCCGAAAAGATTTTGCCAAAATTTCACTACTTACCCAAACAAATTTTAGCAACCTTTTTTATACCAATGCCATGTTTGGAATAATTTTAGTACGCACATTTTCATTTGGTCAAATTTGTACTTGGCAGAATATTATCCACGATAGCGTCATTTAGGCATTTGGTTTTTAATCAAATGATTTAATACAGCAAACAATCTTTAGACATTAAACGTTTGGTCAAATGATTTGTTGCAAAAATATAAAGGCAAAAATAGGATTTTTTGGGAATGATATAATAAAAAAATGCAATTTTATTTTAATATAATCATTTATTTAATACAAATAAGGAAAAAAAGAGATGATTGTTAGCAGGCTATCAAGAACCAATTAACTAGTTGGACGAGGTTAATTAAAAAAATGGTTAGGTTAGGTTAAAACTGTGACTTCCTACGCACGAGCCGAGCGAGCGAAGCGAGCGGTGTCACGGTAGCGGCCAGTGAGAGTCAGAAACGAAAAGCCTATTGAAAAAACTGACCAAACAAACTCACCCACCCAGATATCTTGTTCACCGTTAGCGCCTAACAAAGTGGACGGAATGAGGGAAGCCTCAACTTAACAAATATTGCAGACATAATATGAATAAACTTCAATTTCGTGGTCCAGCTAAAAAATACAAGAGGAATCCCAAATTAAAAAATGATGGCTCATTTTAAGCTGAACGTAAGTGCACTAACACCGCAAATGAAGAAAATTCAGAAGGTCTATTTCTAGCCATTCACACAACATAACCATCTGCACAAGGGTTCCTTAAATAACGAAAGTGATGACTAAGGATAGATTTTTTAAAAGTCATCCCCCCATTTAGGTTAAATCGGTGATGAAATTTTGTATGGAATTTCGTCATTTTTAGGGTTCCGTACCTCAAAAGGAAAAACGGAACCCTTATAAAATGACTTCATTGTCCTTCTGTCAGTCTGTCAAGACCCTTATTCTCAGGAACGCGTGGAGTTATCAAGTTAAAATTAAGTTTATAAAATTAATTAAGTTTATGCCACATATTTTGACGCTCGCAAGGGAATCAAAACCGGAAATAGGGTACTTCCCGTTGACCTAGAATCATGAAATTTAGCAAGAAGCAATCTCATGTAGCAGAGGTAAAGCAAACTTTCGAAAACTGTAAATTTGTAGTTACATACCTACAAAGGAACCCTCGGAGCGCGAGTCCGACTCGCACTTGACCGGTTTTTTGTCAAAGGGAACTCTCATCGGGCGGTCACGCCTTTTTTCCCCGAGGATCAGGCAGAAGTATACCATAGTCCTTAGTACACACACATTTCGCCAATTACATATGTTCAAATCCCAAGGGGTAATACTTCCCCGGAAAGACTGTTTCACGAGGTGTTCTTCTGAGGTGTAAATGCAAGGGTGTCTCCTATGGGATTTCCTATAGAACTTCTGTTTCCTATCTCCCTGGTACCACGCACGTTACCGCAAGCTAATATGGTGTGCTAGCTTTTAGCAGCCGGCTTTTAGCAAAAATCATATTCTACCGGCCTGTATTTAGAGCTAAATCATTTTCTACTCTAATTGTTAATATGAGGGTAGTCTGAATTTGTTTGTGGCGTTGGAGAGTGGTAAGTATTGCTGTGTTTTTAATATTACCATTAGCATTGGTGCTAATAGTAACAAACACTGAGAGAGGTTTTTAAACCTTTTATCATCATAATAGACTTTATGTAAATATTTTACCAATTTAATACTGAATAAAATATTATTATTATTATTTTTATCAGCCTATAATGTTCCCACTGCTGAGACACAGGCTTCCTCTCTGTGAGAAAGAGTGGGCCGTAATCCACCACGCGGGTCCACTGCGGGTTGGTAGATATCATATGTCTTCGAATTTTTAGTTCTACATATGACTTGCCGGTTTCCCTCACCGTTTTGAGAGCAGTGGTGATGAAATAATTTATACAAAGTAAAGCGCTTGTCTGGGTTCAAACCTATGACCTACAACTTGTAAGTCACAGCCAGAACTTTTCATAGTAGGTGCCTTTAGTGGTTTTGTGAGTATAACTGCAATACCAAAAAGTTTTGATGACGCCAAAAAATGTAGTTATGCGTCAAAGTTTTTAGCGTTATTATGAATATCAATAATTAAATGTCATTCATCATCATTCTTTTCAGCCGAAAAATGTCCACTGCTGGTCACCACTACTTCGACCGGTTTTGTGCTTCCCGCATCCAGCGGATTGCTACTGTCGTCACAAGGTCATCGATTCATTTCAGATTCGATCATAGCAGTGAAACTCTAAGCATACATAATTAAAAAATTTTTTTGAAAAAAATAACAACCGTCTTCCAAAAACAACACTACACAGTGAATAACTTTAATTTCGGAAGTCGGTGTCGTTGGGTTCGCCTTTTCGTTGTTTGCCACCGACTTCCGAAATTAAAGTTATTTTTCACTTTGTAGTGTCGTTTTTGGAAGTCGGTTGTTAATTTTTTTCAAAAAGGTTTTTATTTTTCACTTTTAAGTTGTAATTTTTATCAGTAATTTTGGTTTAAAAACCAAACCACTGAACCATTTTTGATGAAATTTCTATGGGACCAAAAAAAATAAAAAAAAATCGCAAAAAAAAAAAAAAATGACAATAAAAATCGGTTGGCAAGCGACGGAGTTATGCGCGAACAAACATAAAAAATAAATAAAAATAAAATACAAACATCCGAATTGAGAACCTCCTCCTTTTTTAGAAGTCGGTTAAAAATATAATCAAATGTAAATAATTATAGATCTGTATAAAGTTAACACTAGTGACACACAACATTAAAAACAAATTCCAGTAAGTATAGACGACCTTCTTTTGCAACATTTAATTTGTAAACTCCAAAACGTAGAACTAGTTCGAATGTTCCACACTGGATCCCCCTCTCGGGACATGGCGTGAAGATAAGGCCACATGTATGACGACCAGTGCCATTAGCCGCTGTGGCTAGAAACGGCAGGAGAATACAAAAGTAGCCTTGTTTTAGGGTGTGTTTCACTGTTGCGACTCAATTTGAAAGTCTGAAATGTCTGAAAACTGAATTAATATCTCAAAGATTCGCTTGCTTACTATCATCATCATAGCTGCTGATATGCTAGGAGATACCATCGGGGCATCATGTTACCCAGGAAATGGGTTGTGGAGGTCGGATATGCGTAGTCGTTCCATGTCAAATTCTGGTATTCAGCGGCTTCCGATTGGACTGGAAGCCGATCCCAACATGGTTGACAAAATACTAGGAAGGCGGATTTGGTTCTAGGAAATGCCAGCAATACTTTCGTCTTGGTAAAGATCTACTTAACTACAGCTGCTGAAACTATTTAAAGTTGGCAAAACTTTTCATTACCTATGACTTTATTTTGTCATGAAAACGTCTAAACGTCTACGTTTTTGTCTCGGTGTACTGATGGTAAGTTCAGTATCTCTGACCGACAGAAACCTGTTAGATTTCGATCAATAATAACAACAAGACGACAATAAACTAGCTATGATAAAAAAGAAAAATGCGTTTATTGGCTACAGCGAAAAAATCCTATCCTATCCTACTTATAATATTATTAACGTGAAAGTTTGGATGGATGTTTGTGACTCTTTCACGCAAAAACTACTGAACGGATTTTGATGAAATTTGGCACACAAATGGTTTATAGGATTAACATATTATATGATACTATTTATCCCGATATTCCCGCGGGATCTTCTAACTTATGCGGGTGAAACCGCGGGGCGCAGCTAGTACAATATAGAACTGGTAAAAACAGGAAATTATTATTGTAATGCCAAAAGGGCCTCAAGCTCGTTATAATGTCAGACTTCAACACAAGGTGAATAGTTCATATTTGTGGGTCAGTAACTTAACTTCGAGAGTCACTTGTACCAATTTTGGGACCGGGAATTTACATGTGCCTTCCATTGAGTTAGTTTAGTCGATAAAGTTAGTATGAGTAAGTGCAAGTGTAAAAAGCATTACGATATTATTTAAAGGTATACGTGAAGATTATAATATGATGCAGAACCTTTACTGTCGGTAAGTTGTCGACGTAACGAAACCTACCTCTTATTTAGTCTACCTTAAATTCACGAACCGTCACTTTCGAGGTATTCCCTTTTCGGACAGAGTTTGTGCGAATTATTCTTTGAGAAGAACGGTCACCGATCCCTCCACGGAATAGAAAAGGACTGATATTAATAGTTCTAGCCTTCGAGATTACTTTTTCGGGATATTTTCACACGTTCTGAGATACTAAGGCAAATGATTGAAGAATCCTTTTGCTATTCACCATATACTTATTTTGAGGCACCTATTTTGTTTGCATATCATCACGGCTGTATTTCCCGAGGGGTTAGGCAGTGGTGTAGGTTGTGCAACAACTCCATTTTGCCAATTTTGTTTAACATAACATTACACCTGGTGGCCTCGATGGGTTAGCCAGAGGTGTAGGTTAACCTGTACCTGTAGTTATGTGTACTACATTTCGTCACATTTATTTAAGTCCCATGTAATATTTATTTTATAAACTAGCTGACCCGGCAAACGTTGTTTTGCCATATCAATTATTACTAGCTGCCCGGCGCTATTTCGTTTGCGTGGTGTCCTACCCCCTACCCTACCCCTACCCTACTCCTGCCCTACTCCTACACTACTCCTACTCTACTCCTACACTACTCCTACCCAACTCCTACCCTACTCCTAACCTACTCCTACCCTACTCCTACCCTACTCCCACCCTACTCCTACCCCACTCCTACCCTACTCCTACCCTACTCCTACACTACTCCTACCCTACTCCTACACTACTCCTACCCAACTCCTACCCTACTCCTAACCTACTCCTACCCTACTCCTACCCTACTCCCACCCTACTCCTACCCCACTCCTACCCTACTCCTACCCTACTCCTACCCTACTCTTAACCTACTCCTACACTACTCCTACCCTACTCCTACCCTACTCCTACCCTACTCCTACCCTACTCCTACCCTACTCCTACCCTACTCTTACCCTACTCCTACCCTACTCTTAACCCAGTTTAAATATATATAGATAGATAGGCGTATATTTTCTGTTCATTTCTGTTACCCTGGTACTTTACAAAACAACTGTCATAATTCAATTTAATGAACCTGTATATATTTTTAACTTTATTGACCAAAAATTGCATAAGTGGACTACCCCTAACATTTAGGGGGATGAAAAATAGATGTTGGCCGATTCTCATAGATACCGGATAAGCACAAAAAATTTCATCAAAATCGGTCAAGCCGTTTCGGAGGAGTATGGCAACGAAAACTGTGACACGAGAATTTTATATATTAAGATACAAAATTTAATATAATTAATAATAATTTATTTAATTTTTTTTATATTACAAAAGCCTATCATATCCCGCTGCAGGAAAAAGGCCACCCTACCCTCTTTCCACTTCTCTCTGTTTAAAGCTGTTAAGAACCAGTTCTTGTTGAAGGAGTCCAGCTCATCCCACCATCTCCGTCTGGGCCTGCCGCGATGTCGCTTGCCATTAAGAAGGACCCATTGGGTCGTAAGTTTTGCCCATTGGTCGTCTGACATGCGGCAGATGTGTCCAGCCCAATTCCATTTTAGCGTGGCAACTTTCCAAGTGGCATCAGTTATTTTTGTTATGAAACAGATGGTCGTATTTTCCCGTTCCCATGTAATAATAATGTAATAATTATTTTATTGTTATTATTTTAAATTTTAAGGTGTCGGTCACATTGGTTAAACATGTCGAAGTAATATTGAAGAAATATTTTTTAAAGAATTTATTATTTTTAAATTGTTGATATAATTTATGAAATTCAAATGTAATTTATATTAAAGTGTATACTGTGATTGTGTATTTTTGTGTGTAAATTCAGATACAAATTACTTGTTTATGAATAAATGACTATGACGATGACTAATAGCGGGGTAAGCCCATTGCCACCAACCGGGTGCAAATCCAGACTATGCACTGTTACTGACAAATTCCTAATAGGAATACTCACCTTTGCCAACCCGGGTATCGAACCCATGACCTCATGTTCAGCAGTAGCACTTGCGAACACTAGACCAAATTATAGTCTTCCAGACCGAATTTCAGCCATGGCGACCAATCTCAGCGGAGACCAGCCTTCGGCGCATGAGTTATTACAGTGCACAAGTGTCTGCCCAAACATAGATGCACTCTCTCTTACGGGGACGGCAATCCGACACCACCGGAGAGAGATCAGGCGCAGGACCAACGTCTTAACAAACAACTGGACCAACGAAGTAGTCAAATCTTTAACTAATCTTCATTTCTGCAAAAACAAAATACCGGAAAAGCAAACACACATCCTTAAAACCTAACTTAAAATGATCACTAAAATTTTGAATTCAACATATTATATGTACTCCATGTACATTCCCCTTCGGCCTCTACTTACGAGTCGTGGGTCGTGGGTTCGAACCCAGACAGGCACTTTACTTTGTGTAAATAATTTCATCACAACTGCTCTCAAAACAGTGAAGGAAAACATCGTGAGAAAACCGGCATGTCCTAGAACCAACAATTCGAAGACATGTGACATCTACCAACCCGCACTGAGCCCTTGTGGTGGATTACAGCCCACTCCCTCTTGTAGAGAGGAGGCCTGTGTCCCAGCAGTGGGAATATTATAGGCTGATTATGCTTATACATTCCCCTTCACATCGTTACCATAGAAAATACCATAATCTGCAATAAAAAGCGACAATTACCCATAAAAGCAGCACCTCAGCCATTTCTAATAGAGATTATTCACACTCCCTTTAAAGCGGCTTTCCTTTGACAATTTAATAGGTATTTACCTCAGATTGAGGAAGTAAATCAGATATGCTATTAAGATAAGGTATTCAGGACTGACTTCAATATCATAAGCGGGCTTAGTGTGTTGTTGGTTTGAGTCCCAGTTTAGGCAAACCGTGTTTTTAATGTAGAGAGTTAAAAAAGTCAATTGAAATCGTTAAAGTGTCTTTTAATTGTTTTTAATGTCATCTAAGTACCTTATAAAGTCACAATACTTTATGAAGTAAGTAGTTATTGGTACCACGCACAATGGTCCACCTGAAGGACTAAGTGCGAAAACCAAACCCGTAACATAGAACATAGTTATTGCGATGGTGGCCCAGTGAGCAGTAATAGCCCAGTGGTCGTGACATACAAATCGTAGGTCGCAGGTTCGAACCCAGACAGGCGTTTGATTTTGTGTTCACCACCACTGCTCTCAAATCGGTAAAGGTATTTTTTTTTCTGTCATCTGTCAGGCAGGATGACACGTTAAATTTTTTCCGTGTTTTTTCAATTTTAATGTAGGTACACTCGAGAGCAATGAATCCGGGTCACTTAAAGAATGTTAAAAATCTCGGAAACTAAAAATGATAGGTTAATGCAATAAATTGTATTTAATAGACAATGTAATACTCCTTAAATGAAAGTAAAAAAAATATGAGTCACCATACATTTTATTAACACAAAATTACATAAAGGAAAAAAACTGCTGATCTCTCCTTAAAACAAAAATAGGAAACATGAAATTTTTGAACTTTATTACGATTTTCTTGAATTTTAATACTTCGTATTGCCTCCTCGTGCTTCCATTACTGCGTTTACGCGGTTTGGCATGCTGTACACCAAGTTCCTTATACGATTTTGGGGAATATTCTCCCATTCCTCTGTGAGAGCAATTTTGAGCTCACGAAGCGTGATTGGGGGAGGGTTTCGTTGTTTTACGCATCTGCCTAGCTCGTCCCAAGCATGCTCGATCGGGTTGATATCCGGGCTGCGCGCTGGCCACTCCATACGAGTAATGTTCATCTCTTGAAGGTAGTCATTCACAATCCTACCTGTATGAGGTCGGGCATTGTCATGCATAAATATAGCATCCTCACCTAAATTGACCATAAATGGATCAACGTGATCATTGAGGATTTCTTCCACATATCTTACGCTAGTTAAAGAGCCGTTTTCTATGATCACCAGCTCTGTGCGACTTTCAGAAGAAATTCCGGCCCACACAAGTACAGACCCACCACCGTAGGCTACTTTTTCTTCGATGCATGCTTGCTTGAATCTTTCCCCTGGTCTTCGATACACTCTGTGTCTTCCATCGTGCTTGTAGAGCATAAATTTTGATTCGTCGGAGAACATAACTTTTGACCAATCTTCAATACTCCAATTTACGTGGCTCTGGGCATATCTTAGTCTTGAAATACGATGCCCACGCTCCAGTTTAGGGCCGTTTGCAGGTCTAAGGGGTTTTAAGTTAGATTCAGCAAGCCGACGTCTTACTGTCCATGCACTTGGGTTACTTCCTCCGAGGCGTCGAAACTGATTTGTGAGTTCAGTTCCTGTGAGAAAGCGATTTCGAAGCATGGTGTTCACCAAGTATCGGTCTTCTCGTGCTGTGGTACACCTGGTTCTGCCCGTTCCTGGTCTGCATAGGTTAGAACCAGTTTCTTCGTAACGTCGGAGAACTCTTTGTTCTGTTGACAGCGACACACCGACAGTCCTGGCTGTATCGCGCTGACTCCGGCCGGTTTCCAGCATTGTAAGTATTCTGGTGCATTCTTCAGGCGTAAGCGACATAATTTCAGCTTGAATAATGAATATAGAGCACTATCAACATGGTTTATGTACCCACATAAATGACAGATTACAAACAAAAGCAAAACCAAATGCTGTAATTTCGTAGCTCCATCTTCGAAAGTGGCCCTTTTTCAAATTTGATTTTTTTATGATATAACTTTACAATAACTAAGAAGTTTTAATACCTTCATTTAAGGAGTATTACATTGTCTATTAAATACAATTTATTGCATTAACCTAGCATTTTTAGTTTCCGAGATTTTTAAGATTCTTCAAGTGACCCGGATTCATTGCTCTCGAGTGTATTTTCTTTGAAAAATCATTGAGTTTCAATACTTCGCAATGAATGTGCGCAATATGGAAGGAGTGATGGGCTATGGAGAAATGCTGCACTCGCACGCTGCGTGAGCGTACCGTGATACATCGCCACTCGTTCGATGTCCACGCGCACAGAATGGATGGATAGCAGCTCATGAAGTGATTTTTTGCTCCGTTGGTGTAATAGCCGTATGGCGTTCCAGTGTGAGGATACATAAATAAATAAAAGGAAAATATCGAGAGGAAACTGGCATGTCCTAGAACCAAACATTCGAAGACATGTGACATCTACCAAGCCGCACTCGGCCCGCGTGGTAGATTACAGCTCACTCCCTCTCGTTTTTTTATTGGCAGCATAGTTCTGCTTGATATACATAGATAAAATGCAACATGTGTCGACACCCTTGCGCCATCCCATCTTCCTAGCACGGTGGGCTGTGCTGGAGCGGCTGCTGCTGGTGCAGAAAACCTCAAATGGCGAAAATATTCCAGCCTGATTGGGAGTTATATCTTTGAGCCATTTGGGGTTGAAACACTAGGGCCATGGGGTCCGAGTGCCCACTTGGTTTTTCGAGAAATCGCCAAGCGGTTAGTCGACTCTTCACGTGACCAGAGGGCTGGCCTGTTTCTTGGCCAAAAAATTAGCATCGCCATACAACGTGGCAATGCTGCCAGCCTTTTGGGCACTGTTTCTGTTGACAGCGATGCGGACGAAGTTTTTGATGCCCTATGATTCTTTTGCTTGTTTTTTCACATGTACATATTATGTATTATTATATACATAGATTAAATCTATCAGCAGAACTGTACTGTAAAACAAACCTTCAATAAAACTTCTGTATTCACACTAAAAACAAAGTTACGATAGTCGAAACATACTACGTCAAGAGTTTACAGTTTCGAAACAAAGTGAACTTAATAGAAAATTTATTTTAAAAATCCCTAGCAAATTGTAGTAAGTTCTGTGAGTTTTATGGCAATTCAAAATCAAAAGTAATTTATTCAAACTAGGCTGAGACTCAACACTTTTTGAACGTCTTAAGACACTCACCCAAAACACCCGCTCTTTATAACTTCCTAGTGCTTTCGCTGGGAAGAAGAAGTGAAGCCAGCAACAGCTGTCTGTACAGTTAAAAGAACTTGATTCTATACAATCTAGTAAGTAATTAACATTACGAAACAAAAAACATTAAATTAAATTATTTGCCATATGTCAGCTAGCACAACGCCAATATACCAACGAAACAGATACAGGAGAAATTCCTAGTGTGGGGCAACGTTTTTAAAAAAAAAAAAAACGAAAACATTGAAAACTATACTCAAGGAGAAATAAATTAGCGGGATTGTCCGAAAGGGTTACCGCTGCCCTGGAACATAAAGGGCTAAGGAAGGAACACGGGTGGGTTTTAGTCAGTAAGAGTCTGACACTCCCTTCTGCTCCACCCAGAGCGGGAGGGGTCATTTGATGATTTCCCATCCTCAAAAAAAAAAAAAAAAAAGGAGAAATAAATGATAAAAACGTAAACAAACCGAAATAAAAGCCTCCAGGCATAAGGGGCGTGCCCGCTTACAGTTCTTTTTAGAACTCAAATATACTAATGTTTTTCAATGTTTACACTATAACATTAATCTAGGCAGTATTAACCTATCTTCATTTCCAAAAACAACACATCTTTATATAGTTCTATAGTTTCCCAACTCAAAATCCTGAGGTATTTCTGTAATCCTAGGTTTAAACTCCGTTTTAATGCTTGCCTTTATACAAGTCTCGGAAGAAGCCTGAACGAACAAGTCATGAAATCTTAAGATTAAGTGAGAGCTCCGCTTTATCTTATAGGGGCAGCGGACACCGGATTTAACCGGTTTTTACTGGATTCCACCAGTTCACACCAGTTTGTTGGAGCTTAAGTTTAGGAATTGTGGGAAGTTGGTGTCAGTTTGAACTTTAGGAGCCTTTTGGTCTTACCTTTTATCAGGTTACTTGAGTAGAATATGTGTTTTGCAAGGACACTGTTTGTGAAAAATATAGGTACCTATTTAGTTATATCTTCCGTTCATCGGCACCCTAATTGCGTAACTCACTATCTCATTATCACAAACTGAATCATTTTGAAGGATATTGCCAATCCATTGCTTCATATGTTCAAAAAATTTGCCTGCTCAACAACACAAATAACGCAATGAATGTTGAAGAACTGTCAAAATGAAAGCCGTTGCTACTAATAGTGTGTTATGCGATTACCCCGCTGCACCTCGGATGATCAAAAAATCACCTACTGGGCTCAATCTATATATAAAAATAAAAAAAAAACAAGGAAGAGTACCATCGACACAAAAAGAAAAACAAAGTTATATCTTCCCATATAAATAGGTTTACCATATTGTGTCCTAAACACACTGTTTTAGTACGGTTACCAAATAAAGTAACTAAACTCTTAAGTAAAGTATCCTGTTGTTGGGCGTGATCTCATAGGGTTAAATGACTTCTTCTTCCCATAAAACCAGCCTTAAATTCTTGAAGACGTTTTACAAACCTTTTTTTCTCTATAAGGGCTGATTTTTCAATCAACAGATGGGTAATTTTAAGAACGTTCACAGTCTGATCTCAGTCTCAATCTGTCAAAAAATACTTCTAATTTCCCTACATTTTGACAGGTTTTTGACATTTGTTTGTCGCCGAGATGAGACTGCGACTAGATTTTGAACGTTTAAAATTACGAGAATTGGCCTTCTGATCTCAGTCTCAATCTGTCAAAAATACCTCTAATTTCTCTACATTTTGACAAGTTTTTGACATTTGTTTGTCACCGAGATGAGACTGCGAGTAGATTTTGAACGTTTTTTTACTTACGAGAATTCTCATAACTTTATTCGAGGAATAATTTTGAAATTTTGACAGTCATTTCATACAAAAAATGTCAAACATCAATTTTATTCCTTGAATAAAAGTTATCTGGCGATGAAACAATCAGCCCTAAGTCACACATTTATATCCACATTTTTGATGGCATTTGGCACCTTAATTCAATTTCTTACAACCACGATTTACAGTTTTAAATATTAACCACTTGCTGGAGTGCCCTAAGTGCCCGTTCACCTGCACCTTGGATCACTTAATGAATGCCACTGATACCGCAATCAACGTGGACACCAACTTACTGGGCTCAAACAATATTACAATCTTACCCAAATTTCTACCAATCTAACCCAAATTTCTACCACTCCTATCCTAACTCCTACTAATCTTACTTAAATTTCTAACAACCTTAGCCAAATTTCAACCAATATCACCCAAATTTCTACCAATCCTATCCAAATTTCTAACCTAATTTCTACCAATCTTATCCTACTTCGTACCATCCTATCCTAATTTCTACCAATCCTACCCAAATTTCTACCAATCTTACCCAAATTTCTACTAATCTTACCCAAATTTCTAACAATCCTACCCAAATTTCTACCAATCTTACCCAAATTTCTACCAATCTTACCCAAATTTCTACCAATCCTACCCAAATTTCTACCAATCTAATCCAAATTTCTACTAATCTTACCCAAATTTCTACCAATCTTACCCTACTTCCTACCAATCTTACCCTACTTTCTACCAATCCTACCCAAATTTCTACCACTCCTATCCTAATTTCTACCAATCTTACCCAAATTTCTAACAATCCTACCCAAATTTCTACCAATCTTACCCAAATTTCTACCAATCTTACCCAAATTTCTACCAATCCTACCCAAATTTCTACCAATCTCACCCAAATTTCTACTAATCTTACCCAAATTTCTACCAATCTTACCCTACTTCCTACCAATCTTACCCTACTTTCTACCAATCCTACCCAAATTTCTACCACTCCTATCCTAATTTCTACCAATCTTACCCTACTTCCTACCAATCTTACCCAAATTTCTACCAATCTTACCAAGTTTCTACCAATCTTACCCAAATTTCTACAAATCGAGGTGTAGTATTGAAGTTTTTTTTTATTATTTTACCAACTTGATACAAAAATTCTTATCTATATGTTTTCTTACTGTAAACCACTCAATAAAATTAATAATAGTGCAATATTTTTATGTTCACGTTCAAGCCCAAACGTCTTACAATGTGGTGGATGTCCTTTCTAGCAATCCTATCCTAATTTCTACCAGTCCTATCCTAATTTCTACCAATCTTACCCAAATTTCTACCAATCCTACCCAAATTTCTACCAATCTTACCCAAATTTCTACCAATCCTACCCAAATTTCTACCAATCTTACCCAAATTTCTACCAATCCTACCCAAATTTCTACCAATCTTACCCAAATTTCTACCAATCTAACCCAAATTTCTACCAATCTTACCCAAATTTCTACCAATCTTACCCAAATTTCTACCAATCCTACCCAAATTTCTACCAATCTTACCCAAATTTCTACCAATCTTACCCTAATTTCTACCAATCTTACCAAATTTCTACCAATCTTACCAAATTTCTACCAATCTTACCCAAATTTCTACAAATCGAGGTGTAGTATTGAAGTTTTTTTTTATTATTTTACCAACTTGATAAAAAAATTCTTATCTATATGTTTTCTTACTGTAAACCACTCAATAAAATTAATAATAGTGCAATATTTTTATGTTCACGTTCAAGCCCAAACGTCTTACAATGTGGTGGATGTCCTTTCTAGCAATCCTATCCTAATTTCTACCAATCCTATCCTACTTCTTACCATCCTATCCTAATTTCTACCAATCCTACCCAAATTTCTACCAATCTTACCCAAATTTCTACCAATCTTACCCAAATTTCTACCAATCCTACCCAAATTTCTACCAATCTTACCCAAATTTCTACCAATCCTATCCAAATTTCTACCAATCTTACCCTACTTCCTACCAATCTTACCCTACTTTCTACCAATCCTACCCAAATTTCTACCACTCCTATCCTAATTTCTACCAATCTTACCCGACTTCCTACCAATCTTACCCTACTTTCTACCAATCCTACCCAAATTTCTACCACTCCTATCCTAATTTCTACCAATCTTACCCTACTTTCTACCAACCTAATCCTTATTTCTACCAATCTTACCCTACTTCCTACCAATCTTACCCAAATTTCTACCAATCTTACCAAATTTCTACCAATCTTACCCAAATTTCTACCAATCGAGGTGTAGTATTGAAGTTTTTTTTATTATTTAACTACCTTGATACAAAAATTCTTATCTATATGTTTTCTTACTGTAAACCACTCAATAAAATTAATAATAGTGCAATATTTTTATGTTCATGTTCAAGCCCAAACGTCTTACAATGTGGTGGATGTCCTTTCTAGCAATCCTATCCTAATTTCTACCAATCCTACCCTACTTCCTACCATCCTATCCTAATTTCTACCAATATTACCCTACTTCCTACCAATCTAACCCTACTTTCTACCAATCTTACCCAAATTTCTACCAATCTTACCCAAATTTCTACCAATCCTATCCAAATTTCTACCAATCTTACCCTACTTCCTACCAATCTTACCCTACTTTCTACCAATCCTACCCAAATTTCTACCACTCCTATCCTAATTTCTACCAATCTTACCCTACTTTCTACCAATCCTACCCAAATTTCTACCACTCCTATCCTAATTTCTACCAATCTTACCCTACTTCCTACCAATCTTACCCTACTTTCTACCAATCCTACCCAAATTTCTACCACTCCTATCCTAATTTCTACCAATCTTACCCTACTTTCTACCAACCTAATCCTTATTTCTACCAATCTTACCCTACTTCCTACCAATCTTACCCAAATTTCTACCAATCTTACCAAATTTCTACCAATCTTACCCAAATTTCTACCAATCGAGGTGTAGTATTGAAGTTTTTTTTATTATTTAACCAACTTGATACAAAAATTCTTATCTATATGTTTTCTTACTGTAAACCACTCAATAAAATTAATAATAGTGCAATATTTTTATGTTCATGTTCAAGCCCAAACGTCTTACAATGTGGTGGACGTCCTTTCTAGCAATCCTATCCTAATTTCTACCAATCCTATCCTACTTCCTACCATCCTATCCTAATTTCTACCAATCCTACCCAAATTTCTACCAATCTTACCCAAATTTCTACCAATCTTACCCAAATTTCTACCAATCCTATCCAAATTTCTACCAATCTTACCCAAATTTCTACCACTCCTATCCTAATTTCTACCAATATTACCCTACTTCCTACCAATCTTACCCTACTTTCTACCAATCCTACCCAAATTTCTACCACTCCTATCCTAATTTCTACCAATCTTACCCAAATTTCTACCAATCTTACCCTACTTTCTACCAATCCTACCCAAATTTCTACCACTCCTATCCTAATTTCTACCAATCTTACCCAAATTTCTACCAATCCTACCCAAATTTCTACCAATCTTACCCAAATTTCTACCAATCCTACCCAAATTTCTACCAATCTTACCCAAATTTCTACCAATCCTACCCAAATTTCTACCAATCTCACCCAAATTTCTACTAATCTTACCCAAATTTCTACCAATCTTACCCTACTTCTTACCAATCTTACCCTACTTTCTACCAATCCTACCCAAATTTCTACCACTCCTATCCTAATTTCTACCAATCTTACCCTACTTCCTACCAATCTTACCCAAATTTCTACCAATCTTACCAAGTTTCTACCAATCTTACCCAAATTTCTACAAATCGAGGTGTAGTATTGAAGTTTTTTTTTATTATTTTACCAACTTGATACAAAAATTCTTATCTATATGTTTTCTTACTGTAAACCACTCAATAAAATTAATAATAGTGCAATATTTTTATGTTCACGTTCAAGCCCAAACGTCTTACAATGTGGTGGATGTCCTTTCTAGCAATCCTATCCTAATTTCTACCAGTCCTATCCTACTTCTTACCATCCTATCCTAATTTCTACCAATCCTACCCAAATTTCTACCAATCCTACCCAAATTTCTACCAATCTCATCCAAATTTCTACTAATCTTACCCAAATTTCTACCAATCTTACCCTACTTCCTACCAATCTTACCCTACTTTCTACCAATCCTACCCAAATTTCTACCACTCCTATCCTAATTTCTACCAATCTTACCCAAATTTCTAACAATCCTACCCAAATTTCTACCAATCTTACCCAAATTTCTACCAATCTTACCCAAATTTCTACCAATCCTACCCAAATTTCTACCAATCTCACCCAAATTTCTACTAATCTTACCCAAATTTCTACCAATCTTACCCTACTTCCTACCAATCTTACCCTACTTTCTACCAATCCTACCCAAATTTCTACCACTCCTATCCTAATTTCTACCAATCTTACCCTACTTCCTACCAATCTTACCCAAATTTCTACCAATCTTACCAAGTTTCTACCAATCTTACCCAAATTTCTACAAATCGAGGTGTAGTATTGAAGTTTTTTTTTATTATTTTACCAACTTGATACAAAAATTCTTATCTATATGTTTTCTTACTGTAAACCACTCAATAAAATTAATAATAGTGCAATATTTTTATGTTCACGTTCAAGCCCAAACGTCTTACAATGTGGTGGATGTCCTTTCTAGCAATCCTATCCTAATTTCTACCAGTCCTATCCTACTTCTTACCATCCTATCCTAATTTCTACCAATCCTACCCAAATTTCTACCAATCTTACCCAAATTTCTACCAATCTTACCCAAATTTCTACCAATCCTACCCAAATTTCTACCAATCTTACCCAAATTTCTACCAATCCTATCCAAATTTCTACCAATCTTACCCTACTTCCTACCAATCTTACCCTACTTTCTACCAATCCTACCCAAATTTCTACCACTCCTATCCTAATTTCTACCAATCTTACCCTACTTCCTACCAATCTTACCCTACTTTCTACCAATCCTACCCAAATTTCTACCACTCCTATCCTAATTTCTACCAATCTTACCCTACTTTCTACCAACCTAATCCTAATTTCTACCAATCCTACCCAAATTTCTACCAATCTTACCCAAATTTCTACCAATCTTACCCAAATTTCTACCAATCCTACCCAAATTTCTACCAATCTTACCCAAATTTCTACCAATCGAGGTGTAGTATTGAAGTTTTTTTTATTATTTAACCAACTTGATACAAAAATTCTTATCTATATGTTTTCTTACTGTAAACCACTCAATAAAATTAATAATAGTGCAATATTTTTATGTTCATGTTCAAGCCCAAACGTCTTACAATGTGGTGGACGTGCTTTCTAGCAATCCTATCCTAATTTCTACCAATCCTATCCTACTTCCTACCATCCTATCCTAATTTCTACCAATCCTACCCAAATTTCTACCAATCTTACCCAAATTTCTACCAATCTTACCCAAATTTCTACCAATCCTATCCAAATTTCTACCAATCTTACCCAAATTTCTACCACTCCTATCCTAATTTCTACCAATATTACCCTACTTCCTACCAATCTTACCCTACTTTCTACCAATCCTACCCAAATTTCTACCACTCCTATCCTAATTTCTACCAATCTTACCCAAATTTCTACCAATCTTACCCTACTTTCTACCAATCCTACCCAAATTTCTACCACTCCTATCCTAATTTCTACCAATCTTACCCAAATTTCTACCAATCCTACCCAAATTTCTACCAATCTTACCCAAATTTCTACCAATCCTACCCAAATTTCTACCAATCTTACCCAAATTTCTACCAATCTAACCCTACTTTCTACCAATCCTACCCAAATTTCTACCACTCCTATCCTAATTTCTACCAATCTTACCCAAATTTCTACCAATCTTACCCTACTTTCTACCAATCCTACCCAAATTTCTACCACTCCTATCCTAATTTCTACCAATCTTACCCAAATTTCTACCAATCCTACCCAAATTTCTACCAATCTTACCCAAATTTCTACCAATCCTACCCAAATTTCTACCAATCTTACCCAAATTTCTACCAATCTAACCCAAATTTCTACCAATCTTACCCTACTTTCTACCAATCCTACCCAAATTTCTACCACTCCTATCCTAATTTCTACCAATCTTACCCTACTTTCTACCAACCTAATCCTAATTTCTACCAATCCTACCCAAATTTCTACCACTCCTATCCTAATTTCTACCAATCTTACCCTACTTTCTACCAACCTAATCCTAATTTCTACCAATCCTACCCAAATTTCTACCACTCCTATCCTAATTTCTACCAATCTTACCCAAATTTCTACCAATCCTACCCAAATTTCTACCAATCTTACCCTACTTTCTACCAATCCTACCCAAATTTCTACCACTCCTATCCTAATTTCTACCAATCTTACCCTACTTCCTACCAATCTTACCCTACTTTCTACCAATCCTACCCAAATTTCTACCACTCCTATCCTAATTTCTACCAATCTTACCCTACTTTCTACCAACCTAATCCTAATTTCTACCAATCCTACCCAAATTTCTACCAATCTTACCCAAATTTCTACCAATCTTACCCAAATTTCTACCAATCCTACCCAAATTTCTACCAATCTTACCCAAATTTCTACCAATCCTATCCAAATTTCTACCAATCTTACCCTACTTCCTACCAATCTTACCCTACTTTCTACCAATCCTACCCAAATTTCTACCACTCCTATCCTAATTTCTACCAATCTTACCCTACTTTCTACCAATCCTACCCAAATTTCTACCACTCCTATCCTAATTTCTACCACTCCTATCCTAATTTCTACCAATCTTACCCTACTTTCTACCAATCCTACCCAAATTTCTACCACTCCTATCCTAATTTCTACCAATCTTACCCTACTTTCTACCAACCTAATCCTTATTTCTACCAATCTTACCCTACTTCCTACCACTCCTATCCTAATTTCTACCAATCTTACCCTACTTTCTACCAACCTAATCCTTATTTCTACCAATCTTACCCTACTTCCTACCAATCTTACCCAAATTTCTACCAATCTTACCAAATTTCTACCAATCTTACCCAAATTTCTACCAATCGAGGTGTAGTATTGAAGTTTTTTTTATTATTTAACCAACTTGATACAAAAATTCTTATCTATATGTTTTCTTACTGTAAACCACTCAATAAAATTAATAATAGTGCAATATTTTTATGTTCATGTTCAAGCCCAAACGTCTTACAATGTGGTGGACGTGCTTTCTAGCAATCCTATCCTAATTTCTACCAATCCTATCCTACTTCCTACCATCCTATCCTAATTTCTACCAATCCTACCCAAATTTCTACCAATCTTACCCAAATTTCTACCAATCTTACCCAAATTTCTACCAATCCTATCCAAATTTCTACCAATCTTACCCAAATTTCTACCACTCCTATCCTAATTTCTACCAATATTACCCTACTTCCTACCAATCTTACCCTACTTTCTACCAATCCTACCCAAATTTCTACCACTCCTATCCTAATTTCTACCAATCTTACCCAAATTTCTACCAATCTTACCCTACTTTCTACCAATCCTACCCAAATTTCTACCACTCCTATCCTAATTTCTACCAATCTTACCCAAATTTCTACCAATCCTACCCAAATTTCTACCAATCTTACCCAAATTTCTACCAATCCTACCCAAATTTCTACCAATCTTACCCAAATTTCTACCAATCTAACCCAAATTTCTACCAATCTTACCCTACTTTCTACCAATCCTACCCAAATTTCTACCACTCCTATCCTAATTTCTACCAATCTTACCCTACTTTCTACCAACCTAATCCTAATTTCTACCAATCCTACCCAAATTTCTACCACTCCTATCCTAATTTCTACCAATCTTACCCAAATTTCTACCAATCCTACCCAAATTTCTACCAATCTTACCCTACTTTCTACCAATCCTACCCAAATTTCTACCACTCCTATCCTAATTTCTACCAATCTTACCCTACTTCCTACCAATCTTACCCTACTTTCTACCAATCCTACCCAAATTTCTACCACTCCTATCCTAATTTCTACCAATCTTACCCTACTTTCTACAAACCTAATCCTAATTTCTACCAATCCTACCCAAATTTCTACCAATCTTACCCAAATTTCTACCAATCTAACCCTACTTTCTACCAATCTTACCCAAATTTCTACCAATCTTACCCAAATTTCTACCAATCCTATCCAAATTTCTACCAATCTTACCCTACTTCCTACCAATCTTACCCTACTTTCTACCAATCCTACCCAAATTTCTACCACTCCTATCCTAATTTCTACCAATCTTACCCTACTTTCTACCAATCCTACCCAAATTTCTACCACTCCTATCCTAATTTCTACCAATCTTACCCTACTTCCTACCAATCTTACCCTACTTTCTACCAATCCTACCCAAATTTCTACCACTCCTATCCTAATTTCTACCAATCTTACCCTACTTTCTACCAACCTAATCCTTATTTCTACCAATCTTACCCTACTTCCTACCAATCTTACCCAAATTTCTACCAATCTTACCAAATTTCTACCAATCTTACCCAAATTTCTACCAATCGAGGTGTAGTATTGAAGTTTTTTTTATTATTTAACCAACTTGATACAAAAATTCTTATCTATATGTTTTCTTACTGTAAACCACTCAATAAAATTAATAATAGTGCAATATTTTTATGTTCATGTTCAAGCCCAAACGTCTTACAATGTGGTGGACGTCCTTTCTAGCAATCCTATCCTAATTTCTACCAATCCTATCCTACTTCCTACCATCCTATCCTAATTTCTACCAATCCTACCCAAATTTCTACCAATCTTACCCAAATTTCTACCAATCTTACCCAAATTTCTACCAATCCTATCCAAATTTCTACCAATCTTACCCAAATTTCTACCACTCCTATCCTAATTTCTACCAATATTACCCTACTTCCTACCAATCTTACCCTACTTTCTACCAATCCTACCCAAATTTCTACCACTCCTATCCTAATTTCTACCAATCTTACCCAAATTTCTACCAATCTTACCCTACTTTCTACCAATCCTACCCAAATTTCTACCACTCCTATCCTAATTTCTACCAATCTTACCCAAATTTCTACCAATCCTACCCAAATTTCTACCAATCTTACCCAAATTTCTACCAATCCTACCCAAATTTCTACCAATCTTACCCAAATTTCTACCAATCCTACCCAAATTTCTACCAATCTTACCAAATTTCTACCAATCTTACCCAAATTTCTACAAATCGAGGTGTAGTATTGAAGTTTTTTTTTATTATTTTACCAACTTGATAAAAAAATTCTTATCTATATGTTTTCTTACTGTAAACCACTCAATAAAATTAAAAATAGTGCAATATTTTTATGTTCATGTTCAAGCCCAAACGTCTTACAATGTGGTGGATGTCCTTTCTAGCAATCCTATCCTAATTTCTACCAATCCTACCCTACTTCCTACCATCCTATCCTAATTTCTACCAATATTACCCTACTTCCTACCAATCTAACCCTACTTTCTACCAATCTTACCCAAATTTCTACCAATCTTACCCTAATTTCCACCAATCTTACCCAAATTTCTACCAATCCTATCCAAATTTCTACCAATCTTACCCTACTTCCTACCAATCTTACCCTACTTTCTACCAATCCTACCCAAATTTCTACCACTCCTATCCTAATTTCTACCAATCTTACCCGACTTCCTACCAATCTTACCCTACTTTCTACCAATCCTACCCAAATTTCTACCACTCCTATCCTAATTTCTACCAATCTTACCCTACTTTCTACCAATCCTACCCAAATTTCTACCACTCCTATCCTAATTTCTACCAATCTTACCCTACTTTCTACCAACCTAATCCTTATTTCTACCAATCTTACCCTACTTCCTACCAATCTTACCCAAATTTCTACCAATCTTACCAAATTTCTACCAATCTTACCCAAATTTCTACCAATCGAGGTGTAGTATTGAAGTTTTTTTTATTATTTAACTACCTTGATACAAAAATTCTTATCTATATGTTTTCTTACTGTAAACCACCCAATAAAATTAATAATAGTGCAATATTTTTATGTTCATGTTCAAGCCCAAACGTCTTACAATGTGGTGGATGTCCTTTCTAGCAATCCTATCCTAATTTCTACCAATCCTACCCTACTTCCTACCATCCTATCCTAATTTCTACCAATATTACCCTACTTCCTACCAATCTAACCCTACTTTCTACCAATCTTACCCAAATTTCTACCAATCTTACCCTAATTTCCACCAATCTTACCCAAATTTCTACCAATCCTATCCAACTTTCTACCAATCTTACTATCCTAATTTCTACCAACCTTACCCAAATTTCTACCACTCCTATCCTAATTTCTACCAATCTTACCCTACTTCCTACCAATCTTACCCTACTTTCTACCAATCCTACCCAAATTTCTACCACTCCTATCCTAATTTCTACCAATCTTACCCTACTTTCTACCAACCTAATCCTAATTTCTACCAATCCTACCCAAATTTCTACCAATCTTACCCAAATTTCTACCAATCTTACCCAAATTTCTACCAATCCTACCCAAATTTCTACCAATCTTACCCAAATTTCTACCAATCCTATCCAAATTTCTACCAATCTTACCCTACTTCCTACCAATCTTACCCTACTTTCTACCAATCCTACCCAAATTTCTACCACTCCTATCCTAATTTCTACCAATCTTACCCTACTTTCTACCAATCCCACCCAAATTTCTACCACTCCTATCCTAATTTCTACCAATCTTACCCTACTTCCTACCAATCTTACCCTACTTTCTACCAATCCTACCCAAATTTCTACCACTCCTATCCTAATTTCTACCAATCTTACCCTACTTTCTACCAACCTAATCCTTATTTCTACCAATCTTACCCTACTTCCTACCAATCTTACCCAAATTTCTACCAATCTTACCAAATTTCTACCAATCTTACCCAAATTTCTACCAATCGAGGTGTAGTATTGAAGTTTTTTTTATTATTTAACCAACTTGATACAAAAATTCTTATCTATATGTTTTCTTACTGTAAACCACTCAATAAAATTAATAATAGTGCAATATTTTTATGTTCATGTTCAAGCCCAAACGTCTTACAATGTGGTGGACGTCCTTTCTAGCAATCCTATCCTAATTTCTACCAATCCTATCCTACTTCCTACCATCCTATCCTAATTTCTACCAATCCTACCCAAATTTCTACCAATCTTACCCAAATTTCTACCAATCTTACCCAAATTTCTACCAATCCTATCCAAATTTCTACCAATCTTACCCAAATTTCTACCACTCCTATCCTAATTTCTACCAATATTACCCTACTTCCTACCAATCTTACCCTACTTTCTTCCAATCCTACCCAAATTTCTACCACTCCTATCCTAATTTCTACCAATCTTACCCTACTTTCTACCAACCTAATCCTTATTTCTACCAATCTTACCCTACTTCCTACCAATCTTACCCAAATTTCTACCAGTCTTACCAAATTTCTACCAATCTTACCCAAATTTCTACCAATCGAGGTGTAGTATTGAAGTTTTTTTTATTATTTAACCAACTTGATACAAAAATTCTTATCTATATGTTTTCTTACTGTAAACCACTCAATAAAATTAATAATAGTGCAATATTTTTATGTTCATGTTCAAGCCCAAACGTCTTACAATGTGGTGGATGTCCTTTCTAGCAATCCTATCCTAATTTCTACCAATCCTATCCTACTTCCTACCATCCTATCCTAATTTCTACCAATCCTACCCAAATTTCTACCAATCTTACCCAAATTTCTACCAATCTTACCCAAATTTCTACCAATCTTACCCAAATTTCTACCAATCCTACCCAAATTTCTACCAATCTTACCCAAATTTCTACCAATCCTACCCAAATTTCTACCAATCTTACCCAAATTTCTACTAATCTTACCCAAATTTCTACCAATCTTACCAAATTTCTACCAATCTTACCCAAATTTCTACAAATCGAGGTGTAGTATTGAAGTTTTTTTTTATTATTTTACCAACTTGATAAAAAAATTCTTATCTATATGTTTTCTTACTGTAAACCACTCAATAAAATTAAAAATAGTGCAATATTTTTATGTTCACGTTCAAGCCCAAACGTCTTACAATGTGGTGGATGTCCTTTCTAGCAATCCTATCCTAATTTCTACCAATCCTATCCTACTTCTTACCATCCTATCTTAATTTCTACCAATCCTACCCAAATTTCTACCAATCTTACCCAAATTTCTACCAATCTTACCCAAATTTCTACCAATCCTACCCAAATTTCTACCAATCTTACCCAAATTTCTACCAATCCTATCCAAATTTCTACCAATCTTACCCTACTTCCTACCAATCTTACCCTACTTTCTACCAATCCTACCCAAATTTCTACCACTCCTATCCTAATTTCTACCAATCTTACCCGACTTCCTACCAATCTTACCCTACTTTCTACCAATCCTACCCAAATTTCTACCACTCCTATCCTAATTTCTACCAATCTTACCCTACTTTCTACCAACCTAATCCTTATTTCTACCAATCTTACCCTACTTCCTACCAATCTTACCCAAATTTCTACCAATCTTACCCTACTTTCTACCAACCTAATCCTTATTTCTACCAATCTTACCCTACTTCCTACCAATCTTACCCAAATTTCTACCAATCTTACCAAATTTCTACCAATCTTACCCAAATTTCTACCAATCGAGGTGTAGTATTGAAGTTTTTTTTATTATTTAACTACCTTGATACAAAAATTCTTATCTATATGTTTTCTTACTGTAAACCACTCAATAAAATTAATAATAGTGCAATATTTTTATGTTCATGTTCAAGCCCAAACGTCTTACAATGTGGTGGATGTCCTTTCTAGCAATCCTATCCTAATTTCTACCAATCCTACCCTACTTCCTACCATCCTATCCTAATTTCTACCAATATTACCCTACTTCCTACCAATCTAACCCTACTTTCTACCAATCTTACCCAAATTTCTACCAATCTTACCCTAATTTCCACCAATCTTACCCAAATTTCTACCAATCCTATCCAACTTTCTACCAATCTTACTATCCTAATTTCTACCAACCTTACCCAAATTTCTACCACTCCTATCCTAATTTCTACCAATCTTACCCTACTTCCTACCAATCTTACCCTACTTTCTACCAATCCTACCCAAATTTCTACCACTCCTATCCTAATTTCTACCAATCTTACCCTACTTTCTACCAACCTAATCCTAATTTCTACCAATCCTACCCAAATTTCTACCAATCTTACCCAAATTTCTACCAATCTTACCCAAATTTCTACCAATCCTACCCAAATTTCTACCAATCTTACCCAAATTTCTACCAATCCTATCCAAATTTCTACCAATCTTACCCTACTTCCTACCAATCTTACCCTACTTTCTACCAATCCTACCCAAATTTCTACCACTCCTATCCTAATTTCTACCAATCTTACCCTACTTTCTACCAATCCTACCCAAATTTCTACCACTCCTATCCTAATTTCTACCAATCTTACCCTACTTCCTACCAATCTTACCCTACTTTCTACCAATCCTACCCAAATTTCTACCATTCCTATCCAAATTTCTACCAATCTTACCCAAATTTCTACCAATCTTACCCAAATTTCTACCAATCCTACCCAAATTTCTACCAATCTTACCCAAATTTCTACCAATCCTATCCAAATTTCTACCAATCTTACCCTACTTCCTACCAATCTTACCCTACTTTCTACCAATCCTACCCAAATTTCTACCACTCCTATCCTAATTTCTACCAATCTTACCCTACTTTCTACCAATCCTACCCAAATTTCTACCACTCCTATCCTAATTTCTACCAATCTTACCCTACTTCCTACCAATCTTACCCTACTTTCTACCAATCCTACCCAAATTTCTACCATTCCTATCCTAATTTCTACCAATCTTACCCTACTTTCTACCAACCTAATCCTTATTTCTACCAATCTTACCCTACTTCCTACCAATCTTACCCTACTTTCTACCAATCCTACCCAAATTTCTACCACTCCTATCCTAATTTCTACCAATCTTACCCAAATTTCTACCAATCTTACCCTACTTTCTACCAATCCTACCCAAATTTCTACCACTCCTATCCTAATTTCTACCAATCTTACCCAAATTTCTACCAATCCTACCCAAATTTCTACCAATCTTACCCAAATTTCTACCAATCCTACCCAAATTTCTACCAATCTTACCCAAATTTCTACCAATCCTACCCAAATTTCTACCAATCTTACCAAATTTCTACCAATCTTACCCAAATTTCTACAAATCGAGGTGTAGTATTGAAGTTTTTTTTTATTATTTTACCAACTTGATAAAAAAATTCTTATCTATATGTTTTCTTACTGTAAACCACTCAATAAAATTAAAAATAGTGCAATATTTTTATGTTCATGTTCAAGCCCAAACGTCTTACAATGTGGTGGATGTCCTTTCTAGCAATCCTATCCTAATTTCTACCAATCCTACCCTACTTCCTACCATCCTATCCTAATTTCTACCAATATTACCCTACTTCCTACCAATCTAACCCTACTTTCTACCAATCTTACCCAAATTTCTACCAATCTTACCCTAATTTCCACCAATCTTACCCAAATTTCTACCAATCCTATCCAAATTTCTACCAATCTTACCCTACTTCCTACCAATCTTACCCTACTTTCTACCAATCCTACCCAAATTTCTACCACTCCTATCCTAATTTCTACCAATCTTACCCGACTTCCTACCAATCTTACCCTACTTTCTACCAATCCTACCCAAATTTCTACCACTCCTATCCTAATTTCTACCAATCTTACCCTACTTTCTACCAATCCTACCCAAATTTCTACCACTCCTATCCTAATTTCTACCAATCTTACCCTACTTTCTACCAACCTAATCCTTATTTCTACCAATCTTACCCTACTTCCTACCAATCTTACCCAAATTTCTACCAATCTTACCAAATTTCTACCAATCTTACCCAAATTTCTACCAATCGAGGTGTAGTATTGAAGTTTTTTTTATTATTTAACTACCTTGATACAAAAATTCTTATCTATATGTTTTCTTACTGTAAACCACCCAATAAAATTAATAATAGTGCAATATTTTTATGTTCATGTTCAAGCCCAAACGTCTTACAATGTGGTGGATGTCCTTTCTAGCAATCCTATCCTAATTTCTACCAATCCTACCCTACTTCCTACCATCCTATCCTAATTTCTACCAATATTACCCTACTTCCTACCAATCTAACCCTACTTTCTACCAATCTTACCCAAATTTCTACCAATCTTACCCTAATTTCCACCAATCTTACCCAAATTTCTACCAATCCTATCCAACTTTCTACCAATCTTACTATCCTAATTTCTACCAACCTTACCCAAATTTCTACCACTCCTATCCTAATTTCTACCAATCTTACCCTACTTCCTACCAATCTTACCCTACTTTCTACCAATCCTACCCAAATTTCTACCACTCCTATCCTAATTTCTACCAATCTTACCCTACTTTCTACCAACCTAATCCTAATTTCTACCAATCCTACCCAAATTTCTACCAATCTTACCCAAATTTCTACCAATCTTACCCAAATTTCTACCAATCCTACCCAAATTTCTACCAATCTTACCCAAATTTCTACCAATCCTATCCAAATTTCTACCAATCTTACCCTACTTCCTACCAATCTTACCCTACTTTCTACCAATCCTACCCAAATTTCTACCACTCCTATCCTAATTTCTACCAATCTTACCCTACTTTCTACCAATCCCACCCAAATTTCTACCACTCCTATCCTAATTTCTACCAATCTTACCCTACTTCCTACCAATCTTACCCTACTTTCTACCAATCCTACCCAAATTTCTACCACTCCTATCCTAATTTCTACCAATCTTACCCTACTTTCTACCAACCTAATCCTTATTTCTACCAATCTTACCCTACTTCCTACCAATCTTACCCAAATTTCTACCAATCTTACCAAATTTCTACCAATCTTACCCAAATTTCTACCAATCGAGGTGTAGTATTGAAGTTTTTTTTATTATTTAACCAACTTGATACAAAAATTCTTATCTATATGTTTTCTTACTGTAAACCACTCAATAAAATTAATAATAGTGCAATATTTTTATGTTCATGTTCAAGCCCAAACGTCTTACAATGTGGTGGACGTCCTTTCTAGCAATCCTATCCTAATTTCTACCAATCCTATCCTACTTCCTACCATCCTATCCTAATTTCTACCAATCCTACCCAAATTTCTACCAATCTTACCCAAATTTCTACCAATCTTACCCAAATTTCTACCAATCCTATCCAAATTTCTACCAATCTTACCCAAATTTCTACCACTCCTATCCTAATTTCTACCAATATTACCCTACTTCCTACCAATCTTACCCTACTTTCTTCCAATCCTACCCAAATTTCTACCACTCCTATCCTAATTTCTACCAATCTTACCCTACTTTCTACCAACCTAATCCTTATTTCTACCAATCTTACCCTACTTCCTACCAATCTTACCCAAATTTCTACCAGTCTTACCAAATTTCTACCAATCTTACCCAAATTTCTACCAATCGAGGTGTAGTATTGAAGTTTTTTTTATTATTTAACCAACTTGATACAAAAATTCTTATCTATATGTTTTCTTACTGTAAACCACTCAATAAAATTAATAATAGTGCAATATTTTTATGTTCATGTTCAAGCCCAAACGTCTTACAATGTGGTGGATGTCCTTTCTAGCAATCCTATCCTAATTTCTACCAATCCTATCCTACTTCCTACCATCCTATCCTAATTTCTACCAATCCTACCCAAATTTCTACCAATCTTACCCAAATTTCTACCAATCCTACCCAAATTTCTACCAATCTTACCCAAATTTCTACCAATCCTATCCAAATTTCTACCAATCTTACCCTACTTCCTACCAATCTTACCCTACTTTCTACCAATCCTACCCAAATTTCTACCACTCCTATCCTAATTTCTACCAATCTTACCCGACTTCCTACCAATCTTACCCTACTTTCTACCAATCCTACCCAAATTTCTACCACTCCTATCCTAATTTCTACCAATCTTACCCTACTTTCTACCAACCTAATCCTTATTTCTACCAATCTTACCCTACTTCCTACCAATCTTACCCAAATTTCTACCAATCTTACCCTACTTTCTACCAACCTAATCCTTATTTCTACCAATCTTACCCTACTTCCTACCAATCTTACCCAAATTTCTACCAATCTTACCAAATTTCTACCAATCTTACCCAAATTTCTACCAATCGAGGTGTAGTATTGAAGTTTTTTTTATTATTTAACTACCTTGATACAAAAATTCTTATCTATATGTTTTCTTACTGTAAACCACTCAATAAAATTAATAATAGTGCAATATTTTTATGTTCATGTTCAAGCCCAAACGTCTTACAATGTGGTGGATGTCCTTTCTAGCAATCCTATCCTAATTTCTACCAATCCTACCCTACTTCCTACCATCCTATCCTAATTTCTACCAATATTACCCTACTTCCTACCAATCTAACCCTACTTTCTACCAATCTTACCCAAATTTCTACCAATCTTACCCTAATTTCCACCAATCTTACCCAAATTTCTACCAATCCTATCCAACTTTCTACCAATCTTACTATCCTAATTTCTACCAACCTTACCCAAATTTCTACCACTCCTATCCTAATTTCTACCAATCTTACCCTACTTCCTACCAATCTTACCCTACTTTCTACCAATCCTACCCAAATTTCTACCACTCCTATCCTAATTTCTACCAATCTTACCCTACTTTCTACCAACCTAATCCTAATTTCTACCAATCCTACCCAAATTTCTACCAATCTTACCCAAATTTCTACCAATCTTACCCAAATTTCTACCAATCCTACCCAAATTTCTACCAATCTTACCCAAATTTCTACCAATCCTATCCAAATTTCTACCAATCTTACCCTACTTCCTACCAATCTTACCCTACTTTCTACCAATCCTACCCAAATTTCTACCACTCCTATCCTAATTTCTACCAATCTTACCCTACTTTCTACCAATCCTACCCAAATTTCTACCACTCCTATCCTAATTTCTACCAATCTTACCCTACTTCCTACCAATCTTACCCTACTTTCTACCAATCCTACCCAAATTTCTACCATTCCTATCCAAATTTCTACCAATCTTACCCAAATTTCTACCAATCTTACCCAAATTTCTACCAATCCTACCCAAATTTCTACCAATCTTACCCAAATTTCTACCAATCCTATCCAAATTTCTACCAATCTTACCCTACTTCCTACCAATCTTACCCTACTTTCTACCAATCCTACCCAAATTTCTACCACTCCTATCCTAATTTCTACCAATCTTACCCTACTTTCTACCAATCCTACCCAAATTTCTACCACTCCTATCCTAATTTCTACCAATCTTACCCTACTTCCTACCAATCTTACCCTACTTTCTACCAATCCTACCCAAATTTCTACCATTCCTATCCTAATTTCTACCAATCTTACCCTACTTTCTACCAACCTAATCCTTATTTCTACCAATCTTACCCTACTTCCTACCAATCTTACCCAAATTTCTACCAATCTTACCAAATTTCTACCAATCTTACCCAAATTTCTACCAATCGAGGTGTAGTATTGAAGTTTTTTTTATTATTTAACCAACTTGATACAAAAATTCTTATCTATATGTTTTCTTACTGTAAACCACTCAATAAAATTAATAATAGTGCAATATTTTTATGTTCATGTTCAAGCCCAAACGTCTTACAATGTGGTGGACGTCCTTTCTAGCAATCCTATCCTAATTTCTACCAATCCTATCCTACTTCCTACCATCCTATCCTAATTTCTACCAATCCTACCCAAATTTCTACCAATCTTACCCAAATTTCTACCAATCTTACCCAAATTTCTACCAATCCTATCCAAATTTCTACCAATCTTACCCAAATTTCTACCACTCCTATCCTAATTTCTACCAATATTACCCTACTTCCTACCAATCTTACCCTACTTTCTACCAATCCTACCCAAATTTCTACCACTCCTATCCTAATTTCTACCAATCTTACCCTACTTTCTACCAACCTAATCCTTATTTCTACCAATCTTACCCTACTTCCTACCAATCTTACCCAAATTTCTACCAGTCTTACCAAATTTCTACCAATCTTACCCAAATTTCTACCAATCGAGGTGTAGTATTGAAGTTTTTTTTATTATTTAACCAACTTGATACAAAAATTCTTATCTATATGTTTTCTTACTGTAAACCACTCAATAAAATTAAAAATAGTGCAATATTTTTATGTTCACGTTCAAGCCCAAACGTCTTACAATGTGGTGGATGTCCTTTCTAGCAATCCTATCCTAATTTCTACCAATCCTATCCTACTTCTTACCATCCTATCTTAATTTCTACCAATCCTACCCAAATTTCTACCAATCTTACCCAAATTTCTACCAATCTTACCCAAATTTCTACCAATCCTACCCAAATTTCTACCAATCTTACCCAAATTTCTACCAATCCTATCCAAATTTCTACCAATCTTACCCTACTTCCTACCAATCTTACCCTACTTTCTACCAATCCTACCCAAATTTCTACCACTCCTATCCTAATTTCTACCAATCTTACCCGACTTCCTACCAATCTTACCCTACTTTCTACCAATCCTACCCAAATTTCTACCACTCCTATCCTAATTTCTACCAATCTTACCCTACTTTCTACCAACCTAATCCTTATTTCTACCAATCTTACCCTACTTCCTACCAATCTTACCCAAATTTCTACCAATCTTACCCTACTTTCTACCAACCTAATCCTTATTTCTACCAATCTTACCCTACTTCCTACCAATCTTACCCAAATTTCTACCAATCTTACCAAATTTCTACCAATCTTACCCAAATTTCTACCAATCGAGGTGTAGTATTGAAGTTTTTTTTATTATTTAACTACCTTGATACAAAAATTCTTATCTATATGTTTTCTTACTGTAAACCACTCAATAAAATTAATAATAGTGCAATATTTTTATGTTCATGTTCAAGCCCAAACGTCTTACAATGTGGTGGATGTCCTTTCTAGCAATCCTATCCTAATTTCTACCAATCCTACCCTACTTCCTACCATCCTATCCTAATTTCTACCAATATTACCCTACTTCCTACCAATCTAACCCTACTTTCTACCAATCTTACCCAAATTTCTACCAATCTTACCCTAATTTCCACCAATCTTACCCAAATTTCTACCAATCCTATCCAACTTTCTACCAATCTTACTATCCTAATTTCTACCAACCTTACCCAAATTTCTACCACTCCTATCCTAATTTCTACCAATCTTACCCTACTTCCTACCAATCTTACCCTACTTTCTACCAATCCTACCCAAATTTCTACCACTCCTATCCTAATTTCTACCAATCTTACCCTACTTTCTACCAACCTAATCCTAATTTCTACCAATCCTACCCAAATTTCTACCAATCTTACCCAAATTTCTACCAATCTTACCCAAATTTCTACCAATCCTACCCAAATTTCTACCAATCTTACCCAAATTTCTACCAATCCTATCCAAATTTCTACCAATCTTACCCTACTTCCTACCAATCTTACCCTACTTTCTACCAATCCTACCCAAATTTCTACCACTCCTATCCTAATTTCTACCAATCTTACCCTACTTTCTACCAATCCTACCCAAATTTCTACCACTCCTATCCTAATTTCTACCAATCTTACCCTACTTCCTACCAATCTTACCCTACTTTCTACCAATCCTACCCAAATTTCTACCATTCCTATCCTAATTTCTACCAATCTTACCCTACTTTCTACCAACCTAATCCTTATTTCTACCAATCTTACCCTACTTCCTACCAATCTTACCCAAATTTCTACCAATCTTACCAAATTTCTACCAATCTTACCCAAATTTCTACCAATCGAGGTGTAGTATTGAAGTTTTTTTTATTATTTAACCAACTTGATACAAAAATTCTTATCTATATGTTTTCTTACTGTAAACCACTCAATAAAATTAATAATAGTGCAATATTTTTATGTTCATGTTCAAGCCCAAACGTCTTACAATGTGGTGGACGTCCTTTCTAGCAATCCTATCCTAATTTCTACCAATCCTATCCTACTTCCTACCATCCTATCCTAATTTCTACCAATCCTACCCAAATTTCTACCAATCTTACCCAAATTTCTACCAATCTTACCCAAATTTCTACCAATCCTATCCAAATTTCTACCAATCTTACCCAAATTTCTACCACTCCTATCCTAATTTCTACCAATATTACCCTACTTCCTACCAATCTTACCCTACTTTCTACCAATCCTACCCAAATTTCTACCACTCCTATCCTAATTTCTACCAATCTTACCCTACTTTCTACCAACCTAATCCTTATTTCTACCAATCTTACCCTACTTCCTACCAATCTTACCCAAATTTCTACCAGTCTTACCAAATTTCTACCAATCTTACCCAAATTTCTACCAATCGAGGTGTAGTATTGAAGTTTTTTTTATTATTTAACCAACTTGATACAAAAATTCTTATCTATATGTTTTCTTACTGTAAACCACTCAATAAAATTAATAATAGTGCAATATTTTTATGTTCATGTTCAAGCCCAAACGTCTTACAATGTGGTGGACGTCCTTTCTAGCAATCCTATCCTAATTTCTACCAATCCTATCCTACTTCCTACCATCCTATCCTAATTTCTACCAATCCTACCCAAATTTCTACCAATCTTACCCAAATTTCTACCAATCTTACCCAAATTTCTACCAATCCTATCCAAATTTCTACCAATCTTACCCAAATTTCTACCACTCCTATCCTAATTTCTACCAATATTACCCTACTTCCTACCAATCTTACCCTACTTTCTACCAATCCTACCCAAATTTCTACCACTCCTATCCTAATTTCTACCAATCTTACCCAAATTTCTACCAATCTTACCCTACTTTCTACCAATCCTACCCAAATTTCTACCACTCCTATCCTAATTTCTACCAATCTTACCCAAATTTCTACCAATCCTACCCAAATTTCTACCAATCTTACCCAAATTTCTACCAATCCTACCCAAATTTCTACCAATCTTACCCAAATTTCTACCAATCTAACCCAAATTTCTACCAATCTTACCCAAATTTCTACCAATCTTACCCAAATTTCTACCAATCCTACCCAAATTTCTACCAATCTTACCCAAATTTCTACTAATCTTACCCAAATTTCTACCAATCTTACCAAATTTCTACCAATCTTACCCAAATTTCTACAAATCGAGGTGTAGTATTGAAGTTTTTTTTTATTATTTTACCAACTTGATAAAAAAATTCTTATCTATATGTTTTCTTACTGTAAACCACTCAATAAAATTAAAAATAGTGCAATATTTTTATGTTCACGTTCAAGCCCAAACGTCTTACAATGTGGTGGATGTCCTTTCTAGCAATCCTATCCTAATTTCTACCAATCCTATCCTACTTCTTACCATCCTATCTTAATTTCTACCAATCCTACCCAAATTTCTACCAATCTTACCCAAATTTCTACCAATCTTACCCAAATTTCTACCAATCCTACCCAAATTTCTACCAATCTTACCCAAATTTCTACCAATCCTATCCAAATTTCTACCAATCTTACCCTACTTCCTACCAATCTTACCCTACTTTCTACCAATCCTACCCAAATTTCTACCACTCCTATCCTAATTTCTACCAATCTTACCCGACTTCCTACCAATCTTACCCTACTTTCTACCAATCCTACCCAAATTTCTACCACTCCTATCCTAATTTCTACCAATCTTATCCTACTTTCTACCAACCTAATCCTTATTTCTACCAATCTTACCCTACTTCCTACCAATCTTACCTAAATTTCTACCAATCTTACCAAATTTCTACCAATCTTACCCAAATTTCTACCAATCGAGGTGTAGTATTGAAGTTTTTTTTATTATTTAACTACCTTGATACAAAAATTCTTATCTATATGTTTTCTTACTGTAAACCACTCAATAAAATTAATAATAGTGCAATATTTTTATGTTCATGTTCAAGCCCAAACGTCTTACAATGTGGTGGATGTCCTTTCTAGCAATCCTATCCTAATTTCTACCAATCCTACCCTACTTCCTACCATCCTATCCTAATTTCTACCAATATTACCCTACTTCCTACCAATCTAACCCTACTTTCTACCAATCTTACCCAAATTTCTACCAATCTTACCCTAATTTCCACCAATCTTACCCAAATTTCTACCAATACTATCCAACTTTCTACCAATCTTACTATCCTAATTTCTACCAACCTTACCCAAATTTCTACCACTCCTATCCTAATTTCTACCAATCTTACCCTACTTCCTACCAAGCTTACCCAAATTCCTACCAATCTTACCCAAATTTCTACCAATCCTACCAAAATTTCTACCAATCTTACCCAAATTTCTACCAAGCCTACCCAAATTTCTACCAAGCCTATCTAAGTTTCTTCCAACCTTACCCAAATTTCTACCAATCTTACACAAATTTCTACCAATCCTACCCAAATTTCTACCAATCTTACCCAAATTTCTACCAATCCTACCCAAATTTCTACCAATCTTACCCAAATTTCTACCAAGCCTACCCAAATTTCTACCAATCCTACCCTACTTTCTACCAATCCTACCCAAATTTCTACCACTCCTATCCTAATTTCTACCAATCTTACCCTACTTCCTACCAATCTTACCCTACTTTCTACCAATACTACCCAAATTTCTACCACTCCTATCCTAATTTCTACCAATCTTACCCTACTTTCTACCAACCTAATCCTTATTTCTACCAATCTTACCCTACTTCCTACCAATCTTACCCAAATTTCTACCAGTCTTACCAAATTTCTACCAATCTTACCCAAATTTCTACCAATCGAGGTGTAGTATTGAAGTTTTTTTTATTATTTAACCAACTTGATACAAAAATTCTTATCTATATGTTTTCTTACTGTAAACCACTCAATAAAATTAATAATAGTGCAATATTTTTATGTTCATGTTCAAGCCCAAACGTCTTACAATGTGGTGGACGTCCTTTCTAGCAATCCTATCCTAATTTCTACCAATCCTGTCCTACTTCCTACCATCCTATCCTAATTTCTACCAATCCTACCCAAATTTCTACCAATCTTACCCAAATTTCTACCAATCTTACCCAAATTTCTACCAATCCTATCCAAATTTCTACCAATCTTACCCAAATTTCTACCACGCCTATCCTAATTTCTACCAATATTACCCTACTTCCTACCAATCTTACCCTACTTTCTACCAATCCTACCCAAATTTCTACCAATCCTACCCAAATTTCTACCAATCTTACCCAAATTTCTACCAATCTAACCCAAATTTCTACCAATCTTACCCAAATTTCTACCAATCCTACCCAAATTTCTACCAATCTTACCCAAATTTCTACTAATCTTACCCAAATTTCTACCAATCTTACCAAATTTCTACCAATCTTACCCAAATTTCTACTAATCGAGGTGTAGTATTGAAGTTTTTTTTTATTATTTTACCAACTTGATAAAAAAATTCTTATCTATATGTTTTCTTACTGTAAACCACTCAATAAAATTAAAAATAGTGCAATATTTTTATGTTCACGTTCAAGCCCAAACGTCTTACAATGTGGTGGATGTCCTTTCTAGCAATCCTATCCTAATTTCTACCAATCCTATCCTACTTCTTACCATCCTATCCTAATTTCTACCAATCCTACCAAAATTTCTACCAATCTTACCCAAATTTCTACCAAGCCTACCCAAATTTCTACCAAGCCTATCTAAGTTTCTTCCAACCTTACCCAAATTTCTACCAATCTTACACAAATTTCTACCAATCCTACCCAAATTTCTACCAATCTTACCCAAATTTCTACCAATCCTACCCAAATTTCTACCAATCTTACCCAAATTTCTACCAAGCCTACCCAAATTTCTACCAATCCTACCCTACTTTCTACCAATCCTACCCAAATTTCTACCACTCCTATCCTAATTTCTACCAATCTTACCCTACTTCCTACCAATCTTACCCTACTTTCTACCAATACTACCCAAATTTCTACCACTCCTATCCTAATTTCTACCAATCTTACCCTACTTTCTACCAACCTAATCCTTATTTCTACCAATCTTACCCTACTTCCTACCAATCTTACCCAAATTTCTACCAGTCTTACCAAATTTCTACCAATCTTACCCAAATTTCTACCAATCGAGGTGTAGTATTGAAGTTTTTTTTATTATTTAACCAACTTGATACAAAAATTCTTATCTATATGTTTTCTTACTGTAAACCACTCAATAAAATTAATAATAGTGCAATATTTTTATGTTCATGTTCAAGCCCAAACGTCTTACAATGTGGTGGACGTCCTTTCTAGCAATCCTATCCTAATTTCTACCAATCCTGTCCTACTTCCTACCATCCTATCCTAATTTCTACCAATCCTACCCAAATTTCTACCAATCTTACCCAAATTTCTACCAATCTTACCCAAATTTCTACCAATCCTATCCAAATTTCTACCAATCTTACCCAAATTTCTACCACGCCTATCCTAATTTCTACCAATATTACCCTACTTCCTACCAATCTTACCCTACTTTCTACCAATCCTACCCAAATTTCTACCAATCCTACCCAAATTTCTACCAATCTTACCCAAATTTCTACCAATCTAACCCAAATTTCTACCAATCTTACCCAAATTTCTACCACTCCTATCCTAATTTCTACCAATATTACCCTACTTCCTACCAATCTTACCCTACTTTCTACCAATCCTACCCAAATTTCTACCACTCCTATCCTAATTTCTACCAATCTTACCCTACTTTCTACCAACCTAATCCTTATTTCTACCAATCTTACCCTACTTCCTACCAATCTTACCCAAATTTCTACCAGTCTTACCAAATTTCTACCAATCTTACCCAAATTTCTACCAATCGAGGTGTAGTATTGAAGTTTTTTTTATTATTTAACCAACTTGATACAAAAATTCTTATCTATATGTTTTCTTACTGTAAACCACTCAATAAAATTAATAATAGTGCAATATTTTTATGTTCATGTTCAAGCCCAAACGTCTTACAATGTGGTGGACGTCCTTTCTAGCAATCCTATCCTAATTTCTACCAATCCTATCCTACTTCCTACCATCCTATCCTAATTTCTACCAATCCTACCCAAATTTCTACCAATCTTACCCAAATTTCTACCAATCTTACCCAAATTTCTACCAATCCTATCCAAATTTCTACCAATCTTACCCAAATTTCTACCACTCCTATCCTAATTTCTACCAATATTACCCTACTTCCTACCAATCTTACCCTACTTTCTACCAATCCTACCCAAATTTCTACCACTCCTATCCTAATTTCTACCAATCTTACCCAAATTTCTACCAATCTTACCCTACTTTCTACCAATCCTACCCAAATTTCTACCACTCCTATCCTAATTTCTACCAATCTTACCCAAATTTCTACCAATCCTACCCAAATTTCTACCAATCTTACCCAAATTTCTACCAATCCTACCCAAATTTCTACCAATCTTACCCAAATTTCTACCAATCTAACCCAAATTTCTACCAATCTTACCCAAATTTCTACCAATCTTACCCAAATTTCTACCAATCCTACCCAAATTTCTACCAATCTTACCCAAATTTCTACTAATCTTACCCAAATTTCTACCAATCTTACCAAATTTCTACCAATCTTACCCAAATTTCTACAAATCGAGGTGTAGTATTGAAGTTTTTTTTTATTATTTTACCAACTTGATAAAAAAATTCTTATCTATATGTTTTCTTACTGTAAACCACTCAATAAAATTAAAAATAGTGCAATATTTTTATGTTCACGTTCAAGCCCAAACGTCTTACAATGTGGTGGATGTCCTTTCTAGCAATCCTATCCTAATTTCTACCAATCCTATCCTACTTCTTACCATCCTATCTTAATTTCTACCAATCCTACCCAAATTTCTACCAATCTTACCCAAATTTCTACCAATCTTACCCAAATTTCTACCAATCCTACCCAAATTTCTACCAATCTTACCCAAATTTCTACCAATCCTATCCAAATTTCTACCAATCTTACCCTACTTCCTACCAATCTTACCCTACTTTCTACCAATCCTACCCAAATTTCTACCACTCCTATCCTAATTTCTACCAATCTTACCCGACTTCCTACCAATCTTACCCTACTTTCTACCAATCCTACCCAAATTTCTACCACTCCTATCCTAATTTCTACCAATCTTATCCTACTTTCTACCAACCTAATCCTTATTTCTACCAATCTTACCCTACTTCCTACCAATCTTACCTAAATTTCTACCAATCTTACCAAATTTCTACCAATCTTACCCAAATTTCTACCAATCGAGGTGTAGTATTGAAGTTTTTTTTATTATTTAACTACCTTGATACAAAAATTCTTATCTATATGTTTTCTTACTGTAAACCACTCAATAAAATTAATAATAGTGCAATATTTTTATGTTCATGTTCAAGCCCAAACGTCTTACAATGTGGTGGATGTCCTTTCTAGCAATCCTATCCTAATTTCTACCAATCCTACCCTACTTCCTACCATCCTATCCTAATTTCTACCAATATTACCCTACTTCCTACCAATCTAACCCTACTTTCTACCAATCTTACCCAAATTTCTACCAATCTTACCCTAATTTCCACCAATCTTACCCAAATTTCTACCAATACTATCCAACTTTCTACCAATCTTACTATCCTAATTTCTACCAACCTTACCCAAATTTCTACCACTCCTATCCTAATTTCTACCAATCTTACCCTACTTCCTACCAAGCTTACCCAAATTCCTACCAATCTTACCCAAATTTCTACCAATCCTACCAAAATTTCTACCAATCTTACCCAAATTTCTACCAAGCCTACCCAAATTTCTACCAAGCCTATCTAAGTTTCTTCCAACCTTACCCAAATTTCTACCAATCTTACACAAATTTCTACCAATCCTACCCAAATTTCTACCAATCTTACCCAAATTTCTACCAATCCTACCCAAATTTCTACCAATCTTACCCAAATTTCTACCAAGCCTACCCAAATTTCTACCAATCCTACCCTACTTTCTACCAATCCTACCCAAATTTCTACCACTCCTATCCTAATTTCTACCAATCTTACCCTACTTCCTACCAATCTTACCCTACTTTCTACCAATACTACCCAAATTTCTACCACTCCTATCCTAATTTCTACCAATCTTACCCTACTTTCTACCAACCTAATCCTTATTTCTACCAATCTTACCCTACTTCCTACCAATCTTACCCAAATTTCTACCAGTCTTACCAAATTTCTACCAATCTTACCCAAATTTCTACCAATCGAGGTGTAGTATTGAAGTTTTTTTTATTATTTAACCAACTTGATACAAAAATTCTTATCTATATGTTTTCTTACTGTAAACCACTCAATAAAATTAATAATAGTGCAATATTTTTATGTTCATGTTCAAGCCCAAACGTCTTACAATGTGGTGGACGTCCTTTCTAGCAATCCTATCCTAATTTCTACCAATCCTGTCCTACTTCCTACCATCCTATCCTAATTTCTACCAATCCTACCCAAATTTCTACCAATCTTACCCAAATTTCTACCAATCCTATCCAAATTTCTACCAATCTTACCCAAATTTCTACCACGCCTATCCTAATTTCTACCAATATTACCCTACTTCCTACCAATCTTACCCTACTTTCTACCAATCCTACCCAAATTTCTACCAATCCTACCCAAATTTCTACCAATCTTACCCAAATTTCTACCAATCTAACCCAAATTTCTACCAATCTTACCCAAATTTCTACCAATCCTACCCAAATTTCTACCAATCTTACCCAAATTTCTACTAATCTTACCCAAATTTCTACCAATCTTACCAAATTTCTACCAATCTTACCCAAATTTCTACTAATCGAGGTGTAGTATTGAAGTTTTTTTTTATTATTTTACCAACTTGATAAAAAAATTCTTATCTATATGTTTTCTTACTGTAAACCACTCAATAAAATTAAAAATAGTGCAATATTTTTATGTTCACGTTCAAGCCCAAACGTCTTACAATGTGGTGGATGTCCTTTCTAGCAATCCTATCCTAATTTCTACCAATCCTATCCTACTTCTTACCATCCTATCCTAATTTCTACCAATCCTACCAAAATTTCTACCAATCTTACCCAAATTTCTACCAAGCCTACCCAAATTTCTACCAAGCCTATCTAAGTTTCTTCCAACCTTACCCAAATTTCTACCAATCTTACACAAATTTCTACCAATCCTACCCAAATTTCTACCAATCTTACCCAAATTTCTACCAATCCTACCCAAATTTCTACCAATCTTACCCAAATTTCTACCAAGCCTACCCAAATTTCTACCAATCCTACCCTACTTTCTACCAATCCTACCCAAATTTCTACCACTCCTATCCTAATTTCTACCAATCTTACCCTACTTCCTACCAATCTTACCCTACTTTCTACCAATACTACCCAAATTTCTACCACTCCTATCCTAATTTCTACCAATCTTACCCTACTTTCTACCAACCTAATCCTTATTTCTACCAATCTTACCCTACTTCCTACCAATCTTACCCAAATTTCTACCAGTCTTACCAAATTTCTACCAATCTTACCCAAATTTCTACCAATCGAGGTGTAGTATTGAAGTTTTTTTTATTATTTAACCAACTTGATACAAAAATTCTTATCTATATGTTTTCTTACTGTAAACCACTCAATAAAATTAATAATAGTGCAATATTTTTATGTTCATGTTCAAGCCCAAACGTCTTACAATGTGGTGGACGTCCTTTCTAGCAATCCTATCCTAATTTCTACCAATCCTGTCCTACTTCCTACCATCCTATCCTAATTTCTACCAATCCTACCCAAATTTCTACCAATCTTACCCAAATTTCTACCAATCTTACCCAAATTTCTACCAATCCTATCCAAATTTCTACCAATCTTACCCAAATTTCTACCACGCCTATCCTAATTTCTACCAATATTACCCTACTTCCTACCAATCTTACCCTACTTTCTACCAATCCTACCCAAATTTCTACCAATCCTACCCAAATTTCTACCAATCTTACCCAAATTTCTACCAATCTAACCCAAATTTCTACCAATCTTACCCAAATTTCTACCAATCTTACCCAAATTTCTACCAATCCTACCCAAATTTCTACCAATCTTACCCAAATTTCTACTAATCTTACCCAAATTTCTACCAATCTTACCAAATTTCTACCAATCTTACCCAAATTTCTACTAATCGAGGTGTAGTATTGAAGTTTTTTTTTATTATTTTACCAACTTGATAAAAAAATTCTTATCTATATGTTTTCTTACTGTAAACCACTCAATAAAATTAAAAATAGTGCAATATTTTTATGTTCACGTTCAAGCCCAAACGTCTTACAATGTGGTGGATGTCCTTTCTAGCAATCCTATCCTAATTTCTACCAATCCTATCCTACTTCTTACCATCCTATCCTAATTTCTACCAATCCTACCCAAATTTCTACCAATCTTACCCAAATTTCTACCAATCTTACCCAAATTTCTACCAATCCTACCCAAATTTCTACCAATCTTACCCAAATTTCTACCAATCCTATCCAAATTTCTACCAATCTTACCCTACTTCCTACCAATCTTACCCTACTTTCTACCAATCCTACCCAAATTTCTACCACTCCTATCCTAATTTCTACCAATCTTACCCGACTTCCTACCAATCTTACCCTACTTTCTACCAATCCTACCCAAATTTCTACCACTCCTATCCTAATTTCTACCAATCTTACCCTACTTTCTACCAACCTAATCCTTATTTCTACCAATCTTACCCTACTTCCTACCAATCTTACCCAAATTTCTACCAATCTTACCAAATTTCTACCAATCTTACCCAAATTTCTACCAATCGAGGTGTAGTATTGAAGTTTTTTTTATTATTTAACTACCTTGATACAAAAATTCTTATCTATATGTTTTCTTACTGTAAACCACTCAATAAAATTAATAATAGTGCAATATTTTTATGTTCATGTTCAAGCCCAAACGTCTTACAATGTGGTGGATGTCCTTTCTAGCAATCCTATCCTAATTTCTACCAATCCTACCCTACTTCCTACCATCCTATCCTAATTTCTACCAATATTACCCTACTTCCTACCAATCTAACCCTACTTTCTACCAATCTTACCCAAATTTCTACCAATCTTACCCTAATTTCCACCAATCTTACCCAAATTTCTACCAATCCTATCCAACTTTCTACCAATCTTACTATCCTAATTTCTACCAACCTTACCCAAATTTCTACCACTCCTATCCTAATTTCTACCAATCTTACCCTACTTCCTACCAATCTTACCCAAATTCCTACCAATCTTACCCAAATTTCTACCAATCCTACCCAAATTTCTACCAATCTTACCCAAATTTCTACCAAGCCTACCCAAATTTCTACCAAGCCTATCTAAGTTTCTTCCAACCTTACCCAAATTTCTACCAATCTTACACAAATTTCTACCAATCCTACCCAAATTTCTACCAATCTTACCCAAATTTCTACCAATCCTACCCAAATTTCTACCAATCTTACCCAAATTTCTACCAAGCCTACCCAAATTTCTACCAATCCTACCCTACTTTCTACCAATCCTACCCAAATTTCTACCACTCCTATCCTAATTTCTACCAATCTTACCCTACTTCCTACCAATCTTACCCTACTTTCTACCAATACTACCCAAATTTCTACCACTCCTATCCTAATTTCTACCAATCTTACCCTACTTTCTACCAACCTAATCCTTATTTCTACCAATCTTACCCTACTTCCTACCAATCTTACCCAAATTTCTACCAATCTTACCAAATTTCTACCAATCTTACCCAAATTTCTACCACTCCTATCCTAATTTCTACCAATATTACCCTACTTCCTACCAATCTTACCCTACTTTCTACCAATCCTACCCAAATTTCTACCACTCCTATCCTAATTTCTACCAATCTTACCCAAATTTCTACCAATCTTACCCAAATTTCTAACAATCTTTGCCAAATTTCTACCAATCTTACCCTACTTTCTACCAATCTTACCCAAATTTCTACCAATCTTACCCAAATTTCTAACAATCTTTGCCAAATTTCTACCAATCTTACCCTACTTTCTACCAATCTTACCCAAATTTCTACCAATCTAACCCAAATTTCTACCACTCCTATCCTAACTCCTACTAATCTTACCCAAATTTCTACAAATCTTACTTAAATTTCTAACAACCTTAGCCAAATTTCAACCAATATCACCCAAATTTCTACCAATCCTATCCAAATTTCTAACCTAATTTCTACCAATCTTATCCTACTTCGTACCATCCTATCCTAATTTCTACCACTCATATCCTAATTTCTACCAATCTTACCCTACTTCCTACCAATCTTACCCACATTTCTACCAATCTTACCCTACTTTCTACCAATCCAGGTGAAGTAATGAAGTTTTTTTTTATAATAATAAAAAAAAACTTCATTACTAGAATTTTTGTATCAAGTTGGTTAAATATAACCAACTTGATACAAAAATTCTTATCTATATTATGTTTTCTTTGTACTGTAAACCACTCCGGGTGATATTGGTAGAAATTTGGCTAAGGTTGTTAGAAATTTAAGTAAGATTTGTAGAAATTTGGGTAAGGTTGGTAGAAATTAGGATAGTAAGATTGGTAGAAAGTTGGATAGGATTGGTAGAAATTTGGGTAAGATTGGTAGAAATTAGGGTAAGATTGGTAGAAATTTGGGTAAGATTGGTAGAAAGTAGGGTTAGATTGGTAGAAATTTGGATAGGATTGGTAGGAAGTAGGGTAAGATTGGTAGAAATTAGGATATGAGTGGTAGAAATTTGGGTAGGATTGGTAGAAATTAGGATAGGATGGTACGAAGTAGGATAAGATTGGTAGAAATTAGGTTAGAAATTTGGATAGGATTGGTAGAAATTTGGGTGATATTGGTTGAAATTTGGCTAAGGTTGTTAGAAATTTAAATCCTAACCTAATTTCTACCATCCTATCCTAATTTCTACCAATCCTACCCAAATTTCTACCAATCTCACCCAAATTTCTACCAATCTTACCTTAATTTCTACCAATCTTACCCAAATTTCTACCAATCCTATCCAACTTTCTACCAATCTTACTATCCTAATTTCTACCAACCTTACCCAAATTTCTACCACTCCTATCCTAATTTCTAACAATCTTACCCAAATTTCTACCAATCTTACCCTAATTTCTACCAATCTTACCCAAATTTCTACCAATCCTATCCAAATTTCTACCAATCGAGGTGTAGTAATGAAGTTTTTTTTTATTATTTAACCAACTTGATACAAAAATTCTTATCTATATGTTTTCTTTGTACTGTAAACCACTCAATAAAATTTATAATAGTGCAATATTTTTATGTTCATGTTCAAGCCCAAACGTCTTACAATGTGGTGGACGTCCTTTCTAGCAATCCTATCCTAATTTCTACCAATCCTGTCCTACTTCCTACCATCCTATCCTAATTTCTACCAATCCTACCCAAATTTCTACCAATCTTACCCAAATTTCTACCAATCTTACCCAAATTTCTACCAATCCTATCCAAATTTCTACCAATCTTACCCAAATTTCTACCACGCCTATCCTAATTTCTACCAATATTACCCTACTTCCTACCAATCTTACCCTACTTTCTACCAATCCTACCCAAATTTCTACCAATCCTACCCAAATTTCTACCAATCTTACCCAAATTTCTACCAATCTAACCCAAATTTCTACCAATCTTACCCAAATTTCTACCAATCTTACCCAAATTTCTACCAATCCTACCCAAATTTCTACCAATCTTACCCAAATTTCTACTAATCTTACCCAAATTTCTACCAATCTTACCAAATTTCTACCAATCTTACCCAAATTTCTACTAATCGAGGTGTAGTATTGAAGTTTTTTTTTATTATTTTACCAACTTGATAAAAAAATTCTTATCTATATGTTTTCTTACTGTAAACCACTCAATAAAATTAAAAATAGTGCAATATTTTTATGTTCACGTTCAAGCCCAAACGTCTTACAATGTGGTGGATGTCCTTTCTAGCAATCCTATCCTAATTTCTACCAATCCTATCCTACTTCTTACCATCCTATCCTAATTTCTACCAATCCTACCCAAATTTCTACCAATCTTACCCAAATTTCTACCAATCTTACCCAAATTTCTACCAATCCTACCCAAATTTCTACCAATCTTACCCAAATTTCTACCAATCCTATCCAAATTTCTACCAATCTTACCCTACTTCCTACCAATCTTACCCTACTTTCTACCAATCCTACCCAAATTTCTACCACTCCTATCCTAATTTCTACCAATCTTACCCGACTTCCTACCAATCTTACCCTACTTTCTACCAATCCTACCCAAATTTCTACCACTCCTATCCTAATTTCTACCAATCTTACCCTACTTTCTACCAACCTAATCCTTATTTCTACCAATCTTACCCTACTTCCTACCAATCTTACCCAAATTTCTACCAATCTTACCAAATTTCTACCAATCTTACCCAAATTTCTACCAATCGAGGTGTAGTATTGAAGTTTTTTTTATTATTTAACTACCTTGATACAAAAATTCTTATCTACAATGTGGAGATGATAATACGATCATAAATGAAACTTCGTATAAGTCATGATATTCCCAACCTGCACAAAAAAAAATCAAATGAATATATCCAGTAGTTTAGCCACAGGACATTATTTTTCATTTTAAGTATTTTCTACATGATGTATTGTAAACAGGAAAGCACGCGACAGGTTAACGACACACGTTGCCAGCTCGCTACCAAGTAATCTCTGTCGCTACTTCAAAAACCTACGCCTTTTCTTTAAAATTTATTTTCTCAATGCAAATTATACTTTATGCCTGAGCCCTAAGAGTCATAAAAGCGTATCATCACAACTAGATAAAAAAATGCATGCGGAAGTCATAACTTTCTGTTACGCACTCATGTCAATCGCAAAATATGTATGTGCGAAAGAGATAAGTAAATTTGCTTGTTTCTACTTTGCCTACTTGTCGCAACCTGCAGGTTACGCGGTCAGTGTGTCACCGGACTTCCTTACTGCCTGTGACACGTTTTGTTCCGCTCTGGAATTTCGGATGCGCCCGCGCCCGTTTGAAGTCGCCGCGCGAGTGTTATCGTATCTTTGTTGTTGTGTTGTGCGAAATTTGACGCTTTGTTTTAATAGTGACAGGACACATAACGTATTATAGGTACTTAGTTAAATAGCTAAGTAAACTTTGCGAAATTAGACGCTTAATACTTGGTGTTTAAAGGTTTTATTATTAAATAACCATGCCTCGTTACAATTACACAGCTTCGGAGTACACCGATATGATTTTAGTGTATGGGGAGTGTCACGGAAATGCCGCTTTAGCTGTACGGACATACCGTGAGAGGTATGGGAACACCCGTATGTGTCCGACCCACGGGCGCACTATTGTACAAGCTGTCCAGAGGATACGGGAAAATCAATCCTTGATCCCGAACGTAGATGGTGCTCCTCCACGTGCAAATGTGATTCCAGATGAAAGAGTTATTAATTATTATGATCGCAATCCGACGTCCAGTCTGCGTAATGCAGGTCGACATTTTCGAGTAAATCACAAAACTATTCAAAAAGTTTTGAAACGTGACAAACGCAGACCTTATAAGTACAAGAAAGTACAAGCATTGTTACCGAGAGATAAACCAATAAGAGAAACTTTCTGTCGCTGGTTAGAAACCAAACATCTCGAGAATCCTGACTTCCTGTACAATGTGATGTGGACTGACGAGAGTACATTCACAAGGAATGGTTTATGGAACCGACAGAACCTTCGGTACTGGAGCCGCGTGAATCCGCATCTAGTACGGGAGACTTCGCACCAGTACAGATTTGCTGTCAATGTGTGGGCTGGCATACACAGAAATACCATTATTGGTCCGATATTTATTGATGGCAATTTAAATGCTGTAAAGTTCATTGAACTCCTCGACGGATCTGTTTCCGAGTACACGGACGAACTTTCGCTGGACGTGTACAGACAGACGTGGTACCAGTTAGATGGAGCACCAGCTCATTCAGTGGTGTCTGCAAGAGAGCGTTTGACTCAAATGTTCGGACAGCAGTGGATTGGCCGTTTTGGACCAGTGCGGTGGCCAGCGAGGTCACCAGATCTCACGCCCCTGGATTTCTTTCTGTGGGGTCACATAAAGAATGAGGTATACTCAACAGAAGTTAATACCGTTGAGGAATTAAAAAATAGAATAATAATATCCTTTAATAAATTGAAAGAAATGGCTGCTAATGGTGGCCTATTATCAAGAGTGAGAAATAACATTATACGTCGGTGTAGTTTGTGTATTCAAGAACACGGCGGACATATTGAAAATAAAAAAATTTAATGACTGGCGACATAACTAACTGGTCGAAGTGATTGTGAATAATAAATTGATTAGTGAATAACTCGCGGGTGAATGATGCCCAACTATTTGGTTAATAATCTGTGATTTGATATAATTGAGCATTAATAATAATATTAATAATGGCGCCAAAACATTCCGTCGCTGCGTCGGCCGTCGTCGGCGTCGCCGCGCAACCCCGCGAGCGGCCGCGCGCTGCCTCGCGCTTTATCATGAATGAAACCACGCGGCGTTGCCATTCTTACCGCAGGTCAGTGTACCAATTTTATAAATGGTGTTTTATTTTGTTTGCAGTTTTAAGCTATTTAGTTTGTTAGAAATTATTTTTTTTTTAATTTCGATGTTCGGATATATTTGATAGTTGACAAATGTTTCTATAAACCAGTATTGCCAGTGTTTTCATTTAAAGTCATATTGTCATCTCCACATTGTATATGTTTTCTTACTGTAAACCACTCAATAAAATTAATAATAGTGCAATATTTTTATGTTCATGTTCAAGCCCAAACGTCTTACAATGTGGTGGATGTCCTTTCTAGCAATCCTATCCTAATTTCTACCAATCCTACCCTACTTCCTACCATCCTATCCTAATTTCTACCAATATTACCCTACTTCCTACCAATCTAACCCTACTTTCTACCAATCTTACCCAAATTTCTACCAATCTTACCCTAATTTCCACCAATCTTACCCAAATTTCTACCAATCCTATCCAACTTTCTACCAATCTTACTATCCTAATTTCTACCAACCTTACCCAAATTTCTACCACTCCTATCCTAATTTCTACCAATCTTACCCTACTTCCTACCAATCTTACCCAAATTCCTACCAATCTTACCCAAATTTCTACCAATCCTACCCAAATTTCTACCAATCTTACCCAAATTTCTACCAAGCCTACCCAAATTTCTACCAAGCCTATCTAAGTTTCTTCCAACCTTACCCAAATTTCTACCAATCTTACACAAATTTCTACCAATCCTACCCAAATTTCTACCAATCTTACCCAAATTTCTACCAATCCTACCCAAATTTCTACCAATCTTACCCAAATTTCTACCAAGCCTACCCAAATTTCTACCAATCCTACCCTACTTTCTACCAATCCTACCCAAATTTCTACCACTCCTATCCTAATTTCTACCAATCTTACCCTACTTCCTACCAATCTTACCCTACTTTCTACCAATACTACCCAAATTTCTACCACTCCTATCCTAATTTCTACCAATCTTACCCTACTTTCTACCAACCTAATCCTTATTTCTACCAATCTTACCCTACTTCCTACCAATCTTACCCAAATTTCTACCAATCTTACCAAATTTCTACCAATCTTACCCAAATTTCTACCACTCCTATCCTAATTTCTACCAATATTACCCTACTTCCTACCAATCTTACCCTACTTTCTACCAATCCTACCCAAATTTCTACCACTCCTATCCTAATTTCTACCAATCTTACCCAAATTTCTACCAATCTTACCCAAATTTCTAACAATCTTTGCCAAATTTCTACCAATCTTACCCTACTTTCTACCAATCTTACCCAAATTTCTACCAATCTTACCCAAATTTCTAACAATCTTTGCCAAATTTCTACCAATCTTACCCTACTTTCTACCAATCTTACCCAAATTTCTACCAATCTAACCCAAATTTCTACCACTCCTATCCTAACTCCTACTAATCTTACCCAAATTTCTACAAATCTTACTTAAATTTCTAACAACCTTAGCCAAATTTCAACCAATATCACCCAAATTTCTACCAATCCTATCCAAATTTCTAACCTAATTTCTACCAATCTTATCCTACTTCGTACCATCCTATCCTAATTTCTACCACTCATATCCTAATTTCTACCAATCTTACCCTACTTCCTACCAATCTTACCCACATTTCTACCAATCTTACCCTACTTTCTACCAATCCAGGTGAAGTAATGAAGTTTTTTTTTATAATAATAAAAAAAAACTTCATTACTAGAATTTTTGTATCAAGTTGGTTAAATATAACCAACTTGATACAAAAATTCTTATCTATATTATGTTTTCTTTGTACTGTAAACCACTCCGGGTGATATTGGTAGAAATTTGGCTAAGGTTGTTAGAAATTTAAGTAAGATTTGTAGAAATTTGGGTAAGGTTGGTAGAAATTAGGATAGTAAGATTGGTAGAAAGTTGGATAGGATTGGTAGAAATTTGGGTAAGATTGGTAGAAATTAGGGTAAGATTGGTAGAAATTTGGGTAAGATTGGTAGAAAGTAGGGTTAGATTGGTAGAAATTTGGATAGGATTGGTAGGAAGTAGGGTAAGATTGGTAGAAATTAGGATATGAGTGGTAGAAATTTGGGTAGGATTGGTAGAAATTAGGATAGGATGGTACGAAGTAGGATAAGATTGGTAGAAATTAGGTTAGAAATTTGGATAGGATTGGTAGAAATTTGGGTGATATTGGTTGAAATTTGGCTAAGGTTGTTAGAAATTTAAATCCTAACCTAATTTCTACCATCCTATCCTAATTTCTACCAATCCTACCCAAATTTCTACCAATCTCACCCAAATTTCTACCAATCTTACCTTAATTTCTACCAATCTTACCCTAATTTCCACCAATCTTACCCAAATTTCTACCAATCCTATCCAACTTTCTACCAATCTTACTATCCTAATTTCTACCAACCTTACCCAAATTTCTACCACTCCTATCCTAATTTCTACCAATCTTACCCTACTTCCTACCAATCTTACCCTACTTTCTACCAATCCTACCCAAATTTCTACCACTCCTATCCTAATTTCTACCAATCTTACCCTACTTTCTACCAACCTAATCCTAATTTCTACCAATCCTACCCAAATTTCTACCAATCTTACCCAAATTTCTACCAATCTTACCCAAATTTCTACCAATCCTACCCAAATTTCTACCAATCTTACCCAAATTTCTACCAATCCTATCCAAATTTCTACCAATCTTACCCTACTTCCTACCAATCTTACCCTACTTTCTACCAATCCTACCCAAATTTCTACCACTCCTATCCTAATTTCTACCAATCTTACCCTACTTTCTACCAATCCTACCCAAATTTCTACCACTCCTATCCTAATTTCTACCAATCTTACCCTACTTCCTACCAATCTTACCCTACTTTCTACCAATCCTACCCAAATTTCTACCATTCCTATCCTAATTTCTACCAATCTTACCCTACTTTCTACCAACCTAATCCTTATTTCTACCAATCTTACCCTACTTCCTACCAATCTTACCCAAATTTCTACCAATCTTACCAAATTTCTACCAATCTTACCCAAATTTCTACCAATCGAGGTGTAGTATTGAAGTTTTTTTTATTATTTAACCAACTTGATACAAAAATTCTTATCTATATGTTTTCTTACTGTAAACCACTCAATAAAATTAATAATAGTGCAATATTTTTATGTTCATGTTCAGGCCCAAACGTCTTACAATGTGGTGGACGTCCTTTCTAGCAATCCTATCCTAATTTCTACCAATCCTATCCTACTTCCTACCATCCTATCCTAATTTCTACCAATCCTACCCAAATTTCTACCAATCTTACCCAAATTTCTACCAATCTTACCCAAATTTCTACCAATCCTATCCAAATTTCTACCAATCTTACCCAAATTTCTACCACTCCTATCCTAATTTCTACCAATATTACCCTACTTCCTACCAATCTTACCCTACTTTCTACCAATCCTACCCAAATTTCTACCACTCCTATCCTAATTTCTACCAATCTTACCCTACTTTCTACCAACCTAATCCTTATTTCTACCAATCTTACCCTACTTCCTACCAATCTTACCCAAATTTCTACCAGTCTTACCAAATTTCTACCAATCTTACCCAAATTTCTACCAATCGAGGTGTAGTATTGAAGTTTTTTTTATTATTTAACCAACTTGATACAAAAATTCTTATCTATATGTTTTCTTACTGTAAACCACTCAATAAAATTAATAATAGTGCAATATTTTTATGTTCATGTTCAAGCCCAAACGTCTTACAATGTGGTGGACGTCCTTTCTAGCAATCCTATCCTAATTTCTACCAATCCTATCCTACTTCCTACCATCCTATCCTAATTTCTACCAATCCTACCCAAATTTCTACCAATCTTACCCAAATTTCTACCAATCTTACCCAAATTTCTACCAATCCTATCCAAATTTCTACCAATCTTACCCAAATTTCTACCACTCCTATCCTAATTTCTACCAATATTACCCTACTTCCTACCAATCTTACCCTACTTTCTACCAATCCTACCCAAATTTCTACCACTCCTATCCTAATTTCTACCAATCTTACCCAAATTTCTACCAATCTTACCCTACTTTCTACCAATCCTACCCAAATTTCTACCACTCCTATCCTAATTTCTACCAATCTTACCCAAATTTCTACCAATCCTACCCAAATTTCTACCAATCTTACCCAAATTTCTACCAATCCTACCCAAATTTCTACCAATCTTACCCAAATTTCTACCAATCTAACCCAAATTTCTACCAATCTTACCCAAATTTCTACCAATCTTACCCAAATTTCTACCAATCCTACCCAAATTTCTACCAATCTTACCCAAATTTCTACTAATCTTACCCAAATTTCTACCAATCTTACCAAATTTCTACCAATCTTACCCAAATTTCTACAAATCGAGGTGTAGTATTGAAGTTTTTTTTTATTATTTTACCAACTTGATAAAAAAATTCTTATCTATATGTTTTCTTACTGTAAACCACTCAATAAAATTAAAAATAGTGCAATATTTTTATGTTCACGTTCAAGCCCAAACGTCTTACAATGTGGTGGATGTCCTTTCTAGCAATCCTATCCTAATTTCTACCAATCCTATCCTACTTCTTACCATCCTATCTTAATTTCTACCAATCCTACCCAAATTTCTACCAATCTTACCCAAATTTCTACCAATCTTACCCAAATTTCTACCAATCCTACCCAAATTTCTACCAATCTTACCCAAATTTCTACCAATCCTATCCAAATTTCTACCAATCTTACCCTACTTCCTACCAATCTTACCCTACTTTCTACCAATCCTACCCAAATTTCTACCACTCCTATCCTAATTTCTACCAATCTTACCCGACTTCCTACCAATCTTACCCTACTTTCTACCAATCCTACCCAAATTTCTACCACTCCTATCCTAATTTCTACCAATCTTATCCTACTTTCTACCAACCTAATCCTTATTTCTACCAATCTTACCCTACTTCCTACCAATCTTACCTAAATTTCTACCAATCTTACCAAATTTCTACCAATCTTACCCAAATTTCTACCAATCGAGGTGTAGTATTGAAGTTTTTTTTATTATTTAACTACCTTGATACAAAAATTCTTATCTATATGTTTTCTTACTGTAAACCACTCAATAAAATTAATAATAGTGCAATATTTTTATGTTCATGTTCAAGCCCAAACGTCTTACAATGTGGTGGATGTCCTTTCTAGCAATCCTATCCTAATTTCTACCAATCCTACCCTACTTCCTACCATCCTATCCTAATTTCTACCAATATTACCCTACTTCCTACCAATCTAACCCTACTTTCTACCAATCTTACCCAAATTTCTACCAATCTTACCCTAATTTCCACCAATCTTACCCAAATTTCTACCAATACTATCCAACTTTCTACCAATCTTACTATCCTAATTTCTACCAACCTTACCCAAATTTCTACCACTCCTATCCTAATTTCTACCAATCTTACCCTACTTCCTACCAAGCTTACCCAAATTCCTACCAATCTTACCCAAATTTCTACCAATCCTACCAAAATTTCTACCAATCTTACCCAAATTTCTACCAAGCCTACCCAAATTTCTACCAAGCCTATCTAAGTTTCTTCCAACCTTACCCAAATTTCTACCAATCTTACACAAATTTCTACCAATCCTACCCAAATTTCTACCAATCTTACCCAAATTTCTACCAATCCTACCCAAATTTCTACCAATCTTACCCAAATTTCTACCAAGCCTACCCAAATTTCTACCAATCCTACCCTACTTTCTACCAATCCTACCCAAATTTCTACCACTCCTATCCTAATTTCTACCAATCTTACCCTACTTCCTACCAATCTTACCCTACTTTCTACCAATACTACCCAAATTTCTACCACTCCTATCCTAATTTCTACCAATCTTACCCTACTTTCTACCAACCTAATCCTTATTTCTACCAATCTTACCCTACTTCCTACCAATCTTACCCAAATTTCTACCAATCGAGGTGTAGTATTGAAGTTTTTTTTATTATTTAACCAACTTGATACAAAAATTCTTATCTATATGTTTTCTTACTGTAAACCACTCAATAAAATTAATAATAGTGCAATATTTTTATGTTCATGTTCAAGCCCAAACGTCTTACAATGTGGTGGACGTCCTTTCTAGCAATCCTATCCTAATTTCTACCAATCCTGTCCTACTTCCTACCATCCTATCCTAATTTCTACCAATCCTACCCAAATTTCTACCAATCTTACCCAAATTTCTACCAATCTTACCCAAATTTCTACCAATCCTATCCAAATTTCTACCAATCTTACCCAAATTTCTACCACGCCTATCCTAATTTCTACCAATATTACCCTACTTCCTACCAATCTTACCCTACTTTCTACCAATCCTACCCAAATTTCTACCAATCCTACCCAAATTTCTACCAATCTTACCCAAATTTCTACCAATCTAACCCAAATTTCTACCAATCTTACCCAAATTTCTACCAATCCTACCCAAATTTCTACCAATCTTACCCAAATTTCTACTAATCTTACCCAAATTTCTACCAATCTTACCAAATTTCTACCAATCTTACCCAAATTTCTACTAATCGAGGTGTAGTATTGAAGTTTTTTTTTATTATTTTACCAACTTGATAAAAAAATTCTTATCTATATGTTTTCTTACTGTAAACCACTCAATAAAATTAAAAATAGTGCAATATTTTTATGTTCACGTTCAAGCCCAAACGTCTTACAATGTGGTGGATGTCCTTTCTAGCAATCCTATCCTAATTTCTACCAATCCTATCCTACTTCTTACCATCCTATCCTAATTTCTACCAATCCTACCAAAATTTCTACCAATCTTACCCAAATTTCTACCAAGCCTACCCAAATTTCTACCAAGCCTATCTAAGTTTCTTCCAACCTTACCCAAATTTCTACCAATCTTACACAAATTTCTACCAATCCTACCCAAATTTCTACCAATCTTACCCAAATTTCTACCAATCCTACCCAAATTTCTACCAATCTTACCCAAATTTCTACCAAGCCTACCCAAATTTCTACCAATCCTACCCTACTTTCTACCAATCCTACCCAAATTTCTACCACTCCTATCCTAATTTCTACCAATCTTACCCTACTTCCTACCAATCTTACCCTACTTTCTACCAATACTACCCAAATTTCTACCACTCCTATCCTAATTTCTACCAATCTTACCCTACTTTCTACCAACCTAATCCTTATTTCTACCAATCTTACCCTACTTCCTACCAATCTTACCCAAATTTCTACCAGTCTTACCAAATTTCTACCAATCTTACCCAAATTTCTACCAATCGAGGTGTAGTATTGAAGTTTTTTTTATTATTTAACCAACTTGATACAAAAATTCTTATCTATATGTTTTCTTACTGTAAACCACTCAATAAAATTAATAATAGTGCAATATTTTTATGTTCATGTTCAAGCCCAAACGTCTTACAATGTGGTGGACGTCCTTTCTAGCAATCCTATCCTAATTTCTACCAATCCTGTCCTACTTCCTACCATCCTATCCTAATTTCTACCAATCCTACCCAAATTTCTACCAATCTTACCCAAATTTCTACCAATCTTACCCAAATTTCTACCAATCCTATCCAAATTTCTACCAATCTTACCCAAATTTCTACCACGCCTATCCTAATTTCTACCAATATTACCCTACTTCCTACCAATCTTACCCTACTTTCTACCAATCCTACCCAAATTTCTACCAATCCTACCCAAATTTCTACCAATCTTACCCAAATTTCTACCAATCTAACCCAAATTTCTACCAATCTTACCCAAATTTCTACCAATCTTACCCAAATTTCTACCAATCCTACCCAAATTTCTACCAATCTTACCCAAATTTCTACTAATCTTACCCAAATTTCTACCAATCTTACCAAATTTCTACCAATCTTACCCAAATTTCTACTAATCGAGGTGTAGTATTGAAGTTTTTTTTTATTATTTTACCAACTTGATAAAAAAATTCTTATCTATATGTTTTCTTACTGTAAACCACTCAATAAAATTAAAAATAGTGCAATATTTTTATGTTCACGTTCAAGCCCAAACGTCTTACAATGTGGTGGATGTCCTTTCTAGCAATCCTATCCTAATTTCTACCAATCCTATCCTACTTCTTACCATCCTATCCTAATTTCTACCAATCCTACCCAAATTTCTACCAATCTTACCCAAATTTCTACCAATCTTACCCAAATTTCTACCAATCCTACCCAAATTTCTACCAATCTTACCCAAATTTCTACCAATCCTATCCAAATTTCTACCAATCTTACCCTACTTCCTACCAATCTTACCCTACTTTCTACCAATCCTACCCAAATTTCTACCACTCCTATCCTAATTTCTACCAATCTTACCCGACTTCCTACCAATCTTACCCTACTTTCTACCAATCCTACCCAAATTTCTACCACTCCTATCCTAATTTCTACCAATCTTACCCTACTTTCTACCAACCTAATCCTTATTTCTACCAATCTTACCCTACTTCCTACCAATCTTACCCAAATTTCTACCAATCTTACCAAATTTCTACCAATCTTACCCAAATTTCTACCAATCGAGGTGTAGTATTGAAGTTTTTTTTATTATTTAACTACCTTGATACAAAAATTCTTATCTATATGTTTTCTTACTGTAAACCACTCAATAAAATTAATAATAGTGCAATATTTTTATGTTCATGTTCAAGCCCAAACGTCTTACAATGTGGTGGATGTCCTTTCTAGCAATCCTATCCTAATTTCTACCAATCCTACCCTACTTCCTACCATCCTATCCTAATTTCTACCAATATTACCCTACTTCCTACCAATCTAACCCTACTTTCTACCAATCTTACCCAAATTTCTACCAATCTTACCCTAATTTCCACCAATCTTACCCAAATTTCTACCAATCCTATCCAACTTTCTACCAATCTTACTATCCTAATTTCTACCAACCTTACCCAAATTTCTACCACTCCTATCCTAATTTCTACCAATCTTACCCTACTTCCTACCAATCTTACCCAAATTCCTACCAATCTTACCCAAATTTCTACCAATCCTACCCAAATTTCTACCAATCTTACCCAAATTTCTACCAAGCCTACCCAAATTTCTACCAAGCCTATCTAAGTTTCTTCCAACCTTACCCAAATTTCTACCAATCTTACACAAATTTCTACCAATCCTACCCAAATTTCTACCAATCTTACCCAAATTTCTACCAATCCTACCCAAATTTCTACCAATCTTACCCAAATTTCTACCAAGCCTACCCAAATTTCTACCAATCCTACCCTACTTTCTACCAATCCTACCCAAATTTCTACCACTCCTATCCTAATTTCTACCAATCTTACCCTACTTCCTACCAATCTTACCCTACTTTCTACCAATACTACCCAAATTTCTACCACTCCTATCCTAATTTCTACCAATCTTACCCTACTTTCTACCAACCTAATCCTTATTTCTACCAATCTTACCCTACTTCCTACCAATCTTACCCAAATTTCTACCAATCTTACCAAATTTCTACCAATCTTACCCAAATTTCTACCACTCCTATCCTAATTTCTACCAATATTACCCTACTTCCTACCAATCTTACCCTACTTTCTACCAATCCTACCCAAATTTCTACCACTCCTATCCTAATTTCTACCAATCTTACCCAAATTTCTACCAATCTTACCCAAATTTCTAACAATCTTTGCCAAATTTCTACCAATCTTACCCTACTTTCTACCAATCTTACCCAAATTTCTACCAATCTTACCCAAATTTCTAACAATCTTTGCCAAATTTCTACCAATCTTACCCTACTTTCTACCAATCTTACCCAAATTTCTACCAATCTAACCCAAATTTCTACCACTCCTATCCTAACTCCTACTAATCTTACCCAAATTTCTACAAATCTTACTTAAATTTCTAACAACCTTAGCCAAATTTCAACCAATATCACCCAAATTTCTACCAATCCTATCCAAATTTCTAACCTAATTTCTACCAATCTTATCCTACTTCGTACCATCCTATCCTAATTTCTACCACTCATATCCTAATTTCTACCAATCTTACCCTACTTCCTACCAATCTTACCCACATTTCTACCAATCTTACCCTACTTTCTACCAATCCAGGTGAAGTAATGAAGTTTTTTTTTATAATAATAAAAAAAAACTTCATTACTAGAATTTTTGTATCAAGTTGGTTAAATATAACCAACTTGATACAAAAATTCTTATCTATATTATGTTTTCTTTGTACTGTAAACCACTCCGGGTGATATTGGTAGAAATTTGGCTAAGGTTGTTAGAAATTTAAGTAAGATTTGTAGAAATTTGGGTAAGGTTGGTAGAAATTAGGATAGTAAGATTGGTAGAAAGTTGGATAGGATTGGTAGAAATTTGGGTAAGATTGGTAGAAATTAGGGTAAGATTGGTAGAAATTTGGGTAAGATTGGTAGAAAGTAGGGTTAGATTGGTAGAAATTTGGATAGGATTGGTAGGAAGTAGGGTAAGATTGGTAGAAATTAGGATATGAGTGGTAGAAATTTGGGTAGGATTGGTAGAAATTAGGATAGGATGGTACGAAGTAGGATAAGATTGGTAGAAATTAGGTTAGAAATTTGGATAGGATTGGTAGAAATTTGGGTGATATTGGTTGAAATTTGGCTAAGGTTGTTAGAAATTTAAATCCTAACCTAATTTCTACCATCCTATCCTAATTTCTACCAATCCTACCCAAATTTCTACCAATCTCACCCAAATTTCTACCAATCTTACCTTAATTTCTACCAATCTTACCCAAATTTCTACCAATCCTATCCAACTTTCTACCAATCTTACTATCCTAATTTCTACCAACCTTACCCAAATTTCTACCACTCCTATCCTAATTTCTAACAATCTTACCCAAATTTCTACCAATCTTACCCTAATTTCTACCAATCTTACCCAAATTTCTACCAATCCTATCCAAATTTCTACCAATCGAGGTGTAGTAATGAAGTTTTTTTTTATTATTTAACCAACTTGATACAAAAATTCTTATCTATATGTTTTCTTTGTACTGTAAACCACTCAATAAAATTTATAATAGTGCAATATTTTTATGTTCATGTTCAAGCCCAAACGTCTTACAATGTGGTGGACGTCCTTTCTAGCAATCCTATCCTAATTTCTACCAATCCTGTCCTACTTCCTACCATCCTATCCTAATTTCTACCAATCCTACCCAAATTTCTACCAATCTTACCCAAATTTCTACCAATCTTACCCAAATTTCTACCAATCCTATCCAAATTTCTACCAATCTTACCCAAATTTCTACCACGCCTATCCTAATTTCTACCAATATTACCCTACTTCCTACCAATCTTACCCTACTTTCTACCAATCCTACCCAAATTTCTACCAATCCTACCCAAATTTCTACCAATCTTACCCAAATTTCTACCAATCTAACCCAAATTTCTACCAATCTTACCCAAATTTCTACCAATCTTACCCAAATTTCTACCAATCCTACCCAAATTTCTACCAATCTTACCCAAATTTCTACTAATCTTACCCAAATTTCTACCAATCTTACCAAATTTCTACCAATCTTACCCAAATTTCTACTAATCGAGGTGTAGTATTGAAGTTTTTTTTTATTATTTTACCAACTTGATAAAAAAATTCTTATCTATATGTTTTCTTACTGTAAACCACTCAATAAAATTAAAAATAGTGCAATATTTTTATGTTCACGTTCAAGCCCAAACGTCTTACAATGTGGTGGATGTCCTTTCTAGCAATCCTATCCTAATTTCTACCAATCCTATCCTACTTCTTACCATCCTATCCTAATTTCTACCAATCCTACCCAAATTTCTACCAATCTTACCCAAATTTCTACCAATCTTACCCAAATTTCTACCAATCCTACCCAAATTTCTACCAATCTTACCCAAATTTCTACCAATCCTATCCAAATTTCTACCAATCTTACCCTACTTCCTACCAATCTTACCCTACTTTCTACCAATCCTACCCAAATTTCTACCACTCCTATCCTAATTTCTACCAATCTTACCCGACTTCCTACCAATCTTACCCTACTTTCTACCAATCCTACCCAAATTTCTACCACTCCTATCCTAATTTCTACCAATCTTACCCTACTTTCTACCAACCTAATCCTTATTTCTACCAATCTTACCCTACTTCCTACCAATCTTACCCAAATTTCTACCAATCTTACCAAATTTCTACCAATCTTACCCAAATTTCTACCAATCGAGGTGTAGTATTGAAGTTTTTTTTATTATTTAACTACCTTGATACAAAAATTCTTATCTATATGTTTTCTTACTGTAAACCACTCAATAAAATTAATAATAGTGCAATATTTTTATGTTCATGTTCAAGCCCAAACGTCTTACAATGTGGTGGATGTCCTTTCTAGCAATCCTATCCTAATTTCTACCAATCCTACCCTACTTCCTACCATCCTATCCTAATTTCTACCAATATTACCCTACTTCCTACCAATCTAACCCTACTTTCTACCAATCTTACCCAAATTTCTACCAATCTTACCCTAATTTCCACCAATCTTACCCAAATTTCTACCAATCCTATCCAACTTTCTACCAATCTTACTATCCTAATTTCTACCAACCTTACCCAAATTTCTACCACTCCTATCCTAATTTCTACCAATCTTACCCTACTTCCTACCAATCTTACCCAAATTCCTACCAATCTTACCCAAATTTCTACCAATCCTACCCAAATTTCTACCAATCTTACCCAAATTTCTACCAAGCCTACCCAAATTTCTACCAAGCCTATCTAAGTTTCTTCCAACCTTACCCAAATTTCTACCAATCTTACACAAATTTCTACCAATCCTACCCAAATTTCTACCAATCTTACCCAAATTTCTACCAATCCTACCCAAATTTCTACCAATCTTACCCAAATTTCTACCAAGCCTACCCAAATTTCTACCAATCCTACCCTACTTTCTACCAATCCTACCCAAATTTCTACCACTCCTATCCTAATTTCTACCAATCTTACCCTACTTCCTACCAATCTTACCCTACTTTCTACCAATACTACCCAAATTTCTACCACTCCTATCCTAATTTCTACCAATCTTACCCTACTTTCTACCAACCTAATCCTTATTTCTACCAATCTTACCCTACTTCCTACCAATCTTACCCAAATTTCTACCAATCTTACCAAATTTCTACCAATCTTACCCAAATTTCTACCACTCCTATCCTAATTTCTACCAATATTACCCTACTTCCTACCAATCTTACCCTACTTTCTACCAATCCTACCCAAATTTCTACCACTCCTATCCTAATTTCTACCAATCTTACCCAAATTTCTACCAATCTTACCCAAATTTCTAACAATCTTTGCCAAATTTCTACCAATCTTACCCTACTTTCTACCAATCTTACCCAAATTTCTACCAATCTTACCCAAATTTCTAACAATCTTTGCCAAATTTCTACCAATCTTACCCTACTTTCTACCAATCTTACCCAAATTTCTACCAATCTAACCCAAATTTCTACCACTCCTATCCTAACTCCTACTAATCTTACCCAAATTTCTACAAATCTTACTTAAATTTCTAACAACCTTAGCCAAATTTCAACCAATATCACCCAAATTTCTACCAATCCTATCCAAATTTCTAACCTAATTTCTACCAATCTTATCCTACTTCGTACCATCCTATCCTAATTTCTACCACTCATATCCTAATTTCTACCAATCTTACCCTACTTCCTACCAATCTTACCCACATTTCTACCAATCTTACCCTACTTTCTACCAATCCAGGTGAAGTAATGAAGTTTTTTTTTATAATAATAAAAAAAAACTTCATTACTAGAATTTTTGTATCAAGTTGGTTAAATATAACCAACTTGATACAAAAATTCTTATCTATATTATGTTTTCTTTGTACTGTAAACCACTCCGGGTGATATTGGTAGAAATTTGGCTAAGGTTGTTAGAAATTTAAGTAAGATTTGTAGAAATTTGGGTAAGGTTGGTAGAAATTAGGATAGTAAGATTGGTAGAAAGTTGGATAGGATTGGTAGAAATTTGGGTAAGATTGGTAGAAATTAGGGTAAGATTGGTAGAAATTTGGGTAAGATTGGTAGAAAGTAGGGTTAGATTGGTAGAAATTTGGATAGGATTGGTAGGAAGTAGGGTAAGATTGGTAGAAATTAGGATATGAGTGGTAGAAATTTGGGTAGGATTGGTAGAAATTAGGATAGGATGGTACGAAGTAGGATAAGATTGGTAGAAATTAGGTTAGAAATTTGGATAGGATTGGTAGAAATTTGGGTGATATTGGTTGAAATTTGGCTAAGGTTGTTAGAAATTTAAATCCTAACCTAATTTCTACCATCCTATCCTAATTTCTACCAATCCTACCCAAATTTCTACCAATCTCACCCAAATTTCTACCAATCTTACCTTAATTTCTACCAATCTTACCCAAATTTCTACCAATCCTATCCAACTTTCTACCAATCTTACTATCCTAATTTCTACCAACCTTACCCAAATTTCTACCACTCCTATCCTAATTTCTAACAATCTTACCCAAATTTCTACCAATCTTACCCTAATTTCTACCAATCTTACCCAAATTTCTACCAATCCTATCCAAATTTCTACCAATCGAGGTGTAGTAATGAAGTTTTTTTTTATTATTTAACCAACTTGATACAAAAATTCTTATCTATATGTTTTCTTTGTACTGTAAACCACTCAATAAAATTTATAATAGTGCAATATTTTTATGTTCATGTTCAAGCCCAAACGTCTTACAATGTGGTGGATGTCCTTTCTACCAATCCTATCCTAATTTCTACCAATCTTATCCTACTTCGTACCATCCTTCCAATCTTAAAATCTTATCCAATTTCTACAAATCTTTTGTAGAAATTTGGGTAAGATTAGTAGGAGTTAGGATAGGAGTGGTAGAAATTTGGGTTAGATTGGTAGAAATTTGGGTAAGATTGGTAGAAATAAGGATTAGGTTGGTAGAAAGTAGGGTAAGATTGGTAGAAATTAGAATAGGAGTGGTAGAAATTCGGGTAGGATTGGTAGAAAGTAGGGTAAGATTGGTAGGAAGTAGGGTAAGATTGGTAGAAATTTGGATAGGATTGGTAGAAATTTGGGTAAGATTGGTAGAAATTTGGGTAGGATTGGTAGAAATTTGGGTAAGATTGGTAGAAATTTGGGTAAGATTGGTAGAAATTTGGGTAGGATTGGTAGAAATTAGGATAGGATGGTAAGAAGTAGGATAGGATTGGTAGAAATTAGGATAGGATTGCTAGAAAGGACATCCACCACATTGTAAGACGTTTGGGCTTGAACGTGAACATAAAAATATTGCACTATTATTATATATTACACAGTAAGAAAACATATAGATAAGATTTTTTGTATCAAGTTGGTAAAATAATAAAAAAAAACTTCAATACTACACCTCGATTTGTAGAAATTTGGGTAAGATTGGTAGAAATTTGGTAAGATTGGTAGAAATTTGGGTAAGATTAGTAGGAAGTAGGGTAAGATTGGTAGAAATTAGGATAGCAGTGGTAGAAATTTGGGTAGGATTGGTAGAAAGTAGGGCTAGATTGGTAGGAAGTAGGGTAATATTGGTAGAAATTTAGGATAGGAGTGGTAGAAATTTGGGTAAGATTGGTAGAAATAAGGATTAGGTTGGTAGAAAGTAGGGTAAGATTGGTAGAAATTAGAATAGGAGTGGTAGAAATTCGGGTAGGATTGGTAGAAATTTGGGTAGGATTGGTAGAAATTAGGATAGGATGGTAAGAAGTAGGATAGGATTGGTAGAAATTAGGATAGGATTGCTAGAAAGGACATCCACCACATTGTAAGACGTTTGGGCTTGAACGTGAACATAAAAATATTGCACTATTATTATATATTACACAGTAAGAAAACATATAGATAAGATTTTTTGTATCAAGTTGGTAAAATAATAAAAAAAAACTTCAATACTACACCTCGATTTGTAGAAATTTGGGTAAGATTGGTAGAAATTTGGTAAGATTGGTAGAAATTTGGGTAAGATTAGTAGGAAGTAGGGTAAGATTGGTAGAAATTAGGATAGCAGTGGTAGAAATTTGGGTAGGATTGGTAGAAAGTAGGGCTAGATTGGTAGGAAGTAGGGTAATATTGGTAGAAATTTAGGATAGGAGTGGTAGAAATTTGGGTAAGATTGGTAGAAATTTGGATAGGATTGGTAGAAATTTGGGTAAGATTAGTAGAAATTTGGGTAGGATTGGTAGAAATTTGGGTAAGATTGGTAGAAATTTGGATAGGATTGGTAGAAATTTGGGTAAGATTGGTAGAAATTTGGGTAGGATTGGTAGAAATTTGGGCAAGATTGGTAGAAATTTGGGTAAGATTGGTAGAAATTTGGGTAGGATTGGTAGAAATTTGGGTAAGATTGGTAGAAATTTGGGTAAGGTTGGTAGAAACTTAGATAGGATTGGTAGAAATTTGGGTGATATTGGTAGAAATTTGGGTAAGGTTGTTAGAAATTTAAGTAAGATTTGTAGAAATTTGGGTAAGATTGTTAGAAATTAGGATAGGAGTGGTAGAAATTTGGGTAAGGTTGGTAGAAATTAGGATAGTAAGATTGGTAGAAAGTTGGATAGCTCTACCAATCTTACCCAAATTTCTAATAATATTACCCTACTTCCTACCAATCTAACCCTACTTTCTACCAATCTTACCCAAATTTCTAACAACCTTACCCAAATTTCTACCAATATCACCCAAATTTCTACCAATCCTATCTAAGTTTCTACCAACCTTACCCAAATTTCTACCAATCTTACCCAAATTTCTACCAATCCTACCCAAATTTCTACCAATCTTACCCAAATTTCTACCAATCTTACTTAAATTTCTAACAACCTTACCCAAATTTCTACCAATATCACCCAAATTTCTACCAATCCTATCTAAGTTTCTACCAACCTTACCCAAATTTCTACCAATCTTACCCAAATTTCTACCAATCCTACCCAAATTTCTACCAATCTTACCCAAATTTCTACCAATCTTGCCCAAATTTCTACCAATCCTACCCAAATTTCTACCAATCTTACCCAAATTTCTACCAAGCCTACCCAAATTTCTACCAAGCCTATCTAAGTTTCTTCCAACCTTACCCAAATTTCTACCAATCTTACACAAATTTCTACCAATCCTACCCAAATTTCTACCAATCTTACCCAAATTTCTACCAATCCTACCCAAATTTCTACCAATCTTACCCAAATTTCTACCAAGCCTACCCAAATTTCTACCAATCCTACCCTACTTTCTACCAATCCTACCCAAATTTCTACCACTCCTATCCTAATTTCTACCAATCTTACCCTACTTCCTACCAATCTTACCCTACTTTCTACCAATACTACCCAAATTTCTACCACTCCTATCCTAATTTCTACCAATCTTACCCTACTTTCTACCAACCTAATCCTTATTTCTACCAATCTTACCCTACTTCCTACCAATCTTACCCAAATTTCTACCAATCTTACCAAATTTCTACCAATCTTACCCAAATTTCTACCACTCCTATCCTAATTTCTACCAATATTACCCTACTTCCTACCAATCTTACCCTACTTTCTACCAATCCTACCCAAATTTCTACCACTCCTATCCTAATTTCTACCAATCTTACCCAAATTTCTACCAATCTTACCCAAATTTCTAACAATCTTTGCCAAATTTCTACCAATCTTACCCTACTTTCTACCAATCTTACCCAAATTTCTACCAATCTTACCCAAATTTCTAACAATCTTTGCCAAATTTCTACCAATCTTACCCTACTTTCTACCAATCTTACCCAAATTTCTACCAATCTAACCCAAATTTCTACCACTCCTATCCTAACTCCTACTAATCTTACCCAAATTTCTACAAATCTTACTTAAATTTCTAACAACCTTAGCCAAATTTCAACCAATATCACCCAAATTTCTACCAATCCTATCCAAATTTCTAACCTAATTTCTACCAATCTTATCCTACTTCGTACCATCCTATCCTAATTTCTACCACTCATATCCTAATTTCTACCAATCTTACCCTACTTCCTACCAATCTTACCCACATTTCTACCAATCTTACCCTACTTTCTACCAATCCAGGTGAAGTAATGAAGTTTTTTTTTATAATAATAAAAAAAAACTTCATTACTAGAATTTTTGTATCAAGTTGGTTAAATATAACCAACTTGATACAAAAATTCTTATCTATATTATGTTTTCTTTGTACTGTAAACCACTCCGGGTGATATTGGTAGAAATTTGGCTAAGGTTGTTAGAAATTTAAGTAAGATTTGTAGAAATTTGGGTAAGGTTGGTAGAAATTAGGATAGTAAGATTGGTAGAAAGTTGGATAGGATTGGTAGAAATTTGGGTAAGATTGGTAGAAATTAGGGTAAGATTGGTAGAAATTTGGGTAAGATTGGTAGAAAGTAGGGTTAGATTGGTAGAAATTTGGATAGGATTGGTAGGAAGTAGGGTAAGATTGGTAGAAATTAGGATATGAGTGGTAGAAATTTGGGTAGGATTGGTAGAAATTAGGATAGGATGGTACGAAGTAGGATAAGATTGGTAGAAATTAGGTTAGAAATTTGGATAGGATTGGTAGAAATTTGGGTGATATTGGTTGAAATTTGGCTAAGGTTGTTAGAAATTTAAATCCTAACCTAATTTCTACCATCCTATCCTAATTTCTACCAATCCTACCCAAATTTCTACCAATCTCACCCAAATTTCTACCAATCTTACCTTAATTTCTACCAATCTTACCCAAATTTCTACCAATCCTATCCAACTTTCTACCAATCTTACTATCCTAATTTCTACCAACCTTACCCAAATTTCTACCACTCCTATCCTAATTTCTAACAATCTTACCCAAATTTCTACCAATCTTACCCTAATTTCTACCAATCTTACCCAAATTTCTACCAATCCTATCCAAATTTCTACCAATCGAGGTGTAGTAATGAAGTTTTTTTTTATTATTTAACCAACTTGATACAAAAATTCTTATCTATATGTTTTCTTTGTACTGTAAACCACTCAATAAAATTTATAATAGTGCAATATTTTTATGTTCATGTTCAAGCCCAAACGTCTTACAATGTGGTGGATGTCCTTTCTACCAATCCTATCCTAATTTCTACCAATCTTATCCTACTTCGTACCATCCTTCCAATCTTAAAATCTTATCCAATTTCTACAAATCTTTTGTAGAAATTTGGGTAAGATTAGTAGGAGTTAGGATAGGAGTGGTAGAAATTTGGGTTAGATTGGTAGAAATTTGGGTAAGATTGGTAGAAATAAGGATTAGGTTGGTAGAAAGTAGGGTAAGATTGGTAGAAATTAGAATAGGAGTGGTAGAAATTCGGGTAGGATTGGTAGAAAGTAGGGTAAGATTGGTAGGAAGTAGGGTAAGATTGGTAGAAATTTGGATAGGATTGGTAGAAATTTGGGTAAGATTGGTAGAAATTTGGGTAGGATTGGTAGAAATTTGGGTAAGATTGGTAGAAATTTGGGTAAGATTGGTAGAAATTTGGGTAGGATTGGTAGAAATTAGGATAGGATGGTAAGAAGTAGGATAGGATTGGTAGAAATTAGGATAGGATTGCTAGAAAGGACATCCACCACATTGTAAGACGTTTGGGCTTGAACGTGAACATAAAAATATTGCACTATTATTATATATTACACAGTAAGAAAACATATAGATAAGATTTTTTGTATCAAGTTGGTAAAATAATAAAAAAAAACTTCAATACTACACCTCGATTTGTAGAAATTTGGGTAAGATTGGTAGAAATTTGGTAAGATTGGTAGAAATTTGGGTAAGATTAGTAGGAAGTAGGGTAAGATTGGTAGAAATTAGGATAGCAGTGGTAGAAATTTGGGTAGGATTGGTAGAAAGTAGGGCTAGATTGGTAGGAAGTAGGGTAATATTGGTAGAAATTTAGGATAGGAGTGGTAGAAATTTGGGTAAGATTGGTAGAAATAAGGATTAGGTTGGTAGAAAGTAGGGTAAGATTGGTAGAAATTAGAATAGGAGTGGTAGAAATTCGGGTAGGATTGGTAGAAATTTGGGTAGGATTGGTAGAAATTAGGATAGGATGGTAAGAAGTAGGATAGGATTGGTAGAAATTAGGATAGGATTGCTAGAAAGGACATCCACCACATTGTAAGACGTTTGGGCTTGAACGTGAACATAAAAATATTGCACTATTATTATATATTACACAGTAAGAAAACATATAGATAAGATTTTTTGTATCAAGTTGGTAAAATAATAAAAAAAAACTTCAATACTACACCTCGATTTGTAGAAATTTGGGTAAGATTGGTAGAAATTTGGTAAGATTGGTAGAAATTTGGGTAAGATTAGTAGGAAGTAGGGTAAGATTGGTAGAAATTAGGATAGCAGTGGTAGAAATTTGGGTAGGATTGGTAGAAAGTAGGGCTAGATTGGTAGGAAGTAGGGTAATATTGGTAGAAATTTAGGATAGGAGTGGTAGAAATTTGGGTAAGATTGGTAGAAATTTGGATAGGATTGGTAGAAATTTGGGTAAGATTAGTAGAAATTTGGGTAGGATTGGTAGAAATTTGGGTAAGATTGGTAGAAATTTGGATAGGATTGGTAGAAATTTGGGTAAGATTGGTAGAAATTTGGGTAGGATTGGTAGAAATTTGGGCAAGATTGGTAGAAATTTGGGTAAGATTGGTAGAAATTTGGGTAGGATTGGTAGAAATTTGGGTAAGATTGGTAGAAATTTGGGTAAGGTTGGTAGAAACTTAGATAGGATTGGTAGAAATTTGGGTGATATTGGTAGAAATTTGGGTAAGGTTGTTAGAAATTTAAGTAAGATTTGTAGAAATTTGGGTAAGATTGTTAGAAATTAGGATAGGAGTGGTAGAAATTTGGGTAAGGTTGGTAGAAATTAGGATAGTAAGATTGGTAGAAAGTTGGATAGCTCTACCAATCTTACCCAAATTTCTAATAATATTACCCTACTTCCTACCAATCTAACCCTACTTTCTACCAATCTTACCCAAATTTCTAACAACCTTACCCAAATTTCTACCAATATCACCCAAATTTCTACCAATCCTATCTAAGTTTCTACCAACCTTACCCAAATTTCTACCAATCTTACCCAAATTTCTACCAATCCTACCCAAATTTCTACCAATCTTACCCAAATTTCTACCAATCTTACTTAAATTTCTAACAACCTTACCCAAATTTCTACCAATATCACCCAAATTTCTACCAATCCTATCTAAGTTTCTACCAACCTTACCCAAATTTCTACCAATCTTACCCAAATTTCTACCAATCCTACCCAAATTTCTACCAATCTTACCCAAATTTCTACCAATCTTGCCCAAATTTCTACCAATCCTACCCAAATTTCTACCAATCTTACCCAAATTTCTACCAATCCTATCCAAATTTCTACCAATCTTACCCAAATTTCTACCAATCCTACCCAAATTTCTACTAATCTTACCCAAATTTCTACCAATCCTATCCAAATTTCTACCAATCTTACCCAAATTTCTACCACTCCTATCCTAAATTTCTACCAATATTACCCTACTTCCTACCAATCTAGCCCTACTTTCTACCAATCCTACCCAAATTTCTACCACTGCTATCCTAATTTCTACCAATCTTACCCTACTTCCTACTAATCTTACCCAAATTTCTACCAATCTTACCAAATTTCTACCAATCTTACCCAAATTTCTACAAATCGAGGTGTAGTATTGAAGTTTTTTTTTATTATTTTACCAACTTGATACAAAAAATCTTATCTATATGTTTTCTTACTGTGTAATATATAATAATAGTGCAATATTTTTATGTTCACGTTCAAGCCCAAACGTCTTACAATGTGGTGGATGTCCTTTCTAGCAATCCTATCCTAATTTCTACCAATCCTATCCTACTTCTTACCATCCTATCCTAATTTCTACCAATCCTACCCAAATTTCTACCAATCCTACCCGAATTTCTACCACTCCTATTCTAATTTCTACCAATCTTACCCTACTTTCTACCAACCTAATCCTTATTTCTACCAATCTTACCCAAATTTCTACCACTCCTATCCTAAATTTCTACCAATATTACCCTACTTCCTACCAATCTAGCCCTACTTTCTACCAATCCTACCCAAATTTCTACCACTGCTATCCTAATTTCTACCAATCTTACCCTACTTCCTACTAATCTTACCCAAATTTCTACCAATCTTACCAAATTTCTACCAATCTTACCCAAATTTCTACAAATCGAGGTGTAGTATTGAAGTTTTTTTTTATTATTTTACCAACTTGATACAAAAAATCTTATCTATATGTTTTCTTACTGTGTAATATATAATAATAGTGCAATATTTTTATGTTCACGTTCAAGCCCAAACGTCTTACAATGTGGTGGATGTCCTTTCTAGCAATCCTATCCTAATTTCTACCAATCCTATCCTACTTCTTACCATCCTATCCTAATTTCTACCAATCCTACCCAAATTTCTACCAATCTTACCCAAATTTCTACCAATCTTACCCAAATTTCTACCAATCCTACCCAAATTTCTACCAATCTTACCCAAATTTCTACCAATCCTATCCAAATTTCTACCAATCTTACCCTACTTCCTACCAATCTTACCCTACTTTCTACCAATCCTACCCGAATTTCTACCACTCCTATTCTAATTTCTACCAATCTTACCCTACTTTCTACCAACCTAATCCTTATTTCTACCAATCTTACCCAAATTTCTACCAATCTAACCCAAATTTCTACCACTCCTATCCTAACTCCTACTAATCTTACCCAAATTTCTACAAAAGATTTGTAGAAATTGGATAAGATTTTAAGATTGGAAGGATGGTACGAAGTAGGATAAGATTGGTAGAAATTAGGATAGGATTGGTAGAAAGGACATCCACCACATTGTAAGACGTTTGGGCTTGAACATGAACATAAAAATATTGCACTATTATTAATTTTATTGAGTGGTTTACAGTAAGAAAACATATAGATAAGAATTTTTGTATCAAGTTAGTTAAATAATAAAAAAAAACTTCATTACTACACCTCGATTGGTAGAAATTTGGATAGGATTGGTAGAAATTTGGGTAAGATTGGTAGAAATTAGGGTAAGATTGGTAGAAATTTGGGTAAGATTGTTAGAAATTAGGATAGGAGTGGTAGAAATTTGGGTAAGGTTGGTAGAAATTAGGATAGTAAGATTGGTAGAAAGTTGGATAGGATTGGTAGAAATTTGGGTAAGATTGGTAGAAATTAGGGTAAGATTGGTAGAAAGTAGGGTAAGATTGGTAGAAATTTGGCAAAGATTGTTAGAAATTTGGGTAAGATTGGTAGAAATTTGGGTAAGGTTGGTAGAAATTAGGATAGTAAGATTGGTAGAAAGTTGGATAGCTCTACCAATCTTACCCAAATTTCTAATAATATTACCCTACTTCCTACCAATCTAACCCTACTTTCTACCAATCTTACCCAAATTTCTACCAATCTTACCCTAATTTCTACCAATCTTACCCAAATTTCTACCAATCCTATCCAACTTTCTACCAATCTTACTATCCTATAATCTTATCCTACTTCGTACCATCCTATCCTAATTTCTACCAATCCTACCCAAATTTCTACCAATCTTACCCAAATTTCTACTAATCTTACCCAAATTTCTACCAATCTTACCCAAATTTCTACCAATCTTACCCAAATTTCTAACAATCTTTGCCAAATTTCTACCAATCTTACCCTACTTTCTACCAATCTTACCCAAATTTCTACCAATCTAACCCAAATTTCTACCACTCCTATCCTAACTCTTACTAATCTTACCCAAATTTCTGCAAATCTTACTTAAATTTCTAACAACCTTAGCCAAATTTCAACCAATATCACCCAAATTTCTACCAATCCTATCCAAATTTCTAACCTAATTTCTACCAATCTTATCCTACTTCGTACCATCCTATCCTAATTTCTACCACTCATATCCTAATTTCTACCAATCTTACCCTACTTCCTACCAATCTTACCCACATTTCTACCAATCTTACCCTACTTTCTACCAATCCAGGTGAAGTAATGAAGTTTTTTTTTATTATTTAACCAACTTGATACAAAAATTCTTATCTATATTAAGTTTTCTTTGTACTGTAAACCACTCAATAAAATTAATAATAGTGCAATATTTTTATGTTCATGTTCAAGCCCAAACGTCTTACAATGTGGTGGATGTCCTTTCTAGCAATCCTATCCTAATTTCTACCAATCCTATCCTACTTCCTACCATCCTATCCAAATTTCTACCAATCTTACCCAAATTTCTACCAATCTTACCGAAATTTCTACCAATCTTACCCAAATTTCTACCAATCCTACCCAAATTTCTACTAATCTTACCCAAATTTCTACCAATCCTATCCAAATTTCTACCAATCTAACCCAAATTTCTACCACTCCTATCCTAAATTTCTACCAATATTACCCTACTTCCTACCAATCTAACCCTACTTTCTACCAATCTTACCCAAATTTCTACCAATCTTACCCTTATTTCTACCAATCTTACCCAAATTTCTACCAATCCTAACCAACTTTCTACCAATCTTACTATCCTAATTTCTACCAACCTTACCCAAATTTCTACCACTCCTATCCTAATTTCTAACAATCTTACCCAAATTTCTACAAATCTTACTTAAATTTCTAACAACCTTAGCCAAATTTCTACCAATATCACCCAAATTTCTACCAATCCTATCTAAGTTTCTACCAACCTTACCCAAATTTCTACCAATCTTACCCAAATTTCTACCAATCCTACCCAAATTTCTACCAATCTTACCCAAATTTCTACCAATCTTACCCAAATTTCTACCAATCCTACCCAAATTTCTACCAATCTTACCCAAATTTCTACCAATCCTATCCAAATTTCTACCAATCCTATCCAAACTTCTACCAATCTTACCCTACTTTATATCAATCCTACCCAAATTTCTACCACTCCTATCCTAATTTCTACCAATCTTACCCTACTTTCTACCAAACTAATCCTTATTTCTACCAATCTTACCCTACTTCCTACCAATCATACCCAAATTTCTACCAATCTTACCAAATTTCTACCAATCTTACCCAAATTTCTACCAATCGAGGTGTAGTATTGAAGTTTTTTTTATTATTTAACCACTTGATACAAAAATTCTTATCTATATGTTTTCTTTTTACTGTAAACCACTCAATAAAATTAATAATAGTGCAATATTTTTATGTTCATGTTCAAGCCCAAACGTCTTACAATGTGGTGGATGTCCTTTCTAGCAATCCTATCCTAATTTCTACCAATCCTACCCAAATTTCTACCAATCTTCCCCAAATTTCTACCAATCTTACCCAAATTTCTACCAATCCTATCCAAATTTCTACCAATCTTACCCAAATTTCTACCACTCCTATCCTAATTTCTACCAATCTTACCCTACTTTCTACCAACCTAATCCTTATTTCTACCAATCTTACCCTACTTCCTACCATCCTATCCTAATTTCTACCAATCTTACCCAAATTTCTACCACTCATATCCTAATTTCTACCAATCTTACCCTACTTCCTACCAATCTTACCCACATTTCTACCAACATAATCCTTATTTCTACCAATCTTACCCTACTTATTACCAATCTTACCCAAATTTCTACCAATCTTACCAAATTTATATGTTTTCTTTGTACTGTAAACCACTCAATAAAATTAATAATAGTGCAATATTTTTATGTTCATGTTCAAGCCCAAACGTCTTGCAATGTGGTGGATGTCCTTTCTACCAATCCTATCCTAATTTCTACCAATCTTATCTTACTTCCTACCATCCTATCCTAATTTCTACCAATCCTACCCAAATTTCTACCAATCTTACCCAAATTTCTACTAATCTTACCCAAATTTCTACCAATCTTACCCAAATTTCTACCAATCTTACCCAAATTTCTACCAATCCTACCCAAATTTCTACCAATCTTACCCAAACTTCTACCAATCCTACCCAAATTTCTACCAATGTTACCCAAATTTCTACTAATCTTACCCAAATTTCTACCAATCTTGCCCAAATTTCTACCAATCCTACCCAAATTTCTACCAATCTTACCCAAATTTCTACCAATCCTATCCAAATTTCTACCAATCTTACCCAAATTTCTACCACTCATATCCTAATTTCTACCAATCATACCCTACTTCCTACCAATCTTACCCACATTTCTACCAATCTTACCCTACTTTCTACCAATCCTACCCAAATTTCTACCAATCGAGGTGTAGTATTGAAGTTTTTTTTATTATTTAACCAACTTGATACAAAAATTCTTATCTATGTTTTCTTACTGTAAACCACTCAATAAAATTAATAATAGTGCAATATTTTTATGTTCATGTTCAAGCCCAAACGTCTTACAATGTGGTGGATGTCCTTTCTAGCAATCCTATCCTAATTTCTACCAATCCTATCCTACTTCCTACCATCCTATCCTAATTTCTACCAATCCTACCCAAATTTCTACCAATCTTACCCAAATTTCTACCAATCTTTCCCAAATTTCTACCAATCCTGTCCAAATTTCTACCAATCTTACCCAAATTTCTACCAATCCTACCCAAATTTCTACCAATCTTACCCAAATTTCTACCAATCTTACCCAAATTTCTACCAATCCTATCCAAATTTCTACCAATCCTATACAAATTTCTACCAATCTTACCCTACTTCCTACTAATCTTACCCAAATTTCTACCACTCCTATCCTAATTTCTACCAATATTACCCTACTTCCTACCAATCTTACCCTACTTTCTACCAATCCTACCCAAATTTCTACCACTGCTATCCTAATTTCTACCAATCTTACCCTACTTCCTACTAATCTTACCCAAATTTCTACCAATCTTACCAAATTTCTACCAATCTTACCCAAATTTCTACAAATCGAGGTGTAGTATTGAAGTTTTTTTTTATTATTTTACCAACTTGATACAAAAAATCTTATCTATATGTTTTCTTACTGTGTAATATATAATAATAGTGCAATATTTTTATGTTCACGTTCAAGCCCAAACGTCTTACAATGTGGTGGATGTCCTTTCTAGCAATCCTATCCTAATTTCTACCAATCCTATCCTACTTCTTACCATCCTATCCTAATTTCTACCAATCCTACCCAAATTTCTACCAATCTTACCCAAATTTCTACCAATCTTACCCAAATTTCTACCAATCCTACCCAAATTTCTACCAATCTTACCCAAATTTCTACCAATCCTATCCAAATTTCTACCAATCTTACCCTACTTCCTACCAATCTTACCCTACTTTCTACCAATCCTACCCGAATTTCTACCACTCCTATTCTAATTTCTACCAATCTTACCCTACTTTCTACCAACCTAATCCTTATTTCTACCAATCTTACCCAAATTTCTACCAATCTTACCAAATTTCTACCAATCTTACCCAAATTTCTACCAATCGAGGTGTAGTATTGAAGTTTTTATTATTATTTAACCAACTTGATACAAAAATTCTTATCTATATGTTTTCTTACTGTAAACCACTCAATAAAATTAATAATAGTGCAATATTTTTATGTTCATGTTCAAGCCCAAACGTCTTACAATGTGGTGGATGTCCTTTCTAGCAATCCTATCCTAATTTCTACCAATCCTATCCTACTTCCTACCATCCTATCCTAATTTCTACCAATCCTACCCAAATTTCTACCAATCTTACCCAAATTTCGACCAATCCTACCCAAATTTCTACTAATCTTACCCAAATTTCTACCAATCTTACCCAAATTTCTACCACTCCTATCCTTAATTTCTACCAATATTATCCTACTTCCTACCATCCTATCCTAATTTCTACCAATCCTACCCAAATTTCTACCAATCTTACCCAAATTTCTACTAATCTTACCCAAATTTCTACCAATCTTACTCAAATTTCTACCAATCTTACGCAAATTTCTACCAATCTTACCCAAATTTCTACCAATCCTACCCAAATTTCTACTAATCTTACCCAAATTTCTACCAATCTTACCCTAATTTCTACCAATCTTACCCAAATTTCTACCAATCCTATCCAACTTTCTACCAATCTTACTATCCTATAATCTTATCCTACTTCGTACCATCATATCCTAATTTCTACCAATCCTACCCAAATTTCTACCAATCTTACCCAAATTTCTACTAATCTTACCCAAATTTCTACCAATCTTACCCAAATTTCTACCAATCTTACCCAAATTTCTAACAATCTTTGCCAAATTTCTACCAATCTTACCCTACTTTCTACCAATCTTACCCAAATTTCTACCAATCTAACCCAAATTTCTACCACTCCTATCCTAACTCCTACTAATCTTACCCAAATTTCTACAAATCTTACTTAAATTTCTAACAACCTTAGCCAAATTTCAACCAATATCACCCAAATTTCTACCAATCCTATCCAAATTTCTAACCTAATTTCTACCAATCTTATCCTACTTCGTACCATCCTATCCTAATTTCTACCACTCATATCCTAATTTCTACCAATCTTACCCTACTTCCTACCAATCTTACCCACATTTCTACCAATCTTACCCTACTTTCTACCAATCCAGGTGAAGTAATGAAGTTTTTTTTTATAATAATAAAAAAAAACTTCATTACTAGAATTTTTGTATCAAGTTGGTTAAATATAACCAACTTGATACAAAAATTCTTATCTATATTATGTTTTCTTTGTACTGTAAACCACTCCGGGTGATATTGGTAGAAATTTGGCTATGGTTGTTAGAAATTTAAGTAAGATTTGTAGAAATTTGGGTAAGGTTGGTAGAAATTAGGATAGTAAGATTGGTAGAAAGTTGGATAGGATTGGTAGAAATTTGGGTAAGATTGGTAGAAATTAGGGTAAGATTGGTAGAAATTTGGGTAAGATTGGTAGAAAGTAGGGTTAGATTGGTAGAAATTTGGATAGGATTGGTAGGAAGTAGGATAAGATTGGTAGAAATTAGGATATGAGTGGTAGAAATTTGGGTAGGATTGGTAGAAATTAGGATAGGATGGTACGAAGTAGGATAAGATTGGTAGAAATTAGGTTAGAAATTTGGATAGGATTGGTAGAAATTTGGGTAAGATTGGTAGAAATTTGGGTAAGGTTGGTAGAAACTTAGATAGGATTGGTAGAAATTTGGGTGATATTGGTAGAAATTTGGCTAAGGTTGTTAGAAATTTAAGTAAGATTTGTAGAAATTTGGGTAAGATTGTTAGAAATTAGGATAGGAGTGGTAGAAATTTGGGTAAGGTTGGTAGAAATTAGGATAGTAAGATTGGTAGAAAGTTGGTTAGGATTGGTAGAAATTTGGGTAAGATTGGTAGAAATTAGGGTAAGATTGGTAGAAATTTGGGTAAGATTGGTAGAAAGTAGGGTTAGATTGGTAGGAAGTAGGGTAATATTGGTAGAAATTTAGGATAGGAGTGGTAGAAATTTGGGTTAGATTGGTAGAAATTTGGATAGGATTGGTAGAAATTTGGGTAAGATTAGTAGAAATTTGGGTAGGATTGGTAGAAATTTGGGTAAGATTGGTAGAAATTTCGGTAAGATTGGTAGAAATTTGGGTAAGATTGGTAGAAATTTGGATAGGATGGTAGGAAGTAGGATAGGATTGGTAGAAATTAGGATAGGATTGCTAGAAAGGACATCCACCACATTGTAAGACGTTTGGGCTTGAACATGAACATAAAAATATTGCACTATTATTAATTTTATTGAGTGGTTTACAGTACAAAGAAAACTTAATATAGATAAGAATTTTTGTATCAAGTTGGTTAAATAATAAAAAAAAACTTCATTACTTCACCTGGATTGGTAGAAAGTAGGGTAAGATTGGTAGAAATGTGGGTAAGATTGGTAGGAAGTAGGGTAAGATTGGTAGAAATTAGGATATGAGTGGTAGAAATTAGGATAGGATGGTACGAAGTAGGATAAGATTGGTAGAAATTAGGTTAGAAATTTGGATAGGATTGGTAGAAATTTGGGTGATATTGGTTGAAATTTGGCTAAGGTTGTTAGAAATTTAAGTAAGATTTGCAGAAATTTGGGTAAGATTAGTAAGAGTTAGGATAGGAGTGGTAGAAATTTGGGTTAGATTGGTAGAAATTTGGGTAAGATTGGTAGAAATTTGGGTAGGATTGGTAGAAATTAGGATAGGATGGTACGAAGTAGGATAAGATTATAGGATAGTAAGATTGGTAGAAAGTTGGATAGGATTGGTAGAAATTTGGGTAAGATTGGTAGAAATTAGGGTAAGATTGGTAGAAATTTGGGTAAGATTGGTAGAAAGTAGGGTTAGATTGGTAGGAAGTAGGGTAATATTATTAGAAATTTGGGTAAGATTGGTAGAGCTATCCAACTTTCTACCAATCTTACTATCCTAATTTCTACCAACCTTACCCAAATTTCTACCAATCTTACCCAAATTTCTAACAATCTTTGCCAAATTTCTACCAATCTTACCCTACTTTCTACCAATCTTACCCTAATTTCTACCAATCTTACCCAAATTTCTACCAATCCTATCCAACTTTCTACCAATCTTACTATCCTAATTTCTACCAACCTTACCCAAATTTCTACCACTCCTATCCTAATTTCTAACAATCTTACCCAAATTTCTACCAATCTTACCCTAATTTCTACCAATCTTACCCAAATTTCTACCAATCCTATCCAAATTTCTACCAATCGAGGTGTAGTAATGAAGTTTTTTTTTATTATTTAACCAACTTGATACAAAAATTCTTATCTATATGTTTTCTTACTGTAAACCACTCAATAAAATTAATAATAGTGCAATATTTTTATGTTCATGTTCAAGCCCAAACGTCTTACAATGTGGTGGATGTCCTTTCTACCAATCCTATCCTAATTTCTACCAATCTTATCCTACTTCGTACCATCCTTCCAATCTTAAAATCTTATCCAATTTCTACAAATCTTTTGTAGAAATTTGGGTAAGATTAGTAGGAGTTAGGATAGGAGTGGTAGAAATTTGGGTTAGATTGGTAGAAATTTGGGTAAGATTGGTAGAAATAAGGATTAGGTTGGTAGAAAGTAGGGTAAGATTGGTAGAAATTAGAATAGGAGTGGTAGAAATTCGGGTAGGATTGGTAGAAAGTAGGGTAAGATTGGTAGGAAGTAGGGTAAGATTGGTAGAAATTTGGATAGGATTGGTAGAAATTTGGGTAAGATTGGTAGAAATTTGGGTAGGATTGGTAGAAATTTGGGTAAGATTGGTAGAAATTTGGGTAAGATTGGTAGAAATTTGGGTAGGATTGGTAGAAATTAGGATAGGATGGTAAGAAGTAGGATAGGATTGGTAGAAATTAGGATAGGATTGCTAGAAAGGACATCCACCACATTGTAAGACGTTTGGGCTTGAACGTGAACATAAAAATATTGCACTATTATTATATATTACACAGTAAGAAAACATATAGATAAGATTTTTTGTATCAAGTTGGTAAAATAATAAAAAAAAACTTCAATACTACACCTCGATTTGTAGAAATTTGGGTAAGATTGGTAGAAATTTGGTAAGATTGGTAGAAATTTGGGTAAGATTAGTAGGAAGTAGGGTAAGATTGGTAGAAATTAGGATAGCAGTGGTAGAAATTTGGGTAGGATTGGTAGAAAGTAGGGCTAGATTGGTAGGAAGTAGGGTAATATTGGTAGAAATTTAGGATAGGAGTGGTAGAAATTTGGGTAAGATTGGTAGAAATTTGGATAGGATTGGTAGAAATTTGGGTAAGATTAGTAGAAATTTGGGTAGGATTGGTAGAAATTTGGGTAAGATTGGTAGAAATTTGGATAGGATTGGTAGAAATTTGGGTAAGATTGGTAGAAATTTGGGTAGGATTGGTAGAAATTTGGGCAAGATTGGTAGAAATTTGGGTAAGATTGGTAGAAATTTGGGTAGGATTGGTAGAAATTTGGGTAAGATTGGTAGAAATTTGGGTAAGGTTGGTAGAAACTTAGATAGGATTGGTAGAAATTTGGGTGATATTGGTAGAAATTTGGGTAAGGTTGTTAGAAATTTAAGTAAGATTTGTAGAAATTTGGGTAAGATTGTTAGAAATTAGGATAGGAGTGGTAGAAATTTGGGTAAGGTTGGTAGAAATTAGGATAGTAAGATTGGTAGAAAGTTGGATAGCTCTACCAATCTTACCCAAATTTCTAATAATATTACCCTACTTCCTACCAATCTAACCCTACTTTCTACCAATCTTACCCAAATTTCTAACAACCTTACCCAAATTTCTACCAATCTTACCCAAATTTCTACCAATCCTACCCAAATTTCTACCAATCTTACCCAAATTTCTACCAATCTTACTTAAATTTCTAACAACCTTACCCAAATTTCTACCAATATCACCCAAATTTCTACCAATCCTATCTAAGTTTCTACCAACCTTACCCAAATTTCTACCAATCTTACCCAAATTTCTACCAATCCTACCCAAATTTCTACCAATCTTACCCAAATTTCTACCAATCTTGCCCAAATTTCTACCAATCCTACCCAAATTTCTACCAATCTTACCCAAATTTCTACCAATCCTATCCAAATTTCTACCAATCTTACCCAAATTTCTACCAATCCTACCCAAATTTCTACTAATCTTACCCAAATTTCTACCAATCCTATCCAAATTTCTACCAATCTTACCCAAATTTCTACCACTCCTATCCTAAATTTCTACCAATATTACCCTACTTCCTACCAATCTAGCCCTACTTTCTACCAATCCTACCCAAATTTCTACCACTGCTATCCTAATTTCTACCAATCTTACCCTACTTCCTACTAATCTTACCCAAATTTCTACCAATCTTACCAAATTTCTACCAATCTTACCCAAATTTCTACAAATCGAGGTGTAGTATTGAAGTTTTTTTTTATTATTTTACCAACTTGATACAAAAAATCTTATCTATATGTTTTCTTACTGTGTAATATATAATAATAGTGCAATATTTTTATGTTCACGTTCAAGCCCAAACGTCTTACAATGTGGTGGATGTCCTTTCTAGCAATCCTATCCTAATTTCTACCAATCCTATCCTACTTCTTACCATCCTATCCTAATTTCTACCAATCCTACCCAAATTTCTACCAATCCTACCCGAATTTCTACCACTCCTATTCTAATTTCTACCAATCTTACCCTACTTTCTACCAACCTAATCCTTATTTCTACCAATCTTACCCAAATTTCTACCACTCCTATCCTAAATTTCTACCAATATTACCCTACTTCCTACCAATCTAGCCCTACTTTCTACCAATCCTACCCAAATTTCTACCACTGCTATCCTAATTTCTACCAATCTTACCCTACTTCCTACTAATCTTACCCAAATTTCTACCAATCTTACCAAATTTCTACCAATCTTACCCAAATTTCTACAAATCGAGGTGTAGTATTGAAGTTTTTTTTTATTATTTTACCAACTTGATACAAAAAATCTTATCTATATGTTTTCTTACTGTGTAATATATAATAATAGTGCAATATTTTTATGTTCACGTTCAAGCCCAAACGTCTTACAATGTGGTGGATGTCCTTTCTAGCAATCCTATCCTAATTTCTACCAATCCTATCCTACTTCTTACCATCCTATCCTAATTTCTACCAATCCTACCCAAATTTCTACCAATCCTACCCGAATTTCTACCACTCCTATTCTAATTTCTACCAATCTTACCCTACTTTCTACCAACCTAATCCTTATTTCTACCAATCTTACCCAAATTTCTACCACTCCTATCCTAAATTTCTACCAATATTACCCTACTTCCTACCAATCTAGCCCTACTTTCTACCAATCCTACCCAAATTTCTACCACTGCTATCCTAATTTCTACCAATCTTACCCTACTTCCTACTAATCTTACCCAAATTTCTACCAATCTTACCAAATTTCTACCAATCTTACCCAAATTTCTACAAATCGAGGTGTAGTATTGAAGTTTTTTTTTATTATTTTACCAACTTGATACAAAAAATCTTATCTATATGTTTTCTTACTGTGTAATATATAATAATAGTGCAATATTTTTATGTTCACGTTCAAGCCCAAACGTCTTACAATGTGGTGGATGTCCTTTCTAGCAATCCTATCCTAATTTCTACCAATCCTATCCTACTTCTTACCATCCTATCCTAATTTCTACCAATCCTACCCAAATTTCTACCAATCTTACCCAAATTTCTACCAATCTTACCCAAATTTCTACCAATCCTACCCAAATTTCTACCAATCTTACCCAAATTTCTACCAATCCTATCCAAATTTCTACCAATCTTACCCTACTTCCTACCAATCTTACCCTACTTTCTACCAATCCTACCCGAATTTCTACCACTCCTATTCTAATTTCTACCAATCTTACCCTACTTTCTACCAACCTAATCCTTATTTCTACCAATCTTACCCAAATTTCTACCAATCTAACCCAAATTTCTACCACTCCTATCCTAACTCCTACTAATCTTACCCAAATTTCTACAAAAGATTTGTAGAAATTGGATAAGATTTTAAGATTGGAAGGATGGTACGAAGTAGGATAAGATTGGTAGAAATTAGGATAGGATTGGTAGAAAGGACATCCACCACATTGTAAGACGTTTGGGCTTGAACATGAACATAAAAATATTGCACTATTATTAATTTTATTGAGTGGTTTACAGTAAGAAAACATATAGATAAGAATTTTTGTATCAAGTTGGTTAAATAATAAAAAAAAACTTCATTACTACACCTCGATTGGTAGAAATTTGGATAGGATTGGTAGAAATTTGGGTAAGATTGGTAGAAATTAGGGTAAGATTGGTAGAAATTTGGGTAAGATTGTTAGAAATTAGGATAGGAGTGGTAGAAATTTGGGTAAGGTTGGTAGAAATTAGGATAGTAAGATTGGTAGAAAGTTGGATAGGATTGGTAGAAATTTGGGTAAGATTGGTAGAAATTAGGGTAAGATTGGTAGAAAGTAGGGTAAGATTGGTAGAAATTTGGCAAAGATTGTTAGAAATTTGGGTAAGATTGGTAGAAATTTGGGTAAGGTTGGTAGAAATTAGGATAGTAAGATTGGTAGAAAGTTGGATAGCTCTACCAATCTTACCCAAATTTCTAATAATATTACCCTACTTCCTACCAATCTAACCCTACTTTCTACCAATCTTACCCAAATTTCTACCAATCTTACCCTAATTTCTACCAATCTTACCCAAATTTCTACCAATCCTATCCAACTTTCTACCAATCTTACTATCCTATAATCTTATCCTACTTCGTACCATCCTATCCTAATTTCTACCAATCCTACCCAAATTTCTACCAATCTTACCCAAATTTCTAACAATCTTTGCCAAATTTCTACCAATCTTACCCTACTTTCTACCAATCTTACCCAAATTTCTACCAATCTAACCCAAATTTCTACCACTCCTATCCTAACTCTTACTAATCTTACCCAAATTTCTGCAAATCTTACTTAAATTTCTAACAACCTTAGCCAAATTTCAACCAATATCACCCAAATTTCTACCAATCCTATCCAAATTTCTAACCTAATTTCTACCAATCTTATCCTACTTCGTACCATCCTATCCTAATTTCTACCACTCATATCCTAATTTCTACCAATCTTACCCTACTTCCTACCAATCTTACCCACATTTCTACCAATCTTACCCTACTTTCTACCAATCCAGGTGAAGTAATGAAGTTTTTTTTTATTATTTAACCAACTTGATACAAAAATTCTTATCTATATTAAGTTTTCTTTGTACTGTAAACCACTCAATAAAATTAATAATAGTGCAATATTTTTATGTTCATGTTCAAGCCCAAACGTCTTACAATGTGGTGGATGTCCTTTCTAGCAATCCTATCCTAATTTCTACCAATCCTATCCTACTTCCTACCATCCTATCCAAATTTCTACCAATCTTACCCAAATTTCTACCAATCTTACCGAAATTTCTACCAATCTTACCCAAATTTCTACCAATCCTACCCAAATTTCTACTAATCTTACCCAAATTTCTACCAATCCTATCCAAATTTCTACCAATCTAACCCAAATTTCTACCACTCCTATCCTAAATTTCTACCAATATTACCCTACTTCCTACCAATCTAACCCTACTTTCTACCAATCTTACCCAAATTTCTACCAATCTTACCCTAATTTCTACCAATCTTACCCAAATTTCTACCAATCCTAACCAACTTTCTACCAATCTTACTATCCTAATTTCTACCAACCTTACCCAAATTTCTACCACTCCTATCCTAATTTCTAACAATCTTACCCAAATTTCTACAAATCTTACTTAAATTTCTAACAACCTTAGCCAAATTTCTACCAATATCACCCAAATTTCTACCAATCCTATCTAAGTTTCTACCAACCTTACCCAAATTTCTACCAATCTTACCCAAATTTCTACCAATCCTACCCAAATTTCTACCAATCTTACCCAAATTTCTACCAATCTTACCCAAATTTCTACCAATCCTACCCAAATTTCTACCAATCTTACCCAAATTTCTACCAATCCTATCCAAATTTCTACCAATCCTATCCAAACTTCTACCAATCTTACCCTACTTTTTATCAATCCTACCCAAATTTCTACCACTCCTATCCTAATTTCTACCAATCTTACCCTACTTTCTACCAAACTAATCCTTATTTCTACCAATCTTACCCTACTTCCTACCAATCATACCCAAATTTCTACCAATCTTACCAAATTTCTACCAATCACCCAAATTTCTACCAATCGAGGTGTAGTATTGAAGTTTTTTTTATTATTTAACCACTTGATACAAAAATTCTTATCTATATGTTTTCTTTTTACTGTAAACCACTCAATAAAATTAATAATAGTGCAATATTTTTATGTTCATGTTCAAGCCCAAACGTCTTACAATGTGGTGGATGTCCTTTCTAGCAATCCTATCCTAATTTCTACCAATCCTACCCAAATTTCTACCAATCTTCCCCAAATTTCTACCAATCTTACCCAAATTTCTACCAATCCTATCCAAATTTCTACCAATCTTACCCAAATTTCTACCACTCCTATCCTAATTTCTACCAATCTTACCCTACTTTCTACCAACCTAATCCTTATTTCTACCAATCTTACCCTACTTCCTACCATCCTATCCTAATTTCTACCAATCTTACCCAAATTTCTACCACTCATATCCTAATTTCTACGAATCTTACCCTACTTCCTACCAATCTTACCCACATTTCTACCAACATAATCCTTATTTCTACCAATCTTACCCTACTTATTACCAATCTTACCCAAATTTCTACCAATCTTACCAAATTTATATGTTTTCTTTGTACTGTAAACCACTCAATAAAATTAATAATAGTGCAATATTTTTATGTTCATGTTCAAGCCCAAACGTCTTGCAATGTGGTGGATGTCCTTTCTACCAATCCTATCCTAATTTCTACCAATCTTATCTTACTTCCTACCATCCTATCCTAATTTCTACCAATCCTACCCAAATTTCTACCAATCTTACCCAAATTTCTACTAATCTTACCCAAATTTCTACCAATCTTACCCAAATTTCTACCAATCTTACCCAAATTTCTACCAATCCTACCCAAATTTCTACCAATCTTACCCAAACTTCTACCAATCCTACCCAAATTTCTACCAATGTTACCCAAATTTCTACTAATCTTACCCAAATTTCTACCAATCTTGCCCAAATTTCTACCAATCCTACCCAAATTTCTACCAATCTTACCCAAATTTCTACCAATCCTATCCAAATTTCTACCAATCTTACCCAAATTTCTACCACTCATATCCTAATTTCTACCAATCATACCCTACTTCCTACCAATCTTACCCACATTTCTACCAATCTTACCCTACTTTCTACCAATCCTACCCAAATTTCTACCAATCGAGGTGTAGTAATGAAGTTTTTTTTTATTATTTAACCAACTTGATACAAAAATTCTTATCTATATGTTTTCTTTGTACTGTAAACCACTCAATAAAATTAATAATAGTGCAATATTTTTATGTTCATGTTCATCAAAGAAGAGTATCATCGACACGAAAAGAAGAAGATAGATATTTCCGCTATTTTGGTTTTTTGTAAGACTTTTCACTTATTTGTATATTTTGTTATTAAAAAAATAACTTCAACCTTGCCCAATGTGAGTGCCTCCGAAAAGCATTGTTAAGACTGGCCGTAGACGATGCTTTGAATTAATGAACAGATCGTTCGCGCGGCTACCCTTAATTAATAACTAATGAAGCTCCTACAGGGAAAAGAAAAATCCCCGATACTTCACTTTGTTATGCAGTAGACTATTTTTGTTGAACATTTTTTTTTTATCGTTGCCCCACACTAGGAATTTCTTCAGTAACGTGGGTGAATTAACAAACATTTAAATGCACATACACAAACAGCCAGACCCGGAACAACTACTTGTAGGTCATACAAATATTTGTTCCGTGCGGGAATCGAACCCGCTCAGTCTCAATCTGTCAAAAAATACTTCTAATTTCCCTACGTTTTGACAAGTTTTTGACATTTGTTTGTCGCCGAGATGAGACTGCGACTAGATAAGAATTAGCCTTCTGATCGAAAATTCGTAAGACGGAGCACGCGTCGGGACACGTGACCCAATCGAAAATTCGTAAGACGGATGGAGAGTAAACCGCATTCCAAAATATCAAAAATGCACAACATTAATATTCAAGTTTTCACTTCTGCCGGCACTCCTGGAGTGAAACCCGTTTTTTTTGTAAATTAACTACATTGGTCCATTTGAATTGGTAGATCAAATGGGTCAAATCTACTCATCATCTGCTTAGCCTTTTGCCAAATATGTTGGGGTTGGCTTCTTATCTAACTGGATGGAGCTGAATACTAGTATTTTACATAGAGCGACGGCCCAGGTTGTCAGACTTAAATGGTACCTACACATTTAATTTACTTATCCACATTGTTTTTCCCAGTAAAAGTTTATATAGCACAAACAATGGAAACTTCACAAAGCCATTTATACTTTTCAAAAAGTAGAATCTAGCCGAGGGCTAGACGACGCGGCTAAGATAAGATACCTCGTCTTTAGAGATGTAACATTTAAAATGTCATACTCCGAATGAGAATGGTCGGAATTTCGTAGTTTTGGAAGTAAACTTTAAACTTCTTAGGAAGAATTCGACATTCAAGAGATCAGAGGGGCAGTTCTCGTATTTTGAAGAACGTTCACAGTCTGATCTCAGTCTCAATCTTTCAAAAATACTGCTAGTTTCCGTGCGTTTTTGACATTGGTTGTCCCTAAGATGAGATTGCGATTAGATTTTGAACGTTTTTAATTACGAGAATTTGGCCTTCTTTCTAAGTGCAAGTGCTAAGTTGGTTGGTAAGGTCTTCGATTGAAAACTATTGATGCTAATAATTGAAAAAAGAAGTAAATTTAATAATCTGGGACCCGGGACGAACGGCTTAACGTGTCTTCCGAGGCACGAGATCGAAGGGTCTTGGTATGTAAAGATCGTCACCCATCTACGGATAACGCGTAGCTTAACCTGATCGATCGACCCGTGTGGCTGTTATTACTTAACCACAAGCCCCTTAAAAACTACTAAATCCTCCAATGAAAAACTACTTCTACATAAAATCGTATGAAAAATATGTAATCGGCTACCTGTGCCTTTGTCGACGTATTTTATACATCAGGTACTAGGATCCGGTAAAACGTAGTAAGATGATGCGATATCCGTCTCGGACACGTTTGCACGAGAGTTTTACAAGGCCGGCGCCGGATCCGTATGTTAGTAGAAGTCTTGGGTAAACTTTTAGAAGAATACACTTTTGTGTTCGTCAGTTCGTTTTTCTCAAAACCACGATAAAGAAAACTTTTATTGCTCTAGTTTTATTACAGCAAAGATACCCTAAAAACGACTTTTAGGGCTGATTTTTCCAACGCCAGAAAATTTTATCGGACGAATAATTTTGAATTTTTGACCGTTCTTTCATACAAAAATTGTCAGACGTCAATTTTATTCTACTCATAAAAATTATCTGTCGATTGAAAAATCAGCCCTTAGTGCAGTAACTCAAGGAATCTGGTTCATTAATGTTTTTTTTGACTGTGAAAAAGTCTGCAAAGTTCCTTGTATTAACTCTTTCTTGACCCTAACTCGATAAAACTAATGAGAATTATTTCGAAAACGGATTCCAAACACGGATTCTACATTACATTCATAGATATCTAGTACATTACCCAACTCTACCCAACTTTATTTAAAACCCAATACCTTTTACACAAACTGTGCAAATAACCACGCTGTTCTCCTGAGTAGCGAAGTTGTGCTGAGCGTTGTGCGGCCATATTTCGTGCATCACGTTATTAAGCCGGCTGCACACGGCGCAACAGCGTTGTGGCGTGGCTGCGGAGCAACATTATATGAGCTACGTGAGCAGCCTTGTAGTGTCTCGAAAATTGTGAGAGGAGTTTCTGGTGGATGTAGTGATTTTTGGTTGGGTTGTGATTAGTTTTGTATGTGAACTGTGAAAATGCCATAAAATTATGTTCGACAACATTTATTTTATTTTACGATTTTCAAACTGGATGACTTGTGTTGCAAAAAAAAAAGATGTATTTGGTAGTTTTTTACTTGAACTTTAAGTTGAGATCGCAGGCTTTTCAATCGAAGGTCAATATAGTACTCGTAGTATTAAAAATGAAACTATTGCCCCTACCCTACTACCCTTTACACTTAATTAGTTATGTATTTATTCGCAAGCGAGCAATGTATGACCTCCAGAATTAATTATTACTTTGATTCTTCCGTTTCTTCTTCTTTTCGTGTCGATGGTACTCAGTGGCATTCTTTAGGTCATCCGAGGTGCTGATGAACAGACAGTTAGTGCACTTCAGCAAGTGGGATATGGGCACCGCACTCACTCAGGATATTAGATGAGTCAGTAATCCCACACTTCGACAAATTGTGTCCGCAGCGGCCTACCCGTGTACGCACGCAAAGTAACTCCACTTTAATTATTGAAGTTTGAAGTACAGCCATCTTTTGGTAGAGGTTTTTAAACATAACTGTTTTGTATTTACTAATTCGTTGCGTAATTCACTAATTCTGGTGCCCTATTATGAAATATTAATGTCATTATGATTCCAGTCCGAAAAAGGGATGGTGCTATCGGTCATGTATAGCTCCGTCTCTCTTTTGCACTGGAATCATGATGACATTAAAACGTCATAATACGGCAACTGGTCAATGATTATGTCCATATAAAATTTTGAAGTGAAAACTTCTTTAGCGGCGTTGTGCACTTTTGTTGTGATGGGTAAAAAATGTTAAACTCACGTCAGGACACGTGACCTGATCGAAAATTCGTAATACGGAGGGAGAGTAGATCGCATTCAAAAATATCAAAAATGCACAACGTTAATATTCAAGTTTTCACTTCTGCCGGCACTCCCGGAGTGCAACCCGTTGATTTTTTATTAGGACACTGAAAGTGTCCCAGCATGCAGCTAGCATTATTTCCCATATTATACTGATTGTGAGCATTCTAGTCCTCTTGTGTAAAGTTAAAACTTGAGATGTGATGAACATATTTGCATATGAATAACATTTTCGTATTATTTTTATTATTAATTTTCCTTTCAACCGTCTAGACAGGGACGTTAGGAATATTAAAGAAAATTTTATTACGGCGAATGGTTGAATGTAGTGGAGTTTGTCAGATAAAATCGCTTAGAGGTACTAGAAAGAATTCTGTATTTAAGGACGCTGTTACATTTTCGACGAACTCAAATTTAGGTATCTAAAGTCGCACACAACAACATCACACGTACGCACACATTGAGTCCTCGATTTTATACGTCACATATAATCTTGGTCCTTGATATTGTTACGCGCCGCAATTAATGCCTGATAAATGGTGACATTAGTTACCACTGTCGCCATCTATTGTGGAATAGCGGAACTGATAGAGTCGCCATCTATTATGGAATAGTAGAACTAATACTAGCGCCATCTATTGACGAGTAGATATGACGAAGCTAGAACTTACTAGAACTATCGACATCTAGTCAGTCGGGGCCGGTATGTACTCGAACATTCTAGACGGTTCTACAATAGAAGGTTCTGGAACTATCTGCGGCACTATATAAGGCCGGGAATAGCCGCGAGCAATCAGACTTGGTTTTGCGACACAAGCGAATACATCGAAAGCGATCTTCAAGTGCGACTTAAGAGTGATTGTGTTTTATAATTAGTGTGTTTTGAATTGTTGTTAGTGTTGATTGATTAAAGTGCAACTTTTGGTAATTTTTATCGGCATTTTTAATTGTCACGAACCCGAAGCTCGTAACAATATTATTTTTTTATTTTATTGAAATTGATTCCGGAAGATTACTTGGATCTTTGAAAATGCATTTGGTAACTGTTACTATTAGTATCGTCATCAAGAAAACGAAAATTCAAAACCAAAGACACCGACTTCCGAAATCAAAGTTATTTTTCACTTTGTGGTGATTTTTTTTTTTGGAAGACTGTTTTATTTTTTGTGAGAAAGTTTTTATCACTGGTTCGGTTTTAGCGGGAAAACAGATGTCAACACCCAATATGGAGTACCAACCAAAACTAAAAGGAAAAAAACTATCCTGTGTCGAAAAACAATAGATACCGACACCGACTTCCGAAAAGAAAATTTATTTTCATTTTGTAAAGCACGCTATGTGAAATAAGTAGGTACTTAAAATAAAACAATTTCCGTTCATAAGGATTAAAAACGACCATCGATATTGCTATTACATGGAATATATAAAATATTATTATCTAAAATTTTACGAGTATTACATAGTGAGCTAATGAGTTATGACATACTAGCCTGGGCATTTAGTTAAAATTTTTGGTAAAATAAATCTCCACTCCCGAATGATCTTCTTTGTGACTGTGGTGTAGGCTCAGCATTTTTGATGAAAATTAAAACACACGGAAGTAATTAAAATCTATAATATATTTAATAAAGGCATGTTACAAAAGTACAGCAACTTATTGCTACGTTTGTAGATTTTTTTGGTCTATATCCAAATTTCCGAATACGGGGCATCTAAAAAATAAAGATAAATATATTAACAAACTAACCTACATAAAAACGAAATTAAATGCTACACTTGGTGACAGAGCTCACAAAGTACAAATTACAAAGTTCCGCTGCCAAGGCCTGTCTTTTTTGTCAAACGCTATTTGTGACATCTACCATGCCATATTTATGAAATTGACACCCATGACGAAAAGTGGCCAAGTTTTTGTCGGTGCCATCTTGGATTTTGGTTTTGACCCCATATTCGTTATTAGCTACCCCAAAAACCATGAAAATGACACCTATGACGAAAAGATGTCTAATTTTCGTAGGCGCCATCTTGGATTTTGGTTTTGACCCCATATTCGTTATTAGCTAACCAAAAAACCGTGAAAATGACACCCATGACGAAAAAATGACAAATTTTCGTCGGCGCCATTTTGGATTTTGGTTTTGATCCTATATCCGTTATTAGCGACCCCAAAAACCATAAAAATGAGACCCATGACGAAAAGTTGTAAAATTTTTATCGGCGCCATCTTGGATTTTGGTTTTGACCCCATTTTCGATATTAGCAACCCCAAAAACCATGAAATGACCACTTTTTGTCATAGTCTTGGTTTTGACCGCACATTGGTCATAGATACTTAGCTACATACAAACCGGTTAAAATCATAACTCTTCTCCCGCCCATCCACTTCCAGACCTCACCGCCGACAGGTTGACCTTAGCCATCCAAATCCTAACCTTACTAAGAGCTCCTTAAACCCATCCATTTCTCAACCTTGTCCACAGCTGCTTAACCCCACCCATCCAAATCCCGATCTTACACAACATAATAATATTTTTTTATACTTACAAAATAAAAATAATTTAAGTATGAAACTCGTACTTACTTTTATTTCTGTCCAAAAGTATCAACTCCTTCCGATCATGATAACCAACGACGGTACTCACACAACAATCTTTTTCTATTACTTTTATCGTATTTATTTTTTGCGAGAGAGCGATATACCCGTCCTTCCATGAGCGCTTCTGAGCGCGGAATGATGAACCGTGAGTGCAAAATGTATGAAAAAGTCTGCAAGTGTTTTTATTTTAGCTAATAATTGAAAAATATATTGATTTATATACAAAACAATTAGCTAAATCTATAAAGAACTATATATACCGCAATTTATTATAATTTTGAAGATAAAATATGCTGTAAATTTACCTAAACTGGTACCTATTCGGACACCTATTTTTTAAATTTTCTGCGATTATTGTGTAGGGAAAAACGTATTTGTGCGAAAATTTTGTATGACGTCATACAATTTTTGTGATGCCAATGTGGAGATGAATATATTACCTTTAAATTAAGACTATGATATGTTAACATTTGTGATTGCTTATATGTTAAAATGGTACCTGAAAAGCACTGTTATTTGTAGAAAAATGTAAAAGCGTCCTTAAGTTAAGACCCGGCGCGTATGTGTTCCACGTGCGCCTCAAAGAGATGTCAGCACGAGTGACGGAGCCCGAGGGCCGAAGCCTGCCAGGGTAGCGGGATCGTCCGAAAGGGTTACCGCTGCCCTGGAACATGAAGGGCTAAGGAAGGAACACGGGTGGGTTTTAGTCAGTAAGAGTCTGACACTCCTTTCTGCTCCACCCAGAGCGGGAGGGGTCATTTGATGATTTCCCAAACTGAAAAAAAAACCGGTTTGTAAAGACCCAGAGACTCAAGGGGTTTTCTCAAGCAACTGGGTAGTAAAGACTCCTTTAGGTACTTACCAGTCGTGAAAAAATACCCATAGATCACCTTTCTGTCAGCAATACAAACAGGGTCAAATAAAATTAGCTAGTGAAACTCTGCAGACGTTATGGGTCATAATCATCATCATTTCAGCCGAAAGACGTCCATTGCTGGACATAGGCCTCCCCAAAGCACCTCCACCTCGTCCGGTTTTGTTCTTCTCGCATCCAACGGGTTCCTGCGGCATTCACTAGGTCGTCGGTCCACGGCCATCGGCCATCTGTTCCGCAGAACAGATGGCCGATGGGGCTGAAAGGTTCTGGTGTGGCGACCGCGTACCGGAAGGCGTAGCGTTGGAAGGCCTCCCACAAGGTGGACCATCGGCCATCTGTTCTGCGAGCAATGTGCCCTGCCCCTTGCCACTTCAGTTTGGCAATTCAAATTTTTCAATTGGTATTTAGGTATCAATTCCTATCACGTCTGTGAAATTTACACACAAAAAAATAGATGCTTAAAAACTGATATTTCAAGTGACTACAAAATGACCCCACTCACTAACCACACTCAATAACGTCATAATTTTATTTCATACTTTTCCATCCCACAACGGAAAACTAAATTCCATTTCTCTATATAAATAAACAATTGGCGTTCTTTATTTTTGTGTATTGCAATACATTTGCTGTGGGCCATAAAACAAGCGTGGGGTCAGTTTAATGTTACGGAAAATTCGCTTTTACGAAGGAACTGTAGCACTGTCGGGAGAATGAATGCGTCGGTACGAGGATGAGTATAAAACAATGGTTTTATGGCCCGACATGTTCTTGTCTTGGGGTATAAAGTAGTGTTGAAGGGTAAGTAAAAAAGGTTGTATGATTCTCCGTAAGGATAGACCATGTTCTGTATTTCCGTTACTGTTATAACCGGCAAAGAGCGTACCTAGGCCCCCTAGGTATGCTCTGGGGTGGGCAATGCCTACCTTAGAAACTTCTCTACCCACCCTAGAAAAATCGACAGTATTGAAGAATTACTTATAATATTATCACGTAAACGATTTCGGGTGGTTTGGTCGCTTATCAGCAAGCCTGAAGAGCTTTGGAGCCTCGTAGCCAACATCATGGTGGTCATGATACGATTCCGTCGAGCAGTATTTTCGATGTACCGGTCCTGTCAGCGAGTGGTGATGCGAGATCGTCCTTCATGTCACTCAGCTACGCTACCCGTAATACGATAGCGTGTCCAGAGGCGGCTTATGACGCTCTGTGTAGTGCCAAGAGCGACAGCCACAGTACGTTGCCTGGAACCAGCTTACAACATTCTGACGGCGCTCATCATCTCTTCTCCTGTCAAATGATGTCGTCGCTCCATATCAGTGCACTTTTTTTCAGTCCCGATGCAAAAATTGTAATTGTTTTTGTAAAAACGCTAAATACACACTTTTATAAGAATCCTGATTGACAGTTGATTTTCTATTTTAATGAAAATTTTAAGAAAATTCTTTATTCAAATCGTGAAATTAACTAAAATGAATCAATAACGATCCAAAAAAGTTAAAATAATAATCCTCAATTTCGGCAATACTCTAAAACGTACTTGATCCCTAGACACTTTTGATGTGTGTTCTTTACATGATATGTTTTTGGTGTAATTTTATTTATTACGAGGCGTCATTTATGATCTCTCATTAGACGACTGTGGTTAGTGCAACTGGACGTCGACCCTCCCTAGACAAAGTCCCTTCCCTTTACTTATAATAGCTTGTTCTATGATCACCAATTTGTCAGCTATGCATGGTCCATTACGTCCCTTGTGTCTTCATTTCATTTTTAAATGAACCTGTGGTTAGATAAAAAAAAAACTAAAAAAAAGCCAATAGGCCTAAGGTCTTTTTAATTTTTTTGTTTATTTTTATTTATAATTGTGCGTTTTGTTTGCGCAGATAAAATATTTTTCTTTCTTTTCTTTCTTTCCTTCATTTCTTTCTTTCTTTTCTGTATTTTCTTTCTTCTTCTCTATTATTTTAGTCCGACAGATATCAAAAATGGCTAGTAGTTATTTTCTTACATTCTTAACAATTTTCATTTTAGAACACGATTCTATCACTCGCTACAGTACTTTTTAATCCTTCCTTCTAAAATGTGTAAAATATCTACGTTAAACTGTTGAATTTCCCGAACACCCGCCGAGGTGTTCCAAAGTCAGTGGAGCGGGACATGCACGTGACGACAAGGACTCGACGTCGACGACGACGCCGGTGGGGCGGAGAATGCGGATATACGAGTAGATTTGTTTTGAACACTTGGAAATTAATAACGAATTATGAACCATTATTCAGACAGAAATTGAATGAATTGTGTTACTGATTGATATAAAAAATCTTGAAAGCATCTTCATTAGTTCGCAGGAAAGCCTCATGAAACAAATGATTATGGTTTAGACTGTCTCAAACGTATTATTGTATCCTACTGTTAAATAATTCTAAAGGGTGATAGTTGATTTATTGTCCATTTATCGGCTCCGCCAGTGCGTGCTCGATATGCTCCCACAACCCAGGCGATCAATCAGCTGAACGCCCTGATTGCTCAGGAGCCGGAAGTTGACATATTTCTGTATACTTACCAGTAAATCTGTGTGAAGTTTTTTAGTTAAATGTTATGTTGTTGGCTTGCTGTGCGTAATAAATAAATAAACTGAAATGTCCAGCAGATGGAGATGGTTTGCTACCTACTCAATAGTGGGTAATTGGAAGCTTTAACTAATGATGATTTCAAACCCGCACCTCTACTTAAACCTGAAGAACGTAAAGTCAAATTTCAACCACTTTTAAATACGTACCTACAACTTGAAATAACTTAACACTTGCAGTCGCAAATAATCACCCTTTGTACACACAATCCACACAGCGCTGCAGCGCTGGACGGCAACAATACACGAAAGCATTTAAGCGGAACAGTCAACTCTTCTCCGAATAGTGGTGCTGGCTGTGCATTTGACCACGGCGGTGCAGTACTGTTGGTTATCATGACTTTCTCAGACAGCAATTTGGTGGATTTTGAGCGAGTTTTGTGAAGACTAGAATCTGTTTTGTCATCCTACAGTCGACTATCTCAATTACAGACACGTCATAGAATTGCAAAGGTCTAATTTATTTTGATCTTGTAAACAGCATGCTTGATGTACCCACATAATTATTTACAAAGTAAACCCTGGAGTGTTATCAGCAGTTGCCAAAGGTGCCAGCATAGCTGTCGCAGAATGCCAACACTAGTTCAAATACAGAAGATGGAACTGATCAAGAAGAAACTTCCTCAGAAAGAAAAACTTATTTGGCAAAATCGTGGACACAGGTAAGCTAAGAATCATAACAGCTTATTTTCCTAAAAGAGATTTTATGTATTCAGAATATAGGCTTATATTCTGAATACATAATATCTATTTAGTAGCATAAACTTAATCAAGCCCAATTTATCTAAATAATATCTACGCAGCCAGGGATTTCATCGGAAACGTAGGTTTTTACTAGCAGAACAGCACCATAATTTCGTAACACATAATCAATCACAATATGAATGACTGAAGGATATTGCTAATCTATTGCTTCATATGTTCGAAAAATGTGTTTCCTCAACAACGTAAATGACGCAATGAATGTTGTTGAACTGTCAAAATGAAAGCCGTTGCTACTGTTAGTGTGTACACGAGGCTCGTGCTAAAGCTCCAAAAATTTTAAAGAGTAAAATTCTTATAAAATATTCTTTTCGCCTATCGAGTTACCGTCGTACCTCCCACAATATTAGAAGCAACATTAGTCGCTGGGGCAAGTTTAATGCTCGTCGCTATAAATATATGCTCAGCTGATGTATTTACAGCCGCGCAAATTGTACCTTTATAACAGCTCGGCGGCCTGGGATCACCTGGAACCATTGTGCTTAATGTTGGTGATAAAGGATTATAGTTTACTAGAGCTGCTGGTCTGGCTCTTTGAAATGGCGTTATATTTTGGAAAGCGGTTTGTATGGTAATATAAGTCTTGCACAATATCATATTATTGAACACGTTTTATAATAAACTAGCTGACCGGGCGAACTTCGTACCGCCTCAGAATCAATAATAATCTATGTATGAGAAAAATAATTATCTTCATAATTTTTTTACGTGAATTTTTTTTTTTCATGTTTAATAGTTAATCTGCTACTCAAGGCGGAGACAAATCCAATAAATTAAAAATCATAAAAATCGGTCCAGCCGTTTTTGAGTTATAAATGGTGTAACTAACCCGACTTTATTTTATTTATATAGATGAGACACACATACACACAAACACATAACATGACGTTCTGTCAGTGACAATGATGGAGGATTAGTCAAAAATGTATTGAATTGAAGTTTATGTCAATCCTGTTGTTTGTTGTGGAAAAACGAAACGTTTGACACTGGTATAGGCTTATTTTGTAATTTCCACTGCGACATTTACCAGATAAATTCAAAAATGAAACTGACTTTGCGTGACTTTGCGGGTAACAAAACCTTGCATTTTTTTTTCCTTTATTAAAAAGAACCAGGTTTTTAATAATTAATTTTAATCTAGCCTTTAGGACTAACAAGCAATTTTAACCTAACTTAATTTATTACGTGATGATTATTTTAAAACTTAGGACTGATTTTTCCATCGCCAGATAACTTTTATTCGAGGAATAAAATTGACGTTTGACAGTTTTTGTTTGAAATAACTGTCAAAATCCTCAAAATTATTCTTCGAATATAAAGTTATCAGATGATTGAAAAATCAGCCCTATTCTAAGGGCTGATTTGTGACGAACCTCCGGCGCGATCTCATGGCGGCATGGAAGGAGCGACTATCGCAACCCAGCGCAGGGCACGCCACGATAGCGGCGGTAAGACCCCTCTTTGAGGAGTGGCTAGAGAGACGTCACGGCGCTCTCACCTACCGCCTGACGCAGGTCCTCTCCGGACACGGATGTTTCGGGAGGTTCCTGCACATAATCAGGCGGGAGGAGACGCCCGGGTGTTACCACTGTCAGGATTGCCCAGAGGACACGGTGGAGCATACGGTGGAGGTCTGCCCTGCTTGGGCAGTGCACCGCCGTGTCCTCGTAGAGGCGATCGGCAGCGGCGGCGACCTCTCGCGTCCGGCCCTGGTTCAAGCCATGGTCCGGGGCGAGAGGGAGTGGGAGGCAGTCACCTCCTTCTGCGAAGCAGTCATGCTAGCGAAGGAGGTGGCGGGGTGGGCGAGAGAACGCGCCTTGCGCACCTCACGCCTCAGCCGCCGCGGGAGACGCTCCGGGCGTCGGGAGCCGCGTGACGACTCCCGGCCACCGTAGGCGCGGGCCTGCGGGCGGTGAGTAATGGGTAACTCACCGTCCGATCAGGACCAGGCCCGTGCCGGACGGCGTGTTGTGTTCCACGCGCGCCTCAAAGAGATGTCAGCATGAGTGACGGGGCCCCATAGGGCCGTAGCCTGCCAGGGTAGCGGGATTGTCCGAAAGGGTTACCGCTGCCCTGGAACATAAAGGGCTAAGGAAGGAACACGGGTGGGTTTTAGTCAGTAAGAGTCTGACACTCCCTCCTGCTCCACCCAGAGCGGGAGGAGTCATTTGATGATTTTCCATCCTCAAAAAAAAAAAAAAAAAAGGGCTGATTTGTCAATAATCTGTGTTGATTGTACTCTACTGACGACACGGTTGGCGCAGTGGCTGAGCGTTCGACTGCTGCGCTGCGTGTCGCGGGTTCGATTTCCGCACGTAACAAATATTTGTATTGCCTACAGGTAGTTGTTCCGAGTCTGGCTGTTTGTGTATGTGAGTTTAAATGTTTGTAAACGCACCCACGATACAGGAGTAATTCCTAGTGTGGGGCAACGTTTTAAAAGAAAAAATAAATAAAAACTTTACACACGTCCGTTCCACTTTCTTAGAGTCTGATATGATGACATAAATTGTTCATGTATGTCATTGGCACTATTATTTCTACACTTTTTATACTACTTTAGACTTATTGACCAATCACAGCTGAGCCAAAATTACTTCTCCAAAGACATTTTTATAGAGCAATTCCATATAATATTCAAAGATTACTAAAATGATTATTCAAGATGTAGGAGCTACTAACTACCCATCCGGGACTATATTCATAGCTACATGAAACGGGAGTGGTTAGTACTAGCTGCTTTCTCAGACGCAATGCTAGGATGCAAGCCGTAGTGGGTCGTGTTCGCGAATTGAGTTTGCCTTGTAAGATGTAATGAAAGTTGCGTTGTGCGCTACAGATCTTAGAATTTAGCTTACTTATTCCTACAGTCGGCGTGATGGCCCAGTATAAAGGACTGCATCCGGTTTGACTGGAAGCCAACCCATCCTACTTCCTATCTTAATAATATTATAAACGCGAAAGTTTGTGGGTGGATGGATGTTTGTTACTCTTTCACGCAAAAACTACTAAACGGATTTGGATAAAAGACAATGACCAAAAGTCGTACCAAAAAGTCTCATGCATCAAGATTAAAATATTATAGTAATTATTTTCATTATTTTTTACGACATTAAGCGTCGGGGATTTGATTTTTGAACAGAAAGTGTTGATATTGTTTTATTCCCTTTACATGACGTTCCGTTTCAAATGATTAATATAACCACAGTAAAATTAAATGTGTGATGATCACAATATCATGATCACGTCTTTCAAAAAACATGTAAAAAAAATATACTTTGCCAATTCTACATTAATTAAAAATAACTAGAATATAATAGAATATAATTTTTATTGAAATATATATCGTTTTTTTAGAGCAATAATGGCCGTTCCTGTACGACATGTCAAACAAAATAAAGTACAAACGCCAGCTGCACATCAAGCTACTACAATCTATCAAATTTCTTTAATAGATTTTCAACTTTATCTCTAAAGCATTAAGGTTCAAGGTTGATTGGGAAAATTTTACAGTGTCGGGTACTGCTGGCGTCTGTACCTAGTTTTCAGATTATTTCGATTAAAAAAAAAAGCTGCATCAAAGTCAAAAAGTCATGTCCATGAGCATTGTCATTTGGCACACAGATGGTTTATAGCCAGGATTAACACATAAGATTCTTTTTATCCCGAAATTCCCAAGGGATCGAAACTTATGCGGGTGAAACCGCGAGGCGCATCTAGTAATTATTATAAACGCGAAAGTTTGTGAGGATGGATGGATGTTTGTTACTCTTTCACGCAAACACTACTGAACGGAATTGAATGATATTTGGCAAACAGATAGTTTGTAACCAGGATTAACATATAGGATACTTTTTATCCCGATATTCTTACGGTATCGAGACTTATGGGGGGAAACCGCGAGGCAGGGTTCCTACAATATACAAACCTAGCAAGTTTGACAATTGTAAACTGAGACTTAGCAATCGGGCAACGTTCTGCGTCCTGTGGCATCGTTTTCTCTTAATTGGACAGATGATAGCATCCTAATTGTATTAGATGACCCGATCAGGTTTCCAATAGAGTTGTTTGGAGATAACAATTCGTTAGTTACCTAAGTACCTCAGATTTGGTTTGTCAATAGGTACCTACTTGTGATTGGTAAAGACTTTCTAACCACTTGTTCAGTCGAACTGGATTTTCGAGGACATGCAGTTTCCAGCTATATTGTATCTATAGAGCAGTGGTGGCCAAGTGGCCGCCACTTTACTTAGGAGTTGAGTTCGAGTGGAGGTCGTAGGTTCGAATCCAGACAGGCGTTCTACTTTGTGTAAATTATTTCAATACCAGTGCTCTCAAAACGGTGAAGGAAAATATCGGGAGGAAACCGGCATATCCTAGAACCAAAAATTCAAAGACATGTGACATCCACCGACCCGCACTGCGCCCGTGTGCTGGATTGCGGCCCCGAGAGGAGGCCTGTGTTGGGTCACACAGGTCTCAGGACAATGATTAGGTATGCTATTGTATCAATATTATAATATCAGAATATGGGGTTGGTACAGTCAGCGACACACGTTGAGTAACACTGCTTTTTTTACACATCATACAAATAAACACAAAATTATTTGATACATTGTATATAGCTAACAGATTTTAATCAAATATTTAGGTAATAATCCTAAAACCTATATAAGTGTTAATCTAATTTTATCGCTGACGGTACAAGGCAGTGAAGACAGTCCTAAAATCATAGTCAAAATTTTCTGAAAGAGCCTTTCTTCGACAACACTAAACCACTCTTTGTCTACGGCAAAAAATCTTTTTAACTGCGGTGAGCATGTTCAAATACAAATAACATATTTTTCATTCCGAACCTAACAAAATACTCACTACTATTAAAATCAAACAGGGTTTTTTTACCACGCTAGTTTAACAAAAAGTGAATGCAACTTGACATTTGGCCTGCAACCTAAATAAAATCTGTCAATCAAATGGTTCCGTAGGCGATTTGGACGCACCCGACATAAAACATTCCGTTTTGAGTGGTTCGGGTAGCTGTGGTGCAAGTTGAGGAGGTAGCGACAATCTAAAAAGCGATTTTAGTACTCCTCTCGAAGCGAAGGGTGAAGAATCAAGATTTTTTTCTCTAAAAACTTGGCAAAGTCACTGAACATTATCGTAACTAGGAATTCAGATTCGTTTTCAAGACAGGCAGCCTTGGCATGGGCACACAGATAGACCACGACCTGGATAAGGATATAGGTTTTTTTTAATCTTGGATCGCTGACGAAGTTGCCGGCAACATCTAGTAAGGCTTTAAACTTCGTTGTCTTCGACCTAAATAAAACTAATTTATGACAGTCTCGCTAACATCACCACACAAGCAATAATTTTCAAACACTTTGTTGTTAACACAACACAAATACTGGTACTCAGCTGCATCCGGTTAGACTGGAAGCTGTCCTCAAAATAGTTGGGGAAAGGCTAGGCAAATGCTGATGATGTTGTGAACACAACAATTCTAGGCTAAAATCAGAGACACGAAAACGAACAGCTATTCTCACATCCTATCCCGCCATCGCTACCGCTTATCCCTCATCCCACAAAGTCACGCAGTGTGCGCGTAACACAGACTGGACGCGGGACGCGCATAACGAATGTCCAAACACTGAATAGCTGATGAACAATTTGCATACCTGAATCGCCATAATGTACTGACACCGCTACGGACATAGTTTGAAGGACAGCCCTTAGATTTAAGGGCTTAGATCAAGGGGTTATGATAGTTACGTGCCATCATGACTGTATTCCCTGAAGGGGTGGGCAGAGTCCTCCATTTCACCAGTTATGTTTATTCGAATGTTGAAGGTGGCAAGCCTATTGCGTTTGAACGGGCTGCAAATTAGACTCGGGGCTGCTACCAAAAATGTCCTTATGGAAAACCTTTAAATAGTTTTCCCGACCTAGGCGTCGAACCTAGAACCTCGAGCTCGGCAGCCGCACTTGGGACCATTGGACCAACGAGACAGTTAATAAGTATTAACAGCCTGAAGGTAGATTTACCTACACCTTACAAAATCTTAATCTTAAATCTCAGTTTCCAGTTCAAAAGTTAAAAAGAATTGCGGTAAAGGAAAATTATTATGTCTTAAACAAGAGTTACTGGACAGAAACCGATGAAACTGAATTGATAAGAGTTTCAATATGATATTAGTTTCAAACACACTTTTTAAAACTGTGTTCACCACAGAACCTTTCTACAGTAAGGTAGGTGTCAATTTCTGAATTCATTTGAAGGTCGTTAACTTGCACTTAAGGTAACAACGTCTTAACATCCTAAGCACGTAATAATCGAATGAAAGCTGTCTAGGTCCTTGACATGATGCGCTTTTACTCGTAACATGAGTCAAATACTCTTAAAAGTTTTGCGATAATATTTAAGTTCATTTCATCGATTTTAAATATACTAAAAAGCATAAAATAAAATAAAGCCACTCAGGCCCATTCACACACGCAAACACATATACATTACACACACACACAGATGCACACACCCCCACCACCCTCATACACACACAAACACACATATGTTCATATAGTCACGCACACTCATTTACGATAGTAATTAATAAATTAATTAATTAAATAATTATTAATATTGTAGTACATACATTTAGTCCGCACCACTTGTAATGGCAGCTCGATCACGGTGGTGACGGAAGTAACTGGTGCTTATAGTACAGGAGTCCTCCTAGTTAAAGCCCAATTAAACATGTCCAGTATCTTACCATTAAGTTGCAGTCTAATTCATAGTACAAAACTTGAATGTAAATAGGTATAAGTCTTGAACTAATAATTATTGTTAATTTATAACTTTTTTGCTCAAAACACTCTTCTTTCTTTACCAATATAAATGTTTAAAACGGATCATTATTCAGCAATAATATCTGGATAAGCTTTAAAGCCTGCATTCAGGATTTTGAATTAAACTGTTATAATATTTTAGTTGATAAATAAACATTTGATTTGAAACGTGATCCAGGCATAAACGCAGTGAAAATATTGCAAAAATATTAATATGCAGTTATTCTCGCCCTCATAATGATTGGAAAGAAAGCCATGAACATACATTTACTTAACACAGACCAAAAGGCGCACAATTTTTTGAGAGATGGGTTTTCTCATTGCTTAAATTGGACAAAATGAGTGTTCCATAAATCATAACTTTTGTATGGTTTTATATATGTATAAAGGTGATTTTTTAAGCGTAGTTTTTTTTAAAGTCGAATAAAGCACTCAATTTGCAACATATATTCAAATTTTTTATTGAAATTGATAACTTGGCCTTTGCCATTTACATTTTAAAGATAACTTCATGTAAATGTTGTCCACGGCTCCGTGTCAAATGGTCCATTCGGAAGGTCCAATTTTGCGTCACTTTTTCGAGCGTTTCGGGCTGTATCCCACGAATTACGCGTGTTATGTTATCCTGTAAGGCTTCAATCAAGGAGGTAGCTATCCTCCTATATTGGAGGATCAAAGCTATGAGGTCTCTGCTTCATTATTGGAAAAGATACAAGAGTCCTAATTTTAACTGATTACGATCCTTAAATTATAAGAATCGGCCATTAGTAATCCTTCTAATAATTATAAACGCAAAAGTTTGTATGGATGGATGGATGTTTGTTACTCTTTCACGCAATAACTACTGAACGGATTTGAATGAAGTTTGGCACACAGATGCTTTATAATCAGGATCAACATATAAGATACTTTTTATCCCGATACTCCTACGAGATCAACACTTAAGCAGGTGAAACCGCGGGGCGCTGCTAGTTTTGTTTATAAATCGTAAACACACATCTAGTGCCTGTCAAAAATAACCTAAATTCTAAACCAACGAATCCCAAACATTTTCACGTCACATGCGTCCTAAATAAAAAGTCCCCAATTAGTTGAAAAGTCTCTCAAACCTGCACAGCGTGGTCACCGGACGTTTGAGCGGACGCTAGTGCGATTTCATTGATTGAAATGTCCTGCGTTTGAATACTGGACATACTATGTTTGTTGTGTGTTGTGGAGGATTTTTGTGACGTTTCGTATTTTGTACTGACGTGAGCTATGTTTTTATGTCACCTGACGTGAAGATAATGTCGGGAGATAACGAGGACTTGATCGCTTATAGGCAACACTGGGCGCAGAATTGGTTAGCGAAACTCGGGAGATGTGTCATTCATTACTTCTGTGATGTGTATCGATATGTAAACTTGATAAAACTACAATTTTTTTTTTTTGGGGTTCTACGACCTTAGACAGCCATTTGAAATATCAACTCAGTCTCTTGAAAATCAGTTTTTTTTTTTGTTTAAACTTCTCAGACGTGATGGGTGTCGACATAAACACGTTTAAGCAAATAACGGATTTTCTCAACTCATACTTCGAGTAACTATACTACCAGTGGTCGCTCAGGCCCAAAAAAATCATCGAGTCTTATGTTATATTTGTTTTATATATTTAGATAGGTATCGAAACCCTACAGGTACGTCAGACTTGATGTCGCCAGGGTAGCGGGATCGTCCGAAAGGGTTACCGCTGCCCTGGAACATAAAGGGCTAAGGAAGGAACACGGGTGGGTTTTAGTCAGTAAGAGTCTGACACTCCCTTCTGCTCCACCCAGAGCGAATCTGAAAAAAAAAAAAGACTTGATGTCTGACGAATTTTGCTAGCTAATTTAATTTGACCCTGTGCCTCTACAATGAGCAGGGTATAATAGTCATTAATTCTCTCAATAAGATGAGCTCTTTCACATGCTCCTGCAAACCTTAGCCTTATACTATAGTATAATTATCTTGGGAATAAGTGACCGCAAACACGAAGTACTCGTACAAACACGCAAGAGTATATGCGGGAATCGAACCTGCGTAGCAACACTCGCGCGCTCGGTCACTGCGCCAAATAATAATAATAATATAATAATATCCCTGGACATTTCACACAGCGCCATCTAGTCCCAAGCTAAGCAACCTAATGCTTGTGTTATGGTAACAAGATGGCTGATAAACTACTTATATACATTTTTTTTTGTAAATACATACATATTATAGATAGAAAAACACCCAGACTCGGAACAAATACATGTAGGACTTACAAATATTTGTTCTGTACGGGAATCGAACCCGCGACACGCAGCGCAGCAGTCCGATCGCTCAGCCACTGCGCTAACCGTGTTGTCAAAAAATAATAAAAAAGACAAATAAGACGTCATCGTTATCCTATGCCATGCTGATTTTATGAAAATGTTTCATTAATTATGCAGGTATTCAAAATCTAGTCGCAATCTCATCTTAGCAACAATCAATGAAAAAAACAAACTTGTCAAAAATGTTAGAATCAAATATTAGAGGTATTTATGACAAATTGACAGTGAGATCAGACTGTGAACGTTCTTAAAATTACGAGAATTGCTCCTCAAATATTGAATAACAGTATCAAATTAGAAGAAAAAAAAACGCGAGGACTTTCCCCATGGACAAAAAAACACACAAAACGGCTAGCTGAAACTTTCCCAGCATTTTCCCCAATTTTTTTCCCAGCACAACAGATCGATGGGCCGTCCATTGGTCCCATTTGAATGGTCTGTGACCCACATTGCACGGCAGACGTAATATCCGCTCCGGCGTCCAACGCGCACCGGAAATTTCATCAAATCTGTCATACGATTGATAAGTTATCGTCAAGTAATGTTTGGATGGTCTGGTAGGTACTTTCACTTTTTAGTGAGAGCGTAAGTAGTGAGTTTTGGGTGACCACTGAAAATCAGCGCCGTGCGGTGGGCTCCCCATAGCACAGCATCATGCTGAGTGGAGTTTCTTGCCAAAGTCATGACGTGCAGCTGCCGACTACTTTTACTACCTTTTCCGTGCTTTAAATTATATATTTGTTTTGTTTTAAGTACTATGTAGGTATTCAAGTTAAACTGTAGGTATACACTATTTTCTTCACGTTATCTACAAACTTTGACAAACGCTTCTATAGCTTTTACAAATCAAATCTAACAAAAGAAGTAATACCTACTTACTTAAAAAGGCTTCGTTACAAAGGTATTTGTAATTTCATTTAATGAAATTTCATTTAATAATCGAGCTATGCAGTAATAGTGTCTTAATTTGGCCTATGCGGAAACATAGGCCAAATTAAGACCCTTTGTTATGAATGAAAATACGACGTTGCCAATTCGGATAAAGAAGCATTCCCGCATGCATATCGGGTGATTTACGTCAAGGTATTTAGTTTGTATGAAAATTAAGAAAAAAATATGAATTCATTAATGGGTCCATAATGAAAAATGTTTATTCCCATGGTCCGGAACACGGTGTATAGCCCAATTCTTGAGGAAGGCTGTAGGCTATTAAGTCGTCATGACCCTTAGGAGGTCAGCAAAATGAAAAGAAGTCAGAAAGAACGTGATAGCGCGAGCAGGTTTTGCGGTGCGACGGGGAAGGTCGAGGAATATGAAATTTCACGCGAACGAAGACAGAAACGACGACAGGACGACACGGTTGGCGCAGTGGCTGTGCGATCGACTACTGCGCTGCGTGTCACGGGTTCGATTTCCACACAGAACAAATATTTGTATTGCCTACAGATAGTTGTTCCGGGTCTGGCTGTTTGTGTATGTGAGTTTAAATGTTTGTAAACGCACCCGCGATACAGGAGTAATGTGTCAAATGTGAGGGGCAACATTTTTAAAAGAAAAAAAAAAACAGGCAGAAGGTAGTAACGTATGACTATTTAAAATTGCCTTTAGACAGTGATTTGGTATCTACAACACCCTCAATACAACAAAAGATATCCTAATGGTCGAGAACATGCTACAAGATACAGCTAAAAATAAATATGAATATATTTTTTTTTTATAAAAACTACTCCAAAATTGACAATACCCAACAAAAGTTTAGCACAAGACTTTTGTTTGACTGTAGCAGGAGTAGACATAAAAAATGTGAAGCAATTTCACTCGCCGCCCGCAGACTGTCATGAATATTAACCATTTTGCGCCATCCGACGTAGAGTAAGGAATTACGTGGAGAAGTGACTGTGCGCAGTGAAAAGAAAAGAAAACCTGAAGAAAAAAAAATAAAATAATTTTGTTAGTGAACAACATGTGTATAAAAAACTTTTTTGCAAAAAAAAACAACCGACTTCCAAAAATCACACTACAAAGTGATAAATAACTTTAATTTCGGAAGTCGGTGTCGTTGGGTTCGCATTTTCGTTGTTTGCCACCGACTTCCGAAATTAAAGTTATTTTTCACTTTGTAGTGTGATTTTTGGAAGTCGGTTGTTTTTTTTTTTGCAAAAAAGTTTTTATTTTTTCACTTTTTAGTTGTAATTTTTACCAGTAATTTTGGTTTAAAAACCAAAGCACTGAACCGTTTTTGATGAAATTTCTATGGAACCATTTGGGAAGTATACCCTTTCCAACGAAAAAAGAATTTTTCAAATCGGTTGGCAAGTGACGGAGTTATGCGCGAACAAACATAAAAAAAAATAAAAAAAATACAAACATCCGAATTGAGAACCTCCTCCTTTTTTAGAAGTCGGTTAAAAAAACAAACAACATAACATCACGCCCTCCTCGGGTGTACTATACTACTATACTGTCGGGCTACACCTCTGCGCAACCCTTCGGGGTACAAAATATACTATATGTAAAAGTCTAGGACTCGGAGATATCTGGACTTTGAAATTCTGTAAGTAATTCTTTTCCCCTCTTGCAAAAGCTGCTTTTACAGATGCCTTTTAACCGAATGCAAAAGAGACTTTAAGTACTTGTAAATTGGGAGGCAGTCACCTCCTTCTGCGAAGCAGTCATGCTAGCGAAGGAGGTGGCGGGGTGGATGAGGGAGAGATCCTCACGCCTCAGCCGCCGCGGGAGACGCTCCGGGCGTCGGGAGCCGCGTGACGACTCCCGGCTACCGTAGGCGCGGGCCTGCGGGCGGAGAGTAATGGGTAACTCACCGTCCGATCAGGACCAGGCCCGTGCCGGACGGCGTGTATGTATTCCACGCGCGCCTCAAAGAGATGTCAGCACGAGTGACGGGGCCCGATAGGGCCGAAGCCTGCCAGGGTAGCGGAATCGTCCGAAAGGGTTACCGCTGCCCTGGAACATAAAGGGCTAAGGAAGGAACACGGGTGGGTTTTAGTCAGTAAGAGTCTGACACTCCCTTCCGCTCCACCCAGAGCGGGAGGGGTCATTTGATGATATCCCATCCACAATAAAAAAGAAGTATTTGCAAATTGATACCCACCAGGTAAGCCCGAACAGTGAGCAGGGAGCAGTGGAGGCCCAATGGAGCAGTGGTGGTCTAGTAGTAACGGCCCCGAATTACGAGTTTGTAGGTCGTGGGTTCGAATCCACCCAGGCGTTTTACTTTACGTAAAGATTTTCATCACCACTGCTCTCACGGTGAAGGAAAACATCGTGAGAAAACCGGCACGTTCTAGAACCAAAAATTCGAAGATATGTGACATCTACCAACCTGCACTGGGCCCGCGTGGTGGATTACGGCGCTGAAGGACCACTCCGTCTCACTGACAGGAGGCCTGTGTCCCAGCCGTGGGAACATTTTAGGCTGATTATACCTATAATCAGCCTAAAATCCTATCCTATAATCGCTTCGGGAAAATATCTCCCGTGCCGTACCTACGCACGGGAGATATTTTCCTGAAGCGATTTTTTTTGTCGCACATTGGATTTTCAACGCTCTGCTAAGCGCCAAGAGCTGAAAATAGAACAGTGTGTTTTTTTCAACACACTGGGATGCGCTCTGTTAGATTCTCAACGCTCAGCTCAACGCCGAGAGTTGAAAATCCAGTATCAGTCTGTGCGAACGTGGGCTAAGTCCCTATCATTTAGTTATCTTTTAAGAGGAACAAAACACATTTGCAGATTTTCCTTACTTAAAAAAAAAAACTCTTGAAAACCTTTTCAGTTACTTTACTGTTGCCAAGATTTGTTAGTAGCTAGTACCTACCAACACATTTTTAGCAAATACCCTTTAAAAAAGAGAAAGAGAAAAAAAAACAGACTGAAATGAGAATGAGTCGTTACTGGTCGTCAGCAGCCCGAAACTATGACAACTAGTCTTGCCAAGGGGTATCGTATTACCCAGTAACTGGGTTGTGAAGGTCAGATAGGCAGCCGCCCCATGTAAAATACTGGTATTCAGCTGCATCCGGTTAGACTGGAAGTCGACCCCAACACAGTTGGGAAAAAGCTAGGCGGATGATGACCCTTTAAAATGAAGATGTCTAGAGACTAAGCTGAATGATAAAGGAAGTGTTACACGCAAAACCTCTTTAAATTAGGCAGTTCAAGCATAAATTACGTACCTAAATATTAAAGGATAAGTTACAAGCCAAACCCTTTTAGGCCAATTGTACACCTCTCCATTCTGTACTAACGTAATCTTTGGCAAAAAACAGTATAACAAAGTGCGGCGGGCGTCGATTGCCGTGCTTACGATACTTCAGGGTCGTATTTCAGCTGAAACCGGCGCGTTACAGATTAGCTCCAATTTTCTTTCGTACTACATTGAATACGCTACAATTCGGTTATGTGGGGAATCTGATTTGACTTCTCGAATAAGTTTATTTATTTATTATTCACACAATCCACAGCTCTTTGAAATTTTATCGCGAGCCAATTACGGATTTACAATTTAATAGGTATACAATATATGCAGCAGAAACATACAGAGTGAAGTGAATTACTGCCAGCACCATCTAAGCACTGCTAAGTGTACAGTGTGGGTGAGTGTGTAGGAGTGTAGATGAGGAGTTGCGAATGGATGTGCGAATATGTTATACTTAGTGGTATGTAGTGATTGTCTGTATACCTTCTATTCAATTTAATTTAATTAGATTTATTTGGCAGTTCGCCACATACTTTTTTTTTTTGTTTCGTTGTATAAAGTATCACAATTGCTGACACTTTATTTACATTAAAATACAGCCAGCCAGCCAGCCAGCCAGCCAGCCAGCTAATAAGTCATTTAAATATAACTAATATATAGTAATTTAAGTATTTGGCAGTTCGTCACATACTGACGTTATTAATTGTTTTCTGAATATACCTTTCTTGGTCAAGATGAAGAATCTCTTGTTCAAATTACTTAGCATCCTACCAATTACTGAATTTTGAGCCTAGTTTGTACCACTGTGTGGTACATCATGTGGTACTAGTTCCAGTTAAAGTTTAGAGCGATATAAGAAATAACGAGAATATGAGTCTTGATTATTTTTTCTGGAATGTTTGGATGGGTTTTATGTAAATTAAAAGGGAGCAACTTCTAAAAAAATAGTTTCATTTCCGATATATGTCATCTGGAGAAAACAGGCTTCAGGCTTCTTCTTCTTCCGAGCCATCCTGTCGCATCGCATCACCCACCCGCACTATTCATTCTTTCTGACTTTTATCTTTTTGCTCAGCTCCTAAGGGTCATGGCGTCATGTTAAATAGCCTATTAGCCTTTCTCAAGAATTAGGCTATGAAATGTAAAAATATTGTTTCAAATCTGACTGATAATTCCAGAGATTCGTTTCCGTTTTCCGTTTAAACAAACAAACTCTTCAGATTTATTATTGGTATTTGTAGATATTGTGCAGCAGGCGAAGATTTTTAATTATTTTTTAATAGCATTTCTTGTACCCGACAGATTTAATCTAATAACCCTAAATCAAACCAGGAAACTTAAAATAAACGCAAAATTTTAAACTAACATACCCACAATAAATCACTTTAAAGCTAAAACTAATCACCTAAAAGGTCCGACCGTCCATAAACAAAGTAGACTGACCGATAAATTTTCACGTCTAGCGCCTTACGGTAGTTAATTTTTAATTCGACAGTCCGCAAGTCTTACCCCGAGGACGGTCGATGCGAGACTGATGAGTTTCGTGGTGGGGGGTAACCGCACAGCTTAGTTATTTCGACTACCGTCATTTGTTGACTTGCTCGTTTTAAATTAGATGTCCGAGAGGATGTTTTCTTTTATCTTTTTGGGTACTGTTCGGGTTCGTTTACCTGATTTAGGTTAATACCTTGTCAGGATGTTCTGTTTCATGCTCGTTTTGGTATTTTCGTGGGCCATCAGCTACATCAAGGTCAATAGGTACGTAAAAGAAAATGGTTCTCCAATATCGATAAGGTTTCCATAATAGACTTGTTTACGTTAGTGATGTACAGACGCCAGCACATCAAGCTACTACAATCTGTCAAATTTCTTTAATAGATTTTCACCTTTATTACTAAAGCATTAAGGTTCAAGGTTGATTGGGAAAATTTGACAGTTTCGGGTAGCTTGACCTGCTGGCGTCTGTACTAGTCATCCATACCGTATTTTGGCCTTGGCGGCCAACATCAATGGAGACTATCCTTCTGCACGGGAGATGTTATAGTGCACAAGTATATGCGCAGACACAGGTTCACTCTCTTTTCCCTCATTCTCATAATCCGATGGTACGGCACGCAATCCCACATGACCGGACGTACTTTCCGAGCCACCGGGGTATCACACCGCCAACTTCCAAACTCCGGGTTGTTGTCGAAACATCATGCTGAGACAGGAGCCTTTTGGCCTCGTATAGGACTTTCTGTTTCATTTTTTTTCCTTTTGTTACTTTTTTATACAATTTGTTTTATTTTTATTTTTAACTGTGTTTAGTTTAGTTTATGCCCCTGTACGAGTCGCAATAAATACTTTTTCTTTCTTTCTTTCTTTCTTACCAAGAAATTCTTAATGGAAAATCCCTATAACAATTGGCCCGATCTGGGAAGGGAACCCAGGACCCCACCGCTCAGCAGTCGCGCTTGCGTCCACGAAAGCAACGGGGCAGTTAGTGATGTCCTAGAAGCCAAACATGGTATTTTGACACAATGGGCAGCACCATCATCCAAATTGACACAATGGCCAATGCCATCCTCCCATGTGTTTAGAACTATACAGGATAATTTTTTATTCAGTGCGTAAATTTTTACAGTGTGTTCTACCCATGAATATGAACAACATTCACTATGGGACCATCTCTGAAATCACGAAAAAAAAATCAGCAGATTCATACATTTTGGTCGAGTAGGTATTGAACTTTTATAAGAAACAGCTGATTTTTTTTTGTGATTTCAGAGATGGTCCCATAGTGAAAGTTGTTCATATTCATGGGTAGAACACCCTGTGAAAATTTACGCACTGAATAAAAAATTATCCTGTATAATACTCCGGACAATCTTACAGCCACTTGAAGCGGTTATTGCAATAACCTATGAAACCTACTATAAAAACCTACCTACTTACGAACTAAGAAAGGGTAAAAAAATAATAATTATATTTAGTCCGTCAGTTAGACTATCGAAAAATAATGGACAAGTAAGTATTTTTTCTTTTGTCAATCAAACAAAAAATGACAAAGATAAAGCGTGTCAAAATTTGGGAGTGGGGTCATCATGACGTCACTTGCTTGCAAAAGTGTCACAAGCAAGTGACGTCACGCGGAACTTTAACGGGCGATATCTTCATCACTTTTTATATAATTAACAAAAGAAAAAATACGGGTCCAATATTTTTTGATAATCTAACTGGCGGACTAATTAGATTTTTTTAGAAAAATAGCCTGTTACTCAATTCTAACTTAGATCTTAGCTAAATCTTACCGAAGATAGAAATAAAACTCTTCAAGGCATCTTTAACAAGTGTGACGCTAAGTTCCTCAGGCTATTTATTTCTCCTCTGAAACTTGTTACGAAATGCCGACCCAGAAGTTTGGTGTATCGTTTTACAGTCCATTGCACCATCTCTGTAACGTCATTAATCAATGTCAAAATACTTTGGAGTAAGCCCCGCATTGGAATGCGCATAAAAAGGAATTTACTGTACATTCCGTGTTGGCCTGCTACATGATTTTTCTTTTCCTTTTTGTGTTTTTGAAGTGAAAGAAATATGCTTGTTGTTAATGTGTTTTTAAATGCTTTAACCCTATGGCTAAACGTAACTTAATGTGATATTACTTAAGGTTCTAGTTAAGGGCATGGTGCTGTCGAGTCTAGCTTTAAGTGATACTTAAGAGACACTTAAACCTACACCCGATTTCCGAATTGACAATTTGAAATTGAGAACTTGTCAAACACAACATGCATGCATGCATTACAGGTAAAGGTAAAAAATAATTTCTCTGAATACATGCTATCTGGGTTGTGGAGGTCAGTCACGCAGTCGCTCCATGTAAATTACTGGTACTCAGCTGCGTCCGGTTAGACTGGAGGCTGACCCCAACATAGTTGGGAAAAGGCTAGGCAGATGATGATGACATTGAAGGCTACCTAATTAGTGCTACAGTACAGTTTTACAAGTTCTGAACTTAAATTCTCAATTTAAGCAACGTTTCTTAATAAGGTTAATAAGTCCAAACATCTACATGTATATCTAATATAGTGCAGTATTTATACATAATCTGCATTCGTGACATATTCGCTAAAAATGTAAACAAATGAAGAGAGAGAGAGAGTGAGAGTGAGAGTTTATGGAAAAATAACTTTAATTCCTACACAATAAAATTCAGTTTACGCTACAACTTCAAACATTTTTATAACTTTTTCTATAGCTCACTCTGAAATCAACTTAATTAACATTAAAATAAAGTTTATACCTATTTGTTTAACTTGAAATAACGTCAATTTGAAACAAGTAAAATTTTAATATAGGTGCAAGTGGGTCTGCTCAGGAATGTTACTTTCAAATTCGTTATTATGATTCATAACTTGTAATCATTAGCTTGACTTGCTTTCTCTATGTATCGTCGCCGTATATTGAATACCTCGTGATTGCAATACATTTTATTTTACAGGGAATGATAAAAACTGTCTAAAAAATGACTATCATCGATGTTCTCATTAACATCAACAGAAAGCATAAAAATCATATTAGAGTTGTGCACGTTTTTTTATATAATTTAACTAACGAAGTTTTCTGCACAACAAAAAAAAAAGCAATTAACTTTCCTTATCTATAAACCAATACGCAGAAGGAAAATTCTATGGATCTCCATAAAATCTCCATGAACCAAAATCCACAAAGAAAATGCACACACTCCACACTTTTTAACTGACTCCTTAATTACTCCCCTACCAATCAAAACCCCAGCATATCCCAACCTGTCTATTAAAATTCACGCCTCGCCCCTAATTCGGGGGTAAACATCAAAAAAGTATTTTTTACCGTAAACTCTTGAACAGAAGGTATATAAGTAAAAAGGACTCATGATTTCTCAAAGGAATGTTTGCAGGGGCTGTGTCGACAACGCACGAGTTAACTTTTTGACAGGGATACCTTTGTCGACGTGATAAGAATCATAGAAACGTGCTGGAAAATGCAAGTGATAAGCTTATAGCTTTTGGAACAAGTTTTTTTGGTAGAAGTAACCTGGTATAAATCGTCATGTAACGAAAAAGCGTTCGAAAAGCTCCATGCGGCATGAGAAGATGTAATAGAAAGAGAGTGAGAGATAGTTTTCATGGTTTTCGAGGGTGCTAAAGCCGACAGTGAAGTCAAAATGAAAATCCAAGATGGCGGCTGCGAACATTAATTTTTTTTCATCATTGGAGTCCTTTATATGGTTTTTGAGGGTGTTAAATCCAATAATGACGGTAAAATGTAAATCCATAATGGCCGCTGACAAAAAAATTCAAATTTTTCGTCATGAGTGTCGTTTTCATAGTTTTCGAGGGTGCTTAAGTCGATATCATCATCTGCCTAGCCTTTTCCCAACTATGTTGGGGTCGGCTTCCAGTCTAACCGGATGCAGCTGAATATCAGTATTTTACATGGAGCGACTGCCTATCTGACCTCCGCAACCCAGTGACTGGGTAATACGATACCCCTTAGTAAGACTGGTTGTCAGACTTTCGGGCTACTGACGACCCGTAACGACTGTCAAAGATCCACGAATGACAGCCGGGACCAACGGCTTAACGTGCTTTCCGAGGCACGAGGGGTCTTGGTTTGTGAAAATGGTCACCCATCCACGGACCAACCGTGGCAAGCGTAGCTTAACCTGATCGATCGACCCGTGCGGCTGTTATTACTTAGCCACAAGCCCCCTTGCTTAAGTCGATAGTGAGGTCAAAATGTAAATCCAAGATTTTATCCATTCTATGGTCTCTGTGATCAAAGGACAAAGGCTTATAAAAGCACAGCTTATCACAAAATGCCTTTTTTTAAATTGAATGTAATTTGGTAACAGTGACTTAGCAATTTGAAATTTATGTCTAAAATTATATATTTGATATTTAAAAAAGCCTGAAGATTACTTAAAAACACTTTCAACTGGCACAAACCACCTCATGCCAATTTCCAAGAGCTCATTGGTTTATAACATAACACCGGACAGGTACATGTTTTTTGATAAAAATATTCTAGGTTCAGGATTCAGATTTAACTTTAATCTCCACCATATTTGGCATGGTTTATTAGGAAAATCTTCAACCAATTTAAGCTGGATTAAAATAAATTAAATTAGAGATAATAGTACTCGCTACCCGCTCCTCTCATATCCCACACGCTAACCGCAGAACCCTGTGAGTTTTTCCGCTCTGATGATTTTCAGCCAGATCTCTTGTTGATCCGAGAAAGGCGAATTTTTCGCCAATACGTGAACGAATTCTGTAATATTTGGGTAATCGCGTTTACTGCAGCCTATGGCTTCGGCAAGGTACCTCAACTGTTAAGGCACATAGATTATTTGTTCAGGATTCGTTATCAAAGATTGTTGTCAGCTGTTTCGGAATACTGAAATGCTTTCTAGATTTTTTAGAGTAAATATAAAAATATTTTTTATTTATTTTGCGGAGAATTGAGTGGGTTTCAGCGTACATTTTAGTTCACGGTTTCTTTTAAAGAGATTTTTTCTTTTTCTGGGGTATAGTCTAAGTAACGTAGGTAGTGGCCTCAGGCAGAAGGTGTTTAGATACCGAAAGTAAGATAGGTAAAGTGGAACTAAACGTTATTAAATTAGTTTTGAGACAGAGCAGAGCAGCCGGTCGATTCTGTGTAAATCTCACCGTGAAATCTTGCGTGGAGTGAGCTGTCAGTGTCTTCCCACTGACGCTAGGGATTGACCAAGCAAACATTTACAATCATAATCACAGAACAGATAAAAGAGGTTTTATCTGTTCTGTGATCATAATCGAGATTTTAATAATATTTTTATGCTAAGTAATTCTATTGCTCATTTTATATAATTTCAAAGCTAGTATTTTAGTTGTCAAAACATTCCTATTTTGTGGGGTTATAAAATAAAATAGAAAAACAGAAACTCAGTCAAGATCTCAATGTTGTATTTTTCTCTTTTTTCTAGACTAGTCCTTATATAGCTTGAGGTGCGACCGTGCACAGCTACTAGACTGATGTAAATACGCATCGACATTGTTTGTTATTATGAGCGATTGTAGATGGAGTCTAGTAAAGACTGCAACGATGTTCAGCGCTGATAATAACCCAAATCTATTCAATTAGAAGAGATAACCGAGTGTGTCAAGTCATCGAGTGCTAACGGTGTGCCTGGCTGACGGACCATAGACTGAATTCAACCCGACGACGTAGTAAGAGTGGCGTGATCACTTCACGCGATTCATTACATTTCGCTCGTGAATCGGGTGAAGTGATAAGATCACGCCGCGCTTGCGCGTTAGGCACTGCCATTTCCAAGAAGTGAACTTGTTTTTTTTTTTGCTGTCATTGATGACCATGTACATATTATTATTATGTCTGTTCGTATTCGAGTTCAGTGACAATAATTAGTTCCTAATTATTTTAATGCTTTTAGACATTTTATTGTCTAAATCCACTGTCTTTTATGTGCCTAGCCTTTTCCCAACTATGTTGGGGTCGGCTTCCAGTCTAACCGGATGCAGCTGAATACCAGTATTTTACATGGAGCGACTGCCTATTTGACCTCCAGAACCCAGTTACTGGGTAATACGATACCCCTTGGTAAGAAGAGCCCGAAAGTCTGACAACCAGTGTCAGACTTTCGGGCTTCTGACTACCCGTAACGACTGTCAAAGATCCACGAATAACAGCCGGGACCAACGGCTTAACGTGCTTTCCGAGGCACGAAGGGGTCTCGGTATGTAAAGATGGTCACCCATCCACAGACCAACCGCGGCAAGCGTAGCTTAACCTGACCGATCGACCTATGCGGCTGTTATTATTTAGCCACGGGCCCCTCCTCTAAATCCACTGTCTTTGTACATCTAAAAAGTTAATTTTATCAGCCTACAATGCCTACATTTGGTTTTCAACAAACTGATATTACTTACATAACCGTATAGTTCGGAAGCGCCTCCGATTGGTCCCTAACACACGAACCTCCGTCGGCATGTGCGTTAGTTAAGACAATTGATAAAAGGCTCCTTTCATAATTAGGCGCACAAGTTTAATTTACTTACATTAATCAACTCTGTAAATGCGATAATCGCCATTTTCATGAGTGGTGGTTGAGGCTAAAAAACATCAAAATTGGGGATTTCGAACATCCACACCCCACTACAGGGGCAGTGAATAATACATCACTTAATTATTTGACGAATTCATCCATTGTTCAAATTAAATAAGTAGTGGTAATGAAGTGTTTTCCAGTTTTGATATTCAAAGTCGAAGTTTCGCGCCAATCTTGCGTGTTTACATTTTAATTTTTCACAAATATCACACACACTCATATAGATACGATTTAAAATGTGTCAAATGTAATTTAAAATGTTTTAAACAACAAGAAAGTGCCCATCTCGTAACGTCTTAAACAAACACAAGTTCAATAATACGCAATATTCATTACCACTAGGTACTCAATTCGTGTTCAAAATCGCAGAGTTCGCCGGACGCCGAGTCGCCGACCATTATTGTTTTTTTTTTTTTATTGTGTTGATCTGCGAAAGCGAAACGATTATTATGCCAAACGATTTTTTTTATTTCAATCGATTCGAGAAATTAATATGACGAATTTCAGAAATCGATTCTTACAAATTGAAATAAACTTATTTTAAGCATTACACATAGATTGTATCCCGTAAACATAATAAAACCCGTATTTTTGATGCTAGTAACCCTTATATGAACAAGTAGTTCGTGGCACTGGCAACCCTACGCCGAAGTGATGTTGCCATGGGTTACGAGCATCGCGTGAAGGGAGATTTTGTACATTCCGAACTACGCTGTAATCGATTTGTGCGTGCTCACACCTCTTCCGAATTAGCGTGTCATGTAGCGTGTGATAAGGATGTCCCGTGAATCGAAAAAGATGAAGTCTTATGAGTGAGCGCTGTCAACGGTTGTGATCTAATCAGATCTAAATCGGAAGGGAAATTATATATTGTTGAAGTGAGCGCTGTGGGCGATGATGGCCTAATTCGGAATAACCTAAATCTCCCGCCGCGCAAGCGCGTTAGGCACTGCCATTTCCAAGAAGTGAACTTGTTTTTTTTTTTTTGCTGTCAGTTGATGACCATGTACATATTATTATTATGTCTGTTCGTATTCGAGTTCAGTGACAATAATTAGTTCCTAATTATTTTAATGCTTTTAGACATTTTACTGTCTAAATAAACTGTCTTTGTACATTTAAAAAGTTAATTTATCAACCTACATTTGGTTTTCAACAAACGGATATTACTTATCCGTATAGTTCGGATTCGGAAGCGCCTCCGATTGGACCCTAACACACGAACCTCCGCGGGCATGTGCGTTAGTTAAGACAGTTGATAAAAAGCTCAATTATGTTAACGCCATTATAAATCTTTCATAACTAAGTGCACAAGTTTATTAATTTACATAGACAATATTCAACTCTGTAAATGCGATAATCGCCATTTTGATGACAGTGGTGGTTGAGGCTAAAAAACATCAAAATTGGGGATTTCGAACATCCACACCCCACTACAGGGGCAGTGAATAATACATCATATAATTATTTGACGAATTCATCCATTGTTCAAATGAAATAAGTAGTGGTAATGAAGTGTTTTGATATTCAAAGTCGAAGTTTCGCGCCAATCGTGCGTGTTTACATTTTTTACTTTTCACAAATATCACACACACTCTTAAAGATACGATTTAACATGTGTCAAATGTAATTTAAAATATTATAAACAACAAGAAAGTGCCTATCTCTTAGCGTCATAAAAAAACACAAGTCCAATAACACGTAATATTCATTACCACTACTCAATTTGTGTCCAAAATCGCAGAGTTCGCCGGCCAATCGGCCATTATTGTTTTTTTTTTTTTATTGCTATGATGTGCGAAAACGAAACGATTATTATGCCAAACGATTTTTTTTATTTCAAGCGATTCGAGTAATTAATATGATGAATTCTAGAAATCGATTCTTACAAATTGAAATAAATACCAATCTAATCTAATAAAAGCATTGTTTATAATGGTGATTTAAGGCGGAAACACATTGTTAAAACCCCCCGACAGGACAATATTTAATCAAAAAATTTCATACGTACTTACGTAGGGTCATAATTTCAAGGTTATTTTTTTCTTTATATAAGGTTTCACGCAGTCGGAGGTTTTTAAATTTTTTATTTCATGCTTTTTGTAGGGACTCGTTATTATTTCTTTTCTTTTATTTTCTTGCGTTTTAAGATTCTGGTAATTTTGTATTTAATCAGGTTTTTTTAATTGGCCATTTTGTTGTGGCGGCCATCTTGGATTTGAAATTTATCATAGTGTATAGTATTCTACTAATCAAGCCCTTTCATTTGATACCCATATTGAGGGAGTTGTAAAAAAATATGTAATCCGCCATTTTGTGGCGGCGGCCATCTTGGACCGATTTTCATCAAACATAGCTGACACTCCAACACAACTGAACTGAACACTCCTGACAAATTCTACTTTCAAACAAAAAAAAAAAAACAAAATCAAAATCGGTTCATCCGTTCGGGAGCTACGATGCCACAGCAGACATACACACACACACACACACACAGAGAGAGAGAGAGAGAGACACGTCAAAATTATAACACGCCGTCATTTTTGCGTCGGGGGTTAAAAACGCGACGCGACGCAACGTGTCGACACCCGATATGCACCGTGCACATTACCAACACGCGACGTCACGACATACTAGCAAATTCTGAATCCAGTTAGCTAACAGCAGTGGAATCGTATGGACTTATGTACTATTAATTAATTGTTCGTCGGTCATTTCGCTAAATAAATACAAAAAATAATATTAAATTAGCATAAACTCCGTTTGACAGTTTGAAGAATAGGGAACGCATATAATTGCTCTGTGACAGAACTCGAATCGATTGAAATAAAAAAAATCGTTTGGCATAATAATCGTTTCGCTTTTGCGCATCACACATAAAAATAAAAATAAAAAACAATAATAGTCGGCGAACTCTGCGATTTTGAACGTAAATTGAGTACCTAGTGGTAATGAATATTACGTGTTATTGGACTTGTGTTTGTTTATGACGCTAAGAGATAGGCACTTTCTTGTTGTTTATAATTGAAACTTCTATTGAATACTTGCAAAATGAGAACGCAGAATTGAAAAAGAAGATTGAGAATTTAGAACATCAGAAAAAAGAAGATGTGAAATATATCGTCACCCTTGAAGATAAAATTGAAAACATGCAAAAAACCTACAGAAAAGCCAACATTGAAATTAAAAATGTACCAAAATTAGAAAAGGAGACACAAGATGACCTGATTAAATATGCTACCAGCCTATCCACCACCGTTGGTGCAAGCATAACGAAATTGGACATCAAAGACATTTACAGAGTTCGAGTGAAAAAAGGGACTGTCTCTAATGCACCTATCGTTGTGGAATTGACTTCAACCTTACTAAAGTCCGATATATTGCAGAAATGTAAGGCCTTTAACACAAAGAACAAAGCAAAACTTCGCGCAAAACACCTGGGATTCGTTGTTAACGAAGAGACCGCTGTCTTCGTCTCTGAGCAATTGACACCCAAGGCCTCACGATTATATTTCCTTGCGCGGGATCTTATAAAATCCACTGCTTTTACCTTCTGTTGGACGGCCTACGGAAATGTCTACGTTAAAAAGGATGTGAACTCTCCAAAAATAACTATCACAAATGAAGCTCAAGTCAAACAGCTTTTCAACACTGTATGACTAGATTTATTTATAGACTGTAGTAATATTAGTGCCCATGTTTTTTGTTTCTTAATACTGGTATCTCTATTTCATGTATTGTGTAATATTGTAAACAATTCTACCATAAGTACACTCACCACGCTTTCCAGTACATTCATAACCACTCGTATACACTTCCTCCCATTCACATACACAACATACACTTTTAACACTCATTATAAATACACTTTAGCCCTAAACAAAACTAAGTCTACTTTTCACTTTAAGCGCTCTTATTTACTTTTGCTGCAGGTGACCACTCCCTCGCTAAATGAAACTCAGTCTGGATCCCTAAAAATAAATGACAGATAACCTCAGAAACTTAAATGAATTGGACGACATCGTGGTTGCAACGTCGGTAACATGTGACTTAGTGGATTTAAACAAACATATAAAATATAATAATAATGATCTAACATTAATCCAACAAAATATAAGAAGTATCTATTGCAACTTTGATAACTTTGAAGCCACACTTTCGGATCTTAATTCAGAAATTGACGTTATAATACTTACCGAATGTCGCCTCAACACAAACAAACCCGTCCCCCCTTTAATAAACTATATTCATTACACTACTACGTACAATTGTAATCAAAATGATGGAGTGGTTATTTACGCTAAAGCGAAGCTAAATCCAGTTTTTATTGAACATAACCTGGATAACGCGTCCTGCATACAATTAAATATTTGTGGGAGTACTATACTGGGAATATACCGGTCACCATCACATCATAATGCGTCTAATTTTATTACCTCACTTAATACTTTACTAGACACGATAAAATGCAATCGGAATATTATAATTTCAGGTGATATAAATATTAACCTATCTATAAAACAGAATGAATCATCTTACGAATGTAGTAATCGGGCCTCTTACCTTAACATGCTGTCCTCGCACGGTCTTCTACCAGGACACATAATTCCTACGCGAGAAAATAGCTGTCTTGACCATTTCATTTTAAAGATTGACAAAACCAAGCTATCGGCGAGTATTGCAGTTTTGAACACTACTATAACTGATCACGCCACGGTCTTCTTGAGCATATCTAAAATAAAAACTAACTACCGTTCTCCAACTATCAAGACCTTCATTGACTTTGAAGCGGCTGCAGAAAAGCTAATAAACAAAAACCTATCCAACTTATTATTTAGCGATGACCCTAACTTTGTAATCGAACATTTAATTAATAAACTTAAATCATCCCTGGATGATAGTGTTAAGGTAAAGAGGATCTCCAGCAAACAACGCATTATTAAGCCCTGGATCACCAGTGGTCTATTACGCTGTATCAGGAACAGAAACAGAATGCAGCTAAAATCAAGGTCCGATCCGTTTAATGTAATATTAAAAATAACATTTACTAGATACCGTAATTATTGTAACAAATTAATTAAAAAATTGAAACGTAAATATGAATCTGAACTACTAAAAATTAATATCAAAAACTCTTAAAGCCCTATGGAAATCTATCAAGCAAATAGCGCATCTTAACACATCTAAAATTGGAAGCTGTGAATTACTCAATACTCGAAGTTCTCCTATAGCGTCGGTAAATTGTGTTAATAGTTTTTTCGCATGTGTCGGCAAGCGGCTCGCGGAGAGCATCCTCAGTGGATCCACGCAGCCAGCTGGAGATCTAATACCTACTCCAAAAACACAACCATCTTCTTTCGTACTTCTGGAGACTGACCCAATGGAAGTTGACAGTGTTATATCTAACCTGAAAACTGACAGTGCTCCCGGCTGGGACGGTATCCAGACTAAGTTCATAAAAATGGTTAAACCGCTCGTTGCTCCCATTATTAGCCATCTTGCTAACCTCTGCTTCAGAAAAGGTATATTCCCGATCTTACTTAAAAAATCTATTGTTACACCAGTCTACAAGGGTGGTGATAAAAGAGATATCAATAATTATCGACCTATCTCAGTATTGTCAGTTATCTCTAAAGTTATTGAAAGGCTAATCAACTCACGCCTAATTACTTATCTCGAAAAATTTAATATTCTATCCAGTTCACAATTCGGATTCAGAAAAGCAAAATCTACAGAAGATGCCATCTCAGGATTGACCTCCTTGGTAACTCAGTGTCTAGACCGTGGAGAAAAGTGTCTGACAGTCTTCTTAGATCTAAAAAAGGCATTCGACACTGTTTCTGTCCCCATTCTTGTGAAAAAGATGGAGTATATGGGCATTAGGGGAATGCCACTAAATATCTTAACTGATTACCTAAAAGACCGTATACAGTGCGTAAAAATTGATAGTTTCACCAGTTCTGACACTAAAATTGAGTACGGCGTGCCCCAGGGAAGCGTCTTAGGCCCCACATTATTCTTGATATACCTTAACGAACTAACTAATCTCGAAATTGAGAGAGGGCAAGTATTCTCATATGCGGATGATACTGCCATTGTATTTCATGGTGCTTGCTGGAACTCCGTTTTTGAAGCTGCTGAGCATGGTCTCCATAGGGTTGCAAACTGGCTCAAGTCTGCTATTCTTACCCTAAATATCGCCAAGACTAACTACATTTGCTTTGCTATAAATAAGCGTACACTTCCCCCCCCAAACTTGGTATTGAGGATTCATACTTGTGACTTCACTTATACTACGCAATGTGGGTGCGAAGAGATTGGATGTGTTAAATCCACTAAATACCTTGGAGTAATCCTGGACCACCGACTTTCCTGGCACCCTCAAATTGAAGCCATAAATGATAGGATCCGTAAACTCATATGGGTCTTTAAAAAGTTGAGACATGTCACCTCTCAAGACCTCCTAAAGCGTACTTATATTGCATTGGCACAAACAGTTATGTGTTATTGTATTTCCATCTGGGGTGGCGCCACTAAAATTAAATTCCTTGAAGCAGAAAGAGCCCAGAGATGCTTGATAAAAACAATGTTCTTTAAGCCATTTAGATTTCCTACTGACGAACTATACCTAAATCATAAAATATTGTCACTTCGAAAACTTTATATCATCAACACAGTACTTAAACTACATAAAGCATTACCCTACGTTTATATAGCTCAAACAGGGAGAAGAAAATGTAATGTGACCACTGCTCCTCGCTGTAGAACTCTTTTTGCCAGGCGTCAATTTCAAGCCCACTCTGCCTATCTATATAATAAGCTTCACAACAAATACACAATATACAACCTTCAATTCCATGAATGTAAAAAAACAATCGTTCGCGAGCTCGAGCGGCTTGGGTACTGTGATATAGAGAACTTATTATTTAAATTCGAACTCTAGACAATATTCGTGACTTCTAGTGGTACTTCCCGATCCCAAGATATTACATCGTAGGGCTAGAAGTCTCCTAATCAGGAGTCAAATTCACACAGCCTATATGAGAAATAGTATGTTCTAACTATCATAAAGACACACACACACCCTCTCACACACACACGAACACACCCCCACACACTCACCACACACACACAAACACCACACTCGCATGCACACACACACAAAGAGAAACCATACCAGTAACCTTAACTACTAACTACTTGTTTGTAATTACTTAAAATAGTTTAGTTATCTAGTTGCCTAAAAATATGTTGATCCGAGGGATAAGCAGAACCACCCGACACAAGCATTACTACATGCTTCCTGGGAGGTTCTAGCCACAGAATAAATACTATTGTACAAGAAAGTTACAGAAATAAACTATTTTTAATTTTTTTTTAATTTAATAATATTTTAAATTACATTTAAATTACAGACATAGGAGAATTTAGACAATAAAATGTCTAAAAGCATTAAAATAATTAGGAACTAATTATTGTCACAACTCGAATACGAACAGACATAATAATAATATGTACATGGTCATCAATTGACAGCAAAAAAAAAAAAAACAAGTTCACTTCTTGGAAATGGCAGTGCCTAACGCGCTTGCGCGGCGGGAGATTTAGGTTATTCCGAATTAGGCCATCATCGCCCACAGCGCTCACTTCAACAATATATAATTTTCCTTCCGATTTAGATCCGATTAGATCACAACCGTTGACAGCGCTCACTCATAAGACTTCATCTTTTTCGATTCACGGGACATCCTTATCACACGCTACATGACACGCTAATTCAGAAGAGGTGTGAGCACGCACAAATTGATTACAGCGTAGTTCGGAATGTACAAAATCTCCCTTCACGCGATGCTCGTAACCCATGGCAACATCACTTCGGCGTAGGGTTGCCAGTGCCACGAACTACTTGTTCATATAAGGGTTACTAGCATCAAAAATACGGGTTTTATTATGTTTACGGGATACAATCTATGTGTAATGCTTAAAATAAGTTTATTTCAATTTGTAAGAATCGATTTCAGAAATTCGTCATATTAATTCCTCGAATAGATTGAAACAAAAAAAATCGTTTGGCATAATAATCGTTTCGCTTTCGCACATCAACACAATAAAAAAAAAAACAATAATGGTCGGCGAACTCTGCCATTTTGAACACGAATTGAGTTGAGTACCTAGTGGTAATGAAAATTGTATTATTGAACTTGTGTTTGTTTAAGACGTTACGAGATGCGCACTTTCTTGTTGTTTAAAACATTTTAAATTACATTTGACACATTTCAAATCGTATCTATATGAGTGTGTGTAATATTTGTGAAAAGTAAAAATGTAAACACGCAAGATTGGCGCGAAACTTCGACTTTGAATAACAAAACTGCAAAACACTTCATTACCACTACTTATTTAATTTGAACAATGGATGAATTCGTCAAATAATTAAGTGATGTATTATTCACTGCCCCTGTAGTGGGGTGTGGATGTTCGAAATCCCCAATTTTGATGTTTTTTAGCCTCAACCACCACTATTATGAAAATGCGATTAACGCATTTACAGAGTTGAATATTGTAAGTAAATTAAACTTGTGCGCCTAATTATGAAAGGAGCCTTTTATCAATTGTCTTAACTAACGCACATGCCGACGGAGGTTCGTGTGTTAGGGACCAATCTGAGGCGCTTCCGAACTACACGGTTACATAAGTAAGTAATATCAGTTTGTTGAAAACCAAATGTAGGCATTGTAGGCTGATAAAATTAACTTTTTAGATGTACAAAGACAGTGGATTTAGAGGAGGGGCCCGTGGCTAAATAATAACAGCCGCATAGGTCGATCGGTCAGGTTAAGCTACTCTTGCCGCGGTTGGTCTGTGGATGGGTGACCATCTTTACATACCGAGACCCCTCCGTGCCTCGGAAAGCACGTTAAGCCGTTGGTCCCGGCTGTTATTCGTGGATCTTTGACAGTCGTTACGGGTAGTCAGAAGCCCGAAAGTCTGACAACCAGTCTTACCAAGGGGTATCGTATTACTTACCCAGTAACTGGGTTCTGGAGGTCAGATAGGCAGTCGCTCCATGTAAAATACTGGTATTCATCTGCATCCGGTTAGACTGGAAGCCGACCCCAACATAGTTGGGAAAAGGCTAGGCAGATAAAAGACAGTGGATTTAGACAATAAAATGTCTAAAAGCATTAAAATAATTAGGAACTAATTTATGTCACTGAACTCGAATACGAACAGACATAATAATAATATGTACATGGTCATCAATGACAGCAAAAAAAAAACAAGTTCACTTCTTGGAAATGGCAGTGCCTAACGCGCAATCGCGGCGTGATCTTATCACTTCACCCGATTCACGAGCGAAATGTCATGAATCGCGTGAAGTGATCACGCCACTCTTACTACGTCGTCGGGTTGAATTCAGTCTGGTCCGTCAGCCAGGCACACCGTTAGCACTCGATGACTTGACACACTCGATTATCTCTTCTAATTGAATAGATTTGGGTTATTATCAGCGCTGAACATCGTTGCAGTCTTTACTAGACTCCATCTACAATCGCTCATAATAACAAACAATGTCGATGCGTATTTACATCAGTCTAGTAGCTGTGCACGGTCGCACTTCAAGCTATATAAGGACTAGTCTAGAAAAAAAGAGAAAAATACAACATTGAGATCTTGACTGAGTTTCTGTTTTTCTATTTTATTTTATAACCCCACAAAATAGGAACGTTTTGACTACTAAAATACTAGTTTTGAAATTATATAAAATGAGCAATAGAATTAGCATAAAAATATTATAAAAATCTCGATTATGATTGTAAATGTATGCTTGGTCAATCCCTAGTATCAGGTGGAATGACACTGACACTTCACTCCACGCTCACTTCACTTGAGATTTCACGGTGATATGGTTACAGAATCGCACTGCTGTATGGTGGACCAGTGGTAACGGCCATGACTTACGAGTTGTAGGTCGTGGGTTCCCCAAAGACCAGGCGCCTTTTGAAGGTTTCCCACCGAAAAAAAAAAAAAAAAAAATGTCATGGGTTCGCACTCAGCCAGGCGCTTTACTTTGTGTAAATTTTTTATCACCACTGCTCTCAAACGGTGAAGGAAAACATCGTTAGGAAACCGTCATGTTCTAGAACCAAAAATTCGAAGACATGTGACTTCTGCCAACCCGCACTGTGCCCGCGTGGTGGATTATATATAGCCCACTCCCTCTCGTAAAGAGGAGGCCGAAGTCCCAGCAGTGAGCAGTGGGAAAATTAAAGCTGATTATCTTATTAAAATTAGTTTCCAGAATCTTTGTAGTATCTATGAACCTACCGAGTAAGATAATATTACCTACGAAAATCTGAAGAGGAATTGTACATACAAGGAAGCATTAGTTAGATTGGAGATTTTGAATGAACAAACCAGCATTTAACCAGAATTCCAACTATAAAAATATCTCTAAAAAACATCGTTTAGAATTTTCTGGCTTGTCGAGTAACATTTTCTTCATTGTTTTTTTTTTTTTCGACATGGAATGTGTGAATGATGATATGGTTAGAAAGGGGGTGACTACCGAGATGACGACTAATAGAGAAGTATGGAAGAAAAAGACATGTTGCGCCGACAACAAAAAAATTGGGATAAGGGCAGGAGAATGATGATGAGCAAGCGTGATGATCAATACTTGTGCCGTCTCTGTATGAGGAGAGGCATTTTCCCTGCAGGAGGACAATAATAGGGTGGAATTACTTTTATATTTGCAAATGTCGGAACTATAGTCATAGGAAGGACCGAAGTCAACTCGCAGAGGCTCGTATCTAACGAGCCTCTGCGAGTTGACTTGTTGTCTTGAATGAAATTATATATTTGGTTAAAATTAGACAAAATACCGGCCAAGTGCATTTCGGACCACGCAAAATAAGGGCTCCATAGTTGGGATGTATTTATCCCAAGAACAAACTCAACATTGTAGTTGAAAAACATGTTCTGCCATACATTCCCACTGCATTTATGTAAGTTTGTACATACAACATTGAGAGATTTAGGTACTATGTTACTTCTTATAAGACTTCTTATAAATTTTCCTGTAATTTAATTTCAAGTATAGGACTACATATTTTCTGTATTTTTTTTTTAAGTTTTTAGGATTAGTAGTTTCGGAAATAAGGTTTGGGGAATGGTAAATATTAGACCCTCACAGCCCTTTCATCTGATATGTCACAAGACACACGGTACAGTTTGCAAAAGTTTTTTATTTTCTTATTTATTTCCCAAAAGTGACCTTACACAAAATTAATTTATTTACGTAACACATCCGTATTTAGGTCACAGAAATTCATATGTGTACCCAACTCAATCGGTCCATTATATACGGAGCAAATTGGCTGTGACAGACAAACCGACAGATAGACACCGGTTCCGTTTTTTCATTCGGACGTAATATGAAACCCTAAAAAGTCAAAAATCTAGACATACCTTCAAAATTGAAGGCAAGCCCCGAGTTCATGTACCCAGCGCGAATAATAAACATATAGCGGGCGACATAAAGTCATAATCGTGCGGTTACGGGAGCTTCACGCAACGGCCACCCGGGGGCCATCAGACGTATAGCATGGAAAGCGGGAGCTACCACGGAAACACGAACGAAGGTCGATGGAAACCTGACATTTCTGTGGGGTGAGTAAGTGAACTTGTACTTAGATATTCTCGCGCAATTCGAGTAAAGACGATATAAGAAGAATTTGAATATGTATAAAAGGCAGTATTTGGTAAGTAGGTACTTTATATGTAGATCCTCATCCGATGGTTCCGTCTGTAAGCGTCACATTAAATGACAAAGGAAGGAGAGCATTAGTCAGGAGAAAAACTCTTTTCACTTTCACAACCATACCAGCATGATTGCTTATCATGCTAGTAATGATCATCTGCCTAGCTTTTTCGAGCGACTGCCTATCTGACCTCCACAACACAGTTACTGGGTAATACGATACCACTTGGTAAGACTGGTTGTCAGATTTACGAGCTTCTGACTACCCGTAACGATCGTCAAAGATCCACGAATGACAGCCGGGACCAACGGCTTAACGTGCTTTCCGAGGCACGGAGGGGTCTTGGTATGTAAAGATGGTCACCCATCCACGGACCAGTCGCAGCAAGCGTAGCTTAACCTGATCGATCGACCCGTGCGGCTGTTATTATTAAGCCACAAGCCTGGTTATCATGCTGGTATGGTTGTGAAACTGAAGAGTTTTTCTGTAGTAATGTAGCACAGTGTAAAATTAAAAAAAAAAAAATGTTGTCTTACCTAAAAAAGGATCATCTCTCGTTCTGAACTCGATACTACATTCCTACAGTAGTCCTCCTGCCGGAAGGTCATGTATCGCCGAAATTTCTATAATAATGGGAGCCGCTCTGGCCCCCACGAGTGGTTAACCAGCGCTCCTTATGAATAAAATTATCTCTCCACGCTGATAATGTAAATCTTTGATGGTGAAGCGATTATGTAGGGAGATGGCACTAGTTTGAATCATACTTACGTAACATCCCGCTTTTATTCCTTGAAGGGGTTGGCAGAAATGTTTATCACACCAATATTTTGCCAGATATGTTGTGAAGTCTCAAGGAGGGGCTTGTGGCTAAGTAATGATAGCCGCACGGGCCGATCGATCAGGTTAAGCTACGCTTGCCGCGGTTAGTCTGTGGATGGCTGATCATCTTCACTAACCAAGACCCCTCCGTGCCTTGGGAAGCACGTTAAGCCGTTGGTCCCGGCTGTCATTCGTGGATCTTTGACAGTCATTACGGGTCGTCAGAAGCCCGAAAGTCTGACAACTAGTCTAACTAGTCAAGGGGTATCGTATTATCCAATTACTAGGTTGTGGAGGTCAGATAGGCAGTCGCTTCATGTAAAATACTGGTATTCAGCTGCATCCGGTTAGACTGGAAACCGACCCCAACATAGTTGGGAAAAGGCTAGTCAGCTGAGAGGCTATCTCCACTGTCTACCTCTGGAGGATTACTCAGGCTTGATATTAATTTCTATCTATACATATTATAAAATCAAAGTCACTTTTCAAGTCTGTCTATGTGACCTCGTTGATCTTCTAAACTACGCCACGGATTTTACGATCACTTAGAGAATTTATTCCGGAAGTTTTATGTGTAAAATACATTAATATTAAACATACATGTAATAAAGAAGTTTCGACGTTTTGTCCAGTCGTAAAAACCGTGTGAAGCAAGGGCGGGTCAATAGTTTTCACACACACACACAAATATTTTCGGGCGTCATCTTTTATAATTTTCTTACAGATTTTTCAGAATTTACGGGCTCCAAAAAGGTTTCAACATTTGCAAATTGTACCAAAAAAATCACTCAGCCTATTACGCCAATCCAATATAAATATTTTCCATATTCGTTCAATAAACATACAAATCTTTCCCGAATAGTTATTTAAAGCCGATGCCTTCACGGTCCAAATGCTGGGATCAGACCAACCGCATTACAGATCAAGTGATTTTATGAAGGATTTCAAGTATTTGCTTCGATTTCAAGTATTTTTGCTGTTATTTGAAGTATTTTGCTGTGGTTTGCATGGTGTGGTGGAGTTGTATGAAATGGGTATGTACCTATACTAACGGATGCAAGCAGGTTGACCATGCAAGTAGCTTGCATGATAGCAGTACAAGGACTTAGGTAACAAATATTTTGCTTTTGAGTAATTGAACATTGCTTGGAGTTTCATTGAAGGATAAAATCTGCAATGAAAAATTCTGTCCATTAATTGCAGATTAAGCAAACTGAAGCGGCAGTGGGCTGGCCATGTTCGTCGAAGGACGAATGGCTGGTGGAGCAGACGAGTCCTGGAGTGGAGACCACGTATCAGTGGTATCGGATCTGAATGCTGACGGTAAAATCATTTGAACATTTAGAAATTGGTGGTCTATTTCTAGAGTCCATTGAGTTCAACCTATCAAAACCACTACCTACTATGTTAATCTTTAATTTTATTAACTCCAAAAACCTCATCAACATAACATAACATCACGCATGTATCCCTCGCGGGGTTAGGCAGAGGTATGTCTATAGTACACCCACATTTCACCAGTTATGTTTAAGTCCCATATATATCAGGGGGCGAACCATCCCATCAACCATAAAACTATAATAAGAGTGGTGGCCCAGTGCAGTGGTAATTGCCATGACTTACGAGGTGTAGGTCGTGGGTTCGAACCCAGCAGGCGCTTTACTTTGTGTAAATAATTTCATATTCATATACATAATCACCACTGCTTTCAAAACGGTGACACCATGTCCCAGAATCAAAAATTCGAAGACATTATTACATCTACCAACCGGCACTGGGCCCAACGGCCCACCCCTTCTCACAGAGAGGAGGCCTATGTCCCAGCAGTGGGAACATTAAGGGCTGATTATGTACAGGAATACAAAAAAATATATCAAATCCAGGCTGCGGGCTGCAACTGAGAAGACCAAAACCTCATCAACTCTGAAATTAATAACTAATGGACATCTCGTTCCCAGTACATAGAATTAATAGTAGTAATTTATCAATTATAGATGTGCTAACGTGTTTCCTATCAGCCGGTGCCCGATCGGGTTATTAATAACCTGCCAACTGGCAAATATCAATTTGTTAGCACTCACATACTAATGTAGGTATACGTAAAGATATATTTATTCCCGGCTACATTTTACTAAGACTTCATTTTTAGGGTTCCTGAAAAGAAAAACCGGAACCCTTCTAAGATCTCTTCGTTGTCCGTCTGTCAAGACCCTTTTTCTCAGGTACGCATGAAGTTATTACTCAAATACTCAGGGATGCAATCCCTTGAAACAGTGAAAATATCAACCTTCTAAGTCAACGCAATCAAATGATACGGGCGATTATGTTCCGTTTGGTTCACCCTTGTTTGGTATAACAACTTTTGATGTAATGTTACTAATTCGAACAACGTTTAAGAAAATAATCACTTTGTATAATATCGATTAACATAATTTTCATTTCATCGAATATTTATTTGCGATAACAACATTTGTGCTATTGATCAAAAGGTATTATGTTCATTTGATGTAATGTTCAGGTGGTACAACATGTATTTTATCGAATATTCTATTGGTGTAATGTGAACGTTTAAACAAGTTGTTTACCAACTAGTACTTTTACCAATTTTTATGTAGTCAAATATTTCAGTTGGAATAACTTATTTACGCAAAATAAAATTTGCCAAATATTTAGTATCGTCAGTTTTCAATTTACCATTTCTATTCAGTCAATATAGTGTAACTAGTTCAGTCTCGGGAAGCCTGTTTTTTTCTATATAATCTAGTCGTTTCTGAAAATTCGATCAAATGACATTATTTCAAAGAAATAAATATGCTAAATAAAAATCTACCAATGAATTATTCGGTCAAATGGATAATTAGACGAAATGACTTTATTGTAACTAAAATTAGCCGAAGCGATTTTCGACAAAACGTATTATACCACACAAGGGTGAACCGTTTCGTTTATGAAATCAAATAAATGTTCCGTGAATCAAAACCTATTGGCTTCGACTTCCTGTTGATCGAGAATCATGAAATTGAAAAGAAGCAATGTCATGTAGCAGAAGTAAGAAACGAAAAAATCTGAAAACTGTACATTTGAAGTTACATACCAACAAATTTGGCAGGGTATATTAAACTGATGGCCGATGGGGCTGAAAGGTTCTGGAAGGGAGGCCGTTAATCAGCAGTGGACGTCTTTCAGCTGAAATGATAATGACATTTATCAAATTTTAGGGGCACGTAAGAAGTTCTTACAATAAAAATAAATAAATGATGACTCCATCTGCCTGCTTTTTCCCAACTATGTTGGGGTCGGCTTCCAGTCTAACCGGATGCAGCTGAATACCAGTATTTTACAAGGAGCGAATGCCTATCTGACTTCCGCAACCCAGTTAAATAAATAATCCAACTTTAAATAAAAAGCCTCTTCGAAAGGAAACCGGACCGACATTTGATTTACGTAATATTTTCCGCGCCGCCATAATATGCTCGACCGGACCGGCCCGGATATAGAGCCTTTTGACCGGCGCACGGATCACCGGACCGGTTCGTGTTAACCGGCCCTCGATAATAAATAGGGATAGATTAACTTTATTTAAATGGGGAAACGATTTTAAATATAAAGGGGGTAAGATTATTGATACCCAGTTAAATAAATATTCATAGGTTACCTACCTTATCAAGAGGGGCTTGTGGCTTAGTAATAACAGCCACGCGGGTCGATCGATCAGGTTAAGCTACGCTTGCCGCGGTTGGTCCGTGGATGGGTGACCATCTTTACATATCAAGTCCCCTCCATGCCTCGGAAAGCACGTTAAGCCGTTAGTCCCGGCTGTCTAAAATCGAATTAGCATTTATATAAGCCCGCTAAAATGAACAGTGCTAACGAAAAATCCGAAACGCGACACCGAAAATTAGGAGCGAAAGTTTTCCTATATAAAAATGAAGGTCTTACATCAGACCGACCGTCCCTTTAGGCGATCACACCCTTCATAATAAACTTTAAGGTATAAGGAATATTTAGGTACAGTAAAAAAAATCCCTTGGTATTATTTACCGAAAAAGGTTTGAAACATAAAGAAATTTCGCGCCATTTGTAAACAAACGACGCTTGTGTACCAGGTTTTTTCGCAGTAGTGATAAAATGTATGAAATGTAGTTTCGCCGTTTTTCGTGTTGCTGCATTGTGTAGGAGGAAAATTGAGACATTTTTTTATTTAAATTTTGATTATCTTGTACTGTGGATTCAGTACTCGGTACGAAATGGTGTATTTCGATCGAAGTGTAGGAAGATCAGAATTACCTACCATAGACGCCTAGCGCTGGGGCTCTGTCTTGCATAGGGTCGCAGCATAATGCTGAGCGATAGCCGTTTTGCGTGGATGTGACGCATGTCTCCCCTAACCCTTTCTTATTTTATTTTTTTTGTGTTTTAATTTCTTTTTTGTGTCATATTTACCACAAATAAACGTATTTTCTTTCCTTTCTAACACCGGAACGTGGATCCACGCGAGACACAATGGATTTTTAATTCTTTACTGAGATTTAGCAAGCATATGGGTAAACGCCCTATACATTCCTAAATAGAAGGATTAGACAAGACAGGAAATTAACATTTAATATGTAGATAGGAAGGTTCGTCATCATAATTATTTTATTTTATTACGAATTTTTCCTCAAAATAATCGATCCGAACAATATCGGAACCAATAATCAGTTTCAAAGTAAAATTACTTCCGTTTTCTGCCAATAGATGGCGCTGACGCGACTAAAACCCTATTCCTAACATCACCACCCCTATTTCTACATGAAAAATCATCAATATATTTCTAAAAAGCTCCCGGGTTATCGTTTCACCAATAAACGTCTTCTAGACTTCGCCATCAATTTTCTAATTGTCCCATTTCTCAACTCTGAGTTGATACGGAAAAAATTACTGTGTGCCACAGGATAGAATAGTTCCATACATTTTTATTGGTATACTGTGGCTTTTGAAAGAGGTTTCTTTACAGATATTTTTGGTGATAAACTTTTATAGTCTCCGTTTCGTTTGGGAGTTGAAAACTGTTTGCATAATGTGTCTTCGCTTCTTGTATAAGCTCGCGTCATTTGTATGGATCATAGTTTTCTTTATGTAGAGTAAAAGTGATAGAATTTTAGTCTATAAGGATTCTATTTGTATCTATTGAATAAAAATTCTAGGTATGTTATGTAAGTAGGTAGTCGTCCCAGCGAACACACGCGCACACACTTATGCATTATAAAAGATCTCCTGCGCCGGAGGCTGATCTCCTCTAAGATTGACCAGCCATTCGGCGCGGGAGATGTAGGGAGATTGGTCACCATGGCTGAAATTTGGTCTGGAGGACTTTATTTTATTTAGAAAATGCAAGTCTGTAGCAACTACCAAAGCGATGGCTATTTGGTACCTAAACGTAGCCTTCAAATTCATGACCTTTTGGAACAACTCCGCCACAATATACTTCCCAACCAGTACAACCCCCGTAAGACAGAATCTAAGTACAGACGCCAGCAGGTCAAGCTACCCGAAACTGCCAAATTTTCCCAATCAACCTTGAACCTTAATGTTTTAGCGATAAAGTTGAAAATCTATTAAATACATTTGACAGATTGTAGTAGCTTGATGTGCTGGCGTCTGTACTTACCTACAACGATGACCAATCTAGCTTCAAAACAAACCCGACGAATAGGTACCAGAATGATTCAACTTTCTTTGAAAATGCAACGAAATCAAGAAAAAAACTCTAGAATTTCCTTTACTGTCTGCCAATATTCCCTAAAACAAACTGTTTTACTAACAATAAAACACAAAAAATCAACTACATAGGTACCTACACAAGTAAAATGCATTCACCACCCTCTCTGCCTACACCCCAACGTCTGGCGCGGATATAAAGGCCCGGATATGAGATGCCCTTTGACCGGCCAAGTTATATCCTGCCTGTGAATGTAGATATAAGTACAGTAAGTATCTACAGTTAGTAGTCAGCGGTCATTGTTGTAAGTTGGCTGTTTATTTTTGGAGGCGTTTGGGAGATTTATTTGTCAATTTTGTATTTATTTATTTAGACTTCTCGCACACAATTGAGGCCATGAGAGCCTAATTTTTAGGCCACTGTGGCGCTGTGACTTTTACAGTTTAGAGCAGTTTTTTCAAATAAAGTCAGTATTGAAAAAATGACAATTAGGCCACTGTGGCTCTCATGGCCTCAATTATAATCAGGTACTATCGCCAAAATCTATATCTAACCACCAAAAGGACTATTCCTGCTTGCAGCGCATATTATTAGTCGACCAAAAAGGATCCTCTTTTGTTTCAATTGCTGCATCTACCAGTCAACCAAGGGTTGTATAGAGCTAAGATGTAGTGGCGTGGGAGCTTTGTGTGATTTGTGACGGGCTTCAAGAGTTTATGATATCCTGGTATTTAATCAATCATATAATACTTAATATTATTCGTTTTAGGGCTGGTTTTTCAATCATCAGTTAACTTTTGTCCGACGAATAAGTTTGTTATTTTGACAGTTTTTGTATGAACAATCGATCATGAAGTAAAATAGGTTAAAATAGGTAAATGAAAAGGGCTTTTGGTTTTTTCAATGTAATATCTATATATATATACTTATATAAATCAATGCCACTTTTCGTTGTAATTTTATAACTCAAGAACGGTCTCACCTATCCAAACCAAATGTTTAGGCTTAGTTTGGACTATTTAGTAGATGGTTTATGTGAAGTTTGCAAAAAATCGGTAGAGCGGTTCTTCATTTATCACATTTTTTGTAAGAAATGAATTCATTAAATGACGGATTATTTTGTTAATGATATTAAAGGAGTTTGTAACATTCCTCCCGGCCTTAGTCCATTTGCTCTATGAGGCGATGTGGTGGGCGTACTGTTCTCTTACTACGCCTCAACACCGGCGTCTGTTCTAGTGTTCGCGGTGAGTGGGAAACGGGGATTTTGCTGTCAAATTGAAACTTTTTTCAGATGGGGATTGTGCTGTCAAATTGAAACTTTTTTCAGTGTTGACAGTACAAGCATGTTGTTATGTCATTCATGCGGTCATTTCATTTTGGACGTGCTTCGATTAAAGCAAATTTTCAGCGATAATTTTTGCTTTGTGTTTATATTTTTTATTAGTGTAGGAGTAGGTTAGGAGTAGGGTAGCAGTAGGTTAAAAGTAGGGTAGAAGTAGGGTACGAGTAGGATAGAAGTAGTTTAGGAGCAGGTTAGGAGTAGGGTACGAGTAGGGTAGAAGTAGGATAGGAGTAGGGTAGGAGTAGGATAAGAGTAGGGTAGGAGTAGGGTAGGAGTAGGGTAGGAGAAGGGTAGGAGTAGGGTAGGAGTAGGTTAGGAGTAGGGTAGAAGTAGGGTAGGAGTAGGTTAGGAGTAGGGTAGAAGTAGGGTAGGAGTAGGGTAGGGTTAGGGTAGGGGGCAGGACACCACGCGAACGAAGTAGCGCCGGGCAGCTAGAGATAATTTCTAAGGCAAAACAACGTTTGCCGGGTCAGCTAGTATCCTTATAAATAAAAATGAAAGCCGGTTCGGTCGTGCTGTGGTAAGTGTACCTATCACTTGAGAAGGGCTAGACTGACTTGGCTATTTTATTTTTTTAGTGTTTCTAATATTCTGAATTAGGTTTTCATGGACAGAAAAATGAGAAAATTTTCCCGGATTTTTTCTAATTCGGGAAAAACTGATCGTCCTCAAAATTGTACAGGAGGATTTCTGTTAGGTCAGTTAGTTGTTAATAAATAGGAATAGACGCTTGATTTTAACCTAAGTATTAATAGTATCTAAACTGAGAAAAATTACAAAATAATCAGCTATTTAGAAAGTTAATTACAAAATAATCAGCTATTTAGAAAGTTAAATTGACACGAACTGCAAAATGTGCAAATACCAGTTGCTAACGCGAATATTTCGCGCGCAACATTTTCATTCGATCATTATTTTATCTATCATAATCAGTGATCGGAGTAGGTAGATTGATTTTTGGTACTTGTATCATAGATATTCACAGAAAGAATAACATAGATAAGTCATTTTCCCGAAAAGTAATTCCGGTGTTTCCGGATCCAGTTAAATATTGTTAATGTTGGTAGTTATATTATTACTACTCAATTCATTTAAAGGAACGAGTGAGCTAGCTGGTATCGTCGCCGGGCGTACGCATTGTTGTGACAACCGGTTAGTGCACCACCCATGATCCTTTGCTCTGATTGGTCGTTGGGTTGTGTCAAATCGTGACTGGAGAACGCTTAAAAAAATTATGAACAATATAATATTGCTCATTTTAATACAATTCCTACCTAAGTTCCGTTTTTTTTTTAATAATCAAACAATTCCGAAAATCCGGAGGAATGTCCATATTAATATATACGTTTCGGATCAATGACCCCAATTCAATCTACCTACTCCGATCTCTGATCATAATCATACTACCTACTTACAAGCATTGGAAACAATGTCCCTTAGTCATTGTCTGCCACCGCGGTCACCGGTGTCCGCCAACAATAGATTTTCTATTGTGTCCGTTGTCTGGCAGTCAACGTGTTAAAATTGATTAAACAACAACCACATTATTCTTAGCAAAACGACGCTTAATCAATATAATTTTCAACTTCAAAAAATTCAAGTCAACGCCATCTAGTATCGTTGTTTAGAACGGAGGTAACCGTGAGTACATTCAGCTTGCGGTGGTAGAGAACGTGAAGAGTAGTTTTGTAAAGTGTCGCTAGAGGGCAACTTCTTAAATTAGATAAAGTAATAAAAATAGATTTTTCTTTTATGATTAAAATAAAATTAACACCACACACATATTAATGCTACAAAGACAGAACTGCAGAGAACCATTTTAAACGCTGAAAATTGTAATCGAGGTTAGGTACAGAGTTACAGACGCCAGCACATCAAGCTACTACAATCTGTCAAATTTCTTTAGTAGATTTTAGACTTTATTGTTAAAGAATTAAGGTTCAAGGTTGATTGAGAAAATTTGACAGTTTCGCGTAGCTGGACCTGCTGGCGTCTGTACCTATCTGTACCGTCTTGTGCAGCCAAGTTTAGTTTTTGTACCTATTCGAAATAAGCTAATAATGTAGGTAGGTACATACTTGCCTAAATTTTTTATGTGCACGTGTTTCAGTGACAAAGAAACTTATTTTTCTTTCTGTTTCCATTTATGCCTATTATAACTGAAGGAACCCACCCGTGTTCCTTCCACGGTATCTCTTTCGAACAACCCGCGGCCGTGGCAGGCATCGGCTCTGGCGGACCCCGTCAGTTCGTGCTGACATGTCTTTGAGATTGAGACGCGCGTGGAAGACAACGCGCCGTCGCGACAACGGCGTCGACCCGGGCCTGGATGTATACGACCCCTGACGTGTGTAGGTACTTAAGCAAAAATACGCATTTTAGATGGGGTTATTTTTTCAGCTATAGTGTAACTGTAAATTGTAGATTGTAATGAAAAAGAAGGACCTACATATCTTCTACACTGAGAATGGCGAGGGTTGGTATTAGTGGGTACCCGCTACTACTTACTTACAAAATATAGCTGACCTAAACTTATTTCAGCTATTTTACATAACATTAATCGCGACATATTCGCTAAAAATGTAACAAATATGTGTTTATGTAAAAATAACTTTAATTTTTAGGGTTCCGTAGCCAAATGGCAACGGAACCCTTATGGATTCGCCATGTCTGTCTGTCTGTCTGTCTGTCTGTCTGTCTGTCCGTCCGTATGTCACAGCCGCTTTTTTCCGAAACTATAAGAGCTATACTGTTGAAGCTTGGTAAGTAGATGTATTCTGTGAACCGCATTAAGATTTTCACACAAAAATAGAAAAAAAACAATAAATTTTGGGGGTCGCCATACTTAGAACTGAAACTCAAAATTTTTTTTTTCATCAAACCCATACGTGTGGGGTATCTATGGATAGGTCTTCAAAAATGATATTGAGGTTTCTAATATCATTTTTTTCTAAACTGAATAGTTTGCGCGAGAGACACTTCCAAATTGGTAAAATGTGTGTCCCCCCCCCTGTAACTTCTAAAATAAGAGAATGATAAAACTAAAAAAAATATATGATGTACATTACCATATAAACTTCCACCGAAAATTGGTTTGAACGAGATCTAGTGAGTAGTTTTTTTTTAATACGTCATAAATCGTAACGTAACGGAACCCTTCATGGGCGAGTCCGACTCGCACTTGGCCGGTTTTTTACAGAATAAAGTTCAGTTTACGCTACAACTTCAAATATTTTAATAACTTTTTCAATAGTGCTAGTCACTCTGAAATCAACTTAAACACCTTTAAAATAAAGTTGATATTTGTTTAGCATGAAATAATGTAAATTTGAAAAAATAAAATTTGAAAATAGGTAGTAAAGTAATACTTTATCCAATGGTTTGCTAAAAGAATTCTAGCTATTCAGAGATTTATCAAAATAGTGGGGATAACGACTGTTTAGAAAAATAAAAGATGGAAGATAACAAAACTAATTGATGAGTCATCGGAAGATGAGAGACTATCACAGACCTCATCCATCGCTGTCCATCAGGCGTGATAGAGATCAAGGGCAGGCCCAATCAGAACAAAAAAAAAAACAAAATCGAAATTGGTTCATCTGTTCGGAAGCTACGATGCCACAGACAGACATACACACACACACAGACACGTCAAACTTATAACACCCCGTCGTTTTTGCGTCGGGGGTTAAAAAAAGTAAGTATCAGACCTGCACCCTAATTGCGCACGATCATTCTCATTCTGAATGATTTTGAAGGATATTGCTAATCCATTGCTTCTTATGTTCGAAAAATGTGTCTCTCAACAACGTAAATAGCGCAATGAATATTGTTGAACTGTCAAAATGAAACCCATTGCTAGGTACTGATAGTGTGTTTCGCATTACCCTACTTGAATAGGTATATGTATACTTTAAAAGGTATATGTATACTGTAGCTTCCATGTGTGCTATTGCTGTTTAAGATAGCTTATCATTATTTCTCAAAAAAAAAAAAATCAGACATCAGACCCTCCATGATCTGAATAATTCATTCTGTTCGAAGTCTAACAACTGTCTAAATAAAAAAATAAAAACATTTATTCCTTCCGGTAAAAACAAATAGGTACTGTAAGTAGGTAAGTACCTACCTCTATAAGTAACGGCTGAAAACTGAACTGATAAAATGTTATCTTCAAACGTCCGTGTGACGTCGAACTTATCATTATGTACTTACAAGTTACCCGAAACTGTCAAATTTTCCCAATTAACCTTGAACCTTAAAGCTTTAATCATAAAGTTGAAAATCTATGTACCTAGTAGCTTGATGTGCTGGCGTCTGTACACACGGCTTCATAATTATCAAGTTATACATTTCCAGTTTTAGCTGACCTCGCATTGGTTCGGCTTGCCGTACAATAGGAGGTCAGCTTGTACTGGACATGTATAGCTCGATATGTCGTGTGTATACCTACCTAATCTGCATTCACGACTTATTTGCCAAAAATGTAAACAAATATAAGTTTATAGAAAAACGACTTTAATTCGTACACACTAAAGTTCAGCTTACCTACGCTACAATTTCAAACATTTTTATAACTTTTTCAAAAGTGCTGGTTACTCTGAAGTCAACTTAATTTACATTAAAATAAAGTTGATATTTGTTTAACTTGAAATAACATCAATTTGAAACAAAGAATACAGTTTACTGTCACTATGAGCAGAAAATCTTGTAAATTTTATCTTAGATCGTGTTCAGGAATGTTTTCAATAAATAAGTACCTACTTGTGCAAAACAAAAGGCAAGAACATTGATGATTTAACTATGTACAGACGCCAGCAGGTCAAGCTACCTGAAACTGTCACATTTTCCCAGTCAACTTTGAACCTTAATTTTTTAGAGATAAAGTTCAAAATCTATTAAAGAAATTTGACAGATTGTAGTAGCTTGATGTGTTGGCGTCTGTACTTACTGTACTTCAATCCCGCGCTAGAAATGTGGGCGCGATGCGCCATCCCATCGCGCTTTTTTTTTTATTTATTGAAATGGGATGTTGCTGTAATCTACGCACTCTAATAATGTAGACGACTGAAACTTAGAAATCTCAAAATTTACGTCTGTACTTTTTGAGATTTTTAAGTTCCAGTTTCGGGTAGCTTAAAGCTATCTTGAACCTTAAAGCTATAAGTGTAAGGTTGAAAATCCATTAAAGAAATTTGACAAATTGTAGTAGCTTGATGTGCTGGCGTCTGTACTTATTGAGATTTTTCTAGATCGCTCTTTAAAAATAAGAGGCTATAAAATATGAATTCATAATTATGGTAAAAATAATCACAAAATCTAAAATAATTATTTCATTCACAATTCGTATGGACAAAAATTAAAAATATTGTTTCGACCGTGACAGGACTCGAACCTGCAATCTTCGGATCCGAAGTCCGACGCCTTATCCATTAGGCCACACGGTCCTTCTATATCTTGGTCAAAATTATTAGTTATATTCGCATTTTAATCGATCCATCACAATAATTTATTTCCGTACATGATAATAATGTTTTATACATTTGTTTAAGCATGCTAATGAAGCCTATGAATTATTAAGAACAGGAAAAAGTAGAAAAGTAACGATTTCTTACCATTACAAAAAACATCAAATGTAAGCACCACTCAAAGAAACTTAAGTCGTAATCTTTTGTTTATAAACATCTGCCGCCCGGCCGGACTACCCATGGCGATGCCGCATTCGCGCGCGGCACTCGATGTCATTTTGCAACTATATAGGAAATCGCTCCAACATCGAAGCGGTTATTTATATTCGCATTTTAATCGATCCATCACAATAATTTATTTCCGTACATGATAATAATGTTTTATACATTTGTTTAAGCATGCTAATGAAGCCTATGAATTATTAAGAACAGGAAAAAGTAGAAAAGTAACGATTTCTTAATAGCTTTCCTTTGAATCAATTTATTTAATTACTTTCGTTTTAAATTTTTTATTATTTCATTGTTAAAACATACGTAGTGGGGTACGACAAGTATCTATTTACACGCATGCAGGTACTTCTGATTAAATTTAAGCACCTATCCACCTTTATGATTAGATCTTCTTAATTAATATAAATAAAATTTATTTAAATTACAATAGATGAAGTAAAGTGTTCTAATTGCAAGAAAAAATAAGTACAACAATCCTAAAACATTACAAAGAACTCTTAATTTTAGTTCAGCGCCATCTATCTGGTTGTATGGAAACTATTTGAATAAATGAATGTCTATTAACATCTCATCCGAAAAGTTCGGTTGATAGCCAGCTCTTGAACCAGTTCTAGCAAGACAGAACAGATGGCGCTAGAAAGTTGTGGCAATATTCCGCTAGATGTCAGTATGGGAGTCTTTATTCTTTTGTTTCAGATCTGTATTTTCATCATTGTAATTTTCTTTGTGTAACGTTCATCTAGGATTTTGAGTCAAGATTTCAAAATTAGTTTTCAAATGTGATTTAATATAAAATCAGAGCTAGGTATGGAGTGATAAAAGCTTTTTATTGTTATTTTGATACCTAGTTTCCCATTGTAAATACTTACTACGTACTTTTGAACTAGGTACTCTAATTTTAATTGTTTTCTTAAGAAACGTAGCAGAAAACGTCTTGAAGAAACCCAAATACATTTCGGGCCAAAATCATTAGGCAGCTCGACCCATTGACTTGGCACCATCGTCCGCCTTGAGTGCCAATTTGCCATTCCCTGGAACACTTAGACGAATGTGTTTGCCCCTTAGGTACGTGCTCTCGACGTTTAACGACAACTTGGCAATTTTGCCATTCTCGAGTGGCGGCCGTTTATTTGGCTTAAAGTGTAGGTAGGTATATTTAGGCTATTTTTAGGAGTTACTGTTTACTGTTATGTACTTACTATTATTTAGAGTATGTATAATTCTAATGTCTAATCTTATGTTTTTCAAGATTTTATGATTCTAGGTCAATGGGAAGTAGGTACCCTATAGATTTTGATTCCCTTGCGAGTGTCAAAATATGCGACATAAACGGAACATATACGCCCGTATCTTTTGATTGCGTTGACTTAGAACTTTGATCTTTTTCACTGCTTCAAGGGATTGCAGCCCTGAGTATTGATGTTAATTTCAACTTGATAACTCCACGCGTTCTTGAGAAAAAGGGTCTTGACAGATGGACGGACAGACAGACGGACAACGAAGTGATCTTATAAGGGTTCCACTTTTCCTTCTGAGGTACGGAGCCCTAAAAATACTGGTATTCAGCTGAATCTAGTTAGATTGGAAGCTGACCACAACATCATAATCTGCCTAGCCTTTTCCCAACTATGTTGGGGTCGGCTTCCAGTCTAATCGGATGCAGCTGAATTAGTATTTTAAATGGAGCGACTGCCTATCTGACCTCCATAACCCAGTTACTGGGTAATACGAGACCCCTTGGTAAGACTGGTTGTCAGACTTTCGGGCTTCTGACGAAACGTAGACCCGAAGCTGACCCCAACATCGTTGTGAAAAGGCTGGGTAGATTGATTACATACATAGAATATTAAAAAAAAAATGTTTATGTCAATTACAATGGGCATGTAGATACATATATTTGGAGATCACCTTTTAAGCAAGGGATTGCTTGTTTTAGGAGTCTCCGCATTTCCACTTATCATTTAATGCAATTGAAATGTAAACAACACAGGCAATCTAAACATGCAAGACTAAAAATAAAATAAAAGGATATACCTACCTAATTATCTTCCTACAGTTCCTTCAGGTACCTATCACAACAGTTTCATGCAATAATTTACTGTAAGTACCTATTATCAAAACGATCACCCATTGGTTTAATGATTAAGTACCTACCTACAAAAAAGAAAAAAGATAATAAGTACGTTTATTTGCGGTAAACATGACGCAGAAAACGAACATAAACACAAAAAAAGAACACGTTGGGAGAAAATATGAAAAACTGCCATCGTTCAACATAAAGTCATCACGCATAATTTCACTCCAGCCCCAACTTCTAACCAGGAAGAGACATTACTTACGTCAAAGATTGGCAGCAGTCTCCTCCTCTCTGCCAATAACAACAAATTTCCCTCAACAGTCTGTCTGGCAAGGGTACCTATACTATACTGCTGTCATACGGTAAAAAGCCGTAACTAACATCGTTATTATTTTTACAAAAATCAAAGGAACAATCAAGTTTAAAATAAACTTAATCTACTCAATAAATAAATAAAGCTATTACTTATTAGAAACTATATTATTATTTTACGAATGATCGTAAGAGTTAAATCAAGTGAAGTCCATCGACACTACGAGTACACTTCAGAAAAAATTATGGCTGATGATCGACCGGCACTGAACCCTTGCCATACAGACTGGCAATGTGTCGCTGCTGAAAGTACACACTTACTTAAGTTGCTTTCAGCACTACCATCGACTAGAAGCAACTTCCTTTCAGCACTGATCATTGAGGGGCTCAAATACAGGGGGTGCAGCTCAAAATGGGCCCAAGAACGTAATTACTAATTAAGTACTGAAATTAGTAAGCATGTTCTGTAGGTACTCATAGTAACAGTGGATTATTTTTAGTTTTTAAACAGTAAAATATTATCTTAGAAATTGAAAAAAAATAATACAAAAAATACTGAATGTTAAGTGTTTATGAACGCGAGCCATCTGTCATGTTGATACGTAGTTTTAACAGCAGAGTGCGCCTCTCACTCACTTGTCAATATAGCGTGATAATTGCATTCTTTTGTAATATACTGTTATTCAACAAATTGTCTTTCTTATTCATTATAAAATTGCATCACGAATATCCTTTAGTATTTTTAAGTATTTCAATTTCCAAGATATTATTTACTTACCTACATAATTTAAAAAGCTTAGTCTTAAATCAATTATAATAATATGTACCTAAGTACAAGTAGGTATTATAAAAACGAGGGGAAATGTTAAAACATTGTCAAACAAGTTCGGTCCTTATTACAACCAGTAAGGGTCGATTTTTATGATCCGTACCTAGTTAAACTCAAACACATTTTGCAAAAATTTAACCATTAGTTACTATTTTTAACAAATCGACCCTAAGTAGGTACCTACTTATATTATTATGATTAACAGACTACTTGAGAGACCATGAATAAGCCACCAAAAGGAATCTGATAAGAAGTAATCCATTGTGTGGTCTGCACCATAATTACCTACCTAATTGCCTGACACTTGAAGGACTTTGCTAATCCATTGCTTCATATTTTAGAAAAAATTGTCCGTTCAACAACGTAACTAACGCAATGAATGTTGTTGAACTGTCAAAATGTGAACTGTCATTAGTGTGTTACGCAATTATCCCGCAGTTCATTAATCGAGCAAAAGTTTGGGTCATCAATGATCTTACCCTTAATAATATTAATAACCCTTGAGCATTTCCATCAATGAATACTTAAGTCAATCATTAATTAACTGTCAAAATGAAAGCCATTCCTACTGATAATGTGGTACGCAACTACCCCGCGTCGTTCTAGACTTCAAAACTAGATCCTACAGTTCCTTACCACCTTGTAGTTTCGTTGGCCACAGTTATATATGATACGTGTAACAAATTGATAATTTATAGCTTAATTATACAGCTAGGTACCTAATTAAAAGCGATCTACTCATAAGTTATAAATTACAACTCCCGTGTATCTGCCATCAAAATCTAACAACTGGCTACCAAACCACCAATACTAGTCGTAAACTGAAAAAAATGAAGTCAGTTTCCTCAACGATCCAAAATCCATCCTAAGTAACAACAGTGAGAGTTGTAAAAAAAATACTATTTATAGAGAGCTGTCAATTTAATTCGGATCAAATTCTGGTCGATTAAAAGCATCTGTTCTTTCCTACCATACAAAAATCAACTCTATTTCCAATCAGCAAGGTGGAGTATCAATTGATTCAGTTCCCAAGTGTGTAGCATGATATTTTTTCCGAAACATTCTTGACCGCGGGTGGCCTACACACGAACGTTTTCTCCTCCAATCAGAATCTTTGTATTTGAGATGAAACAATGCCGCCTTTGTTGGGGGCGTGGCTTTCTTTGTTCCCCACAATGGGATGACAGTTGGTCCCTTTGTGCTCATTGTGTGGGGCATTGTTCGCCTATTGTGTGGTTGGCAGGCAGAGACGGGGGGCGGGGCGAGTCTGATATGTGCTGAAATTTCGTTTTTACCTAAAGTCAGTATGTTTTGATTGGTGTGGTGGGAAAGTGTCTTGGGAGGTGACGGATGGTAAAAAAAGTGGTGATTAAATGAAGTGGGTGTCGCTGTTCTAACACTCAGAAAGTGTTAGTTAGACCAACACAGACTAGTTTGGGGTAGACTTTCGAAATTCAGCGAGTAACGACACCCTTATGTACTTTTATAAAGATATTCCATCAGAAAGGTCAAATCTCCTGAACGGAACAATAAGTAGATTTATGCAGTTCCAAAAAATGTAACTTTCATTCGTAACAATTACAGTTCTCGGCTATCCGCTCAACCGATTCTCCTCAGTTACCCAAATTAGGTAGGTAATTACCTACTTAGGTAACTGTAGTAGCGCCCAGTTAATGGTTTTTTGGCTAAAGTTAGATTTTTTTACTTCATTTGGTCCGCCATTCCCTTTCTCTGCCTTGTATCCGAGCTGTTTTTGAGTTTATTATCTCTCCAAGGCCTATAAAATTTCCCGCAGTTTCTTTTATTCACATTAGAAGTAGATTACGGTCATCATCCTCGGTTTCAATATGGTCAACTGCTGCAACTTTTCCCTTATTAGGTACAGTCTTTTTCTAAATCATCTTTTGATTACCCTCCCACAATCTTTCTCCAAGCAATTATTACTCGAGAGATCTTTGGTTCATTCGCTTCGGTCAACTGCGGTAATTTTTCTCTAGCCAAGATTGTTTTCTTTATCACTAATTAGGTCTGTCAATTTGACGCCTAGAACCACAGACGCGCTGGTCGCGGCAGACCCCGTAGAAGATGGTGGGACGAGCTGGACAAAACAAACGACCAGTGGTCCACTTTGGCCCTGGATCGAAAGAACTGGAAGTCATGGGGCTAACAGTAACACTAATTTGATTGTTGATGATAGGGTCATCAACAATCAAATTAATCTTAGTGCTTTCCATTATTGCTCAAAAACCCTACAGCGTATAGCTCTCAACCTCCTTATTCCTCAAACCGGCTCACTACTCGCTTTAAAGCAATAAATGTGACGTAACAACCGGAGTGTCACCCAGACAATGTTATTGATCGGAGCGCGACACCGCGACGCGAGACGCGGCACGTTACCTCGCGTGCCTCGCGCGAGTGCGTTGTAGTTTCAAATACCTTTCAAAAACAATTGGAAATAAACTGAAGATGTCGTAGAATCCCGGGAATCTACTGCAGTTGTTACTGACTTTATTTGCATTCCACAATGGCGGCGATTCCCTTGGTCACAAACTAAACTAAAATTAGTTCAGTGCATCTTTTTCTTTTTATTTCATTAAGTTCAATAAATATTAGTTTAGTCCTGTTAAATGCTGACTAATTTTACAGGACTAAACTACGTATGCATGACGTAAATTGACGTATTTTTAGTAGGCAATTTTTTAATCACGTCTAAATGGTCTATGGAGTATCTTAGTTTGACATTTATGTTCGCAAAACTCGTCAAAATGTAGGGAGCAGCTGATTTTTTTTTTCGCGATTTCAGGTTTGGTCCCATAGTAAAAGTTGTTCATAATGACAACAATGAGTACAATGACCTCTTAGGAGGTTGTTGGTGTTTTACAAATAACCCTGTATATATCGATTACTACCTATGGTCACGGCATGACTAAACGCAGCCTTTTCTAAAGATATAAACGTGATTGTCCGTTAAAAGATCCTCCATGGGTGACTATACGTAGTTACTACGGCACATCTCAGGCAGTCAGCCCCGTTACCAACCAGCACACTAATTGTGTAAATTGCATTTTGATGGATACTTATTGCTAATCCATTGCTTCATACTTATGTTGAAAAAATTTGTCTGCTCAACAACGTAAATAACGCAATGAATGTTGTTGAACTGTCAAAATGTAAGTTATGCCTACTGTTAATAGGTATGTTACGCAATTACCCCGCTAGCTCACGGATAAATCTTGACACCACAGCCTAAGATAGCATAAGCTGGCGATAGAGAAGAAGAAAAAATTGAGTCAGAAAACTTTCTTAACAAAAAAAACCGGCCAAGTGCGAGTCGGACTTGCGCTCCAAGGGTTCCGTACAATGGTACGAAACCCCCTTAAATATTTATTTAATTTTATTATTTATTATTAAAGTAAAAATACAACTGAGTATTTTGTGAATATTTCAAGTGCCTACCTGTTGCCATTATTAGTTTATTAGATATCGAGCAAAAAAGGGCAAAAAAAATCGCGTTTGTTGTATGGGGGCCCCCTTAAATATTTATTTTATTTTGTTTTTAGTATTTGTTGATAAATGATAAATGATTTTATTTTGTAAGTAGGTTTGTACAAACACTTTTACACGTCAATCATATTTTAAAACTAGATGAGGTCGGCGTTTCCTATCTGACTAGTCTGAGAAGAAAGGCCGAAACAAACTCAGACGTCACAGTCTCTTTTAAAGTCCAGACATAATCTTGGTCAGATCATATGAAGACCATGTAGGTCGATGTCTGAGATGGTCTTTTGAGGAAAGAACCACACAGATTGAGAGGACCTGTCCAGTCAGTGCACGCATATGTCAGAAATCGTGCAGCTCAACTCAAAACTTAAGGAGCTCAACGGTTCGACGAACAATACCAAAGAAAGGACATTTGGGTAGGCCACATTAATTACTCAAACTGCCAGACCATGACAAAAACTAACAGAACAGAGAGAACAATAAAAAATAAAATGACCCACATAGTCTTCACATTCACAAAAATTAAAATAATAGAATACTTTACAAAGTAAGCAAATGTCATAGTATATATCAAATTCATTAATGTCAAAATGTATATATAAAAAAAAAACAACAAAACAAAATAAAAACATTCAATAAATGTAAAAATTGGAAGCAGTTTAATCCCAAGCCTTTTTGTCCTCGATATAAGCCTTAACGGTATAAAAGGCTTTCTGGCACAACTTACGTTTAATGAATGATTTGAATTTATTAAGGCTTAGATCTTGAACGGGGCTTGGAACTTTGTTGTAGAAGCGTATACATTGGCATCTGAACGAGCCACCTATTTTCTTGAGCCTTGTTGTAGGTACAACAAATTTGTGTTTGTTTCTAGTATTTATATCATGTATATCACTATACTTTTTAAACAATTTTATATTTTTATGGGCATATAAAAGATTTTCATAAATATACTGAGAAGGCACAGTCATAACATTAATTTCTTTAAATTTTTCTCTGAGCGAGTGTCTCGGACTCAATTTATAAATTGATCGAACAGCTCGCTTCTGTAAAACAAAGATAGTCTGAATATCAGCGGCATTTCCCCACAATAGAATACCGTACGACATTACACTATGAAAATAGCTAAAGTACACTAAACGGGCTGTCTCTATATCAGTTAAATTACGAATTTTTCTAACCGCGTATGCTGCGGAGCTTAGCTTTTTTGATAATTTATCTATATGTGGACCCCACTGAAGCTTAGCATCCAAAGTTATGCCCAAGAATACTGTGCTGTCTTCAGGATTCAATTCTTCGCCCTTTATCAACACATTGGTTTTCACCTGCCTAACGTGAGGTAGCGTAAACTTAATGCATTTGGTTTTTTTCTCGTTTAAAAGTAAATTATTAACATTGAACCAGTGGACTACTTTAGAGATCGCGGTATTTACATCGTCAGTAGCCTGCTGCTGACGTTTAAGTTTAAACAAAAGTGAAGTGTCATCCGCAAACAACACTATATCATGATTATCCTTTATGAGGTACGGCAAGTCATTTATATAAATAAGAAACAAGAAAGGGCCAAGAATTGAGCCCTGTGGGACTCCCATTGTTACTATAGATCCGGGAGATCTTTTTCCATTAACATCAACGCTCTGAATCCTCTTACTCAAGTATGAGGTAAGAAGATCCAGAGCAATGTTCCTGATTCCGTAGTGGCGGAGTTTCCTGATTAACGTTTCGTGAAGAACGCAATCGAATTGTAAAAAAGTTGTTATAGCGACAACAGAAATACATAATTTGTGAAAATTTCAACTGTCTAGCTATCGCGGTTCTTGAAATACAGCCTGGTGACAGACAGACGGGCGGACAGACGAACGGACAGACAGCGAAGTCTTAGTAACAGGATCCCGTTTTTACCTGTTTGGGTACGGAACCCTAAAAAGAGTTTCATATAGACATTCCCTATAGAGTTTCCACTATACTAATCCTTTTTAAATCAATCGGGGTACTATTCACTTCCACTCATGTAGAGAGGTACAAAATATTAATAATGCAATAGCCTACACGCTTCGCCGTTTATGGGGCTCTATAGGGCTCTATGGGGTTGCATGGGGTTGTATGGGACTGCGTGGGGTATTGTGACACGTTCAATGGGTAATACCCCACGACAGCAGTTAGTACACCTGTGTTGTTGTCGTATTGATTATTTTGAATTTTTGGAAGTCTGTTTAGTGTTTTGTTTTTAGGTCGGATTGCGATGTCGTGAATCGTCAATTGCAACTCATGATTTTTAACCGACTTCTAAAAAAGGAGGAGGTTCTCAATTCGGATGTTTGTATTTTTTTTTTTATGTTTGTTCGCGCATAACTCCGTCGCTTGCCAACCGATTTGAAAAATTCTTTTTTTGTTGGAAAGGGTATACTTTCCAAATGGTCCCATAGAAATTTCATCAAAAACGGTTCAGTAGTTTGGTTTTTAAACCAAAATTACTGGTAAAAATTACAACTAAAAAGTGAAAAATAAAAACTTTTTTGCAAAAAAATACAACCGACTTCCAAAAACGACACTACAAAGTTAAAAATAACTTTAATTTCGGAAGTCGGTGGCAAACAACGAATATGCGAACTCAACGACACCGACTTCCGAAATTAAAGTTATTTTTCACTTTGTAGTGTCGTTTTTGGAAGTCGGTTGTATTTTTTTGCAAAAAAGTTTTTTGGACAAAGATTTTCTTGTGACCGAGATTTTTTTTTTAAAGGAAGTAGTGACGATTTATTATAGGGCTGTTTTTTCCAACGCCAGATATTATATTTATCCGAGGAATAGTTTTGAATTTTTGACAGTTCTTCCATAGAAAATCTGTCAGACGTCAATGTTATTCTACGAATAAAAATTATCTGTCGATTGAAGAATCAGCCCTTAGTGCCGTTTCATTAAAAGTAGTTAGTTACCTAAAACGGCAATGGCTGTTTATATCTATTATAATAGGTACACATTTACCTGTGCTTAATGCTTACCCCTTCAAGAAATGATACCGTGATGACGACGTCCTTTTTACGATTATGTTTAATTTAGTTTGTGTTTCCCATGCGAGTCACAATAAATATTTTCTTTTTTTTTTTAACTCTGCATACCCAACAAATCTAAAAAGCTCACATCTACCCTCTGTCCAGTCTTATAAGCCACAGCCTCCCGAGGCCGAGATTGAATGAAGTGACCGTCTGGGATGAACGGATTACCTACCTTCATGATATCAATACCGACGTTATTATCATGCTATACATCACCCGGCTTTTTGTGGAGATGAAATGTAATTTATTGTGGTGTGGCTATATTTATATTCTGTTTCAGAAATAAGTCTGAGTGAAAATTATACGTTGTTTGTTGTCCTATGTTCTATGTTAGAGGGTTTGGTTTGTGCATTTAGACCTTCAGGTAGACCATTGTGCGTGGGCCATGGCGGCCGTCGGTGTATTTCAACCAGCTCACCTCACTCCAGATTCCATTTATTGTCCTACAATATATAGCAAACAGAGGGATACTGCTATTTGGGACGCATTTCTTAAAAATAACACAGGAGATGCCTTTAGCTTGTATGGCGACAGCACGGGGGCTCCGGGAGAATAAGTGGTAACTGTGCCTGCTGCTTTGGAAGGTATATTAGCGAATCGGGAAAAAAAAATTCTATTCAATTTCCCTTTTACAAACTGATCTTTGAACATTTTATGAGCTTATTGTTGGTGTGCACACTTTCTACTACAACTATTTTTACAGTGCGTAATTGCTTGCAACCACTAGCATCATCATCATCATCATCATCTGCCTAGCCTTTTCCCAACTATGTTGGGGTCGGCTTCCAGTCTAACCGGATGCAGCGGAATACCAGTATTTTACTTGGAGCGACTGCCTATCTGACCTCCACAACCCAGTTACTGGGTAATACGATACCCCTTGGTAAGACTGGTTGTCAGACTTTGCTTGCAACTACTAGCATAAGCCTAATAATGTTCCCACTGCTGGGACACAGGCCTCCTCTGTTGATGGAATGGTTTATAATCCACCACGCAGGCCTAATGCGGGTTGGCTGTAGACAATGTTACAAAATTATTTAGGCTATTTTATAAACTATAAGCAATGTTACAAAATATGATAGATAGCTCCAACAGCGACGTCGACTCGAATTAAAAACATTCAGAATTGTACAAGTTTGATCGAAAGTTCGAACTGTTCGGCCCAAGTCCCCACTGTATGGGTTTTGGCCGTGAGAAAAAAGTCAAGGGTCAACATAATCATCAATTATTATCTGGACTTAAAAGGCAGAAGTCTTCACACATTTCTAGTATGTAGATACAAATATTGTTATGTCGTTCACACTTCTGGAGGTTTGTGTCAATGTTGAATATAAGCCTAGTGTGGAAATATTGGAGAATAGCTCATCCCGTTGCCGAAATAATAGCAGGTCAGCTACGTATTTAGCTGAGCTGACTGTTACGTACTTTTAAAGACTATTCACCAAAGACAAAAGCGATTTAATTACCCTTCATTTAAGCCTTAAATTAAGTGTATTAAAATAGCTTCCATAGTCTTTGGCCGAAACGTTCGCTTAAATTTTAAGGGAAAGTCGATAAAACTGTTTTCGGTCAAAATTATGTAAGAATCCAGATTCGGAATCTACCTATATGGGGTTGGCGGAAAATAAGAAACTAACTAACTAGTAGTAAATTTATTTTAGGAGGACGTACTCACTTTGACAAGCCTACCACGTAAAAGGGCAATCCTCATAATTTTATGAACTTCACAGTCTGATCTCAGTCTCAATCTGTCAAAAAATACTTCCAATTTCCCTACATTTTGACAAGTTTTTGACATTTGTTTGTCGCCGGGATGAGATTGCGACTAGATTTTGAACGTTTTAAATTACGAGAATTGGCCTAATTCGCTTGAGTGATTGAATGCGCCAGAGTAATTTTTCTACCAGTGTGCATGATGTAAGGTTCCCTTTTGCCGATAACCTTAAGGCTACGTACAGTCGCCAAAGGAGATAAGTAACCAGGGCCGTCGGATATACTTGAAGTTTTGTAAGAAACCGATGGATTTTTTCGAAATTCTATTTGATAAATGAACTGTTTAATTGCTATTGCTGTGTTTATCTATTAATTAAATTAAATTTTATTCGAAAAAATTTATCGGTTTCTTACAAAACTTCAAGTATATCCGACGGCCCTGGTTACTTATCTCCTTTGGTGACCGTACACACTGACGGGTGGCTTTCTTAGCGCCTAGAACGTAGTGACTTAACAACCTTCGATACACGCCAGGCGACTAGTGAATTCGCCAAGCGCACAGTGCGGCCGGTTGCACAAACACTTCGTTACTCGCAATGTGGCTCGCTAATCTGTAGGCGCTAATCAAGCCACGTGTCTGAACGTAGTATTTACAGTACCTCACCTTCTCTAAAAACCTTACTTAATTGAAACCTTTCTTTTCAATCACGACTAAGCCCTCAGTCCAGAGCGAGTTGCAGTGTAACCTTGCAACATAATGCAGTGTGATGCTGAATACAGTTCTATTACTGCGTGATATCACTTATCAGTGGTATTAATTTAGCCAAGCTGTGGTAGGTACAAGCTTGGCTCGGATTTGCTCAACAATGCGACGCCTAACGCGTCTCGGGTGGGGGCGAACTGTGTTAGTGTGGCCATGGTTTCTGAAGAATCTGAAACTTGAAGAGTTCAAGATAACACCCGACTTGGCACCATGAAAGTCAATTCGAGTCCTTTGAAGCCTTTATCGACCACCCGCACTGGCCCGCACGGTGGATTGTGGCCCACTCACTCTCACATTGAGGAGGCCTGTTTCTCATCAGAGGTAACTATATAGGCTGATTATGCTATGCAGCCTTTATTACAGAACTTAGTGAGGAAACGCACTACATCGGTTCCTGAATAATACTGGTAACTTGACCTTGATTGGATTATACCTTTTTGTATTCAATTTAAAAGTACAAAACATTGTCCAAATTTCCGATTCCTTTGAGTGACTTTAAAGTTTACAGAGGACTTACCGACAATATTTGGTATGGCAGTACTTAGTACAACTGTAGCTATTACAGCTACAAAATAATGTGCTTCCAAATATAATATTGCGTTCTCTAGAAGAAAATAACCAACGATGAGGATCAAAATCAAAATCTATAGGCTGAAAACCTATACTTTTCAAACGTAAATAACAATAGACACAGCTTTGGTCTTCACTATCATATAGCTGATACACAACAAGAATCTTTTGGCGCGTCGTCATAATCGGAACGAAAGCCGCCATCTTTTTTTGTGAACACAATTGCTGTCACATTTTCAGAAATGTCTTTACCAGCAACACCCTGTCAATGTCATTCAGACGCCAGGAGATTTAGCTTTCTAATTCTTGTAACTGTAGGCTCCGAAGTACCTGGACTGATAAATGATTTTTTTTTGTAAGTAGGTTTGTACTTACACGTCAATCGTATTTTAAAACTAGATGAGGTCGGCGTTTCCTATGACTAGTCTGAGAAGAAAGGCCGAAACAAACTCAGAGGTCACAATCTCTTTTAAAATCCAGACATAATCTTGGTTAGTTCATATGAAGACCATGTAGATCGATGTCTGAGATGGTCTTTGAGGAAAGAACCACACAGATTGAGAGGACTTCTCCAGTCAGTGCACGCATTTGACAGAAATCGTGCAGGACGTACTGTCCTGTATTCCTATCCCAGCCAGCGCAGCCACCCTAGCGGGGAGACCGGGCCCGTCTGGCACACAATGCCCCCGCGTAATAATATAATCGTCTGTCGCCACTTGCCATTAATTAAATTTAAAATTTTCATTGCATGCCATTGCTGTTTCAGCGTCTTAGCGTGTTGTGTGTGGAATATGTTCAAATTTCATTTAACGACAAATGAATGAGACTTGCGATATTTGATTACTAAATATCTAATTTGTTTAATATACAGGGTGGCATCCCGACATCGATGCGCAAACTGAAATCATGAATTTAGCACATGATTCTAGACCCTTTTTAATAACTTTTTTTTAATAACCTACAAAAAATTTCAACGCTAAGAATCGTGCATAGTGTATATATATCCACTATCGTGTGTAATGCATGGTAATACTTAGATTACGCGTCGATGTTCCTGCCACTCTGTATGTTCTTCAATAGAATCTTTTTGTACCGAAACTGCAGGGAGTCTAATCGAACACGTATCTTAATTTAAAAATGATTGTCACAAGATGTTACTCAACGTAATAACGTTGATATTATATCGTCAAACAAAATGTTTCATAAGTACATGCCCCTAATTGCGTAACACACTAACAGTAGGGATGGCTTTCATTTTGACAGTTCAACAATATTCATTGCATTATTTACGTTGTTGGGCAGACAAATTTTGTCGAACATATGAAACAATGGATTAGCAATATCCTTCAAAATTATTCACATTGAGATTGATAGTTTGTTACGCAATTAGGGTGAAGACCAAAATTGTTAGGAATAGGCTGTCTAACCTTTGCCCAACGAATTTGGGGTTGGCCCCTTATTAGATGAGATGACAGGTAACTAGTTTCTTTTCCATCCAATCATTTGTGTAACATATAGCCTCGGAAGGTTAATAAAGTTTTGAAGACATGTTGTTGGTCAACAGTTCCAAAAAAACCTTATTTCCATTAGTTACAAAAACTATAAAAAACTTAACTAAACTATATAAAATAAATAAAATAGAAGCCACATTCTTACACAACCCACACAAAAACACTGTAATCAATCTTTCGTAAAAAATACAACCGATCATTTACATGAATGGCCGAGTTTATAGGTTAGAAAAAACATGGCGTCGAGCGGCGTTCCTAAAGAGGTGCATTGACAAACAGCCAACCGTTTGGCTAATCATTGGGTGCAAGGGTGCAACTTTATAACTTAGCACCTGCGTCTTTATATCCACTATAAATATATCGAAAAAACACCCCCTTTTGAATAGAAAGGAAGTGATAAAAAACCCTTAGAAACTGACACCATAAAACTTCTTGGATTTGACTTTATTTTTTTTAATTTTCATTCATAAAGTTGGGTTGTGTTTGGGATTCGCGTTCGATGTTTGATATTTTGGAATTAAGTAAAAGTTTTGATTTTCTTTGTTTAAAATGTTCCAATCATAGACATATGAATTAATTTTTATGGTTCCAATATATAACAATCTATTTGCAGACAGGTGAGTTGACACTGTTGATCGTCATTTGATTGTAGGGTTTGCATATTTAATGATATAAATAAAATAAAACCTATGTTTAAAAATAAATCATTCTGATTCTGTCGTTGAATATTAGAAGGCCAATTTTCGTAATGAGATGAGATTAGGTCCCAATCTCATCTCAGTGACAATCGCTATCAAAAATATAGGGAAATTCGAAGTATTTTTGACAGATTGAGACTGAGATCAAACTGTGAACGTTCCTAAAATTACGAGAATTGCCTCTTAGAGATTAGAAAAGGTCCACTTACTTAGATAATAATTCCATAACAAGTTTCATCATTATTGTTAAGACTTATATCAAAATATGAGTAACAGCCATGCTTTCTCCAAAACCCCTATAAATTAAATCCCAAAAAAGATCTAACGACCACCACAATACCATTTCAACAAGTACTTAATTTAAAAAAAAGAAATAATAGCACCTACTTTGCTGAGTCAGAGTCCCACAAGGACATTTAGTTACGGCCAGAGAGCATCATAAAAACTCCATGGGAGCCGGGAATTCCTTGCCACCGTCCTATCAATGACCCTTTTTTATTGACACCCGCCATAGATTTGTAGACTTGTGTAGTAGCTCCATTGGCAGCTGAAAACTTAAAAGCATAGTGATAATTATTGTGGAAGTAAAATTGACTAGAATGTTCATTACTTCAGTATCTTATTAAGCTTCGAATTCGATTTAAAGGTCGTGGTATAGTATCTATTTTTCATTACTTCTATGTTTTTCTTCTTCAATTTCGCTCCTACCGACACAAACGGTAGTTATGAGAAAAGCAAGAAATAAAGAAAAAGTATTTATTGCGACGCGTACAGTCACGAGCACCAATATGTCAACACTTGGCCATTTTCAATTGCGATTTTTTCGAGAAATAACGAATGCAACGTTGAAATACGACACATTACATAAACCTATGGGTTCGTAAATGCTATGTTCGTAACAACATAAAATTTCATTAAAAAATAAAGGAGTAAATCGCTTTTGAATAAAGCTGAGTGTATACATACGTTTGTTCGTGACTGTACAGGAAGATCACAAACTAAACTTAACACAGTTATACAGGGTGGCAGGGACATCGCAAGCGCAAACTGTAACCATGGATTCAGCACATGATACTATACCCTATAATGTCGAAATTTTCCGTTGGATATCAAAAAAAACCTTCTGTTTCATAGAAAAGTGCAATACCTGCGGTCCTACGCTGTCAAATATATGGAACAGGAATATTTTTTTTTAATAACCTACGAAAAATGTTGACGCTTTGGGGTCTAAACTTATGTGCTAAATCCATGGTTACAGTTTGCGCGTCGAAGTCCCTGCCACTCTGTATTAAAATTAAAAGTAAAGAAAAATGAAGTAGAAAGTCATATACGAGGCCAAAAGGTTCCTATCTCAGCAATAGATCTCTTCCCTTAAAAAAGTGACGGTCAGCTAGGTGAAAGGGCTGCATGACCACTAAACAGCACCCTAATTGCGTAACACACGATCAATCGGAATCGGTTTCATTTTGACAGTTCAACAACATTCATTGCGTTATTTACGTGTTGAGCAGACAATTTTATCGAACTTATGAAGCAATGGATTAACAATTTGCTTCAAAATGATTCTGATTACGATTGATCGTGTGTTACGCTATTAGGGCGCGGCACTCTGATTGCGTAATACACTATCAATCATAAACTGAATCATTTTCTGCTAATCTACTGCTTCATATGTTCGAAAAACTTGTCTGTTCAACTACATAAATAACGCAATGAATGTCGTTGAACTGTCAAAATGAAAGCAATTCCTACTGTTAGTGCGATACGCAATTACCCCGCGGTTCGTGTTAAAAGAGAAACAGTCAGCCAGGTGGTAGCTAAAAGGGCTGACCACTGAGCAGGATCGACTGGAAGCACACTTTACGTAGGTGTCGCCAAATTCACCCCACTTAAAGGTTACATTAATGAACCCTATTATCTTCAAGCTGAAGAAGTAAACTGCTGAATGAGGCCGTCTCTATCATTCGATACCTATTCTAGCCAGAAATATTCCGTCTCACTCACATTCACCCCCAAATCCTACAAAAATCTGTCCCATTCAAGTCCAGCCCCGAACTCCCACAATGCACTAAAAATCCACCAACAAGAAAAACACTGGCTACCTATATATTATTTTTAATCAATCCTACAGCCAATTAGATGGAGTTCAGCACAATTGTCGCCGCAGAACTTTGATTGGCTCCACTTGGGCCCAGTACACAGTCCAATTATGTTGAATAGAGGCCAATTCAACGCTACCAAGTTTTATTGTGGTGTACTGAACCCGGCGTCAGAGGCAGGCCAGGGTTCAATAGGCCAATAATTAAAACCGACGACATCGGCTTCTTCGTTCGAGAGATTTCGATTTTTAATTAAATTTTGTTTTGTTTTAGTTTGTGGTGTATAATTGAATTGTTTTTCGTTTAAGGCTGACGGTTTCTGAAGGACTGATCAAGATCGAACTGTGATTCTGTGAAATTTTTTGTTGAATGTTGTGATTGGATCACCCAAATATGGACAACCAATCATGTGAGTTGGCTTGAGATTTTGGAGTTGGCCAACATTGCTCCATATTGTTCTTTTATTAGGTATAGGTAGGTCGAAATCGTCTAATTTAAAATGGCACGCCGCTCCACTGCTTGTTGCATACACATTTAAAATGTTTGTATGGAAATTTTAGTGGAGGGGCGCGTCATTTTAAATTAGACGATCTATACTTGTGTCATGTTTCTCTAATGTTGGGGAAAAAAATATACTGAGATCAGACTGTGAACGGTCTTAAAATTACGAGAATTGCCCCTCTGATCTCAGTCTCAATCTGTCAAAAAATACTTCCAATTTCCTTACATTTTGACAAGTTTTTCACATTTGTTTGTCGCTGAGATGAGACTGCGACTACACTTTTATCTTCAGATTCATTAAACTGCCTTATAATTGCCATCATCACCAAGCTTCATCAGCAATCTTTTGCTTGCATCATCGCAAGCAAAAGAATGAAGATGAAAAAAGTTGACGAACGCAAGCTATTTCATAAACTGATCTGATACACTTCCATTCTTTAATATCGAACTCAGCATAGAAACCTATTACACATGAGTATCATATAACATTCTACAATAGTGTGTATGGGACACAATAGAGGAGTCGGGTGACATTAGATTCTTACTTGTTACACGAAAATTCACCTTACAGTATAGCAGATAGAGATAGTTCTATATTGCCTCCAGTTGATATACTTAGTAGGATTGTTGCGTATGTCGTAGGTAAGTAATTTTCACTGTAGAGAAATTCCTTGCTGTATGTATTTCCTATAGTGTGCAAAGATTATTAGACCAACGAACTGTATAGCCGGCGTGCCAATGTATAAATCAATTTTCCATTGAGATGAATTTCAGACTACATAAATATGTACCTATGTTTAAGACAAGGACGTATTTTCTAGATCAATATGTAGATAACGATACAGAAAAAAGTAGATGGTTATAATACTGCATTTTTATAATTTGTGTTTCTAGATAGTCTTCATCATGATCATTATCTACTTACAGCCCGACTACACTCACTGCTGAGCATATAAACTGGCAAATGAAAAGAGAGACCCTTTTTTCATGTGCCAATCCCTACGCTCCTATGCCAGCCTCATCCAGGTTCTATCCACAATGGTAACAATGTCGGCCGCCCATCGCGCCGCCAGACAACCGACACTTCGTCTTTCTTTCTAGATAATCTTACAGTTAGGCAGTTCCAAGCTTCTAGTAACTGGACACAACAGACCCCAGTACAAAATCCAGACGTGTCCAGCGTGACCAAGAGAAAGCATGGAACAAAATTATCTTGGAACATGAATTTATAATGTTCTTACCACAAAGGAAAATTTTAATAGAAAATATATTTAAAAAATTTAAAAAAAAACTTTACATGTGATAGGATGTAATGGAAAAAACATAGTTTAAGACCACGCTACCGATTTGGGGCAACCAGTAATGTTAGTTGTGTTGGGATTAATAAATAAATATTAAAAGAAAACGAAAGAAAGAAAAAATAAAAGAAAAAGCTGTTGAAGGTGGTGGGTGGTGGTTGTAGTGAAGGAAGAGGTGGTGTTAGAAGTAAAACCTTCACCGTACAACGAAGGTACTATCTTCCTAGGGCTCTCCCTTCTTTATGCTCCATATTATTCAAACCACAATAACACCCAGCTACTCAAAACTCCCCAGCCGCGCGAGGCGTGATAAAAAGCTTCGTAATTAAATACTTTTGTGTCACAGACTCGTAGATAATATCTGTCTGTCTGTCTGTGGGAGATACTGTGGATCTAGTCGACAATGTGCGGCTATTGTGGCTGTGGTGTGAATAATCAAGGGGGTGATGTGACAATGTGATGACGAGTTGATAACGATTTTAATTTGCGTTCAAACATTCGCCCATTTTGGTGATATTTCGACTTAGGTAAGAATCTCTAGAATAATACGGCTAATAAAAAATGGAGTCTATAGGCAATTTGTTCTACTGGTATTGGATATTGTGACTAGTCTTCATATGAAAATAATAAGGTAATAGGTATCTACAACAACCGTCTCTGTAGGTGAACAATTTATTATAACAGTCGTGACCCTTCTGGCTAAAAATATTGAAGCTACAGTTTATCTACCTACCTGGTAGGTACAGACGCCAGCACAACAAGCTACTGCAATCTGTCAAATTTCTTCAATAGATTTTCAACTTTATCGCTAAAGCATTAAGGTTCAAGGTTGATTGGGAAAACTTGACAGTTTCGGGTAGCTTGACTTGCTGGCATCTGTACCTATAGTGAGTCCGACGAGCCAATGCATTCTTGACACCTGTCAGTTTCATACAAACGAATACGTGTTTTGCGAATTTGATCTTTATTAGTTACTAGAATTGATGTACTGACAGGTGTCAGGAATACATTCTCTCGACGGCCGGGCTGTACACCCTTGAAGGTTCCTATTTCAAATTACGAAACAGCCGTTCAAACAAAATTGAACTACCCACAAGCACGGCATCTTCGACATCATTACTGTCAAAAACAAAAGCTGACAACCAATCAAGATTTTCCAGTCAAATTAAAAAAAAACCGGTCAAATGCGAGTCGGACTCGCGCACCGAGGGTTCCGTAAAAATTTACGGTTTTCGCAATTTTTCCTTTATCTGTGCGTTGACGTTGACGTTGCTTCGTACCAAATTTTAAGATTCTGAGTTCACGGGAGTTCCCTTGCGAGTGTCGAAAATTTACGGCATAAACGGCTGTATCTTTTGATTGCGTTGGCTTAGAAGTTAGATTTTTTCACAGCTCTAAGGGTCAGTAGACCTGAGTATTTAATATAAATTCTAGCTTGGTATCTCCACGCGTTCCTGAGAAAAAGAGTCTTGACAGACAGACAGACGGACGGACGGACAACAAAGTGATCCTATAAGGGTTCCGTTTTCTTCCTTTCGAGGTACGGAACCCTAAAAAACAAATTTTCCCTGTCTCCAATCTTCCAACAGATTGGAAAAAAAAAACAAAGAACAATACACGCACGTCAATATACTTGATATCACTCATAATCAATAACAATCTTAGAGGGGCAATCTTTAAGGTAGAAAAGAGGGTTTTTTAAAGTCCTCTGAGGGTGCGTACAAAGGATGTTTTTCAGAGTGACAGAGGGGCGGACACAATACATGTCAGACAGCACCTAAATTATGTGTTTGTACCGAAAGTTGTACCAAGTTTCGGATTCATAGATTTATTGTGTTTCTTGTTTAAAATATGCGGGAACGTTCGCGGAATAAGGTAGTGGAGGTACCTATGTTTGGTGTTTGGTGCAGTTATGGTGTGTATTCCATGCTTTGAAAATTTCGTTATGTAGGCCCTCCTCTGTTAGGCAAGCTCATTAAATTCTTATGAGCCGGCTGGCCATACTTAGCCGTAGAACCGATGACCGTTGGGGTAGACATGTTCTTCAGTGGAGACCGCGAATCGGTAAACGTAAGGTGGGATGCCCTCACGCTAGGTGAAGCGACGATCTTCGCAGGATGGCTGGTAGCAGCTGGATGAGAGTTGCCGAAATAGAGTTGAATGGCGTGCAATAGGGGAGGCCTATGTCCAGCAGTGGACTGCTGTAGGCTGATATCAATTTTATTTTAATTTTATTTTTAACGTTCAAAAGTGCCTTTTATGTGCCTATTTGAAATAAATGATTTGACTTTGACTTTGATGATGATGATTAAGTTCGGTTACAATAGTAAAAGTAATTGTGTCTCATTAGGCGCCATCTTCACGGGCGAGGAAATCGCAGCGATAGTCATGCGGTGCCATCAAATTCGTCGCGATGGTATCGCCGTATGGAGATTGATTCATAGAAATTCTATTGAATTTGATGGCACGGCGAGACTATTACTGCGATTCTCTCGCTCGTGGAGGTGGCGCCCTAATGACAGTTGAGCTCTTAGGTACAGACGCCAGCGCATCAAGCTACTATAATCTGTCAAATTTCTTTAATAGATTTTCAACGTTATTGCTGAACTATTAAGGTTCAACATTGATTGGGAAAATTTGACAGTTTCGGTTAGGTTGACCTGCTGGCGTCTGTACCTTCTTGGAATACTGTTATCTTATACTGTTAATAGTAAGTATAGCCGTTTCTTTCAGTTACCTATTTGAAGGACACTGTCCAAAAATTGTCAGATCTGCGCCAAGTCTGTTTTATTACAAATTCACTGGGAAAAAAATATATTTATTTCAGATTACTTACTTTTCCATACCTGTTAGTAACAAAGGTCTTAAAACTATGTTAGTCAATACAAATCATCAATACAAATGGAATCAAAACATTATTCATAGTATTATTATTTAAAATTCAAAATCATAAAATTACTCATATCAAAAAAAATATACTTCTACTACTTACTAGTATTATAGAGGAAAGCCGAAGAAAAGATGGATTGATTGTGTGAGAAATGATATGAAAGAGAAGGGAGTGAATGATAGCGTGACGGTTGACAGAGGAGAATGGAACAAGAAAACAAACACCGACCACAAGTAACACGGGTTAAGGGCAGGATTAAAAAAAAAAAATCTCGTCACATGAAGCTGGATGACTCACCACAGTACTGCAGAGTCTGGTCTTTCAGAGATCATCCTTAGGATTCCGTTGTTCCCTGAATCAAGTAAGTAAGAAATTAAATTATTTATCTTAAATCTCTTTGGTTATAACAAAAGCAAAATGTTTCCAAAAACGATATCAACCTATCGAAAGTGATTCATAATTTTTGCATACCATTTCTAATTAACACCACACAATAATAATAACAAACCAAAATTATTATCTTGCGCCGTCACCCACTGTTCAAAACACGATCACATTTTGACAGGATGCTGTCAAAATCCGATAAAAGTTTAAAGCGCACGCGCCGACACGTGCCGTTTTGACATTTGACATGCCGGGAGCTGTCAAAATTGACAATAGAGAGCGAACGGTCAAGGTTTTGTTCTTTAAATTGACTTTTGACCACAGGGGTTGATGGTGACAAGAAAATTGTTACCATTGAAGTGTTAAAAGGTTTTGTTGAACTTCATCCAATGTTTTATTGATAGGTACGATGATTCAAGAATTTTCGTTTGTGAAAGGTAAAAATGAAGTACCTACCTCTCTTCTTGGTCGCGTACTTCATTACTGAAGGCCGTGTCCCTGAAAAGCCTTCGTGGCGTTATGTATGATGTTTGTTCCCTTCGCGGTCGTAACAGACGTCTAGTGAAAGCGGTTACTTGGTCTGACCAGAGCGGTTAGGTGACCGACCGCGAAGTCTTTTGCTATCTACCTTGCCAAGTTGTTTATATGACTGAACCACTTTGGGGCATTTATTACGTAAGGCGATTTGAGGGGGGAGGGGGCAAAACTAGTCTTATTTTTTCTTACGTGGGGGTAGTAGGGGTCTAGATTGTTCTTACGTAAGATCTCAAAGGTAAGCAAAAAAAATAGTTTTTATTTTTATTTTGTTGTTACTTTTTCTTTGCAATTTTTGGTAGATACTGATCTTACGTAAGATCGAAAGGGCGGAGGGGGTTCTTCCAAGTTTGTTTTTTTCTTACACAGGGGGAGGTGTGTCAAAAAGTGGTAAAAATTGTCTTACGTAATAAATGAACAGCCCCTTTCCTAGAAACCGAAGCTTAAACAAAATCAATTTTAAAAACATTTCTAAGAATGTACCATTATTATATTGACACCAGCCGATCAATTCTGTAAAAAAACTCACCGTGAAAAGTTAGGTGAAGTGAGCTTAGAGTGTGCTGTCAATGGTGTCAATCCCTAACATTAGTTGGAATGACAGCTCACTCCACGCTCACTTCATCTAAGTTTTCACGGTGATATGGTTACAGAATCGCACTGCTGTACACGTTTCCACACTGCATTCGTAACGTTACTTGAACCGCTCTAGCAAATAACGGGTCATATAATTGCTGTTATTAGCTGTAATAACTGTTTTCATTAGAACGCCGTAACACCTCTAAGATTGCACTTATAGTTTCAGCGTATAATTACAGGACAATTATTGATAATTTCTGTGGAAATGAAAATGTGTGAAGAAAATACGCCGACGAATTTCCACTGGATTTTGTATCGCTTTATACCGTAAAAGTTCTTTACTTAATGTGTTTTCGCATCGCAATTTATATAAAAGGATTATTCCGCTGAATATTTTCAAGGAGAATGTTTTAGATCAGGGAGGTCTCTACGGTCGTAACTGAAGGCCAATTCAAGTAATTATAAACGTTCATAATCAAGTCGCAATCTCATCTTAACGACAATCAATGTCCAAATCTTATCAAAAATGTGGGGACATTTTAAAGGTTTCTGCAAACTTTCTTGAAAATACTATAATTGCCCTGATTGATCGTAAATGAAAGCAAAAGTAGTCTTCAAAACTGTCACGATATCTGTATCTACAGCCAATTTGATTGGGTAAGTATATATTTTTTTTAACCCTGATGATCAGCATTCACAGGATGATGTTATTATTTACTTTGCGAAAAACCCTTTGCTTCCCTAACAAAACAGTAGGATACTTTATCACAAGGATCCACTCACAACACCTATTTTTTTATTATCCGTTCCCGTCAAATTGAAGTAGGAGCAAAGACCCTCAATATGGTTTGAAGTTTTATATCGTATAAATATATTTTATATTAATGCTGATTTTGTTTATACTAAAAACAATCGCAGCAGAACTGCATCCGACGCGTTGATTGTTTATTTTCCTTCGTTTTGTCGTAATGGTGTAGGCAGGGGTGTAGGTTGTGTACAGGCTGTGGTTGTTTACAACCGACTTCTTTTGTTAATTAATTTTAATTTAAAATGCTTGCTAGCATGCGTGTCTTTTATAACACAATTTATAAAATGTTTCTTGGATTAATAGAATAGGTAACGTAAAAAAAAAAAACCTGGCATATCAAATAAATAAACGGTAAGTAGTTAGAATGATTAACTTCTACAAAAATTGTACAATCAGAATTATTTACATGTTATTTCATTTAAAAAACTGATGTATAGATTAATAATACATATTAAGTAGATACCTACTTATATTAACAAACAGGTTTGGAAACTATTCTCAATAGGAAAACGTCGAAAAGATATCGACAAAGTGTTACCCAGTAACTGGGTTGTGGAGGTAAGACGAAGAGTCGCTTCATGTAAAATATACGTATTCAGCTGCATCTGGTTAGACTGGATGCTTACCTTTCCTACCTCAAAAAGAAAACAGGTAGGAACAAAAACACTCCTACATTTCTTGGTATCAAAAACCTACCTACTTGGTACGAACTACCAATCAGATACGGTTATAACGTTCGGAAGAGTGCATACACACAGATAGGTAGGTAACTCGCACGTATGCCTGAACCGGGGAACGGTTGAAGTAATACCAACATCAAGTAATATGCTACGATGCTGCCTACTAGGTACGCTAGATAATATATTCTTAAAACATATTGACTTAACTAAGCTGTGTGCTTATAACCGTATTATTACTTATCTACATATTTTATTGTATGTATAAAATTACAATAAGGATATACCAATTGCTGAGAATGTGACATTGCTAGTTGTAGTAACAGCTGTGCCATAATACACTACATTTATGGCACTAACTTTATGGATAATAATCCATAAAGGTAGTGTATTATGGCAGTACTCACATTTATTATTGGGTCCTGTTTTTGTTCTTCTGCATTGATTTCACAATGGGCCAGTTTTTTGATCCGTAATTAAACTCAACCAATTGTTAAAAATAGTAACTAATGGTTAAATTTTTGCAAAATGTGTTTTTTGATAAATTTTTAGTTCATCACATCATACACAACGCAATGAATGTTGTTGAACTGTCAAAATGCTGCTACTATTAGAATTTTTCGCAATTACTGGTGATGACATTAAAGCCGCCTGTATTCCCCAAAGGTTGGGCAGAGATTTCACCAGTTACGTTAGCCCTGTAAATAAAATGTACTTTTTTCTGTGACTCGTTATTTTAGCATCAGCCTGTATATTTTCACCTTTCAATTACTAGGGTTCCCATTGTTTATGTTATTCCATCGTATTTGGCGCACAAAAGACAGCCCAGTTGTTTATTTTATGCCAAATCACTACCCTAGTACGCAATGATATCTATCAAGAGCGCATATTTTATTAAAAAACATAGGGGAAATACGCCTTCACTTTCATACTTGATTGCTACTCGAAGCGGTTAGCGTCACTGCGAAAATATACTATCTCGTAAGAGAAATAAGGTGGGTTTTCGAGTATAGGGAGGGTATAATAATTTGGTGACTGTCGTAGGGCATTTTATTATTTTAATAAATTTTAAAATTGTGTACTGAGCGGTGATAATGACTGAATAAATAGATAGGTTTGCTTTAAAAATGGATATGTTGATTTTGTAGGATGTGGATGGGATTTATTTTGATGAGTAGGTGCTCTTTACATAAACAGTGCTCAAGGTGATGGGGAGTTTTTTCTTAATTAGGGTCAGATTAGGCTCGCCACCGCGCCTTCTATCACGTGGGACTTATGTAAACATAATTGGCGAAATTTGAGTGCTCAAATTTCGCCAATTATGTTCACCTATGCTTAAAGCAATACTGTTTAGTTTTGGCTTCAAGTTTTAAGTAATTTCAACGACTCTTGGTCGACTGATTAAAATGAGTATGGGTGGTGGTGTGGGTTATTAATTGGTAAAATAAAATTCTGAATAAAATTTCTAATCATTTTAATTACGTATAATATTTTTTTAATCAAGATAATAGTCCCATCATTACAATCGGCTATAATTTACAACATATTTTTAAAAATACGTTTATTATTTTTTTCATAAGTTACAATTTAGGTCCTAAATATAATGATTAAGAAGTTGTTTTGTATTTTAACTTACAGAATATACTTTACTCAAATGTGGGTTGCAACAATGCAAAAATGAAATTATTATTTTATATGGCAACATATAAATGCAAAGTGGAAACAAATGGCCAAAGGAAAAGTCCTTAGTAATTTAATTATTTATTCGTAGAAATTGCAATTATTATTATAATTATAAAACTTTTAGATGGAATGTAAGCTTTTGGACCCCATAGTTGCAAATGACAGATTAATTTAAAATAATTATATTACGGAATGTAAGTGTATACAGGAAGATTATTAAACAAAGGACTATTTAAAATAATCTGTCCCAAAAACTACGGGTGAACAACATCTATTTAACTTTAGTTTAACATTTATTAATTGAACAACAAAAAAAGTAGCTTTGTATTAAGTAATTACAAAGCCGTTTCTTCCATTAAAACAAAAACAAATCAGTCAATAATTTTTAATTTAATTGCTACAAAACTCAGATCTACTTACTATTGGGAATTAAAAAGCAGGATAATCCCGTTTTTATAAACTATTAAGTACGAAAAAGTCTTCATTATTCTAAAGCAATTTCGACATTTAAACATTTTTTATTTTACAAAATGACACGTACGAATCTAAAGACAAAAATATAACAATTATTTAACTATATTTACAAATAAGTAAAGTCGTTGTAATTAAGTTTGGACTTTTAAATTCCAATAAATTATTGTAATGATAACACCATTATTTTTACAATAAATTATTATTTTTCCAAATAATAATTTATTAGGAAAATTATTAATGTGGTACTATTACAATAATTAAGTTAAATACTTCTTTATCGATAAAAAGTTTTTGAAGGTTTTCGGCGTGAGTAATATTTATGTGACAGCAACTTTTTGTCTGAATTACGTGTACCTACCTCGTAATATTACGAAATACGTGTTCCAATCTCGCCTGATGAACAACGAAAAAGTGAGCTAAGGTGAAATTTCTTGAAGAGTTATATCATTTCCAAAACGCCTGTGCTGTTGTCTTAGTATTGAATTTATAACAAATAGTTTTGATTGGAATAATCTTCTCAATCGCTGCGTGTAAAGATTTTTTACTAAAACTTTTTTATCGACAAAGAAGCTCTTATATTATCAACTAACTATATTCACAATGTACAAATAGGTACATATTCCTATACACATAGTAATATCTAATAACTTTAATTTATTTCTGTGGAAATTAAGAAGGAACTTTGGAGCACGAAATAAAAATAAAAAATAGTCCAACACTCGTTTAAAAAGACCAAAATTCTGACGAAATCGATTTAGTCCGCGAAGAGTCGCATTGAAACATATAAAAAAAAACATTTATCGTTTGAATAGAATAATAATAATCTTTTTATTATAATACATAGAATAGAATCAATTTACAAATTTTAAATTCACGTCGAATAATATATATATCGAATTTCGTCTCTTTTATTAATATTTAACATACATTTCTTCGTTCCTAGAATTCGAAAGAAAACTGACCTCCAAATAATTCGCAGTCGAAAAACTATAAAAATAAACAAATAAATAAAAATCAACAACAACAAACTAGGTTTCAGGTCAGAATATGACGGTGAGAGGTCGCCTGAACTCCGGCCCTCCTTGTGTGGCCTGTGGGTACTGTCCGGGGTACTGCGGCATGAGGATACTTGAGGATCCTTGGTAATAGGAAAGGGAGGGTGAGGGGTTTGACCCTGATGATGAGCTACCTTCAGTCCTGTCTTGTGCTTTGGGCGTCATATCTGGGGATTCAGCGGGTGAGCGAGGGGACAGACTTGACGGCGCTGAGTTGACGGAGCTGAGTCCTGCCATGGCGGCTGCTGAAGCCTCTGAATACATCTTACTGATGTCCATTGGATATGAGCGCTGTTGCTGCTGGTCCATGTACATGTAAGCCTTGGACAGCGCGGCTGAGTCCAGGTAGCCGCGGGAAGGGTCCGGGTACATGCCGTAGCTGCGGTACTTCTCAGCCTCGATGGAGTATTTCGACATATCCATTGATGAACCAACCTGGAACAAGCAGAGAAATTGGTTAGTTATTTTCATTTGGAATCGACGAAAATAATAGGGGTTAAAATATGAAATTGCCGTTTTATTGTAATAGGTACTTCGAATTGACATAGAACCTTCATGGTTTGAGATTTTTGAGTGAAACTTTTTTCATATGGTACCTATGAAGTTCTTCTTTTAAAAAATGTGCAACATTCGATTATCGACTTTCAGTTGTTTTTTTTTATTCAGCTTAGACAAGAAAGATAGATACTTCGAAAATTCGAGTTATTTTTGAATACGAGATCCGACGCCGAACTAACGCGGCAGAAACAGCTCGCAATATCAATGTTGCGTTTGGAGAGGGGACTGAAAATGAACGTACCGTGCGATTTTGGTTTAAATGCTTTCGTGATGGAAACTTTGATTTGAAGAACGAACCACGTGGAAGACTGCCCACACAGGTGAATAACAATGAATTGAAAGAGATGGTGGAAGCCGATCCGAGCCAAACTACCCAGGAATTAGCGGCATGGCTTAACGTTACCTTACCAACAATATTGACTGATTTGCGTCAAATCAATAAAATAAAAAAATATGAGTAATAGGTGCCTCGTGATTTGACTGATCTACAGAAAGAAACGCAAGTTGAAACTTGTGTTGCTTTGTTGGATCGATACAGAAATGAAGGAATATTGGAAAATTGGATTCTTTACGATAACCGTAAGCGAAAAATGCAATGGCTGATCCCAGGTCAAACGCCGCAACAGTGTCCTAAAGCAAAGCTTACCAATAAAAAGGCAACGGTAACTTTTTGGTGGTCTCAGCATGGTGTTATTCACTATAGCTTTCTCCGATCTGGTCAAGCAATAACGGCAGATGTCTACTGTGCCGAACTCCGAACAGTGATAGCAAAACTAGCAGTGAAACAGCCCCGACTCATGAATCGATCTTCCTCCATGATAACGCGAGACCAGCACGAGAAACCGTTTTAACTCTACAGGAACTGCAATTAGAAACTATTCGTCACCCTCCGTATTCGCCAGACCTTGCTCCAACGGACTACCCTTTTTTTCGTGATTTGGACCATTTTCTACGTGATAAAAAGTTTTCTTCTCAGGAGGCAGTACAAAATGCTTTCACACAGTTTTTCGAATCTAGGTCACGAGAGTTCTATCACAAAGGCATAAATGACCTTCCTATTAGATGACAGCAATGTATAGATAATAATGGTAATTATTTTGATTAAATAAATACCTATGTTAAATTAAAAAAAAAAAAACGAATTTCATTTTTTCAGTACAAATCGGCAATTTCATACTTTAACCCCTAATATTTCTTTGACATTTGAAAATTTCAAGAATATAAAACTTTTTGTGTACAAGTTCGCGTGTTTATTTTAATTAACCGTTAGTTATTGAATATAATTGAGCACTTTAAATAAGGCAGTCAATTATATTTATTTTAAATTTTTATACTAAGTTACCATTTATAAATACTTGCAGTTAAAAATAAATATTAACACAATAAATAACGAAACTCAAGAATGACCTTATCAAGAGTCAAGAATTCAAGAGAAACGCAGCTAAATGAATAAAGTCTTCATTTCAATATCTTCATCATAAATATCGGATAACTACTGAATATCGAATGCATAATGAATCGGCGGCAAACAAATCATAAATCGAGGCATTGCCCAACATTTACAAGTCAACAGCACTTCGAGACCTTTTCATACAACCTTTGTAAGATAACTATACTCTATCTTAACAAGAATTACTCACAAACAACATTATTCAACTGAAATTAAATATGAATTTTCGTTAACAATTTACATGTTTATCAACCACAATCAATATCCTACTTTATGTTGTAAAGATAAGGTTTGAATTTGTATGCGGATGTAATGCAGTACTGTATTTTACACGCTCAGACACACAAATCACACGTAACAATGGAATCGAATAAAGCTTCGAATTTCAAATTTTTTAATGAAGTGAGCCCTACACAATATTGTGAGGAAAATATCGTTTGGGACGTAACACACACGGATACTTTGTTCGGCGAACAAAAGAGGGATACAGGTTGACGTTACGTGTACTGTAATTTACGGTGCGCGACAGGTAAATACATTTTGTAGCGTTAATGCTTCATGTAGCTGCAACGTTGTAGTGGACTATTCTGCGTTATGCAAATATTGACATTGACAACTGCAGAAGAATATGATGGTATTGTATATTTGGATAGGGTTACAATTTAAAAAGAAACAGTTTTCTTTCGAAGATTAATGATGAAAAAAAAACTTCTGATTAATTTTTTGACCGACGGACCACGATAAAATGGGATTAGTCAAGCTCTTTGACTTTTATTCATACACTACAACAAACTATTGAAAAACCATAAAGTTATTTAGAGACCTTTACTAATCTCCATTCTTCGTCCTCAAATACTCCCATATAAAAATCGTAACAATAGGATATGTTCGCCATCAAAGCATGATAAAGGAACCTATTCAAAATACATCAACTTAACCCTGTAAAGTCAACAGCTTCGCCCACGAGCTAGCCTATCTTCCTGACCGTGTGTAGCCGCCGCTTGCGCATAACATACGACGGCCGGTCACAGCTAGGGCGCTAAATCAGGATTAGCTCGACGCGCAGGCATCATGTACGCAGTTTACTGCCCGCCCTTACGGCTATTTTATTGCAAGCCAGTTATATACGAGCCACGGTTTTTTTGTTCTGGAAAACTATGCGGCGTTTATCAATGTTGAAATAGGGTGATTTTGTACAGGTATTTGAAAAAGATGTTGTTTTTGTAAAAAAAAGTTTTTGAGTGTTTGAGAGGACATTTTGTCATAAATTTTACTAGCGATCCGCTTCTTCGCACGGTTTTTACGACTTGGTAAGACATTGAGATTTATATTATTCTATGCAAGTTTAATATAATGTTATAAACACACAAATCTTCCGAAAAAAATGCTCTAAATGTTGGTGAAAACTGAATCAAAATTAGTAGCGTGGTTTAGAAGAACAACGCTGTCACATAGTCAGACACGAAAAACGACTCTAATTTAAATAGATTTACGTGTGCATTATTTAGTTGCAAGCCTGCAACAGGTAGACTGAAATGGAGTAGTTTACGAAAGCATTTTCTGATTGCATCTCTCTTCTCAAATCAAATCACTTCAAAAGGTTTCATAGTCTAAAGAAGACTTTAACGATCAGACAAACCTTACAAGCTAAAAAATAACACGGTAGGAACATCAACACATTTTTTACAAGATAGTAGCGAACTAGCAAATTACTCTAAAACCGATTTCACACTGCATCAGCTCACTAATAAGTCGCCAACCGACAGCAACCGTGAAAGTCACCCATATCACCCGTCGATAACCATGGATAAACCATCTATCAACATAATCGAATACTGAAATCACAATGGTTCGTTAAAGAACTCACCATTTGGCGGTAGGAAATGAAAGGTAGGGTTGCTACCGATGATTTTTTTAAAAGTTCCCTACCGCGGTCTGGCTAATGATTAAAAGCTATTGTGGGGATTTAGGTAGGAACAGTTTTGCTACCAACTAAAACAATCCAGTACCCTATTACCGTAACACACTATCAACCACAATCTGGGTCATTTTAAAGGATGTATTTTTGCTAATCCATTGCTTCCTATGTTCGAAAAAGTTGTCCGCTCAGCAACGTAAAAAACGTGAATGTTGTTGAATGGACAAAATAAAAGCCATTGCGTCTGTTAGTGTGTTACCTACGCAATTACCCCGCTGGTCTTTAGGTAATCGTAGGAAAAGTTCAATTAGACATTTGGAGGAACTGCAGATGTTTGGCTTGTTTTGTCTAAGTTAGATGGCCCTTCAATGTTAGACTACATTCAAAGTCTAAGGCTGCCTGTCCATTGAAGCGGAGCGAGGCTGCGGAGCGGAGAAACGAAAAAATATTAACCAATAGGATTGCATAAAACTCAACTCCGCTCAATCCTGTTGGTTAATATTTCTCCGTTTCTCCGCTCTGCAGCCTCACTCCGCTTCAATGGACAGGCAACCTTAATCTGAAGTTTTGTATACTGTTCACTGTTTTGCGGAATCCATAGCATAATCAGCCTGTTCCAACTGCTGGGACACAGGTCTCCTGTCTGTGAGAGGGAGTGAGCCGTACGTCAATTTAATAATTCATACTAATATAAATTTGAAAGTAAATTTTATGTTACCTTTTCACGCCTAAGCTGAACGGATTTCGAATAAAATTTGGCAAGGAGATAGATGGCATCCTGGGGAAGTACATAGCCTTTTTGTCTCGATAGCATTTTCCCGTGGGATAATTTCCGACATCAACTCGGGCGAAGCTCATCATCTGCCTAGCCTTTTCCCAACTATGTTGGGGTCGGCTTCCAGTCTAACCGGATGCAGCTGAATACCAGTATTTTACATGGAGCGACTGCCTATCTGACCTCAACAACCCAGTTACTGGGTAATACGATACCCCTTTATAAGACTGGTTGTCAGACTTTCGGGCTTCTGACTACCCGTAACGACTCATTCTCATTTCATTCTGTTTTTTTTCTCTCTTTCTCTTTTTTAAAGGGTATTTGCTAAACGGCTAACGGCTTAACGTGCTTTCCGAGGCACGGAGGGGTCTCGGTATGTAAAGATGGTCACCCATCCACAGACCAACCGCGGCAAGCGTAGCTTAACCTGACCGATCGACCTGTGCGGCTGTTATTATTTAGCCACGAGCCCCTCCAACTCGGGCGAAGCTAGTATCTTTATATTGACACTTTTTGCCTTTATGAAGAGAGCCGAGGAAGCCAGTGATTAAATTGTCATCATTAGACTATATTTGTGACAAGTTAGAAACAACCACAAGAAAAACAAAGACACAATAATTATAATAAACTATTTTCTCTTTATCACAGCAACATGCTCACAAAACAGCCAACCCTAATGAGTCGAAAACGCCCAATCACTATTTTTAATACAACACAGGTAAAGTTGCAGTTGTTGATATGAATAGTGGCTGATTATATTGTTTACTACCGGTGCCGGTATCGGTATCGTGGGCATTCGTCACGGTAATCGGAAAACTGCGGTATCATCCAATAGCTGGTCTATTAAGGGGGTGCGAAAGACCGATGCCGACGGGTACAGGGTTAATTAAATGTTTTGGTCACACCTCGGCAGTTTAAGGTTGGGTTTTTTGTGTATGTGTGAGTTATGATGTTCAGATGTTTTTTCTACAGACCTTACAAAATAATACAGGATAATTTTTTATTCAGTGCGTAAATTTTCACAGGGTGTTCTACCCATGAATATGAACAACTTTTACTATGGGACCATCTCTGAAATCACAAAAAAAAAATCAGCTGTTTCTTATAAAAGTTCAATACCTACTCGACCAAAATGTATGAATCTGCTGATTTTTTTTTCGTGATTTCAGAGATGGTCCCATAGTGAATGTTGTTCATATTCATGGGTAGAACACCCTGTAAAAATTTACGCACTGAATAAAAAATTATCCTGTATAAAGTTTTTTTCTAAGGTGCAGAAGCTGATTGGCCGTTTTAACCCTTGAAGGCGTCCGATTTGTTGGTGATTTGATGTCATGGGTATTACAGCACATCTTAGTCTGGACTGAAATGACCAGAAGACACTGAGAGATTTTGCTAAGCAGTTGGATGATGCAGTCTGACCATAACAGTAGATAAATATAACTATAGTAGTAGATAAGTAGAAACCGATTTAGTTATTATAAAGTACTGTACAATAATAACTAAGTAGCTTCATATACCTAAAAAAAAAACAGATTCAAAGTGGGCTGAGAATCGGCACATTTTGAACGTCAAAATTACAGATAGTCCCTCAAAACGCCCTCCACAAATACCTAGTGCTTTAGCTGGGAAGAAGTGGCGCAATAAACTCCCCGGCAGCTAATATTCTAAACTAGCGTCCCGCCCCTGCTTAGCACGACTTGATATTTATGTTTTATACACAAAAACTTTTCGGAATAAATTCTCTATGGTGGTGAAAAACGAATCAAAATACTCGTACATTGCATAGTTAACGAGCAACGGAGGGGTCCGTAGCTAAATAATACCAGCCGCACAGGTCGATCGATCAAGTTAAGCTACGCTTGCCGCGGTTAGTCTGTGGATGGGTGACCATCTTTACATACCGAGACCTCTCCGTGCCACGGAAAGCACGTTAAACCGTTAGTCCCGGCTGTCATTCGCGGATATTAGACAGTCGTTACGGGTAGTCAGAAGCCCGAAAGTATGACAACCAGTCTTACCAAGGGGTATCGTATTACCCAGTACCTAGCTGGGTTGTGGAGGTCAGATAGGCAGTCGCTTCATGTAAAATACTAGTATTCAGCTGAATCCGGTTAGATTGGAAGCCAACCCCAACATAGTTGGGAAAAGGCTAGGCAGATGATGAGTTGAGATGCTCAGTCACGAAAAGCGACTTTAATAGTAGAATCAGAAGCACGAAGCTACTTACAATAATTAAATAAGTGCCCAATGTTATTTACAGTTCCAATCAATGCTTCATTTAATTTAATTTCGTTAGCGGATTCGTGTCAATGCCAAATGGCAATCATTATTGACCCAGCCTTTTCTTGTCTCCAATTATTTCGGTAAGCAGACATATTTCTCAATATTGATGAGAATAACTATGTCGTCAGTCTTCCTTTCATTTAGGGTTTCTTTGTTACTAGTAGTAGCAGATACTTAATCTTTATTTTTTGTGAGATTTCATAAGTTTACTTTTTGGTAGCAGCATGTGCTCATTTCATTTACTTTCTCACGTTTTACTTTTTTTTCTTTTGCTTTATTGATTACTAGCTTCTGCCTGCGACTTCGTCCGCGTGAAATTTTTTACATAAAATATTACACATATATCATTTATGACACTCGGCAATACTGCAGATTCTCATTAAGTAATTTCTTTCATTAAAAAGTTTCGGAATCGGATCAGTAGTTCCAAAGATTACCCCGTATACCTATACAAGCTCACATATTTTATCTCTTTATAATATTAGTCAGTATAGATGGTATTTATAATACTGTATGAATAATATTATCAATAAAGCACACGCCGCTACCAAAAATAATGATAGAAATGTTTTGAGTTATAATGTTATGGGGTCCCATAGTTCTTTATGCCTCAGAGAAGAGGCAGATCAAAAAAGAGGAATGGATAGTGAGAAAGATGATATCGCTAGAAAAGGAGAGAGGACGACTAATAAAGAAGTATGGAAGAAAAAGACATTTGCGCCGAGCTCAAATAAATTGGCATATGGGCAGGACATTGATGACGATGGTAGAGTGTGAGAAAGATGGTTTGGACTCTAAGATGACGATAACGGTTGGTTGGAAGAAAACGAAATGAGGCGAACCTAAAAATCAAGATGAAGGCAGTGGATGATTGGCAACTGAAATCAGGAAATATTGGGCTGGCCTCAATTACACAAATCCGCCGTTTTTAAAGAAGAACAATTAATATCTTTGTCGTTTGATTCCTGAAAGCAGGATTTGAAAATATAGAACACAAAACCTACAGATTCATAAGCTCTGTGTACAGTCACGAGCGTGTACACTTGGCTATATTCAAAAGCGATTTACTCCTTTATTTTTTAATAGAATTTTATGTTGCTACGAACATAGTATTTTCGAACCCATAGGTTTTTGCAATGTGTCGTATTCATTGTTGTTTTCGTTATTTCACGCAAATATAGCTATTGAAAGTTCCCAAGTGTTGACATATTAGTGCTCGTGACTGTACTTATTGTCTTTCTCCTCAAGAATATGAAAGGAAACATTAACAGTTGGATTGTAAAGATTTCAAAACAATATCTTACAGCTATCACTTTTAACTTTCGAGAAAGCTAAGTTGGAGCTAAAAGCATTTACCCAAACACGGGTTATCAGCTAATGTAATCGACTAATTGAATGCGGTACAGACAACAGTTATCAATACCATCGGTACTTTCACTTGCACCAGACCCGTAGTGGTTAAAATGTGACTTATGTGTCATAAAAAGTAATAACAAAAGTTATTTTGTAAAGGAAAACTTTCATGATATCGCCCTACATACTTGGTCTTCACCTTTTGTTCTTCAATCTAGCAGTCACAACATCTGCCTGCCTTTTCCCAACTATGTTGGGGTCGGCTTCCAGTCTAACCGGATGCAGCTGAATACCAGTATTTTACATAAAGCGACTGCCTATCTGCCGTCCACAACCCAGTTACCGGGTAATACGATACCCCTTGCTTGTCAGACTTTCGAGTTTCTGATTACCCGTAACGACTGTCAAAGATCCACGAATGCCATCCCTTCAATCAGCAGTATTCCGTTATATTAGAGGGAATATCTACGAGATTATTGTTATCAGCTGATGGACTTAACATTCCAATTCTTTTGTCAGCATCATCATCATCTACTTCATTAATCTTGTTTTCCTCAAAGCACGAAAAGATTGTTTCTTTGGCAACATCTTATTAACTGTTTCCAATGCATTTTACGTAGAACAGTGGTGACCCAGTGTAGAGCAGTGGTGGTCCAGTGGTATCGGCACAGTCTTACGAGTTGTAGGTCGTGAGTTTGAACCCAGGCAGGCACTTTGTGTATTTAATTTCATCACCACTGCTCTCAAAACGGTGAAGGAAAACATCGCGAGGAAACCGACATTAGAACTAAAATTTGAATACATGTGACATCTATCAACCTGCAATGGGCAATCATTGGGTTGTGAAGTTCAGATAGGCAGTCGCTCCATGTAAAATACAGGTATTCAACTGGATCCGGTTAGACTGGAAGCCGACCCCAACATAGTTAGGAAAAGCCTAGGCAGACCCGTAACGACTGCTGTGATGGCACAAAAAAAATCAGGTCCTAAGGGATACCGACCCGCACTGGGCCCGCGTGGTTTTAGATTACGGCCCACTCCTTCTCACCGAGAGGAGGCCTGTGTCCCAGCAGTGGGAACATTATAGGCTGAATATGATGAATGCATTTTACAGTGCGAACACATTATTAATTATAGTTTATCACCACCACACCAACGTAACCTTCTCCCCACATCTCTAATTCAATCACGTACTTACAAACAAATAATTTTATAATCCTGACATAATGCAATAAAGCTGAAACAACGATCGCCCTCCGCCCCCGACATAGACGTCACTTTCACAAGATTAAACGTCAAATAGAGGAGGGAAGGAGGTTTTTAAATCGGAGGGCGAAGTCCCAGGGGCAAGTGATTAGGGTGTTGTCATAATATGATGAAGATTGTGAATTTCGTGTGGAGTATTCTGGTAGAGCGTCGCAGTAAAAAGTGTTCTTAAAGTCATTACTGTAACAGGTCCTTCTGAACTTAAAACATGGTACAGTCCAAGATTTGTTCTCACCTAACTATGTTACGCGGAAGTGTCCATTTTGAGAAAATTAAAGGTACAAACTAATAAAGGCGTTTCCATGACAATCAAGTCAAGTCTCTGCGACATTGTGTGTGTCAGAGATTTCAGAACGAAACAGAAATGCGACTATATTGGACGTGTTAGGTCGAATCTTTAATTGGGTAATCGCTAATAGGCAGCTTTAGTTGACTGCATCTATAAAATTTTCCTGCACAAAGTTGAGGCTGCATTTTCACTTCAAGAGGTAAGTTTGGGTAGGCTATTGAAAAGTGGCGATTATCTACTTTCTTATATGTATATTGAAATCAAGGAATCGCATAACGACCAATACCATACAAGACATAAATAGTAATAATTCAACAAATTACAAAACTACAACTAAAATTGATCAGAAAAGAAACAATACAAAAGACAGACCCAGTAAACGCTTTTCGAGAGTAATATTTGGCCTAAAAAGGGTCAGACATTCACCATAACGTGTCTTCATCACAGGGTGCTTACACGTCAAGTATTGTGTTAATTCGCCAGAATTTGTTCTAGGGAGAGAATTGTTTGTAGGGTAGTTTCAACTACCGGAGAAGATTGGGGGAGAGATCGAGATTCAATGAGATGTGCTAAATAAGTAGGTGTTTGGATGTAATCTTTTATTTTTCTGACGTGTGATTGAAAAAGGGTTCTTGTTTGCGTAGGCAGAGTTTGTCATTATTTGCAAAAGTAGATTTAGACTTATGTGAGGTGTCAATGTTTGTTCAGAGTTGGCTATGGGAATGGGTTGGTTTACATATACATGATCGGATTTCAGATGTTTTGGTGACAAGAAAGATGAAGTAAGAAGAGAAACTTAGTGTCTTGGTAAATAAGAAGATAAGACGAAAGGGTTAAAAACTTTAAACAAGAACAGCAAAAGAATACGTAAGGATGAATCCGTAGAAAGGAAAAATCTTGAAGCAATAAGTAATCCAGTTCTGCGAGTTAATTGCGTAACGATCAATATGGACTGCGGGGTAATTGTGTACCACACCAACAGTAGCTATGGGTTTCATTTTGACAGTTCAACAACATTCATTGCGTTATTTACGTTATTGAGCACACCAATTTTTCGAATAAATGAAGCCATGGATTAGAAATATTTATTTATTTAAACTTTTCGCACAAAAAGGTACAGACGCCAGCAGGTCAAGCTACCCGAAACTGTCAAATTTTACCAATCAACTTTGAACCTATTACTTTAGCAATAAAGTTGAAAATCTATTAAAGCAATTTGACAGATTCTAGTAGCTTGATGTGCTGGCGTCTGTACAAAGGCGGACTTAATGCCATATGCAATATCCATCAAAATTCAGATTCTGATTGGAAAGTGTGTTACGCAGTCAGGGTGCTAGTCTTCAAAACTGATCATAAATACCCAATCCAATTCATGTTAACACAAATCTACCTTTATTAGAACTTCAGGAACAACCCCTCGACCACTAATTATTTCGCGACTACCCTGTTACACAGGGGTTAGGTACTTACCTACCCCTGTGTAACAGGGTAGTAGCCGTTACGGCGTAACGGAAGGATTCCGATTCAATCGTGTGATAATAATCTTTGTACCTGTTATGTTTTAATTAAGTTTTAATGTAAATGTAACGTTGCGTGATGTTGAATCTTATGATTCTCTCTTGTCCTTATCCAAGATACCTCTACAATTCTTTAGGAACATCCAATAACTTCATATATAAATTATGACTAATGGTCTTTAAGAGACCATGTTTCGGCATTTCTTTTCAAGGATCAGTCAACTTGGAAATGCCGACGCCATCTAGTTTTTAATATATTGACGTGTAAAAGTGCCTTAAAAGTTCTACCTGTACTTACCTGTATAAATAAACATTACATTTCATATGAGAATCGATGCAGGTATCTGCATACCTGCATCGATTCTCTCATCCCATCACTCCATGTAAAATACTGGTAAGTATTCAGCTGCATCCAGTTAGACTGGAAGTCAACCCCAACATAGTTAAAGTCTTCGTTTAGTACATTCCAGAAGGTAGACCTTCTGGAATGTACTAAACGAAGTATAATGGAGTAGACTCCCTAGCCACGAAATCCGTAGTTCCGGCCGTAGTTAGGAGCGATTACTACTCCGTATCACCTACGCATATAAGATTAGTTTGGTCCATGAACATCATTCCAGGTCCATAATTACCCACGTCAAAAACTGATCATCTGGCCAGGTACTAACACACCGGTAAAATTAGATTCCAAATTGATCTCTACGGTGTTAAAACCACACCCCTCACAAATTGAATTTCCCATCCCTCATAAAACCATCAATTTCTAACATATGGTTTATCAATTCCAAGCATATTATACGCTGATCTAGCACCTCCGAAGTTTTTTTACTATTTAAGGAGTAGCAAATTTCCGAAAATTAGATAAAATTATTAATACGTTTCATAATTATGATGTGTCAGCACTTTCTTTTCTTTTTTGTGGTAAAATTTCTTCTGCACGATGTTCCTATTTCATGGTGTTAATAGCTTTAAGAAAAACGTTAAAGATTTCATGCCTTCGCGCTAAATGGCTGATCATATAATTAGCGCCTAGATTGGGCGATGCTTCGGCATTTCTCGGTAATATTCGGTAATCTGGTTGGTTTTTTCTTTGTTGGAATTTGTAGGGCCTCTTCGTTACCTGCACAAGTTTAACTGTTAGACTGACTATGCTCAGCCAAAACAGTAGAATTCGGTGATGCCTAAATAGGAAAATACTATAATTCTATCGGTAAGCTACACTAGGCTTTTTTTTCATGAATAATCTGAATGTTTCTTCATTCAGATTTTTCATGTAGGGAAAGATAAAATAACGATTAATGGATTGAGTGAAAGATCGCCAGAAAAGAGACAATTGAATACCGAGATGACAGCTCATCGATGTACACGTAAGAGAAGAAGTCGTGCTCCCACCAGATCAGTTGGGGTATGGGTAAGAGGATCATAATGGACAGCTGCAAAATCCAACCTTTGTTCAAAGGCTTACTATTCCATCAACGACTACTTACACGATAAGAATAGTTGGCCGCCCTAATTAACTCAAGACAATGTTCGTGTTCTTTCTCCAGAATTAGCTTACTGACAGGTTATTGTTATTAGTATTAAATTATTTATTTATTTTACTTCGATGGTCCTAGTTTATCATCAGTGACTTCAAGTGACAGCTATATGTAACCAGAATCCAGCAATGCATAAATAAGTTTTTATTTACATTTTAATTTTAATTAATTATTTTTCAGCTTGAGTAGTTTTTATTATATTTGTTGGTATATTGGCGTGGCTAGCTAACATATGGCAAGTAATTTAATTTTATGTTCTGTGCCTTGTAATGTTAATTACTTAACACCTAGTATTGTATACAATCAAGTATCAAGTATTTTCTAACTGAACGGAAAGCTGTGCTGCTGGGGAGTTTATTGCGCCACTTCTTCCCAGCGATAGCACTAGACCGCCCGCCCTTGACGTTCGAAAGGTGCTGATTCTCAGCCTAATTTGAAAAAATGACTTTTGATTTGATTTGATTCGATTTGCTGGTGATTAGCGAATAGCCGAAGCGTTGTCAAACTTAGTAAATTTTTTTAACGTCTATAGACAAAGCATTATTTTGCCCATTTCCTGTTCGATAAAAGGGACCAGTCCTACAACTAGATCATCATCATCATCATCGAAAGAAGTCCACTGCTGGACATAGGCCTCCCCCAAGCACCTCGACCTCGACAGGTTCTATGCTTCCCGCATCCAGCGGGTTCCTGCGGCCTTCACAAGATCGTCGGTCCACCACGACCTACATCTATGTAGATACATTAAATTTACTAGTAATCTGATTCTTACCTGTGGATTAGGCGTTAAAGCAGCATTGATAGCATTCTGCTGAGCTGCAGCAGCTGCCGCCGCAGCCATGCTGGCTCCCAGTGGCCCATACGCAGCACCGTAGTATCCTCCCATCGCCTGCCCCATGCCTCCGCCTGCCATACCTGTAGAAAAATAAAACAATATCTGTAGTGACGTCAACGAGGCTTTAAAAGCTGTAGAAGGTAGGACTTTATTGTAAGAAAACTTTTTCATAGCTTCGACCTCATTTGAAACTGTGTGGTGCTTCCTTTGCGACTTTAATAAAGTTGCCTTCAAGTCACAAGGAGGTAGAGGAAACAAAAAGGTTTACAATTTACTGATTTGTTTTTAGCTCAGCAAACCCATCATTAACACGTAAATTCATTTATGAAATGAAGAGAAGCTCGATTCCCGTAATTAAAAACTTTCAAAATCTAGTTGTAATCTCATGTCAGCGACAATCAATGTCAAAAATGTCCCTACATTTTTGACATTGATTGACAATTTCCTTAAATTAAAGGTATTATTGACAGATTGATACTGAGATCAGACTGTGAACGTTCATAAAATGACGAGAATTGCCCCTCTGATCTTTTTCATATACCAAGCAATTTATCGAGCTTACAACCCACCAGCATCAAAACCAGACAGCCCCAACGAACTATTCAAAACAAACTCCACAACAGTTCTAAATTCAAAACATTCATAGACGCTAGAACGGAATGTCTAATTCACACCAGTAGGCAAGTGGCCGCCGTAATGGACAGTACTCTATAGACCGGCGCACATTCATAATGGTGCTCCGGGAACTCTGATTCGAGCACCAATTAATTATTTCATTGTGCCACGAATAATCCCGCCCTCGAGTGCTATTAACTAACGGTCAGTTCCTTAGACGTGTTTATTAAATACGCCTCAACGGGACTAGTTTACTCGCTTATTGAAAACTAATGAATTCGGATTAGGAATTTAATTTAGAGCAACTGATTTATTAGGTACAAATGTGATTTTATTAAGTTTTTTAATGCGATTTTTCCTACTGATCTATATATGGATATAAATTATGTAGATACAATATAATTCAATTTCATTTGAATATTGATTTCACCATTGTAAGAAGGATCAGCATAAATAATATTTATTTGATTAAATTAAAACCGATAAATTACGTCAGTAATCCACATCAGCGAGGTAAAATGGAACTGTCAAATCTCGCGGCGAAAAATATTTATAATACAACCAAATTAGGATGTCACGACAATCTAACCACTTGTAATGCTATTACGTGAAAATCGAAATACACTTCATGTCCCGCGTGAAATATTCGAATATAGAATTTAAATAAAAAAATATATGAGACACCCCTATTGTGGTGACGTCAGTCGAATTTACAATATATTATAAACCGCAGCAAAATTATAAAGCAGTTTATTAAAAGGACAATATGTTCTCCGTCAAAGCAATAAGGTGCGATATCGCTTGGGAGTTTATTTTCAGGGACGCAAATACTCGTAGGTAACGTCAAGGTTTTTAGAAAGGGACGATCGAGATTTTTTTATTATATTTATAATTAAATTCCCTGTCATCTCTTTTGGGTATCTGGCTTCCTGGTATTGGCGTTCGCGCGATGAATTTTCATTTTCACATTTCCCAAGTTTTCATTTAATTCGTAGAAAATATGAATGAATTCTGACTGCTAATAATGCCTCTGATTGACGGCTTGGCCATCATTAATTATTCCTCAGTAAATGGCGGATTTATTCGAGTATAAATGCTGGTATGTTCAAAGGAAATTATCAGTTACATGTAACTGACATACAAGGTGATTGGCAGTGATTGCCGACAATCAGCGTGCCTATAAATTATAGTTAAGCGATCATTTACACGCTTATCCGAGTATGAAAGAATAATACAGAGTAAATGTCGCACGTGAAACGGAAGCAAGCAAATCATGTGGCATATGTTGACGACTTTATTGTGTTTGGGACGAGATTTGGTGTTCAAGTTATGACAATTGCAATTTAGCCATGAATACTACAATGGCTAGTATTAAGAGGTTGTAACAGACGAGTTCTGGAGTGGAGGCCGCGTTTCGGCAAGCGTAGCTGGATGATGATGAAGATGGCTGGGACAAACTGGATGCGGAGGGCGAAGGACAGGGTGTTGTGGCGAAGCCTAGGAGCGGCCTATGTCCTGCAGCGGACTGCAATAGGCTGAGTTGATTGATTGATTAAGAGGGTATTTATTGTACCTCTAAAACGAATCAGTAGGCACGCAATACTCGGGGGGTAAGTCCTATAAAGTTAGTTACATCTACCCTTCAACGTCTACCCGTCTATGAAAAACTACAAGGCTTCATGAATACTTAATCTCTTAGCTCACGTGGCAACTTCATCAGATTTTCTCGAAGCGAAACCTGACAAGTTCATCAAAGGCTGCACATATACCTAACCCTAAATTACCTCACTGTTGGTCGAACAGACCGACAACAAAAACCCAATTAATTTCTACCAACGGTATATACAGAAACCATTTAAATGCAACATCAAAACTATAAATGACTAATTTTAATTAATAAAACAAACGAGAATTTCCTTAAAGAGTCGTTACGTGGGACTTTTTCGACTCGAAACTTGGTTTGGCAGTTGAAAAAGTCCTCGAAAGGGTTCAAAAGGGTTATTAAAATAGGCGATTTTTGTTACTTTGTGGAAGTTGGGAAAGTAAAAGAAAAGCAACCTGCCTTGGTTATAAACGTTCAACTTTGAATGGAGAAAAAAATAAAATGTACAAAAATTCGGGGAATTCTAAGAAAAACTTCCACGTGGAAAACATAGGAACGCATCAATCAGCTTAGAAGTTGCAAATCTCTGGGGGGAGTTTGGCTTAAGTTCGTACAATATTTAGTACCTATTAGAATGCTTGAGGAAAATATGAACATGAAAATATGAGCGCACAAAAGAATTGTTTCCACAATTCTTTTTCATCAATCGAAGAAAAATTAAAAGCTACCCTACAATGGATGTAATTTCAGACACGATTCACCTCCGTCACAATCCATACCGCTCATAATGACCATCTTCCGACCGAACCCTGAATATGTAAATATAGCCCCAGCATTGTGAGGATCGACAGAAAGGTCGGACACCGGGCTAAATGGGATTTTCGTACGGGTTTCCTTTTCAATGCCCCCGTTTTTTTTCTTTCCACTCTTATATTTGAATGTGTTAAATTTCTCGGAAAAATGCTTATTTTCTGTCCCGTCAGGTGGGTAAGGTGATTTATAGAGTGACCTTAGATGGTATCAATGGTTGAATGTGTGGCTTATTTCAGAAGTTTTGTGGAAATGAGTTTTGGGTTGCCGAATTGTTCGTACTTATTTTTGGGTTCATTTACCTTATCGACCCAGGTAGTAAAATAAAATCTGAATTCAACATAAAGTTGCCCATTCGATACTAACACCGTAGGTAGGTAGGTACCTAGATATATTTAATAAAGATCTTTAAATATAGCTATACGAAATATATAAAGTTTTCTGTGTTAAAAGTTTTAAGCAATTTCCATTCCGCCAAAATTTTCTTTTGCTCAGAAAATAAAATCCTACTCTTCAAACAAAATCCCTAATAAAATCAGATCGCAAGTTCACAACATAATTCTGTGGAACCCTAAAACAACCTTCAGCAGTTCCATTTATTCTTCAAAAACGATCGGAACAAATGACAAGGGGTATATTTTCGCCGTTTCATAGCATGGGGAGGGTTGTCCGCAGACGTACTTAACAAACCGTGGTTAAATTGATAGATTAGCCACAATTTGTGCAAATCATCGTTTTTGCTTGTTTGCAGTTATGGATATTAAGTTATATGGATTTTGGTTGAGTGATAGAATTATCTCGTTAGGATTATGGTAATAATGTAGATTTGAAGTGATTCATAATGGCTACCTACTGTGATTTGTTTTATATGAATTTATGTGGCGCGTCGTATGTTTTGAATACTATAGTTTTGTTGTAGATAAAAGCTAAGCCTCTCTTGGAGTTACGTAGTAAGACAATACTAATATTTTCAAACCATACCAGTAAGTACGTTTTATTAGCCTATTGTTCTCTCCATAACATAAAAAAATACAACCGACTTCCAAAAACAACACTACAAAGTGAAAAATAACTTTAATTTCGGAAGTCGGTGTCGTTGGGTGCGCATTTTCGTTGTTTGCCACCGACTTCCGAAATTAAAGTTATTTTTCACTTTGTAGTGTTGTTTTTGGAAGTCGGTTGTATTTTTTTGCAAAAAAGTTTTTATTTTTCACTTTTTAGTTGTAATTTTTACCAGTAATTTTGGTCTAAAAACCAAACTACTGAACCGTTTTTGATGAAATTTCTATGGGACCATTTGGGAAGTATGCCCTTTCCAACGAAAAAAGAATTTTTCAAATCGGTTCGCAAGCGACGAAGTTATGCGCGAACAAACATAAAAAAAAAAAAAAAAAAAAATACAAACATCCGAATTGAGAACCTCCTCCTTTTTTAGAAGTCGGTTAAAAAGAATACAAAACAACGTTCTCACGTATATACCATCAATGTGTCGTAAACCCCAAAAAAAATCAAAGCAGAAATATAAACAAAACGGCGAGTCATTTCCTAGAGCTATAAACAAAAATTTCTCGCTCCACACGTCCGTTCTCCCCAACGTCCCGCGCTCAACTGTCATGTAAATGACGTCACGTGACCGGAAGCAGTTTGGCGGGGGGAGGGTCTTCCGGCGACGCACGCGATTGGACACTTCCGTTCGGTAACAAACTGCTGGTATATAATATGCTAATCATGAATAAGCAATTTATTGGATTATTGTATGGATTAGCGTTGCCTGTTTTGCCTGTAAGTGAGGATTAGGTTGGATTTTTTGGCGATAACAAGAACTTTTTTATACCTTACACGAAGATAAAGCTCTGAAAATGTTCGGGTACACCGTACATACTAGATTTGTTATTTTTTTCGAACATTTTTATATAGCTTTTTCTTTATTAGTTTCGCACGCTTTGTACGTCATTTAAATAGCGTCTATTACTTTCTCTGTAACCCAATTACAATTTAATTGTGTATTAATTTACTTATTGTAACAGTTTTTATCTGCGCTGCAGTAGGTAAACATGTTTTTTTCTGTCACAGCTAATCAAGAGACGGAAGTTCCGTAAAAACTATTGCCTTAAGGTACTTTTAGAAATGTGTACTAGAAAAAAAATTGGTCTCAGTTTTTGTTAACAGTACCGAGACGTATTGTCATTAAATTCATTTACCGTAACAGTAGAGCATTTTTTTAAAATACTTTGACAACTCCATACCTATTAAACTATCACCATACATAAACCAGAAACCATAAACTATTAATCATAAACTGTGTCATTTTGAAGGATATTGCTAATCCATTAAAAAAAAAAAGTTCAATTGAATTTTATTTAATAATTTTGTTTGCTTAACAACGTAAATAAATGCAATGAATGTTGTTGAACTGTCAAAATGAAAGCCATTGGTACTGTTAGTGTTACCCCGCAGATTTTACCAGTTTTAATTTTAATACTGTTTTAAACACCTTATTAAAATTAATCAAAAAATTTCATACGTACTTACGTAGGGTCATAATTTCAAGGTTATTTTTTTCTTTTTATAGGATTTTTCGTAGTCGGGGGTTTTTTAAATTTTTAATTTAATTTTTTATTTCATGCTTTTTGTAGGGACTCCTTATTATTTCTTTTCTTTTATTTTCTTGCGTTTTAAGATTCAGGTAATCTGGTATTTAATCAGGTTTTTTGTAATTCGCCATTTTGTGGTGGTGGCCACCTTGGATTTGAAATTTGTCATAGTGTATATAGTATTCTACTAGTCAAGCCCTTTCATTTGATACCCATATTGAGGGAGTTGTGAAAAAAAAAATGTAATTTGCCATTTTGTGGTGGCGGCCATCTTGGATTTGAAATTTGTCATAGTGTATAGTATTCTACTAGTCAAGCCCTTTCATTTGATACCCATATTGAGGGAGTTGTGAATAAAAAAATGTAATTTGCCATTTTGTGGTGGCGGCCATCTTGGATTTGAAATTTGTCATAGTGTATAGTATTCTACTAGTCAAGCCCTTTCATTTGATACCCATATTGAGGGAGTTGTGAATAAAAAAATGTAATTCGCCATTTTGTGGTGACGGCCATCTTGGATTTGAAATTTATCATAGTGTATAGTATTCTACTAGTCAAGCCCTTTCATTTGATACCCATATTGAGGGAGTTGTGAAAAAATATGTAATCCGCCATTTTGTAGCGGCGGCCATCTTGGACCGATTTTCATCAAACATAGCTAAGAACACTCCCGACAAATTCACCTTTCAAACAAAAAAAACAAAATTAAAATCGGTTGATCCGTTCGGGAGCTACGATGCCACAGACAGACATACACACACACACACACACACACACACACACACACACACACACACACACACACACACACACACACAGACACGTCAAACTTATAACACCCCGTCGTTTTTGCGTCGGGGGTTAATTAAGAAAACTCTTGTAACTAAGTAATTTTTCGCGACGAAAAAGTGACAATAATCGATTTTTTTGATTTTGTTACACTCAAAGTTAAGGAAAATGGAACATCATTAGCTGAACAAACAAGAATTTTCTTAGAAAAATAAACTGCCGAGCAAAAAAAAGGTGTCTCCCATCGTTTGCTTAAAGAAACTCTTCATGGTTTTTAATTATGAATGCTGAGAATAAGAACAAAGGGGAACATCTGTAACGGATTCGGCGAAGTTTTTTGTCCGACATTGTGAGCTACAATGGGCTAAATCGAGTCAATTCTTTTTTCACATAGAAGTATTTGACTACCTATTAGAAAAATACTTCTATGAGAAAAAAGAATATGGCGAAAATCCGTCATACTTACAAAAACATAATATGTAATCATAAACATTTTAGATGTGTGACTGCACACCAAGCTATACATTACCAGTTTTAGCTGACCTCGCATTGTATAGGTTTTTCGTGCAATCAGAAGTCAGCTTATACCTTGTTATCTAGCTTGACGTGTACCTGATTTGAGTTGAGTTACTTGCCGGCTCTTTTCCATAGGAAACGACCAATCGGAACCATGCACCTAGCTCCTAACGTTTCATATTTACCCGTGTAGTTTTATGTGAAATGTAATATTTTGATTTGATTTCTTATACCTGATTTTTTGCTTGCTTAAATTGTTTAACTAATTAAACGGTATTTAGTCAATGCTGGCTCTACTTTGTATCAGTAAAGTGTTTGACTACAATTACAGGGTGTATCAGTTGACGAGTTTGTTACAAATCCCTTTTTTGTGTTGATGCATGGAAAATTATTTCTTTCAATACTAATCAACGACACAACGATATGGATAATATGACAACTATTTACCACGAACACCCGTCCAATACAAACAAGAAAACAATTGAATATCTGCGTCAATTATATATTATTAGCATTATTAATAGCTGTACGAAACAATAAAATGAAAAACATGTATAACCAATATGTAGGTACAAGTAAACTGTATGAAAAGATGGCATTGTAATATAGTAATTTACATAACAATTAATATAGTTTCACTTGTAGATATAATAAAGCATTTATGTATGGTCGTTGCGACACAACAAACTAATTTTATGAAACGCTGTGTGTGACAATATGGCTGATACACACAGTTGTTAAAATATAAGTAACAAAAGCTTGTCAGGAATTATTTTCTATTCTATTTCGTCATTCATATTGTTTGTGTTGCATAAGACTAATGTCAGAGTCTGAATTTTAAAATAGTAATGTTAGTATTGATTTTTGATGGATTTGCTTGTCTGGTGTAAAGGAGACAACACATTAATAGGCGTCGTCGCGGCGGATCTATGATAGCAAGACTGTAGTGCAGAATGTGACTAATTTTAGACGTCTGCTGTCTACTGACCTACAGTTTAGATGTAAGATGGACGTTACTTCGATGCATTTGAAGTGAAAATTGACAACCGGTTTCTAAATAGTTACCTAAAAGTAACAGTGACAGTGTAAAGCAAGTTCTTTGCAGCTAACCGACTCTAGATAGCGCGTGGTAGCATTTCTGTAACTGCTTTTGTAAAGACTCATCATCTGCTTAGCCTTTTCTGAACTAAGTATGTTGAGGTCGGCTTCTAGTCTAACCGGATGCAGCTGAATACCAGTATTTCACATGAAGCGACTGCCTATCTGACCTTCACAGCCCAGGTACTGGGTAATACGACAAATACGAGCATGTGCTTTTGTAAAGACTAAAGAGTTTTAAAGGAAATATTTATTTTTTCCTTCAACAACAAGTCGAGGCCGTTTTAAGGAACATGTTCTACCTACCAATCAAATGAGTACACTCCTTTATATTGTTATAATAGCTATAACAAACAAGCATACAATATACATAATAGCACCATTATCTATGCATATAATTAATTATTAAATACAGCTGAGTCAATTCAAATGGTATGCTCGAAGAACCAGCTAGTTTATAGATTTTAATACTGATTTTGTAAACGAAATTGTAATACTTCTTCTTGGGACTTACGAAAATGTATTGTACAGTTTCGTGCATTTCTTCTAGCATAGTTTTTAAGTAATTTTTTTATAAGTACTAAAACGCTATGGGCCTTCAAAGGCTGAAAATCATTGAGTTTTTTATGTTTGTAAAATGTTTTCCTTCGATCCGGATAGGTCTGGCTATCCACCAGTACCTACTAAGCTAAGAAGTAAGGAAATGTAAATATCATGATTGATACGTTTGCCAATCTATGCACAGAGCTACAACACTGGTATTAAATTGAATTTTTCGAAATGCATACGATAACCATCACCTGGCTTCCCTTTTCAGAACTATGTAGAGGTTGGCTTCCAGTCTAACCGGATGTAGCTGAATACCAGTATTTTACATGGAGCGAATGTCTATCTGACCTCTACAACCAAGTTACTGGGTAATACCCTTGGTAAATATATAATAAAACAATTTTTGCAACTGATAAAACGGAAACTTTATGTTTGAATTAAATATTTCAAAACTAACCAAAAGTTCATTTAGTTAATTAATAAAGCTGTTCCTTTCATAATCTGTAACACGTGTTCACATTGTCCTTGTATTTATTTAGGTTTAATTTTGAGATAGGGTTTCACTGACAGCGGAGAGCTTTTGCCTTTGGGACTGCCGCGCTTTTGTAGAGCCTCTGGTATAATCGATCAGGCGCACGTTTATGACTTCCACGCTATGGTGAGGAGAAAAACGGCTTTGCTATTGGAGACAACGCGGTCAAGTCCTAATAGCATTCTGAAGATGTTATTGGACAAATTTAACTCGCTGATAATGAATCACTTCATGCAGGTGCTGGTTAAGAGCGCGTATAAAGCAAAATTATCAATCTTATATTTGATTTTACATGAAAAATTCCGGACCAAATCTTAAAATAAAAATGTATGAATAACTACATGATATTTCCGAGGGTTCACTTTGATCAAAAACATGAAATAATAACATTTCCTCTATAGAAAAAAATCACGAAGTAACCTCTAATTCTCATATTTTTCCGTTTTGTACTCAATACGGTAGGTAATGCCTATTACCGTTCGATAATTAATTATATTTATACAAGAGTAAAGGCTGTGCTTAGGCATTTTATGTAATGCCTTTTAGTTTTGGATTTATTACGATATAACAGTTTTGACGCATACTACGTTTTTTTTTTCTATTCTAAAATTTTACTGGCTTTAGGCGCGCTCTTAAGGCAGGAGTGACTCATTTCATCCGGTGAAATTATGTAAATATTGTTTTTCTGGTAGCTTAGTATTTAGTTATAAGTGTGTAACACACTGACAAAGCTTTTTAGTTTTTTGTACCTAACTCACTAACATAATATAGATCATTGTTGCCTAAGAAATAAATAAATTTAATTTACTAAGAACAAAGTACTGGTACGAAATGTTTTATTCCTTACTTATCATCATCTGCCTAACCTTTTCCCAATTATGTTGGGGTCGGCTTCCAGTCTAACCGGATGCAGCTGAATACCAGTATTTTACATGGAGCGACTGCCTATCTGACCTCCACAACCCAGTTACTGGGTAATACGATACCCCTTGGTAAGACTGGTTGTCAGACTTTCGGGCTTCTACCCGTAACGACTGTCAAAGATCCACGAATGACAGCCGGGACCAACGGCTTAACGTGCTTTCCGAGGCACGGAGGGGTCTCGGTATGTAAAGATGGTCACCCATCCACAGACCAACCGCGGCAAGCGTAGCTTAACCTGACCGATCGACCTGTGCGGCTGTTATTATTTAGCCACAGGCCCCTCCTTTATTCCTTACTTATAATAATAATAATAATAATTTATTAGACATGAAAAAAAGGTACACAGATACAGGGTGACACTTAATTTAAGCGTGCGAATAGCCTACCTAGTACATAATAAATGATCAATGACCCCCATGCTAGGCAAAACCTGTGTTACAGGGGTCATCAATCCGTCCATTCTGGTTGTTATAATAATTACGTACAAATTAGTAGTGTGCACTTTTGTAAAAAATAAGCTATAGTAATACTAATAATAATTTTAAAGATAAAAACGGGGGAAGAAGGTAAAGGAAAAGAGAGTAACTACATAAATGCCGGGTGTGTGTGATTGTGTGAGTGTAGCTGTGTATGTGTGAGTGTAGATGTATGAGTAAGTGTAGGTGTGTCTGTGTGAGTGGGTGCCTGATTTGTTCTGTTTAACTTATGGTTTGAGTAATTCTTCTGTGTCGTCATAGTTCAGGGTTAGCAAATATTTTTTTACTTTTTGTTTACATTGGAATTTGTTCAAAGAATGAATGCTTAATGTGTTTTGCAGTTTATTGTATAACAAAGTGCTTAAATAACGGTTATGCCGCCGTGCAAAGGTGGTGTTTGTACGAGCCTTGGGAAAAACGTGTTTAGGTCTTCTCCTGAGTGTAGGGCTTTTACATCTACTGAGAGGGGTAATTTTATGAGCACGTGTGATCGCACGAAGCATAAACATTTGACGGATTGTCAATACCTTAAAGTCCGAATAGACTTGTTGGGTTGGGTACCTAAATGGTTTGCTTAACAGGACTTTGATTACTGCGCGTTGGGCTCTTTCAGCAGGTATGAGGATTGTTTTGGCTGCACCACCCCACGCAACGATACAGTAACTTAGTGTTGATTCACATAGAGCACTTATATGTAAGTCTAATCCGTATCAGTACAGAGACTAAAACTTGAATTTACTAATTCTGATTCAACTGTGTTTCCGATTTCTGGGAACGTTATGCAGACGTAGAGGATCCTATAAAACTGTTTCTATGAGTAAAAGTGCAGATTGGACAGTCATTCACGTTACCAACCTGCCGAACAGACCAACAGCAGGTTGAACAACTTGCACTTTTATTTATAGAGGCTGTTTTATAGGAGGCTTGTGCACATCGTTCCAATCTTATTACCCCGGCATGAGTTGTTTTGTGTAGTTCGAAAACACAACTGAAGAAGTATCTACTCTATTTATCCAGCGTTTTAGAAACTTATCAGGACTGAATAAAGTTCAAATTCGATATGCTAGTCACAAGAGAAGACATGAAAGCAGCACATCTAAAGCTCTCAACCTCCCTAAAAGGACATTGAATGCTGTCGCTGTGGCCGAAATCGGCAACATGGAATCGTCATCATTATGAAGTCACATTGTAGCAAAAAAAGATTTCGTAGCAAGGTACCTACTCATAAAGACGGTCATGCTCAGCTGCATACTAGTAGGTAATTTATAGGGAGCTACCGCCTATCTGACCTCTAGAACCAAAGTTACCAAGGGGTATCGTATTACCCAGTAACTGGGTCGTGGAGGTAAGACAGGCGGTAGATCAATGGTAAATACTAATATTCCGCTGCATTAGTTTAGACTGGACCTAAACATGATTAGGAAATAGCTAACATCTATCCATGACTACTAAATACTGCCAAAAGGCAATAGTTCAATGGCTAAAACTGAAGACCCATGATGACACTGAATTACTGCTGCAAGCATCGTCAATCATCATCTGCCTAGCCTTTTCCCAACTATGTTGGGGCCTTCTTCCAGTCTAACGGATGCAGCTGAATACCAGTATTTTACATGGAGCGACTGCCTATCTGACCTCCACAACCCAGCAAGCATCGTCAATATGAGGTGAAAAAAAATACATACACGTCACGCACACACATACATTCACACGCACATACACATGCACACACCCTCACGCACACTATTTTAGGATAGATCTCTTAGTTAGTTAGTTATTATTATTATTAAGTGTTTTTTTTTTCTTTCTTTTATTTTGTTTTGTTTAATTTTAGATTACTTATTTATTTGTTCAAGTTTAATTTAATTTTGGTACACCACTTTTACCTCTTTATAATTGGTCATTGAAGAGCGGTGCCTTCTAGCACAGGTATACCTTTTACTTAAAAAGAGTCTCTATGTAAGATTTACTGTAAAAGTTGTACAAGTTTCTGCAATACCTAAACTTTTTTATTTTATTTATTTTAGCTAAGCAGACTGGTTGATTTTTCTACAAAAGTCAATTTTTTTTGGAATTTTTAAGCGCGAAGCAACTTAAAACTAATCTGTTCGCGACGGAGGGCGCCGTGTGACTGGTTAGGTTAGGTTTATTTTGACAACATTCAAAGACACCATCCCACAACCTCGACCAGATTTATAAAACCCCGCTACCCGCCTCCACACTGACCACATCCCAACACTGTTTGTTCAAGAGATTCCACCGTTGTGTTCAACATAATTCGTGCGCAGCCCTGTCTGTATTGTGCCCACAACAATGACCGATGGAATGAATCCCCCTGCTTCGCTACTTGTGCACAATGTCTGATTATGATTAGGAATGTGTGGAGGTATGTTTTTTGGTTGTTGTTTGTAAAGACGAAGAATGACTAGTACAAATAGACTGTCAGGTGACCTTTTCTTGATTCGCGTTACCAGGACTATTACTGCGCAACACACTATAAATCCCAATCTGAATCATTTTGAAGGATATCGCTAATCCATTGCATCATATGTTAGAAAAGTTAGTCTGCTCAACAACGTAAATAACGCAATGAAACTAGTTGAACTGTCAAAATGAAAGCTACTATTAGTTTGTTACGCAATTACCCTGCTGGTTTTTCGTATGTGCCTTTTCCTTGAATAAAAGAAAACCTGAAAATAAAGAAACCTTAAAACTCAGGCAGAGATCAAGTCCACACGAATCCATGGGCTCTATTAGCCTGTTCGTCCAAAGGGTCGGGATGGAAAAGTCAAAATCATTTGCCTTCAGCACCCTAATTGCGTAACACACTATCGACCTCAATGTAAATCATATTTCTAATCCAATGCTCCATATGTCCGAAAAAAAATTCTGCCCACCAACGTTAATAATGCAATGAATGTGGTTGAACTGTCAAAATACAAGCCACTGCTACTGATGGTTTGTTATGCCATTACATCTCCGGTCCCATAGTCTAGTTTATTATTAATATCAGCTAAGTCCTCGTACATACTGAGTTTTGGGCCAAACATATTTAAGCTACATTCTGTAGATATTAGGTGTAAATCAGCACTGTATTGTAAAACGTATGTTTTAAACAAACACAAACAGTATCTTCTCACACTTCTCACACCACGTCACTATTTGTCTCAGTAATAAAGTCTTCGCTTTTCATTGGTAGTTTGATTTAATTTATTATGCCTACATACTAAGCAGTGTGTTGATTTTTCTTGTTATATATTCTCGTAACTGTCATCCTACCTACATATATCGTTTATACTTATATTGGTCATTGTCTTTTTTTTTTTTTGTGGATGGGAAATCATCAAATGACCCCTCCCGCTCTGGGTGGAGCGGAAGGGAGTGTCAGACTCTTACTGACTAAAACCCACCCGTGTTCCTTCCTTAGCCCTTTATGTTCCAGGGCAGCGGTAACCCTTTCGGACGATCCCGCTACCCTGGCAGGCTTCGGCCCTGTCGGGCCCCGTCACTCGTGCTGACATCTCTTTGAGGCGCGCGTGGAACACATACGCGCCGTCCGGCACGGGCCTGGTCCTGATCGGACGGTGAGTTATGATTATATCCCCTAGTTACAGAAAAAACTTACATTTTTATGCATTTATGACAGGCATCTCTCGTAATGCTAGTGATAGTTCATTATTATACAGAGTGACTTGTAATTTGACGTATTCCTTCTAGGACGTGTTAGTGTGATCCATTTGCAACAATTAAGCACCCCATAAAGGGTAGGCAAAAATTCATGCAATTTAAGAAAACACACTTTTCAGGTATTTTTGAAATTTCTCCAGAATGCTTGTTACAAATATTGAGGGTTGTCCATGAAACAGTCGATAATGCCGGCAAAGGTCGAATTCGATAATTTGTTAAACTACTTAAAAATTACACATGCAACACACTAAGTAGGGTTCCAATTTATACCAACCAATGTTTGACCCAACACGCGTAATCATAACCTTCAAACAACTCTTAATTGTATCAACCCAATTGCCACAATTTGTGACCAAATCACCAACATGAACCTATCAAGTTTTGGTCAAATTACCCAGTAATGGGCGAGGCCGGCGCGTGCGCAGGCTCTTAGGTCGAAGTGTGGACCCCTAATGTCAGTGACGTCACGTGCTGGCCGCGTGGCGTTAGAGTTAAAGGGCTTTTAGTTGATAAATATATTTTTGTGAGTTTTCTTTTTGGGAATGGCTGTTGCGATTGTGTTTTGTTTTTGATTTGTTGCTGGTGACAAACATGAGAAATATAAACTTTATGGTACACTGGTGGGTACATGCGTGTCCTTTGTATGTTTCATGTAAGGCCAAGATACATGGTTGCGTGGGGAATAAAATACCCAAATTATATTTTATTATTAATTATACCTTGTTAGCATATTCATTTAGCTGGGTAAATAAATGCGTAGATTTGTAGTTGTCAAATTATCGTGTGTATAACATATTTATTTGCTAGCATTTTTTTTTACTAATTACCAGCCCACATGCTCATATACATCAAACTCAAATATTTAATTAGTTAAACTCGTAAAAACAAAAAAAAAACCCGCGAAGTACTTACACAAAACAAAAAATATTACTAATTAAAACATCCGCGACCGTATTAAAAATGATTTCGAACTCGCGAAGTAATTATTCACCCCCAGTTTTATTTCAGAACATAAATTCACAGCTGCAATTAACTTAAAAGCCATGTTAGTGCCAAGTATGGCGCGACCCTTAAATAAGGGTCAGGACACACGTGCCGACTCCGCCCACATTTAGTTCGGCGACCGCAATGTTGACGGCAAGTGAAAAATTGAGTGAATTGGGTAATTTACGCATGGTATGTAAAAAGTGGTGTTTATTTTTTGTCATTACATAAACGAATGGTAGTCAGGTAACAGACAGGAAGAGGAATAAATGTGAGGAGTGCATAGTGTTGCTGCCTTGTTCACCATTGATATTATGGAGTCTAGACAACTATTCAACAATGAGTGTAAGATCTATATTTCTAACTACAATTAATAGTTATTTTGTCTAAAAGTGCGTTTACTCATTTATCTTAACGAATGTGGAACTCTATTGAATTATTTTCTCTTGTACATATTTTAGACTGTTTTGTTTTTCTAATGAGAATAAGAACCTTTTGTCACACTAAAGAAGTTCGTAACAGTTTCAAAACTTTTTAGATTTCTCTTGTAATTTTATTTCAAACTCAAGAAACCCTATAAACTTACAAAGTAAGCCACAAACAACCCTTTAAAATTCAATAACAACCCACGCATATCGTTTAAAAAGCGAAATCTTTCAATAATTTTAATCGCTTGTCAATGGGGTAACCCCAAACGGACGAGGCTTGACGCACCCCAACTAACCCTATTGTCACTTTCACATTGACAGTGAAAACTGTCAACTGTCAAAAGCAGCCAAGACGGTTTAAACTATGCGTTCCATTTTCGCTTTTCATATTTGGAAATCTTTTGTCGAGTGCGCGGCGGGCGCTCTTATGTGATGCCGTAAGCGCTTTTTCGATTATGTGTACTGAGCTTTATTTAAGTGTGGCGTGTTTTTAAATTGTTTTGCTTACGATATTGCTTTTTCTTGGTTCTTATTGTTATGATTACATTAAAAAGAATGTATCAACTAATAGAAAGCGTATTGTAGATTATGATATCGTGTGCTGAGATTATAATAATATAATAAATCAGCCTGTATTGTCCAACTGAAGGGCAAAGGGCTCCCTTCCCTTTTTCCCACTTATCCCGATCCTCAGCCAATATGCCCAACCTCTCATATAGGCGTCAAGTTAGTCCCGCCAACGTCTGGGTCTTCGCGATGCTGTTGAAAGTTTTCCATGCTGTGGTGGTCTTAGCTCACAAGTCACAATGCCGCCGCTGCCGCTGAAAACCAGCGCTGGGGCTCTGTCTCGTATAGGGTCTTAGCATTATGCTGAGCGATGGCCGTTTTGCGTGAATGTGACGCATGTTTACCCCCAACTTGTTATTTTTTTTGTGTGTTTATGTCCTTTTTTTATGCGTCATGTTTGCCGCAAATAAATGCTTTTTCTTTCTTTCTTCTTTTCTTTCATCCGACATGCGGCAAACGTGTCCGGCCCAGTCCCACTGGAGCTTGGCTGCTGCTTGATTTGTGTCTTAGGGCGCAGTATCGAGTTCCGTATCCGGTCGATACTCAGGATACTACGCTCCATCGTTGCGATAGCGATTAGCAAAGAAAAATCTAGGGTATTCAGGACAGGAGAAAGAAAAATTATGAACAAGAACTACGACGGCCGCCAAACTTCAAAGCACCCAACACCAACGAAGACGGCCATTACAACCGTCCATCCAATGAAAACGATTTGATATGTGGACGTTTTGATGACAACAAATAAATATTTTTGTCAAACACCAACTTTGAAAAGGACGTTTCAAAACTTTCTAATAAAACGACAACTTTTGAATGACGTCGAATCAAAAACTATCGCGATGTGTCATAAATATCGTTCTTTATGCGTTGGTTTCGACATTATTTAAGTAAATAGCGTATCAAATATGTATATATAGTTTCGATATAAAAAGGTTTTTATATAGGGTACGTGTAAAAGTTTTATTTCTGTTCGTTTTATTTTAGGAGTCACGAGGTATGGTCGTGCTTGTGGGCGTAGTTTTTTGTTGGAGTGGGCGACTGACTTGCTTGCTGCGTTAAGTGGAGTTTAAGGAGCCAGTTGATAGTTATTGTTGCTACTGGAAGATAGTGGTCAGGTCGAGAACTTATTGGGAACTGTTGAATTTTATAATGAATAAGTCTACGATGTCGCATCGCATCGCCCGATAACACTGATACTTCGTTATCTTAGCGTTCATTCGGATTTTTTTTCACTTTGATCGGCTTCTAAGGGTCGTAGCTTGATGTTAAATATTCTATAGCCTTTCTCAAGAATTGGGTTATCAAATGCATTTTTTTTTTAATCTGACCATTCTAAAGATTGGCACGTTCCAACAAATAAACAAACTCTTCAGCTTTATTATTAAATTAATAGATAGCATATATAGATAGGGAAATTAAAATGCCAAAAAAACTTAAAACAGTTAAAATAGGACCAAAAAATATCTAGCCTAATAGCTATTGCATTGAAATACTTTGAATGTAATGCACTAACAATACAAGCAAAAATAGACGAATAAAAACAAATAGACACCAGAACTTTCCTCATAATGGACCCGAAAACCTGAAAAAGATATCAACCACGATAACACTAACAGTAATTTCTTTCAACAACAACCATTCTTTAGACTCGCACAAAAGCGCCTACAAATACCTACTCGACTCAATCCACTATCTCGTCCACTGCGTCAAAACGAGGCATAGCAATTGTGTAATCCCAATTCGACTAGCGGATTCGATGACATTCAATGAATGGGCTGATAACGTCAGTACAACCGGCCCTTTGTACGCAGCCTTCTATGTAGCCATTTGTACAGAAAGTTTTATAACATTCACTACATAACAGAATTGTTTCGGTTTGAAAAAATGTATTCGAATACGATATTGGATTGTGGACTGGCGCGGAACGACAGTTTGACTGATTTAGTTTTGGAATGAATGCGTAACTTAGGTTGGTGATTGGGTGAGAATAATTAAAGAAAAAATGGTGGACTTAGGTACTCGTGTACCGTGGCGTGTGGTGGTTTTTGTGGTAAGTAGTTAGGTGTTGTTTAATTGAACGTTTATTGTTAACGTATTGTGATATCATTAGTGTGTTGCAGCTGCAGGGTTACGTAAGTATTGTGCTTTAGGGAGCTATCGTTTTTTTCGACCGGTCGAACGATGTTTCAACGTGGTTGAAAACAAAGAAAGAAAAAAAAAACGATAAAAAACTTCATTTTCCGGCCTTTTTCATCATCATCTGCCTAGCCTTTTCCCAACTTTGTTGGGGTCGGCTTCCAGTCTAACCGGATACAGCTGAAAACCAGTACTTTACATGGAGCAACTGCTTATTTTCCCGCCTTTTTAACCGACAAAAAAGGGGGAGGTTCTTTGCAGTCTTAAGTCATTTATTGATACGGATCTTAAACGTTATAAAGTCCCCATATACATCAACCTGCAATTCTTAGATTCAGCGAGACAACACGTGAGAGTCACAATAAACGCAAGAAAAAACAAAAGCTATCAAAGAACATCTAAGCTCGAACAGGAATAGACACAGTCTGACAAAGTCAGTCTTACAAACTTCAATGGATGTCACCTCTTTTGAGCTCTCACAGCTTTCACAAAAACACCACAGCCTATCAAATAAAATTTATAAATGCTATTACAATCGTGTTATCCGTCCATCAGGCCGCGGCAACAATAAAATGTAATAAACAAAGGGTTTACAACACATAATGACAGCTCTCTACAAAATATTACTTTTTGTTGAGCACAATGACGATTAGTTCGTAATTAGCGACAATGTTGCTGGCTCGTGTGTAGACGGTTTATACGGGGTTTGATTTTGGTCCTTGGAACTTTAAAGCGGTGTTTTGGTAACTTAATAATGACCACAAATTAACTACTTAAATTCCCATTTTTTGTAAACATAATATTATGTTTAGACATCATTAATTTAAAAATAATCAATAGGTAAATGCCAATAATAATGGTAAGCTTAAAGCTGAAGTCTGAAGCTTTTAAATGACATTTGTTGTCATGAACACCATGTGTAGTTTTCGTAAAACTGGTATATGTGCGTAGTATAGGGCTGAGTCGATTTGGTTGCTAGCGAGTGTATTAAGAATTTGAAAGAACTTTTTGTACACGGTGAAGGAAACATCGTGAGGATACCGGCATGTCCTAGCACCAAAAATTCAAAGACGTGACATCTACCAACCCGCACTGGGCCCGCGTGGTGGATTATGGCTTACTCCCTCTCATCGAGAGGAGGCCTGTGTCCCAGCAGTGGGAACATTATAGGCTGATTATGCTATGCTATGACGCACACACATGAGATTTACATTTCTTTGAACAATTGGGTTAAAAACTGAACGCTCATCACAGGTGGCAGCACTGTCCATCGTCTACAACTGCCATTGCTTGTATGTGTTTCCTTTTGTGTCGATCACAAATTAAACGACAACTAGATAAATATGTATGAGACTTGGAGTGTAGCACGAGCTAAGGAAAAGGGAAGCGTCTTACACTGGTACACAGCTAGCTGTGAAATTCTTGGACGTTGGACAGCAGCGACATCTGAAGTAAGCAAATTGCAGTTTTTATCCCCATTATTAGAATGTTGCAAATGAAAAATTTGAATTTACCATCTCTCAGTGAGCGATCAATGATGTCGTTCTTTATCTGCATGAGAGAAGGTCTTTATCATGCGGTGAGACGTTTACCCGGCTGTTATTATGTTTCCGATAACACGTTATTATTGGACTTAATTACAGCACCAGCTCGCAAATCTTCTAATTGTAAGAACGTTTACAGCCTGATCTAAGGCTCAATCTGTCGAAAATACCTCTAATTTCCATAGATTTTTTACGCCAAGTTTTTGTCATTGATTGTCGCTGAGATGAGATTGCGACTACTTAGATTTTGAACGATTTTAATTACAGGAATTGTCCTTCTGGTCTAGTGACCAATCACTTGCATAGGATACCAATAGGGTAGTTGCCTGGGTAAAAAAATGATTATTATATTTAGTCCGTCAGTTAAGATTATCGAAAATTAATAATGGACACGTATTTTTTCTTTTGTCAATCAAACAAAAAATGACAAAGATAAAGCGCGCCAAAATTTGGGAGTAGGGGGTCATGACGTCACGCCTTGCTAAAAAGTGTAGCAAGGCGTGACGTCACGCGGAACTTTAACGGGCGATATCTTCATATAGTCCAGTAGCCAGAAGACTATGCCCTTCGATAATTCAAAAGTTTTTTATTTTCGCTGAGTGGATAAGTTTAGTGAATTCATTGCTATGTACAAAAATGCTAACAGTTTAGAGTTATGCAATAGGTATTAAGTAGGTATTTCCAATTATTTCGTGTTATCACAATATTAGAAAATTTAAATTAAAATACTATACTGGTTCTTTATAAGTACTGTCTAAAGGATACATTAGTGAAAATGCTAACAGATAGGTACTGTGGAACAATAGAAATCTGTAAATGTCCCGTAACTCACTCAATAAAAAATTTAAGTTTTTCAAATAATTTCTTATATACTTAAAGGGATTATTTATACCTTACAACAAAAGTTCTAACAACTAAGTAATATGGCTGCACAAGTAATTGTATTTTTACTTTGCGATTAGCGAAATATTGAATTTAAGTTTATAAATTTGCGGCTACATATTCGTAATAATAAACTCTGCTACCATACAAAAGTTTCAACAAATGCATATTACGGCTTTTGTTTAAATTGCGAATAACTATTTTCGCTAACGAGCCGCGTAGGTACGGCGCGTGCGATCGCTCCTGAGTAGCAACACTCCCCCGCCCGCCCGCCCGCTCCGATCGGGGATGTACCTAACGCCGCATACTGACCGAGTGACCGCTCTTGTTATGTTTAATTTTCTCCCTGGCGCACAGTGGATCGACGCCGTACAAGCAAAGGGACATAGCCAACTCAAAAATACATGTGTCAGTTTTTGAAAAACAAATCATTCCATCGTATAGGCCTACTTATAAGCTGCAAAAACCTATGAAGCATTTTCTTATCGGAATCTTATATTGAGAGTTAAGGCACCAAACGTGATTTTCTTGTATGGGAAACGGCATAAAAAATAGTATACCTTCTGAGTCCCTTCGTGTTTCGACTTGATTTTTTTATATGGTAATCTATATCTATACTTATAATAAATCTGTAGAGAGGTCAATTCTGTACATGAAATATATTTCCAAAATAACTATCAGGGGGTGATTAGGGATCGATACTGATGCCAAAAATGCAATCAGTAAAATTTTTGTCTGTCTGTCTGTCTGTATAACCGTTATAGAAACAAAAACTACTCGACGGATTTTAACGAAACTTGGTACAATTATTTTTCATACTCCTGAGCTGGTTATAGTATACTTTTCATCACGCTACTATCAATAGGAGAAGAGCAGTGAAGGGAAATGTTGGGAAAACGGGAGAATTTACTCCATTTTTTAAGCTTCCGTCGCGTGTGCAACCTTAATGGTTAAAGCTACACAGAAATCATGTATGACGGAAATGTTCTCTTTAAAATTATATAAAAAACTAGCTTCTGTCCGCGGCTTCGCCCGCGTGGATGTCGGAAATTATCCCACGGGAACGTGCTATCCTAATAAAAAGTATGTCCTTCCCTAGGATGCCATCTATCTCTTTGCCAAATCAGAAGTTCAGTGGTTTACGTATGAAAATGTAACATACAGTTTCAAGTTTAAATCCTCCCCTTAAAAACCGAATTACCCCTTTTTGCCCCGTCAGGGGTCAATTTTCGACTACTTTACATAATTATTTTTAATTATTTTCTGTCAAAACTATTAATACTGAGTTTCGAGTTAATTGGACCGCGCATTCAATTGCTTCCACACAAACTTCAAGACCCCTATATCCCTCTTTGAGGGGTAGTTTTGAAAAAGTTATAATAATAAACTTTATTACTTACTTAGGCGAGTATTCTTGCCAAGTTTCAAGTTTATTAACCTAATAAAGACGATATTTCATATAAACTATATCCCTGCTTTTTAACCCCACAGGGGTGGAATTAAAAAAAAATCGTTAGGGATGTATTTATAACTTGACTTAAAGATTATTTATGCTAATTTTCGAGTTAATCAAGCCATGCAGTAAAATCCTCCCCTGTAAAATTGACTACCCCTTTTCAGCCCGTCACTGGTAATTTTCGAAAAACACTGATACACATTATTCTTTACTTTCGATCGTAGGTGTAAATAGTGAGTTTCGAGATAATCGGACCGCGCGCTAAAATTCTTCCATACAAACTTTGAAACACCCCAATCCCTTTTTAAGGGGTAGTTTAGAAAAACATAAAATGGCAAACTTCACAATTTACTTAGATTAGTAACAAAATACCCCCCTTTCACCCTCTTAGGGGTGGAATTTCGAAAAACCCTTTCTTAGTGGATACCTACTCTTCACTAAGAACACACCCTCCAAATGTCATGCCTCTAGGACCAGCGGTTTAGGCTGTGCGTTGATATATCAGTCAGTCAGTGAGTCAGGACTTTGAATTTCTGCCAGGGTAGCGGGATCGTCCGAAAGGGTTACCGCTGCCCTGGAAAATAAAGGGCTAAGGAAGGAACACGGGTGGGTTTTAGTCAGTAAGAGTCTGACACTCCCTTCCGCTCCACCCAGAGCGGGAGGGGTGATTTGATGATTTCCCATCCTCAGAAAAAACAGGACTTTGAATTTAATATATATATATAGATTTTAAATCTAAAGTTACAGTCTTGAAACATATTCAAAAACCAATAAGGTAACATAGAACGTATTAATCAGTCAGTAAATAGGCTAGGTAGTAGCTAGCAAGTAGGTATTAGAATGATCGGCATTGCCGATTAGTCGATCGACTAATCGGCATTTTGACAACCGATTAGTCGGCTAGTCGGTTAGTCGGCAAATACTATATGTAGTCGGCCCATCTCTAATCTTAAGATAAAATATTACAGTATCTTAGCCGTGTGCAGAACTCCACTGCGGGTGACATAACCTACGACAAACTTATTATTTGCGGTTGGTACTGTAATGTTGGGAAAACGGTAGAAGTTATTCCATTTTTTAAGCTTCCGTCGCGTGTGCAACCTTAATGGTTAAAGCTACTCAGAAATCATGTATGACGGAAATGTTCTCCTTAAAATTATATAAAAAATATCCCACGACAGCATATGTTTATCTTTTATGGTTGACTCACAATAACACGTGTAACTCCCGATAGCTTAGCAGTTCACAGCATTCTGATTATATTTGTCTACTCTTACGTTTATAACACTCTCAGTCATCCCTAATTAAAAAAGTTGACATTATTAACTATTCCATAAAAAAGAATCATAGAAATCGGTATAGAAACACCAAAGTTATACATGAAATACGCTAATAATAAGCCATCGCGCGTGAATACTGAATCACGCTCGACGCCTGCCGGTTCGATTACGATGAAACTTGGTATAATTATTCTTTAATATCCTGGGCACCACACTGGGTACTTTTTATCCCGGAAAAGTATACACAATAAAAAACAAACTTAATTTTGCGGTTCGATCCCTAGACCCGATTACTGTACCAACCGCAAATAATAAGTTTGTCGTAGGTTATGTCACCCGCAGTGGAGTTCTGCACACGGCTAAGATATTAGAGATGAGCCGACTACATATAGTATTTGCCGACTAACCGACTAGCCGACTAATCGGTTTTCAAAATGCCGATTAGTCGGCCGACTAATCGGCAATGCCGATTTGTCGGATTGCTAGCTACTACCTAAACAGCTTAATTACTGACTGATTAATACGTTCTAAGTTACCTTATTGGTTTTTGAATATGTTTCAAGACTGTAACTTTAGATTTAAAATCTATACCTATATATTAAATTCAAAGTCCTTTATTTTGAGTATGGGAAATCATCAAATGACCCCTCCCGCTCTGGGTGGAGCAGAAGGGAGTGTCAGACTCTTACTGACTAAAACCCACCCGTGTTCCTTCCTTAGCCCTTTATGTTCCAGGCCAGCCGTAACCCTATCGGACGATCCCGCTACCCTGGCAGAAATTCAAAGTCCTGACTCACTGACTGACTGATATATCAACGCACAGCCTAAACCGCTGGTCCTAGAGACATGAAATTTGGAGGGTATGTTCTTAGTGAAGAGTAGGTGTCCACTCAGAAAGGGTTTTTCGAAATTCCACCCCTAAGAGGGTGAAATGGGGGTATTTTGTTTGCATGGAAAATCTTATTCCTTGAGTTAATAAACTTGAAACTTGGCACCAATACTAATCTAAGTAAATTATGATGAAGTTTGCCATTTTATGTTTTTCTAAAGTACCCCCTAAAAAGGGATTGGGGTGTTTCAAAGTTTGTATGGAAGAATTTTAGCGCGCGGTCCGATTATCTCGAAACTCACTATTTATACCTACGAACGAAAGTAAGAATAATATGTATCTGTGTTTTTCGAAAATTAACAATGACGGGCTGAAAAGGGGTAGTCAATTTAACAGGGGAGGATTTTACTGCATGGCTTGATTAACTCGAAAATTAGCATAAATAATCTTTAAGTCAAGTTATAAATACATCCCTAACGATTTTTTTTTTAATTCCACCCCTGTGGGGTTAAAAAGCAGGGATATAGTTTATATGAAAAATCGTCTTTATTAGGTTAATAAACTTGAAACTTGGCAAGAATACTCGCCTAATTAAGTAATAAAGTTTATTATTATAACTTTTTCAAAACTACCCCTCAAAGGGGGATATAGGGGTCTTGAAGTTTGTGTGGAAGTAATTGAATGCGCGGTCCAATTAACTCGAAACTCAGTATTAATAGTTTTGACAGAAAATAATTAAAAATAATTATGTAAAGTAGTCGAAAATTGACCCCTGACGGGGCAAAAAGGGGTAATTCGGTTTTTAAGGGGAGGATTTAAACTTGAAACTGTATGTTACATTTTCACACGTAAACCACTGAACTTCTGATTTGGCAAAGAGATAGATGGCATCCTAGGGAAGGACATACTTTTTATTAGGATAGCACGTTCCCGTGGGATAATTTCCGACATCCACGCGGGCGAAGCCGCGGGCAGAAGCTAGTTTACAATAAGATTAGACATTTAAACAAAACTTTTTACAGTTCGTTCAACCGATATCTACTTCTATTCCGTAGGCATAAGGATGGCATTAAAAGCAAAATCGTGATTATAATACCAACTGTTTACTGCAGCTGCCATTTGTCATGCCACCAACGCAAGAGAAGTCAAAATCGGTTGAACGGACTGTAAAAAAGATTTATTTCAATGTCTAATCTTATGAATGGTGTATAGTGAACGATGAAAATTTAAAAGCGCCATCTGTTTGACAGATCGGAATAGGTAGACAGCAATTGTTATATAGTATCAGAGACAAAAAGTGACTTCCATACGACAACTTTTTTTTCGGGTTTCGGGATAGATATCACTAAGTGTACAGACGCCAGCAGGTCAAGCTACCCGACACTGTCAAATTTTCCCAATCAACCTTGAACCGTAATGCTTTAGCGATAAAGTTGAAAATCTATTAAAGAAATTTGACAGATTGTAGTAGCTTGATGTGCTGGCATCTGTACATTAAAAATAATGAAAAAAACAACAGATACTTATTGAATCCAATTATTTTATTGTTTTGATATACCTAATTATTTTTGTACCTACTTAAGTGATGTCCCAAAACCCGGGACAACTACCCCGGAATAAAATGTTGTAATGGAATCTCCACTTTCTGTCTCTGTTCCTCTATCATTATAACAAGTAGCTACATAATATAATAAAATTATAGTCTACATATTACGATCTTGGTAGGTAGGTATTAAATTCTTTGAAATAAAATATCAACAACGTATTTTCAAAACAGATTTTTTTAAACTATAGTGATGGGATTTTGATAATTACACGTGGGCGAAGTCACGGACTGGAACAGAGTAAGTAATTTGTGAGATGTGACAGTAATGAAATGATTTCGCGCCTCATTCAATAGGTAGGTACGTTTGCAGTGAGTGTGGTTCGGAGTGTTACCGCGCCGTGGCCCGTGCTGCACGAATTGCCGCGTACCTACACCGCGCCCCAATATCCAAATCGTATTTTATTTATTAAACAAAAGGCATAGCATGTATATGTTGAAACTTTTGTATGATAGCAGAGTTTATTAATACGAATATGTAGGCGCAACTTTATAAACTTAAATTCAATATTTCGCTAATCACAAAGTAAAAACACAATTACTTGTGCAGCCATATTACTTAGTTGTTAGAACTTTTGTTGTAAGGTATAACTAATCCCTTTAAGTATATAAGAAATTATTTGAATAACTTAAATTTTTTATTGAGTGAGTTACGGGACATTTTCAGATTTCTATTGTTCCACAGTACCTATCTGTTAGCATTTTCACTAATGTATCCTTTAGATAGTACTTACAAAGAACCAGTATAGTATTTTAATTTAAATTTTCTAATATTGTGATAACACGAAATAATTGGAAATACCTACTTAATACCTATTGCATAACTCTAAACTGTTAGCATTTTTGTACATAGTAATGAATTCACTAAACTTATCCGCTCAGCGAAAATTAAAAACTTTAGAATTATCAAAGGATTTGTGGTAAAAATATTGTATCCCTACTGGACTAATATTTTTTATATAATTGACAAAAGAAAAAATACGGGTCCAATATTTTTTGCACAACTGGCGGACAAATTAGATTTTTTTAGGCATCTAGCCTATTCCGAGACATTACTACGATCTTGAACATATGACAGTGGTAATCAAACAGTGGTAATACTTACCAGCTCTTAACGCATCCATGGGCACGCTGGGGTATGGTATGGAGTAGGGGTACCCCTCCTTCCTCAGCGTCTTGGGCTTCCTCCTGGGCCTGTACTTGTAGTCCGGGTGCTCCTTCATGTGCATCGCTCTGATGCGCTTCGCCTCGTCTATAAACGGCCGCTTTTCGTCTTCGGAGAGAAGCTTCCATTCGGCACCTGGGAATAAAAATGATGTTCTTAGTGTATTTAGACAGGTAACCAAACATAGGTTTAACTGGTTGAAAATAACAGGAAATTTCGCTGCAGTACAATATATTCGTCTTCAACAGAGGATTTTTGTGATTTGAATTGAAACAATTTAGCTTAGTACTTAAGTAGTTGTTCGGAAATCTGTAATATTTTTCATCATAATACAGGATAAATTTTTCACCAGTGCGGAAACTATGAATTCAGCATTGATTCTAGACGTAACATGGAAATTTTTCATCAGATATAAAAAAAAAACATCTGAGAGAGTGCTGTTTGCACTCATTGTATGTACTCATAGAGAACGATGCCATTTTTCAGTCAACAGTCGAACTGAAAACTACACTACGCCAACCAAAAGTTTCACACCCACGTAAAATTTTGAAACCGTTTCGTAACTTTTCGCACTTTCATAAGTGACGTATTCACTAACAGGTCTCAAACGGCTGAAACTTGGTCTTTTATTGCCAAATTCACAGCACAGTGTGTAATATTGCCATTAGTCATCTTCTTTATTATTTTAATATTAGATATTATAAACTTCTCTGTTTTGGTACCGGCCCTATGATTTTGAAGAGTTATCAATTTAATAGTTACAACTAAACTTCAGTGGCGGCCCAGTGGTAATGGCCCCGAATTACGAGTTGTAGGTCGTGCGTTCGTACCCAGGCAGACGCTTTACTTTGTGTAAATAATTTCATCAACACTGCTCTCAAAACGGTGAAGGAAAATATTGTGAGGAAAGAAAAATTCGGAGACATGTGACATCGACCAACCCGCACTGGACCGGGCGTGGTAGATTACAGCCTAACCCCTCTCGAAGACAGGAGGCCTCTGTCTCAATAGTGAGAACATTAAAGGTTGATTATGTTATATCTAAACTAAAATCTACAGTGTCCAATATACTCGCTCTGGGTGAGCATTGTGGTAGGGACCGTAAAATAAATTTATATGCTCTTAATAATAATATGTTGTTTTTGTGTTTTGTGTCTGTATTTTTGTAACCCTACTAAAATAGTGTATAAGTTCCAATTGTTACTAACAATTATGAATCAATGAAATCTGATATTAAATATAAATTAAATTAAACTTCAAGGTAAGTATATTAATGTTATAGAGGTAAAATGTGTGAGTTAGTGTGTAGTGGACAATCTAAGGACTAGTGATCAGATACCGAAAATTTTTTCACTAACGGGAAGTAGTACAGCACCCTAATAGCGTAACACACTTTTAATAAAAACATCTTGGTTGTTTGTGTATGTGAGTTTAAATGTTTATAAACGCACCCACGATACAGGAGAAGTTCCTAGTGTGGGGCAACGTTATCGAAAAAAAAAAAACAGAAGCATTTTGGATACTGCTAATCAAGTGCTTCATAAGCGTTCGAAAAAAAAATCTGCTCAACAATGTAAATAACGCAATGAATGTTGTTGAACTGTCAAAATGAAAACCATTGCTAATGTTAGAGCCACTCTCACTCACTCAACTCGCCGTGCCTACCGCCGAGTGTCATACGATATATTTTAAGTTATAAGTAATTTCACGCGGACGTACGCATAAGCTAGTATTTTATAAATTAATGACCAAAGGACTTCCATACTTTGCCTTACAAATCGCTTGAAAAGAAGACTTAAAACTCTTCGTCCACATCACATCGATATTTCATGCCAATATTTTAAGCGTGTCGAGCGAAGTCCAGATCGTTTTTCTCTGCATTTTAAAATTGGCGTGTTACGGTGTTACTAACACAAGGTACGTGACCAAATCTAATTAACAATAAAAAGGAAAAGAAATCGGATATCATTAACAGTATCTATTATACTTTACATTAGCGGCCATAAACTATAAAAACATAGAACAAAAACAGAAAAGTAATTTGCCCTAACCATCTTTCATTGCTGAAACAATGGCATTGAATCGATACAATATAATCGAAGGCACCAACGACCTGTCTCCCAGCGCGATTCAAGAGACCAACCCTTTGTCTCCCCCCATTTATAGAAGGTTGTATTCATCCACCGTGGAGGGGCGCCATCGTCCATTCAAACAGACAAGACAATCCCAATTCAGGCGGGTATAAAAGCGAAAACAATGTCGCTAACATAGAAAGGAACAATCCGGCTCCAAGGACCAGCGGTAGTCTCTCTCTCACGCGGGTAAATGTCCCTAAGAGTGAAAGAGATAGGAACAACAATGGCGGAAAGCGCCGCCTAATGACGAATTTGCGCTTTTCATTCCACAACAGAAGTTTTTCCCGGTTCCTCATTATTATGTCGATACTTTGGGGTGGGCTCGTATCTTTTGTCGGCGCGGATGATAGGATCGTGTGCTTAGTAACGACAATGGTATAAAAGACTAATGTTCTATTAAAATGACGTTGACTGTTTCGTGATTGTTCGGGAAAAATCGGCTTTACTTTTTTTTTCTGGTGAGAAGAAAATGTCGCATTAGTTCTTTAAGTATAAATTGCTTTGGTGTATTTTTTTTTTGGGGTTGGGATATACGCACTTACGGATCCTTAACATTAGAAAATATTTTTTTTTTTTGAAAAAGTTGCACAGTGTGTGTCGTTGCGAAAAGTCGCAGCCAAAATTAAGTGCTACAAATATTAGTTTAAGATTACAGTGACTCATAATCTTAACAGAGCGTGCAGTTTTACATCAAAGCGCTCGATCTAAATATAAATTTAATTCGCAAAGGTCGATTAACTGGGTCTCAAACAAAGCCTCGAGAACAATGATTGATACTATTCGATTGTGACCGGGCATTGCAAGCATTGTCTGCGCTCGAATCGAATAGGTTTTCAAAAGTTCTATAGTTGGAAAACTTCGTTTGGTGGGCATTTGTTATTACGCGACCTGTTATGTAATTTAATTAATGATTGAATTAAGTATTCATTGATGGAAATGCTCAAGGGTTATTAATATTATTAAGGGTAAGATCATTGTTGACCCAAACTTTTGCTCGATTAATGAACTGCGGGGTAATTGCTTAACACACTAATGACAGTTCAACAACATTCATTGCGTTTACGTTGTTTCGTTTTCGTTGTTAATTTACGTTGTTGAGCGGACAACACTTTTCGAACATATGAAGCAGTATCCTTTAAAATGGTTTAGATTGTGATTTTGAGTGAGTGTACGTAATTAGGACGGTGGACTTCAGATTATGGTTAGACTCAGTTAGGCTCATAGAAAAATACATGTTTTTTTTTTAAAGTATGGTTTCTCTATTTTAGATAAACCAACGCACGTGCCCAATACATACAATTTGCTACCAAGATAATAATATAACCTTCTCGTTTTATTGTAGACTAATTTAACCACCTAATTAAACCAGCAACGTGTGGCACTATTTTCCGTTGAACAGAAACTTCGAACAATAACAAATTCCATGCTGTATTTATTCAATTGCCTACCAGTTTCGAACGCAAAACACACATTCAATATTAGCTAATTACGACTGCATCATTCATTTGCATACGACAAAGCGAAAAACAAACCTTTCAACACAGTAGAACAAATACTTTTGTCAATATCGAGTAGCTTTCCAGCAGCCCACAGTGCACGGTTGTCACCTCCATTTTGTGCCCACAAGTGTCACAATTTCTTTACAGGTGTAACACTGTGGACATTGTGTCTGAAAGCTGTGGAGCGTAAGATTTTTCTTTCTTAGGTATTGTTTTTCAGACAACGCTAAATTATAATGTAAATAGCTACTGCATGTTTTTGTTGTTCGACACGTAATTCTTATGTTTCGTGAAAGTTTTTCTGACGAGCTTACTGTGTTATTGTTGACGTGTTTGCGAATGTCTATGGTTGCAATAGGCTGGACGTCTAGCATAAGTTTTTTTGACAGTTAATTTGACAGTAGAAGATGAAGAAGTTTAGTGTAAGAAGTTTATCCAGTATATACAAGGTGTCGTTTTGCATCCTCGTCATATTCAACTATGCTACTGATTTTCAACACGAATCAATAATAAAATAAAAGGCTTTGTTTTCTATTTTTTGGAAATTGGCATGTGTGGGACACGCATTTCAAAACGCGGCCTGTGTGAGACCGCGCTGTAACTGCCCTTTTACGCACACATAAAATCGCGGCCGCTTATACGATACCATAACGCGATTCTGTTCTTTGAAAGTGGTGTATTCTGAAATACTGTCAAACTTAAATAACTAAAAAAAACAAGTATGTATTCATTACAATTACCAGGGATCGTAATTTGAATTGATTATTTATGTCTTTCAGAACAGCCTCCTGAAATTTGACGAGGATGCAAAACAGCTTGTAGGTATAATATTTCTGTCTTCTTTAATAAAGTATATTTGACAGTCATTGTTTTAAGTTTTCATTCAAGGACCAATTATGCTTTTGCCACTATCAGGAGTGCAGTTACATTCACGTGACGCCGTTTTAATATAAGGACAAAGTAAATTATTTGAATACACCTAACTGTCCACTCTATCCATATCTATTATCTATGAATATATATAGTATACCTGTCTTTTCTATACATATGTAGGTATAATAAAATAACAACGAAGTCAAAACCGTACCTACATTGAATATTTTTGGAAAAAGTAATTGCTACGAGTTGTGGGGTGGGTACGAAGTTTGATGCCGAAAATATAGTTTGTAGATTTTTGTCTATTTTTTTGGATGTATGTTTCGGATTGGCGCAAAAACAGCTGAACGGATTTATATGAAATTTAGCACACAGATAGTTTATAACCTGGATTAACATATAGGGTAAATTTAATCCCTACCGGGATTTTCCCGTGGGATATTTTCCGACATTCATGCAGGCAAAGCCGCGCAAAAGCTAGTTAAATACAGGGTGGCAGGGACATCGACGCGCAAACTGTAACCATGAATTCAGGACATGAGTTTAGACCGCACAGCGTCGAAATTTTCCGTCGGTTATTAACAAAAAATATTGCTGTTCCATACATTTTGACCGCGTAGGTATTGCACTTTTCTATGAAACAGAAGATTTTGTTTTTTGATAAACGACAAAAAATTTCTACGCTATGGGGTCTAAACTCATGTGCTGAATTCATGGTTACAGTTTACGCGTCGATGTCCCTGCCACCCTGTATAAAAATACCTCCCGATTTTCGAAATATGATTATTGTTTCTTATTACATGTGAATTTCAGGCAATATCGAAAATAATCAAAATTAAACACCTATGTACATGAAATAACCTTTAATATGACCGCCGGCCGTTTACCAACACTTGCAACATTTAAACCCACAAAAGGCCAGTTCATACATATTTATAACAATACTGACCTTCTTGCTATACAATTCGATCCCCATATTTTTCGCTCTGCCAACCCTGCAGGTATTTATTTATTCTTAATTAACGGCAACACTAACAATCTTAGCAACAATACGCACGTGTCGATACTACTAAAGTGTTGCCACTACACAATAATTATTTCCTACAGCGCCCGTTCGTTACGGGAAAACAATGGCAATGGGATGGCAACACTGAACAATGATTGTCCGGTATTCAGTTGTGGAATTAGGTATAAATGGTTATTAGTGATTTGTGTTTAATTGGAAATGCGTTTAATGAATGCTCTCATTAAAGCTTTCAGTTATCGTGAATCTCTTTTTCCGCATTCTTTTTAAACTTTGAAAGGAAATGAATATGAGGTCACGGAAAATACAAAATATTCGCAGTGATGTAAATTTTCTCAGTATACTGGGAAATATGGGATTGCCAGTAACACACGTGCCCAATATTTCTGGGAACAGCACAACAGTAAGTACTTATTTCTTTTCGAGAATAAGTAAAATTGTCATTTTATCATGTGGCAGATATTCAATGATTTCCGTATCCGATATATTTTCATTTTCATTGAAAGTAACATTATTGTGTCGAGTCTTCTCATTGTACGGAAAAAGTGAGCTTTTTTTCTGGAACCAAATCGAAGGCTTGTTTAGAATATACAAGGTGGTATGGACATTGACGCGCAAACTGTAACCATGGATTCAGCACATGAGTTTAGACCCCATAGCGTCGAAATTTTTCGTCGGTTATCAAAAAAAAAAAAAAATCGTCTGTTTCATAGAAAAGTGCAATACCTACGCGGTCAAAATGTATGGAACAGGAATATTTTTTTTTAATAGCCAGTAATACCATAAAATTACCAAACAAATTAAAATTTAAACTAAAAACATGAGATGCTTTCGTTCATTACACCCTGTCCCCTACACAATACCACATCTAAATTTAGGACACGCACAAAACATCAAACACCTAACATTAGACAGATCATACATAACAGCATTGTCAGCTACAATCACGCGAACAAACATAACAAAAAACAAAGCGTACACCAAACACACACGGTAGGTACAATACTGTCGTCAACAAAGAACTTTCCTCTCTACCTAGTATTAAAGAGGCTATTGTGTTCAGAATCGGACGAAAATGCTCTTCATTACTCTGAAAGCTTGTGTGCCGTGCGACAATGGTGAAACGGGGGGCAGGAGGATGGGGAGGGAGGAAGAACCAGGAGTTGGGGGCGGTTTACAAAGACGCATAGCGAAGGAGCCCACCCACCACCCTTTCGTCCGTAAAATTGAAATGGTAAGAAACGTTATTTAGGTCATGATTTTATTAAATGTTAATAGATTTTTTTTTCGAGGGGTGTCGCTTGAAGGATTAGGTTTGATAGTTGTACTTTTGTTGGGGTAATACAACTTGTGACGCTGTTGCATGGAGCTCGGATATTGCGCTAGTTCTTGCTAGTTTCAGGAGTACAGTTGAGTGTAACAATAGGTATGTTACATAAGTTCAACAGTTGTTTGTAAAGGTTAAGTTTAGATCCCGTGACTGTAGACCTCGTACCACTTAATAGAGTAAAGTTACACGAGGTTGTTCAAGCACTTTTCATATCACCAGACAAATAAAAACTCTGGCTGTTCACGACAATCACACAGCCACCATTGAAGCTTTACATAATTCAACAAATTATGCCATCAAAAAGAATAGGTAACCCCCTAGGCCAGGAGCTCAACTCAACAAAAATATAACATCGTTTATACAGCGTCACAAAAACGCTAGTAATTAAACAACAGCAAACAACGGGGGTCCTTGCCGGCAACAACGACAACAGTCGACAACAGTCGGCAACAATAAGGAAACAACAGTATTTTTGTTGCGAACACCCCCGGCAGGGCGAGTGCCTGCGACGGAGCGATAAGCGCCCCGTTTCAAGCACATAACTATGTATTACGTGTGTACTAGACAGCGTTTTTAAACTAACATCAATCTCTGGTTTCAGACTGAAGTATGTTTATTGTTATGAGTTTTTCCCGCATGGAAAAGTAGAATAAAAGTAAGTACGGGCAATTTTTCTTAGGAAATCTCAAACTCAAACTCTTTATTGCATTCATCTCTCAGTAATGTTGTCTCATTTTTATGAAACGAGGAAAGGTTGTGCTTTGAACGGGTTTAACTAGTACAAAGCGATCAAATGAAAAAATTAATATGTATTGTGACTCGCGAACATACAAGTTTGATAAATAATAATTTAAAGGCACTATTTTTGATCATTGCGAATGATTTTGTTGCTATATTTAATCGAAGTAGATAAATATTCAGTCACTGCGTATTTTTCAATGAAAACAGTAATGAAAACCCCAGCAGCGAACCTAAATGATAACAGTTTTTGTAAAGAAAAACATAAAGGATTTTTACAGTCTTAAAAGACATTCTACACAATAAGTTTTCCGATTGCTATAAGAAATCGTATGTAGGTGAAAGAAATAGGATTTTACGGCGGATTGGCTCGAAATAAATAATATACTATTTAATATATATGAGTAGGTATAAATAATATACCTACTCCAATCAAGTTTATTTAACTTTATGACCACTGTAAACAGCTATTACTGTCACATATTAACTGTAAACAGTTATTTCTATTGTCTTCGTATTATGCCTGAAGATGAAAAGAGCAAAAACATAAGTACTTTTTCAACAGACAAACAGGAGGTAGATAGGTTGGCATTAAAAGTCATCTGAAATGTGCCATGCGTTGAAATTATCTTTAATTCAATTTAGCAACCATGATTCATCATCATCTGCCTAGCCTTTTTAGGGTTCCGTAGCCAAATGGCAACGGAACCCTTATGGATTCGTCATGTCTGTCTGTCTGTCTGTCTGTCTGTCTGTCTGTCTGTCTGTCTGTCTGTCCGTCCGTATGTCACAGCCGCTTTTTTCCGAAACTATAAGAGCTATACTGTTGAAACTTGGTAAGTAGATGTATTCTGTGAACCGCATTAAGATTTTCATACAATAATAGAAAAAAAACAATAAATTTTGGGGGTCCCCATACTTAGAACTGAAACTCAACATTTTTTTTTTCATCAAACCCATTCGTGTGGGGTATCTATGGATAGGTCTTCAAAAATGATATTGAGGTTTCTAATATCTTTTTTCTAAACTGAATAGTTTGCGCGAGAGACACTTCCAAAGTGGTAAAATGTGTGTCCCCCCCCTGTAACTTCTAAAATAAGAGAATGATAAAACTAAAAAAAATATATGATGTACATTATCACATAAACTTCCACCGAAAATTGGTTTGAACGAGATCTAGTGAGTAGTTTTTTTTTAATACGTCATAAATCGTAACGTAACGGAACCCTTCATGGGCGAGTCCGACTCGCACTTGGCCGGTTTTCCAACTATGTTTGGGTCGGCTACCAGCCTAACCGGATGTAGCTGAATACCAGTATTTTACATGGAGCGACTGCCTATCTGACCTCCACAACCCAGTTACAACAGTGGGTAATACAATAACCTCTTGGCGTACCAAGGTAAACAGTCGTAACTGGCTGTCAGACTTTCGGGCTTCTGACAACCCGTAACGACTGTCAAAGATCCACGAATGACAGTCGGGACCAACGGCTTAACGTGCTTTCCGAGGCACGGAGGGACTTGATGTATGAAGATCCCATCCACGGACCAACCGCGGCAAGCTTAGCTTAACCTGATCGATCGACCCGTGCGGCGGTTATAAATTAGCCACAAGCCCCCATGATCAATAAAACAAAATAGAAGTAAAAAATACAAAACTTCATTCTTGAAAATTCTTATAGAAGAACGTCATAACGTAAGATTAACATCCAAATCTGGAATACGACAAAAAAACCTCATAGTTAATTAGTAAAAATCGTGGCATCTTCTATTAAATCTATAGACGCCATCAATACCGGACATCAAAAGTACAATAACCTTTTAAATCAATTTAAACACAAAACACAGTCGAGACATGAATAACTCATCCTCTTTCGACAAAGTAAAAAAGTGTTATGCAATTTATATCAGTTACTTACTCGTATAATAGATGAGCTCCCGGACTACAAACGGAAGAGTCATTCTCACAAAATTTACTATAGTATCACTTTAATAGATTCTTTATAAAGAGTATAGGTTATTTGTGCGGACTATACACTGTTTTCTCAGTAAAAAAGCCCAACTTTTATACGAGAAGAGAATTCTTTGTGGGGATTCGTCACGGTCCTACGATTGGCCGTGTCCCTGTTGTACTCGCTCCAAAATCTCCAATAGTCGTCTGTAATTACTTGCATCTAACAAAAAAGGTTTGAAAACAAAAAACTGTGAAAAAAACTCCGATACGCCTACGATAGTTGGAGCGAGGAAAATCGACGTAAATTAGGTATTACCTATGTGTTGACGTTATATAATACAAAGGCGCATCTGTCGTGGTATTCATTTCTTAAGAGTTGGGGAATAGGCGGTAATGTCATGCATGTGTGTCTGTAATTATATTGAGGTGACGGGAGGTCCTCGTTGTTCACAAAATGGCGGATGTGGAAATAATTGGAACATTATTTTTTTAAATAAATTGACTCTGTCTGATGACTGTTGTGGTTTCACGACGGTCCTATCTGAAAGCAATTGATGCAACGGTAGCAGAATTAATGATTGTTACAGAACAGCATACACTGTTAATGGCTTTTTTTGGCTTTTATAATACAGAATTCATAGCGATGATCGTGTAATATTGCCAATCATATCACTTGGTTTTAATAGGTTTTTATATTTTATTTTATATTTGTCCTTTTGATAGATTCTTTCATATTTTGTAAATGAGAGGACTTTGTAGACCTTGTAGACTTTAGATCTGTAGACAATTTTTTTATTTTATCAAGTACCTGGTACTTGTTGACAGGCCTACGCTGTCCTCCCATACCTACTGTAATTTGAAAACATTGTAAAAGCTTATTTTTAAAACAGTAACCGTGGAGTTTCTTGCCAGATCTTCTCCATAGGAAACGACCAATTGGAACCGTGCACCTAGCTTCTGGCGTTTCATGCCCATGTAGGTTTATGTGAAATATTTTATTTTGATGATTGGAGAGAAAATGTTAAATTGGTCTTTGACCATTTGTCGACTAATATTGAAACGTATAGTCTTTGATTTTTATTTGCATTCTTAGCGAAGTTTAGCAGCATCAACACATTTTCTTTTTTTCTTCTTGATTAAAAACAATTTCTTTCTTGATTTTCTGTGCTGATAAACGAACAACAACATTAGAACCTAGACCCCTACTAATTCAATTGAGTATTGTAAATTCAATTGAGTCTGTATCACAAACAGTAGCCAAATTGACATATTTAACGCCAATTCTCACTCAATACTTCCAATTTCTCACTTCAATACAGTTCTTTCAGCATTTTCAGTAGCAAATTGAACTGTAATGGCCTTTTCGACTCAAAATCGTTACAACCCACCAACACCAGTGACTTAGAACTTACAATTAATATGCATTACATAGTCATCAAGTTGTACACGACACCAGGCGATAGTTGGACCCCATTACACATCACACAATGGCCCACTCCCTACCTTAATTAATATTAACTGGGTTGCAACGCCCCTACGTGTAAACTATTAAGGGTATGCATCAGACACTGATGAAAACAAACATATGTGACATACGGAGGTGTAGGGTGGTGAGCAGTTAATTGGACATGTTGTGTGGTAAAAAAACAAATGACGGTAAACCGTTTCTTCATTTTTCATGCCATCACGCCAATACCCCACGCAGGGTTAGGCAGATGTATACCTATAGTAGATCCACATTCCACCAGGTATGTAAAAGTGCCATGTAATAGGTAACGAGCCTATTGCTATCAACTGGGAACACCTCGACTGCGGATTCCAGACGAAAAAACCCAGAACCCAAAAAAAAATCGAAATCGAATGTGATTCCCGGAACAGGCAAACCTGATCCGGGAATCACATTCGATTTTCATTTTGTACTAGCTTCCACCCGCGGCTTCGCTCGCGTGGTATGTCGATAACTGGCCCATATCCTTCTTCAGGGTTCAAAGTATCCCAATATCAAATTTCATCAAAATCGGTCCAGCCGTTTCGGAGATTAGCCGAAACAAATAGGTACACAGACAGACAGCCAAAATTAAAGAATTGTGCATTTAGTAAAAAGCTGTTTTCTGCCAAACACAGATACTTATCAGTAGGTGGTAGAAGGCAGACATGGCATTTAAAGCTAAGAAGTTAGGAAGCCTATCAAAAGAAATTTTCCTTAGCAACGAGGTTCAGCGGTGCGATAAGAATGGCCAGCGGTCATCAACCCGTTTTCCCGCTTCTATTACGAATACAACCATTTATGGGATTCTTGGAAAGATATAGTCCGGCAGTAAATTGCCATGTACTGAGTCATTTGAGGAGCTGCCAATATGAACAAGCCAGCTGTAATAAACTCAGTAAATATTGCCTTATTTAGATAAGCTTATATATTATATAGATATTATAGCTTATCGCCTTAATTATATCTTTGTCGACGTTTACACTCTTAACGCTTTAGTACTTAAAGTAGTACCTAGACAATACAAGTATTCTCTGCCTTTCCAAAATTCTTATAGCAGTTTCAAAATATCTCATCAAATAGTTTTGCAAAGGGGTTTGAGTAAAGTTGGCGTCGTTTTGAAGTTGATCGGCCAGTAATGAAACTTAGATATTTTGAAAGAACAGAATAAAGCGATCAAAAGCTATTATGGATACATTTATCTAAATCATATCGGAACGGAGATATATTGGTTTTGTATTGCTCATTAAAATCGGAGAAGTGATTATATTCTACTGCACTATTTTAGGTTTCTGCCGTATTTTTTTAAGAATTCTAAAGAAAATAAATCAAATACAATGACGTCAATTAATGGACGTGTGGCGTTTGGCATTTGACATTGTGATTGTTTGTGTAATGTGACTGACCCAGTATAGCTCTTTGGACTCTGATATTCTTACGATTTGGATGTATAACGCCATGACTGCAAGTTTTAGCTGAGCTCGCATTATATATGTTTTCAGTACAATCAGAAGTCAGCTTATACTGGTTATATATAGCTTGATGTGTAGCCGTGTATGTCCATTATATGGTACAAGGGATGGGGCAGATATTATCATCATAATCTGACTCCGCCGGCACAATTTTTAGATACGATTATTCGACATGACATTGTGAACGAAGAGAGTTTAAACATGTTTTTACTTATCATGTAATAAAATGTAGTAAAGTAAAATAATGTATTTTTATTATTTCTAAGACCCATAACTACATAACTAACGTTACATTGACAGACGGTCATAAAACAGTAAAGCCAATCTCTAATATCGACCTTCTAAAAAGATAACTAAGATTTCTTCACGCTGGACAGTAATTGAAGTACCTATTTCTATTGAAGACATTTTTAAAATCTTCCAATGCAAATATCTCAGCTTCGATATTACTTAGGACAATAATAATTAACGCAGCACCAACAAAATAAAATGAAAATTATTGGAGGCCGCTAAAAATTTTTTCTGAAACATGTATGTGTATCTATATGTTTCAGAAAAATAACAATGTTGTTATTTTCAGGAAGTTCAACTATAGAACCGTGAAATAAGAAAACTTTAAAACGTATAACAGGAGACCTAACGTTTTCTAAATTCTTAACAAATCAATAATTTTTGTGTACACTTCTTGTTTTTTATCTATTTAGGTATAATTTACAGGGTAAAATTGGAAAACATGCGACAAATCGAAATAGGAGGTGCAGTTATTGCTACATAATCATTATAAATTGTCATTTCCCAAATCTAAATTTGTGCCATGAACCTGAACAGACTCTTCATATAATCACTACTTGGTTGATACGGAATTCTATGGAATGTTCCCATATCAAGTCGGTTAATCCTCAAGACCCCAAATAGCACCTTAATAGCGTAAAGCACTATGAGTCATAATCTGAATCATTTTGAAGGATATTGCTAATCCATTGCTTCATATGTTCGAGAAAATTGCCTGCTCAACAACGTAAATAACGCAATGAATGTTGTTGAACTGTCAAAATGAAAGCCATTGCTACTATTAGTGTGTTACGCCATCACCCCGCTGATCAATTCTACGATACTCATATCGAACACACACACACCCACATTGCACCAACAAGTTCGCGCACCCACTCGCCATCCATCGACACAGTGAACCACGCTAAAACTTTCGCTCCATTGTACCCCGTACCTTTGTACCGATCGGCATAACGATTGATTTGACGTAAGTACAAAACGCGCACTTATTTGTGCGCGATCGGGAAACAATGCGCGTTTTGTCGACAGGTTGCGCACAGCGCACAACGCAGATGCGTTTACACATGTTTGGGGAACACGATATCTCGTGTTTTGTGCGTTTTGTCTTCAATTGAGGGGTAGGAAAGATTTTTGATTGGAATGATTGATTTGATGTCGAAACGTATAATTTTCAGAACAATTTGAGAAATATAGAGCTTACGTGTGGTAACTTGTTTTCGATGTTGTTTTCTGATTAAAAAACACGTCCCCCAACTTGGTATTTAAATTTTTATGCAATAATAATAAGAAAACATGAACATACCGACTGGAATGATTTGTAATGTGATTTATTAAAAATAAAAAAAATACTAAGTTTTATTGCAACTAGCGACCCGCCCCTGCTTCGCACGGTTTCAACGACTTGACAAAATATCAAGTTAATTATCAATGTTTTATACGCATAAACCTTCCGAAACCAAATCTCTCAATGATGGTGAAAACCGCATCAAAATCCGTTGCGAAGTTTAGAAGAAAAACGCGGTCATAATTCACAAATCGTTACTATCAAAAAGTCTTCAAGACGTCACAAGGAAAATACCTACGTATTTAATCCCCACCCCCTATAATCCAAACATACGACACAAAACGCAAGACGAAAACGTGCCACTATGAATAATGCATGCCCTGTATTTGAACAGGACAATACCAGTTTTACGTAAAGCCTTGTCGCCCTCGCTTCACTTGCAAAAGGAAAAACTAATATTGAACGCGTTGTTTTCTTTCGACAATAGATGGCGTTGGCTATTCGGTGAATTTTGAAGAGGCATGTGGTCGTAGTTGTAATACTAATTTAGGCGAATGAAGACGTTTTTCTAAGTCTGAATGCGGTTCCAAATTCTGTCTGTAATTTTGTTGTTACAATTGTCACGCTTCAGAATCACGTTGATAGCGGACCATGGTCCCTAACTTCCTCATTTACCTTTCTTTTTGGCGAAGCTATGAAGCACACTGCCCTGCTAATTTTTTACATCGCACTTTACACTTTTCATTTTTATCTGATTTACTTTTATTATATTACTAGCTGCGCCACGCCGTTGCACCCGCATAAGTTTCGATCCCGTGGGAATATCGGGATAAAAAGTATCCTATGTGTTAATCCTAGTTATAAACTATCGATGTGCCAATTTTCATCGAAATCCGTTCAGTAGTTTTTGCGTGAAGAAGTAACAAACATACAAATACACACTCACGAACTTTCGCTTTTATGATATTACGAGTATTAGTGTGATCTGCCTTTTGGTCTCTGTTAAATAAAATAATTTATTTTCTTTCTTTCTTTCATTTTTGTATTAAATTAGCTCACCAGCCTGTTTAGGTTAGAAAAAGCTTTAGATAAACTGGATTCCTATTGTTGATCCTTAATAGGGGTGTCTATTACACTACCCACGAGATATTTAGGGCCCGATATTTAGGTGATGTGGTTTTAATCCCTCCCCCCCCTCTTCTCTTATTACAATATCCAGATTTAGGGAAAGGGCCCCTGAATATCGCGTAGTGCAATAAGGCTGTACTTATTCACGTCGAAAGACTATTATCATTTTATTCCTCTATTAAAAATATATTCATCCAATTCAAAACCGAACACCGTACCGTAAAAACCCCATCTTCAATATTAACAAATAGGTGTCTAAAACCGAGTACACACCGCATCGCACGGGCCGAGTTGAAAAAGCCGAGGGGGAAAAAATAGAAAATGTCGTTTCCTCTCGCCGTCACCGCCAGAATGGCCGTGGCCGGTTTTGCTCGTATTTCCATACTCTTCCGCTCGTGTCCTCCCATCCCATTTCTGGGCGTTTTTAAATTTCGAATACGAAACTGTGCTTACATTTGAGCTGTTGATTATTTTCGAGAATACCCACCCCCGCTGTGTAAGCTTCTGTTGGCTGATTGCGGCCATTTTTTTTCTTTCGTCTTCAGGTTGCAGTTTATTTTTTATTTGTGCTTCAGAGTTTTGGACTCGTTGCTGTGGAAGGGTGGTGGACTGTTCGCGAGTGGATGTTGGGCTTAACTCGTTTTCAAGCTGTTTTTGGTAGTGCTCTGAACTTTACCATTAGGCCGCTGGTGTGAGCACATTATAGTTAAAAATATGGTAGTATTTCAATGTCGTTCTGCTTGGGCACGTTTATACTGTTTAATTACAAATAGACGCTTGAAAGGAAAATTTGACAAAGCGACATAGGGCTAACGTTACAGGAGAACAGTTCAAAGTTCAAGATTTCCAAAACAGTAAGAATTACGCCTGTAGGATAATTACAAGAATTTATATGATTATTTTTCTGCAAAGTTAATCTATAAATTGTTCTCCTGTAAAGTTAGCCCTATGTCGCTTAGGCAATTTTGCCTTTCAAGTGTCGAAATGTCTATGCAACATTTTTCGACATTATCAGCTCACAACAACGCAACAGCAACCCCGTCAAGCGCTTGTCATCTTAACTTAGCTCAAGGAACAAAATAGCGACAACGAGCTAGAGTCTAAATAATACTGTCAAACAATCCACCTACGAAACCACTTCTCACTTCATAAATTAATATTAAATTGATTCAATAAATCATAATCCAGACGAGATCCTAGAATGATCAATTTGCAATCAAAATGAGCCCTTTACAAACTACAGAGTGGGATCCATCGCTTACCATAATAGTAATTTACTTGTGCCGAATTGAATGGATTGTGCAAAACAATGGCGTCTTAGAGTGACGTAATCGTATATTACTATAGTTGTAACACAAAGGTGTTTTGTTACTCACAACGTTAATTTAGAAACGGTAAATCGTGCTGTGTTACGCGTTTGTTTGATCTGATGCGGTTTTGTTTTGATTGAATATATCTTCTTCGTGTGGTCTTTGAGAGTTAGGTAACGTAAAGCCAGGAGGTCTTCAAATAGAGGTTTATTGTTAACGAAATAACGTTACAAGTTGTTCTAAAGTCATCCATATCATCATCAGTCTAAAGCAGTCCACTGTTCGACATGGCCTCTCTAATAGTACGCCATTTAACTCGATTCTCGGAAACTCTTATCCAGCTGCTACCAGCCACCCTGCGAAGATCATCGCTGAACCTACCCTGAGGGCATCCTACCTCCATATCAATCACACACAACTTTATATTGACAAAGGTATTTGAAACTAGTTGAAACAGTTCCCCTCGCTCCTTCAAATATAACCGTCATATATTATGATCTACATTCAAATAAGATTAATACACAAGTACACATGGAACACTGTATTTGTAGTGGTGAACAAATAACGTTACTGTTTCACGTTGAAACACGTCCATATTTATTTACTATATTGACGTAAAATATTTATTAGCAAAACTCTTTGTATTGATACTCAACTCATGTACATCTTTCTTACATCACCTAATCACAGCCCAGTATGAAAAACATAAACATTAAGAGGAAAATCAGGACAGCCCAGATGACTCTGAGTTTCTCAAATGAAGTTTCTCGTTTGTTTTTCACCTACAGACATCTCAGGAAAAAGGACGTAACTTATAATAAAATTCATTAAAAGAACTCACCCAGTCTCTTCGAAATCTCCGAGTTATGCATCTTCGGATTATCCTGGGCGATCTTCCGCCTCTGTAGCCTTGACCACACCATGAAAGCGTTCATGGGTCTCTTTATGTGCTCCTCCTGGACCTTCTTCTGTTGGGGCCCGTTCATGGCGGAAATCGAGCCCATAGACCCGATGGCCCCCATGGCGGACATGGGTCCCATGGGGAAGTGGCCCATGGACGACCCGAAGCCGGTCCGGTCGCACATACCAGCGGCACTGGAAACGAAATGGTTATTATTAAAGTTTGACATAACACCATCTTGTTTTTGAGGTCGGCTTTCCCTTCTAGCAAGATCTGACTATTGGCTTATCAATATTTTACGTGCAGGCTAAACTACACATGACATTGTTAGGTACTGACAATTCTGATATTCTTTGGTTATAGAAGTTGTAAGCTTTTGAAGCTACTGACCACCCAGCCAAAATTGTTGAAGCAAACATGGTAGTATCAGAAAAACGGTGACGAAACATGTTATGTTGTTAAAAATACGAGAAAATTTCAGTGGTGTGTAACAGTGGCCTTTATCTTTTTTATTCAATAGATTAGACGGTCTGGTTAAAAATAAAAACAACTTACGAGAATATGACAAACATATTCTCGTAAGTTGTACAACTTTTCAATTTATCCAAACCAATGATTACAGATGTCGTTAAAAATGACAGTAGCTTATTAATCCATATCACCCTCAACAACTCGTGTTACACCAATTATTGAGCTACCTACATAACTACAAAATCATGTATTATTAATATCAAAAAAATTTAAGTGACACCCCAAAAAATTAATAAACGTTTCCGTAACAACACGGGCATTAATGCCCCAACACACGGTCCACCACGTGTTCCCAACTTTTAATATGGCTGACAATTATCGTGCTCAAAAATGTGGAAAATATTAATATTTAAGAGGGTGTTATAATGGCTTATGACGCGGGGATGGTTTTAAAGAGCTCGCTCCTGATTGGCTCTCCCCTCGAGCCGGTGTTTCCTTAAGTAAGACGGTAAGAAGTGAAATGCGCAGTGGAGGCAATGAAAAGCTTATGTTGTTAAGGGTGGGAGAGGAATAAAGCGAATTAGGGAAGAAAACCGTTTTAAATGTGAATAAAAAGAGACACTAAAGAGTGTATAAATTGTATACCTAATATGTAAAGCGTATGTATCCATTGAATAATATTGTAAAGAGATCAAATTTGTAAATAGGTAATCTTCGGAACTACTGAATCGATTCCGAAATTTTTTCACTAATGGGAAGCATGTACAGTGACAGTATTGCAGTGTCAGAGAAAATATTTTATGTTGTAACAAGAAAAGATAAAGACTAAAAGTCGTACCAAAAAGTCTCATGCATCAAGATCAAAATATTATAGTAATTATTTTTACAATTTTTTACGACATTACGCCTCGGGGATTTGATTTTAGAACAGGGAATTTAATTTAAAGTAATAAAGTGTTGATATTGTTTTATTCCCTTTACATGACGTTCCGTTTCAAATGATATGATTAATTATAAACCTTGAATTTTGAAAGTGTCATGGTCACGTCTTTCAAAACACTTGTAAAAAAATTGTACTTTGCCGATTCTACATTAATTAAAAATAAGTAGAATTATTAGAATACAATTTTTATTTAAACGAAACGATTTTTTTAGAGCAATAATGGCCGTTCGTGTATGACATGTCAAACAAAAAGTGTTTTTGGTTATTTAGATTTATTTGAAAATCTCTGATACCCGGGTTTTATTTAAAAAAAATAACTTTTGTAGGAGTTAATATAATAAGTGGTCTAAAGAAAACAAAGTTTGAGTTTGATGCAGCATGGTACGGGATTCCATACATCCATGGGCATTGTCCTTTGATATTCAGTAGAATGTAAATAATAAAAACTTTAACTTTTTAAACCTATGACTTATAATCGTTAATAACCAATGCATAAAACTATCTTATAGCACCTTGAACTTATACAAATAAATAAAATTGAAGTGTATGTTTGTAACGTCAAAATAACAGCTTTTTACAAAATGCATATGAAAGTTACACGGTACTTATATTTTTTTTTCTGTCTGTTTGATCCAGCTAATCTCCGAAACGGCTGGACCGATTTTGACGGGACTTTCACTGGCAGATAGCTGATGTATAAGGAGTAACTTAGGCTACTTACATCGGACTTTACACTTTTTATTTGTTTTTATCTGATGTATGTATCTGGTGTATGGTGTGTCTTTTAGTCTGTGCTAAATAAATGTATTTTCTTTCTTTCTTTACTTCTAGTTTAGATAAAGAATTAGTAAAGAGACACATTATTGTTTTTCTACATCCACGCGAACGAAGTGAAGGGCACAGCTAGTCATAACTAAATATCAGTAACTACCAACCATTACCAAATCACCACAAAAACCTAATTTTGACCAATAAACCGATCACCACTAAACAGATAGAAACAAAACGATTGTATTTTACAAATCAATGTCTCGAAAACAGTTTCAACCACAAAGCCTATAACGTAGGGTGGTACAATCATTTGTAACGGTATACATGACAAAATGTATGGAAACGTATGTCCGACACAATTGATGGGCACCCTAGCGCTGGGGTTGGTGCGATTGGATATAGATGTGATCGTGCTTGTGTTTACGTTGTCTTAACAGTAGTAAGTGATGGGGTGGATAATGGTGTGGTTGCACGATGTCATTATCATTTGATAGTATGTAATAGACATCGTCGTCATCGTTCGTATTACCCAGTAACTGGGCTGTAGAGGTCAGATAGGCAGTCGCTCCATGTAAATACTGGTATTCAGCTGCATCCGGCAAGCAGACCTCAACATGGTTTGGAAAAGGCTAGGCAGATGATGTTGATGAGTAGGTCATAGACATGGGCAAATTATTCAATTAAATAAAAGATTTCGTTGGCCATTTTTTTCATACACAACAGAAAAGTTTTGTCTTTGTTCCAAAACCATTTTCGTTTTTACTAAATGAACCACGGCTAAGATGTGTATTAAAATAAATCGGTTTCGATCTATCAAATCAGCCTATCTACTTTAGGCAAATAATCTCTTCCTAGTTGCACTGGCCCAGGTATCGGCACTGACTTACAAGGGTCGTGAGTTCGAAGCCAGACAGGCACTTTGTGTATTTAATTTCATAACCACTGCTTTCAAAAACGGTGAAGGAAAACATCGTGAGGAATCCGGCATGTCCTAGATCCAAGACAACTTGTGACATCCACCAATCCGCACTGGGCGCGCGTGGTGGAGTATGGCCCACTCTCTCTCACAGAAAGTAGGCTTGTGTAGTGGAAACATTATAAGCTGATTAAGCCGCACCACTATTTAATTAACACTAATATTAACAAGACAAGCCGTCACACCGTGGCACAGTAATGACATGCGTTTCCGTAACGACATTAACACTGTATCAAAACACAGTGTCATATTAAAGAAAAACAGTGTCACTGTAGGAAAACACAACCAGCATGCTCTAATTAATATGTGCGTACAATAAATATGGACAACTAGGATGACCTACTTGTGCTCGGTTCGTGTAAACAGAAACGAATCGTTTTGCTTACTAAAGGTAGCATTTTTGTTGCCAAACTGGTCATATACATAATCAGCCTATAATGTTCCCACTGCTGCGACACAGCTCTCAACTCGGTGAGAGGGAGCGGGCCATAATCCACCACGCGGGCCCAGTGCGGGTTGGTAGATGTTACATGTCTTCGAATTTTTGGTTCTTAGACATGTCGGTTTCCTCACGATGTGTTATTTCCTTCACCGTTTTGAGAGCAGTATTGATAAAAATAAATTATGTACCTACACAAAGTAAAACGCCTGACTGGATTCGAACCTACGATCTATAACTCGGTAAGTCGCACAGGGCATATAAATACCTCCTTTTTCAGCCTTCCGCCACCCAATGCTGATTATAGGCATATAAACAGATTCGTAAGCTAATTTTACGTGTGATAGCTACTTCCATATGGGAGGGTCGACTATGGAAAGCTATGAGGTATTTGCTTCATTATTGGTAAATATACAAGAGTCTTAATTTTAACTAATAACGGTTCGTTAATCATTGAAATCGGCCATTAATGAAATTCAAATCTCGATCGAACTTTATTTAACCGTCGATCGTTTTTCTTTCAAAACTCAACGTTTCATATTCCTGGAAGGCTGTATTTGGGTCAAAAAGGGTGTGTGTCTGTGTGTTTGTGCGCGGAATGTGTCAATATTTGTCACCGTGCAACCGTGCGCTACTGGCTGCTGTTTGGCTATGTTATTCTTAATTCCGGACGCTCTGTTAGAAGGCATTATGAGGTTTTAACAGCGGTTAAAGTGACTACAGGATTGTTTTTCTAGTTTTGACGGCGTTTGGCGGTGATTGCGTTTTGTATTGTTTTATAGTTCCCTTAAGATGAGAGTTTTAAAATGTTTAATGGATGTGTTGTTTACTTGTATTCCTGTTTTAAGGCCAGAATATGAACAGCAAATGTAATTCAAGAATCAGTAACAGAATCTTTATTTTTATCAATTGACATTGATGTCATTGGAGCTTTTTTACTATAGAATAATAGCATTATGTAAGTACAAAAATAGTACAATAAAAATATAACCTTGCTAACATTGTCTTAATCTTCCTCAATGAGAAAAAAAAACTTGTACCAAGCCGAGAAAGGTACAATCACTGAACCATAAATCCAGTCAGTGTTCAGTTGTTTTTGCAAATTAGAATCGGTTTAATCTCTGAGGGGCAATTCTCGTAATTTTAAGAACGTTCACAGTCTGAGCTCAGTCTCAATCTGTCAAAAATATCTCTAATTTCCCTACATTTTGACAAGTGTTTGACATTTGTTTGTCGCCGAGATGAGACTGCGACTAGATTTTGAACGTTTTAAATTACGAGATTTGGCCTTCTGCTTTAGTCCAATGAATGAATTAAACGAATCTCCCATGCTTTAATTCCCCAAAGAAACACGAAAATAATTCCACAACCTAAACATCATCATCTGCCTAAAATTTTCCCAACTGTGTTGGGGTCGGCTTCCAGTCTGGTTAGACTGGAAGCCGACCCCAACAGGTGCAGCTGAATACCAGTACTTTACATGGAGTAAAAATATTTGTTAAAATATTACGCCATAATTGTTGAAATTGTTTGTTACCCTGACCCATCCCGCCGCATCGCATCGGCTGCTCGAGCTATTACTACGTTTTCGATAAGCGTTCTTTTTTTTATTGCTTGTCTCCTAAGGTTTTTATATTTATAGCCTTCCTCAAAGATTGGTCAATCAAATGCAAAAATATTTCTTTCAAATCCGACTGGAAGTTCCAGAGATTAACGCGTTCAAACCAACATACAAACTCTTCAGCTTTATTATTAGTAGGTATAGATATAGATTTTTCGTCGTTATTCTTAAAGTTGGTTTTACAAAACAAAAATTCAATGGTGGCTAACGATTTGACAGAAGCACGTGAATATGTCACCAAACATTGACATTCACCATATAAGTAGCTACTGTAGGTGACTGTTGAAGATACCTATAAGCGGGTCCCTATAAGGTCATAACATCCAAATAGGTTCACCAAGAAAATTGAAAGAATTGCATTTCATCTTTCATTGAACTCGCTGTCAAAAAATTCATAAATATTTATTGTGGACAACTCAAAAAATACTTGTGAATTTTTCGTCAGTTTGCTTCCCCGTGCAAGTTGAAGAAACATAATGAGGGTTTAAAGAAGGTGTGATTCTGACACCTAACCTGTCATTACCGCTCATTAGCAAGCCAGGAGTTTCTTTTTGACGTCTGCCATTTTCATATTTCATTTGATTTTTTCAATGTAATTGGTCTAAACGGTTCGCCACCTAAGGTTGGATTCCCAGTTAAGTTCATGGCAAATACAAATTTCATGTATATTTTGTTCCATTTTATAACCGACTTCAAAAAAGGAGCTTCTTAAATTTAGTGTATTTTACTGTGTGTAGTCTTAGACACAGTGAAACAGCGGTCTTGAAATAATAATTTATCGTTCTTCAATTGTTTTCTGAATACCTCTGCCAGAACCCGGTCTTTGCAACAACCTGTCTAAAGACCAAACTAAACCATGGCAGTGAACAAATAAGCTACTGTAAACTACTTACGAGTCATAAGACATCGCCGATGCAAACAACGACAGAATTTGTCTTGACAATTAACGACCAGACGTCGAACCTTTGAGATTTCGCTTGGACGCACGAAAATGCGCTTACATTCTTTGTGTGATGCTGTCATGGTTCCGTCTGTTTTTTATGAGAAATATGATCTATGCATTGACCGAGTTTTGCATTGATATTGAGGATGAGATCGATTTTTGTCGTTCAGTTCACTTTTTGACCAGAATTTGGTGCGTGCAGTTATAATATCTGGGTAGGTAATAGGAAAAGTGCCTTTGTGGATAAGGTGTTGTAACGTAAGATGGGACATTTCTCTTTTCAGAAGAAAACTGCGCTATGATACAATAATTATGTTCAGAGCATTGACCATTGTTTGGATGTTGTGACAGATTCTAACACATGAATAGCATCAGTTACTCGTTCCCAAACTGACATGAGTATATCTTGGCATCTAACCAGCGGGGTAGTTGCGTAACACACTAACAGTAGGAATGGCTTTCATTTTGACGGTTCAACAACAGTCATTGCTTTATTTACATTGTCAAGCAGACACATTTTTCGAACATATGAAGCAATGGATTAGTAATATAATGTCCTTTAAAATGATTCAGATCGTGACTGATAGTGTGTAACAATATTATTATGATTTAAAAGAGTATCCATGGGGTTTCTTGCCTGTTCTTCTCCATAGGCAACTACTACGCTTTGGAATGGGCAACTAGCTTTATCTTTTTGACTGACCGACCTTGACAATTCAAAAGTGCCTGTAATTGGTTTATTTGAAATAAATAGTTTGACTTTGAGTTTACGCAGTTAGGGTCCTGATGATCCAGTCATAAATTAGTAAAAAATGGCACTGCATGAAACTTCTGTAACATATAACCTAACTAGGATCAAGAAGGCAACAATGTAACAATATGAAATGAATATGAATATGAAATTTCACATTCCTTACAAGAAGTTTAAGCAACCTTAAAAGAACCACGACCTTTTGTCTCAGAAAAAAAAAACAGTGTTCTGTCAGAGGGCACCTAAGTGAAATCGGCGCTCGTTGAGAGGTAGGTACTAATTGGATGCGCAAACGCACGCATGATCTACTGTTTGCTGGCGGCGAGAACACAAGCTCATGTTAAAATGTAACCGACTCCGAAGAGGTGGTAATCAGAATTAGTGGTGGATCGAGTATTGATTTTGAAGTTGGTCTTTATGTCATTGAATGTACTAAGTAATTGTTTGCTAACGAGAAATGAAGGGCTTGATGTTTCCGATGTGGTAAGAACTGATTTGGAGAATCAGACAAGCAAGTGAATGTCTATTAGGTACACAGAGAACACTGTAAGGCTTGAGTCTCTGGGAGCAAGAACTCCATTAAAAACGAATGGTTAGGTCGAGGGGCTCGTGGCTAAGTAATAACAGCCGCACGGGTCGATCCATCAGGTTTAGCTACACCTACCACTTTACATTTCGAGACCCTCCGTGCCTCGGAAAGCACGTTAAGCTGTTGATCCGGCTGTCATTCGTGGATTTTTGACAGTCGTTACGGGTCGTCAAAGCCCGAAAGTTTCACAACCAGTCTCACCAAGGGGTATAGTGTTACCCAGTAACTGGGTTGTGGATGTCAGATAGGCAGTCGCTCTACATAAAATACTGGTATTAGACTGGAAGCCAACTATAAAAATAGTTGGGAAAAGGCTAGGCAGATGATGCAAAAGCAATTTTTTTTAATGATCTATGTTTTCGATGCTTAAGTTCATCCTCTCAATCAATCACACTTCCTCTTCCACGCAATAGCTACTCGTCTTCACCTAAAAGTATCTTCGACAGTCCTCATGTCTCAATGACGTCACCAATATCAACCAAACAAAGCAAGAACTCCCCACATTCCTCCACAACAGACACCAACATATTAATCTCAATAATTCACAACAGAATAAAAATCGTCGGCCCGCCACAAAGGGTAATCACCATTGTAAACGTGTAAATACGGGGTCTTTATGACCCGCTGTAAAGGAGAGGCGATTGTGGCCTCATTAGGCCATCAGTTCAGGCACTAATTGGTTTTAATAAAACATTGCCGATTTGTAGGGGCCAGTCAATGTGTCATGGGGGATTTTGTTCTTGTCACTGATGCAGTTGTTTTTGAAGTGAAACTTTAAGGCGGTGATTTTGATAATTGGACGAGAATTGAGAGTGAAATTTCAAGGAAGCGTTACGATTAGACACATTTCGTTACATGAAAGAGAAGAAAGATATGACTCTCTCTCTCTCTGTGTGTGTCTGTCACACTATTTCTCTCATATTCCTTATTTTTTAAGAAATTTCGCTTCTATCATCATACATATAAGTTTTTGCCACACGGTTTGACCCGTATGTTTCGATCCCATGGGAATATCGGGATAAAAAGTACCCTATATATTAATCCTGGTTATAAACCATCCGTGTGCTAAATTTCATCCAAATCCGTTCTGTAGTTTTTGCGTGAAACAGTAACATCCATCCATCCAAACTTTCACGTTTATAATATTAATAACATTCGTTTCTGCAGCTTGATGAGACAAGGGAATCTTTAGAAATATTTGACTCCTATACGTTCTAACTTCTAAGGCACCTGGACGCTCAGCTTATCCACGAATTTCAATATGAAACTGATTTATAAAATTGAACGATCTTCCTCTGCATGATCAAGTTCATCAACAAATCTATATAGCATTTTTGCCGTGCACTTATCTTATTCAGAATCCCTGTTCTTATTAGTATTTTTTTCTTGCTCAATAATATTCAATTCCCCTTCTATGTATAACATAGAATAATGGCTCCAGAAGCGTAATCTTTCAGTACCTATACCTGTTAGAATTTGTTGAACAACGAAATAATTATTTTAAAACCCGCTAGAAAATATAATTTCGCGCGTGCCAGTTTTTTAGCTCTTGCGTGGCAGCAATTCCTTTAGTATCGATGAATATTCGCAAAAAAAGTAAATGGAGTAAGATTTATGTATTCATTTCAAAGATTCATTTGGATATCGTCGATTTTTAGACGATCTTTAATTTTATTTTTCCGTGACAAAGGGATTTTTCACATAAAAATATCTTTAGCTTGCAGGAATATTTTAAAGGCACCTAGCAAATAATATACGGTTGCGATCCTCGATAGTAAATAAACAATAAAAAAGGAAAAATATTTGCATGTCTCAGATTTTTTTTAAGTTATGGGTACCCTACTAAAAATACAAAGAATAAAGTAATAACAGTTAACAGGTGCCAGGATTTAGTACCTTATTTTCATTTAAATATTAGAGGTAAGAATAAAAAACATGGTGGTCTCATCATCTGCCTGCCTTTTCCCAACTATGTTGGGGTTGGCTTCCAGTCCAACCGGATGCAGCTGAACACCAGTATCTTACATGGACCGACTGCCTATCTGACCTGCACAACCCAGTACTCACTGGGTAATACGATACTCCTTGGTAACAATGGTGGTCAGACTTTCGAGCTTCTGACTACCCGTAACGACTGTCAAAGATCCACGAATGCCAGCCGGGACCAACGGCTTAACGTGATGGTACCAGTTGGAATCTTGTAAGTACCTAGCTAGGACAGTAGAATCAAAGGCATTGGTTGCTGGCAACGAGTATCGGCAATTAGGCATCATCTGCCTAGCCTTTTCCCAACTATGTTGGGGTCGGCTTCCAGTCGAACCGGATGCAGCTGAATACCAGTATTTTACATGGAGCGACTGCCTATCTGACCTCCACAACCTACTTAGTTACTGGGTAATACGATACCCCTTCGTAAGACTGGTTGTCAGACTTTCGGGCTTCTGACTACCCGTAACGACTGTCAAAGATCCACGAATGCCAGCCGGGACCAACGGCTTAACGTGATGGTACCAGTTGGAATCTTGTAAGTACCTAGCTAGGACAGTAGAATCAAAGGCATTGGTTGCTGGCAACGAGTATCGGCAATTAGACATCATCTGCCTAGCTTTTTCCCAACTATGTTGGGGTCGGCTTCCAGTCGAACCGGATGCAGCTGAATACCAGTATTTTACATGGAGCGACTGCCTATCTGACCTCCACAATCTAGTTACTGGGTAATACGATACCCCTTCGTAAGACTTGTTGTCAGACTTTCGGGCTTCTGACTACCCGTAACGACTGTCAAAGATCCACGAATGACAGCCGGGACCAACGGCTTAACGTGCTTTCCGAGGCACGGAGGGGTTTCGGTATGTAAAGATGGTCACCCATCCACAGACCAACCGCGGCAAGCGTAGCTTAACCTGACCGATCGACCTGTGCGGCTGTTATTATTTAGCCACGGGCCCCTCTATCGGCCCCTCCTCTATCCGGTATCGGCAATTAGGCAGCAAGATCGTAATAGGATCCTTATGTACTCCCTTTTTAAGGTTTCCAGCCGGCTGGTCGACACTTCACTTGACCAGAGGGATGGGTCGTTCTATGGCCAAAGAATTAGCATTGCCATTCAACGTGGCTGAATGCTGCCAGTCTTCTGGGCACGTTTCCCGATGACAGCGATGCGGACGAGTACTTCGACGCATAAGTGTCCTTTGTTTTTGTATTTATTTGTATAGTAAGTTAGTTAGTCATTTAATTTAGTATCTAGTGTTAATAGTTAGTTATCTATTTGTCGCAGCCAACTGGTTTAATTAGCCTTTTAACTAAACGGCGGCCGTCCAACTAACGGCCTGAATGATATTCAATAAATTATAGTTTAGGTCGGAACTGTAACCCTGTAATGTGCGAGCCAGGACACCCCGACCAAATGGGTTAGGTTAGAACTATGATAAACCGCGTGCGAGCCGAGAGAGCGAAGCGAGGCGTGCACTACATACATACTTCCAAAGGCCAGGCGGTTGACTAAACGGCTAATTTAACCAGTTGGCTGCGACATATACATACAATAAAAATAATCTAGATATATTAGATCCTACCCGATGTATATTAGAGACCTATTTCAGACTAGGCAGGTAATGCTTCGAAAATCGCGACGGCCGGCGTCGGAGTCGTAGGCGTCGTTGGTACCATATGTACCACAGATAATCTTATAAGAAGCTATGTGAGAATTACATTAGTTGACACTGAAACGAATGGGTAAGTAGGTACCATCGCCAAAACCTATATCTGACCATTTTGAGATCAAAATCCCGTGCACATGAAGACCACAGCTGCGTCCGCAAGTAAAACAAAAGAGGATCCTTTTTAGGTCGACTAATAATATGCGCTGCAAGCAGGAATAGTCCTTACGGTGGGTGGTCAGATATAGGTTTTGGCGATAGTACCTACCTAGGTACCTAAGTCACATTGACAACTGTCCATACACTCATACAGTAACTGTTCCACTGCAAAGCAAACGCATCTTCTCATACAGACCATAAGGAATCGAACAGTCTTCCGACTTGTACCTATTACATAACTAACTGTTTACGGTAACTACCTACGGGGGTACGCAGGGATATAAGGGAAAAAAGTGCATAGCGTTAGGGACAGTAGATCAACTCTGGAACGACCTCCAGTTAGAGGATCGAACAGTCTTCCGATTTGTACCTATTACATAACTAACTGTTTACGGTAACTACCTACGGGGGTACGCAGGGATATAAGGGAAAAAAGTGCATAGCGTTAGGGACAGTAGATCAACTCTGGAACGACCTCCAAGTTAGAGGGGTGAAAGATTAAGGACGGCCGAAGATCGAATATACCTGGATACTAGTCTAAGGTTTTATTATTTCAGTAAATAGGAACTTTATATGAAAATTTAAAAATTACATGTTTTAATTCATTTAGTAAATAATTATTAATTTACTCCTGTTTTGTTAGACTGTCTGGATTTTTACGGGTAGGGTCGGATCTACGGACATACTGACTGATATACATTGTAATAAGTAGTTTTAGGTACCTACATAAGCCAAGGGTAAGTACCAGAAGGCTAATTCTCGTAATTTAAAACGTTCGAAGTCTAGTCGCAGTCTCATCTCGGCGACAAACAAAATATGTCAAAAACTTTGTTGTTTGTTGACAGATTGAGACAGATCAGACTGTGAACGTTCTTAAAATTACGAGAATTACCCCTCTGATCTTATGTAATGATCTTGAGTGACACAAAGCAGATTCTTACGATTTATTTACACACAATAGATTCTTATATTTAAATAAGCCGCAGTTATTGAATTTGATACAAGTGGACACGCCCTGAATTAAATTTAATGTGGAAGGGTCGGATTTCGCACATTCAAAAATAAATGGTTGTTTTATTGTTACTAAGTTATGATTGGAGAGTGGGGAGTTTGTTACAGCGTGGGAGGAAGCCCAAGATGCCTACTTAAATGTAGGTACCGATAAGTTACAGTACGTACAGCTGATTAGAGTTGAAATGTAGCAGAAGCAAAGTCTTAAAAAGGTAAGAACTAAAAATCAAAAGAGGAGACATGCAATGCAATGAAATAAATCGTAATAAACTAAGTACCTACCAACTTCATTCAGTTTCAGCAGGCAATCTTGAACTCTTCGTCGGCCTTGACATTCTTTACCAAGAAAAATGATCGAGGGTATTTTTACTTACTAGACAAAAAAGCAGGAAACTACAATCGTGGAACAAACAGCAAAACAAATCGATTGGTCACAAGTTCATCGACCATCGCCAGTGTTTCGACCTCAGCGAGCTACCGCCATCACTAAAACGTTCGACCACAGGTTTTTTTTTACAAAGAAAACTATGTTTACCTCATAAAGTGACCGCTGGCACGTTGGTGTAACTCCAGATCCAGAATGAAGCCTTTCAAACACGTTTTAAAAACAAAGTCCCGCCGGCACTGCACACACAAATCTTTATCGCAAAAATAAACAAATTCTCAATAATTACAAAACTGTTGTCATTGTCTATGTAACTGATATTACACGATCGATTTACTCGATTTGCGTTATCGTATCGCGTGTTGCAAATCAAACCAGCGCGAGCTCCGCGCGTCCGTCGCTCGCTCGACACAATGGCGACAATCGACAATCGCGCGCCGCGACTGCGGTGACGCCGCTACCGACAAATCGAGTGATAAATCCGAGCGAGCGGACCAATCCGCGCGCTCCACTACGCCCACGAGTGCGCGCCGCGCCTCCCCATTGGCCAAGTAACTGCCATTGCCTTACGGATGTTATTATGCAGAACGAGACCAACAGTTCGAAATAAGAATTTTAAACGTTTACTAGCCGGGCGTACAATGCAAATTGGTTGCGCGCGTTCTGCGCCGCGGTCTCACTCTGATGCTTCGTCTTTTTGTTTATGATGAGTTGGTGTATGAAACAAGAATAAATGCGTATGACAGCCCGCGGTCGTCTCACCTGAACCACTCAATGGCCACTTAGCGTTATTTCGTTGTACTGCTTATTGAGAAAACAAAGCACCACAGGACCAATATTTGGTTTATTTCTTGATAAATATACATATTGTTGTATCTTCTTATTTAGGTATGGGGGTAACCTTACATGTTTTATTCGAAAGGAGATTATTTATAAAATAAACAAAAGATTTTAACAAATAAGTAGGTACTCTTAATATCAAAGCTTATTATTAATAAAAAAAAACGTTAATAGATAAAACAATTGTTAAGTGTCTTTAAAAAAATAAATTAAACTAACATAATGTTATATTATATTAAATTCCCTACACTATTGAGACATATTGCAAGGCGAGGTCAAATATGAGACCCTGTAAATTATAGCTAAGTATAGAGAGGTAATTGATCAGCAATAAGCAAAGTAGGCAACATAAAGTCAAGCTGAACAAAACTGTGGTGTAAAGTCAAACAAGATTTATGTCTTAGTAGAAAATAATATATTTTCCTTCTGTCACACTCAGACCTAATAAATAAGAAAGCCATCATTTGTTATTTCACAATTATTTATACTAACATTATAATTAATGACCTGGATGAATAAAAGAATATAAAACCTTATTTTTTTATTTCGGTTAAATAATGAATGATAAGAGCGTGACTGTGACATAAGTCTACGACAATGATAAAAAAAAAAACATTATGACATCGTAACATCACGCGTGTAATCCCCGAAGGGTTAGCCAGAGGAGTAATTAAGTATAGTAACCCACATTTCACCAGTTATTTTATTATTATTTTTTTAAATTATTTATCCGTTTATTTCAGGCATCAAGGCCCATATAAACACATACAATACAATATTAATATAACTTAAAAATACTATAAATACATACAACTTTATAATTACACTAAAAACTAACTAACGCACACGAAGTGTCTGCGTCGTGTTTTGCTTACTGGTGTCATGTAGCCGGCTACGAAATCGGCGGTACACAACACGCTTCGGCCAGAACTCTTCCTTGAGGAACTTCTCGGGGGCGTGTCGGAACACCCATCACTAACAACTTGGAAGTTTGTGTTGTGACGCGACTCCAACTTCTCGACCCTCAAAATCCAGTTGATCTTCACATGCATGTACTCCACGATCTCCTCAACCTTCGTGGAGTGGTGCAGTCTGGACACGTACAGCTGCGTCGTCGGGATTGCTGGACGCAGCAGCATGTTAGGTCCCGCCGGCGCGGTGCCGCACTGGTTCTGACAAAGAGGCTTCTTCTCCTTCTCCACCTTGATGAAACCATCCTTGTCGCACGTGTCCTTTCTTGCACCCTGCCTTAACCCCCTTGCCCTTGCCTTTGCCTGCCTGCCCTTCCGCTTGACGCAGGTCCTCACCGGACACGGTTGTTTCGGGAAGTTCCTGTACAGGATAAGGCGGGAGGAAACGCCAGGGTGTCACCACTGTGTAGATCGCCCGGAGGATACGGTGGAGTTCTGCCCGGCTTGGGCGGAGCACCACCGTGTCCTCGAGGCAGCGATCGGCGGCGGCGATCACTCGCGTCTGGCCCTGGTCCAGGCCATGGTACGAAGCGAGAGTGCATGGGAGGCCGTTACCTCCTTCTGCGAAGCAGTAATGCTCGCGAAGGAGGAGGCGGAGCGCGTGAGGGAGAGGCAATCTCTGCGCCCTCACGCCCCTAATCGCCGCAGGAGGCGCCCTGGACGGGAGTCAACAGCCGACTCCTGGCCGCCGTAGGCGAGGGCTTGCGGGCGGCGAGCAATGAGCAGCTCACCGTCCGGTAAGGACCAGGCCCGGGTCGACGGCGCGTTATCACGCGCACCTCAAAGATATGTCAGCACGAACTGACGGGGTCCGCTAGGGCCGATGCTTGCCAGGGCTGCGGGTTGTTCGAAAGAGATACCGTGGCCCCTGGCACAGCCAACTGAAGGAACATGAGTGGGATTTAGTCAGTAAAAGTCTAAAAAAAAGGCTGCTATTGAGAAATTCCTATGACAAATAATCAAAAACAAATAAAAATAAATTCCTAAAGTCGGATAACAGTTTGCCCGACCTTGTGTTCGAACCCAGACCTCATGCTCAGCAGCAGTAGCTCTTGCAAACCACTAGAACACTGACACAAAAAAATCATTAGTACCTAACTTAAATAATTTCCTTACAAGACCCATCTGGGAACTTGCCGAAAAGACTTACTATACGTAGATTGACAATCTATACTATACAAATAAATTAAATTGACGTGTCTGTTTGTAATGTCAAAATAACAACTTTTGCTTAATGAATATGAAAGTATATACTTATAAAAAAAATGTAATAATATTTTTCGTCTGTCTGTTTGTTCCCGTTGATCTCCGAAACGGCTAGACTAATTTTAACGGGACTTTCATGGGCAGATAGCTTGGATTAATTTTACTTAAAAAAAAAAGAATTGGGGATCCGCGCAAAAAATTTAAAACCATGAAATTAAATTTACATATTTTCTGACATGCAAGCGAACAAAGTCGCGGGCACGGCTAGTCTACAATAAATATTCTAAAATACCAATGACCCGGCTTTTGTAGGTTTTGTGACCTACGTTTATTGGTATTGTTTATTTGTTTCCGAATTTTTTTAAATGCCTTATCTGATTCAAATTCCAATTCAAATACATCGTTTAGTCACTAAAAAACTACCAATAAGGACTAGGCAGAGAAACTTATTTTTTGTTATATTTACAACTACATAGACAATCATAATGCAGCTTGATAAGTAGATACTTCATAGACCTTAATTTATGTACAAATCGATTTAAACTAACATTATTCCGTGTTGATTCGATTGAATGAGATAAATATTTCACTAAATTACACATTATATTGGTAATACGTTAAGATTATGGCTTAAGCTACCATTCGTTTCACATCCAACGTTTTTTTTTTTTACTTTCAAACCACCTTTAGTATGTACTTGAATATTTTAAGAAACGTAACATAACAACTGAATCGAATATAAATTCATTTTTTTCACAATGTCTACTTAAAAAACACAATAACGTATCGATTTCTAAGCTAGAAGACCGTTGGAATATTTTAAGGTCAAGAATCGATCCATAATAATGCAATTTTAACATCAATAGAAATCATAACGGAAGCTAGATTGAAGAATAACATTCTGTCGTATCAAAGGAGGCAATAACTCCAACGGCTAAGGATCAATATAATTTCTATAAGGATTAGCATATGTCTATCATGTACGATATGATCCAACAAAACGACAATACAAACTTAAATGCAAATTCGTAAGTGATACAAGATGTCTTAACAAAATCGCTAAAAAATTCAGAAATGTCATTCGATTGCTTCAAATTCAAATGAGGTTTTGTCGAGAAATCGACATGGCCACCAAAACGAGGAAGGCCATTTAAAATTATTATTATGATAATTGAATTGTAACGTTGTGTGAAATGTTGGCGACACGAGGGCAGCGGGTCGCGCCCTAAGGGCGGCGGAGTGACGTGTACGCACAATGTGCGGTCTACAATGCACCATACGCAAATTAACTACGTACACATTTTATTGGCAATAAAAAATCTATTGAGCGATCCGCGACGCAGTGTACATGTGCCGTTGATAAAAGAATTTAAAATGTCAATAAATGATTTTTACATATGACTGGGGCACGAAAATGTGTATGCAGATTTGGTAACATGTGTAAATGCAGGTAGCTTTGTTATTTTTATTGCTTCAGCTACTGTGATTTAAATTTCATTATACGATGCATAACGGCACTCAACAGACCGTTACAAATTCGTTTATTGGCAAAGTGCTATAAATACTTAATTTAGCAATAGGCAAATGGTTCATTAGGTAATCAAAACTCTTTGAATGATAATAAGTATGTGTAGTGTTATGTTATGTTCAATCAGCAAATTTTTATTGGAGCATGAAATTTATGTGAGCCTGTCTTTATAAAATATATTATTGATTTGAGTAATACATATCTGTCTAGATTTTGACTAATATGCTATGTAATATAGTTTACACTTGAATGGCCAATTCTCTAATAATAGAGCAAATAAATTCATAAGTAAGTACTCTTCAATATCGGGTAAAACCCTGTTGATAAATTAATATATTTATCTACTTAATCGGGGATTCAAGAATACTCGCAATATGAGTAAAAAAACTTTTTTGCAAAAAAAAAAACAACCGACTTCCCAAAACGACACTACAAAGTGAAAAATAACTTTAATTTCGGAAGTCGGTGTCGACTTCCGAAACGGACTTCCGAACGGACTTCCGAAATTAAAGATATTTTTCACTTTGTAGTGTCGTTTTTGGAAGTCGGTTGTTTTTTTTTTGCAAAAAAGTTTTTATTTTTCACTTTTAAGTTGTAATTTTTACCAGTAATTTTGGTTTAAAAACCAAACTACTCAACCGTTTTTTATGAAATTTCTATGGGGCCATTTGGAAAGTATACCCTTTCCAACAAAAAAATAATTTTTCAAATCGGTTGGCAAGCGACGGAGTTATGCGCGAACAAACATAAAAAAAAACATCCGAATTGAGAACCTCTTCCTTTTTTAGAAGTCGGTTAAAAACCAGCAAAAAAAATGTCTTGTAGGAAAATATTACAACTGAGAGAATTATTATACGAAAATACACAATAATTAATTAATTAAAATTGCCCAGAAATGAAGTTTTTGTCGCAATAAATCCTCTTCCATACGTTTTCACATAAAGTAGGAAATGAGAAGAACAGACCACGACGCTTTAACGAAAATTGAAAGATATATTAATGTTTTAACTAACCACTCTTTTATGCCAGCAATAACATTAAATATAAATTATTGCAAATATTTGCAAAAATAATTCATTGCATTAAATATAAGTATAAGAAAGAAAGAATGAAAGAAAAAAGTTTATTTGGACACAGTTTGTGAAACACAAAATACAAAATTAATAAAATAAAAAATAATGTTCCTGAAAACAATAGTGTGTGCTTCACGGCTGCGCCAAAAAGGTTCATTTCAGCATTAATGCCAGACAGATGCTGTCTAACGCTGATTTTCTAATGAACCTTTAGGGAAATCTTTTTTCTTTGTAACTATTCTATAAAAATATCACATTACTGTTCAAGAAATTCGTAATACGCCTTATGTCAGCTATAAAGCTATCAGATTTTCCATGAAATCGCGTAACAACAAATAATTGCGATGCCTTAGCGATTCACCACACCGATCACAATAAAATATCATTAGCATATCGTACACTGCCTATGCACATGACACAATGTCATATGTTAATTTATTTGGTCTACAAAGGGATACAATTTCGCGTATTTGTCACACATTGTACTACGAACAAATCCGTTATATCGATATTTTCATGCTAATAATTTTTATTACAAATTTAAAATCGTTACAACATGATGGTTCCTTTGTGCATGAACGGGCGTGAACAGATCGCTCTATTTTTCAAATTTAAATTTAGAAACGTTTATTCCGAATTCGAATTTTTGATTGATTGGCGCTTTCTTATGCAAAAGTTTGAGGATCAAACGTCAAAGAGATCGAACCGTTATTGTAACTGATTAATTGATATTTAAATAAGTGCGTGATACGGTTTGATTGGATTATCACGGTTGGATTCAATTATTGGCTACTGAAGAAGGTTGTCATTTTGATAAAAGAAATTAGAATATTATTCTGTGTGTTAGAATCATTGAACACAATGTTTATTATTTTTAATGCGTGTAATCTGCGTCTTATGGATTGCTGTTAGATACAGATATGCTCCCTTTTCCTGGATTGTGTGCGTCACATGTACCTACTTACTTTCTCATCAAATCCTTTATTAAAGACGTAGGTATAGAGTCAAACCACAGGCCGAAACATTGGTTCACAGATTATACTGTAAGTGTACCTACAGTGTGTACGTGTTTATTGGGTATACATAACTGAAATATATAATTATTTATTTCACTATTATATTATTTGACCTACAATACCGAACACTAGTTAAGTAGAGAGGTACATCTAGGTATTATTAGGGACTCAATTTCGTTGCATCGAAGCTCGCCTTCCGCACCTAATCTGTCCCAGCCACCTTTTTGAGGTCGTCGGTCCATCTAGCTGGGTGGCGTGCCACACTACGCTTGCCGATACGCGGTCTCCATTCTAGGACTCGTCTGCTCCAGCGACTTTCGGACCTTCGACAAACATATATATGGCCAGGCTACTGCCACTTTAGCTTGCTTGCTCTGCAATCTGCAAGTATGTCGGTAACTTCGGTTCTTTTCCGGATAACTTCGATTGATTAAATTGATGACAATTAATTACCCTTTTTTTTTTCAGGATGGGAAATCATCAAATGACTCCTCCCGCTCTGGGTGGAGCAGGAGGGAGTGTCAGACTCTTACTGACTAAAACCCACCCGTGTCCCTTCCTTAGCCCTTTATGTTCCAGGGCAGCGGTAACCCTTACGGACGATCCCGCTACCCTGGCAGGCTTCGGCCCTATCGGGCCCCGTCACTTCTGCTGACATCTCTATTAATTACCCCTTTACAAAGACTTATTTCAACCAATAAATCCTTCGTAAGGCTAGTTCCTAGTCTTTAAACTGCTGAAATGGAAAATAATTACTCCAATACACTTGGTCGGAGATTATTAGGTACACTGGTAGACTACTGCCATTCAATTCCGTCTCATAATCGAAGCTCGCCATCACCTACCTATCGATATAATGGCGGTACGTCGAGTGGACGTGCGTCTGATTGATTCGATTGATGATACTTATCGACTCGTCTTTTAGGGGTGGGTAATTTTTACTGTCTGATGTGCAGGAGTGTAATTATGTCAGATTCACGATGGCTGTGTTTGACGGGAATGTTTCGAGTGTTGTGCAAGCAAATGGTGACAGATGTTTTTTAAGCAACGGAATTTACATAACATCACGGCTGTGTCCCTCGAAGGGGTAGGCAGAGGTGCAGCTATAGCTGACCAGCATTTTGTTAGTTATCTGTAAGTCCTATTTAAAGGATGTTTGCAATAGAGGGAGAGCCTATTCCCATCAAACTGGCGCAAGTTGACACTCCAGGCTGCTACTGCGAAATTTCAGAAGGAAAAACCCAGTAACACTTTGTCCGACCCGGGAATCGAACCCAAGACCTCATGAGGTCTCTGAGCAGTGTAGCGCTTGCCACCGACCACCAGACTAATGAGGTAGAGCAACGGAATTTAGTAGAGATTCAAACCAATATTTGTCACTTTGTCTGAGCCGGGAATCGAATTCGGGACCTCATACTCAGCAGAAGCATTTGCGACCACTAGACCAACGAAGCTGAGTAACAAAATGTATTAGAAGCTCAAGCCGAAACTTTTACCTATCAAAGCAAATCATCAATCAGTCACTTTTCATCACCTCAAAAAACTATCTCCCAAACTAAAAACAAACAAATTACAACCGATCCTAACCTCAAACAGAACGCTCTAATAACCAAGCTCAATAAAACATCGACATAATCCTCACTGCGAAAGCCCACAGAGGCACATCACTAATTCGATCAGTGCGCAAACAATGCGCCAACAGTTCGCAGACATTATCGTTTTTACGTCGCAACAATGGGCTGTGGGACTCCGATCGAGTGCGCATTCGCACTCCGTCGAGCGAAAGACCTGAGACTTAATCTGTGCCGAATACGTGCTGATCATTTGGATGTGCGGAATTGTGTGGTGTAAGTGAGAAGTTATGAGCGTAAAGTAGCATTTGGTTCTAGCATTGATGACCCTCGCAAAGTGGGGCTATCTCGTCGGTATGGCGGCAGGGTGTGGATGAGCTGTGTCGCAAACTATGCCCCACCTACTATCCTGCAAAGGTCTTCTTTAAAAGATCGCTCTTAGCGATAAGCCCGCCCATTGGGTCACTCTTTGTAAAGTTTCTATTTTTATAAGTAATAATATGATGATGTACCTACATAAAGAAGAAGAAAGGAAGAAGAAAAAACATTTATTTAGCACAGACCAAAAGACACACAATACACCAGATACAACATCAGATAGCAATTAATAAAAAAACAAATAGAAAGTATTGTAATAAATTAGCAGGTAAGTGTGCCTCACAGCTGCACCAAAAAGGCCCAGTTCAGCAAAAATGCCAGACAATAGTGCCTGACGCTGGTTTTCAACTGAACCTGATGTGTAAGGTGACGGATGTAAATCAGTTTTGAACTGCAATGTGACGTGTGTATGCATACTTAAATAAGATAAATATGTGACAAATAAAAAATAGAAACGAATTGTACAGACGCCAGCACATCAAGCTACTACAATCTGTCAAATTTCTTTAATAAATTTTCAACTTTATCACTGACGCATTAAGGTTCAAGGTTGATTGAGAAAATTTGACAGTTTCGGGTAGCTTGACCTGCTGGCGTCTGTACATAAATAGTGTGAGAAACACATAAGAAATAGTATTCTATTATATACTATTCCACATCTGTGCCCCAAAAAAATTTGCCATATCGACCTCTGTGCTGCCACCGACGATGCCGTGGGAATAGCGATGGTGGTTTTGAGCCAACACAATTTAATACACTGTCGTGCCATCGACAGACGGAGAAGAAGCATTGGTGAATGATATTATGGGAAGTCTTCAGAATATGCAGTCAAGTCATTTAGGGACAGGTATCCAGAAGTTTCTTTAAAGTCTTTAACTAACTGCCAGTAGTGCCAATTCATAATTTTCAGTAATTACCTTACTTACAATAATGTTTGGACAATAGACACCTCTGAGTTTGTTTCAGGATTTCTTCTCAGGGATCATTCAGCTGGAAAATGTCGGTGCCATCTAGTTTTAAAAGATTGACCAAGAAAAATATTGACGTTTCTTATAAGATCTACTTAATTAAATAAAATAAAAATAAAAAAATAAAATAAAAATCTTATATTTCAGACAATGTTCATTGTTTGGTTAGTATACAAAATGAAACTTAGAACTAGAGTTAGTACTTATAGCTACCCGGTAAATATATTAAAGAAAATAAACATTCCATTACATTTTAATTACACGAGCATTTTAATATAATAACTACAAAATTTCTTTCAAAATTGTTTTTAATTCAACCGTTCAGCAGAAATCGCTTCAACTTGTAATTTTATTAGACCACACTACGCGCTAATAAAATGACATAATGAGACAATTTTTTCACCTTTTTGACACTACACCACCAAACAAACCTTAACCTAATCCCCCTAACAATAGAGTCGAAAATAATTTTGCTTCCATCTCAAGTCAAATAGCCACCACACCTCTATTTGTTTAGGTGCAATGATAAAATCAAATAGTCCAATGAATTTAATTGTATCGTGTTAAATCTAGCAGAAGATTGCTTTTGGTACCGAAACCTGTCCGATGTCAATGTATGCTGGTCCGGGGGTTAAGGAAACCATAAAATTGGCCGCTTATCTCCCTGAGATAGATGTCAACTGTCACAAAAAATTGTAGTTCTATTTGGTAAGCTGGTTGATGTTGACTGTCGACTGACAGTAGGGAAAGGGTTACGGTTATTTAAACCTATTTATGATGTTCCTAAGTGTTTGTGGCGTACATTTATTTATGCTAATCTCATAGCAACAGCTTGTTACTAGCTAAAACAACGAAGGGCTGATTTTTCAAACGTCAGAATACGTTTAAGTATCATCATCATCTGCCTAGCCTTTTCCCAGCTATGTTAGGGTCGGCTTCCAGTCTAACCGGATGCAGCTGAATACCAGTATTTTACATGGAGTGACTGCCTATCTGACCTCCACAACCCAGTTACAAAAAAACTTGAGAGGCGTCAAGGGACACCCGGATGGAACGAAGTTCCTTTCGATTAATTAGTGAAGGAATTTTAATATTTTTTATTTTTTTTAAAGAGTCGTTACAACTTTTGGTCTTAATTTTTAGCCCCTTTTTTTCTAGCCCCCTTTCGCAACGCGCGATAAGAAACTTACTTTTTCCTCCACTCATAATTTTTTGGAAAAGCCAAAGGGCCAGCCAAAGGGCTGGGATCGAAAAATAGGAATACATAAAGCTAATACATAATATGAGTAAACTACTCAATGGACATTTAAAATCTCATCAGTGTTCCATTTCTCATGACCTAAAAACTTCTCAATAAGCCATCGTCCATCTGCCCAGTTCCCATAAAGAAAATAAAACCAAAATTGGCCAAAGTTAGTCAAGCTGTATTCACCATTCATCTTCCGATTAGTCGCAGACTTTTGTCTGAATCGAAGAATTAAGTAGTTTATACAGAAATGCGACAAACTGTGGTTACCGAGCGTGTAATTCCTTTAAAATACGATAAAATCTTTTAAGAATTTAAGATCCTAATGAATGGGTCTTTCTTCTGTATGTAAGTACAGGACTTCCGACTTCAGAACGTTATTCAAGCAACCTTTTATACTCATTATGTCGTAAGGTGAATGGTGCTCCGAAAGGGGCAGATGACACCACTTAACTCGCACAATTCAATTAACCGGAGATTAAGTACTTCATTATAAAAATGTAAGGACTTTCTTACGTTAATCCCGATTTTATTTACCGTAGAATTTACCAACAATAACTGGTTCCAACCGGATATTATGGAACCGGCCACATTAACAGATAACAATCTAATTTTGAATGCAGATTTGCGGGATTGCATTCTATTGACGGACGACTACTGGTTTTTACTTTTTCTCCCCAATCCAATGCTCTAACTCTTGTTGCGCAGATTTAGAGTTGATTTTTGAATGGAAAATGATTTGACAACTGAATAACAAAAGTTTGTAATTTCCTACTGAGCTTTTGGTGTGCCAAAGATATCTTTAGCATTACAATGGACTGTTTTCCTTTTAACATAAGGTTGACTATCCTATGTTTAACTGAAAAATAAGTTGGTGGAAGTACTCGTTCATTGGGAGGATTATCGATGTCCGATTTTCGTTAAAGATTCCCATAGGTTTTGTTTGTATCGGCAGCTTTGACGGTATACATGGTGTTGCGTACCTATTGTTACAGGAATGTACAGCTGGTTCACTTTTGTGTGATCGTGTGTGAACCCTGAATATTCAGATTTTAAATGATTACATGTGTCTACGCATCGAACGAACCACTGGACGTCACGAATGTAGTTCCGAATTCCTCCACGCGCCGCGCCTCGGTCATTCAATAAAACTCGCTCGAATAACACGCATGTGACATACGTAGGAATATAAGGAAACCCTGTAATTCTTGATTATACGCCTTAATACTATCGAAGAGGATTTTCATTCATCTCCAAAACATATTTTGGACCTTCAACGCCGGATACAGTAAAAGAAATCGTTGCGACCAGCATAAATCGGACGCACGAGGCCATCAGCGAAGTCATCCACGGTACCAGCATAAAACGGTCAGGTCAATCATCATTCTTTATCCTTATCCCTTTTTTCTTATTCAGTGCTTCATTTGTGTTGATATTGTGTGAAATCCTAGTGTTTTATTCCCGTTAAATAGTTAAAAACTCGTAAAGATTTTCGTTTTGTCGCTACCCTCAACTTAAAAATATAAATCTTTTGCTAATTTCAAATTCAAACTAACTATTAACTTTAACTATTTTCCATTGTCTTCCACAATCTTTAAAATGTCTAAAACTCCATCAAAAGAAAGTCGTAGCAGTGGTGAGGATATATTTCGAGATTTAAATAAAAGAAGAGGTGTTGTTCGCGGTAAATTTCGACTATTCATGAAGTATGTAGACTCTGTGGAAATAATGCCTATTACTGAAATCATAAAAACAGAATTACAAACGCGTTTACAAAAGGCAGACTTATTGTTGCAGCAGTTTTCAGACATTCAGGATGAAATAGACTTAAAAATACCTGATAGTCAAATAGAAAAGGAATTGTCTGAGAGGGACTCCTTTGAAACCCACTATTATGCTTATGTGACTAAAGCTAAGTGTATTATTAACGTAGATAATGCTCAAAATTGTTCTAAGGTTTTTAGTAAAGTTCAATTACCTACAATTTCACTTCCTTCCTTTGACGGTTCTTATGATCATTGGTTGGAGTACCGCGATACTTACATATCTCTCGTCCATAACTCTAAAGAAATAGATAATGTGCAAAAATTCCATTATTTACGGTCTTCTCTTACTGGCAGTGCATTATTGGTTATTAAGTCATTAGAATTCTCTTCTGAGAATTACAACATAGCATGGGAGCTATTGGAAAACAGATTCAATAATAACCGTATACTTGTGCAAAACCATGTCAAGGCTTTATTTTCTATTACGTCACTTAATAAGGAATCATCCAATCAAATTCGTAAACTTATAGATACCGTTCTCAAAAACCTACGTTCCCTGAAAAACCTTGGCGAACCGACCGAGTCTTGGGACACATTGATTATTTACTTAATTACATCTAAACTTGATTCAGTTACCGAAAGAGAATGGGAGACTCATAAAAGTTCAATTATAAATGGTCATAATCAGTCAAATTCACGTACATCTCTTGATTATTTGATTAATTTTCTTAAAAATAGGGCTGACGTACTAGAAACTATTTATTTAGCACATAGTAGATCTCCCACAGATAATAACGCAAAGAAACCATCGCAATCACAACAACAAAACAAATCACATAGTTACACATCATCACAAAATAAACAAAATAATAATAAAAGTTCTAAACGTCCTCGTATTTGCACTATGTGTCAAGCTAACCATCCGCTTTATTCTTGCGATTCATTCTTAAAATTAACTGTTAACGATAAAATTAAATTCATTAATGAAAAGAAGTTATGTTGTAATTGTTTACGTGCTAATCATTCGGTAGATGAGTGTTGGTTCGGTCCTTGTAAGCAATGCAACAAGAAACACAACAATTTAATTCATGATAAATGTGACGATAGTGTGAATGTATCCACATCGTCAGCTGTTGCTCTTAATTCACAGGCATCGTCGGAGGATACAAAGAGTGGTAAATCTTCAAATACTACCACATTACATTCTGCATCTCACACAACACATCAAAGTACTACTCATTCATTATTAGAGACTGTACTGCTGTCTACAGCTTTAGTTGAGGTTGCAGATAAAAGCAATAATTATCACACTACCCGTGCTTTATTAGATAACGGAAGTCAGCATTGCTTTATTGTAGAATCTTTATGCAAACGACTTAATCTTAAATTAATACAGTCCACTGTGCAAGTCTCCGGAGTAGGTAACTCGGTGACTAATTCCACACAATCATGCGAAGTTAATTTGAGGTCTAAAACTACACAATATAGTGCACGCTTTAAATGTTTAGTTTTAAATCAAATAACAGCTCAGTTGCCATCTTTAGGTATAACATCACACATAAATATCCCTGATCATATACAGTTAGCAGATCCCAAATTTCATTCGCCATCAGGAATCGAATTATTAATTGGGGCAGATAAGTTCTGGGAACTATTAAATGACGGACTAATTCGACTAAGTAATGGTCCATATCTTCAGAATACTAAGTTGGGATGGGTAATATCTGGCTCATTGTTGAATAATAAAACTTCACGCAACAATCGAGTACAATGCAATTACTCACAATCATTAGACGCTCAACTTAGGAAATTCTGGGAGTTAGAAGAAATAGTTCCGCAAAATAAATTTACTAATGACGAGTCTTTATGTGAAAACTTGTTTATGCAAACTACGTACCGCGATAACACGGGTCGGTTTTTTGTGCGCATTCCATTAGCAGAGTCCAGTGACACACTAGGAGATACGTATACACTCGCGCTAAATCGCTTTCACGCACTTGAACGTAAATTAGATAAATCTACACCTGAATATAAAAATTTATATTGCAATTTTATGAATGAGTATTTGAGTTTAGGACACATGAGTCGAGTCAATCACTATCCATCACCAAATTATTTTCTGCCGCATCACGGTGTTTTAAGAGTTCATAGTAGTACTACCAAACTTAGGGTAGTTTTTGATGGAAGTGCGAAATCAACATCGGGCAAATCGCTTAACGAAATTCAGTATATTGGCCCTAGTTTACATAATGACGTTTTCTCAATTTTATTACGCTTTCGACAATTTAGATTTGTTGCATGCGCTGACGTCGAAAAAATGTATCGACAAATTAATATTCAACCAGATCAAAGAAATCTTCAGTTAATTCTATGGCGTGAAAATAAATCGGACGAACTAGGTGTGTACCAACTTAATACCGTGACATACGGTACCGCGTCCGCTCCTTATCTAAGTATTCGCTGCATCAAACAGCTGGCATCTGAGTGTAAGGATGACGTCATAAAGCAAGTAATAGACGAAGATCTGTTTGTAGATGACTTAATTACTGGTCATGATGATAAACAATGTTTATTAGACATTTGTACCAAAGTAAATGATGTTTTAAAATCTGGTTGCTTCCATTTACGTAAATGGTTGTTTAATTCGGACATTTCTACAGCAGATCAACCAAAGGAATTGACTTTAGGCGAAAGTTGTTTAACTAAAACTCTCGGTCTTGGTTGGTTGAATTATTCAGATTTATTATATTTTACTACGAAAATTGATCAAACCTCCACTCATGTGACTAAGCGGGTTATCTTGTCTGTTGTCTCACAGGTGTACGACCCATTAGGCTTGTTATCACCCTCAATTATAATTGCAAAAATACTTTTACAAAAATTATGGCTTTGTAAGTTAAGTTGGGACGATCCAGTACCTAACGAGATTTTGTTTATGTGGAAAAAATTTATTGACACGCTTCAACACTTACAAAACATAAAAATTCCTCGTCATGTCAGACAAGTAAACACAAAATACACAGATTTACATATTTTCACGGATGCATCACAGGATGCATATGGTGCATGCGCATACATAAGAACATACAACGACAATACACCAGTCACTGTTGGGCTGCTTTGTGCAAAGACCAAAGTCGCACCAATTAAACCAGTTACAATACCGCGACTTGAGCTGTGCGGAGCCTTGGTTGGTGCCAAGTTATATCAAAAAATAATTCAGTCATGGAGATTAACTTTTGATAACATATATTTTTGGTCTGACTCCACGATAGTCATAAATTGGATTAAAATGTCACCTAACTTGTTAAAATCATTTGTCCAGAACAGAGTAGGGCAAATCAATGAATTGACTGGTGAGTTGCCGTGGTTACATGTTGCTGGTAAAAACAATCCGGCTGATCTTTTATCTCGCGGGCTCACGCTCGACGCGCTTCAAAATTCAGATATTTGGTGGCACGGGCCAGCATTTTTAACCGAAATTAACACCAATTTTAAACAAGATAATCACGATGAAATGATTAAACCGCACGATTTACCAGAAATGAAATCAAATTCTTTATTTACACAATCAACTTTTACTAGCATTTTTACCTTTGAACGATTTTCAAATTTTAATCGCATGAGACGTGCAGCCGCTTATTTGTTACGATTCATTCATAATGCACGAATCAAAATCAAAACAGAACGTAGCACTGGTCCGATTACGTCTGATGAGTTAAATAAATCAACTTTAGTTCTCGTACGCTTAGCACAACAAACTTCACTTCCAGACATTTATACTGCAGTCACAAAAAACATACCTGTTAAGTCGATGAGAAACATATCTAGTCTTGATGTGTTCCTGGATTCTGATCGCGTTATAAGAGTAGGAGGTAGACTAGTAAATTCACACACCTTTTCCTATAGTAAAAAACATCCTGTATTATTATGTTCGAAACATACTTTCACGCGACTTCTTTTTCAATTTGAACATAAACGTCTACTCCATGCTGGTCCACAATTGCTCTTGGCTACTATCAGAGAAAGTTGGTGGCCACTCAAGGGCCGTGATTTAGCCAAGCAGACAGTTTGACGGCGCGGTTGGCGCAGTGGTTAAGCGATTGACTGCTGCGCTGCGTGTCGCGGGTTCGATTCCCGCACGGAACAAATATTTGTATGACCTACATGTATTTGTTCCGAGTCTGGGTGTTTTTCTATCTATAATATGTATGTATTTACGAAAAAAAAAAAAATGTATATAAGTAGTTTATCAGCCATCTTGTTACCATAACACAAGCATTAGGTTGCTTAGCTTGGGACTAGATGGCGCTGTGTGAAATGTCCAGGGATATTATTATTATTATTATTATAGTACATAAGTGCATTACATGTACTCGCCAGAAAGGGAAGGCACTGTCAGTAAAGATGGGTAACTTGCCTCCTGAAAGATTGGAGCCGGGTTATCCTTTCTTGCGCTGCGGTGTAGATTATGCGGGACCTATGTTCATATTGAATCGCAAAGGAAGGGGTTCAAAACTTGAAAAATGTTATGTTTGCCTATTCATATGCTTTACTACTCGTGCGATACACTTAGAATTAGTCACAAGTTTAAGTTCTGAAGCGTACTTATTGACTTTGAGAAGGTTTTTATCTCGTCGTGGAAAACCCGCACAAATATTTTCCGACAACGGAAAAACGTTTGTAGGCGCACTAAAGGAATTCTCTAATTTTTTAAATGCTAGTGAAAACGATATTTTAAATTTCGCTGCAGACGAAAATATTAAGTTTAGCTTTATTCCTCCGTACTCACCACATTTTGGGGGTTTGTGGGAGGCAGGGGTCAAATCCTTTAAATATCATCTCCGGCGTGTAGGAAACGTAAACCTCACGTATGAGGAATTTTCCACCTTATTAACACAAATAGAAGCTCTCCTAAACTCCAGACCTATGTATCCCATGTCTTCAAACCCAAACGACCTACTCCCTCTTACACCAGCCCATTTCCTGATTGGCCGGCCGCTCGTTGCACCTACCTACGAAGACCTCACAGCTGCAAATACATCACGCTTGGTCCGCTACGAGCGCATCGAACAAATGAGGCAGAACTTCTGGAAACGCTGGTCGCAGGAGTACGTTTCGGAGCTGCAGACAAGAAATAAATGGCAGTCCAACACCGAAACAATAGCACCCAATACCTTGGTGCTCATTAAAGAAGACACTCTGCCACCTTTAAAATGGCGTCTTGGACGAGTCATAAGCACTTCACCTGGGAAGGATGGACTAGCACGTGTAGCTGACATTAAAACAGCTAACGGAGTGATACGAAGATCATACCCCAGATTATGTCCGCTGCTAAAGGAGGAAGAACCCTAATCTCTCTCTACTTCTTCGTTGGAGGTTGTTACTCCAAGGCGGGCGGCATGTCTACGCATCGAACGAACCACTGGACGTCACGAATGTAGTTCCGAATTCCTCCACGCGCCGCGCCTCGGTCATTCAATAAAACTCGCTCGAATAACACGCATGTGACATACGTAGGAATATAAGGAAACCCTGTAATTCTTGATTATACGCCTTAATACTATCGAAGAGGATTTTCATTCATCTCCAAAACAACATGTTTTTGGTACAACGACATGTTTTAAATTCTGAATCTGATAAAATATAAAAGTTAAACGTCAGAATGTTTAAGTATTAGATATATTTTTATTAAATGTTCTTATTGCTCAAGCAAGTTTTTAGAGATTTTTTGGAGCTGCGCTTAGTAAACTTCATGCCGTAAGATGTGGAGAAAAATATGAAGACATAAGTACCTACTTACCTTCCCCTAAATATAGTTAATCTGGACACGCGAAACTTTAAAAAAATTGAACACCAAAATATAATATTTATTAATACGGATCCATCGTATAACCATTGTGCCATCAGACTTTAGAAGATCAACCCTTCCTTACCTACCTCTTTATTAAACCACTATTGACAAAACCACTTAATACTCAATATGAATACAATCTAACTGATTTAAATCTCAGAAAAAATATGGAAAATCTTGTAAAAAAAATATAACGTAAATTCATCAATCTACTTTGATGACACCAACAAACTAAATTAAACTTTAAATTCCTTATTTTACATTCCAAATTCCTTTTACATGTGTTGGAAACTGATCCAGATTCGACACAATTGAAACTGAACTTTACATCTCTCCAAATATGGTCTAGTTTCCTTTGTTACAAAATCGGGCAGTACGGAGAAAGTCATTGTACATGATTAGTATAACGCTGTGAACGGAAGTGGGTGAGTAGATATTACAATATTTAGTCGAGAGGTGTACAATGGTGACAAGAATGTCGGATGTCAGGTTTTGAGGGCTTTGAAGTATATATAGTGTATAGTTGTTCCTGTACCCTGTAAGTATATGTTCCGGTGTGTGAAAGGGTTTCAGTTCTTGGAAATGTTCGAACTCCTTACCGTTGTAATTAATAATAAAAATTATAACGTTAAGAATGGGCACCAATGCGAGAAAGAAAATGACAAATGAACATGATCCTCCTCCAGTCACCTATCAGCATTATCTTTCAACGTCAGAGAATGATATCCTACGGTATTCCGCTGTGGGGCAAAGCCGCTGATATACAAAATATGTATAATTGTCCTTCAAAAATGAGCTGTTCGAGCAATTTACCAGCTAGGTGCCAGAGTTTCTCTAAGAGATTTTTTTAAAGATATTGGCATTCTCACGGCTGCATCACAATTCATGTTCGCCAACATCTTATTTAGTAGGCAAAATTTACACTCGTAAACTAAAAACAGTGAACACTAGAAATAAGGACAAACTACGTGCCCCCTTTCACCGGCTTCATAAGGTCCATAACTCATTCGTTGGGCTTGGTATAGCCTTTTATAGCAAGATAACCTTTTCTTTGCTAGACCTGCCTTTTAATGCGTTTAAAGCTCAAGTAAAATCCAACCTTTGTTCAAAGGCTTACTATTACATCAACGACTACTTACACGATAATAATAGTTGGTCGCCCTAATTAACTCAAGACAATGTTCATGTTCTTTCTCCAGAATTAGCTTACTGACAGGTTATTGTTATTAGTATTAACTTATTTATTTATTTTACTTCGATGGTCGTGGTTTATCATTTGTGACTTCAAGTGACAGCTATGTGAACAGAACCCAGCAATGTATAAATATGTAAGCTGTCACGTCCTTTATGCCTGGAGGCTTTAATTTAGGTATTTAGTAAGTTTTTATTTACATTTTAATTTTAATGAATTATTTTTTAGCTTAAGTACGTATAGTTTTTATTATATTTGTTGGTATATTGGCGTAGCTAGCTGACATATGGCAAATAATTTAATTTTATGTTCTGTGTCTTGTGTTGTTGTTGTTAATTACTTAACATAGGTACCTAGTATTGTATACAATCATGTATGTTCTAACTGAACAGACAGCTGTGCTGCTGGGGAATTTGTTGCGCTGCTTCTTCTTCCCAGCGATAGCACTAGGAAGTGGTGAAGGGCGGGCGTTTTTGGGGGACTGTCTTTTGTAATTTTGACGTTCGAAAAGTGCCGATTCTCAGCCTAATTTAAATAAATGACATTTGATTTGAGATAGTCGTGCAAACTGTAACGATGAATAGGGTAGTTTCCTGGGTAAAAAAATGATTCATCATCTTCATCATTTTTTATATAATTGACAAAAGAAAAAATACGGGTCTAATATTTTTTGATAATCTAACTGACGGACTAATTAGATTTTTTAAGGCATCTAGCCTATTCAGCACATGATTCTAGACCCCCTAGCTGTGCCCTAGCGTAAAAAAAAAATCATCGGTTAACAAAAAAAATAAATGACTGTTTCATTGAAAAGTACAATATCTACGTACAGACGCCAGCACATCAAGGTACTACAATCTGTCAAATTTCTTTAATAGATTTTCAACTTTATCGCTAGAGTATTAAGGTTCAAGGTTGATTGGGAAAATTTGACAGTTTCGGGTAGGTTGACCTGCTGGCGTCTGTACAAAGTGTATGGAGCAGCAATTATTTTTTTGTAATAACCGACGATTCAGTGTCATGTACTGAATCCATGGTAAAAGATTGCTCGTCGATGTCCCTGCCACCCTGTTTAGGTATATATTTTACATCTTCTACCACAATTTAATTCCCAGAATCCGTATCTCAACTGTTTAAGTATCACAACAATGTTGCTGAAGTTCAGTTCACTGTTCAAGTTACAGTCAGGGTCGGTCAGTCACTGTTGTCCGGTCAAACGTATCGACTAGAGTTCAATAATTGCGATAAGTTAGTAACATAAGTAAGTAGTATTAATAAACACTATCGTAGTTTAGCGAGTAAGGCTACGTTCTTTGGGATCAATGGGGTATTTATTGAAAGTTGATAAAATATTAAATTATCTTTGAAACTTTTTTGTCTATCGTATCTAGGACGTGAGGGGCCCGTGGCTAAATAATAACAGTCGCACAGGTCGATCGGTCAGGTTAAGCTACGCTTGCCGCGGTTGGTCTGTGGATGGGTGACCATCTTTACATACCGAGACCCCTCTGTGCCTCGGAAAGCACGTTAAGCCGTTGGTCCCGGCTGTCATTCGTGGATCTTTGACAGTCGTTACGGGTAGTCAGAAGCCCGAAAGTCTGACAACCAGTCTTACCAAGGGGTATCGTATTACCCAGTAACTGGGTTGTGGAGGTCAGATAGGCAGTCGTTCCATGTACAATACTGGTATTCAGCTGCATCCGGTTAGACTGGAAGCCGACCCCAACATAGTTCGGAAAAGGCTAGGCAGATGATGTATCTAGGACGTGCAAAAAGCAGAGTATCAGTAGTACCTAATGGCTTCCATTTTGACAGTTCAACAACATTCATTGCGTTATTTACGTTGTTGAGCAGACACATTTTTCGAACATATGAAGCAATGGAGTAGCATTATCCCTCAAAACAATTCAGACTCAGATTAATAGTGTGTTACGTACGTAATTAGGGTGCTGGTCTAGTTAACGTTTGTGCTTTGGACAATTACCGTATGGGCTAAGTTACTGCATTCGCGACATGACCAGCCAACTTCTTACGGTACGGACAAAAGGATCGAGAGAACGAAGACACTTTGGGAGACACAACAACGAATAGTTCTAATATTATTTTTATTAAATGGCAAGCAAGGCCGATGTAGACTATTCTGCCAATGTCTAAAATTAAAAAAAAAAACCAGTGGAAATTAAAAAAAAAAAACAACCTTCAGTTGTTTTTTTTTTAATTTCTACTGGTACTAGCAGAACTAAAATTCTTCGATTGATAAAGTTGAGCAACGAATCAAAAGCAAAGACACGTTGATATTCTAAAATGAACACCACTACAACCCAATCAGTTGAATCTTTCATCTTCAACCTGACTAAAAGCAGCTGTATCAGCAACTCTATTTTTCTTCCATTAAGAAACCATTCATTATAATCCTCTGTTTGCCTCCTCAAGGAATAATCGAAAGCTATTTACCAAATAAACAAAATTACTATTAAAATTCGAACAATGCGGATCATTCTACGGCTGTCATCGGTTCGATTCGGGGTCTCCGTCAGCTGCGTACGCGCATTCTCACGAGCTGTCGTATGTGTGACCTGTCGCGGAAATACTGTACTTGCGAATTGCGATGCGATTGTTGTAGCTAGGGTTGGCAAAAGAGTTTAAATAGTTTTTTTTAGACAACACATGTGAAATTCAAAAAGGTTTTTTTTATTAATTAATTACCTAACACGTTATCTGTTAATCTAATAAAGTTGAGTAACGAACATCCATTAGTTACTAAAATAATAATTCCAAAAAATAAAATGGTTTTCCCAAAAACAAACCTCGCATAATTTCTTATTTATATTTAAATTAAATTGTCTTTTATATCAAAAGAGAATGTGTTCCATTCTACGATAATTAATAAAAGCCGTTATGATTTATGCTACAGTCTCAACTTCTCAACTGTCAAACCGGTTTTATTTCGTTTTCACTAATAAACTTAATATCATTGATAGACACGAAGTTTGTGTGGTCGTAAAATACTAATATCTGTGATATTCGATTATTTTTTTTATTAAAATGACGTTATTATAACTAAAGCAGACTATTTTTGATGAGTCGGTATTGTGGGAATAAATTAGATTATAGTTGCAAAGGAAAAATATAATATCTCTTTGTGGTTTAATAAAAAAGTAATATCAAAAAAGATTCAAGATGAGAATCTTTTGTGATTCTTAAAGACGAGATTATCTATATTCTCTATCAATGTTATAGAGCTTATTTTGATATTATAATACAGAATTTTCAATAATTAATTCTTTTTCATCTCACTAAGCATATACTTCAGTCACTTTTCAGTAGATAAAAATGTAAACAGCTTTATACATTTTTCTAATTTATCCTGTGCATTTCTGGGGCCTGCGTGGTGGATTACAGCCCACTCCCTCTCGAAGTGAGGAGGCCTGTGTCCCAGCAGTGTGAACATTATAGGCTGATTATGTATCTTGTGTAGAATAAGCAAGTTGAAGTGGCAATGAGCCGGCCATACTAGCCGTAGAACCGATGACCGTTGGGGTAGACGTGTTCTTGAGTGGAGACCGCGAATCGGTAAATCTAAGGTGGGACGCCCTCAGGCTAGGTGGAGCGACGATCTTCGCAGGATGGCTGGATGAGAGTTGCCGAAAATCAAGTTGAATGGCGTGCAATAGGATAGGCCTATGTCCAGCAGTGGACTGCTAGAGGCTGATGATGATGTACTTATCTTGTGCATAATTAACACATTATTCAAAAAAAAAAAGTTTTAAATTAGCATCATATTCTCCGGTACAGAAAACTATGAGTGGCAGCCCTGTGCCTTGAAACAGGAAGCATAGGGGTGTGAGCAAGTATGACCTCAAGTTACCCATAACGCACCCATAAGGACGTTTTTTTCTCCCAATTGTCCGTATCTGGAGCATTACACGCTGAAATGGAATCGATTCGAAAAAAAAAAAAACGCAATAAATATCATTCGATTGTATTTAAAAAGGGTTTTAAATTTAATATAACTTCGATTGGGGGAATACAATGACAAGAACTGTGAATTCTTTGCGATTGTGCGATTTTTTTGTCTGTCTTTGCACATTGTCGGATCTTGCGTACAATCGCATCTGTCCTCAATTTCTTATTTGTCCTTTGTATTTGAGCAAAAAGGCAAAAAAGGAAGAATTGGTGAAGACAATTTTCTGTGATTTTCACCCTTTTTGAGGCGTGTGTAGAAAACGTAATCATCTCTGATTCATGGTTGCTCAACAAAGTTTATCTAGTTTTTTTTTAAATAAAATTCTCAACTAGATATAGTTTTTATTGCAGTTTTTTACCCGTTCACCAGAGGGGTTTTTTTCGCCAAGGAGTTTTATCATCTTCATAAATAGGTCTTGTACATATTGGCCAATTACATTTGAAGATGTCGCGCACTCGCACTGCGAGATGTTCAAAAGTTTAGGGTGTTTTGCGGTACGCAATCCGATCAACGTGCCTTAGTCCAGTTTTGGAGACCAAAAGTGGACTAAGACATGCGTAGGTAACGTTCTCAGTATGTTAATAAAAGTATTTATTGTGACTCGTACAGGAAGGTTACAAACTAAACACAGTCAAAAACAAAAGATCAAGTTATATAAAAAAAAACTAACTAAAAATTAAACAGAAACTCCTATACGAGGCCAAAAAGCTCCTATCTCCGCATGACACCCTTTCCTTCGCCTTCCGCTTCCAGTCTGTCCCAGACACCGTTTAAAGATAGTTTATCTAGCTGGAGGACGCACCACACTATACTTGCCGATATGCAGTCTCCACTCCAGGTCTTGTCTGCTCCACTGGGCATCGGAGTAATTATATTCCTGGAAAAATAGCCTTAGAAACAAACATATTCACGAGCACTTCCAAGCCTCCATAACCAAAGAAACACTAAACAAGTCCATCACCATACATTAAATCGATACCTCATTAGCCGGCGTTTAATCCCCTGTTACATAAACGCTAATCTTCAGTTAATCTTTAGTTATGTTGGCTCGTTAATATGCCATAAAAGTTAATAGGTTCGCTGCTTACTTTAGATTATGCGTTATGAGGCTTAGCGGGAGAAATCATCGGCTGGTAGCGAAAGTGTGAAGACGGCTTAAGGATTATGTATGTGATCGGTCGTATAATTGCGACAGGAAGGCTATTTGTTTCGTATTTTAGATGCTTGAGGATCGGGTTTGGAGCCGGTTCTGGGGATGTGGCAAATCTTATGTAACTGTACAGTAGCCATTCTAGCCAATTTGACGTTATTTGGTTATATTATAAGTAACTCGATTCGAACCCACGACCTACATATCGCAAGTAACGGCCAGTACCACTTGGCCACCACTGCTCCTGATTTTTGTGAATTAGTTGTAAATTTCATGTTAGTTTGTAGCAACTCACAATCAGAATCAGCACCCTAATTGCGTAACACACGATCAATCGTAATCTGAATCATTTTGAAGCAAATTGCTAAACCATTGCTTCATAAGTTCGAAAAATTTGTCTGCACAACACGTAAATAACGCAATGAATGTTGTTGAACTGTTAAAATGAAACCGATTCCGATTGATTGTGTGTTGCGCAATTAGGGTGCTGGTAAAGTGTGGCTACCTGGACGGAACGGCGGTAGAGTGTGATGAGCTATGTCGCAAACCATGCTCCACCTCCTATCCTGCCCTCTGTGTCCCAAAACATGCAGTCAAAGTGACCTCTGCGCGGCCACCGACGACGCCGTGGAAGTGGCAAAGTTTTAGGAAAACAACATTTAAAATACAGTCGTGCCAGGGACGCGAAAAAGAAGGACATAGAACGATACTACACAAGTATACATAATACGTTTTTATTCAAAACAGTTTCCAAGTGAATCCAAAGAATTCCTCACTAGAAGCGATCCCATATATAACCGAGGCTATTAATACGATCGTCATATTAATTTTTCAATGAATATTAAATTCTCGCTACTTATTCAACCCAATTTAGAACTGATAGATAGTTTTTATTAATATAAATTAGATTTAGTATTCGTTTTTGTCTAGAGCCAGTGAAAGTAATTAATAATCTTTGTTTTTAAATCGCATATTAATTTAAAAAATTGTGATAAATCATGGATTTTATTAGTAGCTTTTAATAGAAAGTGTTGTTGTTGCACTGCATCTCTTCGTTTGCAAATTAAGTAACAAAGTGACTTTTTCAATTCATGTTGTAGGTACAGACGCCAGCAGATCAAGCTACCCGAAACTGTCAAATTTTCCCAATCAACCTTGAAACTTAATGCTTTAGCGATAAAGTTGAAAATTGTAGTAGCTTGATGTGCTGGCGTCTGTACCTACTTTCTGAGTTTATCTTGGACATTACTGACATCGGTAAAGAGAACATCGTGAGGAAACCTGGACTTTATCGTAAATATAAGACTGAAATCGCCAACCCGTCTTTAGCAGGCGTGGTGATCAATGCTCGTGGCTTCTCTCTACGAGAAGAGGACTTTGCCTGCAAGGGGACAATAAGGCTGGCATTATTTTTCTTTTTTTACCTTGATACATGTAAGGATCTAGTCGTATCAACTACAATTAAGAATGCTTCCGGTTAGTTTCGTGATTAACCAGAAACTTAATTAAGAGGATTAGTGACAGACTTCGTACTAATCTCATTTGAAAACTGCTGCAGGTCAATTCTGTCAAATCAAGATAGAAAATTCATCCCTCTTCTCTTCTACCTTGCCTTTCACCAACTACGTTGGTGTCGGCTTCCAGTCTAACCACATGCAGCTGAATACCAGTATTTTACATGGAGCGACTGCCTATCTGACCTCCACAACCCGGTTACTGGGTTACACGATACCCCCTGCTAAGACTGGTTGACAGAGTTTCGGGCTTCTGACTTCCCGTAACGACTGTCAAAGATCTGTAAATGACAGCCGAGACCAACGGCTTAACGTCATTTCGAGGCACGGGGGTGTCTCTGAGGCTACGTCTTTACATTCTATACAAGGCCAGAACGCAAGGGTGTGAAACTAATCGCGTATGGATTGGAAATCACATTTTTACTAAGGTCTTCCAATCTGTACAAAAGTAGTACGCAAATACTCGCGTATACTTCTTAGTGACCTAACTAACTACCTTATTCCAGTACGCATCGTACTAATTTTCGTAATAATGTACAGGCAAATACTGAAGTTCTTTAAACCTACTAAAGTATTTTTTTTTTCTATATAATCTAGTCGTTTCTGGCACTCGCCGGCCGCCGCCGCGGCATCGCTCGCTACGCTTGCTCGGCTCGTGCGTAGGGGGTCACAGTTTTAACCTAACCTAACCATTTTTTTTCTGTCAGGCGTAAGTGATGTAGTATAGTTTGTGTATAGTGATATAGTATACAAGAGCAGTGCGCAAAATTCGTATATATATTTTAATCGCAGATTTAAAAATAACAATACATAGTATACGCGAGCAGTTTCCTATGGCTGCGTTCTGACCTTGTTTAGAATGGAAAGACGCTCTGAGGCTCCACAACAAGCATCAACACTGCTTAAATCAAACACATTTATTGGCTCGATGTCAAATAAATTGACGGCTCAGTTATATAGTAGATGTTCACCCATCCACGGACCGACCTCGACAGCTGTTACTATTTAGTCCAAACTAATCCCAATAAACCTTAATAAATAAATACCGAAATTGACACTTTCACTCTCAGCCAAATAAAGTAAAAGTAATATGACCTACGGTTTTATTAATCTCGGCTTAAGGTGCCTTAAGACAGACTTAGAAGTGATGTTTAGCATAATTTATTTCGTCATGTCCTCTATTTTTGTTTTGACGTTTGTTAGTGTTCTGCTTTCATCGGAGTTGATCTGTAATTTTATATAAACAGGTGATGATATTATTTTATATTTTGTGTGAATTGTGTTCGTTTGGTTTTCTGGGTGATCCGAGTGTAATATGGATAGTACCTACTTTTCTAATATAGAGATTCTCATCATTCTATTTGAAATCATTGATTTGATTATTACCTTATCTGTATTAGTTCTCATAGTATTCAAGTTCTTAGGCTTGGCAAAGAGAAATGATATTGCCATTTAGGATTAGGAAAGTTTCCTAATTATCACGACGTCTCAAGAGACTTAATGATAATTCGGATAATAATGGTTAATCCCTTTATATAACTGCTATACAATTTCTTAGTAGTCTTACCTAGACTAAGAGAAAAGATTTGATTGTTTGTATCTTTGTTTGTTACACTTTCACGCTAAAACGGCTCAACGGATTTGAATGAAATTTGACACATGGGTAGACCATGATCTAGATTAGGACATAGGATGCTTTGTATTCCAATATTCCTATGGGACCGAGACATATGCGAGATGAAACCGCGGGGCGCAGCTAGTCAATATACTCGTATAAGTAATGTGTTAGTCACCACTACTGAAGATGCTTAATGATCATGAATAATGTAGAGAATAAAGATAATGGTAGTAATCCTTTTGATCAGTGCAGTCAAACTCCATACAAAACATACGAATACAATATCAATAACACAAATCAACAAAAGAGCTAATAGGAAGTGTTCCTGTATAATTTTGCAATAAACGTCAAATTTGTGACTCTGCGCTGACAACTTTATTGCTTCAAGGGATATATCCACCTCCCTCTCTCACTCCATACATTAGATAAGGACAGATAAAATTGCAGTAAAAGGGTAACTATTAGTAAATTTGCACCACGTTAGGGTTAAAGTGGGCGTAACATTATGTCAGTTTTAATAAATCGAGTGGAAGATATAGTTGCCTGATATATTTTTTACTGTGAACCACTTTGTTGGGCACGATCAAGATAAAATATTGTAATGTATTGTGTAGGATCATAAATTCTGTCAATAATTCAATTAATAGGATCATTTATAGTATCATTAATCAAGGATTTGTTTAAATTTGCGAGATACGTTTGTAATTTGTTATAGATGTTTCTAATGACACGAATCTACTACGTGCCTTAATATCGTCAAATATCACATTTTTTGTAAGTTCGTTGACTTTTCAAAACACTATCTACACTGTATTATCAATCAGCTCAGCCTGTCGTAGTGCACTGCTGCCTCTCCAAGGCTGGGCTACAACCCTCTGTTCTCCGCTTTCCGCATCTAGCCTGTCGTAGTCTCTTTTTAAGGACGTCGGTTCATCGACGAGTAGCTAGGGGGCGTCCCAAACTAAGCTTGCCGATACGCGGTGTTCACTCCAGGACTCGTCAGCTCCACAGGCCATCGGTCCTTCGAACAAACATGGCCAGCCACTACAACTTCAGCTTCCTTACTCTGCCATCTATGTCGGTAACTCTGGTTCTTTTCCGGTTTTTTACACTGTACTATGCTGGAGTTATATTAATTTTACAAAACCTTTAATTTACAAATTCTCCGATACTATATTAATTGGCTCTGATTCTTGTTAGAATTTTACCGTCCTTAGTCCAAAAAATTTACTATTTTTCTGATAAGAGTACTTACTGGTTGATTTATTTTATACCGTACCTTACCTACTCCTAATCTTATTAGCTCTGATTTTATCTTGAAATGATATATGATCACGATCAATAACATTTTAATATTTTAATACTTTTTTGGCTAATTAAATAAACAGTATTTAACACAATCCACTAATGAATATCTTTCTTCCGTCTAAATCACACATACGGTATCCTGTTCATGCCCAGGTAAACGAAATAGGACTCAATTTCGAAACGTTTAAGTCCATTATTCCTTAACATTGCAATCTTTAACAGTCACACATAATCCATATTTTTTGGAAATCATAAACAACTGATACTTTATTGGTTAGAGTCGTAAATATCAACCGTTGTATAATACTTTTTTTTAAACAAGTCTAAGTTATAAAGGACAGCGGAGTATTTATTAAAATTGTGAGAGCAGTGGTGGCCCAATGGTAATGGCCGCGACTTTCGGGTTGTAGGTCGTAGGTTCGAACCCAGACGGTGTTTTACTTTTTGTAAATCATTTTGTCATCACCGCTCATAAAACGGTAAAGGAAAACGTCGTAAGGAAACCGGTATGTCCTAGAACCAAACATTCGAAGTCATGTGACAACTACCTATCCGCACTGGGCCCACGTGGTGGATAACGGCCACTCTCTCTCATCGAGAAGAGGCCTATGTCCCAGCAGTGGGAACATTATAGGCTGTTTTGCTACCAGTTTTTTATCATCAGTAGTCACTAGCTTCCTTATAAAGAAGTGATGCAGTTAAGGTTCAACTTATTAAAAATCGTCAGTACTTTCAGTTACATTACAGCCCACATTTTTGAATTAATGTTGTGTGAAACCATTGCCAGTTCTTTTATTACGAGTACAAGAGCTGCCCCATTTTTAAGAAAATTAGCATCTGATACTTTGTTATTACGCTTAATTTCTCTTGTAAAGAGTTAGGACCTGCCTATATCGCCATCAGCTTGTACATTGTACCATCACTTTACATTTCCTATAATTGGTAGGTTGCCGTAAACAGCACCGAACTCATGACCACGGCAGACGGTGTGTCTGTTAGTGTAAATTATGAGAGTTTTATTTCTACATACAGTTCGAAAATATTTCTTAGGAATATCTTTAAAAAAATGTCTCCTTGAATGCAATGCTCTATAATACACAGATACCGATTCCTGGCTTTATTTTTTCCTCAATCGTGAGTCTTGTACTGAAGGAAATCTTAAGAAATAACATACTTAATATCATGCCTTTAATCCCTGAAGGGTTAGGCAGAAGTATACTTACCTATAGTAACTACACCCAAATTTTTAGCAATTATCATATGGAATGTTTTGGTGTAATTTGGTTCAGAAATAAGGTTTGCATAAATCCTTAATGTCTTTAACAAAAACTTGCCTTATAATGCTACTACACAACCCCTCAAACACAAAACCGAAGACACAGCTCCCATCAATGCAAAAACGGACCCAACAACTAACGACAATATCGTCAATGGCGCCGCAGTTTGTGAACAAGGGAATTGGCACCAATATCAACTTTCCCTAATTCTAACGTCACAATGACTTAGCAAAATGTCCCCTAATGATTTATCTAGGCAAACCGGACAGAACCGGACACAGGACATCGTCCCCTCACCTGCTAAGCTGCCGTTAAGCTTTCCGACCACATTTCCCATAAAATAAGATTTGAAACACGCTCCATAAATAATGTTTACCTTATTATTCATTGTTGTAGCTTTGTGTGGAGCAATTTAATTTGACATGGTCGGTGCCGCCCCTTGGTGTGACAAAATGACAGTGTCAACCCTAGGTCTAATTTCGTTGGTAATGTAAATCATTGCGTGATTTTATAGTTTCATGGTGTATATTCCCTTCTTTATAAAAAGTTCACTCCTAGTTACCTTAATGTTAGTAATAGCTTAATATTAAATTAAATTAAAGGCGTTCCAAAACAAGTCAAAAGATCCGTAATACGTTATCAATCAGAATTTTAATAATTTTGAAGGATATTGATTATCCATTTCTTCATATGTTCGAAAAATTTGCTTGCTCAACAACGTAAATAACGCAATGAACTTTGTTGAACTGTCAAAATGAAAGCCATTGTTAGTGTGTCACGCAATTACCCTACAGCACCCTAATTGCGTAACACACAATCAATCGGAAGCGGTTTCATTTTGACAGTTCAACAACAGTCATTGCGTTATTTACGTGTGGAGCAGACAAATTTTTCGAACTTATGAAGTAATGGATTAGCAATTTGCTTCAAAATGATTCAGATTACGATTGATTGTGTGTTACGCAATTAGGGTGCAGAGTGAACTTACTCAATGTCAGTGACTGACAATTTTTGATTTTTCTTGAAAAACCTACTTTGTTGTTTCAAAATAAAATCTCTACTGTTGTGTCTAAATCCTCATTATGCTGAACTAATTCACGTATCCCTCTAGTTTATATCACCCACGTGTTGAGGGTCCTTGCTTAAACTACCAACAGACTCATATTTAAAAACGCGACATAATATTATCTACATAACACTAAAAAATGAAAAGTCACCGCTCACAGTTCCCACGTCACGCTAGCTCGTTCGGGAGCAAGGCAGGGATATAAAAATGCCTCCGACCATCCTTGTACATTAATAAAACCTTTAATAAAATGGAGTTCGATCACTTTGCGATGCGCGAGCGCTGGTGGCCGTAGTACCTATATGGAATATTTTCAGATCAAAATTAGGTTACTTGAGTTTAATTTTATTCAAATATGAAAAATATTCCAGAAATGCTTTATGCGGTTTTTAAGAGCATATCAAGGTCTCAGGTTGTACCTTCAGTAATAGATTTTCCACAAATTAAATAGAACTTTCTACTATATATTTATATCCGTCACCTCACACATCAGGTCCAGTTAAAAACCAGCGTCAGGCACTAGTTGTCTGGCATTTTTGCTGAGCTGGGCCTTTTTGGCGCAGCCGTGAGGCACACTTCCCTGCTAATTTCTCACATCGGACTTTACACTTTATATTTGATGTTTATTTTTATTATTATAGGCTTTTATAGGAACTCGGTAATTAAACGACATAACCGCATCGAGTTTGGGCTCGTATGATTCATCTTGACGAGTATTTTGGTGCTAGGAAAAAAAAAATGTAAAAAGTGGTTTAGTGGTTTTGGCTTTAGTGGTTGGTTAATCTAAACCTGATAAGAAAAATACCATTATATAGGTATCTACTAATTAAAAGCGTGTTACATTGTGATTGCAAAAGAAAAATAATGAAGGTGTAATATGCTAAATGTTCTTTAATGTTCCATCATTTATTTATTAGGTGCCTATTAATATAATGGTATTTTTCTTAGCAGGTTTAAATTATTATTTTTAACTTTTTAGTTCTTTTTATTAACAAGTAATAAAAACTTGTTTTTAAAAAGCTCTTTTTTTCTTTTAATTTTTTGTTTTTATCTGATGTATGTATCTGTTGTATTGTGTGTCTTTTAGTCTGCGCTAAATAAATGACTTTTCTTTTTTTTCTTTTATCTAAATAATGTAGGTATTGGTTTATAATGGTTAGATACAATAAAGCGTAAGTATGGAACTCTCTGCCGGCGTCTCTGTTCCCTTCCACATTTAACCCTTCAAAGCAAGAGTGAAAAGGTATCTTTTGGACATGCTCGTTCCATCATGGACTTCATCCATCGCTTTTCATCCAGCGTGACCGAGATGAAGAGCAGGCGCATTTAACAATTAAAAAAAAAGCTTATTTGTATTGTTTTATATTCATTACCTCACAGGCCAATCCCATCAGGTACTTTTACCTAGGCCACATTGGTGGTTCTGGTTAGTGACATTAATGATCGACAGAGAATTAAATTATCTTAAAACCATACATTTACTGCACTTCATACTCGATATATTCAGAAATATCATTCCTCACACATTTAAAAAAGAAAAAAAGCCTGCATTAAAAATATATTCATCTGAGATAACACTTTATAATGACGTGGGTCAGTTCGGGCGGCTAGAACAAACAAAATCGTACTCGCGCCATGGTTTTTTTCACCTTTTCATTCAAATGAAAGGAATGATGTCTTGTGGTTTCATTCACTCATACAATAAACCTGTGTATGCAAGCGAGAAGGAAGAGGGATTGGAAGCCAGGTAGGTGCCGTAACGTCTGCTACGGCAGACAGAATGGCACCAGCATTTGGATTTAAATTCTGAAATATTTTTTTTTTGTTATCTATGATATTATTAATAGGATTGTTGTATAAGTGTTTTGATTGAAATGTGTTTTGGAAATATTTAGTTTTTAGCAGAAACAACATTGTTTTAAGTACGTGTACTTACGACGAAGACTTAGGATGAAGATGGCGGTACGAGTTTGACTCCTACCGTCGGGAATGGCCCGGCACTTGCAAAAGACAGAATAGGCTATTTTCCTAAAAAAATCGAATTAGTCCGTCAGTTAGATTATTAAAAAATATTGAACCCGCATTTTTTCTTTTGACAATTATATAAAAAAAGATGAATATATCGCCCGTTAAGTTCCGCGTGACGTCACGACCCCCCACTCCCAAATTTTGACGCGCTTTATCTTTATAATTTTTTGTTTGATTGACAAAAGAAAAAATACGTGTCCATTATTTTTCGATAATCTAACTGACGGACTAAATATAATTATTATTTTTTACCCAGGCAACTACCCTATTATGTGGAAAAGGGAGAGGGAGGCCTTTGCCCATCAATACAGGCTAGCTAGATTAGATTAGGTATACTTACATGCACATGTCTTGGCGTTGGTATTACTTTTTAACCGACTTCTAAAAAAGGAGGAGGTTCTCAATTCGGATGCTTGTATTTTTTTTTTATGTTTGTTCGCGCATTACTTCGTCGCTTGCCAACCGATTTGAAAAATTCTTTTTTTGTTGGAAAGGGCATACTTCCCAAATAGTCCCATAGAAATTTCATCAAAAACGGTTCAGTAGTTTGGTTTTTAAACCAAAATTACTGGTAAAAATTACAGCTAAAAAGTGAAAAAAAATCCTATAAAAAGAAAAAAATAACCTTGAAATTATGACCCTACGTAAGTACGTATGAAATTTTTTGATTAAATGTTGTCCTGTCGGGGGACCGCTCTAATTATTAGCCTAACGTTCTGTTAAAGTTTAAAATAGTAGCGGTCCCCCGACAGGACAATATTTAATCAAAAAATTTCATACGTACTTACGTAGGGTCATAATTTCAAGGTTATTTTTTTCTTTTTATAGGATTTTTCGTAGTCGGGGGTTTTTTAAATTTTTAATTTAATTTTTTATTTCATGCTTTTTGTAGGGACTCCTTATTATTTCTTTTCTTTTATTTTCTTGCGTTTTAAGATTCAGGTAATCTGGTATTTAATCAGGTTTTTTGTAATTCGCCATTTTGTGGTGGTGGCCACCTTGGATTTGAAATTTGTCATAGTGTATATAGTATTCTACTAGTCAAGCCCTTTCATTTGATACCCATATTGAGGGAGTTGTGAAAAAAAATGTAATTTGCCATTTTGTGGTGGCGGCCATCTTGGATTTGAAATTTGTCATAGTGTATAGTATTCTACTAGTCAAGCCCTTTCATTTGATACCCATATTGAGGGAGTTGTGAATAAAAAAATGTAATTTGCCATTTTGTGGTGGCGGCCATCTTGGATTTGAAATTTGTCATAGTGTATAGTATTCTACTAGTCAAGCCCTTTCATTTGATACCCATATTGAGGGAGTTGTGAAAAAATATGTAATCCGCCATTTTGTAGCGGCGGCCATCTTGGACCGATTTTCATCAAACATAGCTAAGAACACTCCCGACAAATTCACCTTTCAAACAAAAAAAACAAAATTAAAATCGGTTGATCCGTTCGGGAGCTACGATGCCACAGACAGACATACACACACACACACACACACACACACACACACACACACACACACACACACAGACACGTCAAACTTATAACACCCCGTCGTTTTTGCGTCGGGGGTTAAAATAAAAACTTTTTTGCAAAAAAATACAACCGACTTCCAAAAACGACACTACAAAGTGAAAAATAACTTTGATTTCGGAAGTCGGTGGCAAACAACGAAAATGCGAACCCAACGACACCGACTTCCGAAATTAAAGTTATTTTTCACTTTGTAGTGTCGTTTTTGGAAGTCGGTTGTATTTTTTTGCAAAAAAGTTTTTGTTTTTTTTTTTTCAGATTTAGGAACTTGATGCCTGTTAGTGCTATTACTAGTCCAAGCACATGGTGAACTGTGACTCTGTAGCATCTACGTCAAAGAGGTAAGACGACCTTAAGCTTAGAGAATGCTTCTAGAGTTAGCTTTGGATGAGCAGAGTAAGAAAAACGGTCTTTTCCAAGTTTCCTTAGAAACAGTGTGCATCATTAAACCCCAAAGCACAAGAGAAGTACAAAATTGAATTAATCATTAATCATCTAAATACACCAACCAATATTAGTAACATTACCCATGCATGACTGCAACTGTCACTAAACGTGGCTTCAATAACCAAAACGGTGACATCCTAAAGTAATACAATCGTAATCAAATGAAATTACAAATTAAATGGCGGCCGTGATGTCACGCACCATATGTCACTGTTTGCCTTTGATACAATCACACAAATGTCTATTTTCGTATCAATAATATGAATCCAACATTCAATACTCTTATGAATGTATTAATAATATACTAGCAGTAATTTATTTCTATGTAAAATAAATATATAGGAATAGGATATATGTCGCCATTGTGGGCGATGAATATTCTATTTTTAGACTTATATGTCGTAAAATAGACAACCAGAGCGAGGTTGATTTCGTTGATAATAATGAAAGGGAAAATTATTGAAATTGTGTATGACAAATTATTTTATTCGAAAAAATTGTGCGTTATCCAATGAAATACCTTTGTAGAAGACTATTGGTACCTATATAGATAATATGACTAGAAATGAATCTATCTAATCTAACGAATCTATCAATTCTATCTAGAAAATTTTCTAACTCAAAATGTATCCTTTATATTCCCAAGACCTACAAACGATCAAATTGAAATAACACACGAACAACGTTTGCCATAATAGGCTCCATTCAGCAAATCAAAGCTGTATGAGTGGCGTTTAAAGCCAAGTGGCTTTCCATATAGGCTTTTGATCTATATGGAAAATCTATGGGGTATTTGAAACAAGCTCCCCTTCCCGGAACATAAGGGCTCTTGAGGTTTGGTGTCCAGTCACTTAGAAGTCGCTGGACCGATTGTAAAGGTGTAAACTTCAAAGGCTAGTGGTTTTTTTATAAGCAATTAAGGTACGAGTTTGTTAGGGTCGATGATTTTACTTGCATGGACATTATAATTTTGAATAATGACCAAATCATGATAAGCTTACTTGAAGTTCATTTTGACTATGAGTGATTATAAGAACCCTATATTGAATTCTAAAAAAAAATGTTAAACAGTGTCAACTATTGAAACATTTTATTATTTACTAAAACTTGTGCCATCCAAACCTATTATGAATAATATAAAAAGAGCAATATTTTTTATTCAAGATTAAGACGGAACACAACATTCCAACCTCACAAGAAACTTCCCTATTCCCTATAATACCTACAATTTAGATGCTTCGAAGGTCAGAAAGTCATCTACATACACGCCGAACAATTTTCTGTTACATTCACATGATGCTTCCTAATGTCCTTCACCATTCAGGGCGACCCTCAATTCCTTAAGTCCATAACAATCGGTTACTAAATGCACAATGGCACCCACGTTCCTTGTTATAACCTGTCGAACAAGTAACATTGGATTTTTTCGAAACCTGCTCATACCCTGTCGCAGTATCCACCTCTCTCTTTCTTTTAAGAGAATTTAGAAGAGGATGGTAGATATAACTCGTTTCCTAATCTTTGCCGCGGGCAGTTTGGTTAGGATCTGACACGGTCCGACGCCTATCTTTAAGGGGGTGACCAGACATTGATAAATATGATAAGCACCCTTTTACGCATAACGTTGTTTTCTTAATAAACTTGATTTTGTTGTGTGGAGGTATTATTAGAAGTCAAAGTTTGCTTAGTGACGGTAACAAAGGATTATTGTTATGCCAAAATGTGAAGCATTGTGTTCCATCTTCAAGGTCTCAGTCATACAGGATAAAAATATTTAGATATAAATTCCCACCAAATTATAATAAAAAAGGGGATAACTGACTTACCGGACATATCAACCAAACTCCCGAAGTTACTGCAGCCGTAACTATTACAAAAAAAGTTAGGAATATAGAAAACGATTATTAAAACGCAATCAATTACAATTGATATGAAGACTGAACTAACACCTTACCTATTAAACACCGACACGACCATAACAAAGCAGATTACAATATCGTTTTACATGGACAAAAAACGTAAGGTGTAACACATTGTGAGCAATGTAATGTTCGGATAACATTACTTATGCGACTGGTGGGCGTGAACCGGATGTGTATGATAATATAGATATGAACAAGGGAGTTTCACACCCTGCGATTGAATTTAATGCCGATTTTGAGACGGTATTTTTGACATTATCAGTTGTACGAAGGTGCAGGATCTTTTTCATGTTTGATTTCTTTATACGTAGTTTTATTGAAGGATGGTTGGCACTAATGGAAATAAGCATAAACGTAGTAAGGTACATGTATATATAACTGGATGATATGCTTTTTTTCTTTCTCTTTCCTTACAGTGCCATTAATAATCCAATCCGTGGCCAATCTCAACGGGAATTAGCCAGGTTTGCAGGAGATATTATAGTGCACAAGTGTGTGCACTATAATATATACTCTATTATAACAGACACAGGTGCACTTTCTATTCCTTTACTTTCTTAGTCCGATGGGACGGCAATCCGACAAGACCGGGGAGAGATCAGGCGTATGACCAACGGCTTTACATGGTTTCCGAGGCACGGGGGTATCACACCACCAGCTCCCAAACTCCGGGCTGCTACTGAGAAATTCCTAATGGAAAACCCTAATAATACCTACTTTGCCCGACCTGGGAATCGAATCTAGGACCCCATGCACAGGAGTCGCGCTTGCGACCACGAGACCATTAACGGTAATTTCAACAAGGAATCTAATCCATACTATATCCAAAAGACCGTCCACTCGACTCAAACAATTTCCAAAAACATCCACAATACATATGGGCCAAATAAAATCGATACAAAGGACTTTTGTAGTACATTATATGACGGATATATTTCTGGCCGATGATGAATGAACGTCAGTATGGCGGTCAGGCCAGACTCGCTGGAACCGACCATTCACTAACAAATGACAAAAAAACTAAACATTATTTATCTATACCGATTTTGTCGTGTGTATATTAAAATACAAATGTAACAATGGAGAGGTATTGTTGGAAACAGCGGGTATGGGCTGAGGATTTCGAAGGTTCTGTATCCTGATTTCATTCCTATTCTTGCATTTTATAATACTATATCATAAGAACTAATATTTATTATGATTCTAATTTGTAGAATATGGCATATATATATATATATATATGGCAAGAGAGTAGTAAGAATTAATTGCTAATTAGAGACCCGGATTCAGTAGTGGTCTTGACATGGGCAGAATTGACCATTTAAATGATACCTACTTGGACCTCTAACACTTAGTTATGATTGCAATGTCCCTTTGCCTTTTCCCTGTGCCTTTCCGCTACCATCATTATTTATCACCTATCCTTATTCCAATTTATTTGGAACTGGTGCAACATGTCCTTTTCTTCCATACTTCACAATAACTTGCATTATCTAATCATATTTTTATTAGAACCTTTACTCACAGAACCCCAAAGATGTGAGGGAATTTGTTTTCACCGCCATCGCTGCCCACAATAGCCGGTGGGGCGGAGCGGGTAAAAAATCATCAATGAACGAGCAACAATACCTTCCTCAGAAATTCTGGATTTACACCATACATGGACTGGCGTGAAATTTGCTCTTTCTCGGTACCCACTCTCTCATTACATTCAAGACAAATACTATACGTGTAACAGTAGCAGCCGAAAACCTTTGTGGAATATTCCATTGTCAGATGAGATGAGTCTTGAAATTGAAATTTAATGGAAATATCAAATGAAACTGACACAAGAGCGGGTTCTTTGGCCGATGTTTAGCCAATAATGGCGTTTGTTGCTTGAAAATGTATTGTGAGTTAAATTAAACTTTGTGTTGCTATAATGCTGTCTCGATTTTAATGCGTTTCATATCATTTGAATTGTTAACGAAAATTATATTAGAATTTTGTTACTTTGTTAACTTTGGTTGGAGATATACAATATTCTGAAGAACTGGGAGAAATGAAACGGATATTATTTTCTTTGTGATTTTTCAAGAAATTGAATATAAAATGTTTAGGGGGTAATCACAGTTAACTATTCTGTTGCTTAGTTTATTGACCAAAAGCGATATGTCACGTAAACATATCGCTTTTGGTCAATAAACTAAGCAACAGAATACCTAACTGTGATTACCTAATGAAGTTAGATTACTAAATTGTTTTTACTAAACATAGATTAACTAAAACTAGCACGTCATTTCTTATAAACAGTATCCGCTTTTATAACAAGTTGCCAATGCAGGTTACAGAACTTAGCGATGGAAAGTTCAAAATCCCCATCAAACGTGTCCTTATCAAAAAAGCATATTATATGATTAAAGACTACTTTGAAGACAAGGTAGTTTGGCAATAATTTCTTCTGCACATGTGGCTTCCCTGGCACCTCATTAACGGCGTAACTACGTAAATGTCTATTAACTGCTCTCAAATTACGATGTTTATTTATTTTTTACATATTTCTTTGACATAATCTTTTTATTATTTAACATTATATACAGACAATTCTAGTTTCAACTCTTTATTAGTGGTTGTAATGGCAGTCGGTCGGTTTATGTGAAATAAAATATTTTGATTTTGAAGAACAGCTAACTATGATGCACTTTTACACCATGATGGTGTTGTGGAAACAATATTTATTTATTAAACACTTTACACCACACCACATGATTCTATTGTCCAAGAGTGGACAACTGTAGACTATGGATTGCATAAGTTGGTCGTTTCACCTGTCATTTTACGAGTATGTGTGGGTCATTTAGCATATTGGTCATTAAGCGTATTGGTCATTAAGCGTGTTGGTCATTTAGCGATTGGCCATTTCGCGTATTTATGACGGTAACCATCATTGGTCATAATGCGAATTAGACGTAAAGGTTACGAAAAGGACAAACATATTTGGAACTAGTGTACAGTCAGTCTTATCGATCTCTGACAACCTTTGAATATTATTTATTAGGAACAAGTATTTATAAGGAACAAGTTCAATAAAATGTATCTAAAATTATCGTTTATAATATATTGAATTTACATCATTTTATGCAATAACAGATGTAACGATAAAGTTGGTTAGCATTCTACAAGTGTTAACACCTTCACCACGTTCGATTCGGAAGAAGCCGTTTTCACCAAAAGATTCACCTTGGGAATCTTTCAGAATCCAATATGGCATTCCTTTCTCTGTAATAAAAAAATATTAAGTACTCAGTTACTATTTTCTTAGGTGTCATGGCTCTTCCTAATGGGGCAGTTATATATGCAGGTTCATAGTTGTGTTCACCTTCGGCAGTAGCCGTGAAATTCTTTTTCTACCCATTTTATATTACAATCCCAACCCTTTCGGCAAGATACTTAAAATATATACTAACACCACAACACATTTACACGCTAATATATACAATCCCAATCACACACACACCCTTACACCCCCCTCATTCACACGCTCACCCTCACATACACACCTACAGATCCACACACACCCTTACCCCCACATGCATGCACTCATAATAAACTTCGTTTAATAAATAAATTCCTTCACTCTTAGTTTAAATCTTTGATAAAATAATTTAGTTATACTTTCAAATTGTTTGCCAGGATTTTGTTAACACACTTTTTAGTAAAAGGTTTTTGTATCACAGTGACAGCAGAACACTGACTCCCAAGATACAGGATCTCCTAGTTTGGGAGTCAGGGTTACTCTATCTGTATTACCTTTAATTCACTGATCATGTGACCTAGTCTTTAAACAATGTTGAAGGTTTTCGTATAAATAAAGATTTTTATTATTATGTTTTTTTAAATTTATTTTCTCAGATTCCTAGAACCTGGTATTTATTATTATCATTTACGATGGGCCCACGATGTTTGAACTCCTTGCCGAGAGAATAGAATGCGTTAGGAAGATGACGAAATGTTGATGTACTATTACAACATCCCTGCCTACAGCTTTGGGGGATACAGACGTTATGTTATGCATAATAGTACTTACCATCGGTTCCATATCCAACCAGCAGAACAGCATGTGTAATGGGATAATCCTTCCTACATTTTTCATCGGTAAGCACGCCATTCTTGTAATAGTTTAAGGAATATGGAACAATACCTAAACAAATATATATATTCATTAGTAAAGCACTGTTCTTTAAGTTGATTGAACCGTTTCAATCAACTTTATATTGAAATGTTTGACGGAGACAAAGACTTTGACCTGATATGAAACATATATGTAATTTATATAGTGAACAATAGTTATATAAAATCCTATCAAATGGTTTTTGCAGTATCGTCAATCAATTGACTTTCCGATATTATCGCACTGTTGTAACATACAATTATGTTAATAGTAGTGTGTTACTGATATTACATAATTATGTATTGAGTTTGAACATAGTTAAATCAGCAACCGATGACCTTGTGAAGGCCGCAAGAATCCGCTGGATATGGGAAGCACAGAACTCTTCGAAGTGGAGGTGCTTGGGGGAGGCCTATGTGCAGCAGTGGACATCTTTCGGCTGAAATTATGATGATGATGATAACTCACCAACAGATAAAGGTCCATTTAGGAATAGCAGTTGCTTGAGTTTTTCTGCTGAAGTAATATTGAACGAGTAGCAATCCGCAATTTGGACTATGACTTTGTTCACATCGAATTTGCACATTGGTTGAACTCCATTCATACTTGCATATGAATAATCAGCTTCGGCTTGAAGACCGCCATTGTCAATAAGCCACCTGGGGGAAACACACTCTTATAGAAGGTCAATATCAGACGAAAGGTAAATTATCATGCCTTCTATTATCATGGTACGAGTACCTTCTGCCATGCATGCGCTAGTTGTTAACTGTCTCCTATACGACCCACTCCGAATGAAGTGGTGAAGACCCGAAGAGTTTGGTATATTGGACATCGATAGGATGAATTTTATTTTGTTTTATCGTTTTTTACAACTATCCCGTAGGTAACAACAAAACAACGGCCAAAATTCTGCATTGCGTTATTTAAACGCAATGCAGAATTTTGGCCGATTGAAGGAATAGGGGGAGGCCTCTATTCTCCCTATCGGTCAATATTCTGCATTGCGTTATTTACGTTATTGAGCAAACGAATTTTTCAAACATATGTAGGTCTATGAAAGCAATGGATTACCAATGCATGAATAAATGCATTCTATTCTATGCTATGATATTCTAATGTCTTTTAAAATTCCTCGGATTTTGATTGAAAGGGTGTTACGCAATTAGCATGATCGAACTTATGGTTAACCTGATCTAAGTCTCCATACAGCAATAATCAATCATTCCTATTCCAACCAGGAAATGTTTATTTATTAAGCTTATAAAGAATTTTAAGTCCTATATTACCGCAAAGGCGCAGCAAGATCTCCACCTGCACATCCATTCGCCGTTCTATCACAGTCAACAATTTGTTGTTTAGATAACTCTATCAGCTTTTTGTACTTAATGGCGTACTGGCCTTCTACGTTACCTGCAACAAATATTTGACATAAGATTTAAAATTTTAAATATGCTTTTGTATATTGTTTATCTGGACTATTATGCGAGTTTAACTCATTATATTAATTGGTTGGTTTTATGCCTTACTTTTTACTGAAACATTATTGTTTAACGTTTAACATTTACCTACCAGTTACACTGAATGCATAGCAGCTGTTGCAGCGACCCTGTTTCCTTGGTGGAGTGACCGCGTGATGCTCTCGCCAATCAAACGACTTTGGCGCGTTAACGTAGGGTATGTCTGCATCGGTCAGTATCTTGCAAAATAACGATCTTTCGATGAGGTGTTCTCGACTCCTTAGACCGGTGTGTAAACTCAAAAACTCTTCGATATTCAGGTCCATAAATTGCGTTATCCCTGAAACCATATATTCACAATATGAGCAACCATATACAGGTACCAGAATTTCTTCTTGGTATACACTAGGATTCAATTGCGTTCAAAATTATTAAACTGCAAAATGAGTCTGTTGTCATTTCAAAAGTAGCCACAGACACAGACTATAAAACGTATATTGCAAACATAAAAATAAAAAAAATTAAATCGTGTTACCGAAAGTTGTATGATCACTCTCTTCGTTCATTTGAATGGCTCTTCTCAAATTGTCCTTAAATATCGCGAACCTAGCTTGCTTTTCTTCTTCATTGGCATAGTATTTGTTGTGTTCTTCTATGAAGATTTCGAAGTGTTGTTCAGCATTTTCAAGATCAAACGGTGCCTTGGACCAAACAACTTGTGTGAAGCAAAATGCAAACAGAAATAATACCAACATTGTCATCGTTAATAGATTGTTTTCGAAAGTAATCATTAGGAGACACACTAGCCCTTTTATACTAAAACAAAATTGATGGGTAATAAGAATTATCAATATTGTTATATTTGATTTACAGTTCTACTGGAATGCTAAATATTTTTTTAGAGCTTAATTTGGCACGTGTATAACTTTACCGATTCACGCAACTATACCCACCATTTTAAAAATTATAACCACTTTCTATGTAGAATATGTTAATAAATAAATACTGACTTACGATGATGGTGCCTATGCATTCCACAACTTTCCTTGATAAATCCTTTACTGTACAGGCCGCTCGTTTGTGGAATGCATTGCCAGTTGAAATAAAACGCGCGCAATCGTTACAGGTGTTCAAAAGACTTGTAAAGGAGCACTACTTTTCGTAGTGATCTTGTTGTCCTAACTGCAATCATCTACAGTCTTCTTTTATTTTTCGTTGCTTGTATACATAGTATGTATGTACTTATGTATCTATAATTTTTTATATGTATATATTTGTGTATCTACAAGTATGTTAGTGTATTGTATACATAATATTTGCACCAACGATAGTCCCATTTTATGTCCCGGAAAATCACTGTCCATTCTAAGGTTGCCTGGAAGAGATCGCAGTAATGCGATAACGCCGCCCATTGTATATTTTGTAGTGTTTCATGTATTTTTTTATGCTATGTGTTTTTGTGGTGTACAATAAAGTATATATAAATAAATAAATGAGTATCCCATTCATTATCGGCTTCAAATAACTTGAAAATCTTCGGTAGTTTTCCGGCACTGTAAACAAGATCACCGTAAAATAATTAAGATACCTAATCTTAATTATTTTACGGTGAAGCATTTGATACAATAAAACAGCACTAATTCGTTTTTTTAAGTCTGTCGATCTGAAATAACAGGTAATTTGAATGGAAATTAATTTACCATTGTAGGTGACAGAAGCCTAGAGCTTGCATTAAGCACATATTTGTATCCAGGTGCGTTAAAATCACTGATGGTTCCAAAGGTATCCATTTTTGGACCTACTCTATTTCTAGTCAGTAAGATTTATAAGCGTTCAGATAACATTTTTATTTAATTATCTACTGATTTGATTATTTAAAATCAGGTGAGCAGACATCAAAAACATATTACGGATAGATACCACAAACAAACTGTTTTTTTTTTCTCTTATTAATCGTTTCAGACACGTGTCATGTTAAAATAGCACGCAAAAATAGACGCAATTACTGATAACCACATAACTTGAATTTTATGTGTGTTTCATATGGTACTCGTGAAATTCTTGATGGTATAAAAACTAGCAATATGTTGGTATAATATTGAATTCAGTCAGAATGTCACCAATATTGTTATTGTTCTTTTCGTGTTGCGTTGCGCTCGCGGCTGCTTGGTCAGCTAAACCGTATGATCTCGAAGATGTTGAGATACATTTTGAGCGCTTCATAGAGGAACATAACAAACAGTACAGTGAAAAGGAGAAGCGAGTCAGATTCGAAATATTCAAAGAAAATTTGGAAAGTGTCAACCATTTGAACGAGAAAAGCGATCATGCTGTTTTTGGTAATGATAAATTAATTATAATTCTTTTACTGACTCATAATTTTGTTTTCAGGATAAATGTTTGTTGTTACTGTCACTATTTTTGCTTTTTTGCATTTGCTTGTTATTTATTTCAAGCATAACGTGATAAGACAGATCTTGGCTTGCAAAATTTTGATATGATTGCTGATACACGAATCCCAAACTTAAGCAGTACCTATTACTCAGACGTAGTATTTTGCATTGTTCCTACTTTTTATTAACGAATCAATCCTACTTCCTATCCTACTAATATTATAAACGCGAAAGTTTGTATGGATGGATGGATGTTTGTTACTCTTTCACGCAAAAACTACTGAACGGATTTTGATGGAACTTAACAGTATCATCATCTGCCTAGCCTTTTCCCAACTATATTGGGGTCGGCTTCCAATCTAACCGGATGCAGCTGAATACCAGTGTTTTACATGGAGCGACTGCCTATCTGACCTCCACAACCCAGTTATTGGGTAACACCAAAGGTTACCCAATAACTAAGTAAGTAAGCCTGGTTGTCAGACTTTCGGGCTTCTGACTACCCGTAACGACTGTCAAAGATCCACGAATGACAGCCGGGACCAACGGCTTAACGTGCTTTCCGAGGCACGGAGGGGTCTCGGTATGTAAAGATGGTCACCCATCCACAGACCAACCGCGGCAAGCGTAGCTTAACCTGACAGATCGACCTGTGCGGCTGTTATTATAGCAGTAATATATACCAATAGATACTTTTTATCCCGATATTCCGACGAGACCGATAATTATACGGGTGCAACCGCGGGGCGCTGCTAGTAACTTAATAATTTCATTGCAGGTATAACAAAATTCATGGATTTGACCCAAGAAGAGTTTTTAAGGACTTACACTGGCTTGAGGAGATCCTCCAATGACGATAATTTTCCGGTTTTTCAACCCGACTGTGAACTGTTGACTGATAGTGACATCACCGATGTAGATGCTCCAGCGTCGTTCGACTGGCGGGAACGTGGTGTCGTCACTCGTGTGAAGAACCAATCGCATCAGTGTGGAAGCTGTTATGCCTTTGCTGCAATTGGTTTGTATGCGTTAGATTATTAAATAGAGCCCAAAAAGGCAAAACAAGGATGTAATCAGCAGCGACAGCGATAGCACTAGGAAGTGGTGAAGGGCGGGTGTTTTTGGGGGACTGTCTTTTGTAATTTTGACGTTTGAAAAGTGCGGATTCTCAGCCTACTTTGAATAAATGACTTTTGACTTTGATTTTTGATAATATTTGTTGATTTTTTTTTTTTTTTTGAGGGTGGGAAATCAAAACCCACCCGTGTTCCTTCCTTAGCCCAATATTTGTTGACTTGGGTTATATTTCGATCATCTGCTCCCTTTTATCAGACTGCACATTCTTATTTCAATTCCATGTAGGTGTAGGATTACCTACACCTACCTGTATTAATATACAGTTTCACCTTCAGAGTAGAGTCCACTGGCTGACTCACTGACAATTTCTTACCTTACCTGAACCAAAAAATGAAATGTGTTCACGACGTGCTATTTTCTTTAATACCTACTACCAATTTTTCTATTTCTAAAAAATACCTTCTTACATATGCACAATCTGTTTCATGGATTCAGTATAAATGATCCTGGACTGCGTTGAAATTTTTCGTTGGTTTTTTCCAAAAAAAAAGCAAAACAAACAGCTGTTTCCTACAAAAGTGCAGTACCAACGCTGTGAAAATGTATGGAACAGCAATTTTTTTTTATATCTCCTTTCCTGTATAATGCTGCTAAGAGTAACATTTTCTCTTTATCTTTCAGGAAACATTGAGGGTCAGTACGCCTTGAAGTATAATAAGCTACAGGAATTTTCTGAACAGCAGCTGGTTGACTGCGGTCATATGTTAGGGTGTGGTGGCGGATTAGCATCCCAGTCGTTTAGGTAATTGGGGACTTTTTTATTTATCTTTATCGTTTACAAGACTAAAGCTTTAGAAAATATCATTGTGAAACTTCAATTCTCTTTTCTAAGTATTTTCAAAAGTAACAGAAAATAGTCATATTGAATTAAAATGATTTGTCATCGACTTTTACAAAAACATTACAGACAGGTTTGAACTCCGTCTTAAACGAATGGCAGTTGTGCCGATGCCAGTCGGTAAGATAATGGATCGGACGTTTATATTCAGAAATTGAATTACAGTTTCCTTTTTCAGGGAGCTCATTACAATGGGTGGAGCAGTGTCCGAAGAGGATTATCCATACAAGGCAGTTCATGGTCCTTGCAACTTTGACAAAAGCAAAGTGAAGGTCAAACTGTCCAACTGTTATAGCTATAATATGACTTCCCAAGAGAAGGTGAAGCAACTGCTGTACCAAACTGGACCTCTCGCTATTGGTAATTAAGGTTTATAATATCTTAACAATGAAAAATTTTGAATTTTATCGGTATTGGTAGGCACCATATTCAAATAGGTCAGTTATTAAAATGAACCCCTGTGGACCACATTAAAACGCTTTTTTGAAAACATGTCCTTACAGGCATCGCTTCTCAAGAGGTTCGGAAATATGTGAAAGGTATAATCAGCGATGAGTTCTGCGGGAACTATGACGTCATCCACGCTGTGCTGCTTGTTGGATACGGAACTGGTATGATTATCGTTTATTTAAGAATTGTATTACTATCAAGCAAGCCAGGCCAGATGCAGTGGTTGCCCAGTGATAACAGCCCCGAAAAACGTAGATCTTGGATGAGAACTCCGGCAGGCTGCATTTTACTTTGTGTAACCATAGCTCTCAACACGGTGAAGGAAAACATAGTGAGGAAACTGGCATGTTCTACAACCAAAAATTTGAAGACATGTGACATCCAACACTTCAAGCTCTTTTAGCTTTATTTTTTTTAGATATATTCGATGATATATAGATAGATTCGATGTTAGGCCCTGTATATGTAGTGCTACTAGGTACTTCCCTGCACGAGCTCCTTAACAAAGAGCTGTTTGTTTTAACAAAAAACAGCAACACAGTAGTCCATGAAAATTCAAATATTTATAATGAAACAATGCCCTTTAGGTACTAAGCGTTGCTTAAAGTTAAGCCAAACTTAATCGCCAAAAATGTATGACCCAAGAAATGTCCTATACACCGGCGATTGAGCAATTGCACTCAAAAAATCAATAAATATAATCATCAGAATCGTTGAGCGCTTACAAGGAGACTGCTTCATCACTTTAATTTAGCAACAGGCTTTTATAAGTAAAAGGTTAACTACTCGTACATATTTCAGAGAATGGAAAGGATTATTGGATCGTGAAGAATTCTTGGGGAGAAGATTTTGGTGAAGACGGATACTTCAGAATGCAGAGAGGTGAAAACGCTGTTTCGTGTAAAATGTTAAATGACAAAATGGCGATGTCAGTCATTTTGTAATTAGAAATAACGAACACCATAACCCTGTCTTTGTTTTCGCACAATCGGGTAAAAATATTAATAAAGTTTTAGCTGAATATTTATGCTTGTTGTTTTCAATACATTCTGGTAATTCTAATCCTTACAATCTATTATTTACTTTAATATAACCTTAAGGTGCACTTTGTGTCTCGTACCCGCAAGCGCGACTGTTGTTCGATTGCTAGGTCAGGCATGGGTTTTGCCTGCCAGGGTAGCGGGATCGTCCGAAAGGGTTACCGCTGCCCTGGAACATAAAGAGCTAAGGAAGGAACACGGGTGGGTTTTAGTCAGTAAGAGTCTGACACTCCCTTCCGCTCCACCCAGAGCGAGAGGAGTCATTTGATGATTTCCCATCCACAAAAAAAAAAGGCTTGGGTTTTCACATTAGGAATTTCTCAGTAGCAGCCCGGGGTTTGGAAGTATGTTCTGTGACATCCCCGACCTTCGGAAAGCAAGTCGTGTCGGATTACCGTACCATGGGACTATGAGAGTGAGTGAAAAGGGAGTTTCGTGCAACTCTGTTAGTAGTAGGCCGGTGTTTGTAAGTTGGTTGTGTGACACCTCCGTGCTTCGGAAAGCTTGTAAAACAGTTGTTCCTCCACCTGATCGCGCCCCGGTCGTGTAAGATAGAACACACACTTGGCTCCTGCAATTGCTACAATCTTGGCATCGCAGTAAATTGTTCGGTGTTCCCGAAACGTTATTTTTAACCACAATTACCAAGAATTGCGCAAATAGGTCCATCTTAGTACAACGTTATGTCGTAAAGGGTTTAAACTTATTAAGGCATGTGATAGCTTTGGTCGTGGTGCCCTAGCTTAGTTACCACAACCAAAACCTAACCAGTTTGGCCAGGGTATCCTAGTTCAATTACTGCGACCAACTTTGAGAAGGACAGAAAATTAAATAGTGCACCGAGATTATGCACCGAGGGGCTAAAGTTGTATCTTATGTCACGGGCGTCATATTGAATCTCGAGCGCAATGAAGGATTCGGGATTTAACTCCCGGCGCAGCTAGGGAGTTAATACAAGAATCCTGAATGCAGCGAGGGATTCAAGCTAGCCCAAGGCAAAGACACCTTTAGCCCAGAGGAGGATACTCTACTTTTTACACCTACTGTGAGAAAATAATAGCCATAGTACGCAAAACAAAGTATTTATTAAATAAACAAACAGTAAGAATAACATATTTATTTATTTACTCACAAAATCCACAGCAATCTTTGCGCAGTTTACTTAAAATAAATGAACTAATGTTACAGCCAATTACTATTACGGTATTACAGCGCGGTACGGTATTTGTTATTATTAATATCAGTTTTAATGTTATTCTATTCCTTTTAAAAAATGGTTCGTAGTTATCTAATTATTCTTACAATATTATGTCTTCGAAAACATGGCAACGATATGAAGAAGCAGTCGTTATGATTTTGTAGGAAATCGAGAATATCATCCACGCGTAGTAAGGGTATCGAGAATAGCTTTCCTCTTTCTGGCACCAAAGGGTGTTTGTTAGTACTATACTGCCAATTTAGCTGAGCATGTGAGATTCCAAATTCAAATCACATTATTGACCAGCGGGTCATAATGAAATCCAGTACAACATTATTGACCGGCTGTGCCCCCGGCCACTAACGACTCACTTTAGGTTAAGGTTGCTTGACATATAATTTGACATTTTCGAGCAGGTGGTGTGAAAAGGCTGTTTTTAAAGTACGTCATTAGAAGACGGAAAAGTTTTTAAAGGACCAAATAAAATGTTTTCCCTTTCGCATTGTTGTAGATAGTTTCGATTACTTTAAGTGTCTCTTGACGACCAACTGCAGCAGTTGCTCAAGAACGGAACGGAACGGAAATAACAAGTTGCAGTTAATAATCAAGACAGAAATTATATTTTTGATATTTTGCATAAAAAGTTTTAAATCGGTCGGCTAAACATGACAAAATGTAAAGTAGGTGTAAGGTAGGTGCTATGTATGAAGATATACAACTTTATGCAACGACGGCTGACGCCATGAAATCATTCATCATGCCACAAGAAAGTGCACCTTCACCGCGATGCATTCTGTAATAGCCTTCTTCCCCAAATGTTGGGCCCCAAGAATTCTTGACGATCCAAAATGGCACTCCATCCTCTGAAATAAAAGTAATTTCAGGAACATATAACATAAAAAGTTTAATAACAGATATTAAATGACCACTAAAATCCCGAATCGCACTCTAGCTAAGTAGCTTGGGGGTATTTTAATCACGAAGGTCAGTTCTAGGCAAGCATACAGCAGAGTCAGCTGCACCATTGCGAAGCATCTGACATGAAAGCGGCCAAACTGGCATAATTATAATATGTAAAACGAACGCACCTGATCCATATCCAACCAGTAGAACTCCATGACTTACTACATATTTATTACATTCCGCATCAGAAATGATTCCGCTTTCATACTGATGTAGAGCGTGCGCCTGGACACCTTCAAGAAAGAAATATACAGTTGAGCTTTTCACGAAAAGAATGACGAAAAGCGGCTTAATGAATTCAGTTGCGATCTTTCTTTTACAACAGAGGGCCTACCACGAAAGCGCAAAGTTGTACACACAAATGATTTTGAAATCGAAAATATAACTACCATTACAGAACTTTTGTATAAAATGCGAATAGCACAATTAGTATCACCCATAGATGTGAATAAAGTCTTCGAACTAAAGCAATATCATGAAACTAGTATTAGTTTCAGTTACTTCGCGCGTTCGTGGTTGACCTTCAGGTTTGGACATAATTATGCATTTGTCAAACATACGAGTACATAAATATTTGGGCGGTATTGTGTACGCATACGTCAAACTAAACCATATTTTAATCATGGCTAACAGTAGGTAATTTGGCTCGATACGATTTAGATGCAACAGTTCAATAAAATCGAAACACTATTAAATTTAAATTAATTAAGATAATAATAATAATAATAATGTTTGTTTATTGAAGAAACTAAGACATAAATTACAAGATATTTTAACAGGCTAATTTGGAATAATATAAATGGTATAGTCATCTGTAGTCGAACTAGGCAGAGCCTGTATTTCGACTATCAGCGCCAAACCCCTCGAGTATTATATAATATATAAGATAATTCACCAATCGAGATGGGTCCAGTGTGGTACAGCAGTTGCTTCAGTTTCTCCTGTGACGTAAGATTATAGGAGCGACAGTCGGTCATCTGGACCTTCACTTTGCTTGCTTCAAAACTGCAAGTGTCCGATTCTTTTGCTGTGTATGGATAGTCAGCTTCAGACTCGCATCCTCCTTGTTCGATCAATGACCTGTCAACACGATCATAAAATATAGACTCAAATACTGGGCCTCGAGTAAGCTTTCAGTGATAAACAAGGCCGAAATGCAGAAGAGCAGCAAAAAAAAAAACTTTATACCACTTTATCCGAAATCAGAATCTAACAGTACACCTAGCCAATCTGGCCGGTGATGGCATCACTGTCGGCGAATCAGGGGAAGAAACTAAATGAAAATGAAATTAATACTAATATCGATTGAATGAAATTCATATACTCGCACAAAAAATATTTCGTGCTATTTTTCGGGTACCGTAGTCAACAAGGAACCCTTATAGTTTCGCCATGTCCGTCTGTCCGTCCGCAGCTTAGCTCAGAGACTCTTAGTACTAAGCTATAATTTGGCATGGCTATACATATTATTATTAATCACGCCGACCAAATGGTAAAATAAAATCTTCAAAAAAAATATTTTTAGGATACTTTTTTGAGTATACCTCTACACGTAAAGTGGGATCTCTTTTTTTCTCGTCTGCCCCATAGTTGGATAGGTCTTTCAAAAATATTGCGGGTTTGTCAATACAATTTTTCGATTCAGAGATCCGTTTGTGAAAAGTCACAGATACAACACACTCACACAAACACAATCTCCTTCTCATATCTTATCTTTTCTTCTTAAAAAAATATAAATTACCGCATTGCATCATTCATTAATCCACCATCACATCCTACATCTCTTTCGTCACAGTCTAAAATCTGTTGTTCAGATAATCTTACGAGCTCCTGGTGCTTGATGGCGTACTGGCCCTCAATATTACCTGTGATAAATAATCAAAACATTTATTATACACAGTTTTTCACACACTATATCAGAAGTTTTACCACACTTGTTGAATGGAACGCACTTACCAATTGCGCTAAACGCATAACAACTTCCACAATCCCTTTGATCTTTAATGGGGGTGACGGCACCGTGCTCGCGCCAATCGAACGACTCCGGCGCACCATTATAGTCGATGTCTTCATCAAAGTAGTATTTGCAAGAGCGAGGGTCGCCTGAAGTTCTCAAACAGTTGATTTTTGATTTAAATTCATCTTGAGATAAATCCGAAAATTGCGTTATACCTGAAAGAAACTCGAATTGTTGCTATAAAGTTTAAATTTTTGTCCGACTAAATCAAATAAATACGAAAAACATGTTACCGAAAACAGCGTGTTCGCTGTTCTCGTTCAAACTGTTTATGTTTTCCAAAGTTTCTTTGAATATTTGAAACCTGGTTTGCTTCTCGTTTGCGTCGGCGTAGTTTCTTTCATACTTTTGTATGAAGCGCTCGAAGTGCAGTTCAGCGTCTTCGAGTGCGTACGGCGCAGGCGCAAGGGCGGTTGACCACGCAGCCGCAAGCGCAAGCCAACTGACACACAACAGTAGCAACATTGATGCCATGATAGCTATTAATGAGAACTACTGCTTTACAATCACGTCCTACAGTATTCCGTAACGGTACAATTGCAGTACGAGTATATACCATGTTTCTGGGCTATGGAATTCTAAACGTTGACATTAACTTGAAAAGTATTTCAATTTAATAGTTTGTGATAAATCAAGTACTTAATGTTTTTGATGTTTGTGTGTGTTTAAAGCTTGTGTTTGTTTTAACGATTGGCGTATGGTTAAATTCCTTAGAAAAGATATTTTGTTTCGAGCAATATCAGTATTTTAAAATATTCAATATTAACTGACTATACTTAATATTTAAAATGTTTATTTAATGTGCATCGCTGATTTTATTAGTTTGTCACTTACTTTCATACCTTTGGAAATAATTCCGCGTGCAAGGCCATCAATTTCATTCAGATATGCGATGTTTATTTTACTTACTAGTATATACATAGTTATCAGCATAGAATCAGAAAGCAACTATTAAACTTTTATGAATGTTTTAATATCTCGACGGACTCTAAATAAGATTTGTGTAGGGTTTAAGCTAACACGAAGGGGATGATGTCATCGGCTTCGCACCTAACCTTTCCGTGTCGGGGAGCCACAACATCCCGCTCTCAATTAAACCATTAAAAAATCTATCACCGCGCGTGAGAATTGAACCCACGGCTCGCTACGCAGGATGCGCTTACCCGAACATGATAACCGCTAAGCTATCATGCCATATATCGTAGTGGTTGAATTTATGAAATACAATCAGTTGCAAACGAATGTAAGTGTGTGTGTCTATAGTGTCATCATCATCATCAACCTATAGCAGTCCACTGCTGGACATAGGCCTGTCCTATTGCACGCCATTCAACTCGATTTTCGGCAACTCTCATCCAGCTGCTACCAGCCATCCTGTGAAGATCGTCGCCCCACCTAGCCTGAGGGCATCCCACCTTACGTTTACCGATTCGCGGTCTCCACTCAAGAAAACGTCTTCCCCAATGGTCATCGGTTCTACGGCTAATATGGCCGGCCCATTGCCACTTCAGCTTGCTTATTCTGTGAGCGATGTCGACTACTTTGTTTCTCTGCCGGATCACCTCGTTGCGGATTCGATCCCTCAGAGCGACTACAAGCATAGCCCGTTCCATAGCTCGCTGAGCGACCTCGAATTTATGGACCAGCCGTACCGCGAGTGTCCACATTTCGGCTGCGTAAATCATAACTGGCAGGACGCACTGATTGAAGACCTAAGTCTTTAGGCTCTGTGGAATACGCGACGAGAAGATTCGAGGAAGCTTCCCAAACGCTGCCCACCCTAGCCGAATTCTTCTGTTAGCCTCCTTCTCAAAGTTGTTCTTACCAAACATCATATCATCAATATAACTGTCAACTGTGTTGTCTAACAAGTTCAATTTAACCTATTAAATGGCTTTTTTCGTTAAATCATGACGTTTGAGGTCAATTCTAACCAAGAAAGTTGTACTGATGATTCTAATGATTATAATTGAGTAAATATATATTTGTTGTTATTGCAAATCATATTTTGATGAACATACAATCCGACACTGAACTGCAAATTGGATAAAACAGTAAGAAAATTTAAATTTCTACCTTAAAAAATGTTAAAGTTTGCGATTTGGATTTTTATTTTGATCATGTTATCTGTACAGATGTAATTAAAACCTTTCACCCTTTAAATATATAAAAAAAACTTTTTACAAAAAAAATAACCGCCTTCAAAAAAAGACAAACAAAAACGTTCCTGCACTAAAAAGTAAAAAATAAAAAATTGAATTCCTGTAAAGAAACTTAATTTAAAGGTAAACTTATTTGACATTAATATTTTGCAAATATTCAAAATTGTTTACTTCTTTTTGGAGTCGGTGCCAGCAGTTGTATCCTGTGCCATTTATTTTTTCAATTCACGATTATAAAATTTTAAAACAGATGCTTACAAACTTAATGCTTCAAAAATTTCAAAGTACTTAAAAAGTGGCAGGGGATTTTTATACGTATTTATAATTATTATTATTTAAAAGAAATTATTGTGAAAATTGTGTCAATTTGTTTTAGAGTACAGTCTAGTCTGTATTTGTGTTTTAATTATTCTAGGTATGCAATAGGTATCTTGGTAGTTTTATAGTAAATGTTAGAGGTCGTTTTTCGAGGTATTGGCCCTGATTCCCTTGTTCACAAACTAAACTAAATTTAAGTTCTGTGCATCTTTTTCTTTCTATTTCATTAAGAAAAGGACAGAAGATAAAATATTAGTTTAGTCCTGTCAAATTAAGATACTCCATAGACAGATTAAACGTGATTAAAAACATGGCTACTAAAAATACGTCAATTTACGTCTGTCGCTGACTAATTTGACGGGACTAAACTAATATTTTATCTTCTGTCCTTTTCTTAATGAAATAGAAAGAAAAAGATACACTGAACTTAAATTTAGTTTAGTTTGTGAACAAGGGAATCGGCGCCATTGTTACCCATACGTATTTCCTTGCCTTGGCTGGCACCGACTCCAAAAAGAAGTAAACAATTTTGAATATTTGCAAAATATTAATGTCAAATAAGTTTACCTTTAAATTAAGTTTCTATACAGGAATTCAATTTTTTATTTTTTACTTTTTAGTGCAGGAACGTTTTTGTTTGTCTTTTTTTGAAGGCGGTTATTTTTTTTGTAAAAAGTTTTTTTTATTTCTAGCCGTTTAGTGTATTTTTTATTATAATATAATGGCAACGTAGTTAATATCTTTTCTACATAGAATATTATTTTGAAGAAGTACCAATATCATACAAGTAGGTACATATTACTGTCTACTTTCTGATCTTTAATTAGATCCCGTAGAGAGATGATAATATGACGCATGAAATACTGTCGATTCTTATAGTTACAATAAAAAAGTTAAATAAATTAATCTTTGGTATAAATTCAATAGACAGGTAAAATTCAAAGACTCCCAACGGAATGTAATCTATTTTAGCATTATTCAATACACACGTGCATAGATAAGCCGGTAAAATACAAAGAGACTGACGCAATTGTTACTTTATAAAACCAATTCAATATAAAAACCTATTTTATCATTATTAGGAACATTCAACACAGGCAAGTTGGAAATACAAAGCGACCAACGCTATTGTTATTTTAATGAGTCATTCAATGTAGGAACCTATTTTATCATTACTAGGAACATTGCACAAGTAAGTCGGTAGGTACCTACATAGCACAAGCATATCGGTGAAATACAAAGCGACCGACGCTATTGTTATTTTCTGACCCATTCATTTCATATTTTTCACCTTATTATATCATTATTATCTAGGAACATTCAAACAAATGACTTGCATTTGAGTAAAAGTAAAAACCACATTTAAAAAAACGCGCCCAGCACACTACCTCATAGGTGGCGTGGAAACGTGTGCATACTACCAAGAATACAATTTTATTTTAGTAAATAATAGAAGCGATTTTTTTTTAAACATTGTAAGCAAAATGCCTTTAATAATTCAGAAGTTGTTTTGTGGACACATTGATGATAACATCAAAACTAGATTTTCAATGGCACCTTGTATTCAGAGTGCATCTCATGACAGTTCTAAGCCCAAATACTGCTAGGATACATTGTTTTATTTTGAAGTTCTCATGCCAACCTTCCATCTTCCAGCTCCATCATCAGATCAGTTCGATAGTAACTTATAGCCAAAGTGCATTTCATGACAATTCTAATAAGCCCAAACACGGCTAGAATACGTTGATTAATTACGGAGTTCCGGTACCTGTCTTCCGGCTCCATCATGATCATCAGATCAGTTCAATGATAACATCTATTCTATACTTATAATAAATCTGTAGAAGTGAAAATTCTGTACATTGAAAATATCAAAAAAATAAATGGCAGGGGGTGTTACTAGACCGACACCGAACCCAAAAATGTGATTAAAAAAATTTTTGTCTGTCTGTCGGTCTGTCTGTCTGTCTGTCTGTCTGTCTGTCTGTTTGTTCAGGCATCACGCAAAAACTACCGGTTCGATTACGATGAAACTTGGTATAATTATTCTTTAATATCCTGGGCACCACACTGGGTACTTTTTATCCCGGAAAAGTATATACAATAAAAAACAAACTTAATTTTGCGGTTCGATCCCTAGACCCGATTACTGCACCAACCGCAAATAATAAGTTTGTCGTAGGTTAAGTCACCCGCAATGGAGTTCATTTTTATTCCTTTTGGTATAGATTTTAATTTTAAAGTATAGGTAGTATATTTGATAGTGTACGTAGTGACCGTAGGTTATTTTATAATACTGTTAGGTAGGATTAGTCATTCGTATAGATATTAGTTTTTAGGGATTTTGCTTATTTATTGAGTTTAGATTAGTTATCATCAGAAATAGGTTTATTTAGGTAGGTAGGTATTTAATTTTCTGTTATTGAGTTTTTTTTTTTTTTTATTACGTTGGTACTTAGGTAAAGGTATCATATAGAATGAGACACAATTGGTTTTCTATTGTAATTAGCCACAAAGGGCCCGCGAGATGGATGGCATTCTGGGGAAGCACATGGGTACATTTTATCCTGTTGGCACGTTTCCGTGGGATAATTTCCGACATCCACGCGGGCGAAGCCGCGGGCAGAAGCTAGTTTTCAATATAACTATTCAGGATTGTATGTTTATTTGTATTGTCATAGTTGCTTAACTATCTTGATTGTGATATCTATGCGAGTGACAAGTTCCGTTAGCCATATCTGATCTTCTTCACCAGTTCCACTTCATCAAATGTTACTTTTTGACTGTAAACGCTTGATTTCTCGATGAAAATATTAAAATTACTATATAGTTGCCTATAATATTTGAGGAGTTCCCTCGATTCCTCATGGATCCCATCATCAGAACTGGATTTTGAAAAAAATGGGACCAATCTGGAAGCATATCCTTTAGGGTTAAAAAAAAATTTTGCAAATCGATCGATAAACAACGGAGTTCTGAGGTAACAAACATAAAAAAAAAAAAAAAAATACAACCGAATTGAGAACCTCCTCCTTTTTTTGAAGTCGGTTAAAAAAAGACTGCAGATCTGTTGAGTAATTATGTTGAAGTTGCTAAGTATATTGTAGACATTAAAGCATCTACCTTAACTCCTATCTGAAATAATTGTAATGACTGTGGGAGATTCCCGACCTTATGAAAAATAGTAAAATATTAAATCAGGTAGTATATAAGACCCTACTAATTATATACCTGTTTCGGTATTACAGTACAGTACCAATCCTAAGTAAAAATTTTGAGAAAATAAATTTCGACAACTTTAAAGATATTTTAATTAACATAAATTATTACATAGCATAACAGTAGGAACGTACGTATGTATGTAGGCATGGAAGATAAATGCGATCTTTTGCGATTTGTCCAAGGCATCCGATTGCGCTCTTCATAAGACGTTAATTAGGAAACTCCGCCACTCTGTGATCTTCAAAATGTGTATTTAACGTCAATAAAAATAGATCTGCCATAACGTGATCTATCGTATCAATGGGTCTTGATCCTTTCTTCTTTCTTATTTATATTAATGAAATGCCTAACATCATAAAGAATAATCTTAATATATAGTTGTTTCCGGATGACAAATCCGTTTTGTTTAAACTTTTACTTCAGTCAAGATAGCGCTCTTGGGTTTAAGTTTGTCCAAAAAAATTAAGACCAAAACACTCTCTCGGAGAGAAATTAAAGGCGATTAATGTAATGACTGTGCCTTCTCAGTTTATTTATGAAAATCTTTTATATATCTAAGAGACTGACCTCTTATTCTGTTTCAGTATTTCTTCGCAGAGCAGTCGGATAGGAAACACAAAACTCATCTGGTTTTAAAACATAAGTCTTTTACAGAACATCATTTAATTATTATACATATATTCAGTGCTTGGGAGAATCATTGTCTGCCTAGCCATTTCCCAACCATGTTGGGGTCGGCTTCCAGTCTAACCGGATGCGGATGCTGGAGGATATTAAACTAAAAATGGATGATAAAATTTAGCAGTGGTATTTATTGGCCATCTGCAGCAGTTGCTGTAATTAAGTACCATGGTGAAGCAAAAAAAAAAACTAGCAGTTAAAATCAAGAATATATTTTAAATATTTTCAGATTGGACAATACACAGTGAAATGCAACCAAAAACTCAGTATTCAACATCGGTCGGTTAAAAAGTTACTTAAGATATTATAAAATGTACACGATATAAAGCATTATGCGACGACAGCTGTCGCCATTAATTCATTCATCATGCCACATGAAAGTGCACCTTCACCGCGGTGCATTCTGAAGTAGCCTTCTTCCCCCCATGATGAATTCCAAGAATTCTTAACGATCCAAAACGGCACATCATTCTCTGAAATAAAAGTAATATTAACATCACATTCGGAGATATGTAATGGAACATGCAGCGTTTAACTGCAGATACTAAAATAATGGTAGCTGAAATCCCGAATGGCACTCTAGCTATAAGTAGCTTGGTAGTCTTTATATCACGAAGGTTAGTTTCTGACAAGGACCATAGTAAGCAGCATCATCGCGAAGTATCTGACAAGACGGCGGCCAAACGGGAGCGTTAGTATAAGTAAAACGAAGGTAAACCGTACCTGATCCGTATCCTACCAGTAGGACCCCATGATTTATATCTGCGTAATCACATTGCTCGTCGGATATGATTCCTTTGTTATAAAACATCAAGCCAATAGCCTTGATACCTTTAAGCAAGAAAGACACACACTAGTCATAATCATTTATTTTCCAGATTATGGTACATTATATTATGATCTTGGCTGAATGGTATCATCACACTCTACAAAGTGTGGCGTGCAAATATGTACGTACATTCGATCGCCTGTCACGTTTAACAGTACATAGCTGATAGGTGGAGAGGGGGCAAGTGAATCCTTAACTTCCTACTAACATTATAAACGCGATGGTTTGTGGGGATGCATGGATGTTCGTTACTCTTTCACGCAGTTGAGTTGTCTGCTAATAATCAAGCTCAGAAATTTTGCACAATTTATGTCCTGAATTTTGTTACTTTGGTATTAGACCTCCCATTTCGAATTGGGTTTCTTTAAGGTCAAAGTGCATTATTTGGGTTTTTCCAAGATTCATTTATAAATTATTATTAGACAAGGAGATTATTTAATTGGCATCAGATTCATATGATTGGGCAGGTCATTAATACGAATGAAGAACAGTAAGCGACCGCATACAATACCCTGTGGTGCACCATAATCTTGTGCGTTCTTTGGATAAGTATGTAACTTTTTCTTTATTCTCTAAATGTAAGTCTGTTATTATTATTTTCTTTTAGATAGGTAAGTGCATGTCAAATAAGTCCAGAATTTTACCTCTTATACGATAGGAGTCAAGATTTTCTCGTAAAATATTCTGGTCAACACAGTCAAAAGCTCGCGTTATATCACAATACATAGCAGAAACAGGTTTTTTATTATTAATGTTAGTCATAGTTTTATTTAAAATGTCATAAATAGCCATATTATAAAAAAGGACTTAATGAGTAGCTGAGGCCAAAAATACTTCTATATTTTTCTGTGATTGAAAGCAGTCTTGCTGAGTTCTTTATTTTTCACCAGGCCATACTATTATTTTAACGTTGCTGAAACATTCTTCTATTCATTCTGAACCTTCATTCTAAACCTTGGAGACTAATTAACTGCGATCCGTTAATTAGTATCTAAGGTAATTGGAAACCTCTTTTCCAAAATGACAGTTGTAGTTTCTTCTGGGGGTAAGTAGGGCTTTAAAGACCTTATACGTCTTACTAAACTATCTTTTGGTAGTTTATTTCTATTCATGGGTAATCTCCATTCGATTTTGATGCAACAATAAAAATCGATTCACTATAAAATCAAGTTACTTTACTTACCAATCGAGACGGGTCCGATATTGACCAGCACTTGCATTAGTTTCTCTTGTGAGGTAAGATTATAGGACTGACAGTCGGTTAACTGGACCTTCACTTTGTTTGCATCAAAACTGCAAACGGCCGATTGTCCAAGGTATGGATAGTCAGCTTCAGACTCGCATCCTCCTTGCTCGATCAGCGACCTGTCAACATGACCATAAAATACAGCGTCTATAGATATAGGAACTTTTTTTTTTTTTTCAGGATGGGAAATCGTCAAATGCCCCATCCCGCTCTGGGTGGAGCGGAGGGAGTGTCAGACTCTTACTGACTAAAACCCACCCGTGTTCCTTCCTTAGCCCTTTATGTTCCAGGGCATCGGTAACCCTTTCGGACGATCCCGCTACTAGATATAGGACCTTGAGTAAGCTCTCACTGACAAACATGGCCGAAAATAAGTTTCGTCGTCAAATAAAAAAAGGAAATTAAATTGTACAAACATTCCCACAAATATGGCCCCAAAGTTAGTGAATAAGTGTGGTGCGTAAGTGTAAAAACACCTGATTGAATAATATTAGTATATTTTAAGTTATAAAAAACAAAAGTTATAAAACTAGTTAGTTATAAAACTAAAAGATTCGGCTTTACTCGGTGACTGTACTAATATTTAAATGGCAGTGGGCCCAGTCGACCTATTTAAAATGTGATTGGGTTGAGTGATCCCTCGGGTCCATTTCGAGTGGGTCCAGTTGACCAAAGACTCCAAAGATCTAGACGGCACCGCTGCTGTCAGCGAATCGATTACTTCTATTGTGTTTTATATGGTTTTTTATCCGAAATAAATGAATTGAATCAGAGGAAGTCCAGCACTAAAATAATTTTTTACTATATCTCATACCATAAATATTTCTTATTTTAAATCGGGGAATTTAAGGATTTTTTCGATCAAGGGAGTTGTTTAGCTCCAATTCCCGATATTAAAAACGCTCAAGATCTAGTCGCAATCTCATCTCAGGTCAAAAATGTACGGAAATTAGAGGTATTTTGAACAGATTAAGACTGAGATCAGACTGTGAACGTACTTAAAATTATGAGAATTTCCCCTCAGATCACCTTTATTGCTAATTTTTGTGACTTATTGTCATTCCGGGGCAAGTTTTTAGCTATTTTATAGCCAATTCCTCAATATCTACAAAACAGAGTCATTCAGATCTAATTATTGTCGCAGATTATGCATAATGAATGCCAATGCACTATCAAATATCAGTTACAATAAAAACTTTTTTACAAAAAAAAAAAACAACTGACTTCCAAAAAAAACACTACCAAGTGAAAAATAACTTTCGAAGTCGGTGTCTTTGGTTTTTGTATTTTCGTTTTTTGCCACCGATTTCCGAAATTAAAGCTATTTTTCAGTTTTTAGTGATTTTTTGGAAGTCAGTTGTTTTTTTTTTTTTTTTGTAAACAAGTTTTTAGTTTTCACTTTTTAGTTGTAAAAAGCAAACGACGGAATTTTATTTACTTGATTTTTTACCCGTAATTTTGGTTTAAAAACCAAATTACTGAACCGATTTCGATAAAATTTATATGGGACCAATCTGAAAGTATATTCTTTCACATAAAAAAATAATTTTGCAAATCGGCTTATAAATAACGGAGTTATGAGGTGACAAACATAAAAAAAAAATTCAACCGAATTGAGAACCTCCTCCTTTGTTGATCTCGGTTAAAAATTATGTTTTAGGTGAGTAAGCACTGAATAACAAAAATATTAAGAATTACCGCATTGCAACGCTCATAAGTCCACCAAGACATCCACTGTCTTCTTTGTCGCAGTCTACAATCTGCTGTTCAGATAATCTTACGAGCTCCTTGTGCTTGATGGCGTACTGGCCCTCAATACTACCTGTGATAAATATTAAAGACGTATTAATAATACTTCTTGTATTATACACAGTTTAACTATTTCTCAATTTTTGAGACGATTCTTGAATGAACCGCACTTACCAATTGCGCTAAACGCAAAACAACTTCCACAAGTCATTTGGTCTTTAACGGGGGTGACAGCACCGTGCTCGCGCCAATCGAACGACTCCGGCGCATTATTATAGTCGATGTCTTCATCATAGAGGTATTTGCAAGCATCATCGAAATCACTGGAACGAGAGTCATCTGAAGGTCTCAAACACTTCATTTTTGATTTAAATTCTTCTTGTGATAAATCCGAAAATTGCGTTATACCTGAAAGAAACTCGAAATGTTATATATTTATCAAAAAGAAAAACAATGAAAGGACAATGACCAAAAGTCGTACAAAAAAGTCTCATGCATCAAAATCAAAACATTATAGTAATTATTTTTCATAATTTTTACGACATTACGCGTAATTCATTCGATTTGATTTTTGAACAGGGAATATAGGTACATTAAAGTAAAAAAGTGTTGATAGTGTTTTATTCCCTTTACATGACGTTCCGTTTCAAACAATATGATTAATATAACCTTGAATTTTGAAAGTGTGATCATCATGTCTTTCAAAAAACATGTAAAAAATAATACTTTGCCGATTCAACATTAATTAAACAATAATGGCCGTTCGTGTATGACATTTCAAACAAATAAAGTACCTAGTTTTTAGAGAAACCTGGGTTTTCTTTACAAAAAGAACTTTTGTAGGAGTTAATATGATTAGTGTAGTCTATAAAAAACAAAGTTTGACTTTGATGCAGTATGGTACGGGATTCGATACGTCTCATGAGCATTGTCCTTTTAACCGATAAAATCAAATAAATACAAAAAAAATGTTACCAAAAACAGCGTGTTTGCTGTTCTCGTTCAAACTGTTTATGTTTTCCAAATTTTCTTTGAATATTTGGAACCTGGTTTGCTTCTCGTTTGCGTCGGAGTACTTTCTTTCATACTTTTGTATGAAACGCTCGAAGTGCAGTTCGGCGTCTTCGAGTGCGTACGGTGCGGGCGCAGGGGCGGCTGACCACGCAGCTGTAAGCGCAAGCCAACTGACACACAACAGTAGCAACATTGTTGCCATGATAGTTACTAATGAGAACTACTGCTTTACAATCACGTCCTACAGTATTCCGTAACAGTACAACGCAGTATTATATACCATATTTGTGAGCTACGGAATTCTAAACGTTGGCATTTACTTTAAAAGTATTTGAATTTCATAGTTTGTAATAAATTAAATGTTTTAACGACCGATGTATTGACTGCTTCCATGCGACGATGCGGAAACGGTGCACAGCCTTGATGCGCAGGGTTTGGGCCAGGTCCAAAACCATCTTGAGGATGATGGCTGAGAGGTTCAACTGTCACTATATTAACCACTGTTGTATGCTTAATATAGTGACAATAACAGTAAAATGAAATAATCATAACACATGATTGTTCATTTTTGTTCCTTTTTTCTATTTTGCAATATTGAAATGTCGAATAAATGATAATTATTAAATAGTTTTTATGCGAGTTATTATTTTGAAATATGATTATGATTATTATGATATTTATGATTATTTATGATTATTTCTAATTTTAATTTGTTGAATTTGCCAGTTTAATTTGTAAGTAATAATAAAATTGTGTTGTGTTTTGTCTTATTTTTATTTATTTTTCTAATAATTTTTATTTAATGTACCTAATGCTATTATATGATCCAACTGTTGGTTGAAATAAAGGAATTGAATTGAATTGTCAAATTCCTTAAAAAAATTTTTTTTTGCTATAAATATTACAATGTTATATGTATATTGGTATTTTTTCAGAAATTTTAAAATATTCGATAATAATAATTGATTATTAATACTCAAAATATACTTGTATATCGATGATTTAATATTTGTTATAGTAGGAAAAATAGGGTTCCTGAAGACTTATCTCACCTTCAATTCCCAAATTTGGTCTGAACGCTTTTATTCTTTAAATAGGATATCAGAATCACTTTTAAACGCCATATGAAAAGAAATAAGCGATGCAGTCGACATTTCCTTTCTGACTACCCTTTTTTTTTTGAGGATGGGAAAATTGGGAAATCATCAAATGACCCCGACGCCCGGAGCGTCTCCCGCGGCGGCTGAGGCGTGAGGTGCGTTCCCTCGCCCACCCCGCCACCTCCTTCGCTAGCATGACTGCTTCGCAGAAGGAGGCGAGTGCCTCCCACTCCCTCTCGCCCCGGACCATGGCTTGAACCAGGGCCGGACGCGAGAGGTCGCCGCCGCTGCCGATCGCCTCTACGAGGATACGGCGGTGCTCTGCCCAAGCAGGGCAGACCTCCACCGTATGCTCCACCGTGTCCTCTGGGCGATCCTGACAGTGGTGACACCCGGGCGTCTCCTCCCGCCTGATGATGTGCAGGAACCTCCCGAAACATCCGTGTCCGGAGAGGACCTGCGTCAGGCGGTAGGTGAGAACGCCGTGACGTCTCTCTAGCCACTCCTCGAAGAGGGGTCTTACCGCCGCTATCTTGGCGTGCCCTGCGCTGGGTTGCGATAGTCGCTCCTTCCGTGCCGCCATGAGATCGCGCCGGAGGTTCGTCCGCTCCGCCGCGGTTTGCCGCGGATGCGGAGTTTCCCCCCGGCGTAGTGCCTCCGCGCGCCAATCATACAGGCGCGCGAGTACTATCGCCTCCAGATCCCATGGCGGCAGTCCGGCAAGGAGGCTTGCTGCCTCGCCCGAGATCGTGCGGTAGCCCCGGATCAGCCTTACGGCTACCACCTTTTGGGGCGCGTTCAGGTAGTGTGCGGCTCGTAGCCGCAGTGAACGCACCCATACCGGGGTTCTGACTACCCTTGAGACGAAACAGCGAAACAAACTCAAAGTCACTTTTAAAGTCCAGATATAATCTTGTTGAGGGGCCCGTGGCTAAATAATAACAGCCGCACAGGTTGATCGGTCAGGTTAAGCTACGCTTGCCGCGGTTGTTCTGTGGATGGGTGACCATCTTTACATACCGAGACCCCTCCGTACCTCAGAAAGCACCTTAAGCCGTTGGTCCCGGCTATCATTCATGGATCTTTGACAGTCGTTACGGGTAGTCAGAAGCCCGAAAGTCTGAAAACCAGTCTTACCAAGAGGTATCGTATTACCCAGTAACTGGGTTGTGGAGGTCACATAGGCAGTTGCTCCATGTAAAATACTGGTATTCAGCTGCATCCGGTTAGACTGTAAGCCGACCCCAATATAGTTGGGAAAAGGCTAGGCAGATGATGACATAATCTTGGTCAGATCATGTGAGGACCATGTAGATAAGTGTCTGAATTGGTCTTATGCAGATAAAGTCGAGTCGTTGAGCTCCTTAAGTAGAACAGTCCAGTCAGTGCCAGCATTTGTCAGTAATCTTGTAGCTCAACTCAGAACTTAAGGAGCTCAACGTCTCGACGAACAATACCAAAGAAAGGACATTTGGGTAAGCCGCATAAACTCAAACTCAATGCATTTATTTAAAAAAAAACAAGTACAGGCACATTTAAATTGTCAAGGGGTCGGTCAGTCAGAAAGATTAAACTAAAGAAGGAAAGAAGGAAAAATGCGTTTATTAACATTACAGCAAAATAAACACACATTAAAACTATAATAAACACAAAACAAAGATTATAATACCAAAAGGGCTTCAGCTCAGCATAATTTTATTTAATTTAATTTTAATTTTATTTGATTTAATTTCATTTGAATTTTACCTGATTTTATTTGATTTGATGTTATATGTGTACTATGAATGGGTGTAATTTACCTGAAATAAATAAATTTATTTATTTATAATGTCAGATGACAACACAAGATGTGCCACCTGACGCTGATTTTCAGCTGCAACCAACGAGTGCCATACGCTGGAATAACAAACACATCGAGAAGTGTGTATCCGTCATAATAATTTGAGAGAATTAATTGAATGCTTTTCTATCATTTCTATGATAGAAAAGCTCATAAAAAGTCGTGCAACTTTTACAATACTTTAAGGGAGGATGGATATTGTTCCAGCATTTAGTTGCTGCGTAACGTAAACTGCTTCTAAAAGCCTGCTGTGGGATGGAAAGCTGGTCCATTCCAAAGCGTAGTAGGTTCCTATGGAGAAGAACGAGCAAGAAACTCCACGGACAAAGACGGATTCTACGGATAAAGTACTAAAACTGCCAGACCATCATTAAAACTAAAACATTCTGCCGACCCTTTTCTCTACAATGTTGGGGTCGGCTTCCAGTCTAACCGGATGCAGCTGAATACCAGTATTTTACATGCGACTGCCTATCTGACCTCCAGAACCCAGTTACTAAATTATAGGATACCCCTAGGTAGGGCTGGATTTCAGACTTGAATTAATGAACGCCTGCGTATTAGTTAATATTATTAGTAGTTTTAGAAGCAAGGAATAATACTCCTTGCTGCTTATTTTCGAAGTAGCACCTTTCTTTTTACGAATGTTTGGCACGGAACTCTAAAATTCTAATTAATTGTAAAGAAGCTTGCACACTAAATCAGATAAAAAAGTAGCAATATAAGATATGATATTGAGATTTAATTATATTACTTTATATATATATATTATTCTTAAGTGTTCAAATAGATACAAAACCCTAATAACCCTTATAATGTTATTAGAAATAGTATAATTTTAACAAATTGATGTGTTAAATTTGTTACATTTAACATGTTTAAGTATTTGTATGCCAGTCCATGGCGAGACATGTAAGTGTCATCATAACTTTATTTATAAGACCTTAATGTACCATGTTTTAAAGCAAATTAATATATTCTATTCTATTCTATTCTTCCTACAGGTTTTCCGTGCCGTTCCAATGAAATTGTTTTCTTCATTATTTATTCCAGAAAGGAGAACATTCGCCGGTCGTACATTTTTGGGCTAAATATGAAAGTGCCGAGCTATGCAATTGCATAGCTCAGGTAATCATGACTTAATACAAGAATGGCTATTTTAGTGCAGTGTTGGCCCCGTGGTAACGGCTGCGTCTTACGGTCGTAGGTTCAAAACCAGTCAGGCGCTATATTTTGTATAAATTATTTCGTCACCATGGCTCCTTTAAAAATGGTGAAGGAAACCATCGTGAGAAAACCGGCATGTCATAGAACCGAAACTTTGATGATATGTGACATCTACCAACCCACTCTGGGCCGCGAGGTGGATTGCGGTCTGCTTCCTCTCACTGGGAGGAGCCCTGTGTCCCAGCAGTAGGAACATTATGGGCTGATTATTATGATAGTTCGTTAAACGTACTCAGAAAAGTATAAAGCTTATCTTCTATCATCTTTGGTTACAATAAAAATAAATATCTACGGTTAGGTGACTCTTACTGAAAAATCCCGTGTGTTTACAATCTAAGGTGGAATCTGAGGTGCCGTCCTACAGGTATGTGCCCGACCCAATTGTCGAAAATGGAAATATCACATTGTACTGGGATCGTCACTGACATCCATCATCACTGACAGGACTATTGTGGCCAATAAGCCTGATATAGTGGTGGTGGATCGATCAGAGTGGCGCGCAATGATTGTTTACATAACCGTCCCGCATGATGAGAACCTTGTGAAAGCCGAGAAAGATAAACAAATCAAGTATCTTGACTTGGCTCGCGAGGTTGTCGACATGTGGCATGTGTGGACTCAGCAATCATTGTACCCATAGTCGTGACAGCCAATGGCTTAATAGCCAAGAGCCTCGACCAACACCTGAGGAGGATCTCGTTGGGCAGCTGGATCAAGGACTTGATTCAGAAAGCGGTACTTCAGGACACGGCTCGCATTGTTAGGAGGTTCCTCTCTCTGGAGCCCTGACCGATAGCTTGGACCTTGTTCCCGATACCGGTGGGCTACTATTTTTTATATTTTTTAATGTTTTTCTTTATCTTTTTATTTATAAAAATATTGAAAAAGGTAATTTATAAGTAATTAGATGAAATAAAATATAAATAAAAATAAAATAGATAGAAATAATGCTGAATGAGCTAAGGTAATTCGGATCCGGTACCGAGCTGAAATGTGTGCGTTGACCTTAAAGCATGATTGATTAACAAATACCCAGAAACTTGCAAACATAATGATCTTCATTCAATCAAAACAATCAACTCAGCCTATTGCAGACGACTGCTGAACAGCCTCTCCCAGGCTGCGCCACAACACCCTGTCCACCGCCTTCCGCATCCTGTCTGTCCCAGCCACCTTAATGACCTTCACGTTCTACTATATCCTACTAATTCTACTATAGCATAAACTAGCTCGAATGTCGCAATACGACAAAAAAGTATTCATTATCCGGGACGATAGTCAAGAAAATTACCTAATTGTTAAGCGAATTGCCTATCAACTTAAAAGTAAGTACATAAATGTATATTCAAACTAAAACTGTCAGTCTTATTTCTTTGACAGTTGTATGAAATGGCTATAGAACGGCCGGTATGAAACGGTATATTTACGTAGTGTGTTTTGATAAACAATTTATTTCCCTAGCTGTATTATTACAGCAAGTACCCTATATCCCAATCGATGACGATGCTACCCTTGTGCCAAAATCTCAATCAACAGACATACAAATTCAGGCTTTCAGATTTCTGTATTCTTAAGTGATAGCAGTATCTAAATACAATAGGTCTCAAGTATTAGTTGGCGTTCCTCAAGGGTTCATTCTAAGCCCTTTCTTGTTCACAAGTCAGTGAGCCATTTTATTATGACATATTTTTTTTGTTTTGTTTAATAAAATGCTTATTTTATCATTATATTTAGAGTGGATTATTTATTAGGCAAGTATTTTTTCTATAAATCATTAACCGATGATTATTTGTCTTTTTCGTGACATCTACTATCCAACTGGAGTTTATTTTTGTTCAGACGGACGAAAGTAGAGTGTTTTTTTTTTGTAATAAAAAGAAACCATAATTTCATTGCTTGATAAATACATATATTTAAACATATACCCACAACCCAAAATACGTTTAAATAGAAGCTTTTAATCTTGTAATCCACATTAATAACGGGACAGTTACATAATAATGGATGATGACATGAATCCATTATTTATCATTCCACACGAGGTAGCACGTTCTCCGCGTTGTATTCTGATGTAGCCCTGTTCACCGAAAACTTCGCCCCATGAATTCTTAATAATCCAGTACGGAATGCCGTTTTCTGAAACGAAATTGTTGTAATAAAATTACAGTTAATTAATAGATTGGGTACATTTTACACATCATATACTTATGTACGTACCTGTACCGTAGCCCACTAGTAGAACAGCATGGTCAACGCCACCCGCATTGCATAGTTGATCTGACATTATGCCTCCACGATAAGCTTGAAAGTTACTAGACTTGATGCCTATTAGAAAAAAGCAGAAGAGATAAGTTTAGTGCTAATATTTACATCTATGACGATTCACCAGTCGTTTGTCTATATGTGGTAACTTACCAACAGATATAGGTCCAACCTTGTATAGTAATTGTTTTACTTTTTCTTGCGAAGCAACGTTATATAAGTTGCAGTCAGTAAGTCTTACCGCTGCTTTGCCAGGGGTAAATTGACACGCTTGTTGTCTACCCACGAACGGGTAATCAGCTTCTCTCTCGATACCACCCTGCTGGATAATTGATCTGTGAACAAGTTTAATTATTTTAAAAGGTCACTTTGTTATGCCATCTCACATCAGTGACCGTGTGGCGTGCTCTTGCATCTTTTTTACTCGTAACTATGTAGTCTTATTTAATTCAATTAAAAACTATAGCAAGCCGTAAAGATAGTCACCATTAAGACTACTGAGCGACGATTCCCGGATGGGTCGGCTATTAGTTTAAACATAATTGTGTGTATAGCCGAGAATTTTGTGAAAATATATGTATTTACCGAAAAGCTGTAGTCATAAATCCACCATGACATCCATTTGAATTTTTATCACAGTCAACAGTCTGTTGTTCAGATAATTCTATCAGACTCCCATACTTGATTGCGTATTGACCTTCGATATTTCCTGCAAAATGAATTCATCAAAATATAGTAATATTATCTACAGTCATCAGACTTTCATAAAGTAAAATCAGCCTAAAAATGTTCCCACTGCTGGGACACAGGCCTCCTCTCGGTGAGAGGAAGTGGACCGTCCATCACGCGGGCCCAGTGCGGCTAGGTTTCATTATAGCAGCAACCAAATATCAGAAAACTGGAAACAAATTGGTAATTCTGTTAAAGACTATACATTTTTTAGTAGGTAAGTATTATATTGAAAATTGTATCCTTATTTTAAGTATAGATGAATTCGTCATAAATTAAAATAATACACTCACCACTTGTACTAAAAGCATAGCACCCTCCACATCGGAGTTGGTTCTTGACGCGAGTGACAGCGTTATGTTGACGCCAGTCGTATGACTCAGGCGCATTGTAATTGGGAACCTGGTCATCGGATACATCGGTGCATCCTCGTGAAGTCAAATTTGAAGGATGTGTATCTCCCAAACCAGTAAAATGCTTGACAAATTCATCAGGAGTTAGATCGCTAAATTTTGTAATACCTGAAATCAAAAATGTTTCAGCACAAACATTTTTGTTTAATAATGAAATGCCAAGTATAGCTATATTCGTTATTAACTTACCAAAGACAGCGTGATCACTTTGTTGATTCAGACCGTTAGCTCTTTCTAAGTTTTTTTTGAAAATTTCGAATCTGACTTGCTTTTCATCTTCGTCGGCGTATTGTTTGTCGTGTTCCTGGATGAATAGTTCGAAGTGTAGCTCGGCATGTTCAGGCAAGAACAACTCAGGCGCGGTCTTGGTTGACGCAAGCGCCGCTAGACAAGAACACAACAAAAACAACAACGGTGACATCGCTCAGACAGAGACAGACCCTACGATAGTTTAGCAAAGAAAACCCGTAGCAATTTATACCCGTTTGGTAAATGAAATATTAGGCAGTTACTCTTATCGTTTGGAAAATATGTCAAACAAAAAATACTTTTACCGAATTTCAATAAGTCCAAAAATTATAACTTTGCATTCCATGTCTTTTATCATAAGTCACATACTTATGATAAAAGACATGGAATGCAAAGTTATATTTTTAGTAATATATAATTGTTTATTTGTTTTGATTAGGTATTATTTATGTTGTGGACTTGATCCTATCCTGACTAAAAATTAAAATTTTATTTAGGTTCAGTTTTATTTATTAGTAGCCATTAATTTCCCAGTGTTGGGCAAAGGTCTCCCTACTCTCTTTACTACTCTGTCTGTCCAGAACTGCCTAGGACCAATGTTTATTAAAGGAGTCCAGCTCATCCCGTCATCTACGTCTAGGCCTGCCGCGATGTCGTTTGGCAAGCGAGACCGACTGCAGGGGTCGTAAGTTTGGCCCATTCATCGTCTGACGTCAAGCTTTAGTAACTAACTAGTCGGGAATACCACGTTAATTAACGCGAATATTAACTGGTATTCAGCTGCATCCGGTTAGACTGGAAGCCGACGCCAACATAGTTGGGAAAAGGCTAGGCAGATTATGATGATGATGATTATAATAATATGGGTTTAGCTCCCGAGCAAAGCTGCATTGAATATAGGTGCCATACACCCATACCTTGCACATGCCTGCGTACCTAACTTATCTATGTCATTGCTTTACTACATGAAAATATTTTTATAGCCAATTTGAAATACTTTGAAAACCTTTAGTAACTATGCACATTTATGTCTTCTTTAAATTCTTTGCTAAATAGTTTGATTACAGCTTAGTATAAAACATATTATTTTACGTATTGTTCTACTTAGTTTTTTTCGTATTTTTTTTTAAATTATTTGTTGTCAAAATGTCGTGTCGTTGTTTTTGTGTGCGCTTTGCATCTCCACTGCCTGGTCCATACGGTCCGCACCGTTATTCGAACTCGAAGACGCGGAATTGCACTTTGGGAACTTCATACAAATACATGGCAAGGAATATATGAGAAGCCGAACTGAGCCCCGGTTGAATATTCAAAGTGAACTTAGAGAAAGTCAATCGAGTGAACGATGGGATGGATGACGCCGTTTTGGTAAAAACAAACATTTAAACCACTTATTATACAGGAAGCTTAGCAAGCTAAGCTAAATAATATCTGCCGCATGGGTCGGTCGATTATAAGTATAGGTAGTATATTTGATAGTGTACGTAGTGACCGTAGGTTATTTTATAATACTGTTAGGTAGGATAGTCATTCGTATAGATATTAGTTTTTAGAGATTTTGCTTATTTATTGAGTTTAGATTGAGGGGCCCGTGGCTAAATAATAACAGCCGCACAGGTCGATCGGTCAGGTTAAACTACGCTTGCCAAGATTGGTTTGTGTATGGGCGACCATCTTTACATACCGAGACCCTCCCGTTCCTCGGAAAGCAAGTTAAGCCGTTGGTCCCGTATGTCATTTGTAGGTAATTGACAGTCATTACGGGTAGTCAGAAGCTTGAAAGTCTGACAACCAGTCTTACACAAACCTGTAGTGCAGTGGTACCTAGTAACTGGGTTATGGAGGTCAGATAGGCAGTCACTAAAATCATGGAGTGGCTGCCTAACCTGGGTTGGCTTCCACCTAAGAGAGATCGGAGGGAAGGCTCGGCAGTAGATAGTGATAACGGAAGCTATGGATATTTCAGATAATTAATACCTTGAGTGTGGAAAATGCTAAAGCCAGCTGAAGTCTACGAAAAATTCTTAAAATAATTCATACACTTATCAGAAAATTTAAATCTTACCGGAATCTCAAACTCAAACTAGGAGCACATTCTCATAAGAGTATCACTGCTACTGTTTAAAAGCTGTGTTCTCACAAGCGAAAAATTGGTCGCTGCGGGAACCGACTAATCCTGGTTTGAATAGCGTCATTGTCCCTGTATCGTATGTAACGCACTTTATTGTGGCTTTAACCAATTAATTTTGTCACTCGACTAGATGATCACGCGTGGGTTGATTTGAATGACGTCACACAAAATGGTAGTGTATATAGGATGTGGATAAGCTTTTTGATAGTGGTATTGGTTTTTTGTTTTAGTACATCGTTGAAAATTTATTTAATTTCATTACGATTTTATTTTTGAAGATTTCGTGTATTTTTCAGTAAAAAATTTTAGTTTATTTACTTGCGAAAAGGATTTCCAGGGTGCTACATTAGGTTGGGACAGAACATGAATAAGTAGATAGGTAAATCGATTGCACTTTAGAAGTCACTTTCAAAAATTTAAATAATTCTTAAACACAGTTTCTTTTAATACAATCTCTAATATTATACATATCGGTAGCTCAAAGTTAAACTGAAAAAAAAAAACAACTCAAACGGACTTCCTTAATCCGACTTTGCACACAATACGAAGTTTACACTTCAACGTACACAAATATATAAAGGTTTTGAATAAAAATATATCCCAGAGGATGTTAATGAAACTTCAGATAACAATGCGGATAAGCCTGGTGCCGCTATGTCTGATGCTACACACAAACGAATTGAAGCCGATGATATTTTGAGTAAAATTGCAACTGAATAGCTTGTGCTTCTACATAATGATGTTCTGCGAAAGGTATCGCATGAAGAGAGATTTGGAATTAATGAATGAGTTGAAGAATTACAGTAGTATTGAACATGTATTGAGAGTTGAGTATAGTTATAATAGAATGTGAAAGGTGTACCTTAAGTTGGTTTAAATGAATTCTGAATGTTAACGGGACCACGTTATACCAAGTCGTCTAAATAGCATTACTGTGCCCTTTAATGTCTCTAGAAAGGTAAATATAATAATAGAGTATGTATATATAGAATATATTAATGGTGTCAATTTTATATAATCATTTCAAAATTAAATAGAAGCTCATATAGCTACAGTATGTCAAGCTGTTAAGATGTGTGAAGTAGATATTTCCCTTTTCCCATATACATAACATCGATGCTAAAATGGAATCAGGAACACTAGCAACCACAATCTCCCGAGAAACGGACAATCTCAGAGATTAGATCTCAAACACAGATAGACTGATCCAAATACAAGTTTCGATGAACAAATCTACAATCGACCGGACAATACCAGGATTACAGGAACGCAACATTTAGATCCTGGACAAACATGAATGAAACTGAATGTAAAGTTCATGAATGAACCGCGGAACGGTCTCGTGTATTGTCACAAATTAAGCCGCATTTGTAAATATTTGTGAATGAAATTCAGATAAGGGATTTCTTAAAGCTCTGATCTGTACATCTGTAGTGCTTCAAATGAGCCGCTAACAATGCAGAGGAAGGCTTAAATAACTTTGGGTTTGGATGAGGAGACTAAGTAGCAATTCCTTGTTATTCTCGGCTTTCTTTAGTAAGAAGTAGTTCTGTGGTTATCTTGAAATGAAAGGAAAAGTAACGGCTGATGGTTCGTGTACTTGTGAAAGAATACTATGGCCAATGGGCAGCTAACTGACCGACACAATATTATTACTGCCTTTGATGTGTGTTTATATGAATATATGTTAAAATAGTGCGTAGACATTACGAAAAAGGCCGAATCCTTTACCGTAACTAATTGCCCAAAAAGCAATATTCATATAATTACCTATAGCTATTATCCCTTTTCTTATTAGAGTTCGTGAAAATGTTTTACCAAAATCTTTAAAAGTTTGTGTAATTTTCTTTATCATAATTTCTAAACTTCCACGGTAAATTCAGTTCTAATATTAAAACTTATATTTTTCCTTGTTTGTTTGAACTGAAACCTAACAAATGGAAGGGTAAGAAAAGTTGACGTGAGGTAAATAAGTTTCATTTGCAGAAAAATACGAGTACTAGCATTTTGAATAAAACAAGCCGTAGTAGTGTAGAGCAAATTCTGTGTTTGTTTAATTGAACTCAACGTTCAAAAACAGCTTTGCATGTCAACCGTACTAGTATTACCCTAATGAGCCATAAGCTAATGAATGAATACGTTTGAATACTAGTGAAATTATAAATATCTAATCTGTGCTCGTAGGTTCGAACCCAGACAGGCGGACTCTTAAAACGGTGAAGGAAAACATCGGGAGGAAACCGGCATATCCTAAAACCAAAAATTCGAAGTAATGTGACATCTACCAACCCGCACTGGACTCGCGTGGTGGATCAAGGCCAACTCTCTTTCATGGAGAGGAAGCCTATGTCCCAGAAGTGGGAACATTATAGGCTGATTATACTACGAATCTGTTCGTTTTAATAACTTATTAACGATCCACTAGAAACTGCCATCATTATCATTGTCAGCCTTATTACACCGACTGCTCACTAAAGGCTTCCTCTCGTATGCGCCATGCTTCTTTGGTCTGTGAGAATCTCAACCAGTTCTCCTTCGTGATCTGCGGCTGTAGGTCTGCCAACACTCTTCCTAGCTTCTCTTGGTAACCATTCAGTTAGGACTTGAGAAATATATAGAAATAATAATCAATTGGTTCGAATTCAGCGTGTTACAAATATTCTTAGACTTAACAGATGCATTCGACCCCTTGCAGCACCAAGCAACATCGAAACATCTGTCAACGATACAAACTAATTTCATGGAACTACAAATATTCTTACCTTTGTAGTTTATTGTAAGCATACAAGCAACCTTAATTCAACCACTTAACTTCCGGCAGAGGTAGACTCAATTGTGCAATCAGTGGAAAATTGACCGGATGATGATTATGTCGAAAATTAAGCATAGGAATATGACTCTTAAAGGTAGGAGATTACGGTGATAATAGTGTCAAGATAGAAAATGAGAGTAACAATTAGAATGGTAACAAAGTGATGAAATGAAATAAAGGTGATGCAAAGATATTATATGGGTTGTATGGTGTTGTATGGGACGGATGTGTCGTGCAGGGATAGTGTGTGAGCCGTTGATGTATGAATGCATGTGGGGACAGTGTCGTATTGCAATAAATTGTTTGCGTGGGCGGATAGAGAAATGGGTGGAATAGCTGTTAACCGAAAAAAACTAATTTATTTTTCATCGTAGCGTAAGTCTATAAAAAAGTAAAAGATAATATACAGTAGCTAAGTGTTATAATAATTGTGTCATTTATTATAACAATTTTCTTATATTCAGGGGTATAATGTAAGGGTAGCGGGATCGTCCGAAAGGGTTACCGCTGCCCTGGAACATAAAGGGCTAAGGAAGGAACACGGGTGGGTTTTAGTCAGTAAGAGTCTGACACTCCCTTCCGCTCCACCCAGAGCGGGAGGGGTCATTTGATGATTTCCCATCCACAAAGAAAAAAAAAGGGGTATAATGTAGGATATAAAATGGAGTTGTAAAATGGAGCATCTATTTTAATCCTATGGAAATTAAATCACTGCAAGCATTATCATGTCAGCAGATTGTCATAAACGTATGTGTAGGTAGTTCAACCCTTACAGAGTTGAATTACCTACATAGATGCTATGGGTAAACTATTTGAGAAAAAGATTAAGCGCAACATAGGCGACTCCACAGACTTCCTCCTCGCACAAATCACGGAAGACGTTTATAATTTAGTAATATTAAAATGTTTCTCATTGATCCCATTCAATACAGCACGAACAATGCTACAATAGGTGTAGGTAACAATGACAACTATGGCAAACACGCGATGGACACCAAACATTTAGAAAACGTCACAAAAGTCATCGACCAAAATTTCGAAATCAATATCTATGATCGAAAATCCAAAGTCGATATTTGTTCAAATTTCGGAGTTGACACAGGGCTGTGTGGTACTGAATGGGTTTTTATTGTTAGTAAAAGTGGCATTGTTGCGAATAAAGAGTGGCTAAGGATGGCTTTTGTGTCCCATTGTAGCGGGTGTGCGTGCACAATGACTTGATCACGTTTAGAATTTTTGGACAATTTCTGTCTGTTTTTGCAACGGGTTGCACCTTGGTGTGCAGTGTCGGATTCAGAGAAATGAAACAACGATTTAAAAAAAATACTTTTATCTTTTTTCGAGTTAAGTAGGTAGGTAGTTACTACCGCCAAAATCTATATCTGACCACGTGCACTGTAAGGACTATTCCTGCTTGCAGCGCATATCGACCTTCTTAAAAATGATCCTCTTTTGTTTTACTTACGGACGCAGCAGGCTGTAGTCATCATGTGCACAGGATTATGTTTTCAAAATGGTCAGATATAGGTTTTGGCGATAGTACCTAGGGTTGGCATCAAAAATTAAAAATACCAGTAAAACATCGTAAATTACAACAAAAATGTTGTGTAAATGTAATTCATGTAAAATTGTGTAGGTACTACATACCTATACAATTTCAAACAGAAACTGCCCTTTATATTAAAATTCCACTTATATATATTAAAATTACACCAATAAAGTACAAAATAAACATAGTAACTCAAAGACTTTTAAAGAATTTCAGCTAACAACTACAACAAAACTCAGAACTTACCACATAATTTAAACGAAATTACCAATTTCAACCACGAAAAGAATCACCCACGTAACCATGCTACCAAAATCCGCCCCTGTACAAATTAGTGCCAGTTACGGGGTGGTATATTTTTCCGAAACTACTTGTCGCCTGACAATGTGGCCTTTCATGCGGAGCGGCCATATTCCCGCTGGCACAAACGGGGGCAGAGATGCGCAAAATATGGGCTCAACGTGGCTCGATGGGCCCAATTGTCGGACATTAGCAGCACAAAGGGCGAAAATTTTGAATTTCGACCGAAAGACTATATTTTCGAGAATTCGATTGTTCGATTTATGAAAGAAATTTTTGTATCAATGAAATTTCTTTTTTGGTGCAAAAGAGTATTTATCTGAATTCCTCACTGTTTCGTTTAAATACTAAAAATGCTACCATTAAATGGTTACAACCCATCTACATATTAATTATTTATTTTTATAATTGAATAAATAATTATATTAGTAAAGATAATAATAACATTTCAAATAAAACACGACAAATAAGATATAAATACTTATTGCTCAACTAGGATTAGATTACATGGCAAGGTAAAATAAAAACCAAATGTACAGACGCCAGCACATCAAGCTACCCGAAACTGTCAGATTTTCCCAATCAACCTTGAACCTAATGCTTTAGCGATAAAGTTGAAAATCTATTAAAAAAATTTGACAGATTGCAGTAGTTTGATGTGCTGGCGTCTGTACGTACAGTCCTCCATAGCAAATAAACCATAAATACAAACCGATATAACAAAATAAACAGCACAATCATAGCATAATCAGCCTATAACATTCCCACTGCTGGGACACAGGCCCCCTCTCTGTGAGAGGGAATAAACAGGTATTTCGTCAATTCCAATAAAACTTTTAAAATAAAAGCCATGTTGGTAGGGTGCTATAATAGAACAAATTACGACAAAAAAGTAGCAATCCTTAAAAAAAGGCTGTCTTTCAGACAACTTAGCTATTATCCCCGTTCTCACTCAACAAACAACATTGAGAATGACGAAAAAAAAATATAATTGCAATTAACATCGTTTTACACAATTACTAGAAAAACTTCTGCGTCGTATGTTTGTATGTATTGTTCGTGAAAAAAGGCATTATCCGCTTTAAGTTGCCATGTGTAGGGCTTCAGGGCATCTTCGGGTGGTTGGTGGGAGTTTGGAGCGAGAGCGGTTACAAAGCTTGATGCTTCCACTTAATTATTTTACCTACTTTTGATAATTCGTAATTTTTGAGCCATCGGAAAATATTTTGAGATCATTGCGACAAAGCAGATCCTGGAATCAATTAAAATAAAACTTTCATAAAATATGGTTTTAAATACTGTTTACTTGTTACTGTTTTAAACTTTTTAACTGACTAACAAAAAGTTTATTTGTCTGGATACGTCATTTCGTCAACTTTTCTCAATAAAAACCTGTTTGTAGTAATTTTAACAGTTAACTCCATATTTTGTTATGCTTTTAAGGATTGCATAGCTTACCAAAGCATTCATACTCATCGACGACAAAGTGAGTTGTGCAATGTGCCAGCATATATCGGGGCAAGTCAACTCGCTAATCACTCATACCTTGTACCACCCACACACGCTCACTGGACAATAGTTTGTACAGCAATTTGCACACACAATAAACAATTGAAGTGTTTCTGCTTTATATTTATAATAATATTGACGCCATATGCTTTTTATTTTGTCTTACTAATTCCCGCTTAGGGCGGCTCCTCTGTTAAATGAAGCTATTTTCTTAATATGACTGGAACAAAACGGGGCTTAAATAAATTATGAATGATATTAATTTTAATATCATAACACATTGTGTAGGTTCTTTCAAAGGGCTATTGTAGGCACTGTCCTCAAAATGCTGTTTTTAGAACTTGATGTTGAGTGTTTGTTTGCGAAAAAATACTTTCAACTCGGTTTTCATTGATATTAAATCACTAGGCAAACATGCATAATCAGCCTATAAATAATGTTCCCACTGCTGGGACACAGGCCTCCTCTTGGTGAGAAGGAGGGCTGTAATCCACCACGTGAGCCCAGTGCGGGTTGGTAAATGTCACATCTCTTTGAATTTTTAGCTCTAGGACAAGCCGGTTTCCTCATGATGTTTCCCTTCACCGTTTTGAGAGCAGTGGTGAATGTGGTGAGTAAATTTTTTTGACAAAGTAGAGTGCCTGTCTGAGTCCGAACCTAGGACCTACAACTCTTAAGTTGCGGCTGTTACCATCACTGGGACATCACTGCTCTAGGTAAACATGTAAATGGCAAATCTTTGCAAGGAGATACTAAAAATTATAATTATAGTTGTAACCGCACGCAGTGACTTTGTAGAGAGGATCATCTCTCTACAAAAATTACTGCGAACTGACGTTACGTAAAGCATAAACTGTAACTGCTTATAAACTTAAAACCATCACAAACCCTTACATACCCAGATCTTACATAACTCAAGCAGCTAAATAAAACCACTTCGATCCAATAAAACATATTCCAAATCCAAAAACAAAAAGCACACTGAGAGGACATCGTAAAAATCCCAAGTTATTCATTTTCCGCACGCAGTGACCTCGTAGCGTGGAGCGCGGATTTACTTTATAAATAACGCACAAATGAGACTGCTTGGACGCGCGCTAATCCTGATTTACTGAGGTACGGCCAGATAGCCCGTGATATTCTTCGGTAGTGTTCATATTGACGTGGGAAATAAAATGGGAAAGAAATATGTAAGTCCATGTAAAAAATAGTTGGAAGTTTATGTTGGTGCTCGGAGTCTATTGGGTGTATTTTTTTTTTCCGCGGTTGATGTATGATTTTAAGCATGTTAAATAAGTATAATCCTTTCCAAGGTTTTTTATTTCTTTTATTTTTTTGTGGCATTTTATGTTTTGATCTATCTAAGACAGTCCGACATCGTAGCTTCTCTATTAGGATTAAATATATTTCAAACTATTTCCTACTCCTCATACTCCTTTTTAATTACCTACTCCTAAGATACCTCAAAAGTTTGTTATAAATTCTAGCATTATAATAATAGAAATATTTTTCCTTTTTTTTGACAGCTCAACACAATTCATCTTTGAAGTCGAGCACATCCCCGCTAAGAATCAATACAAACTTTTCTCGTTTCAAGTTTCAAAATCGAAGATTCAATTTCCACACAAAATAATATGCACTCATCTTTACTTTCAGGATAATAGCTCATAACGCAGAATTAAATTTCAATTCCTAAGGCCGTGTGCACACAGGCGAGTTTGGTCGCAAAGTCGCCAGTCGCTACGTCAAGTGCGTTGACTGGTCGCATCTGATATATGCGTCGGCAATTAATGGCGTGCCATAAATAATATTGACTGTAAAGTAAATATCTATAGGCTTAAGTATTGTGAGCGATCTGCCTTTGGTATCGTGAATGAGGTTTAAGTGGGAATTCAATCTGTGTTTTTGTATACGTAGTGCGACCAATTTTATTTATTCTTAGCGATCTTAAAAAAATAAGTAAAGTGTTTTGCTGTGCCTGTTTGCCAATATCGAACTAAGTTCCGAATTAATAAAAAAAATATCTACTTAAAGGCCACAGATACGAGTACATGGGTTAACTTTAAATTATTGCAGCAGTGATGAAAAGCTAGGACCTGGGATTCCAGAGTCAGGTAACCAATGAGTCAAGCCTTATGCTAATTGTCAATCTGATATGTTGTTCTAGATGTCAGCTCACACCGCAGAGAGCGATGGCCGTCAAAGTCATCAGGCGATATCGCACGATTTCCTACAAGGCGGCCTGCGTACTGGCTGGATCCCCGCCCTGCGACCTCGAAGCAAAAGTACTCTTGCATTGTATCGGTGGCGTGAGGAAGCAAAGGGCGTGGGGCAAGCGACCGATGCAGCGACATATGGAGCTGCGTCGGTCTCAGCTTCGCGAAGTCCTGGTGGCGGAATGGCGGGACAGGCATACACGCCCTACCGTTGGCCTCGTCACCATCGAGGCGGTCCGGCCGGTGCTCGAGCGCTGGCTCGGAAGGAAGCACGGCCCTTTGTCGTTGCGGGTGACGCAGGTGCTCTCGGAACATGGTTGCTTCGGGAAGTACCTGTGTCGCATAAAAAGGGAGCCGGACGCCCGGTGTCACCACTGCGTCGACTGCCGGGAGGACACAGCGCGGCATTACGCTGGAATGAGAGAGTGTGCTGCCTGGGAGGAGCCGCGCCGTGCCCTCATCTCAGAATTAGGCAGATACGAGACGACTGTTTCGCAGAAGGAGGTCGCGGAAAGGGAGAGGGAGATCTCGTCCACTCACCCGGCCCGCAGCAGGCGCACCGGGCGTCAGCGTAGGGCGGACAACGCCCTCTAAATGAGTCAGCTTCCCTAAATGAGTTCAGAGACGACGGACTCGAGGCGGTCCGTCGCCCCCCACACATCAGGACCCGAGGTGATCGCGCGTAGTGTTCCACGCGCGCCCCTTTAGACGTCTTGTCTCGGGGGGAGTCAAACACCTCACTCCCCCCCCCCCCCCCCCCTGACGCCTGCCGGCACCAGTCTGGGTTGCGTAGGATCTTACGTTTCTCCGACCCCCGGCGTAGGTGTGAGATGGAACACCGGGGTGGTTTTTAGTCAGTAAGAGTCTGACAGACCCCGCCGCCTGCCCCAGGGCGGTGGACATCAATGAGGATTTTCCACCACGGAAAAAAAAAGATGTCAGCTCCCGACCATACACATACGCATGGACAAATGCTTTTACTCTGATATTAAGAATATTAGCTCAAACCATGAGAAAAAAAAGAAAATCCAGTCAGTAGGTGAATAATGCAGCTGTTGAACGTTTATATTTTATAATTACCATCATTCATGGAGGATCTTTTATTTCTATTGGTCTATTACTCCTCAATAGGTAATCTATTAACCGTCCAGCCCTCCAGTATGCACTCGTCCTAACATTTTAGTGTACCAACAAATCACTTTCCGTCTTCGTCTTCAAATTGTTATTGATCATCCATTGTGTGGCCATGCTGGGCCATGCTCTGTGGCACATAATTCAGGATCCTGTCTGCTGTTTGGACTCTTAAGGCAAAGGCGTGAAGCTGTGACGTATTGGAATAAACGATTACGTTTGTACGTTTTCTTGTTTTTAATGCACTATGGAAATTATTTATAGGGGGAGGTGGATTTAATTTAGTGTTTATTGTGTTTTTATTGCACGTTTAAACAGTTCTAAAAATTCGTAATTGTGATAAAAAAAGAAAGAAAGAAAATAAGTACATTTATTTAGCACATACTAAAAGGCACACAATATAATATACAGTAGAATAAAAACAATAATAATTTAATAAAAAAAAAAATTAAAGTGGTATGTAAGAAATTTGCAGGAAAATCAAAAGTCATTTAAGTATTCAAATTAGGCTGAGAATCAGCAGTTTTCGAACGTCAAAATTACAAAAGACAGTCCCCCAAAAACGCCCTCCCTTCACCACTTCCTAATGCCATCGCTGAAAATGTACCTCAGTACTGCGCCAATAAGACCCAGTTCAGCAAAAATGCCAGTCTGATGAGTGGCAAACCTGTATTCATTGAATGGGCAAACAGCGGACACAGGCTTACATTACTTACCTAATTTTCTGCCATGAGTAGGCAGGCTTTACTAGTTTCCTTTCCGTCTTGTTGTATAGATATAGTTTTTAAAAGGAAATATTAAGGTGATCCACCAATCCCAAAAACTTTTTGCCGTTCTTCTGATGTACACTGTTTTGAATAAATGAGTCTCTTTTTTAAGTCTCGAAGTTTCTCGAAGTTGGGCGCAGTAACTATGGTAGGGAACCCCGACCAAAAATGGGTTAGGTTCGGAAAAATATCTGCGAGCCAATTAAATACATGACGTGTAAACACTTAACAGTAATGATCCCGAAATCAGAATCAGATCCACTGTTGCTCCATGGGTGTTCCGTTACCACTGGAACACCACTGCTCTAGAAGCCTCTAGAGCAGTGGTGTTCCAGTGGTAACGGCAGCGACTTACGAGTTGTAGGTCGTAGGTCCCAACCCCGACAGGCGCTTTATTTTGTGTAAATCATTTCATCACCATTGCTCTCAAAACGGTGAAGGAAAACATCGTGAGGAAACCGGCATGTCTTAGAACCAAAAATTCGAAGACATATGTGACATCTACCAGCCCGCACGGAGCCCGCGTGGCGGATTACGGTCCACTCCTTCTCCCAAAGAGAAAGCCTGTGTCCCAGCAGTATATAGACTGATTATACGACTTCTTTATAAATCCACATCCCACTCTATACTTCACCAATTTGTCTAGTAGCACGCACGACACGTGCATATGCGACTAGCGTCCACAAAAGGGCGTTCAACAACACTTGTGTGCACTTAACCTAATGTAATCTGCTCTCTCTCCATTTTCTCATGACCACACCAATATATCACTATTAATTATACATTCATGTACTAGGTAAACATAAAGTATTGTGTCCCATTTTGTCTATTTTTGAATTAAAATAACTGCCCACCGTACTAACTACGTTATAATACAGCTAATTATGCTCTATGGTAATTCCATAGTGTAATTCTCTACAAAGGGTGTATAATTTTTGTATGGAAGTGAGTCCTGTATGGGAATTTGAATGGGTGAGTGTCAGAGTGATTTCATTAGAAGGATTATTTGATTTAGATTGTCGTTTTATGACAGTTTTTTTTTTTGTTAAATATTTTTTTATTAAGGATTAATTTTGTTTATGGTTTTGCTAAGTTGGACTTGTTTGGCTAACTATGGCTCTTAATAATAACATAATTTTATTACGGATTATGTATAGCTTAACTTAAACGGTTTCTGGTTAAAATGAGGACGATTTGATATTTTTTGCTTTTCTTAGCAAGGACAAAATAACTCTTTGTGGAATAAGCCAAACTGGTTCTGTGTGATATTTTGTAGACTCAGTAACGCTGTGGAATGCTTATGAAACAACGCTATTATCCATTGTATGAAAACGGCGACCTCTTATAAATAAGTCTTAATTATTTTACTTCCAATCAAAATGTTTTTTCTTCAAATTATATTTTTTATTACATTTTAAATCCTATTTAAGACTTTCGACACACTCACATACTTTACAAGTAGCAATTACATTAAACTTTACAAAAACTAACTTCCCACACCCTACATTCAATCCAATTCTCAAAATTAATCGTGTGAATATAATCTCCTAGGGCACTGCGATGGGCGGGCCGCCCAGCATGAGCAGAACCGCCTTACATCCATGCTCCATGCACTCCTGGTCACATTCCTGCAGTATGCGACCTGGGTGGGTCTTCACACCACTCCCATGGCCTCCCGCGGTGGTGGGTGTGACGGCAAAGTGGCTGAGAAAATATTGTGATGGGGAAAGATCCAGAATGGAAAGTTGCGAGGATTGTATTATACAAAATTATTTAGATTAAGTTAAAGTTATGAGAACAATGCATTTAATAGTTATATTTATTAATTTTGAATATTGAAATTTATGAATTGAAAAGAGACTTGACATATGATTTCCTATATATTGTTATGGTCAAAAATTTGGACCAAAAATAACAGGAACTTCAAATTATGATTATTTCAAGATGAGTAACAGAAACTATGATCCCATGTCTCGTGCAATGAAATGAGTATCAGTTAACAGGAATAGACTGAGAACCCTTAACCCTATTAAATAACCTATCCCATTACGCATATAATCACAGCCATAATATTATTAATATATTCGTCACTTAAAACGATAAATTAAACTTTAATAATGTACAACAATTCCCATTGAACAAAAGACAGCGGGGCGTCCCCCATTCTTGGTTAGAACTTGCAACTTTACCAACGCCTCTCCTTTAGTAGGCGTATCTTCACGCAGAGAAGATTGAGGACTAGGCAGTAATAAACATTGTTAATGCTAACTTAGAAGTCAAGTTACACGTTAAGTAGAAAACAATAACAGTTTATGAGAAAAATGGGCGGGTTGATGGAAGTAATGAACATGTTGTTAAAGAAAAAGGTGAAGTGTGAAAGGCTTGTTTTGTACTTTCCCAGGTTTTGGATGTTTAAATAGTTTTATTGTGAAGCAATTGAAGTGATAAAAGCGCTCAAAATAATTTATGGCATCTGTTGTAGGAACAGATGTTAATACAGTTTTTAATGCAAAAGAATCTAGCTTGAACAATAAATACTAATAAGTATGTGTGCATAACATGTTGATTAATATTGGCATAACAAATACGTTTCATAGCCAATTATATAATTCTAACAATGAAGGCAAGTACTGTAATAAAAATTAAATGGGCATTCGCAACTTATCAACAAAATACTTCATTTGTTTGCTTTCAATGTTGCTCTGGTAACTAACCATCTTCGGTTTCAATGGAAAGATACTACTTTGAAAACCAAAGCCTTGCATCCGGACAAAATCCTCAATCTACCAACAAAAGAAATAAAATTGATCAGCAGTTTACTCCAAAAGGGATGCCAGGATTCAGGTGTCAAAACGTGAAGAAAAAAAACTAAAAACCCATTCATTGAAATCCGACGACGTATCAAATCTCTTTGTCACTAAAAAGATAAAAGAAAGAAAAAAGATACAAAGGCTTGTGCACGCAATCTTAGAATCCAATATGGCGACACAATGTCGTTTGATATTTTTGATAGAAAAGCTACTGTGAGAATTGGAATTAGGCATTCATCTGTTTTTGCGGTGTTAGACTCGATTTTGGGGTTTACACTTGCAATAATAGTTAAATGGTTTATTTATTTTTTATACAGTATATCACGCAATCATCACATTTTCTTGTTCATCATGTTAGCCATCTATTCATTACAACTACAAAATTCATTTTTTCATCATAATCTTTCCTCTATTTGCACTAGTACCGACTTCGATTTTGCCTTACACGATAACTGGACTAACGGACCGACCATCTAACCGGTGGTGCTGCGCCTGATCTCATGTCGGATTGCCGCCGTCCCATCGGACAGTGAGAGTGAGGGAAGAGAGAGTGCAACTATGTCAGCGCACAAACTTGTGCTCTAAAATATTTCCCGCGCCGATGGCTAGTCTTCATTGAGTTTGGTCGCCATGGCCGAAAGTCGGTCTGGAGGACCTTATTGATTAGATTGCCTTGTTTTCGTCGCCTGAAACTTTATTTTTGTTCAAATCAGAAATCCTAATGATCATACAATTGAAAATCAATAGCATCATAGCCTGCAGTCATGTATCATGGGACTATATAATAATTAATCGCTTATCCAGAAAAATGCCATGAAATAAAGCAGTATTATATTTATCGCGTGCTACCTTTAAACATGCAGCTAAAGTTAAATGTCACACAATGAAAAGAACAGAGGAATCGTGTCCAACCAACATTAGTTTTCGCGGAATTGTTTAACGAAGTGGAAATTAAACGTAAATCGAGAAGTTCGTGAAGCACGTTCATTGATTGGTCTGTCCGAGCGAAACAGATCTTAAAAGAAGACCTCGTTTTTATTTCCAGCAAAAAAAGCAAATAACAATCTTCTTATATTGACCAAAATTCTGATAGATATTTGATAAAAACACATCAAATCCATTGACTGCAAATACTCAACAAATCGGTTAAGTATCCATTGATGCATTAGTAAGAAGTTGTCTGGATTTGTCTCATGGGAATGAAGCAATGAAAGACGAAAATACGGAATCGTAAGCCATTGTACTCGAACAAGAGCTTCGAAAGAAGGATCCATAAGAAAACATACCGATATCATTACTTTCAATAATGCCATTTTTCTTTGTAAAGAACCGTCAGTGACTCTTTAAGATTAAATCGTTTTTATAACAACACAAGACTTAGAAAATAAAATAAACATTCTTGATTTGGCGTGATATTGAATGCAATTAGCTTCATATATATTGCTAATAATGTAAAACTTCAGCCATGGGTCAAGCTTTAAGTTTTGCAGCATATGTGTTTTTATTTGCTGAAAATCCCAGGAGAAGCTATTGTCCCACTGCACACGCATCTTCTCATATAGAGAAGACATGAGTATTGATCACCATTGTAGCTCAAGGTAGTAAGTAAAGGTTATGTAATCCTTATTATGGAATTACACATTCATTCAACACCAGAAAAAGTTGTGAGTCATTGCTGCCGATCACTTCAAAATAATAAAGTTTATTAAAAGCTCTTTTTGACATTAGGCTAGTTATCGTTCGATCATGAACTTGATTTACCTCCTCTACATACATCTTCTGTAAAAACGAAAGCATTGCAATGACAACTAGGCCTAATTAAACGTAAAAATCTTGACAACAAACAATATATTTTACAATAACTGCATCTATATTTAGAATGCGATCCCGTTTGTCAGACTCACGCGCGTCAAATCCAATATGGCTGCCTCTGACAACCGTCATTGTTCAAACAGAAACGACACAATCTTTTTTTTACCTTTTTCTTTTATCTTTTATTCTATTCTGTGGACAATGGCGGCGCGCTGTGCCCGTGGTATTTTACTTACCTATGTTTTTCACTTTGTTTTTGGAGGGCGTTGAGTTTTATTACCCGGCTGAGCTAAAAAATATGTTATGTTTTTACACCTGTGAATGTGAAAAACTAAGGTGAATATTCCATACCTTCCACGTATTGTTTGAATATCAAGACAAATACAAAACTTTGAGGTACCAATCTGTGTTATGAACCAATGATAACTCATGGATCGAAGACACGTTTGATCAATATTCTTACTCAAGTTATCAGCACACGGAAGTGCTACTAATTTTCAAACATGGAGGATGTGAAACTGTTTAATAAGAATGTGGAAGTTAGAGAATTACAACTGTGAGAAACGCTGACCGTTGACTGCTACACATGTTTTGATGACTTACCATACAAGTTAAACTGGCCTGATATTCTTACAACGCACAATAAGCTAAACCGTCTTCTTAAATCATGTTTAGTGCGAACATTCGTTTAGTACATCATTGTGATGTTAGCACACAAAGGGGTCAATTCTTAAAACATCTGGTGTCAAATCTGCTTCCTTGCTTGTCGAGTGTCTAATCTCATAATTGTATAAACTCAAGGCCTCGATTTGCCAGCATTGTCGTGCGACAATAACACAATGGCGTCTCGCATATTATCCATTCATATCATAACGTTTATAAATACGTTTCACGGTGGTATTATGGACGTTGTCTCGCGTCTCCCCGAGGATATCCAGTAACAAAGAATCCATCATAATAGCCGAAAGTTCGGTACGCACAAAGCCGTTCGCAACCCGTCATTTTCGTACCTATTGGCTATTTTATGACAATAACGCTATTGTTATCGAAAGGAATTGTTGGAGTCTTATTGTGTCCATCGGAATTCGCGAAACTGGAATTGTCTCTGTACGCTAACGAAGTTCGCTTGAGGCGCACAATTTTCTCGTCTTGCGCAGATGTTCTGAATCGTGACCTTAAAAATGATTGGCCAATTTTACAGCATCTTTGTTTCAATGACAAAGGTTGATAATGTACCCTGTATTATCAGAGGAGTAAAGCTGTTCACCGGTATTGTTTGCGACAACCTCGAGTCAAGCTGTGCGTGATAATATTTAGTTTTTTCATGAGCTGGCCACCATTGTGGTGTCTGGTCGGCCTGGCCACTTGAAGCATTCTTTGTACAGACGGCCATGTAAAGAAATTCTAAGGTGTGTTTGTTTAAAATCTCCTTTCGGCTTCTGTAGGTTTGTGAATGGCTTCTGTTATATAAACATGAGCAATTATGACGCTGTTGGTTTTGTGTGCTTCTACGTATGCCACCATTTTGTGATGATCGTTGTATGTACTTAGTTCATTCGTTATAGCTATTACAATATTGTTGTCTGAAGTATAATGTTCCATCTACACTTGAATCGAACAGAAGCTTTCAGCAACTAAATTAAATTAAATTCTGACGATTTAGCTTTCACGAGTAGATTAAAGTCTTGAAAGTTGTTTGTGGGAAACTAAATTAAGTCTGAGTTTTAAGTCATTGTCACCATCGCTAACAGGCTTATTTGGATGACGTATTTGGAACAGTATTATTTATTGGTATGGCAGCAAAAAAAATGTTATTCGCCGTGAGAATATCCGTAGAATCAAACACCCCTAGTGTGAAACTATAAAAATCAATTCAGAAAAGGCATTAGACTAGAAAAATTAACTGATCCTATATCTCAAAACATACGGAATTATTTTTGCTGCATGGGACTTTTAACATCATCAAACTTAGTGTTAGCTCTTTTGTCGTCTTCGTAAGGGTCAGTTTCGTTTGGATCTTCAACTTTTTGACACTCGGTAAGAGTTGGTATTTCGTTATCGTTTATCTATTGTATGACACCCTTTGCTTTTATAGAATTAGCTTCTCTTGTCTTATTACGATCGTGGTCAGATAACAAAGGGGCTTCAATGGGATTTTAATTTGGACTTTAACTTTGATTCTATGGTTTGAGTAGGGGACTAAAGATGGGATCCATATGAGTCCCATTTTGGGAATGTTATGGGCTGTCACATAATTGAAAGCTATTATTTTGAGATACCTAATATAGAATACAAAACTCTAAACATAATGAAAATACCAATATCAGTGCAATTATGACTGTAGCAAAAAGTTTAAATGATATCGATAAGTATAGATTTGAAACACAGGGCAAAAGATTTTCTAGAGGCCATATTTTCCGTGAATCCAAAGGAGTATGGCAAACTTTAGATAAACTTAACAAATAATAAAAGCGACACACATAAGCTTCAATAGAAATTCCTTTACAATTACATCTTGACTTTGAAAGAGTTATTATAATTGAAACTAAAATTAATATTTCAAAATATAAAAAGGTTTTGACTTCCAATTACATACACGGGACTGTCTCAAGAGGCATTAACCACTCGCTTACAATCCAAGACGTTAATTGTACAATTATTTTTAACTATTGTATTAAAACGAACGGTAGTTGGTTTCTTTGGTACATTGTGAGTGGCACGTGGTACGCAAAGTACCACTTCATAGTCCACTCATTACTGTTTAATGGGCTCGGGTAGAAAAAGTCTTTACTTGTAAAGTAGCTGACAAAGATACCAATACCGTTGGCGAAGAAGATTCTGGACCGTATGATGATGTGACAAGAGCGAGAAGAGGTGAATTTGAAAGGGTTGCTGTCATTGTGATGAAAGATACGTTATTTAAATTTGACGTTTAGTATGTCAGATAAATTGTCGACCTAAAAATCGGTTGTTCGTATTCACCGTCAGTAATTACTTTGGTTGTACCTACTGTTCAGTATTTTAATTTGAATAATGTTTTTCGTCTTTTTAAAATGGTGACTCTGTTATTTTTGTAAGTATGTTTTGAAGATTGGTTTTATTATATATATGACGTAATAGATTCATTAGTGGAAGTGAATAATTGTGTGGTGAAAACTTTTATTCTATAGAATCGTTAAAGTAATCTCTTTGTATCCTTATTGGATTTAGAAATCATTATAGCCAAGTACACAAATAATGTGCATTAGTATTCATCTATTTGTTATGAAGCATAGTTATCAATTAAGTCTTTGACTGTAATCTAACTATATTAGCTAGATACCAACTGTGCTACTATTAGCACAGTTGGTATCTAGCTTATATAGTTGTAGTATCTATATTATACTACAATTTGATCTTAGTAATGCAATATTTACTAAGACCGACCACGACGCATATTAAAAAGCTTCATCCTCATTCAACCAGAGTAGTGTGTGATATAAATAGGCCCCGTCCATTAGGTTAACTGTTTTTTGAAAGCTGCATATTCCAGATTTCGTCAAAGTTAACTTTAAAATGCGTAGTAAATAAATATATAAACTGCCTAAACTTATTGGATTATCTTATTAATGACTTCTTGCAGACATTATAATACCGTACGTGTGTCAGTTTTGACAAAAAACATATAATTGCTCACTAGTTCGATCTGTCAAAAAACGATTAACCTAGTGGACAGAATATACGTGATACGTATCTTAAATTAAACTAAACTATTTCAATCACTATTATTTCACAATCACCGTCCCAACCTAATTACAATCCTACCATTACATGCACAATCGCTAACAATCGCTCACTAGACGATTGTCTCCGAGCTTCTTGGGCAACAAAAAAGGACATCAATAGCTCACGAGTGTTACCAGTTATATAAACGTATTGTAGCACAAACAAGTTTAGGACGGACCAGACTGATCGTCGCCACACGCTCCGGCTCCGATACATTTAGGAATATTGAAGTTTCAATCCTTGCTGAGTTTTGTATGAGCTTTTTTCTTGGTTATATCATGATAGATCAAAATTCTGAGCTGGTTGATGTATTTTTGTAGAAGTATTTATACTTAAGCCTGTTCATTATCATTAAGTTTGTTGATTATGTATTCTCCATTGGCGCTTCATGAGTCGTAATACCTAAGTCTAATCCAATGATTGATCGTTTCGATTTATTCAAATGAGTTTTTTGCTTTGTTAAGATTATTTTGTTAAGTTTTTGCTGTCTATTAGCTATTAGAACAATGTCGTCCAATTCATCATCATTTATTTTATTATTCTCCTGCACAATATCATCGTCATTTGATTTAGTTTGTGTTGCTCCTACTGCATCTGCTATATTTTGAAACTCATCTCCGTCAATGGCTATGTATAACATAAACAAAATTATAGTTAAGTCATTCTCTTCAGCCTCTTTGAAGGAACTTTTTGACTTAATAGTTAATTGAGTAGATTCATTACCGTTCGTATTATTCTCTTACAAATAAATGGATACTATGATGTTATTTTTATCATTGAGAATAAGAGATTCAGTAAGAAAGAAATGATCAAGCTCATTGTCGTCTGTTTCGGAAGCTCAGGACGGTCCATTGTAAAACCGCCAAACTGCTGTGTCATTTTAATCAAATATCATATGTTATTTATCATCCTACCCTCTTTTAAAATCATTTTTAAAATAAACACAAAGAATGCGCTCGAAAGAATGCGTTATAAAAATATGTAAAGGATTTAAAGGTTTTTAACAGGTGTACGAGGCAGTTGCCGCTTTGAGTCTCAATGTAGGATTTTGGACTTACACCGTCTTATGATAGAGTTGGGTTTTGTTTGTTAGTTTGTAGTTTGGTTGTAAGCTAGTGATGTCCACGTCGCTTGCTCAATGAAGGCTTTTTCTCTTCTCTGTCTACTTAATATTATTTTGTTTTTATTAGATACATATGTTTTTTCCTATGTGTGAGCGGCGCATTCCTTTTGATTGCATATGTATGTCCTATCTTTAGTAGTTTGATCGTATCTCAATAAAATGGGTGTTATAGAACTTAATAGATGGATTATTTTTGTTGTTTTTCTTTTGTTCGTTATCTTTTGGTAATTAAAAGTGTTTGCCGCTTTTTGTGGCGTGTTGTAAAGATATATTTAGTTACCTGCATACTTTGAATTCTAGGCTGGTTACTGTAATTGTATTTGGAACTTAAAAAGAACCGTTTTTGGTCTTTAAGCCTGTTAATATCTATAATGGAAATAATAGGATTATCCAGTCCTATACAATAGGTAATTCATGAGATTATTTCTTACAAAAGTAGTTTCTGATATTATAATAGGTTTTATTTAATATTTCAAAAGAGGAAATAAATAATTATGCTTCTAAAGGCACCGCCACTTATGAAACGGAAATATCATATCATATCCTGAAACTATTATGATCCATAACTCCAAAATACCCTACTTGTTTGCGCATGAGTTGATTTGCGCAAAGAAACCGACTCCAACCATCCGAAGTAATTTAGCAATCAATAGCGCCGATGCTTACGAAAAAAGTAGATAGGTACTTGTTTATTTTACATATACAATAGTATGATTTCATTTTTATAACAGTTTCAGATTTCTACAAATAATATTTCAACCAATATTCTATCCTATTGTATCCTAAAAATAAAGTGCAAATTCGAATGTAACGTCGCAAAATATTACTTCTAAATCATTAAGCATGGTTCACATGCGCGGGTAAATGACGTCGCGTTTAACAACGCCCCATTTAACCGTATCGAATAAGTTTGCACAACAATCGCTCTTTACTCGATTCGACAGTTTTTTCCGCGATTTTTAACGCGTTCATTCATACTATTGTTCAATAGACAATATTGCTTGTACTAAGCTTTATGTCAGTTTGCCGGCGTGTAAATTCAATTATTTTTATTATACAGATGGTCGCTAATGGTCGTGTTTACCCGATTTCGATAAATCACGATCTGTATTGAGAGCATTTATTAAATGTTGCTGTTTCATATGTTTTTGGTGTTTGATTTATTTTACTTATTTTCTTTGGTAATCTGTCATTTACGTTTGGCTGAAGCTTTTTCATTGTAGCAGGCTGCAAAGGAATGAGAGAAAAAAAAAATACAAAACTCTGTTTCACGAAAGACTAGTCCTTTTTAATTCATACGGCTTTTTACTTGTGACGATTAAACATAATAATAATATACTAAAAGCAACATATTAAAAAATATAAAAATAAATAAAAAAGGCCTCAAAACTGATCAGCTACCTCAACGAACCTTTTACAATCACCATTTCCACGGCGAACAACAAAAGCATATTTTAAAAAGCAAAAATATTCATAATATCAGTTTAAGATTACCGGATACGGGGGTGACACGTTAAAAAACCCTTTTTCGAGTGTTAATGCCGTGACAAATGTAGAATTTATGCGGTTGTAGTGGTTTCGAGCCACCCCGCTGTGCGTGCGCTCCTCGCCTTAGGTCGGCCATTATGGGACAAATAAAATAAGTATGGACGTAAAGGAGGCCGCAGACCAGTGCGAAATGGTGGATAGAAAAAAATGTGTTGTGTGTTTTTCGAAATGTTGAAACAATGTTGTGTTTTGGGAACTATTATGACGTTTACGACATATTGCTTTATGAGTAATAGTCTGTGATTTATAGTGTCTGTCCCTGTCGGTGTTTTGTAATAAAATATAATTAGGGGTTTTCTCTTAACACAATGTTCGTAATTAAAAGCAATTCTGTTTTGTATCTTTTCACAAATGGCGTCATCGTATTTATGACCGTTAAAAAATCTTATGGCGTCATCATTTTTATGACCGCTGTGTATTTAAAAAAAAGGTTGTACTTACCAAGTTCTAGAAACAATAGATGTAATTTATAGTATATTTTTCTATACCACATTTCTGACAGACAACACGTAGCCTAAGAGCCGGTTTTTTGAGACGTAGTTAAACTCAACCAATTGCTAAAAAATAGTAACTAATGGTTAAACATATGCAAAATGGGTTTTTTGATCAATTGTTAGTTTATCTAATGGTTATTTTTTTAACTAATAGTTAAGTATTTGACCATTAGCAATGCTATTATATCATTATAAATCAAAAGTTGATCAAAAAACACATTTTGTAAAAATTGGTTGAGTTTAACTACCAATCAAAAAACCGGCCCTAAGCCACTGAAAATAGGAAAATGAAACGGAATTAAATATATTAAGCACAGAGGTGCAATTTCCGTAATTTTAAGAAAGTTCACAGTCTGTTCTCAGTCTCAATCTGTCAAAAATACCTACCTCTAACTTTCCTGCATATTTAACATTGATTGTCACTGAGATGAGGTTGCGACTACATTTTTAGCATTTATAATTATCTACGGGCCTTCTAGAGTTATACCCTCATCGGTCTCTGTAAAATAAAGTCACAATTTTGCACCACAACGCAACCTCCGCCAATGTACAACAGCCTTTACCAATAACACAAAAACCCCATATTTTTACGCATGGCTTCATAATGATGCGGTTTGCCATCATTCGTGGCGGAGGACAGGGACATATTAGCGGGTCGCTCTTGATACAACCTACTGGTCTCGTGACGTCATTACTGAACACGGTAGCTTGACCCAGGTGGCCGGGGAGGCAGGACTTTTTTGGAGATGTAACTTGCAGGCTTGGTTGCTTATAAAGGCCACTTTAAGCAATACCTCTAAAAGCTATTAATTTCCTGAATTCCCAGCAGATCATTAGCAATTCCTCTAATTTTAGTAAAATTTCATTTCATATTTGGTGTAAACATTGCCGCATGAAAAAAATAAAAACCGTAATTTTATCGGTAAATTTTTCATTACAGTTTTTATTAATCAAATTGGTTTTTTATTTTTTATTTCCACAGTTCTGTGTTCATTGTGATATGAATTGCACACAGATTTTATTATGAATTGTCAGTTTGTGACCATTTTACGATTTTTAGTATGATTCATATTGTTATCCTATTATGATTCTGCCAAAGTGGCCTTTTTAGGCCCCCAGGAGTGAAGATTAAATATTAGATTAGATAAGTAGATTAGATTTAATAATAAGAAACAAACACCACAAAAGCGTACTTCCTCTCTCCTACTTATTTAAAAGCTTGCTGTGCGCGACAGGGTCTACAATTGTTTCTATTGTTTTATACTTTATTTATTTATTTCTTTAATGCACAATGTACACGACCATAGTTACACGCTAGGCTTAAACTAGTGAGTACATGACAGTATTGTAGTGAGTATCCATCATCTAATATTAGGAACTTTCACAATTAAAGTATACTTAGCACCTGTATGTGTACATTTAGGATGCAATAAAGATTATTTGATTTCATTGAAGATTTATGGGAAGATAAAAAAATATCTAAAGCTGTAATTTTTAAGCTAGAATGTCGTTTGTTTTTTCGTTTTCTTCGTGTAGCTGGCACGATAGTTTTTTAATTTTTGTTGGTCTAAAACTTTGCCTTTTCCACGGCGATATCAGTGGCAGCGCAGAGATCACTTTCGCAGCATGTTTTGGGGCACAGAGACACCCGCTGTGCCCCAAAACATGCTGCGAAACTGTGACCTATTTTAAGTCAACTTATACGATTCTTAAGGCTCCTGAAATACGCAAGACGTGAGGAAAACATTGATAAAAACCTTACGTTATATCAAAACTCAGCTTAACTTAAAGATTATAATTTTTTTTTTTTTGTATGTTCTCGTTTTTAATTTTATTTTCCTCTTTAGGGAATACGTACATATTATATTATTATTATTATACATTATTTTTGATGACAAACGAACAAACATGACAACGCAATCAAAAACCTCTGTATTTGTAATCAACAAAACACCTTGGGTTGACATAAATCTGTTTTACTTAAGACCTGAAAAAAAGTTCACACCTAAACTTTTAGTTCATTTACCGTCATTAAAAAGAAAATTCAACCTTATTTCCATCTAGTTAAGAGTCATGTATCATTAAACAGCTGTAAAACAAAGTTGTTGTCTCAAACCTAATTTAATTTGCACGGCTTTGTGTTGATTAATCACGAAATGGATTCGAGGCGACATTTTTTGAATACTTGTTCTGACTTTTGACCAATGTTCTGCCACCTTGTAATTTATTGAGTTTATTATTCATAATTTCGGCAATTAATTTGGTAGGCTGTTTAAGAATGGAAGCAAAAACTGACAAGGATCTGCTTTATGAGGTCTTATTCCAAAAAACCGCAACTAGGTAGATTATTTTTTTATACACCTACCAAAATTCCTGATGTGCTATACTACCATAATTCACGATCAATATGGACCGCGGGCTAATTGTGTAACGCACTAACAGTAGGAATGGCTTTCATTTTGACAGTTCAACAACATTCAATGCGTTATTTATGTTGTTAAGCAGACAAATTCGAACATAATATATGAAGCAATAGATTAGCACTATCCTTCGAAATTGATTGTGTGTGTGTACCAACACACACACGATCAATTCGTAAAGAAAATTGACGTGGTCTCCTAGTATAACCAAAATATTGCTGAATCAGTATTTTACAAAGTAAATTACTCACGTATGTACATACAATATTTGTAAAGTCAAAGGGAAATCAGGCTTTTTGCCAATTCGCGTCAAAAATAATTCTTAATTACATTTGTTCAGGATAAAAATAAAGCCTTATTATCACGCACCAATCTTTCGGACCACCAGCCCGCTCTCACGCTCCTGAGCTGGCACAAAAATGGCATTTTGACATTTACGTCACTCTGACACATCCGGAAGCCATCTTGGAATGTTAATCGAATGCGATGGTATCTCTTAATAAGACATTGTGTCAGGCAATGCACACACTGTATTATCGCATGTGTGCCCAGCTTTATAATGAAGTATTTTAGTATTGTGTGTGACAATGTTGTAATTGTGACACTTTTGTTTTGAAGATAGGGGATTGAGTGGAAATGAGGTGGGGTTATGTTGTTGCTTAAGTGAGAAGATGAATTATAAAAATTGGAACTGAAGGTACCGCATCAGATCAACCACAGCTACTCAAATCCCTGCAGCTTAAGCCAGGTAAGTAAGCTATTTTTTATTAACTAACACAGTCGGCCTCATTGGTCTCAATCAACTAAGCCTATCGCAGTCCACTGCTGGACATAGGCCTCTCCCAGGCTGCGCCACAACACCTTGTCCTCCGCCTTCCGCATCCAGTCGGTCCCAGCAACCATCTTTAGGTCGTCCGTCCATCTAGCTGGGGGGCGTCCCACGCTACGCTTGCCGATACGCGGTCTCCACTCCAGGGGGCCTACTCCGAAGTGCAAAGTGCGAATGTTCGGATCGGACCGACACATGGCCGAACCGAATATTATTGAAAAATGCGAAAAAACGTTGGGATCGGCTCAGTTGGGTCGGGACCATGGTCAATATTCGAAAGAGTGTAGGACTGTAGGATCGGAACCGACCGAACCAAATAGTAACTTCGTAGCAAGAAACGGCCGAATATTCGACCGATACTACTTCGGAGTAGACCCCCTGGACTCGTCTGCTCCACCGTGCATCGTTCCTTCGACAAACACGGCCAGCCCACTGCCACTTCATATTGCTTACTCTGCGCTCCGGTTCTTTTCCGGATAATTTCATTCCTGCCTTTCATTATTGCCTTATTGGTCTTACAGTCGCTAATACTGAGCGGTCCTAGGTTCGATTTCCAGGTCGGTCAAAGTGTCATTGGGTTTTTCAATAAATTTGGAATTTCTCAATAGCAACCCGGAGTCTGATATATGCTCGGTTGGTAACTTAAGACTTAAGCATAATTGTCGAGAATTGGGTGTTCTATAAATGCACCTCTGCCTCACCCTTGGGGGAATAGGAGTGATGTTATGTTATCTACGTGTTAACAATTGTAATTTTTTTTTACAAATGTGACTCTGTATTTCGCAAAACAGATTTACACACCTACACCCACATCGAAGATTAAGTACATTCCAAGATAAATCATCAGAACCAACCCACTTTTTTCGTTAAATCCCCTTGTTAACCCATTTTCAGGTCCAGTTACATCAACCAAAAAAGTTGAACAACTCATTTACGACATACAGAATAACAATCATTTCACATGTTTATTGTGGCTACTGTACCCAACAATAAAACGGTACAGACGGACGGACAACCTGACTGAATGATATATAGGCACCAATTAAATTGGAGTCGTAAGTTCGCGGCTGTACTAATGACGGCTACCGGCGGTCCCGGGCAGACCAAGGAAAGAGGTAGAGTTGACGTTTGTTCAAAAATGTTAAAAAGTTTTGAAACTTTTTTTTTTATATGGTCGTTACATCCAATTTTAAAACAGATCTCCACACACATTGAATACTTAGATTGGCAACAAATACACGACTTTTTTTTGTTTTGTTTTTCAATTAATTGGAGTAATGTGCAATAATTTGAAAAAAAGTGATCAAAATGAAGTACCGAAAAACATCAATACGATGACCTGTAAATAGACTAATTAACCTGACTATCTAGCTATGCTAGTTTAGGTTTAAAGCTAGAAATAGTTTAGTAAATATAATTTCTATTTTCACACACGGCCCTGCCTAAACCTTCGGGGATTACAGAGGGGCAATTCTTGTAATTTTAAGACCGTTCACAGTCTGATCTCAGTCTCAATCTGTCAAAAAATACTTCTAATTTCCCTACATTTTGACAAGTTTTTGACATTTGTTTGTCGCTGAGATGAGACTGCGACTAGATTTTGAACGTTTTAAATTACGAGAATTAGCCTTAAGGTGTAATGTTACGTATTACGTAATTTATATCTTACTTTTCCATAACCAATAGAATAATTTCTTATTCACCCATTTCCAGCTCGCTCCAACACTAGTTATAATAATTATTTCAAAACGTCCATTCTAACGCCAAGTTTCACAGAACCTTTATATCATTCGGACATATTTATAGTAGCAGTAAACAGTTTTTAATTAAGATTTTGAATGCGATGATCGCTTGCCTGTTTACGAGTTATATCGACCAATTAAGGTATATGGTTGTTGAAACACCTCCAAATCTCTCTAGTCCCTTGTTGTTTATATCCCCAATTTGTTATAAGATGTAATCTGTTAGAATAAGATAACGAGAAACAATAGTCGGTCTATTTTTGAAGGAAGATAGTGTTTTATTTCGAATTTTTGTGCATGGAATTCGTATGTAGGTACTTACTATTATAGAAATTCTCAACACGCTATTTTGAAACTTGAGAACATTGACAGTTGTAAATGTCAACTCTAAAAACAAATGAAGTCACATTTGAATTTCGCGACAATGAGGTTTTGACTGAATTTAATTAATTTAATAAGACTGAGAGAGTACAGACAGTCATTTTGGTTTTAAGTAAAAAATGTGATGTTTAAAAGTTATTATTAAATTACAAAACACTTAAAAAAAATTGAATTTCGCGGGCTCGCGGGTTATCAAAAAAAATTCAGCTTTTTCATAGAAAAGTTCAATACTGCTTACAGAGCGCGGTCAAGAAGATGAAACAACATTTTTTATTTTAAATTTCTATGCTGCTCTAGAATGCTGAATTCATGGGTACCTACAGTTTGCGAACTGGGTAATGTTTTCCTTTTGTATAAGTATCAAAGGTAATCTTACCTAATAGTTGAGCAGGATGAACTTACTACCTATACTATCGGTTCATGTTCGTTGTAAGGTTAAGGTAAGGAATCCACCACGCGGGCCCAGTGCGTGTTGGTAGAGGTCACGTCTTCAAAATTTTGGTTCTAGGACATGCCAGTTTCCTCACGATGTTTTCCTTCGCCGTTTTGAGAGCAGTGGTGATGAAATAATTTACACAAAGTAGAACGCCTGTGGGGGTTCGAACCTGCGACCTACAACTCGTCAGTCGCGGTCGATACAACGGGGCTACTGCTCTCATTCGTTGTATATCGATTATTCAGTTCCAGAGTTACATTACAAGTCTTTGTTTTTATAATTTTGTGTCCACCAAGACAAGGCAACAATATATTAAAAAAGAAAAAAAAAAGAAAACAAGGAATAGTAATAAAACTGACAATTTATAAAGTGTAATCTGTAGTTTCGAAAGTTAATGAAGTTGTCAAAATAATATCAACAGCTGGATTTAGGTCACTTAACTTAGACCTACATAAAATAGAGCAAAACAGGGGGATGATACTTATACAGGGTGGTATCAGGGTAGTGGTTAGGTCTATAACAGTCTTGTCGCCCCCATCCCCCATCCTCCCGACAGGCCGACCATTGGAGCCGCCGGGTTTCTGAATTGTGTTATAATAGTTTATCGATTTTGTCAATACAATCGGACGTTTTGAATGTGGTATTGTAATGATCAAAATAGAAAAGTATTTAACTAAATTAATAACAAAGTAAATATTAGTGTTTATTTAGTTTTTTGGAAAGCCTTTGTTCAAGATAAAAAAACTTAGTAACCAGTATGTGTCCAGATTAATAAAAAATTTTAACTAATTAAATATAACATCCTAGCGCTGATTTGCTAGATTCGTTTTCACCTCTGTCGATCTTTTTTTTCTCCTGACAGGTGATATTGTTTATATGTATGTATGACAACACGGTTAGCGCAGTGGCTGAGCGATCGGACTGCTGCGCTGCGTGTCGCTGGTTCGATTCCCGCACAGAACAAATATTTGTAAGTCCTACATGTATTTGTTCCGAGTCTGGGTGTTTTCTATCTATATTATGTATCTATTTACAAAAAAAAATGTATTTAAGTAGTTTATCAGCCATTATTATTATCTCCTTTATTTCAATGTAATCATATAAAGTATATTTTTAAATATTAGAATATAAAAAGTATAAAAACATTTAAAAATATAAAAAATAGTAAAAAAAATATATAAATAATAATAATAATAACATTATTATTATCTCCTTTATTTCATTTAGATACTTACAAAATACATTTTTAAATATTTTTATAAACAATAGGATAAAAAAACATTTAAAAATATAAAAAGTAGTAGCCCACCGGTATCGGGAACAGGGTTATTTGGTCAGGGCTCCAGAGAGAGGAACTTCCTGACAATGCGAGCCGTGTCCAGAAATACCGCTTTCTGAATCAAGCCCATTATTATTATTATTATTATTATCTACATATATATCGACGTAGTAGTATTTTATAGTAATTTCGTAGTTATTTATCCCTTATGTTGCACCTGCCATGTTTTATCTCTGCATCACCCTAAGGTTGACTGGTAGAAAATTCCTCAAGCATTAAGTCCGCCGCCTTTAACATTATTTTTTTTAACTTGTGCATAAAGTTTTAATAAATAAATAAATAACTACCATTCCATTAAGCACGGCAACTCTTCTACATTGTGAAGTATGTATTTATTGTACCAGTAACTTTTGCTGAGTAGTCGTTTACATCATAGATAATGATGATGAATTTCATACTAAAAAATACGGCCTTTTTGTCGGTACGTCATAAGACACCCACGCCATGATACGGGGAGGTCTAGCAAACCCATTTTATAGAAATGACAAAGCTATTAAACTGCTATAATATAAATAAACTTACAATAAAAATGAAATCATAAAATTTTGACAAACATAAAAAGCATCTAGCATTTTTACATATACACCTACATTATTTATCTAAAATTTTACATATACTACAACCAAAACCGCATTGAGCGTTGCCTATAAAGTTTCGATATTAAAATTAATTGTTACAAGAAGTCGAACGGACATTCTTGGCATAACACCTCCTGTTGTAAAGTCGGTATCAATGGCTCGCGTCTAAAGGCCCTGTTCTGTTAACGATGCCTGATGACGAGTGTAGCGAATCGATATAAATGTCGAATATCTTTGGAATGTCGATGTGCTATCCTCATCTACATTCTTCTGCTTTCGTTTTGGTAGGTAATGGAGTTGATTTGATTAAGAAATTAATTAGTTCTTTTGAAGTGTTTTTTTTATTTGAAGCGCCTGGTGTTACCCGCTGTTAGGTAGGTACTGTTTTACCTTTTAGATTAGGGATTATTTTAATTAGTGCCAGGGCAAATACATAATATCTAATTAGGTATATAGGTACCTTGATTACCAGTAGCCTGATCCGTTCGTAAGACACTTTGAACAAATAAATGGCCAATTATAAATCAACTCACATAATATATATATTTTTTTTTTTTGATTTGAAAACGTTGCCCCACACTAGGAGTTTCTCCTGTATCGTGGGTGGGTTTACAAACATTTAAACTCACATATACAAACAGCCAGACCCGGAACAACTACTTGTAGATCATACAAATATTTGTTCCGTGCGGGAATCGAACCCACGACACGCAGCGCAGCAGTCAATCGCTTAATCACTGCGCCAACCATGCCGACGTAATCTAACAGACTTAAAATAATATTTATATGTATACAAAAAAAAGATGGAATAAATGTGAATGAATCATAGGGCATCAAAAAATACACATAAGATAACATAACATCACGCGTGTATCTCCCGAAGGGTTAAGCATAGATACTCGTATCTCTACATATAGTACACCCGCGTGTAGTGCTTCCTTCGTCCGTAAAACATGGCTGAGGGATAATCATCATCAGCCAAGTTTTTATGGGCAAAGGTTTCATTCATTACGCAGGTGAAAACAAATGACACGTATGTATAACTAGCTGCGCCCCGCGGTTTCACCCGCGTAACTTTCGATCCCGTGGGAATATCGAGATAAAAAGTATCCTATATGTTAATTCTGATTATAAACCATCTGTGTGCCAAATTTCATCCAAATCCGTTCAGTGGTTTTTGCGTGAAAGAATAACAAACAAACATCCATCCATCCGTCCATACAAAGTTTCACGTTTATAATATTAGTAGGATTTACAAAAGCATCAAATACACAATATTTCTACCGTATTATTGTACCACTGATCGACATAAGCAGCTTACTGACAATGAACGCAAATTAATTAATTCGCACACGACAACATTCAATAATAAGGCTGCGTAAAATCTCTTCGTCATAAAAATTGATACGGACATCTCATAAATTTTACGACGCATAAGACTCGCTGTTATTTGAATATCCAATACTAATATAAAATGGGCAGACGAGACAGTTAATAAGTTTGTTTTATGTTTTCGCAGCACGCACGAAATGAACCTACACATTTTAGTAAATATTCCTATGCATTTCAAAAACTTACATGAATGGCATCCATCTTGACTGATTTCGATATCTTTTCTACATGCAGTCTGAGGGACAATTCTCGTAATTTTATGAACGTTTACAGTCTGATCTCAGTTTCAATCTGTCAAAAAAAAATACGTCTAATTTCCCTACATTTTGACAAGTTTTTGACATTTGTTTGTCGCTGAGATGAGACTGCGACTAGATTTTGAATGTTTTAAATTACCTACGAGAATTGGCCTTCAGATTCGTTTAAAAAATGCTCATGTTATTAGCATCGAACTTTTGACCTGAGAGAGATCTAAGTAGCGCTGCGGTTTAACCGATTAATAGATGAAATAGAAAAAAAAAACTAAATAGTTCTTCAGAAAGGTCAGGTGCGTAGCAATCGCAACCGACGTGCATATGTTCGAAAAAAAAATCAGCCTAACAACGTAAATAACGCAATGAATGGTACTAATAGTATGTTACACAATTACCCCACTGATGCATTGAACATAAACGAAGCAAAATGAGTATGTAAGAATCGTAGAAGGTGGCGCTCTGTAGCGTCTGCCTACCCCCCATGTGAAGAAGGAGTGAGTTTATATATAGGTATGTATGTAATCCAAAATAGCCTGAGTGAATCCGGGACAGACAGCTAGTTTATTATAATCCCAGTCGTTGCGATTCAAGGGCACAATGCGGTTTGTTTTGGCGTTAAAATAAAAAATCCAAATGAAAAGGGTTGTCATTTTAAAGAAGGCTAGTAAACGATTTATGGATTTTGGTTGAGCCGCTTGAATTATAATAATTTGGTTATTAGCCATGGTTCGTACAGAATTTGGAAGGAATGTCGGCGAATCATCTTCTTGGGCTAGAAATGACTTAGTTTTATGATCAAGTTGTTTTTAATTATGGTTGAAACCACAATTGATAATAATATATTAGCCATTTAAAAGATTTATGGTTATTAGCTGGCGATCCGCGTAAAACAAGAAGCTTGCTTCATCATCGAAGAAAAATATGTATGTATCGTGCGCTTGGTCGGTAGCCAATAACCAAAGATGATTTCTGCAAACGAAGTACACTAATGCAACATAGGTTTAAATACTTTATTCTCAAAAAGACAAAAAAGCCACTTACATGATAACATTACTAAACTTATTCTAGGTAACGGTCACTAGTTCAATACAAATAGGTTTAGAATTATTTTGTTTTTTTTTTGTTGGGTTCTTAACTATGTAGTTAGGGCTTACTAGCCCTAACTACATAAGAACAGATTTGGAACTTAAGAACAGATTTGGAAGTGGGGGGTCGTGACGTCACGCCATGCTAAAAAGTGTAGCAAGGCATGACGTCACGCGGAACTTTAACGGGCTATATCTTTATATTTTTTTATATAATTGACAAAAGAAAAAATAAGGGTCCAATATATCCTAATATTCTTCATCAGTAGACATTGATGAAGAATATTAGGATAAATAATATTATGCGGGTTGGGCAAAGCCATTGGGTTTTTCCATCTGGAGTTCTCAGTAGCAGCCGGAAGTCTGGAACTGTGCCCGGTTGGTAGCAATAGGCTGGCCTCCTGGCCTTCATCTTAACTGGCGAAATGTGGGTGTACTTAAGATGTACCTCTGGCTAAACCTTCGGGGAATAGGTATGATGTTATGCGTATTAAATAGTATTATATTATGTGCAGTCTGAACAAGCCTAGCCTTTTCCCAACTATATAGATTGGGGTCGGGTTCCAGTCTAACCGGATGTAGCTGAATATCAGCGAGCGCAATACCATGGAGCGACTGCCTATCTGACCTCCACAACCTAGTTACTGGGTAATACGATATTCCTTGGTAAGACTGCTTGTCAGACTTTCGGGCTTCTGACTACCCGTAACGACTGTCAAAGATCCACGAATGACAGCCGGGACCAACGGCTTAACGTGCTTTCCGAGGCACAGTATGTAAAGATGGTCACCCATCCACAGACCAACTGCGGCAAGCGTAGCTTAACGTGATCAATTGACCTGTGCGGCTGTTATTATGTAGCAACAAAAACTGCTCTATCAACTAAAATATTCGCTGCCAAGGTTGAAAGGGACACAAAAATACCTGACTAATATATTGCTTAGGCCACTTTACAAACGCACCGTGACGATACTAAACAAATGACAGACAAAACACAGGTATAAGAGAAGACACACACGTATAAATCAGCCGACACAATCAGTCATACAGTGTGTGATGAATTACTAGCCTGTCGCAGACAAATGATGGAAGGAGACAAAGATGTTTATGGAACGATTCTGACATAATTATGTCTTTTAGATTCAGAAACAGTCAATAAGATACATTTGACAGTAAAGAATATTCCTCTGTGTGGTGAGTTCGTTGTACTGCTTTCCGTATAGGTAGTTCAAAACTGATAATCAAATGTTTATGTCCGGCCATTGGCCTAGCCATAAAAGCTGCCGCCAGGGACCTATTTAATAAAACTGACAGGTGACAGGTGGCAGGCCAGAATTCACAGTTTTAACAAGTATTTTATCATAGTTTAACTAACCAACACACCTCAGCAAATATCGTGAAAACGTATAAATTTTGTAATTTCTTGACATATATAATATATTGTCGGTTATATTAAATAGGTTCCTTCCTAAACTGAAGCAAGAACCGATGATAAGCGAGAGGTTGTGAGTTTGATCCCCTAAAGTTACACTATTTCCTTATACATTACCTGCTTCTGGCACAAACAGTTGAAAATAATTACAGACTAACTAGTCTAGCGCATATCAGTGGCAACAATATAACATTGACAGTGCCTTTATGTCGTAGCAGTAAGGACGATTTTTGTAATTCAAGTGCACTCATGATTGTCTATACCTTCATAGTAATAAGTCACCCATAAGATACTTAAAAGTCAGACAAGATATTTACAAATCTTCATTTACTACAGCTAGCAGTCTAGAAAGAGAAAGAAAGAAAGCAAAAAAGTTTATTCCACCTCACAAAACTGCAAGTGTCCCAGACGTCACAATCCCTGAATGTATTTCTTCTCGAGGACAAAAAGCGTAACGAATCAGAAACAGGTAGACTAACAAAGACAAACACGTATAAATCAGACGATCATACGGTGTCCGGTGAATTATTAGTCCGTGGTGAGATAATGGCGGCAGTAAGACAAAGATTTTATGTGTGACGTGGACTTTTGAAGGGGTTCAGTATGTTAGTAGACCGAAATTTTGCATTGAGATTGTCTTTAGTGTCGTTATGTTCGGCGGGGTAATTTTGCATTAAGATTGTCTTTAGTGTCGTTATGTTCGGCGGGGTAATTTTGCATTGAGATTGTCTTTAGTGTCGTTATGTTCGGCGGGGTAATTTTGCATTGAGATTGTCTTTAGTATCGTTATGTTCGGCGGGGTAAGTTTGCATTGAGATTGTCTTTAGTGTCGTTATGTTCGGCGGGGTAATTTTGCATTAAGATTGTCTTTAGTGTCGTTATGTTCGGCGGGGTAATTTTGCATTGAGATTGTCTTTAGTGTCGTTATGTTCGGCGGGGTAATTTTGCATTGAGATTGTCTTTAGTATCGTTATGTTCGGCGGGGTAATTTTGCATTGAGATTGTCTTTAGTGTCGTTATTTTCGGCGGGGTAATTGTGTAACACACTATCAGTGACCAATGACTATCATTTAGATAGTTCAACAACAACCATTGCGTTATTTACGTTGTTGAGAATTTTTTCTAACATTATGCAGCAATAGATTAGCAATATCCTTCAAAATGTTCAGGTTGATATTGATTCTGTGTTACGCAATTAGGGTGCTGCATAGAAACTTGGTCAGTCAATTTAGTCAACTCGCCACAATGTAGGTCGTCACGTCAATACCTAGGCCTCTCCCACATTGCAACACTGCAACTACTTGCTGAAGGCTTCTACTTTCTGATATCTTATTATAATCTCTAATGCAATCATTTGAATGGAGTGGATTACGTTTATTAAATATTTTGAATAAACCAGCTGACTTGAAGTGAAGTGAAGCAATTATTTGTCTTTCACAAAAAAAACGTCAAAGCTTTTTGGCGAACTATTATTGTAAATGTCACTGACATAATTTATTATGCCATTTCCAATAATAAAAACAAATTGTTAAAAAGAGCGTAGTTCTTTCCTCTTTCCTAAACATTAATTTATTCATCAGATCTGACATTCCCTGTGAATGAGAAAAAAACATGTTACAAAGATGTAATTAAAATGTCGTCATATCTAATTGAAAATTACAATGAATATGCAAAGAAATGGGAATATTGTCGTTTCCAGGCTAACGAACTTACAAGCACCTAATTTCTCAAAGAATTAGGTAGTTGGTATACAGACTGTTGGTTGGCTTTACAGACAATGAACGCAAATATATTGTATCTGTGAGCAATACAAGGAAATCACAACTCAGCAATGCAATGCAACTGCAATGCACTGCAATGCACACTTGATGAGGTTGCTTTTAGTCCTAACGTTTTGGCTTCTATCAAATTCTATCTTCATCAGCATTCAAGTCAAAACGATCACAAAACTTATACATTTTGATAAGGAACCCTGAATTATGACAAAGCGGGTGTCGGCCGCGTCTTTTGTCAACATCGGGCGTGTTATCAGCCGCATCTTAAAAGCTGATCGAACAATAAGTGAATCTTAAGCGCTGGCCTTATCAACGCTATCACGGATACAGTCAGGTGGGGTTCTGATGCTGTAGTTTGTGATTTTAATTATTTTGTCATTGGTTAAGAGTATGTGTTTCTGGATTAAAGATTTTGTTCTTATGCTAAAGATTTTTAAATATTTCGTTTAGAAATGAATATGCGAATTAAAGCTATACTGCATCCTAATTACGTAATACACGATCAATCACAATCTGAATCATTTTGAATGATATTGCTAATCCATTGCTTCATATATTCGAAAAAAATGTCTGTTCAACAACGTAAATAACGCAATGAATGTTGTTGAACTGTCAAAATGAAAGCCATTGCGACTGTTAGTGTGTTACGCAATTACGCCGCTAGTTGATTAATTTTTTTGCTTTTTTCTATGAGTTTTACCATATCTATCTCTAGCTAGGATAAGAGTTACATCTTAAACTGCTTCATGTTTTTACATTTTTTTTAATATTTTTTTTCCATGGTCTGCCGCTACGATATCAAATTATTTCTTATCCCATCAGTGAAACCCCACCTTAATAAGATCAAAAGTGTTCCCGCAGCATCGCTGTCCTGCCCAACCTTTATAATAATATTATTTTCGTAAATATTTTGCGTCGATCGCAACACTAAGATTATGACAGTCGTGAGATGAACCGATACTATCCAATGACAATCGATTTTATTTCCAAAACAATTGTAAATCGATACATTGACTCGGTTTAGTGTCATATTGTTTCGTACAGAAATCTGTTTTATCGATTCCCTTTATACGAATATCTCGGTTAGATGTAAAAGGGTCTAATCGCGTTTCTTTTTGTCCATCTACATTATCTTTTTAAATATGAGGGTTATTTGTCATAATGATTTTAGGCGCGAAGGCTTTAGTTTTTGGTCGGTACTTTTAACAGATTTAAAGAGATTCTCAAGATAAATCAAATTGTGGATTTACTTTTATATGTACTTAATAAGATCTATGAGCCAGTGGAGATTTCAACGTGAGAAATTTCGTAAAGAAGACATCAAGAAGATTTTGTTGAATATAATGAGAGTAATAAAATATCAAGTAAGAATTTAAAATGACTAAAAGCCTAACACAGGGCTCTCAAAAACAGATTCCCAACTGCATAAAAACCGGATAAAATCCCTATTCTTTTTAAATCACGCCATAATAAACACGCTTATTGTGGTTAAATATGTTTCAAACTCTAATATTTCCGATACTGGATTTTTCTTTTATTTCTTTTCACTGCACTGTGAGATTTTATAAGGTGAACTGTTACCAAAAAGGTTGAATGCGTCTATAGTAAGTATTGTGGCACTTCGGGCAGTGATCAAACGACAAAGACGCTTAAAAATGTACTCTAATACACCAAGTTAAATTTCCTCTTCACTCCAAACTCGTAAAACTTTAACATGGTCGTCATAAGGTTGGTTTTTGGTTGGATTTTTGATTCGGGGTTGGGTAAAAAGGAAAAAGTAGTGGTTCTCATGATAATGTTATTATTCGAGGCTTTGGTACGAGTGGGCTGGTGATCATAGCCTATTCTGTTGGTGGAGGAGTAAGCGTAAAGTTCTTATTGTAATAAAAGCGGTCAAGTGTGAACGTTTTGGTTCAAAGGGTTCACGATGTGGAGGATACAAATTGGATTATCTCGGCAATCTTGTTCCAGTTATTGTTAGGTTGGTGGTTTTTGCTGTAGGAGATGATCTCATTCCACGGAGCATGAGTTATATCAAAATGATAATAAGAGATATCAACATGCCAATTTTTATTAGCAGTCTTTCCTAACATCTAGTATATACCGCATAAACATGAAAGCTATAAAGAAGATAGTATTGAGCCTTACGGTATAAACTTTTATGGACCAAGTGTTGCATCTACAAAAGGTACTGTTATAATAAACACTATACTTTCCCAACATATCTCCGAGGTCCCACCGCACCACGGATCCCTAACCATTATTAGTTAAGCTATACAAACATTTTGTGGTCCAAACCGAGATTAAAGTTGTAACATATGATAGTCAAACGCTGTGTTTGTCACCTAGCCGACTTCACAAAGCAGATAATTTACTTATGAGAAACTGTCAAAGAGTATAATCATTTCTTAAGTGTCCAAAGTCGGGTTACGTTAAATTATGATTTAATTTGAGAAGGTTGATGGGTATTTATGTTTATAAAGTAGAGCCAATGTTGAAAATTTTACCGTCTAATATTTATAATAATAATAATAATATCCCTGGACATTTCACACAGCGCCATCTAGTCCCAAGCTAAGCAACCTAATGCTTGTGTTATGGTAACAAGATGGCTGATAAACTACTTATATACATTTTTTTTTTTTTGTAAATACATACTTATTATAGATAGAAAAACACCCAGACTCGGAACAAATACATGTAGGTCATATAAATATTTGTTCCGTGCGGGAATCGAACCCGCGACACGCAGCGCAGCAGTCAATCGCTTAACCACTGCGCCAACCGTGCCGTCATTTGAAATTGAACTGTATATTTCCATAGTTTGTGAGAATCTGTAAGTCCCATCCATAAATATTAAGATTCCCCTTAAGAATATTTACAATAACCTCTATTATCAGTTAAATATTATATTATTCTATTCCCATTGCATTCGTTATTAAAAGGATATAATGTAGATGCATATCCTGCGCATGACTCTTTGTCTTACTAAAAGTAATTGAAACATTAAAGCCAGTGATTATTAATTGTATAATTTCTGTTACATTCTTCTAAAACAGCTTTTTAACAAAAATCGATCCTTAAAACCTCCGATCCGCATTAGATAAAGCCATCCAACCCGGACCGAATCAGACCATCAGAATCGAAACAAAAAACCGTTTAAGAAATCGTTGACATTACTCAAACCGGGACTCAATCCCTCCCCCTCCCCGCGGTCGCATTCCTTCGCGACTGCGCAGACGCACCGTCGCCGCACACACACATGCGTGCGCGCAGGGAGGCAGAGAGGTGTTTGAATTTAGAATTTATAACAGCGATCCGATTGGTTCCTTGTTGTGAGTCATAAAGATAAGGTTTATGTTGTGGTTCGGGATTGGGATGAAAACTATCAAGTTGAGGTAAATTGGACGAGTTTTATTATTGATAGGGTTAGGTGTTCAAAGGTTGAAAGTATTAGACTTAAGTTTCTGTTTTAATTATCCAATGACAGATTCTAAACCGTCCAAAAGTTTTAAAGGAGTGACGATATGATGTGTCACCCGTGTCACCAAGAATAGATAGACTAACAAAATTAATATTACTGTACAGATCATAAATAAACTATACCTTCAGAAGGCCTCAATAGCACCATTGGACAACAATACGAAAAATTACGATGACAAAAATAATTTCACACATTTACACTACGAAAAATTTATGTCGCAAAAATGTTATACAGCCAATAACTTACTAATTCAAACATTAATCCTTATAAGTTTCACAGGTATTGTGTACCAACACAGCCGCCCACGCGAAATTCGCATAAATATGCATTCACACGCATAATTCCTGTCTCGGCATGTCGACATAAATATGGAGTGTGCCTTAGCGTTTTACCAGCTTCAACTTTATATGAGATATGCGTACCTTGATGATGTTATGATTCTTCATTCTTCTTCTTCCATAGCTTCTTCTTCATAACGTGTCTACTCGCAATGTCCGCCAAAGAAAATACGGGCCCATCTGAAAGTTAAAGTTAGTTAATTCATCAAAACAGGTTAAAACTCAATTATTCGGACGGACAAAAACACGTCGCGAGTAGGGAAACCTGTCAAATTGTGTTATGTTTCATTCTTAGTTCAGGCTCTAAATGAATCTTATGTCCGTAGGTAATAATTATGTAGTAGGAAAAGCCCGTAACTTCGACCGAAACTACGGATTTCGTTCTTAAGAAATTGACCTCCCGAATCCAGCTACGTGTTTGGCGCCATCGCTAGCGTCCATCAGTTCCTATATGCTTCATTGATCAAATCTGAATCATATTCATGATTTCCAAGAAATGGTTTTAAATCTTAATGTCTTTTAGGATATATTACAAATGGCCAATTTCCAAAAAGAAAGTCTTAGATTCTGAGATGTCTGTATTCTTCTTTCATATGCCATGAATTTGTTAATCATAACTTCATGAGTTAGCCCAGTTTCATCATGAATTGGACGTAGTTTAGCAGAAAGGACTCAACCCACAAAATGTAATTTTTAAGTTATCGAGGTTTTAAGCTTAGGTGTGTATTGCTGCAATGATATTGTATATGGAATATTTTGAAATATTGTCACATAAAGGCAAATATACCAATATTTTTATGAGTGAAGTTGTATTACATAGACTAACGCAATTTTAGAGTTATTGGGAAGAATGTGGGTTGAGTCCTTTTTGCTAAACTACGTCCGTGGACAAAATTCTAGCGTCATAAAGAAAGCTTCATAATTTGACCTTCATTACAATTGGATCAGTAATTTCACCGTGATTAACAAACAACAACTCACTGACACCATAAATGGCCCTTTTCTGCCATTGAAATTGCTGATCTATTTTCATACAGGTTCCAATGATGACTCCATTCACCTTTGTGAATTTCACAGTAACCAAATGCCACTGTTAACAAAAATGGTGGACAATACTCACCTTCATACAAACCTTTATAATGGAATTCCCGCTAAATTCGCTCCAAACGCCCGCAGTGTCGCCCAAACGCGTGAAATTATCCAACAATGGTCGGTAATGATCCTTTACAAGTGAAGAAATAAAAATAAATACACAAAACATTATTCCTGATACATTTTACTGGTTGATTCTTAATTTTCAACCCTATCTTCCGAGGCACAGATTTCATATTCCATTTTGTCTGTCTGCAAAACTGCATTGACAATTTTGAACTTGGACAAACTTTTGAAAGCACCTAACAAAATTCTCTATCGTTCTTATCGTAAGGATGTAAGTTTCAAAATGCTTCAGCATCAACAGCAAATGCGGTAATTTTTCCACACCTTTCCTATTCATTACGGCTAGATCCGCGGGGTGCTTCAACAATTGTTTTGCGAACATTTTCTGGATATGGCGATTTGTGTCGTTTGTAATATAAAAATAATGTATTGTATTGTACAAAAGGGTGGCTTCCGCTAACCTACAGTGTTTAGTTTTGTGGCCTACCCATCAGATGCGGGCGTCACAGCGGGTTGATTTTGGTCACAATTTGTTTGTATTGTGTTGTATTTTTACTGATTTTCTCAAAGCTATTGTTGGTGCATTTTTACGACACAACTGTGGGAGACCTTTGTGTTTGAAAGAAAGTATAACTGTTTGGTTTTGTTTCACAATCAGTGTTTAAATTGTGTGGAAAATCAACTATTGTAAATATATCGTCATGGTTATCTACCTTAGCAGGGAGCGAGGGTGGTTAAAACATAAAACTAGCAATGTTTAATATACCATTGTAATACTTAATGCTTTGAAGTTATTATTTGTAAGTATACAACGTCAATTGTCCAAAGATACGCAATAACTTAGTAGCACTGCCATTACGGTTAACAAGATAGGCATTAACTATAATAAGATTATACATAACATAATAAAAATATACCTCATTGTAGACCAATAAGGGTTAAATATAAAAATCTACTGTACACAGGTGGCCATAAAACAGCCTTACTTAAAAAAATATTCTACAAATAGGTCCTCTTATTTATAACATCTTGCCTAGAAATTTAAAGTAAATACCTATTAAAATGTTTAAAAAGCAGTTAGCCAAATCTGCCACTGGACAAGAGTTACTACTCAATCAAAGAATCTTTGTATGACAAGATAATCAAGTAAAATGTTACTCCTTGAAATCTAGTGTCTACACAATTATAATATGTACTTACCTATTTAATTAAGATTGTCCTTGAATATTATATATATTTTTTTGGTTTTATTATTTGTTTCGTTTGACATACAATTATTTGTTTGTCTTTGTTTTACTGTCTGTGTATCTAAAGTAGACGATTAATTTGTTGACCAGTATCAATTAATTTAAAGCTGACAATTATTTATTTGTTTTTAGTTTTACTGTGGTAAATTGTATCTATAATATTAATTGTTTGAAAGCATTGGCACGCCGGAAGGTAAAATGTATCGGGACTATTGACATATAAACATCTTATCTGTATACCAACATTATTGGCAAATAAATGATCATGATAATGATTATGATTGTAATGGATTATGATTACTTCTTGCAGCTCTGTACTCAAATTACTACGTATAGAATATCCATTTACCATTAAAGTGCCCCTCTTTTGAAGGAGCTTTCCCTATCAACTTGTCCGATCATAAAACTATCATACCTACTCATCATCCAATCATAAATCATCAATCTAATTATCATCTTTCGGTTATGCATAAATGTTTGATTCACATCTCAAGTGCATGTCAAGTGAATTCTAAAACCTACAATCATAATTCATTCCATTATCTGATTCCACAAAGTTCATACATTCTTAGTTCAAAAAGGCAGGTGCACCATTAAGAACAGCCAAACAATACAGATCTACAACAATTAGTGCAACAATAGTCGCGCGCGCAGATCCAAGGTGTGCAAGCGCAACATGTTAGACAGTTTCACTTTTGTTGATCGCTGTGTTGTGATTTATGTGCGTTCTCTTCGGTTGGTTGGACATCCGGCTTTTAGTGAAAATCAAGGGCTGATCAGTTGTTACCATATTATTAGCAAATTGAATAGTGCAATTTTGGTTACTAAGGTTTTTGTATACTTACCTTAAACACTTCAGAGGCTCCTTCGTTATAGCTTTTAAGAGTACGTAGTTTTCTCTCGTTTGGACTTTTGTGTCAGCACTGACTTGACGTGACCTTAATTGCGCTCAAAAAGTTTGGACTTTTATGTATGTACTAAAATTGGTCTTTAGCATAACAGCATATTCAGCCTGTAATGATACCACTACTAGGACAGTGGCTCTGTGAGAGGGAATGGGCCGGAATCCACCACGCGGTAGATCCCGGTGCGGGTTGGTAGATAGATGTCACATGTCTTTGAATTTTTGGTTCTAGGACATGCCGGTTTCCTCACGATGTGTTCCTTCACCGTTTTGAGAGCAGTGGTGATGAAATAATTTACACAAAGTAAAGCGCCCGGGGTTCGAACCTACGACTAATATCCTCTACTCGTAAGTCGTGGCCGTTACCACTGCTCTAAATTGTAGTCTTTACTACATGGTAGACATGTCATTTTTAGAAATGTAAAAAATCACAATATTAGTGCATTATGAGTTACATAAGCTAGACTCCGCATTTAAGATATCCCTTTCCACAGAAATTCTCTACACATAAATAAAATAACATAACCTTAGGAATAGCACGTAAAAATCTCACAGGCACAATGAAATTTAACAAGCACGAATAAAATATCGACCACGAAGTACCCTGGACTCTGTCCAGGACATCTTGACCCCCACTTGAGTTAACATCTTCTTGATATCCAGGTCAATTTAAATTGGACTGAATAATACCGAGGATGGACCATATTAACTTGAGCCCTTCTTCAGAACGTGGTGTTGTCCCATTAATGTCAATTTAAATTGGACGGGTTTCTGCCTATGTTATTTACATCTGGCAAGGTTTTCCTTACAATTGGAACGGCCGATTCGTTGCGAAATATGGATCGTCTCTTAGGAATACTGTTGAGGGCATCCGTGATAGGATTTTTGAGGAAGTTATATGGTAATTGTTTAAAGGTTTAAATAGTTGCTGTCACACAAGCACATTAAAATGACCAAAAATCAAAAGTTTAAAAGTAACAGTAACATGTTCCTTATTTTCTTCAGGACTTAAAAGTGGTCAAGGAGATGACACAAGTTGCTTACAGATGAATTTTCGATGAAAATTCTCTTTTTCCACCATATGAATAGATATTGTAATCCGTTATTTCTAGGTTCAGAGACAAGTCATTCAAAACATAGATTACTGATATATATTAAAATATGGGGGTTCGTGTGGTTTTTGTAGGCCATCACTAAACAGAGATCCACAGAGGCATTGTGCCGACATCGGCACGACATTTACATAAAAATATATTTCACATCAACCTGACCTTTTTCCGAATAGACCTTTGCCACTGGGACCAGATGACCCACACTTCCGTTGAAGCAAAGGCTTTGGATACCTTAAAAAAACAATAAGTAAAATTTTTGAAAATAATAAATAATGATTACTATTTTTAAGAACAAAGTTCTGGAAAGTGGTAATACCTAAGTGAAGACTAGGAAGCAAGAAAGTAGATGAATATAAGAGATGATAGATAATAATCAAAATTAATGAAGATAGAACTTGTAAGAATTTCTCTATTTGACAATAGAGCAAACAGCAGCAACGAGATTGATAACAAACCTAACATGTTACTGTTAGAGACTAGACAGGAGAAATGAAGATTATCTAGAAAGAAGAGTTTTGAGATTAGACAAGAAACTTTATCCAACGAATGTAGAGTTTACAACAATAACTTACAACAACGTAACTTCACTGTCTCGAACCACATTTTTCCTATTCTTACGGCACTTTCCACCAGCAAATCTCCATACATTACCAGGAGCGCATGATTTCGAATAGATTTTTGATAGAATCAACAGTGGGCCTCGGTGGAGTGGTGTCGCCGTGTCGATAATGTCTTCCCCTCTTAGACCCGTTTGAATACGGAGTAAAATTCGGTTTACCAAAGTTCCCGTTTTCAATTCAACGCCGGAAAAGTTATAGATTGTTATTTTGTGAAGGGTTTGGGGGTACCGGAATTTTATTTAGTTTTTTTTTGCTGTGATACTGTTTGTTTTGTTTTCATTACTGGACTAGGGAGTGGTTGAAATTAATTGTCTCTGTCATCCACCCTATCAATATTCTTCAGGCCTTATTTGTTTTTGCAGAAAACGACACATTCTACACAAACTTTTTTTTATGCCTGTTATTGCCTCAAACCTATATACATGTAAAAAACAAAAACAAAACTAAATAAAAAAATTAAAACTATTTAAAATAAAAAAAATATATATTAAATAATAATAAAAGTAAGTAAGTAATTATATTTTTATGTATCTAATATATATATTATATTATATGCTTGAGTCCGAAGCTTTTGACTACATTGTATGTGTATATTTTATGTCTTTATTATTTGTTTGTGCAGTATATACAGTTTTTCTTTCTTTCTTTTCTTTTTCATTTTAATCTTTCATATATTTAAAATGTTTATTTTAATCAGCAGTATAATCATCCTTCAACCTAATTACATTTAATTGTACTAATAACAACTTGCAAACAACTATTCTTAAACAGGTTACAACCTACATCTATGAATGCTCCTAAATTAAATTTATGACCATATCATTGTTTAGCTATCACATTTAGACGTCACTAAAAAGCATTCCCAGTGCTCTAAATCACTCGATTCATTGGAACAAACAGGTTCTGCACCTCATAGACCGTTGTCTCAACCTTTAGCGGGACATAAACTTAATAACAAAACACACTTGACATTATATCTATAAGCCACACGCGGTGTCTTTAATAAATCAACCATTCCAAAAAACCCATCAAGGAGACCAAAAAGTTCTTAAACACAGTTCAAGAAATACTGGCAGCTGACAACATCGTTCTCAAAGTGAATTATAATATACATTGTTATCACGTAGGCCGAGACGTCGTTACAAACAATAAAAGTAATTTTTAGGAGTGGCAACCCCTTCGTTAATAAATTAAAAAGTTAGCTGACTAGGGTTGCGAAACAATGCTACTTCACCCTGTTACCAGAGATCTAAGTTTTGTCGCCCTAAGGTAATAAGGGTGGATAGGGCTGCTATAAATTAAGAACTAATGAAAATCCTGTTGAGGGGATTTATTCATTCCATTTTAACCAAACCAAATTGAAATACTGCTTTTGTAATGGGTTGTTTAAGAGCAAAGTTGCTCTTTAGCTTTTCGTCCCTTTTTCTTGTTATTTCCGTAGTTGATGCTTCATTAGTCTGAATTTGAATCTTTTTATAGGTTTATATCAATGTTTGCAATGTTTTGACTTGATTGAGGCCATGAACGGCGGGGTAATTGCGTAAAACACTAACAGTAGCAATGACAATAATTTTGACAGTTCAACGATATTCATTGCGTTATTTACGTTGTTGGCAGAAAGCATTGGATTAACAATATCCTTCAAAATGATTTAGATTTTAGTTGATAGTGTGTTTCGTAATTAGGGTGCTGAACATTCCCTTGCTTCATTCAGGGAATCGCAATGTAGACTTTCAGATATGACATTAAAATTACAGACATTTGGTTTTCTGGTAAAACAACAACGTACAACACCTTTTCATTGTAGGTACCAGATTTAAAGAATAATAAAGCTAAAATAAAAAGTGATTTTGTGAAGCCACGCTCTCTTATCCTTTAAACGGTAGAACCAAACAAAAAAAGTTACGCAATGCGGTGTTAGTAACAAACAAGAAAAATGTTACTTAACGAAAAGTTACTTCTTACCAAAAAATTGCGTAAAATTTAACCTTTTCAATTCTCCCACAAAAGCTCAACCCTACGTTATAGTGACATCTGATTGGGTGCATACAGTTTTGTCAAGTACCCCCAAATTAATTTTTGAGAACAAAATCCATTAGCGAAAGGTACTTTTTTCTTCCCATTGTTCAGGGTTGTCCCATAATTTACGCGAAACTCGATTGAAGTCGTTTTTAAACGCTAGGGCGGCGAATGCGTGTTGCGTACACAGAATCAATTGACATCCACACCTGGATTTACATCCCATATGTTTTGTACATCAAGGTTGAAGATTGAATGTATTTTAGTTTCTGAGGTGCATTTATAAGTTTGTACAGCCGTGTTTTCTTGTCAAGTCTATGATTTATAGGGTCCAATTGTCTATACACGAATGTGTGTAAAGAGAATATTTCTATTTGTATCGTTATCCATTACTTTTGTGTTCCTACGTGCGGGTTTACATTTAATTCGGTATTGTTGGCAGTGGCATTTATTGCATTCGATTTATGGCCGCTAAAGGGTTTTTTTGAGCCATTAGATGTGTTAGGCTTTTAGATATTTTTATTGATTTGAGGTGTGATAGTTGTGAAATCATTGTTTTGTTGTGGCTTTCTGGTGTTTAAGTTCGGAAGTTTGTTTAAGCAGTAAATTCTGAATAAGATGAAGTGTTTTTCGCTACACTTCAAAGAATTGTGAACAAAAACAAAACCAATCTGTTTGGAGGACTTTTCACTCCTTTTTTTTTTCTTTTTTCTCTTTATTTTTATAAAAGAAGGAAACAAAATGTATACAGGGTAGCAAAGACATCGACGCGCAATCTATTAAGTACTATGGATTCAGTACAGACGCCAGCACATCAAGCTACTACAATCTGTCAAATTTCTTTAATAGATTTTCAACTTTATCTACTTACTTCTACTATCTACTATCTTTACTGTTCAAGGTTGATTGGGAAAATTTGAGTTTCGCGTAGGTTGACCTGCTGGCGTCTGTACATGATTCTGAAAGTAATTTGTTGCATTTAAAAAAAATGCTGTTCCATACATTTTCACCGCGATGGTATTAGTGCAATACCATCGCACCATCATACCATTTTTATGAAACAGTAGATTTTTTTTTTTTGATAACCGGCGAAGCATTCCTACTCTAGGGGTCTAAAATCATGTGCTAACATCATGCATTTATAAAAAAGATAATATATTTTTTCTCAAATTGGTATCTTAATCCATGTAAAACTTGGCTTTGTTTGTCGGTGTGGCAATTTATATCCTTCTACGGGGTGATTGCGAAACACACTAACTGCAGGAATGGCTTTCATTTTGACAGTTCAGCAATATTCGTTGCGTTATTTACGTTGTTGAGCAGACAAATTTTTCGAACATAATTATGAAGCAATGACCTTTCGTAGCAATAACCTTCAAATTGATTCAGATTCTGATTGATAGTGTGTGTTGTATCTAATGCAAATACTTTTTTTTTTAATACGTTGCCCCACACTAGGAATTTCTCCTGTATCGTGGGTGCGTTTACAAACATTTAAACTCACATACACAAACAGCCAGACCCGGAACAACAAACTACTTGTAGGCCATACAAATATTGGTTCCGTGCGGGATCCGAACCCGCGACACGCAGCGCAGCAGTCAATCGCTTAATCACTGCGCCAACCGTGGCGTTGAAGTGTTTTTAGGGTACTTCCGTCCGAATGAAAAAACAGAACTCTTATAGAATCACTCATATCTCTGTCTGTCTGTCTGTCCGTCTGCCACAGCCAATTTGCTCCGAATTTAATGTACCGATTAAGTTGAAATTTGGTACACATGAATTTCTGTGATCCAAACACGGACATGTAACATAAATAAATGAGTTTTGAATATCGGGGTCGCTTTTGTGAGGCAAATAAAAAAATAAAAAAAAAGTTTTTTGCAAACTGTGCCGTGTGATATATAAAATAAAATGGGGCTGTGAGGGTCTGAAATATCTTTTTTTAAATAATTTTAAAATAAATCGTTTTAAAGTTATTTAAGAAAATAGATGAAAATTTACCATTCCTCACCCCCTTTTTTTTTTTTTTTTTTTTTTTTTTTTTTTTTTTTTTTTTTTTTTTTTTTTGAGGATGGGAAATCATCAAATGACCCCTCCCGCTCTGGGTGGAGCAGAAGGGAGTGTCAGACTCTTACTGACTAAAACCCACCCGTGTTCCTTCCTTAGCCCTTTATGTTCCAGGGCAGCGGTAACCCTTTCGGACAATCCCGCTACCCTGGCAGGCTTCGGCCCTATGGGGCCCCGTCACTCATGCTGACATCTCTTTGAGGCGCGCGTGGAACACATACACGCCGTCCGGCACGGGCCTGGTCCTGATCGGACGGTGAGTTACCCATTACTCACCGCCCGCAGGCCCGCGCCTACGGTGGCCGGGAGTCGTCACGCGGCTCCCGACGCCCGGAGCGTCTCCCGCGGCGGCTGAGGCGTGAGGTGCGCAAGGCGCGTTCTCTCGCCCACCCCGCCACCTCCTTCGCTAGCATGACTGCTTCGCAGAAGGAGGTGACTGCCTCCCACTCCCTCTCGCCCCGGACCATGGCTTGAACCAGGGCCGGACGCGAGAGGTCGCCGCCGCTGCCGATCGCCTCTACGAGGACACGGCGGTGCTCTGCCCAAGCAGGGCAGACCTCCACCGTATGCTCCACCGTGTCCTCTGGGCGATCCTGACAGTGGTGACACCCGGGCGTCTCCTCCCGCCTGATTATGTGCAGGAACCTCCCGAAACATCCGTGTCCGGAGAGGACCTGCGTCAGGCGGTAGGTGAGAACGCCGTGACGTCTCTCTAGCCACTCCTCAAAGAGGGGTCTTACCGCCGCTATCGTGGCGTGCCCTGCGCTGGGTTGCGATAGTCGCTCCTTCCATGCCGCCATGAGATCGCGCCGGAGGTTCGTCCGCTCCGCCGCAGTCTGCCGCGGATGCGGAGTTTCCCCCCGGCGTAGTGCCTCCGCGCGCCAATCATACAGGCGCGCGAGCACTATCGCCTCCAGATCCCAAGGCGGCAGTCCGGCAAGGAGGCTTGCTGCCTCGCCCGAGATCGTGCGGTAGCCCCGGATTAGCCTTATGGCTACCACCTTTTGGGGCGCGTTCAGGTAGTGTGCGGCTCGTAGCCGCAGTGAACGCGCCCATACCGGGGCCCCATATAGGGCCATGGACCGCACGACCCCCGCGTAAAGCCTCCGGCAGGAGGCGTTTGGCCCCCTCAGGTTGGGCAAGAGCCGCTTTAGGGCGGCCCCGGCCCGTTCCAGTTTGGGGGCCAAACGTCGGAAGTGCTCGACGAAGTTCCATCGGCTGTCGAGGACGAGACCCAGGTACCTCATCGTGGTCTCGACGCCGATGTGAACCCCTCCTACCACTAGTTGGGATCCGGGAGGTGGCCCGTACCGAGGCCCATGAAAGGACATGGCCTCGGACTTGTGCAGTGCCACCTCGAGACCCAACCGCCGGATCCTTTCCACGACTATCGCAACCCCGCGTGTCATCGCGTCAGCCGCCGCCTGATGCGACCTCCCCTGCGCTAGGACCAGCGTGTCGTCAGCGTAGCAAACTACGCTGACGCCTTCAGGGAGGTCGGCCCGCAGCACCCAGTCGTAACCGATGTCCCACAGAAGCGGCCCCAGAACCGATCCCTGTGGGACACCGCACGACATCTCTCGCCGGTTCCAGTTCCCGTCGCGACCGGGGTAGATGACGGCTCTGTCCGTCAAATACGCCCCGACTACTCGACGGAGGTAGGTCGGCACCCGGTGATACCGGAGTGCCTCCCCAATGCAGCTCCAGGGCAGGGTGTTGAACGCGTTGGCGATGTCGAGTGACACCGCCACGACCACCCCACCCCGGGACACCGCGTCCCCCGTCGTGAGGGCTCTCACGCGCATGATGGCGTCCACCGTAGAGCGCCCCTTGCGGAAGCCAAACTGGCAATCCGCAAGATCCGGCCCAGTCCTCACCAGGTGCCCGACGAGGCGGCCCGCAATTACTCTCTCAAAGAGCTTGCCGACCTCGTCGAGCAGCACTATGGGCCGGTATGCGGACGGAGAGTCCGCAGGGCGCCCCGGCTTCTGAATGAGGACCAGCTTCCCCGTCTTCCAACGGAGCGGAAACTGGCCTCTCTCCATACATGCGCTTAAGAGCGCCTCCAGTCGAGGCCCGAGAGCCGTCGAGGCCAGGACCCAGGCTTTACCCGGCAAGCCGTCGGGTCCTGGGGCGGTGTTTTTGGCCTTCAGCCTGCCAACCGCCGCTCTCAGATCTACCCCGGTCACTTCAGGGGTGTCGTCGTCGCCTTCCGCGTGGTCCGCTTCGGGCACCGCCAGTGGCGGAGCCATAGGCGGGGGAGTATGCTCCCCCCGTGAAGGGAACAGAGCGCTCACCACCTCCTCCACCAGCTGAGGGCGGAGACTCTGAGTCAGTGGGGGGGCCCAGGTGCGGAGTTTATTCCGCACCATTTTGTAAGGGCGCCCCCATGGATCTCTGTTCAGAGTCTCCAGCATCTCCTCGCGGGCCGCATCCTTGGCCCGCTGGACAGCCTCTCGGAGGGCGGTCTTCGCCGCTCTGTACCCCTCGTACAGCTCCGCCTCTGTGGCTTCCGCATCCGGAGGGCGGATGCGGAGCCTGCGGTGCCTGGTGTACCGGTGTCGCGCGTCGACGCACGCCTTGCGCAACGCCTCCACCTCCTGCGACCACCAGTACACCCGACGTCGGGCGCATCCTGGCCGGACTCGGGGCATTGCCACGTCACAGATCTCGGACATGGCCTCCCGGAACCACTCCGCCTCATCGTCAATATCAGCAGGCCTGTCCGGTGAAGACACCCAGGCCTGCACGATCGAGGCTTCCAGGAGGAGCTCCCGGTCCAGCTGCTTCAGCGCCCAACGCGGACCACTCGGGGCCTGTCGGACCAGCGCGCTAGAGGTCTGGGTGGAGACATCAAATCGGATATACCGATGATCGGAGTAGGTCTCCACCTCCTCCATGACGCGCCAGTCAATGACACGCTGTGACAGAGCGGGGCTGGCGAACGTGATGTCCACAACCGACTCGCCCCGCATCCGCACGCACGTAGGGACAGAACCCCGATTCACGGCGACCAGGCCTGTTTCCAGAGCCCAGTCCTCCACCATCCTGCCCCGCACATCTGTGCAACGGGAACCCCAGGCCACATTCTTGGCGTTGAAGTCCCCGAGCACTAGCACGGAGAAAGGATGGCTTCTGGCGACGACGACACTCAACTCTGTTAAAGAGTTCTGGAACTCGGCGAGAGTTCGGCTCGGAGAGAAGTAGACTCCCACTACTACAATCTCTCCGAACCGTGCTGCTACGCACCCCTGTCCCTTCGTGACACCTTCGAGGGACGGGGTGCCGGCGGCAGCCGACGAAATTATGGCCACTGAGCCGTTAAGGTCCTCCACCCAGTTATCCCTGGGCGGGACAAAGTACGGCTCAGCGACCACGGCGATGTTAATCGACCACTGCGCCATGCTCTGGAGCAACAGGTCCTGAGCGCAGGCGCAGTGGTTGATGTTCGCCTGGAGGAGGCGTAAAGGCGGAGCCATTACTCCTCCATTTCAGCCCCCTCCTGGGCCCCTTGTGAGGGCCCCTCGGCATTGGTGGCGGCGGCGGTGGCGGCGGCGGTGGCGGCAGTGGTGGCGGCGGCGGCGGCGGCGGCAGTGGCGGCGACGGTGGTGGTGGCGGCGACGGCGGCGGAGGGCCTGCCTTTCCTCCTGGCATCGGCGGGTGGGGCGCAGGACTTGCTGCCCGCCCGGTGATCGGCCGGCTTGCCAGCAGCCGCACATGCAGCGCAGTGCGGCGCGGCGGTGCACGAGCCGGCCTTATGTCCGGGCTTACCGCAGCGGAAGCACAGAGTGCTATTCCTCACCCCCTTATCTCCGAAACAACAGAGTCTTAAATTTTGAAAAAAATACAGGAAATAGTTCTATACTTGTCCTATAGAAATATAGGAAAACCTATAATCAGTGATAGTCTTAAAATAACATGTTAAATCTCTAAATAACATACAAACTTACAATTGCAGTTGGAATGTATGGGAGAACATGTTTTTCATGTTAACGTTGCTCTTGGGATAAATTCATCCCCACTACGGAACCCTTCATTGTGCGTAGTCCGACTCGCACTTGGCCGGTTTTTTAACCGACTTCAAAAAAGGAGGTTCTGTATTCGACCCGTATATATGTATGCATGTTTGTATGTCCGCGATTTTCTCAAAAACTTCTGATCCGATTTAGATGGGGATTTTCGTTATTTAAATTTCACACAACTTTCTGTGCTAGATTTCATCATAGAAAATTCAGTATACAGGATCAAAATAAATAACTTAGCGAAACTCCATGGACGTGATGCAATGCTAACTTGATTAATTTTGTTTATTTAATTATCTTAAACGGATTTGTTATTGGATTTACAGCATTTTTTTTTAATAAAATAAGTATTATGTTTTAGTTAGGGCTGATTTTTTCATCGCCAGATAACTTTTATTCGAGTAACAATATTAACGTTTGGCAGTTTTTGTACGAAATACTTAACTGTCAAAATTTCAAAATTATTCCTCGAATAAAGTTATCAGATGATTCCAACAACAATCAGCCCTTTAGTCTGTTAGTTACTGCATATATCGATACCCACCACGTCCCGTCACGTTCTAAACATGATAAAACAAATAACAAATTAATTACTATACGAGTATACATCAGGGGGCATAAAAAGGCCACTTTGGCAGAATCATAATAGGATAACAATATGAATCATATTAAAAATCGTAAAATGGTCACAAACGGACAATCCATAATATGATCTGTGTGCAATTCATATCACAATGATATAACATTTAAACTGTAGAAATAAAAAATAAAAAACCAATTTGATTAATTAAAACTGCAATGAAAAATTTACCGATAAAATTACGGTTTTTATTTTTTTCATGCGGCAATGTTTACACCAAATATGAAATGAAATTTTACGAAAATTAGAGGAATTGCTAATGATCTGCTAAGAATTCAGGAAATGAATAGCTTTTAGAGGTATTGCTTAAAGTGGCCTTTTTAGGCCCCCTGGACATTAACATAACAGAAAATAATACGAAGAGATCAATTATTAATGCATTGTGCCGTTAATTACATAGACACAAAACAAATGCCAATCGCAATAACACTATATTGACAATAATCCATTGTAACAACACAAATCGAATACAAAATATGTTTTCAATTAAAACTGGAACATATTTACAAGTTATTAAAAAAATAAAAATGCTAACAAAAGATTGTACCGGCGATTCGCAAACACGGCCGGCTATTGTTTCGAATAACATCAGCTGTGTACATCGGGACACAATAAATGTAATACCATACCCATTCCGTATTCATATAGGATAATCCACACAATAAACCCTGTGTGCGACGATCAAAATAACTATAAAAATACAATAAGCAGCTTATACATGTACCCTTAATGTGTGCGCCAGTGTACACGAGAGAGATGAAGCTATATGAGAGAAGGGGAAGAAGATATCGAACAAACATATTCAACTTTTGACTCAATAATTTGTTTGGTCAGGGCTTTTCATGATACACGATAGAAAAGCGCTTTTGAAGGTACCTAAATCGAAACTTAAATTATTTTATAATGGGTCTTGATAGCTGTAGCATTTGTTAAGGCTTTTTCTATATGATTCAGACTGGATTTGTAAAGATCTTGCGTGAGTAACGTTTATTGTAAAATATTTCTTGGCAGAGGAATTAACGAGGTATTCTGGTGCTGTTAAGTGATGGATAACTACTTACTCACACAGCAGGTTTTGAAACATATCTTCAAGTAATATTAGTTTAGATGGTAACGAAACTACTTAGTGTGCTATCAAGATAAGTAACTGTGGGGGTTACAAAAAAACGTAGTTCCATAATTATTGTAAAACATTAACAAGGATAGACTAATGGAAGAGTGCTCATTACTAAGTAATAGCCGCATGAGTCGATTGATCAGGTTAAGCGTCCCTTACCAAGGTGGGTCCGTGGATGGGTGACCATTTTTTCATACCAAGACCCCTACGTGGCTCGGAAAGCACGTTAAGCTGTTGGTTCCGGCTGTCATTTGTGGATATCTTTGACAGTCGTTACGGGTCGTCAGAAGCCTGAAAGTCTGACAAACAGTCTCACCAAGGTTATTAGCTATTACCCAGTACCTGGGTTGTGGAGGTCAAATAGGTAGTCACTCCACGTAAAATACTGGACTACTGCATCCGGTTGGACTAGAAGCACACCCCAAAAATAGTTAGGAAAAGGCAGGTCTTTGCTGTAAAAATCGCTTCCTATCTTATTCCAAAAACATACTAGTTCACCGCCATTTTTCAACCGTTAAAAACATAAGCCTCAAAATTCGAATTTTAAACTTCAAATCGATTCCAATATGGCGGTTCATTGTTACCAATTAGGTGAAGTGTATCGAAAAGACTTAATCCTATTGGTCCATTGTTAGCTCAATTATAAAGAGCATTTGTGCTTTATTGTGCTAATAAAATGTTTGTACCCATTGTGTTTAGAATTGGGTCATGTTTGTAACGGGCACAATGTTGCGTTTACGTAATATTTTACGTAGGTGTGGCCTTATTTACGAAAATATATTATTTAGAGCAAGGATTTTTCAGCAGAGGGGCTTGTGATTGTGACTAAGTAATAACAGCCACACGGGTCGATCGATCAGGTTAAGCTACGTTTGCCGCGGTTGGGCTGTGGATGGGTGACCTTTACATATTGAGACCTCCCTCCGTGTCTCGGAAGGCACGATAAGCCGTTGCTCCTGGCTGTCATTTGTGGATCTTTGACAGGGTCGTCAGAAGCCCGAAAGTCTGACAACCAGTCTTACCAAGGGGTATTGTATTGTATTACCCAGTAATTAGGAGGTGTCAAACTACAAATCGTAAGTCGGGGTCATTAACACTAGGCCACCACTACTCTTAAAAAGACCTAATAGCCGAAATGATCCAATCATGTATTTTTTTTCATCACGTGTCTTGGTGTAACTATAAATTGAGAAAATAGAAATCCACTCAAACTATTGCATATCCGAGGGGCAATTCTCGTAATTTTAAGACCGTTCACAGTCTGATCTCAGTCTCAATCTGTCAAAAAATACTTCTAATTTCCCTACATTTTGATAAGTTTTTGGCATTTGTTTGTCGCTTAGATGAGACTGCGACTAGATTTTGATTGTTTTTAATTACGAGAATTGGCCTTCTGCAGGACTAAACTAATATTTATCTTCTGTCCTTTTCTTAATGAAATAGAAAGAAAAAGATGCACTGAACTTAAATTTAGTTTAGTTTGTGAACAAGGGAATCGGCGCCCTGGTTGGTCCCAAAAGTGTCATCCCTATAAACATTGTAACTATCTATATCACTCTCCAAAAAAGCCGATATCTTTTCGTGACGTCACATAAGGCCGGTGTACATCTGCCCTTTATCGTCTTCGATCTAAAGCTGCGCTTAGCAAAAATACTCATTTATCTTGAATACGATCTGGATGTGCCCTAATCTGTCTTTTGTTGTTTGTCTGTTTGTTTATGTTGGGGATGTTTTGTGCAATTAGCTGATAGTTTAGTGTGAATGTACGTCAATGATTATTGCAGTAAACAATATGGGAAGATGATGTAAATTGATTTTGAAGTTTTAAATGCTGTGGTAATTGGAGTGTGATATAGCGATATAGGATTTTAATTTTGATACTGGCCACAGATGTTTGAGAGATGAGGGATGAGCTTATTATGTTCATGCCTAGTTCATGCACTGAAAACGTTCTTGATTATGATTATCTAATATAGAATATGATTTTAAAAACCGCGAATAAAGACTTGAAAAAATTAAAACAAGATTATTTATGAAACAGACATGTTTCTCTGACAACTATGCCAAACGAGAAACTATAGACAACCTCTAGAAAGCAGATATAAAAACTGACTCATACAAAAACATTCCTATCTTTAAATTACTTACACATACATTCACAAACAACAATACAGAACAAACTACAAAGTACTAACAAATCAATAATCAATGATATCGTCCGCCATAACGAACATCTTTGTCGAAACTTGGACTTTTATCATTTTCCCTTGCCACTGCCGATGACAGTTCACCTAATTGATTGTTTTTTTTTTCTATTTTCTTTTTTCCCTCCCTCCGTCTTGGCGGGAAATTTAAAAATCGCTTTCACAGTCCGTTCTCAAAGTTATGATTGGGAATTCAACTATTTAAATCGAGATTGGAAATATGCAAATGAAAACAGACCTATTGTGTGTTATCTGTGCGCTAATAAATAGTTGGGATTTCAGTTTTTATTACAGATTTATTCTGATCTGACTGGTGACTTGGTTTTAGGTTTTCATAATTATTATTGGAAAAATATTTTTTTGTTGTAGTAAAATCTTGTTTAGGGGAAAACCTCTAAGCTAACAGACCCACAGTTCCTATATTTTTAACAGAAACTTAAAATATAGGAACCGTTTTGTTGAAATAGCCGTAAACGACGAAAAGGTTTTTCATTTTTTTCACTATTTTCCTATCCTAATGGTTTCCAGTAACAAAATAAAACAAAACGGTGTTACGTTATTTTCCCAAAATTAATAAGTATGCCACTAAAAACAATTTACCAAACAAAAGAAATAATATGGTTACGGGTTTCAATAAATTATCCCTAAATAAACCACGCAGACGACAAACACATTTTGTCACCCTGGACAGTTAAAATGGGACTAACCGTAAAATTTTCCAGAAACAAATGCAATAAGCTATTCTCTGTGTGCCATAACGTTTCCATAATGTCGACCGGGACATTATACAATACTCATTATTGTGGTTCCGAAACAGCATGACATTTCCAAAATCCAACCAAAAATGGTTTCAAAACAACAGACAATAACACATATATTCCTGTAGACTAAACATTTAAAATTGCAGTCTACTGTGACCTCCAACTTCGAAATATAAAAGAAAGAAAGAATAATTAAATGTCCACAAACATCTTTGTTAAAGACAATGAAGGAATAATGTAGTCACAAAAAAATTCAATAGCACACAGTGCAACGCCGAAGGACCTTAAAACAACAGTTAAGAATAGTTGACAGGGCCATGGAATGTCTTTCTTTCATAATGTTCCTCTATTGTGTATAGATGTCATAAAAATTAACTTTAGAACCATCGGCGAAAGCTTTGATGGTTCACAAGATATTACTTTACTTCCACCAGTTTCTTAACGTCCTAACTCCCTTCCTCATCCTCCCTTAAACTATGCTCTCGGAGTTTGCCCTAAGATTCAAAGTCATTCAACAATAGTTCATTAGTTATGCACAATGGATCCAAAGTTAATGCTTTTGTCTAAACAATTACAGTGTGTATTGTAACAGGCATTCATTTGTGTTTCTTGTTCTATTGATACCAAGTTTTTGTTCCTTGGGTGTCCGAACCACATCATAAATCAGCCGTTACAGGCGAATGTTATATTATTTGCATACTTCAAAAGTGAATTGTGAAGAATTTTGAACTCTATCATTGTAGAGGTAAAGTTCTTTTGTAGTTACAGAGAAGTAAAAAAAGGTTGAGTAGGTTTGCGCGCGCGCTTCCAAATGATGCTCTTTACTATTGACGTTTCTATTCACGCTATGTGCGATGTCTGATGTTTTTATAAACGATAAATTTTCAATTGTCAGTTTCCATTGTGAATTGGCGCGTTCTTACATTAGTACCAAGTTATGCATTCTGTTCCTCGCCACTCTCTATACCAACATTTACTTGGCTTTCTCGAAGATTTTAAGTTTTGTAGCTGCAAATGTAAAGTTTGTTGTAAATGAAGTCATGCAACATAGCTTGGTATTTTAAAGGCATTTTGAAAACGTTGATTGGTGTGGTTTATTTAGTAGAATGAAGACCTCAGGAGGCAGACAGCATACAGAAGTAAATTGCCTATTCATGGCTCGTGACTTATCGGACGGAACCCGGAACAGTGTGTAATCATATAGTTACGCGTGTAATTATAGTTATTCATGTCTGTGTTCGAATGTACCGTTAAATTGTAAAAGACTTCTAACACTTTCTGCTCGAATACATGACTGGATAAATAAATAATGTACAATCACTCTTTGTGCTGTCCTTCTTCAGTGTTTAGTTATTCTATATGTACGCACATAGAACACAGAATGTTGCCTTGCTAATTCTAGACGTTGACTAAGAGATTTTGACGTATTTATTTGCTTTAGGTACTGTGTATCTGAAAAAAAGAAAAATATTTAATTCTGCACAAACAAAACACACGTTACAAATTAAAAAAAAAATAATAATAATAATATACCAGTTCTTAAAAATGATCATGTCACGTTGTACTGGGATCGGTCTATCATTACTGACAGGACTATTGTCGCCAATAAGCCTGATATACTGGTGATAGATCGATTAGCGCGCCGCACAATGATTGTCGATGTTACCATTCCACATGACGGGAACCTCGAGAAAGCTGAGAAAGAAAAACAAATTAAATATCTCGACTTAGCACACGAGGTTTTGACATGTGGAATGTGAGTTCGGCTATCATTGTGCCGATTGTCGTATCAGGCAATGGCCGAACGCCTCGATCAACATCTATCGAGGCTCTCGTAAGGCGGTTGATTAAGAGCCTGATTCAAAAGGCAGTACACCTCAATACGGCTCGCATTGTGAGGAGGTTCCTGTCTCTGGAGCCCTAACCACCGGTAGCTTGGAACGTGCTCCCTCCTCCTGCATCGGTAGATCACTATTGGAACAAAGTTCCTTATCGCGCGTTGCGAAAGGGGGCTAGAAGGAAAAAATTATGACCAAAAGTTGTAACGACACTTTTTGCTATAGTTGTAAGCCGTGCGGCATGCGCGTGTTTCTCTCTCTCTCTCTCTCTCTCTCTCTCTTATAGAAAGCTAGCCAGTTATTTATAATATTATATTTTGCTTTTCTCTTTACTATTTATTTTGTTTTTTTTTCAATTAAAAATTTTATTACAATTCCTTCACTAATTAATCGAAAGGAACTTCGTTCCATCCGGGTGTACCTTGACACCTCTCAAGTTTTTTTTTAAATAATTTTTTTTATACTTAATTTTATATTATTTTTTTTAATATAAAATTAAGTATAAAAAAAAAATAATATTAAATTAAAATTAATATTAAAATTAAATTAATATTAAAAATGTAATAAAATAAGATAATTAAATAAATAAACGACATAAAAATAATTAAAAAAAAAAAACTTTCTGAGCTAAGATTATTCACCTGACGTTGTTCCTACGGCGGGGTAATTGCGTTCACACTTAAAGTTAAAATTGATCGCAATTCCTTTACCTTTCGAACTTAAGAACAATAAAAAACTATACTTCCTCAATGGGAAACATTACCGGGGTAATTGCATAACACACTAACTGTGAGCAATGGCTGAATGGCTAATGCAAACCGTTCAGCCATGTTTATTGCGTTATTAACGTTGTTGACCAGACGAATGTTTCAAACCTATGAAGCAATGGATTAGCAATATCCTTCAAAACACACGGATTGTAATTGCAAGTGTGTTACGCAATAAGGGTGCTGAACTCCATGTTATTTTACGGGATATTTTAGATAAAGCAGCTGTGTTAGCTCACATAACGACGAACTTAAATATTTTGGAGAATGCGATAACTCGAAACTTTTTGCTTCACAAAACAAATATATCTGACCTTTTACCAGTTACTTTTCTTATGAAATAAAACAATGACAGATGAAAACAATTAGCGAACACAAAACAAAACTCGGTATGACTTAATTAAGAAAGTTGAGCTTTCAGGAACTTATTCATTACAAAGGGAGAGGGTTCACCATATTTTTAAAGGTTATATTACGCAGCCTGCGATAATCGACCTTTGTAATTGTATAATAAACAAAAAATGTTAGACGAATTTCATAACAGAAAGAAAGAAGTTTTTTGTGAAAAATTTGGAGTAACTTATGCAACATGGGGAGTTGCTGGATCATAAGAATTTTCCTATTGTCAACGATTTAGGCGTCGCCAACAGTGGTGTTCTTAAATGTCACTGTTCCTTTTTGTTTTTCATTACACAAGCCTTTGAAAAGTAAGTTTTAATCGTATTGTTCAAGTTATGCTCACATTAAATAATTTTTCAATGGTTTGTTTGAAGAGAGTGGGTGTGATTACAAAGTCAACAATTATATCTATTATTGTTTTGAGTTGGAGAAGGTTATGGAGAGAAAAGAGCTTTGATTCTTTGTTTAAAATTCAACTATACGAGTATGTGAATTAATTAACGTTCAATATGTATTGTTGCTCTTGTTAATGGTATGACTTCATTCATTCGAAATCAAAGGAGGATCCAGATGAAATAAAACTCTTTGATCACTGGGCGGTAGATATTAATATATATATAAGGGACTCTTACCCTAAAATGGCATCATTAGCAATTGCAGCATAATAAACACATTGTTTGTAATTATTTCATCCCATTTGATATGCTATGGTTATCCACATTTATTTTTAAATCAGCCTTACCTAAGTTGACGTTTACCGTATCTGCTGTTTCAAACTACGAGTACTTACATTATTATGTTGTCCACTTAATTTTAATGCAGTACATTTTCCTTTTTCTCTTTCATTTTTATGGCATTTATTTCATGGTGTTTGATTACACACTCTTAACACCCTCATTTTTACACCCTCCGCCACAAACTTTCTCGCCTAAAACGCTAATCGCTTCAACTTTGTGAAGACGCTCATTTGCCTTTTCAAGTCACTTTTGTTCGAAGCCGACGATGCAATGTCACTTCGCCGAAACTCTTTAAACGACTTTATCAATGTTCTTTTCAAAATTAAAACTTATGATGAGAGTGTTAAAGTTGGGATTTGTTTGGAACTTTTTGTCGTCAACTTTGATGTAGATAATAACAGAACAAATTGAGAAGTGTCCTGTTTAATTAGAAGTTGCTTCGGAAAGATGTCTGTCTCTACCGACGTGGATAATACAAGGGCCTCCACCAATTAGTTAATGGTTAGATTGTAGGATTTTAATGAGATTTTATCTTTGGTAAAATGTTGTGTCCTTTATTTTGGGTAGACAACGAGTTAATAGGAAGTGCTTGGATGGTGTTGGGTACAATTTAATTGTCACTAGTTTTCGTTTTTCTTATCTGATTTTGAGGTTTATTCAAAGCTTCGAAAGGTTTTTACAAAGTTGTTTACTTACAATTAAAAAAAAAAAAAATCGTAAGCGTAAGGTTTCATGTTCCATGTATTTCCTGCAACTTCCTTCTGTTAAAAAATGAAATAAAATCATTTCAAAAACTTCTGTGTTAGGTAGTTGTCGCGTAGAAGATGGCGAGTCGAGCTGGATAAAATAAACGACCAGTGGTCCTCTTTACTTTAGCCCTGGATCGAAAGAGCTGGAAGTCATGGGGAGAGGCCTTTGTCCAACAGTGGGATAATGCAAGCTGACAGTGACAGTAATTGTCACATTTTTACTCAATTTAGAAATCAAGCTAAGACAAAACTTTTAGTTTTATAAACAATTTTTCTTTCTTTTTCTTTGCTGTTCTTTTAGGGTTCCGTACCTCAAAGGAAAAACGGAACCCTTATAAGATCACTTCGTTGTCCGTCTGTCAAGACCCTTTTTCTCAGGAACGCGTATAGCTATCAATTTGAAATTAACATCAAATACTCAAGGCTGCAAACCCTTGAAGCAGCTTTATCTTCTACAGCTACACATCACTGCCATTTTCAGACGCAAACGTAACTGAACGAAATAACTTTCGTGCCAAAGAAGACAAAAGAAAACTGATCTTCAGTTTTTCTTTCTCGCTAATAAACAATATGCTACAAAACAAACGTAAACGCAATCTTTTGTTCACCAGCCGCTTGGCCGATCAAAACGAACCATTGCTAATTAATGAAATAAATTAGCACTAACCGAAACACCGTGATTAACTGAGTAAAAAATTAAACGAGTGAAAAGCTTAATTAACGCGTCGAGGTTTTAATATCAATAATTTTTTAGTTTAAGACACCCTCTTTGCGGTTGTGGAGTCCTGAAGGGAGGTGTGCGTAGTTGGTGTGCATTGGATACGGGGACATGAAATGGTTAATATCATGCTAACTAATTTGTCCTTTTAGTCCTTAAGAGCCTTACTTGAGAGGCTTGAACTTGTTACTTTATGGCAGTATCAAGTTTTCTTTTTTTCTGTAATAGTCGGAACTGGTGGAGATTCGTGATTTCTGTTTTGATGATTCAGTAGTTTCGTTTTATTATATTACGTTTAAATGCATCTAATCTTGGGACACGGCCATTTCTTGCAATGGGTGTTGCTGGACTGATGACCACATAAAATCTCATGAATTAGTTGTCCAAATCATGAGATGTTATCAGTCCGGCCGTAATAGTTGCTACTGTTAAGTTGGATTACGAAGAGCCGTCGTACTTGTAGACCACTGTGAAACCTCGATCCGATTTCTGACGTTTGCGATGTGCCTCATCGAAGTCCCCTACTAGTATGCCATTCAAATCCTGTTCTTTGGGAGTGTAGGCTTCCGACAACATTGGTAGCATCAGAAAATAATAATAAAAATACCACCTCGGCTGCTGATATACATCATCACCAGCCCAACTACTCCACGCTATAATTGCACAAGGCGCGGGTGAAAGCGTCGGCAGAAACGCTTACTAATTGCCATTGAAAAAAGGCGAAAGCCCGACTGAAAACATTCCCGACCAGCTTTGATGTTTTTTTTTTACTAAAACCGAGCCTTTTGCCCTCAAAGCTTGATAAGCTACACTACCCTTAAACTCGTAATAAGGCACTTTGATGCAGGTGTGACGTACTCGCACGTTGAAAGAAGAGTGTCGTGTCGACCCACCTTTATGTGCGCCATCTTGTAAAATGTAAAGGTTTTTCTTTAGGGGTGTTGTAAGTTGGCTGTTTGCTTTTGAGGCCAATTAAAGTATTTTTTTTATTGGTGGTGCTGCGGAGTTTTGTTGTGACGCGGAAAGTACTCTAGGAGAAGTTATTAGTGTAGGTTTTGGTTTAGGCGTTTAGAAGCTAAGTATTGGCTCAGGACGATAAATGTTGACTACTAGCCTACTAGCTGTTGCCCGCGAATTCGCCTGCGATCCAAGATGAAAAGTAGCCTATGTCCTTCTCCAGTCCAGTCTAACCATGTGTCAAATTTCATTTAAATCCGTTCAGCTGTTTTAGCGTAAAACCGTAATTCTTAAATTTTCTGCACAACTTTCTTTATTTTTTTTTTTTTCAGTAAGAACCTTCTACAAAGTATTAGAAAACTTAAAAAAAAAAGATTGATGAAATAGGTAAAGTCGTTCTCAAGTTATGACGTGACCAAGGGAAATAGGGATTCATTTTTATATATATATATATAAATATACTCGTAGATAGATAATTATTATGTCATGAGCCTACGTTTTTGTTTTTAGAATAAATGACAGTTCAGTAGTTGGATGGCTGTCACATGCATTTAAAATTAACTTTTATATTATTAATAATAATAATAATAAATTCATTTATTTCGAAACCAGTCCATATGCATAGGTACATGTGAAATTAAAAATATTAGATAATAAAGAATTAATTAAAATATTAAAATTAGACAAACATTACAAAAATCAACAATTAAAAAAAAATCAAAAAAGCACGGAAAGCTACATTGTTAACGGTAATAAACCTAGCAAAAATGGCAACCGACCTAAGGGTGTTAGGTACAGACGCCAGCAGGTCAAGCTACCCGAAACTGTCAAATTTTCTCAATCAACTTTGAACCATAAGGCTTTAGCGATAAAGTTGAAAATCCATTAAAGAAATTTGACAGATTGTAGTAGCTTGATGTGCTGGCGTCTGTACCTGACCCAATTCTCGTATTTGTAAGAACGTTCGTAATAGAACCTCAGTCTCAATTTATCAAAAATACCTCTAATTTCCCCACATTTTTGACAAGTATTTGACATTGATTGATACTAGATTTTGAACGTTTTTAATTACGAGAATTGGCCTTCTGACCTGCCTTATTGCGTAACACACTTTCTATCACGATTTGAATCCTTTTGAAGGATATTGCTAATTCATTGCTTCATATGTTCGAAAAATGTGTCTGCTCAACAATTTGAATAACGCAACGAATGTTGTTGAACTGTCAAAATGAAAGCCATTGCTACTGATAGTGTGTTACGCTACTACCCCACTGATCTAAATAATGTTATAGATAAGATAATCTGACTAATCCTGATTTGATCAATGACGAATTTACTGGTAAGTGGTAAGTAAATCCAATATCACAAATTAAATTGTCCAAAACGCTGGTGAACGTACTTCTAATAAATTACAAATTACCCGCTTTACCTCGAGTTAATAATGGCATTACTATACCATTCAATATATAGTAAGTAAGTACCCCATTTACAGACGTTGTAAAATGTCCACAATGGTCATTCATTAAAAGAGCCAATAAAACCATTATTAATTTAAATACCTTATTATACTAACCTTTTACTATACGCCGTAAACTGTTACGTCACTACCAAAATTTGAACCTATCCTACTTCAAGACCGGACATTTCTGCACAAAACACTCCCACGCAAAAATCACCATAACCACTTAACAATTGAAATACATAATCGTATGTACAAATTCAAATCAACATGAACTCCTCCTGACCAAGGGCAGGGCTTTAGCACTTAATACATTGACACATGAGGTCATACAACCTGCCGACTATCACCTGAAGTCTTAGAAGTGGTTGTATAGTACTAGAAACAATTACGACTGTGGTAAGTTTTCATTTATTACTTACGTCGTAGTATTCGATTGACTTTGGAGTTCGTAAGTTCATTGGCTGACTAGACAGTGGTTTGACCTTGTGGGAACTGGCTGAAGCATTGACCTTAGATTGATGGGTTTATAATGGCCATCCTTCTTCTCCTTCTCTTCTTATAACAGTACGAAATATAAGAAGATAGTTCATGCCATAGGAATTCATTAGTCATTCAAATCTATTTCTAGTGGCGCCGGACTACCTATCTGTATTGACTATCATATCCATCGATGCGTTCACATATTAATCTTGGAGGCATCCTATGTGCTGAGGAGGAGTTGAAGGCCTTTTCACCTTTCTTTTCAACGTAAGTATTTCCACATTTCGTAATGTTTCAATAAGGTTAAGCGTAATCCTCTCTACATTTCAACTGCAATATTTTGAAAGTCACGTCCACAACGATCCCTTTGAGTTACTCATTACACAAAGTCCGTAATCCTAATGTGTCTGTAATTAACACTACGTCTTCCGGCGACAAAGCCTCCTACAAAGTAAACTGATGTCCTGATGAAGGCCGCAGGAATCCGCTGGATGCGAGAAGCACAGAACCTGGGGAGGTCTACGTCTAAATTGGGGGGTTCAGTGGACGTCTTTCAGCTGAAATGATGAAGGTGAGAGCTTACCTCTAGGTTAGTATCAACTTGACGAAAGCTGCCGAGGATCGAGATTAATTGCGTGCGATTGGAAACATTAGAATCCAATGGACTTCTATAGCTAATGATGTTGATGTCATGAGACCTTTCCTTTAAATCGAAACACAGCAATTCTGATTTACATCAGAAGAAGATATGGTGTACTTGCCGATAGGAATATTTTCTCTATCAGCTCCACAACAAAAACCAAGAACCAGTGCTTCACTTAACTATTATAATTAATGTGTCGGACCGCCTAAAAAGAGTCGGAACAATAGTTTTAACACCTCGCTGTGTCGGACGGATGTGGTAGGAGCTCCGCCCCTCAATTGTTTAGTTCTAAACATAGTTATAACCAGTTCACTCTTGAACCTCGTACACCCACGGAACGGAATTATTAGAATATGAGATCCTACTGGCTTAGGGGGGCCATGGTGCTGAGGAACCTGGGAATTTGTTTAAACAGATACCTATCCTTCAGTTTACTTACTCTTCAAGCTATGTCGGAGTTAACGACATAGCTTGCAGAGTAAGCAAACTGAAGCGGCAGTGGGCTGGCTATGTCTGTTGAAGGATCGATGGCCAGTGGAGCAGACGAGTCCTGTAGTGCGCCGCGCATCGGCAAGCGTAGTGTGGGACGCCCCACAGCTAGATGGACGGACGACTAACAGAAGGTCGCTGGAGTAGACTGGATGCGGAAGGCGGGGGACAAGGTGTTGTGGCGAAGCCTGGGAGAGGCTTATGTCCAGCAGTGGACTGCGATAGGCTGAGCTGATTGATTGATTGAGATATCTATCAATTAATTAAACATAGATTATTAAAGATTTTCTTCAGTGCATAATAATAAGAGACAGTTTCCATTTCCTGATGTAATTGACATTTCTGAAAATTTAAGTTACCTACAGCTCTATGTAGGTGAGACCAATATGTAAAAAAATAACAGTAACACCAGTATTTAAAATGATTAGAATTGCCGGACTGGTCTAAGATCTAAGAATAAAACGACTTACGATAATTAAATAAAATTATCTGATTTATAAAAAAAAACTAGCTGCGCCTCGCAGTTTCGCCCACATAAGTTTCGATCCCGTGGAATTATCAGGATAAAAGTATCCTATATGTTAATCCTGGCAGGTTACTGTTATTAGTATTAACTCATTTATTTCACATCGATGGTCCTGGTTCATCATCTGTGACTGCAAGTGACAGCTATGTGACGAACCCAGCAATGCATAAATATGTAAGCTGTCACGCCCTTTATGCCTGGAGGCTTTTATTTAGGTAGTGAGTTTTTATTTTTATTAATTATTTTTTAGCTTGAGTACGTATAGTTTTTATTATATTTGTTGGTATATTGGCGTGGCTAGCTGACATAATATGGCAAATAATTTAAGCTTCTTGTAATGTTCATTACTGAACATAGGTTCCTAGTATTGTATACATGCAACTATATTTTAACTAAACAGACAGCTGTGCTGCTGGGGAGTTTGTTCCGCCACTTCTTCTTCCCAGCGATAGCACTAGGAAGTGGCGAAGGGCGGGCGTTTTTGGGGGACTGTCTTTTGTAATTTTGACGTTCGAAAAGTGCTGATTCTCAGCCTAATTTGAATAAATGACTTTTGATTTTTGATTTTGATTTTGAATGAATCAGCTGTGTGCCAAATTTCATCCAATTGCGCTCAATAGTTTTTGCGTGAAAGAGTAACAAACATCCATCCATCCATCTATCCATTCATACAAACTTTCACGTTTATAATATTATTAGGATGGGATAGTTGGATGTAATGGTGTCTGATATTTTCTTCTCTTTCCTTTTCAATCGATCAATGTTCAAAATACTTTTCAAATACCTGTCATTGGATAATCGAAAGAAAACTTTACTTAGCTGATTATCCCACATGATGTGAAATGATGGTGTTCGCAAGTAGAGACGCGAACCCATACCTGTTCCACACAATGAATCATTGTCTACAACACTAAACTTCTGTTCAATAGTTCTATTCCGGCCGAGCCTGTTGAATAATTACTTTTCCGGCTACCGTTCCCTTGGAAACCGGGATATTATTAAGAAAATTAATATAAAACGAAATCTTCAAGGACGTAGAATGTAAAGAAATATAATAAAACATTATGTTTTTAATATTTCTTTACTTTCTACGTCCAAAAAAAAAAAGTAAAAATGCCTAATTTTCTATGCAAATTAATTAATAATAACACGTTGAACGCGAACCGTAAAATAGCAGAATTTCATCCAAATTGTCGACACCATGAATAGAAATACATAATTTTACATGAAAGAGTTTAATAAATTGAGATTTATTATTAGCACAAAAAGGCGCCACAAAAAAGGTCGCCTACACATTTATCATAATAATAAAAAGCTATCATCGACAAAAACGTAGAAAAAAAAAAACCTCGGCATGAGTTGCGTTCCACGTCTTTGAGTCGCCGACGACGTTCGAACCATTGTTTTCAAATCGGTAACAGATCCAGTTCCGCCACTGGAACACACCGCATTAATTACACGTAATTGAATTTCGAATTGGAACGATGACATTTAAATTTTGGCGGGATCCGTTCACTCGGTAGTGATGTGCAACAAAGACGCCGATTGCCACAATCGAGACCTCCCGTCGCTCGACATAATAGTATATTAGAAACATCGAATAGTGAAATGTGTGTAATGAGAATTATCTGGATTGCTTCTGTTGTAACGGCAGGCTTGAGACTGATACACGCTTTTATTGTAGCATGAATAGCATTCTTCACTCCCCTCTATTCTAAAAGATTATTTTATATTGTACTCCCTTTTATTATGAGCAAAATAGTAATCAGTTAGTTTATTAGGTGCGTTACTTGCAGAAATGCTTGGGAACTCCTTTTATTCTTGCCCATAAAAGACGCGAACACCTATTTCGGTAAAAAGCTATTAAGATACGCATAAAAATTTTAATGGCTATATTTTGTATTAAAATGTATTGGTAAGTTATTCTAATTTATACAAATATTTTACACGAGTATAAGTAATCTTCATTAAATTAAAATTCAGCTCAGCAGGGGGATTTGAAGCGGGTATTACCATGATAATTAGCGGAAAACTCTGTGCGATGTGCATTCATCTTCGTAGCGATTATTGTTGGGTTCAGTTCAGTATGGACTTTATCGTCTCGATTATAGAGTTGATTATTGTAAAGATTAGTTGGATTCTTGACAATCGGCGGATTATCTCGCGTGGCCGCTTACATCCCCGGTAGTCGATGCATCCACGTGGGACTCCCTGCGGGGCCGTTGATTGCCAACGAGTGTCGTTTTACGCCGATATGGACAACACTAGTGCCAAATTCAAAATTAGAGGTGTTATTAGTGTGTTAAATAAAATCAGGGTGATATTCTAATACATTCGACTGAGCATACGTAAATACCTTTTTATAGGTTTTTAAGTAGTTTGTATCTGTTTAATATTGAAGGTTTATTTTGAAATCTGTGTTAATGATTGTATAAAAGGAAATAAAAACGTCTAATCAAAAAACTATTTAATTAAAAATGTAATAAAAATAGTGGTTTATGAACAATATTTTTCCGCTTAAATTGGTTTTGTAACAAAATATTTTTTATAGTTTTTGTTTTAGCATTGAAATAATCAAAGATTAGTTAATTTTATAATTCATGACAGAACACATTTTTTCTTACCTGCTCTTGTCTTTTTTCTTGCTATAATTGATACCTTTGTTTACAGGGTATAATAACGCGCAACAAAACGAATTTGTTCCCCATACCCACCCCATGTTATACCGTTAAATTAACTTAGAGAATCGAGTTATTTGCGTGTATCGTGACTTGGTATATTTTCACTAATACTTCATTATAAGCATCGGTAAAACAGGTGGCTTTCTTGTAATTGACGCGAATTTCGTAATATTAAAATTTTCTGTAAAATAACTGTTTTAAAAATGTAAAATGATTTTACTGAAATAAAGTATCCTGAAAAATAAAGTACCGAGATATAAATATCTAGTTAAATTTATTAATTGATTATATAGATTTTTGAGAGATCAAAAATGTTCTACAAAATAATATAAGTATATGCAAACGCAGAACCCATAAAATAATTAATCAAGTTAACTGTCACATTACTAAGAGCACTCAAATATTTAAAAAAAAAATATACAGGAAAAGTAACAAAAAATTAAAAACAAAACATCACCTCTTAAATCCTTAAGTTTTAAAAACAAAACTATGTTTATGACGCAACACTACTACGAGTCATAATGAACACATTACAACTAAAAATAATTAGGTTGGCAAAGGCAGCCCTAAAATGCCGCCTACTGGCGAATGACACAGCACAAACCAACCGTCATTGTTCTGACATGTTATTCGAACAATAATTAGCAGGCGATACATAATTTCACGGGAATTATAAAGTTATTAAAATTGTAGTCGAAGCACCATTTTAGGCTTTGATAGATCCTGTTGTGATTTTTTGTTGGAGGCGTTAATTGAAAATATGATTCAGATTAAAGTTGCTAATGTGCTAAAATGTGCGAAGTAATTTTGCCGTTTATAATGGGCTGTGTTTTAATTGAAGTTGGGAAGTAGGATTAGAAAAATGACAGATAATTAGTAATTAAACGAACTTACTTACAGATAAGTGATGTTCTATCATAATTATTAAGGTAATGAAATGTACTTAAGACATATTTTTTATTTACAAGTAGGGTAAAGAAAAATTTATTCAAAAATGTTTATATTAGGAATGGGTAGATAGATAGATAAATTAGTACTTACTTTATTTGGACAAAAAATAGAACTTATCAACAAATCCTTACGCTAGAAAAATAAATCTTTTCTCTTTATAATATTAGTTATGATAAAAAAAACTTTATTGAGACTCAACCATAATATTAAACATATTGCAGCCTCGCGGACTTTTTCAGGGTGATAAGTAGGTACTGAACATGAAGTACATTATTTTATTTATCATCAATAGTTTACGCAGCGCACGCCAAATAATGACTAATAAAGACAAATTATTGATAGCTTGGGTTACATTATTGCAATTTTTGTAGGGATCTCTAATTTAAAAAAAAATTAAATACAACACATGCTACTCGTTTATAATGTAGTTTTCTATAGGTGAAAGATTGTTTGAAATCGGTGCAGTATTTTTTTAATTTATCCATTACATATCAAATCTTTTCTCTTTATTGGTATAGTTTAGATTGACTGACTAATTTTATATTCTTGTCTTGGCTTGAGCTTTTCCCATATATTCGTGACATTACGTGAAAAGAGAATGTCTTGCTCCATCATAAAGATACACCATTTTTTTTTAAATCATCTAGTAAATGTAAACGTTCAACAGCATCCATAAATCGACTGAATGTAAGTTCCACAAGCATGGTGTATGAACTTGAAACAACGTTCATCCGTCTGTAATCCAACGCGACTATCTCCGAAAACATTGTTGTGCTGAAAGACGACGAATGTCCAATGATGTGAGGAGTTCATATTGGAAAGAACCAGCCAAATTCAGTGGGAGTTATTTTCATTAGATATTCAAGGATTTTAAGTTTGTTTAAACGTAGTAGATTGAGTCTATTCTGTTGACCTGCAAAAAACGTTGTTTAACTAACATTGTGACTATTTCTATAAATGTTTAAAAAAAGAACTTAAGAGGTGTCAAGGGACACCCGGATGGAACGAAGTTCCTTTCGATTAATTATTGAAGGAATTGTAATAATTTTTTTTTTTTTTAAGTCATAATAATATTTTTTTTATTATTAACAAATAAAAAAACACAGACAAAAAAACCTGACTTGCTTTCCATAAGAGAGAGAGAGAGACAGACAGAGAAACACGCGCACGCCGCACGGCTTACAACTATAGCAAAAAGTGTCGTTCCAACTTTTGGTCTTAATTTTTTCCGTCTAGCCCCCTTTCGCAACGCGCGATGAGGAACTTCGTTCCAATACCAGTGACTAACCAAATACTACTAGAGGATTCGGCAGTTGTCTAAGTGACGACATAATTAGCCTGTATGCTCCCACTGCCGGGACACAGGGCTCCTTTCGGTGAGAGGGAGCGGGCCTTTCGTTCACCATTTTGAGAGCAATGGTGACGAAATTAAATACACAAAGTAAAGTGCCTGCCTGGGTTACCCACAACTCCAGAGCCAACACCACTGAGCCACCACTGCTCACGATGATGACAGGCATGAAGCGAAATAAATGCAAATAATGCTGAGTGCTAAAACTAAGTGCGAGTCGACTAGCGCACCGAGAAAAAAATTTACGGTTTTCGCATTTTTCCTTTATCTGTGCTATAAGACGTTGCTTCGTACCAAATTTCAAGATTCTGAGTTCACGGGAAGTACCCGGTTATGATTCCCTTGCGAGTGTCGAAAATTTGCGGATTTTTGCGGCATAAACGGCTGTATCTTTTGATTGCGTTGGCTTAGAACTTAGATTTTTCACAGCTCCAAGGGTCAAAAGACCTGAGTATTTAATATAAATTCCAGCTTGCTACCTCCACGTGTTCCTGAGAAAAACGGTCTTGACAGACAGACAGACGGACTGACGGACAACAAAGTGATCCTATAGGTAAGGGTTCCGTTTTTCCTTTCGAGATACGGAACCCTAAAAAGAAACATTCATTTACCAACACTGATTTAACTCTGTCACCTATAACGTAAACCTGCTCCAAATACACTCAGAATCCATCGTGCACACACAGCATAACACCATCCAGATACCGTCCACATTCAAACATCGAAACCTAATTTCCTGTCTCAGATACAGCGTGCATGCCGGTCTAAGCCTAAAGACAAATACACGAACAACACCACTGTCAAACGAGCTGTCACCCCCTTCTGGGCCTTCCACCGACCAACTGATGGAGGAGACTTGTCATAGAAATACGCGGTTCATGTTATAGTGGACACGTTGACCAAACAGTTCTAGAGTATTGTGGCATAAAGGAGATCTGAAAACTGAGTGTTTGATGTGTCTCGATTCGTCTAACTTGCTCAAGTAGTTAGATTCTATGGGGAGAGTAGTTACTACGACGGTGGACGGTAAGTTAGTGCGCATTATGTCGACAATATAGATTGAAAGCCGTTCGCTATCGCGATTTTGGATGGGTGGTTTGGTGAAGAGCGGATTTAACTGACGCTATGCTTATCTACCTTGTCCTGTGCGCAAATGAGTTAAATTTTAAGTCGTGTAGGTAGTAAGATTCTTTCGTCGTTGAATGCGCTGCTGTAGCAACTAAGGGCGGGTTGTTTCACGTATACTTGACGCACAAGTATACTTAAAAAATGGCGGTAACTATCGAAAATAGCGCTGTTTCACAAAATTATGGCCTTGATGACGTATGCCAAATAATAACAATTACGTAATCGTTATTATATGAAGTACGGTACGTATGTTACGTTGACCAAACATTTGAAACAACCAGCCCTAAGCACGTTACGTTAACAATCATATAATCCAAATTATTCATATTTTATACAGATTTACGTGTCCCGAAAACGTCATCAATGTCTTGTGAAATTGTTTGTTTAAAAAAGACGGTAGCGTTTTCCGGTTCTCTCAACTGTCAATAACGGTCAAGTATTCAGAATATCCAATGCCCCTGACAACCTCATGTCACTGCAATGTCAATCGATAAACTTGAATTTATAATAATTGATTCGTAAAAACATCTTTACTCGAAGCGATCTCTGCGAATCCAAAATTTACTTCCCACAACAAATATTTAATTTGAATGCCCCAGATGATATCAGACGGTCACATACCCGCGATGAGACACACAATGTCCTCCTGGACAATACCTTTAATTTTAAGTACGACCTTTTGTCCGAACTCGGACGAAGTATTCTAAAACCAAAGTCCCGATATTTTGACCAACAACAGCAGCCTTGACGACAAAGTTCTCGAACTTCGAACCGAGTTCGGACAAATTTTTGTTAAAAACTTTTTTTTCTCGTAATTACTGTATAAACATTGGTCTCGCTGGAGACTGTTGCCAGTTGGCAAAACGTAGACTTCGATCGAACCCCTTTTAGTTCCAGAAGTTTGTTGAACAGCCATCGATTCTTTCGGATTGGTTCTTCCGAAAATTCGTACTACTAATGTTGCTATATTTTGGTTGGTGGAAGAAAACTTGTTGGGGGATAAGCCTATATTCGGCCGACGACGCCTGCTAATCTCAAGGCTCGTGACTTACAAATAATTTCTCGGTTTTCCGTCGCTAGCGTAAGGTTGGTCAGGATTAAAATTTTAAAGGCACTCGAAGTTTCCATCATATAGGAAGCCTTAAAAAGTACTTGTGTGACTCATGAACTTTGTACAAAAGAGGCTGTTTTTTGTTTTTCTTTTCTATGGAGTATTTAATTCATGTTTTAAGCCATGTTTTTCCTGCTACCGTAATCTCAGGCTGCTAAATCTTACACGGCGTATTTTTTATAGCTTGTGCGTTATACAGGGTTATATCATTGAGGAAGCTCTGTGTATCTGATTTAACAAAACTAACAAACAATCCGCATTGTGTATCTACCCTACATTCATGAATACTCCTTAATTCTTCCCCCAATCTTCGCGAACTTCTCACAGCCCCAAGGAGTTTGCATCTCATATCAAAGTCGTATTAGCAAAAAAATTGACGCAGGAACTTTTGATTGACGTGGACGTGTGTATAGAAATGAAATGAAATGTTTGGAGACCAGACAATAAGTGAGTTCATAGGTCGTTTTGTTGACTATAGGGAACCGACCTTCTTTTGTCGAGGAAGACAGTGTCGCGCTTTGGAACAAAGATTGTGAAATAAATGTGAAGGAAAGGAATTTTGTTAGTGGAGTTAGAAAAAAAAGTTGACAAGGACAATGTTAAATAATGTCGGACATATTATGAATGTGACGATTATGATGCATTACTTGAGCTGTCTTAATCGGAGAACAATACATTGATGTGAATGGGAGTTTAAAATGAATGGGACTAATTTTAATATACTCGTTAGTTTAGTGGTTATAGAGTAGCAGTGGCTAAATGAGGTCAGAAAAGTCTAAATTTAATTGTAGCGCGATTGTTCAGGTTTTGTTTTGAAAAAAAAAAGCAGGATAAAAAATTATATTCACTTTCATACATTGACATAGATTTGAATGTGTTGTTCAAATCTTGAGTTTATAAAATCTATGTCAATGTATGGAACTCTCATTAAACTGTCATTCATATCACATTGACTGTTTTTTAGGAGAAAATTGTACTTAATTGTATTGTGGGAAGATGTAAGTCCAACCTGGTGAAGTGGGGCTACCTTGACGGAACGGCAGTAGGGTGTATAGATGGGTAATCCACCGGGTTTAAACCCGGTGCTTTGGTATAAATACCCAGTAAAAACCCAATTTTCTGTGTGTTTATGTGTTTACGAGTGTTTATCGGGTGTTTACCAAAGCACCAGGCTTAAACCCGGTGGATTGCCCATCTATGTGGCGATCTAGGTGTGATTGTGGAGCTATGTCACAAACCATGCTCCACCTCCTACCCTGCCCTCTGTGTCCCAAAACATGCAGTCAAAGTGACCTCTGCGCGGCCACCGACGACGCCGTGGAAGTGGCAAAGTTTTGGGAAAACAAGATTAAAAATACAGTCGTGCCAGGGACACGAAGAAGAAGAAGGAGGAAATAGCAGCGAAATGCCTATGAGTTTATTAAAAGCTCTTTCTTTCAAATAATATTTTTTATAGACTTTTTCAAGATGTCGGGATGTCATTTTTGACGAATTGTGAAAAATATCTGATGGCAGTAGGTTCGCCCCCTGTTACATGGAACGTAAAATAACTGGTGAAATGTAGGTGCGCTATAGGAATAGCTCTGCCTAACCTTTCGGGGAAACAAGGTGTGAAGTGTGTACAGTGGCCTAAAAAGTTAGTTGAAATTTTTTCACTTCAGCTGTGCCACATTATTTTTTAAAATAAAAACAAAATAATCAAGTAATCCCTTAGATTACCTGATGTAATCCTAAGGGATTACTTGATTATTTTATATGATAAGCCATAAGTAATTGAATTAGTCAATAAAAATGTTATAGTATATACTCGTAGTTCAAACAGAATTTTAATCATAATATGGTGTGTCACAGACGACTTGGAAAAATGGCAACTTACTTTTGGAGGCGACTGTATATATGAAAGAAACAGTATTGTTACTATTTTCACTTCATTGACGTTAAAAGTACTTTAAAGACATACGAATTTAAAACTTTAAAATATCTTAAAATAATTCACTTCATAATGAGATGCTGACCCAACGGACTATCCTGGGAATAGTACACTTCGGGTCATAAATATTATCCGTTATCATACAGTTATTAAATCAGTACGGCCCATAAATCTAGGACAACGGGAGTGACCACCTCGTCCCACAATATGGCGTACTCAAAATTACATTAAGCCATGTTACCATAGCCCTTTATGAACTAATAATGTGCACCACAAAAAAGACTTTGCATATAAATCTCCTAATTACTCGATTCATAGTGAACTAATCTCGACTAGGGCTTTATGACATTTGCATGGGGTTTTTGGGGACAATTGAAAGTGATTTAGGGTGACCGGAATTCTGTGCGTGGACCGTGGATAGGAAGAAGTGTCTAGTTTGGACAGACGGTAACGAAAGTGTTATGGGAAAATCTTAAGTTTACGAATTTTTTGGAAATGTTTGTTCTAGTTAAATGGAATGTTTGTACAGTCGTAGTTTCTGCGTACCCCTTGGGAAGAAGGCGCGAGTTTATATACATGTATGTCAATTAAGCAACTGTCATTAATTTATTTTCATTACTAGCTACGCCCCGCGGTTTCACCCGCATAGGTTTCGATCCCGTGGGAATATCGAGATAAAAAGTATCCTATAATATAAACACTATATAATCCTGGTTATAACCCATCTGCGTGCCAAATTTCATCCAAATCCGTTCAGTAGTTTTTGCGTGAAAGAGTAACAAACATCCATCCATCTATCCATCCATCCATACAAGCTTTCACGTTTATAATATTAGTAGGATTATAAACGTGCGTATTATTGCCGTATTAGGACCTACATATAACTATAGGGCCTAATACGACCACCTACTAACGACTAACGATTAATTATCTAAGTAATGGTTTGTTTCATGTTTAATTTTCTGTAGACAATTTAGAAAAAATTGAAAGTATTTAGGCGGTTAACCAAGTGACTGTTCAATCAAATGACTTTGTTTCACATTTTATTTTGACTGGGCAAACAATGAAAGCACTATCCAACCCTTTCACCGCCGTGTCCGATTTTATGTACCTTCCCAACCACACCAACCTTTACGACTGTACATATAACTTAAAAAACCAACTGCTCGTGACACGCAATAAAATGGATTAACGCAATTGAATTGCCCTTACATTTCTACCAAGCCCTTACTGTACGGAGCCCTTAGTGTACGCGGCCCTTACAGTACGCGGCTCTTACGCTCGCCCGGGCCCATTCACACAAGAACTTATTACATTACATATAAATTAACATATTATTACGAAGGTGACACATGCATTTTGTTACAATTGTACTTTTCTAAGATTTATATATGTAAACACGAACGTGAGACAGTAAGTGGAAGGATGCGTTCTATCTCATTGTGTTCAACTATTCATTTGCTTATAAAGGGTAAACTAACGAAGCATTGTTGCCCATGAGTTATTTTTTGGTGATTTTTTTTTCTCTATTTTTTCTTTCTTTTTGTTGGCCGTTGATGTCGCGCTATTTGCACGTAATCTAGGCTGAATGATGACGCGTATTTTTCACTTTTGTTCGCGATTGTACGGTGAGTTAAAATAGATTGTGGACTATTTAATATTCTTAATTAGGTTTACTTCTTTGATGGTTGGCTACTTATTCTTAGATTCCTGTCCTAGAGAATAGAATGGTTGAATAGATTTTGTTGTCTATTGTTAGGTAACTGTAACAAAAAAACTGAAGTCAACGGTCATAGTCACATGTTGCAACTTGCTTATGATAATCAATTACTGGCTTAGGTTATTCATTTTGTGCCGGTTTACTTAGCATAATCAGCCTATAATGTTCCCACTGCTGGGACACAGGCCTCATCTCGGTGAGAGGGAGTGGGCCGTAATCCACCACGTGGCCCAGTGCTGGTTGGTAGGTGTCACATATATTATGTTCGAATTTTTGGATCTGGGACATGCCGGTTTCCTCACGACATTTCCTTCACAGTTTTGAAAGCAGTGGTGTCGAAATAATTTAGACAAAGTAACGCGCCTGTCTGGGTTCGAACCCACGACCTGCAAATCGTCAGTCGCGGCCGTTACCACTTGGTCACCACTGCCCGGTTTACTTAAAATAACATAATTGATTCTTTAAATGTTATTTGCAAGACAACGATTTTGTCACCCACTCAACTGAGAACTCGAATTCATAGAAAAAGGTACAGTAACACTTCACGTATCATTGACCGACACTACTCCGAAATGTAATAGACAGAAAAATAAACAAACTATGTATGTAGGTATCTTATTCACCGAATTATAACAATACTCATTTTCATTTACACATACTCTCAAAACTTCACCAATTTATTTGCACTACACTACACCAAATTACACATAGTTGCAGGAAAAAATACCTAAAATCTAATCTCATTAGGAACAACAAACACTTGAACATTCACCACCCGCTCTCGACTCAACGAGCCAGTTTATTTGGCACGCACTGTACACTGGCGGACAATTAAATCGCAAATAAAATTAAACAGTGCGATGGATTATCGCGTATTATCGGGGGTGGGTTTTCGTTGCAGTTTTACAAATAGGAGTGTGAAGTGGTGTTTGGTACTTTGGTGCTGGTATTATTATTTGGTATGTGATTTTGTTTGGTGGGAGTGTAATACTAAGCGGTGTATTATTTATTTTCACACATAATGAGGGGGAGCGCACAACAACCAGACTCCCCAAACGTCAACCTCACCTGCACGCGGTGCACCCTGCTGCTTACCAACGAGGCTCTGACGACCGACAAATGGCGGGATGTCCATTTAATTCCGCGCGGTGGCGGGTAAACCACCAACAAAAGCATTCCCAAGGAGGGTTGGTGTCAGGCTGGCGGCCGACTGTTAAACTTTGCCAAAACCTAAAGCAACATGACTAGGAAAGATATGATGCGCGATAGGGCTAGGGCGTACCCCACAGGCGACGCGCAGGGGCAGCACCCGGCTTCTGTGGGAAATGGACAAGGGTTGTCGCACCAGAACGGGCGGGTGCGACGTAAGACGCAAGCTCGGAGTGTGAGAGAAGTAAGATTGAGGTGTGCGAGCTGGAATGTAGGCACGATGACTGGAAGAGGAAGGGAACTAGCAGATGTTTTAAAAAGACGACGACTGAACATTGCGTGTCTGCAAGAGACGAAGTGGAAGGGTGCGAAGGCTAGAGAGATAGGAGAAGGATATAAGTTTTATTACTGTGGAAGCGATGGTAAGCGAAATGGTGTGGGTATAGTTTTAGATGGTCAGTTGAAAGAATGTGTAGTGGATGTTAAAAGAGTGAGTGATAGGGTGATAGCTGTTAAAGTGATTGTGGAGAGTTTGGTGGTTAATATAGTTAGTGTGTACGCACCCCAGTCAGGGTGTGAGGATAGTATAAAAGAGAAGTTCTGGAAGGACTTTGATTGTGTGATGATGGATGTGCAAGATAGTGAAGAAGTGTATGTGGGGGGTGATTTTAACGGGCATGTGGGAAAACAGATGGATGGTTATGAAAGAGTGCATGGCGGTTGGGGATACGGAGACCGTAACGCTGATGGCGAGGCACTACTGCAAGCTGCCACGGCCTTCGACCTGGCAATATCAAATACGTGGTTTGAAAAACGAAATGAGCATCTGATAAGCTACAAAAGTGGCCGCCACGCGACACAAATTGACTACTTCCTAATAAGACGAAACAGTCTTAAAGGTGTAAAAAACTGTAAAGTGCTCCCAGGTGAAGACCTAGTCTCACAACATAGACTGGTGTTAATGGAGGTAAAAGTCAGTGTCTCGTCTAGTAAGAACAAGGAACGGCCCCCGCCCAAAACCAGATGGCGTATGATAGAAAAAGAGGAATGTGCCAGTATGTTAAAGAGTCAAGTGGTAGATAAGATGATTGAAATGAAGGATATGGAAGGAAAATCTGTGAATGAATGTTGGAAAGAGATGGCGGATTGTATAAGAAGCGTAGCAAAAGATGTGTTTGGAGAATCGAAAGGAAAAGGTATGATAGATAAGGATACATGGTGGTGGAATGAAGATGTGCAAAAGATACTCAAAGAAAAGAAAATTGCGTTTAAAGAATGGCAGGGTGTAGAAAACGGGAATGATAGTTTGAAAGAAAATAAAAAGAAGATGTATAAAGAATTGAAGAGAAAGGCAAAAAAAGCGGTAGCAATTTCGAGGGCTAAGGCGCAGGAGAAGTTGTATGAGTCACTGGACAGCCCTAGAGGCCAGAAGGAGCTCTACCGGATTACAAAAGCAAGAGAAAGGAGAACGAGAGATATAATTAACATTAAATGTATGAAAGACGACGCTGGTAAGGTTCTGTCCAAAGATGAAATAAAAGAACGATGGAAGGTTTATTTTGAAAAACTAATGAACGAAGAGAATAAATGGAGTGGTGTGCCCAAAGAGGTAAAAGTAAATATGGGTTTGGTTAGGGAAATTAGCATGGATGAAGTACGAAAGGCAGTTCAAGGTATGAAAAATGGAAAGGCTATGGGCCCAGATGATATACCAGTAGAAGTATGGAAGTGTTTAAAAGAAGATGGATGTATGTGGCTGACTTTATTCTTCAATAAGTTGTTGCATGAAGGAGGGATCCCACAAGAATGGTGCAATAGTTCACTAGTGCCCATCTTCAAAAATAAAGGTGATGTACAGGACTGCAACAACTATCGAGGGATAAAGCTCATGTCACATAGTATGAAGGTATGGGAGAAAGTAATAGAGAAAAGATTGCGAGAAGAGAGTGAGATTACCCCAAACCAGTTTGGGTTTATGCCAGGTCGAGGAACAATGGACGCCACTTTTGTACTCCGCCAATTACACGAGAAGTACAGACGTGCACATAAAAACTTGCACATGGTGTTCATTGATCTGGAGAAAGCGTATGATAGGGTACCTCGCGATGTGCTGTGGTGGGCCTTGAAAGAGAAAGGTTTGCCCGGGAAGTATGTAGAGTTAATTCGTGCTATGTATAGTCAATCTCGTACCTACGTCCGGTCGGCTGCTGGCTATACCGACGAGTTCAGTGTGGCTGTAGGCTTGCACCAGGGATCGGCTTTAAGTCCTTACCTCTTCCTGTTGATTATGGACGCTCTTACGTCGGACATCCAGGAGGAGGCACCCTGGTGCATGTTGTTTGCCGATGACATTGTTCTCGTCGGTGAAGATGGACCTGAGATCCAGAGCAGATTGGAGAAATGGCAACAGAAGCTGGAGAATGTTGGCTTGAAAATCAGCAGAACCAAAACGGAATATATGTTCTGTGATTTCGGCGGTCTCTCCAGTTTTGGAACCATAGCGCTTGATGGCGCACTTCTCCCAGTCTGCTCCGACTTTCGGTATCTCGGTTCACTCGTGCAAAGCGATGCCGAAGTAGATCGGACGGTTATGCACAGAATTAACATTGGATGGATGAAATGGCGGCAGGTCACGGGAACAATCTGCGACTCCCGCATTCCCCTTAAACTTAAGGGGAAGATATATAAAACCATGGTTAGACCTGCTGTCTTGTATGGATCAGAATGTTGGGCCACAAAAGGAATAAATGAAAGGCAATTGCATGCAGCTGAGATGAGAATGCTAAGAGGGATGTGTGGTGTTACACGAATGGATAGAATAAGAAATGAGTACATAAGAGGAAGTCTGAAAGTGGCACCGGTAACTGAAAAGTTGTGTGGAAATCGGTTATCATGGTATGGGCATGTGTTACGGAGAAATGAGGAAAATGTCGTGAGGAGAGTTTTGAGTATGAATGTCGATGGCTATAAGAGTAGGTGAAGACCAAAGAAACGATGGATGGAATGTGTGAAAAATGATATGGTTAGAAAGGGGGTGACTGTTGAGATGACGACTAATAGAGAAGTATGGAAGAAAAAGACATGTTGCGCCGACCCCAAATAAATTGGGATAAGGGCAGGAGAATGATGAATGAATGTCAATAGTTCACAGGGGGTGTGTGTTTCCAATTTCCAATACCATATAAAATATTTCTAAAATTATAATATAATAATGTTATAAAGAGGTAAAATTTGTTTGTTTGTATGTCCCCTACAAATAAACAAATCTTACAAATGAACTACAAGTCGTATTTTTTTATTGTCCTTTTGTTGCAATCTATCATTCTTGCAGTTATTCAGCAATGTTTGGTATCATTAGCAGGTTTGTACGGAAGCCAAGTGACTGCTCAGTTTATTCTTACAACCTCTTAAATCAGCCCCAGCAGTCTCGACATTCATAGCGATCGCTTTACGACCGAATTCGGTCGCAAAGTCCTGTCACTCCATACATTTCACCTGTCAATTCGGGTCTTTGCGACCAAATTTGGTCGTAAAGCGATCGCTATAAATGTCGAGACTACAGCCCCTGGTCTTGAGGAATCCTTTTTTCAGTCTTCTAGCGATAGTTTGGGTATTCATCAGGTTTACTGCTAGCATGTTTGGATGGTTTGTGATTCGCTCTTTGTACACTTGTGTCCTTTCTGAGATTTCTTCTATGACAGTTTTGATACAGAGGTCGTGATGGAGCATCTTATTTGAGACATACAAAGGTGCGTTCGTTATCATTTTTTAAATTTTTGACTGGAACCTAACCAGCACCCTAATTGCGTAACACACGATCAATCGTAATCTGAATCATTTTGAAGCATATTGCTAATCCATTGCTTCATAAGTTCAAAAAATTTGTCTGCTCAACACGTAAATAACGCAATGAATGTTGTTGAACTGTCAAAATTAAATCCTTTGCTACTGATGGTGTCTTTCGCAATTACCCCACTGTTCTTACCTTTAAACTTCCTGGTCTCACCTTTAACCTGTAAACAACAATTACACCAAATCTCTACAACGAGAGTGCAATCATGCAAAAATCATTTGATTAGAACATTAAAATAATCCTCTGACTACTCAAAACAGATCCCATCAATTAATTAAAAAGCTCCGTACAAATCGTTTACAAGCCAGTTATCACCACGCTCGCTGCTTCCCCCTCGCTGGTCCCACTTGTGGGCTAAACGAAGCTAGGAACATATTGTTTGGTCCATAGTATAAGCTACCATCAATAATGGATGGTCCTCCTTTGTTGAAAGTAGTCTTTAAATATATTGCGACGATTTTGATGTGTTTTGAGTACATTGGTGGCTCGCTATGTCACTAAGATATTGACTGCAAAATAACGTAGTAATAGAGAGTTGACACATTTTTAATATGCTGCATTAGATTAGTTTAAGAGGAATATTTTCATCAGTACTTAATGCACTGATATCCATCTACTTGTACGGTAGTTATGTTAAAAGCAGAAAAAAATCAACATTCCTTTGTCAACCGACTGCAAAAGCTAAAAAACCTCGAAAATTCTGTTAACATCTCATTTAAGTACTTATATCCGGATCAACACAATATCAAAGACATCCAATGCTGTACATGTCTTATGTCCAGCAGAGTACAGAAGTCTTTCGGAAGTATCCCCGAAGCATCGTTCTGTGCTTCTCGCATCCAGCAGATTTCTGCGGCCTTCACAAGGTCATCGGTCCTCTTTATTAAACCAATCTATGTAGCTTCATCTAATTCATGACACTATTCATTGTGACTTTTTTGATTCACAAGAAAAAATATAAGTAAAAGTGCCAATATTTCAACTTTGATCAACATTAATTTATTCACGTACAAAACCAGCAATGTAACTCAAACAACGAAACATTTTCATTGACGAGTCGAACACACAATAAGTTCCATGAGGGAGTTGCATTAATCCGTTTTAATAAGGGGTGAAGATTCAATTGGAACTGATTTCGATGGTCCTCCAGCGATTTTTGTGTGATACGCCCCTTATGTTTGTTAGCAATCGATTATCGAATCGAAAGGAGGATATCGATTTTGAGGCTTAGTGAGTAGAGGGACTTTTGAGGGTCAAGGTTGCTTACTGCACTAGGTGATATTTTTTTCCTCGTTTAGTTTCTTTTTTACACACACTTAAATAAACAGACAAGAAAAAACAGCACAGAAAAATAGGTACAGAGGTGATGCTTATTTCATAAGAAATCTCTTCCAGCATACCTGCGATAGGACAATAGATAGAGAGATGTAGACAGCGTGTGATAGAGTAAAGAGTAGTCTTTTTAAGAGGGGCTTGTGGCTAAGTAATAACAGCCGCACGGATCTATCGATCAGGTTATGCTACGCTTGCCGCGGTTGGTTCGTGGATGGGTGACCATCTTTACATATTGAGACCACTCCGTGCCTCGGAAAACACGTTTAGCCGTCGGTCGCGGCTGTCATTCGTGGATCTTTGACAGTTATTACGGGTCCCGAGAGTCTAACAACCAGTCTCACCAGGGCGTATAGTATTACCCAGTAACCGGGTTGTAGAGGTTAGACTGGAAGCCGACCTCAACATAGTTGGGAAAAGGCTAGGCAGATGATGTTTAGTGTCTTTCCAGCAGCTCATTTTCAAGATCTTCCATAGAGTTTCAGTCTAAAATTGGCAGGCGATTTCACTTCGATGTCATTTTCTCAATTTTTGAGAATTATTACTTCTTCTTTTTCATCATTACTCCTTCTGAACTTTGCAACCTCAAAATAAGCTTGTCATTTTAAGAATTACTTAAACCATCTCACATCAAAAATTATACTGCAGCCGATCTGTAAAAATCTCACCGTGAAAACTTAGGTGAAGTGAGCTTGAAGTAAGCTAAGTAATACTTGTCAATCCCTGGAATAACCGCTCACTTCACCTAAGTTTTCACGGTGAGATTTTTACAAAATAAATCGGAGCTTCTGTAACCTCAAAATAAACTAGTAATTTTTAGAACGACTTCTCAAAAATCATTTTCCAGAGCTTCTGCACCAATTTCAAACAAAAATCCCCAAGTACAGACGCCAGCACATCAAGCTACTACAATCTGTCAAATTTCTTTAATAGATTTTCAACTTTATCACTAAAGCATTAAGGTTCAAGGTTGATTGGGAAAATTTGACAGTTTCGGGTAGGTTGACCTGCTGGCGTCTGTACAACTCCAAATACTTCAACAAATTGTTTGCTTAAAAACGAAGCACGCACCTGTCATGTAGGTACCTCTAAAAACAAAAACTATAACAAATGTGCCTCGTTCACGTACACGCAACGAGTACCTCGCTACTCTATGACTACTTACCAGTACTACCGAAACAGGAGTTTGACACATATTGTGTCCAGCCTTTTGTGTCTAAACGACTTTCTTAAATCCCTTCGTTCCACTTTGGCCAGTAATTTGAAGCAACTTTACCAAAAATAATGGGAATGTATTAGGAGATAATGATTTTGAAGATTTGCTCTTTTGGGAAATTAAGGTAATGGTCAGCTAGTAGCCGGAATGGTAGTACAGATTACTTAAGTAGACAAAAGGGATCTTATGGGATGGATTGCACAATTTCTGTAGACCTTAAAGCAAAGGCTACGCACTGGGCGTTGAACGGGATTGATAATTAATTATTATAATGATGAAATGACTGGGGTGTTCATAGGTACACTTCTGCCCAATCCTTCGGGAAAAACATGGCGTGATGTTATGTTTATGTTATAATGATTTCATTACGAATATATAGTAACCATTACTATTTAGATTTAAAAGTGTGTCCGTGGAGTTTCTTGCCCGTTCTTCTCCATAGGTAGGTACCTAACTACGCTTTTGAATGGGCAACTAGCTTCATCTTACTGACTGACCGACCCCTTGATAATTCAAAAGTGCCTGTACCTAATTGGTTTATTTGAAACAAATGCTTTGAGTTCGCTTAAATAATTTTCAACAAAAAAAAAAAAACATCTAAAAGGAGAATGACAACTAATGGGCCCTTAGTTTTGGTGCCATGTCAAGACTATTTACTTCTCAAAAATTAAACCGTATTTTTACATGTTTAAGTTTTTTTTATCAACATTTCTTTTACCCTAGCATTGGAAAACATAATTAATATTTATTTTATTGATTTTAGTTCCGCCATTAAAACTTAACCTGAATGTTGCCAGACGACAGACTATGTCAATTGAATTATAGTAATTGATTGAAAATATCGATATTGTACTAATCTGCCGACTAAAATGACCGGAGATAGGCTACAATATAGCTTTTCACCCGTTGTAATCTAGCTAACACTCTCATGTAACTGATTAGGCGTGAAGTAGACGATGGGCGAACTCAAATAAAGAAAATAAAAGAAGTAAGTAAATAAACTAAAAAAAATATTATCATAATTATGTTTCATGGTATTTCCTACCGTCTGAAATATTCCGGTAGGTACATTCGTATCTGATTAGGTTCTTAAAAACAAAAGTTAGTACCACAGACATTATCCAATATAATAATGCGTTCAGGGTGTTGATGGGGTTGCCGCGCTACTGTAGTGCTTCCAGCATGTTCACGGAGGCGGCAATTGATGGTTTTCACGCAATAATGCGCAGGCGATGCGCCTCCATCATGCACCGAGTACGCGCCAGCCCCAACTCAAAACTCAAACTCAAATCATTTATTTCAATTAAACCATTTACAGGCACTTTTGAATTGTCAAAATTAAATAGTCGGTCTGTTAGTCAGAAAGTTGAAGCTCATTTAGTCAGAAGTTTAGCAATAGCATCCTGAAAACCATAGCGGTCAGGTGGGATAGCCCCATACTGGGACATTGGATATGCCTACATGCCAGTGGGGCGTAGGTACCTAATTAGATAAAACAATATTTCCGGGTAGCAGGTACCTAATTAGATAAAACAATTTTTCCGGGTAGCTATAAGTACTAACACTAACTAGTTCTAAGTTTTATTTTGTATACTAACCAATCAATGGATTCTGTCTGAAATATAAGATTTTTATTTTATTTTATTTATTATGTGGTTAGTACCTACTCAGGTTAGTACCAGCGTTTATAATCTTTTTAATTATGTGAATAATATTATTTATAACAAATCGATTTAGTAAATCGATTATCAAATTATTTAACATGGTCACACTAAGATTAGACAGATCTAACTGTCAAATCAATGCATCAATCGCATTGTTTCGTGCCGTAATTTATTCCTCCGTATTTACTTCTGTTCGTTATAATTTGAAGCTGTCGAGTTGAGCGTTTACGTTCCTCCAGTGATTTGTTTTGAGATATTGGACTCCTGTTTTAGTGACAAGTGAGCACATTGACTCTATTTAGTTTAAGTGAGCTTTGGACTCTTGTTTTAGTGATAAGTGAGGAAATTGACTCTGTTTTAGTTTTTAAGTGAGCCTTGGACTCTTGTTTTACTCCTCAACAATGTCTACACCTGGTAGAGGTCGGGTAAACCGCCCTCTCTCTCGCCGATGTGTCAATTGCTCTCTACGTTTGGCGCCTAATCTTCGTAGACGTCAAATCGAAGAATTAGATGAACCAATGCATAACCTTCTGAGATCCTGGGTAACACCTACACCGGTAAGTTTATAATATGTCATTTACAAGACTTATACGAACATTTAGGATGCCTGTGTTTAGTCAATCAAGGAGTCATCAACTGTAAATCTCTCTTATGTATTTCCCCTATAACAGAAATTAAACAGTGTAAGGTGATGTGTGAGAAAATCTAGACCATTGCAATGCGCACATGAATAAATGTACGTATTGTCTATTTAGGAAATCACTGATTTATTTTTGTTATTTTTTCAGATATCCTCTGATGACATACTGTGTGTTGAATGTTTTGTATTATTACAAAACCGGACATCATCAACTACAACACTATCCCTTGTGTCCCCTGCTCTTGGACACCTAAACATATGTTTTGCGTGTGGCATGTCAATTGCAAGTCGCAGAACTCATAGGGTTAGTCAAGACTGTCCTCAAAGGAACGTTCTACTAAGATGGATACCAGCTCATCACGTAAGGGTTTTAACCGTGGCATTATAACTACATATGATTGAACTAATTGAACAAAAATAAATAGTAAATATAAAATATTTTCTTATTTTTAGGTCGTGAATTTGGATAGAGTTTGTCGTGCTTGTTGGGAGGCTGCATCGAGAGGAATACAGAGCCAAGCCGTCGGTGGCGTTAACAGACCCACAGTGGAGTCTGCGCCAGTGATTGATAACATGGACGATGACATCGCAGATGCTGTGATTCCTGTACCACCTCCACTACCACTGCCGGTTCCACCACCTCAGGAACAACCATTACCTCGAACACATTCAAAAATTAATTCACTAAAGTACAAACGGGTTTCGGCAAGTTCCCGACATTGCCTGTTCCTTGGCTGTGCGAACACTGAACGTTTGTTAGTACCAGGCACTTTAAAAGAAGTTTTGTTGTTACATCATAAAGTATATATTCCCTTCACTGCAAGAATCTGCAGATATCATTTACATAGCAATCGTTGGGATGAATTAGAAGCTCCATATTCAGATTTTACTGGATTTCAAGTAGATGATATTTTCACAAAACTTGAAAAAGCTACTGAAAGACAGTTAGACTTCAATGACATAAACTCCATGGATTCTTGTTTATGCCATTATTGGTTGGGACTTACTACAGAGCAATTTAATGAGTTTCTAAGTTGTAACCCTATGTTATATGATCACTTTCCAAATCCTTCTGTTGCTCTCAGCATATTCTTAGTAAAACTCAGAACAGGTGACAGTAATCAAAGACTGTCAACTCTTTTTAAAATGCCAAGATCCACTTTAGAAAGAAAAATGAATATTGTGAGAAATTGTTTAAATGAGCAGTTTGTTTCTCGACACTTAGGAATAAATCACACATCTATCCAAAATGTAGCATCACGGAATAGAATCATACCGGAGGGTTTTTTTGGGGATGCCAACATGGCTTCAAATGTTAAACCTGCCGTTGTAATATGTGATGGCACATATGTTTATGTGCAAAGCAGCAGCAATTATTTGTATCAAAAACAAACGTATAGTCTGCATAAATATGCCAATCTTGTCAAACCGTTTTTATTTGTTTGCTGCGATGGATATATTTTAGAGTGCGTGGGGCCATATGAAGCCACAAAAAATGACTCATCCATTATGAGTGCCTTATTTACTACTGAAAATGGTCCCATGCGCTCATTTTTTAGACCCGGTGATGTATTCATTTTGGACAGAGGATTTAGAGATGTGATTCCTGAGTTAGAACGATATAATTATAAAACTCACATGCCTGAGTCATTATCGGAAAACGAACATCAATTAACCACCCACCAGGCTAATAAATCTAGATGTGTAACAATGTGTCGGTGGGTGGTAGAAGTTGTAAATGGGAGAATCAAAAGAGATTTTAAACTATTTCGCCAGGAATATTTTAATAGAGCGTCAAGTCACCTTATGACTGATTTTAAAATAGCTTGTTCCCTTTTGAATAAGTTCCATCCTACAATTGATGATAGACCCGATGCTGTGGAGTACCTAAATATTGCTCTGTCGAGATTAAATACAGTAAATTATTTATCGGAATTTATTCAAAGGGAACATATAAATAGAAGACGTACGATTTTCCAAAGCATAAACAGCAGTGCTCCCCATCTAAATAACTTTCCAAGATTATCATTAATTGAATTAAGAAGATTTGCTTTAGGATCTTACCAATTAAAACAGGCAAGATCCTATTATGGGGAGCATGTACGGGCGAATGGTACCTACAGTGTAGAAATAAGCAATGAACTAATAGAAGAAGATTTGCCCTTAATATTAGGTCAAAACAATTATTTAGTTAGGGCCAGAATAAAATCGAGACATGTGAGTAGCAGGATTTATTACACATATTTATTGATAAGTAGAGAGCAACATAGGGCAAATTCTTTAGAGAGTATCATTGCTTATTATTGTAGTTGCTTAGTGGGAAATCGTACAGTAGGGTGCTGCGCTCATACTATGACCGTATTGTGGTACTTAAGCTGGGGTCGTTTTAATGATATAAGCGCCCCAGCGCAATTTCTAGACCATATATTTCTTGAAGAATAAATGTCTTATCTACTATTTATTGTTGTTTTTTTTTTAAAGTAAGCAGCCGTAGAGCAGCTTAGCTTAACTTGAGATGGATCCGTGTGGTTGTTGTAACTTAGCCATGAGCTCCTCTAACCTAAAGCTTTAGTCGTAGGTAAGTATTTATTTTTAACAACACTGCCTACTAGTGGTGAGGGCACAGCCTACTTAACGCTGACTGCCGGCACGGCACGGCAAGGGATATTTGTAAGCGCAAGTACTTAACCTGCATAATATCTAGCAAGAGAAGAAGTTATGTAGTGTTTTCTAAATTCAGATATCAATATTAATACTTAAATAATATTATTTTAATTTCAAATATGTATAAAACAAAACAAAACTTGTTTTATAACCTCAATTTCAGCATCCGAAAAAATAAGATTTCTCTTGAACAAGGGTGAAAAATTGAAAATCGATTTCAGGATATGAAAAGGTGTTTTTAGGTCTATGAAACTAAGTTAAAACCACTGTGACATGCGAAGTTTTTTAGGGGCCCAAAACTCCTAACAAAATGGGCATTCTCCTTTATAAATACAACAGAAATGTTGTACGCTTATTGTTATGGGTGGTTGTACCCAGATAATTAATATAGTCTTACTAAGTATATTAATTATCTGGGTACAACCACTTGTGTATAGTATCGGAGTGAATATCTCTGCTAATTTCAAGTCCGACCTTGTGGAAGACAAATCTCTCCCAAATGCCAATCCTTCCATATTCCACCAATAACATTATCCCTAAAAGTAAACCTAACAACGATACTAGCAAATCACTTCATTAACAATTCACAAGAGAGCAAAATTGTGTCCTCTCCATATGACTCACTAAAATTCATTTTCATCGGCCCTCAAGCAACAATAGTGGTCAGCAGTGGTTGATTGAACCAAGAAAAGGCTTTCACGGCGTTGTACGTGCGACATTAGCATCTGTGGTCTGTGGCGATAACATCTGAATGACAAAGGCTATGCGAGCGTGTAACGCGGCTCAGCTCGGCTATCTTTTGTCATTACAATCACTTGACACTGTTGGAGGGAGTCAGTAGGTAAGAGCTGATTTCTAATTAATTTTCATTTGTTTCAGAGTTATCAGGAACTGCCGATCTATTCTGTAAAAATCTCACCGTGAAAACTTAGAGTCTTAAAAAACATCTCGTTACGTTTACTAAACTCCACTTGTTTTTGCTAAGCCCTTGGATATAGATTTGGAACCAGGGAATGGAATAATGAAGACAACGGATCATCATCAGATGAACTCAGTAACAACCCGGCTAACAGCGAATTGAGATGAAGATTGAATGTAAATTGATGGTAAAATACCATAGATACTCCTTACTGCTTTTTTTTTTTCTTGAAGTGAAAACTTTTTTAGCGGCGTTGTGCACTTTTTTTGTGATGGGTAAAAAATGTTAAGCTCGCGTCAGGACACGTGAGTACGTGACCTGATCGAAAATTCGTAAGACGGAGCTCGCGTCAGGACACGTGACCTAATCGAAAATTCGTAAGACGAAGGGAGAGCTTTTGTGATGGGTAAAAAATGTTAAACTCGCGTCAGGACACGTGACCTGATCGAAAATTCGTAAGATGGAGCTCGCGTCAGGACACGTGACCTGATCGAAAATTCGTAAGACGGAGCTCGCGTCAGGACACGTGACCTGATCGAAAATTCGTAAGATGGAGGGAGAGTAGACCACATTCCAAAATATCAAAAATGCACAACGTTAATATTCTTTTTTTTTTCTCTTTTTTGCTGTTTTGCGTGAATGCGACGCACGTGTGTTTGTGTTCTTTCTCTGCACCATGTTTATCGCAAATAAACGTATTTTCTTTCTTTCAGAACCAGTAAAGGAAAATGAAATCTCTGATATAATAAAGAACTAGAGAGAAAGGCGACATTATATTTGTCCGCCTTCCCCCGCCTATAGCCAGTCTAGTCAAATTAATTTTATGAAAATGAATCCAATATTGATGGTATCAAAAACATTTGAACATTTTGAACATAACTACACACATTGCTACCGTTGTTGTCTGCAATAGGTGAATTGACTTCCAGACAGACATAATTATAGATTTATCTGATGTTAATACATTGTGCCGTTTGACACATCCAATTGGAGTACAATCACATTAATAAAAAGATATGGATCACTGTGTCTGGGACGATTACAAAAATTGAATTTTACAGCTTCAAACGAAGGAGTAATTATAAATTTATTTTAAGCAACGTTTTTCGTTCCTTTCGTTCGTTCGTTCTTAGTAATTTGCAAAACAAACACTGAACGATAACGATAAAGCATGCCTACTGCCATGCTTTTAATTTATGATATTGTGTTTGATTTTAACAAATTACCACATATTATTATGATACGGACTACAAACCCTAACCCATCGACACGCAGCAAAGCACTGATGATTTTATAAGGCAAAATCAAAAATATAACCATTTTCTCGTCTCGAGCACAAGTAAGTATTACCAACTGGATCTACTGCATCTCCTCCACTGTGTCCTCCGGAATCTTGCCTCTTTGTTCTACCAGCTACCCGAGTTAGCGTCGCCATCCTCGTTACAGACTTTGAAAATTAATGAGTGACTTTGTCCACGGACGTCTCAATTCTCATCTCATTGTATGTTAAGAATATTGGTGGCATTGTCAGTAAAACTACATGTTCTAGCTTGTACTTCTATGGAGTGTTTGGTATTCATGTCCGCTTGTGTGTTGTCTTGTTTGTATTATCGATTTTGATTTTGTTAGAGCTAATTGTTGGTTGATATTGTTTTTATGCTTGTAGAATGTTGTGGTCTTCGTGTATGTGTATTCTTATAATCTTCTTCATCTGGGTTTCTTCTTAATTTATATTTAACTCTCGAATTATCTACATTAGATCATGTTTGCTGATCAGCACCCTAATTGCGTACCACACCATCAATATCAATAAGAACATTTTGAAGAATACTGCTAATTCATTGCTTTCATATGTTCGAAAACTTTTGTCCGCTCATCAACGTAAATAACGCAATGAATTTTGTTGAACTGTCAAAATGAAAGCCATTGCTACTCTTAGTGTGTTACGCAATTACGTTCTTTTCATCATCAAATCTAGCACACCAAAGAGTGACTGAGAAACTTTACGGAGTAGCATTCGTGGATTGTATGTTGCTAAGTAAATTGTTCTACACAAGAAGGTAGCCAAGTGCCAACACCACAATACATTCATCATTTCTTGCAAGCTGCTGGTCTGCAACATCTTTTTCCTCCTTCAGAGCAAGGTTTTCAACAATTGTACATTTCTTTAATAATTCACCGTTTAATTTGTGTGCAAACGTGATCGCTGGATCAAGCGCACAATAGCGCTGTGTTTAGCTGTCACTCACGCAGCGCACAATAGGGATGCGCTTAAAGTATCCGTTTTGCAACAATGAACGAATAGTGTTGTTTATGTAAAGGTCCGCAGATAAGGGTGATTGCAACTGGCTGGAGCGTTAGCAGAATATTAATTATATGGAATGTGGAAGCTGTTGTGTGTAGAAAGTGATACAGAGACAAGTAGGTAAGGGTCAGATCAATTCTTCTCTTTTTTTGATCAGCATCGTTGGTTTTACCATACAACATAGTGCACTGTATTTATTTAATATCGCATATCTGTCACTAAAAAGAAGGGTTTCTTGTACTTTTCTTCTTGTCTTATTTTTTCAGAGGTCGCTTCCAGTGGAACAAGATTGTTTCTACTACATGCATATTATGTAAACATTTCTTATACCCATGCCAAAAAAAGCATTAAATATTATGCCATTTTAAACTGAACAGAAAAAAAAATTAAAAGGCAACCTAAAATTAAAAAATAAATTTTGCTAACATTTTTCATTAGATTGTTCTGCTGTCTGTACGTACCGGCCATGGGAAGAGGATTACAGTATCTCGTGTCGGTGACGTCATGAATGTAAAATTAATGCCGCGAGACATGACGCGAGCCGACAGACGCAATCGTTGGGAACGTATTAGTACATGTAGAGTGTGTGGAGAGAAAAGAGACGAAGTAGGTAGAGAATGAGATCGAAAAGATTGAACTGGATAAAGAAGGAAAAAAGGAAGTAAAAAACTTGAGAGGTGTGAAGGGACACCCGGATGGAACGAAGTTCCTTTCGATTAATTAGTGAAGGAATTTCTATAAGAGAGAGAAAGAGAGAGAGAGAGACAGACAGAGAAACACGTGCACGCCGCACGGCTTACAACTATAGCAAAAAGTGTCGTTACAACTTTTAGTCTTAATTTTTTCCGTCTAGCCCCCTTTCGCAACGCGCGATAAGGAACTTCGTTCCAAAAAACTAACAAAGAAACTCACACGATTGAATAGCATAATCAGCCTAAAATGTTCCCACTGCTGGGACACAGGCCTCCTCTCGGTGAGAGGGAGTGGGCCGTACCTAATCCACCACGCGAGCCCAGTGCGGGTTGGTGGATGTCACATGTCTTTGAATTTTTTATTCTAGAAAGAAAGAAAATACATTTATTTGGCACAAACTAAAAGACACACTACACCAGATACATACATCAGACAAAACAAACAATAAAATAAAAAATTAAAAGATTAAATAAAAAGTGTGAAGTCCGATGTAAGAAATTAGCAGGGAAGTGTGCCTCACGGTTGCGCCAAAAAGGCCCAGGACATGTCGGTTTTAGGACATGCCGGTTTCCCCGCGACGTTCACCGTTTTGAGAGCAGTGGTGATGAAACAATTTACACAAAGTTAAGCCGGTCAGGGTCCGAACCTAGGACCTACAGCTCGAAAGTCACGGTCGTCACCACACAGCCACCACTGCTCTTCACGATTTAATATTAATGATGTTTTTTTATGGCTTAATTAGGTTAAACTCCAAATATTAAGTTGCATGGTACAATAATAACAACCAGAACCAGGTAATCAGGTGTGTGTCTACTACACACACCTGATTACCACAAAACAGTGTTTATCAGTTGTTTAGGCTAAACACATTTTAAACACGACATAATTATATGGACTTTGACATAACACTGACATGAAACACTCGTTCAACAAGTGTTTAAGTTTTTGTAGTAAGACCCTAAAACTAGAGAGATAAAAAAAAAAAATGATAATGAAGTGAAAAAAAAAATGATAATGAAAAAAAAAATGATAACTCAATGATAATTCAATATTATAAATATCAATCAATATTATATTCTGATATGATAATTCAATTATGTGGTTTTAATACACTAGACAATAATTCCTGGGAAACACTCGCATAATTTCCAGTGGCCATTGATATGTATCTGTGCTAAATACAATTCTGCATAATTCAAATAAACGAAAAAGTGCGCAGGCGCTTACATAACGATTGTGTGTATTACACATTGTATGTTTTATTAGTTAGCAATCATGAATTTGGGGTACAACATGGCCAAGATATCAAGACCTCTATACTATAACCTTACTCCTTTTCTAGCCCCCTGTTACAGAGCAAATTGGGGGGCAGGGCGGGTCAACTTATACTGGTACACGTCCAATGTAACCTGATCTTTGATATCTAACATATGAAGGGTCAATGTAGTCCAAGATATGCTGGATAGCTGCCCTAATGTGAGAGTTCAAATAAGCCGCATTTTAGCAAAATATCTGTTTGTTTCCTTTGTCATACAGTGTTTTAGGGTGAATTTGATTTGTATGAATTCATTCTATATCGTATTATTAAATCATTTTAATGTAAATCAAACTGGTTGCATTTGTTTCTGAATTTCATGGTGATTTGCAAATGAATAGGGAATTACGAAGAAAACAATTGGTGCATATCTTGTTTATGTTCAAAGGGTTATCTCAGAGGGGCAATTCTCGTAATTTTAAGAACGTTCACAGTCTGATCTCAGTCTCAATCTGTCAAAAAAAACTTTTAATTTCCCTACATTTTGACAAGTTTTTGACATTTGTTTGTCGCCGAGATGAGACTGCGACTAGATTTTGAACATTTTAAATTACGAGAATTAGCCTTCAGGTGTTTTCAGAGGGTTTGCCAAAAACAAATATTTATATTAAAAAAATATAAGACTACCAAGTGTGTTACCCAATTACCCCACTAGAGCTGAAGGCAGCTATATGATTGAACATTAGGCAATAGTAACATTTACAACGAGAACCGTTAACACTCCACTCAACCCATCAAACCCTCTGAACCTGAACCCTACAGGTTAATGACCACCACCTGATGCAGAAAACAACAATTTTTGCTACTTTTGTACAACATTTCTGCTTGACCCGAAGCTCCCAGCGGGCTACCGTCCTCGATAAGAACTGCGAGAATTTACGATAACTTCCCGTGATGGCCCCCGGCAGGAATTAGCATGCAATAGTGATACCAGGCACGCAGCCGTCCGAAGAGATGGCTGCTAAAGAAATTATTGTAGCTAAATAGATTTATAATAATGATTTAGATGGAGAACGCCTTTGGAAGTAAGTCATAGATGAATACGAGGATTTGTAGACTTTGTTGGGTGTTTGTGATGTTAATGGTAAGGATTCTTAGTTGTAGTATTACGTAAGTACTTAGTTGAATTGTTTTTAATCATACTGTAGCTACGGCCCACTCCCTCTCACTGAGAGGAGGCCTGTGTCCCAGCACTGGGTACATTACAGGGTGATTATGCTTATTCAATCATACTAGTGAAATGCACATGTTCCTTAAAACCAACAATAACAATTGGAACCAAAGGCGAATTTCAACAACTGACACTTCCAATATGCTACTGAGACATCTTCAGTTAATCATGACTTCACTCAACTATCATCTACTGTTATGCATTTTAATTTTTTTAATTATTTTTTTTTATTAGGATTGTTTTATCATTCTATTTTAATTGTATTTTTTTGTTACTTAATCAGTATTTTTAATTTGAATACATATGAATACATTGAATACATATTTTTCCGTACACAATTAGAGAAGATTTTAACTATAATTATGTACCTAATATAAATTCATTCAATGGCTGGTTGTAGCGAACTGTACATACCATTCTACATCTATTGTACCTATAACTTACAAATAAATATTTCTGATTTCTGATTTACTACATTCAAACGACATTGTAATTTTTCATAACGATAAAGACAAGATGACCAAAAGCTTGACATCCAATTACAATGTTGTGAGATTTAATAGTTGTATACGATGCTATTGTACCCACTTAATTCCAGGAAAATATTGATTCTTCACAAGAACACACCATTAAACCCCTCAACTAATAAGAGGAAAAATATGGCGAATTTATCTTCCAGCTTGAGCCAAAAAATGTCTTAATACTACAAGAAAAACAATAAGTTACCTAATTGAGGGCCTAAAACCCTAAAGTACACTTGTTCCATAACAATGAACGAACAAAAATGCAATCCCGTGCCATGTCAGTATAAATCTAAGAGAAAAATACTAACTTTGCCCTTTATTACCTGAACAACTGAAATTTAAAACATCCTAACACACACATAAAGACACAGAGGAATAGCAACCTTGCTTTTGAAAGAGGTAAGGTGGAGAATGGGTTGGGGGGAAACTGTTGTCGGTTTTACGAGAAAACTTTTAATAAATGCATAATTAATCATTTAAACGTGGTAACAACCCCAAAATGGGTTTGTCCGTAAAAGGCAATAAAGGAAATTCTGCTTAAACGTCTTTTGGCATGGCTTCGTATGGTTCAATTATGATAATTGAAATGTTCACTTCAGTAGCCATGGATATAGCTAAGTTGTTAGCAGATTGTGCTGAGTTGGTTAGTAAAGATGAAGCTGAAGATGCAAATGCATAAGCAGTTAGGTATTGGTAAATACAAAAGGTTTTAGAAGACAGCTAAATGTTATTTGATTAAAGTGTCACGCAAAATCAATTTCTAGATAACGCAGGAGAGAGAAGTAAGTTGATTTTGGATCCACGCAAGTATGTATTATAGACGATATACCCCAGTTTTGACGTCTTTAAAATTTTCAATAACCAATGCTCAAAGAACAGTCATTGCAAAAAAATTCTCCTCGAAAAAAAAGGCAATATCAATAAAAACAGAAAACACAACAGAGCCATTGCCTAAATTATTACACCTTAACCCTTTGTTTTGCAATCCACCAGAAAATATACAGCGAAACGCAAATCACTAAATCACGAGCACCCATCAGAAAGCATCTTTGTTTTCAAACTCTAAGGGAGATCTCATAACGTTGCGGTCGAAAAAGATGCTCTTGAAAACATCCTTTTGCAAAACCTACCAAACCCAGAAACAAAATTCTACACAACAATCAACCTTACTGTCTAGATCTTAAAGAATCCCAGCAAAGATAATACTGCAAAATTCAGTTGGCACAATTTTATCGAAGTCAGACAAATGAAGTCATTCGTCAAAAGCGTCAATCTCGCGTCGGTCGGTTAACCCGAACGAGCCGTTGGGGATGCGACTTTTACGACACAATATTTCAATATGCTTACGAGGGGTTATCTCGTTGTCCATTCGTATAATCCAATGTGGGTATGGGTTTGTGGGTGTAATTAGGTTTCGAAATCTGAACAAATGTTTTGAGGTGAGGTGAGGTGATAAATGATTGTTCGTCTTAAGTTGGCGCTAACGTCATGTCTTATTGAGATGATGCTGAGGCCTAAAGAATGAGGAATACAATATAGTTGAATGTTTTTCTATGAAAAAGTCTACGACGTTTTACAACCGCTGTGTCAAAAGTTAAATGTGGCGGGGTATGACAAACTACTACACGATTACAATAACAATAATTAAAGATCTAGACAAGAAAATAGCATACGCATATAAGCATAATCAATCAGCCTATAACATTCCCACAGCTGGGACACAGGCCTCCTCTCTGTGAGACAAGGATAAGTAACTTGATACTTTCTATCACATCTATGATGATCTTACGGTGCCATTGTCAACATTTCCACCTACGGACATACAAGGAAAAAGAAAAAAAAAGAGAAATGAAAAATCGAAGTCATTCACTATTCAATTCGCTATATACCGCTATAAAATGCTTGCATACTTCAGCAAAACTTTAATCCAAATGCACAAGATTCATACGACCAATCAATATCCCAAAATCCGTTCACAACCAAATAAAATCTTCTACCAATTCCCAAAACCGAATTCAATCTGAGTTGAACTATAAACACAGAAAAGTCCAAACGTTTAAACCGTCAAGGGTCTAAAGCTGGCTGTCAAAGGTACGTCCTGTGCGCATGGGCACTAAATCAGTGCTAATCCGTGCATGACATCCCCCGCCCCACAGTCGTCTTTATTTCTCCACAAAGGGAGACGGGCGTTAAACAAATCCAATCCAATCCTGTTACATCGAGATTTGTATATTAATCTGGGGTTTGGTTAACTGTAGTTAACTTTGAGCATAGTTTTGAGTTAAATATGGGTACGATGTCATGCAAAAAATAATTATCAGATACGCAAAAGAAGTTTAGAGCTAGTTTGACTAAGCATTGCTTTGATGTCGTTCAAATAAATCAAAAGCCATCTATAAATTCAACAACTTTAACAGCCAAATAAAAGAGTATACAGTAAAAGTGTAAAAGAGAGAGAGAGAGTAAAAGAGTACTGAAATCTATCAGCCAAATCCACGTCAGGTTCAACGACAACTATAACAACAGGCACCTGCACTATCAATGACATCCCTGCCACAACGATAAACACAGAAATTAAACGCTAACCGTCGCTCGGAACCCAAACATCAACCACGGTGCGACTCACCAGACCATACCAAGAAAAACACTCAATGCCGGCATAAATCTATACGCGCATTGTTGCTTGTCCGCGGACAACAGGCTTATAAACACGGCCGAAGCTGGCCAGCCACGTCAGGTGGCCGTAAATACCGATAAACGGCCGTAAATGGCTTTAAATAGCTTTAAACGGGGATAAGCTATTTATCCTTGGTTGCCGTTAATAGAACGAAGCGATCGGTGTCATTAATTTGTTCGGTAATGGGTTTTGATTCGCGGAGCTGAAATTGTTGTGCGCTTTGGTTGCCGATAGAACGGCTCGGGTGATGAAAAGCCTGTACGGTGGAGTATGGCTTTTGATGTAGTTGAATTTGCCTCGAGGTATGGCTTTTTTCACTGTGGTGAAAATTAAACGCTGTCAAAGGGAATTGTCTGCAGCTAACCTATACTTCCTCCAAATATTATATACGCGAAAGTTTGTATGGATGGATGTTTGTTACTCTTTCACGCAAAAAACACTAAACGGATTTTAATGAAACTTCACAGTAATATAGCTACATACATCAGAATAACACATGGATACTTTTTATCCCGATATTCCCGCGAGATCGATACTTATGCGAGTGAAACCGCGGGATGTTGCTAGTACTAAATAAAGCTAATCTCTGGAACTACCAATCTGAATAAGAAGAAGTCGTTCTGCATTTGATAGCCTAATTCTTGAGAAAGGCTATAGGCAACATCAAGCTAGGACCCTTAGAAGCAGATAGTAATAAAAAATGCTAAGCGCAAACGAAGTAATAGATCCGGAAGGCGATGCGATGTGACGGGGGAACAGGAAATTTCACGCAGACGAACTCGTGAGCAGAAGCTAGTAATTCATAAAATTAATTTTATAAAATCAATGTATTGAACTGTTTAAAATGCACTAATAAAAGCGCTTTACAAGCATGCAGGCAGTTCCTTCATTCTCATAGTAGGTACTATGACGATAAAGGAACAGAATATTATCTAAGATGTAAAACAAGATATTGACACTTACATCAGCACCATCAATTTCTTCATCCCACCACCAACATTGGCACCAACATTTGAAACCGCAACAAACACCCATGTTTGTTAACCAACGCGTTCGATAAGTTTCATTATTTATCTACCATTGTTTGGTCCACATAAACACAGTGCTTTATGGGCACAGAGTCAGTTTCCTAACAACTCTTTAGAGGCTATAAACTCTTTAGGGTTTCGGAGAGAATTAAGTTTTTAGTGCTGGAGCGCTGTCTGAGTTTAAGCGCTTTTTAGCTGTAGGTTACATTGGACTGCTTGGCTTGAGGAAACTAGCCGGGAATAGGTACTATCAATGAGTGTGGACAAAAGTTGAGTGTCCATTCGTGTGGTTTAGTGCAAAAATTTGGTAAATTATTTGAATCTTTAATAATTCTGTGTTGCTGAACATACGTGTAGTATTGATACGGATAGCTCCTATGTGATATTATCGTTTTAAATTTTAACTTTAATTATGGCAAATGAAAAGTAAAGAGAACATTAATTTTAACAGCGCACTGATTTATGTTTGCAACGAAATTCCAAGATGAACAATACAACACAAACAAACACAACAAAAAACAAACAAAGTAAAAAAAAAATGTAAAATACGATCAAACCAATGTACTGCATAATAAATACCTTTCGATATTGAAATTTTTGGAAGATGAAGGGTGAAGGGAAACATCTTGAGGACACCCCGAACTTTTGTCTGAAATCACCAACCTGCACTGAGCCAACGTGGTGATTAATTTCATTCCATATCCGTATGAGAATGTCCTTAGACATTTTCATCAACAATACGTACCTTTTCTTCAGTAAATATAATTTCTACTAAAAGTACTCAACCTGCACCCAAAATATTATTCCGAATAACTAATACACATCTAAAAAGGTGTAAGTAGCGACATGTTCAACAAACACCGCATGAACAGGGCGCGACGTGTCAAATGCACGGCGGCCATCTTGGAAAATGTCGTGATTTCCTTTTTCGGGACTAGTTGTAGTGTACTTCCCATACTCGCATTGTGGTATATTATAGTGGTCATTATGAATCAACAATGAGTGGGTTTAGGGTGAGATGTAGTGTAAGCGATGAGATATATGTTGGAGGTATGCATGGCGTTGGCACGCTTTGTTTTATTTGTAAACGATCTTGTCATTTTTGTGTTGTCATGTTTGAGGCAAATTATTAACAGATCGTTGTTAAAATAAAAAAAATCCAATGAAAACTTCTCTTTTTTAATTCTCTTTTAATATTCTGCAGGGAATTTAATTTTCTCAATAACCTTAGCATTAGATGAGCTGGACTTCTTAAATAAAGTTTGGACCTCGGCAGCTCTGGACAGACAGATTTGGAAAGAAAAATAGGGTTCTGTTAATAAAAAAAATGGCATTTGAATTCCATGAAACCTGTCAATCGTTCCAAGTATTTTTTTTTTCTAACAACAGTTGTTATTACCTAAGCATTACTTGGACGCAGTGTTATAGCGAGCCTATCGCACGTCGCTTCGCTCTCAGTATCCCACAGCCCCACACATTGTGCCCAAAATGACAAAGAACTAATGTCATAATATTTGAAGGAGACCTAAGCCGCCACTGGTCCACCTCAGCCTCCTCGCAGTCACAGCAGCAGTGTCAACAACGCACTTCCTGTCAAAAATACTGATTAAATAACTAGTATGTACACGAAGCGCCGGTAAATACCGCTTCCCATAAACGAGACATATAATAGTTGCGCTCACGTCGAATAATATAGATTGTTGGAAATAGCTTTCTATGGACAACAACGTTTTGTGGTTTTGTGAAAGTTGAGATTTTATTTGTTGCCGTTGATATGAGATGGAAAGCTTGTCACAAGGTATAATGTGCTAGTAAAATATATGATACGGTAATGTTGACAAATGTGAAGTTATTGGCTTTTATTTGCTGATTTAGGAGGGACTATTTAAGACATGGAAGAGACGTCTGCATCTGCCATGTTTTGTCTCTGCATCACCTTAAGATTGACTAGTAGAAAATTTATTTATTTATCTATTTACTTCAGGCATCAAGGCCCATATAAACACATACAATACCTACAATATAACTTAAAAACACTATAAATACATACAACATTATAATTACTTACTCACGAACACGAAGTGTCTGTGTCATGTTTTGCTGACTGGTGTCATGCAGAAAATGCCTCAGGCATTAAGTCCGACTTTGTACAGTATTTTTTTTTACTTATGCATTAAGTTTTAATAAATAAATAACTCAAAGATTAAAGGCATAAAACTTTTGTCACAGAAGGATAATCTCGTCATGCTAAATCTAGGTTCTGTAGGAGCAAGAACATATGTATCAAGCAAAATGAAATTAAACACAGACATATGCATGTGCTTAGTTAGAAGAAAACATTTGACAATCAGCACTTGAAGGGAGAAGCGCCCGCGAACTTCAAATTCTCTTACGTTTTTTGCAATTTGCAGGTCATTGTTAGGTTAAATGTTGAACAAAATATGATTTGCGACCGTAACAAGTACGTGTTTACATAACATATTCAGCCTATCTGTAAGAGGGAGTGGGCCGTAGTCTACCACGCAGGCCCAGTGCGGGTTGGTAGCCACATATCTTCGAATTTTTGGTTCTAGGACATGTCGATGTTTTCCTTCACCGTTTTGAGAGCAGTGGTGATGAAATAATTTACACAAAGTAAATTTATATACAGGGTTCGAATCTACAATCTGCAACACTGGGCCACCATGGCTCGATAAAAGTTAACTACGTTTTTACAGAATTAAAATCATCAATACAACCCTCTGTCTCTAAGATAACATTATTGAATGATGTTTCATGAAATAGGAATATTACAAAAACGTAAGAAAATGTACAGAAAGTCAGTACAAGACTTCAATTTAACTAAAAAGCCACAAGAGACCAAATCCAGCACCGTACTACTATTTCAAAGGATAATGAAGACAATCTTCAGTGATACTCATTTCATGTCAGTTTCCGACCTGAGGGCAGACAGACAAACAGGCCCACGTGGGTGTAAAGTGGCCACTACACACAATCCCCGGTTTGTTTAAGTAATGGACTATGCCAGGAGCATTCACGGGGTAGGGGCGTGTGTGGAGAGGACTTTATTCTGTTATGAATTTGGTGGAACGTTTGGCTATTACTATGTCAAGTTTTAATTATATAAATCTTTTCAGTAGTTTTTTGAATAGTGGTGGCCCAGAACGTAACTTACTAGTACAGACAAGCTACTACAATCTATCAAATTTATTTAATAGATTTAAAACTTTATCGCTAAAGCATTAAGGTTCAAGGTTGATTGGGAAAATTTGACAGGTTCGGGTAGCTTGACCTGCTGGTAACGTCTGTAAGTTGCGTCGTAGATAGACCCAGACAGGCGCTTTACTTTGTGTAAATAATTTCTTCGACACTGCTCTCAAAATGGTCAAGGATGAAACCGTGAAACGTGTAGAAACCGGCATGTCCTAGACCCAAAAATTCGAAGACATGTGACATCAACTCGGCTGTTCAAACTCATATCAAACTATATAAATCAAAAAGTCTGACGACACTAAGTTTAAGCAAATAATGGTTGAATTCGTGTTCTTACTCGACAACCGAACCTACGAATATACAGGGTGACAGGAACATCGACTCGCAACCTGTGACCATGGATTCAGTACATGTTTCTGAACCCTCTGCGCAGAAATTTTTCGTCATCATAATGCTGTATTCATGATTTCAGTTTACGCGTCGATGTCCCTGCCATTCTGTATAAGGACCAACGATTGAAAATTTTATTTCGTCAAAGGCCTCTCCATCCCTCTATCCCATACTTCGGTGGCGCGTACTACAGAAGTCGTCGTTTATTTTGTAAACGTATGTCCTTCTCGGAAGCGTCACACAGCCTCTAAGTAGGGTTATCATCATTATTTGACCAAATTAACACCTTTAACCATAGCCCCGTCCACCCCAGTTTCCTGTATTTTAGAAGTTTTTTGTTCTAGTTCTGTTGTCCTAATTTTCAAGCTATTTTTCCCTTGTAAGGTGAATATAGTCTCACCACAGCTTCAAGTCTTTCTTGTGATCGTCCGTCAGTGAGTGGGACGACACACTTTAAGACACTGTTTCGGCTTTTCAGTCTTTGTGGCACAACACTTAACGACCAAATTCCCGCCGACCTGTTGAGAATGCCTAGGAATAGTCTTGACATTAAAATTTCCGAGGGCCCATTCACGTAATTTTAAGAGCGTTTACAGTCTGACCTGTCAAAAATAGCTCTAATTTCATACACATTTTTAACAAATTTTTTATATTGATTGTCGCCGAGATGAGATTGCGACTAGATTTTGAAAGTTATTAATTACGAGAATTGGCCAGCTGGTCTTTACTCTTGCAAAAGTTAAACTACTATTTTAAGATGATAACAATAAATCACAGCCTACAAATATTCACTAAACCTCTTAAAAATAGCTCACAAACCAACAGCCAACAGTCTAACACTCAAATAGGAAGCGTTAACTTCACCAGATCTAATTCGTTTCTTTATCCGTTCAATTATCACCGTAAGAACAAGACTAGCGTGCCCGTCTGTTTGTCTTATAATGCCTTAACAACCAGTGTTAATATGACGGACAAACATACAATTGGATCGGTGGGTAATATCGGTAGCTAAGCTGTTGTGTTCTTGGAAGGCAGTGGTTGAAACGGAGAGTGGATTTTTGAGATTTAAGAAATTATAAGATAAATAATTGTGGTTTTCACAAAGTGTGTTGAATTGTAGGACAGTCTTTTTAATGCCATTAAACTAACCCTACTGTAAAGTCATGATCATCATGTTCCTAGCATTTTCCCAACTATGTTGGGGTCGGCTTCCAGTCTAGCCGGATGCAGCTGAAAACCAGTAATATACGTACAGTGTCAGCCTATCTGACCTCTGCAACCCAGTTATTGGGTACTGTACATACCCTACTGTAAAATATGATGCTGAAAACTAAAGCTCCTTATGACATTGCGTTACAAAATAATGTGTCTTTAATAAGAACAGTTTTTGTCAGGGCTTTCCTTCAACCTGTTTCTGGATAAACGTAAGCCTTTTCAAGTTCTCAATGAAGTCTCACGCTAAAATCCCAATGTTTGTGCTGTGTCAGAAGTTCTACTCTCTAAGTCCGTCAACAAGGATATGGGCCCATCCGAAAGTAGTTCATCCCTCAATACAAGTAGTGTCAAATTCGATTTTTCGGAAGGGTTAAAACATATCGGGAGTAGTGACAACTGTCAAATCGTGTTGTCATTCATTCTTTGTCCGTGCCCTAAACTAATCAATGTCCGTTAGTGATATGGATTAGTAACTGCCCGTATTAAGGATTTCGTACTTAGGGAGTAGGCTGTGTTATGCGTCCAACTGTTACATTAAGTTGGTTTTGTGATAATTGATGAATGTTGGACTTCACATCAAATACAAAATGATCATCGCCCTTTAACAATATCCAGGTGTCCAGTTCCACTTTATTTATTTATTTAAGGACTTTGGAAGACTTACAGCTCAATACAATAGTGATAAATAACAGTATGATAATCTGACAGCCAATTTCAGGTCTTCACATCTAGAGCTTGTCTGGTATAAAAGTACTGTGGAACAAAATAACAGTGAGTACACTGCATTTGTGTCACTGTTAGAACAAGACTAACATGCCAGTGTGTTTGTCTTATAATGCCGTGTTAATGTGACGGACAAACATACAATTGGATCGGTGGATAATATCGGTAGCTGAGCTTTTGTGTTCTTGGAAGGCTGTGGTTGAAATTGAGAGTGGAATTTAAGTTACAAACTTAAATTCGAGGAATAAAAGTGAGTCACTTTCTAGTGACACGAGAAGTTTTGATAGAATAACAACGAAAGCTTTGGATCAAACTTGCGGTGATCGAGCTTTGGACCAGTACTTCGGCAAGACTTTATTTGTTGGCTGTTTAAGCAAAAAGAAGAAATTTAGCCTAAAATCTAAGCTAAAGTTTAATTTCTTTCCACGCATTAAAATTCTCTATCTTACGCCAAAATACTCAATTCGTACAGATACATTCGAAGTGTTGCTTAAATTGAGTTTTTCATGTTTACTTTCATGGCATTCATAATCAGCCTACAGCAGTCCACTGGTGGAACTAAGATTCTCCTAATGTATACCATTCAGGTCGATTTTGGGCAACATTCATCCAGCTGCTACCGGCAGAGCGTCCTTACGTTTGCAAATTCGCGGTCTCCACTCAAGAACACGTCTACATTCGTAGCATTCTCCGTCCCTTAATAAGTGCAAAGGCCTTTCTATCATACCAAATACCAATTAATCCCCCACCATCAACAATATCTGTCCAGTACCTATCACAAACAATCAAATTATATCTCAACAAAAGATTACAATAACGGATCACCCACACATTCCCACGACTATTTTCTAAAATGACCGACTGACAGATGTCATCAAAATGTCAATAGTGCCAAACAAACGCGACTTTGTATGTAACATGTTGAGAAATACTTGTATTGTGATCTGATTGGTTGTAATTCATCGCTAGTGTTGTTTCGCCGTAGGCTTCGTGTGGCCGTACTGGGTATGTAATGTAAAGCAAACATTTTATTGAAATATAAACACTTGTTCTATTTGTATTGATGTAGCGATAGCAGTCATTAGTGTAAGTCAATCCATTGTATTGTAGGTGTCATTTCAAATTGCTCTGATTGAACGAGAACAACCTACTAAAAACAAAAGCTAGAGTGTTATAAAATAATTATCTTTACTTACCGCTGTTATTTTAGAGGTACTTCTTGTTTTCATTTGATTTGCTGTTTATGAAATTCAGTTGACACTTTAATTTGACAAGTCTAATTAGTTTCTGGCACTGACCTATACAAGTACGCTGGACTAAATATACTATACGAAATGACAGTTGTTTTATATACCGTACCGATTTACAGCTCGACCGTCTTAGAAACTAAAATTGACATAATTATGGCCGCACATGGCCGTCGTTTCGTTTTGGTATGTCTCAAATGATTGAGTTCTAAATTGGGGACATTTTTGTGTATTTTGTGTTAACTACGGGATATTTAAAAAAAAAATATTATCAGAGTATGCGCAATTAGTAAAACTTGCTATCAAAAATATTAGTTCCATGGACGGTCACGTTGCTGTCAGCGTCAAAATGGCAAAAATCAAATGTCTTCGTTTAGTCATCGATAGTATGAAGTCCAGCGTACTTGTTCAATATAGGTCAGTACTCATGTCTTAGACTTCGGTTTCCTAGAAGAGCAGTGGCCACCACAAAGCGTCAGCCATTTACCGGTGAATGACGTCACTGCTTACTTTCATTAATAACGTATTTATAAGTGTAATTGAAATGTGTTTTCCTAGAGAACGTTTTTTAACACTCTAAAGGCAAACCCAGCTGTCATGATTTTCGTGACAGCCGACACTGTGGTCACTATGAAACGGCCGGGTTCCGTCACCCTAAGCTTAAGTTGTGAGAGCCTATCCTCAACTTTCCTTGCAATTCCAACTAAATGTAACATTAATATGTCCACTTCATAATAAGTACATATAACCTAGATCTCTCAACAGAATCAACATAAATAATTAACGCCGCATTCCACCGTGATAGATGGCAGCCACTAAATCGAACTGTACACGCCACGTCTGACAACGCAAGATATAACGTACAACGCAGCACAATGCGTATATTGAAACGCAACAAAAGGATGCACATTAACGAAACGTGACGTTAAATACTACGATTAATTAAATGAAACTCGTTGTTACGTAATGTTTTAGTATCGAGGTGTGTTGGGTATACAGGCTGATATTGAATTTATTGGCAATCTTTGAAGGGAGTGACAGTACTCAAGATTTGTTTTTTTTTTCGTATAAAATCTGCTGTTTCCTACAGAAGTAAAAAAACAGCAGATTTTATAATTTATCTCAGACTACAGACTAAGTCGGAGGACCTACAAGAAGTAGTGGTTACTTTAGTATTTCTAAAGTAACCACTACTTCTTGATCGGTTAGTTAGGAAATCGTTGAGGGTGTGGATTTTGGCAGAAACCGAAGAGAGCTGTGGCGTCTCGATTTCCACATGTAAGGGCAAGGGTGGCCCAGTGGTAACGGCCCCGACTTGCGAGTTGTTCGCAAGTGGGTTCGAACCCAGACAGGCGCTTTGCTTTGTGTAAATAATTTCATCACCACTGCTCTCAAAACGGTGAAGGAAAACATCGTGAGGAAACCGGCATGTTCCAGAACCAAAAACTCGAAGACATGTGACATCTACCAACTCGCACTGGGACTGCTTGGTAGATTACAGCCCACACCCTGTTGACGAGAGAATGCCTGTTGTGTGCCAGCAGTGGAAACATTATGGACTGGTTATGTTATGCCCTTTTGGGGCTGTTTGTAATAGTGTGTGATCTTCTAAAAGTGGTGAGTTTGGATCTTATTTGAAGATGTACCGGATTTAATCAATATCGTCACTAGTTTAATCTCCTTTAATAAATATCAGCCATTACAAAGATTCATGTAAAGCGTCGGTGCTAATTGATTCTCCATACAAATAGTGACATCATAAGCGTTAGTATATTTGTGTTATTTATTAACAAATCAATGTCAGTCCCAGCTTTATCCGTGAATTTAGAGCTTAACTATATATCCATCGTTATAGTTAATAACTTCAGTTAAAAGAAACGACTTGGATATTAAGCAATGTGATCGGCAGGAAGTCCACCTGCTGATCGATTCTGTAAAAATCTCACCGTGAAAAGTTAGGTGAAGTGAGCTTAGAGTGAGCTGCCAATAGTGTCAATCCCTAGCATTTAGTTTGGAATGACAGCTCACTCCACGCTCACTTCACCTAAGTTTTCACGGTGTGATGGTTACAGAATCGCACTGCAGGACATATTTCGGCTGAACGGTGTTAAATTATGTTGATCATGTGAGTTAGGAAGCTGACGATGTGACAATCTCCATGTCTGTGTGTTTTGCGCCTAATCTCTCTCCGGTCGTCCTGGATTCCCAGCCCATCGGACTATGAGACTGGCAAAAGAAAGAATGCACCTGTATTCGTGCACACACTTGTGCACTATTATATTTACTGCTTACTTAATTGGCTTATTCGACTAGGCGCGGAAAGGGGAGGACAGGGTTGTTGCACAGGCTGGGAGAGGCCTATGTCCAGCAGTGGACTGCGATAGGCCAAGTTGAGTGATTAGATTTAATTGCCTAGTTTTCGTAAAGATTATCAACCGTAAACGAAATCGGTCAGGAGGATTATAAAATACAAAGCCCGACTTTCTTATTATCCTTACTAAACAAACTCGTCACTAGGGTTGTCAATCAAGTTTAAATAATAATGATAAAAAGTGACGTGTACCCGTCAGAAGTTGTCCAAAATCGCATCGGGGCGCGATGACCCACACTAACTATGTAGACCAAAATCCCTTACTTTGTTTTGTCGTCACGACGTCCGTCACAATGCATTAGAATGCTAAAAGAAGCTACCCTAAGGCAAGTAAGGCAAAGTAGGGTGTAGGGTAACCAAGGAATTTGTTCAAGATTAGTGGTCAGGCGGTGATCATGTGTGAAATTGGGACGAAATTTCATTAGAAATATACTTTTGTAACTGTAAAATGTATCTTTCTCAGATCAGTTTAAGATCAAGACCCGCAGCCGGACAAAATTAAAAGAAAAAAAGTTACAAAAATGTACAGTAGGTACTTAAACTTAAAATTCATATCCATAACATAATGTAAAATTGATTATCCAACCATAAAATTCAATGTTCTTTTCATAATATTGAAACTCTACTAAAACCTAAGATCATTTTCCTATCATGAAATGAATTACAATATGAATTACTTCTATCAAAAAAGTGTCCCAAGAAAATCCCAATTACATATCCACACTATCAACCCTCAAACGCTGACCCGTCCAACTTCTGTTTTTGACAAACAAAGAGACTAAAATAAACTATCATATAATATCAATAATGTGAACACAGACGCACGGACACATGTATTTAAAATACGTATTATTTAAAACCAGTTGAAGGGGCACCGTGCATTGTCACAACTGTTTCAGGGATGTCCGATTGAAATTCCCATGCATTATTCTGGACAACAAAGCTATCGATTTGTAGGGGTAAGTAAATCATGTTGATTCTAAATATTCGTGACGTGTTTTCTTAAGTTATGACACGACTGACGTTTATGTGAATATGATTTTAAATAGATTCGAATTGACAGTTCGTTTTGTTAAGAAAAACGTGAATGTTCTTGACGACTGCCATGTTTAAGTGCTAGAGAACGTTTGTGTGGTTTGATTGGAAGCAGAAGTTATCTAGTGGGGCTTGTGGCTAAGTAATAACAGCAGCACGGGTCGATCGGTCAGGTCAAGCTCCGCTTGCCGTGGTTGGTCCGTGGATGGGTGACCATCTTCACATACCAAGACCCCTCCGTGCCTCAGAAAGCACATTAAGCCGTTGATCCAGGCTGTCATTCGTGGATACTTGACAGTCGTTACGCGTCGTCAGAAGCCCGAAAGTCTGACATCCAGTATTACCAACGGACATCGTATTACCAAGGAACTGGGTTGTGGCTGTCAGATAGCCAGTCGCTCCGGAGGTAAAATACTGGCATTCAGCTGCATCTGGTTAGATTGGAAGCCGAGACGAAGTAACACTTTGCCCGACCCGGAATCGAATCTAGGACCTCATGCTCAGCAGTAGCGCTTGCGACCACTAGACCACAGTTTTCTTCCATACTTCTCTATGTTTGAACCAATTCACAGAAATAAATATCATTTATCAACAAGAATTTTAGGTTCTGGATATTAAAGCACGTTAAGCCGTTGATCCCGGCTGTCATTCGTGGATATTTGACAGTCGTTACGGGTCGTCAGTAGCTCGAAAGTCTGATAACCAGGCTTAGCAAGGGGGACCTCAACAACCCAGTTACTGGGTAATACCAGTAACTAGGTTGTAGAGGTCAGATGAGCAGTCGCTCCATGTAAAATACTGGTATTCAGCTACATCCGGTTCGACTGAAAGCCGACCCCAACATAGTTGGGAAAAGAGGAGGCAGATGATGCAGAAGTTGAAGTTGTCTAGTTGTCTTCAAAATAAATGGAAACGTGATAAATATAGTATTAAATGTACCTGTAGAATGTATCATGTTTAATATCAGCTGGCTACATAATAGCAGTTTAAATCAAGGTCAAAGCATTTATTTCAAATAGGTACATAAATGGAACGACAAAATTTACAGTAAAATAGAATTGATTCTAGTCGCCCCTTCCAAAAGGTAGTTTTCGTTTGGAGAAGAATGGCCAAGAAACTCCGTTTCCATATCTTTACAAATGCAAATAACCGCTCATTCTTCCTACTGATAGTGTTGTAAATACCGTAATAATAAAAAAGATAATTGCCTATAAACACATTTCCTGAACTTCAGCAAATCTTCCCATGCTATGTCAATAATAGGTCTGATTCACGATCATTCTACGAAAAATTAAACGCCATCAAAATACTTAATCCCATATTTATCCACTTGTTGATTAATAAACAGCCACACAATCACCATAAACATTATTACTAGAACCAAAAACCACCTTAATGCTGTAATGTCTATAAAAGACACACATATAGGTCCCAATAAGACCTATCATCAGTGTGGAAAAAGCCATTAAATATCCCTTCAATCAACTTTTACGAGCGATATCGCATAAAAATATTTAACTGTTTGTTTGTACTTCATATTAACTGTATGGTCCATTATGCCCAACACTGGGCTACATGCAATCTAATGTCACCCCTATTTCGACTGTGTTAAGAACTTTGCGAAATATATTTTTTATTAAATCGTGGTCTTCGAGGCCCTCATCGCGTTTGGAGGGTTAGATTAATTAGTGCCAATATTAGTTTTGTATGGATTGCAAAGTCGTAAAATGGTGTTCTATTAGATTGAAGTTTGGGTTACAAACAATACTAATATAATACTTATAGCACTCTGTCTGTGTGTGTATATCTGTCTCTGTTTCTCTCGTACGATAAGTGTGACCAAAACCCGCTCTTAAGTCACTCTTTTCTGTGACTTATGTAGTCCTTTTTTACACGGAAAAACGTGACTGAAGTGCGGGTTTAGGTCACACGTACCATAATGTACAGACGCCAGCAGTTCAAACTACCCGAAACTGTCAAATTTTCTCAATCAACCTTGAACCTTAATGCTTTAGCGATAATGTTGAAAATCTATTAAAGACATTTGACAGATTGTAGCAACTTGATGTGCTGGCGTCAAAGAAGTGCTGTTATCTTCAGAACAACGTTGGTCACCACCTGACTAAGTTATTATATTACAGTCATCACCTAAAGCACCTTCCTACAAAATACACTGTGCACTTGATGAAAGGAAGAAAAGAAAAAAATGCGTTTATTTGCAGTAAAAATGGTGCAAGAACGAACGACGAGAAATAACACAAACACAAGTTAGGGGAAAATATGCGTCACATCCACGCAAAACGGCCATCAGTCAGCATAATGCTAAAACCCTATGCGAGACAGAATCAAAAAACCGAAAAATAATGAATGCGTCGGTTCTGTGTGACAACTATTGAAAAAAGAAGACATCTTGAGTAACTACATTTGAATAGTATCGATAGGCTATTTTCGCTACCAACCATGCTGACTGAATTAAGTATATCGTGACAATACCAACACAAGAAAAAAATATCTCATCAACAAGTAAGTGGGCAACCCCGAAAACTTCAAAACCCTCGGTAGCAATTACGTTTTCATAAAAAATTACTCAACAATACGAACAGTTGATAATCAAACTCTTAGATAAATGGCGACCAAACCGTCACTCTCATTTGTCTTACAGTGCTCGTAATAACAGAATTATCGGCGGCCATTGTTCAGTAAAGGGCAGGAAACAAAAAATATGTGCTTATCTGATGGAGTGCGCCATTAAAGCGATATCGTCTTAAGATGATGACCATCACTTGTCATATTTACAGGGATGGATTTGGAAAGTGTGACTGTTAACATTTTTTTTATTACAATTCTCCTTTAATTGCTAGTGATCCAGCAAACCGGAAAGTTAACTATTCTATTTATTCATTTGTTTTACCCAGTTTACCGAGTCTGTGGTATATCAAAGGAAGGGTTATTGCAGAGGAGGATCGTTTGGAGTCACTGCGGTTTATTTCTTTACATCGACAACTCCAGATGCATTTTTAAAGTTCAATGGTACAGACGCCAGCACATCAAGCTACTACAATCTGTCAAATTTCTTTAATAGATTTTCAACTTTATCGCTACAGCATTAAGGTTCAAGGTGGATTGGGCAAATTTGACAGTTTCGGGTAGCTTGACCTGCTGGCGTCTGTACCATGTTTAGAATCATAAGGCAAAAATCTATCAATTCTTATATACAAAGCACGCAGCAAAACTATATATAGTTTTCTCTACCAATCAGAATTGCATCCTAAATGCAACCCTGCCTTCGACATAAACGCTTACACCTAAAAACCAACATAACTACAACGGGAAAGCTCCAACTTTCTCCCAAATACCAAGCTCTCTAGACCTCCCTCGAACAATAATATATGGTCGTTAAAGCATTCGTTGCAGCCAGTAATCTTGATACCGATAAGAGTGCTGGAGGAAGGAGTGTCCTTTTGTGTCCACGTCAATCACTGATCGATTGAAATGGATCGGAATACTTATTAAGATAGTAGCAGTAGCTTTGTAGTGATGTATTTAAGTGTATGTTAGAATGGGTAGTCTGTGCTGCATTGTGATTGTAAGCTACTTAGGTCTCTAGATATCATAATTGAGTAATCTTATAGCTTTGGTAACATTTCCTCGACCTCACTTTTTCCTATACTTAGTGGTGCAGTCACGAGCACCAATATGTCAACACTTGGCAACTTTCAATTGCGATTTTTTCGTGAAATAACGAATCCAACGTTGAAATACGACACATTACATAAACCTATGGGTTCGATAATGCTATGTTCGTAACAACACAAAATCTCATTCAAAAATAAAGGAGTAAATCGCTTTTGAATAAAGCCGAGTGTATACATACTTTTGCTCGTGACTGTACCTAGTAATAGTGCTAGTAATATAATCAGCTTATAATCTTCCCACAGCTGGAACACTCACACAGGCCTCCTCTTCATGAGAAAGAGTGGGTCATAATCCACCAGGCGGGCCCAGTGCGGGTTTGTGGATGTCACACGTCTTTGAAATTTTGGTTCTAAAGCATACCGGTTTTCTCACGATGTTTTCACCTTTTCTTCACCGTTTTGAGAGCAGTGGTGTAGTGTGTAGTGTGATGTAAATGAAACACAAAGTAATGCCTGCCTGGGTGCGAACACACGGCCGTACAACTCGTAAGTCGAAACCACTGGCCCACCACTGTTCTCAATCTTTCATATCTTCCTCCTTTTCTTAGTAATACAATTTTTTAATATAAGTCTATTACTAATATTTACTTCGTTTCTTACTTCGTTTCTTTGTTTGAAGGACTAAATTTTCCATACGCAAGCAGTTGACTGACAAACACCTCCTCATTCATTTAATTGAGTAAAATCACAATCTAATTTACAAATTAACACGGCGCTTCATTTGATTCACAACATTGTATCCTTTACAAGTTCACAATCTCGATCTTACATACATAACTTTGACAAAATGACAGTCGCGTTAGTGGAGTATCGCTAAATGACATTGTCGCTTGTATGCTTTTGTGGCAAACAGCCCCATTATAACGCGGGCGATGCAAATCGACGGATAAAAGCAAAGGCTTCGGCGGACACGACTGAGGACACGGTGCAATGTTAGAAGATACAGCGGGGGAGTGTGTTTTTGAAGCGAAATAAGTTAAAGCTGAATTGTGCGGATTCTAATCATTCGATTCTCTGATCACGGAAGAAAGAATAGACTTTAGAAATCAAGGGATGTTTGCAATGTTGAACTTAGTCGCCTTCAACGTTATAAACATTTACCAACATTTACTGTTCATTCATATTTTAACTATTCCTTTTTTACACTATAGCTTCGGCGTTAACTTTCTGCAATACTTTTAACATTCACAAACTAAAGCATCTTGAGACATGAATTCACTTTAACTTGTAAGGCTTTTCGATTAAGCTTTGTATTTGCCCTCTTCCGTTATTAACCATCTGTTTTGGGGATTTTACTGCAAATCGATTCTCCCGCTACATCTCAAAACTCAACCCGTGCCCTCTAAAAATAAAATAAAAATTTGTCACATTTACTTTTCGTGGTGATTAACTATGAACGCTAAAAATTCTATCATATTAACACATGGCGGAGTATTTAACATCAACATGGTACTATATGCTATTGACGACAATATATAATTGTTAGCTAATAATATGCGCTATTGCGTGTCGTGTGGACATTCAACAATGACCATACAGACTTGGAGGATGTTGGCGGTTTCAATTATCCTTTTCAAGAGCGTGATGATCCTTTGAAACTTTGTTGTAGTGGCATTTGTGAGACTTTGTAAGTGTTCATTTCAATGGGAATTTGCTAACACGTGAACTATTTATGTGAAATAAAGGATTTGTATTTATAGTTTCTATAATTGTTTATCTGTGAGCCTCTTACCTATCACCAATAGAAGTATAAAGTCTACTTTTATACATAATTTAATATCAATGCTAGATTTATTAGATTTATCCTCTCATTCAATTTATCAAACAGATATCTCGGAACGTTTTAACTCATAATAAGCTGTCTGATGAATATTCAAGCCGAACAATAACAAAGTTGTCAATGTAGTCGAAGCGAATTATATGCCAAAAATATTTAGAAATTATCTCCACTTACGAATTTTGTGAATAATCGAGTTTTCACACAATGGACGTGAAACTCATTTGCTTAATTGCTTCAAAATCGTAACAACAATATAGCTATCAGTTGCCAACGCTAATATTTTCCAATAGGCGATTATCTACACTTACGGGTCGCGACAATGACGGGGCGATTCGCCAGGCCTAAGTTTACGTAACTTTACTAATAACGACATTAATAACAAGCATATTTTTTGACACAAATTGTTGAACACGCTCGTCAAATATTGTCCAAATTACAAATATCCTAGTGCCTCGCGATTCTAATTTAGACCTTATGCGATTGTAATAATGACTTTTTGTAAATGATCGTCGGTAATATTAACGTTGTCAAGGCGCACTTCGTTAGTAATTAGTGCGCTAACTCGGCCGACACGAGCCTCATTGTCAAGTGCTTTATGACATCCGCGTTTAGCTTTTCTGAATAATATTTGTGGATTTTTCAGTTCGTGTATACCTCATTATTTTGTAGTTAGTACAAAGGACACAATATTTTTTGACGACAATTGTACCATTGAGTGGAGTTTTGTAATCTTTAACATATTTCCACTTTGTTAGAGGCCAAGTTGCATAGTTTCTTTCAGTTGACATTTTAATTTTTCAAACATATTTTGTGCTACGAAATACCATTCATTTTGACGTAGAAAACAAAAGTTTGACACATTTTGAAACTAGACCATTTCACAAACAGGACTATTTATGTATAATCTTTAGCGAAAAATGAAATGATAATGATTGGAGGGGTGAAATTGATATACTTGAGCTTGGAGATCAGTATTACTAAGCTGTTTTAATTCGATAAAATACTATATTTTTTGAAGAATGAGAAAATGTCGTGAGGAAAGTTTTGAGTATGAATATCGATGGCTATAAAAGTAGTTGATGACCAAATAAACGATAGATGGACTATGTGAATGATGATATGGTTAGAGAGGGCTGACTACCAAGATGATGACGAGACCGTGATGACTGATGCCGAGATGATGGCAGGAGAACGATGATGATGACTATTATTTGCTTTTGAGTTTAGATCCAAGCGGTTTTCGGCTCGCTAAGTTGTTCAAATAAGTTTTCCAGATATTCATCCACACGTTCAAAACAACAATGACTCCACAAACTCCCAACGAACACCCACTTAAAATGTAAATCGAACTCACTGACCAGGCTTTTAAGAAACCCAACTATACCTCTTGATATAACTGTTAAACAATCAATCTTCAGAAAGACCCTTTTTGCATAGCGCTCGGATTTTAGGGATAAACGGGCCAGTCACGCCGGTCCAGTCTCCAGGGTACAGAACCGTTTAATGCATAGTTGGAGATTGTTAGGGTGTGAGCGTCGATTAGGATCAGTATTGTGATAGCCCAGAATTGTTTGGATGAGCCAAGTTTCCTACTGATGGACGATGAGTGTGTATTTTGGTTGTAAACAAGTGTGAAACTGTTGTTGAGAGTTTTGGAGAAACAGTTTATAGTAGCAACAGCTGTTTTTTGAAAACTATTTAAGAATACTCAATACTCAAATCTTTATTGCATTCCTTAAGTGTATCATAGATGGTATATACAAGGTAAAAGATCAATATGGACCCTGTCGGGTACAGCAAAAATTTACTAGAGAGGAAGAGAGCTAAGTAGCAATTCAGACAATTAAATATTATTACATGTGCTTAATTGGGTTATAATTATGTATATATATATCTAATAAAATCTGTAATCTACTTTATTTTGATGTAGATATAAGAAAAACATAAATATCCGTGATGGTTTGGTCATCAAGACGAAAGTAATCTACTAAACAGAGGTTAAAAGAAACACCAGGAGGGGATGACGTTGAAGGACATATATACGAACCTCAATTGTGATGTCCTTCAAAAACGTCAGGCATGTAGTTGTAGTACTGGCAATCGAAACAGGTGTATGACCGGATGAAACTTTGACGAAAGAAAAGGAGTTTGTCAGGATCGTAACACGTGGCGTTCAGTAGTTTCTACCCACCCTCATGAGAAAAAAGCAAAGGTTTATGCGTATTTTGAAGTGATGTCAATGATTACAATAACGGGTTGTGCACGGTTGGCGCAGTGGTTAAAGTGACTGCTGCGCTGCGTGTCGCGGATTCGATTCCCGAAACAAATATTTGTATGACCTACAAGTAGTTGTTCCGGGTCTGGCTGTTTGTGTATGTGAGTTTAATGTTTACGATACAGGAGAAATTCCTAGTGTGGGGCAACGTTTTTTTTTTAAATAAAAACAAACAAAAAACGAAAAATAACTTTTATTTATGTAAATAGGTTTGTACAAACACTTTTACTTTGTCAATCATATTTTGAAAACTAGATGAGGTCGGCGTTTCCTATCTGACTACTCTGAGACGAAAGGCCGAACTAACTCAGAGGTCACAGTCTCTTTTAAAGTCCAGACATAATCATGGTTAGATTCATTCTGACCTTTGACTCTTCAATAGGTACAAAGTCATTAATCAACTAACAGCTGCCTACAGGTTGAACCTAACTTAGTTCTAAGCATTCAATTACACATTTCCCATTAAATCTCGCTTAGGAAACCTAATCAACATTGCACACATGTATTTCCATATAAACGTGATCATGAATTTATGCAGTTCGCAGACGCAAAGTGTTGGAGAAACCCTTTAATGAACTGAACGCTTTGATTTGGAATATAATTAGCTAGTGTATATGCTTCCGTGGTATACATAAATATAGCACAGGTAGTAGATAAATGGTAAAATAATATGTCAATCTGCCCAAAGTTTTCCAAACTATGTTAGGGTCGGCTTTCAGTCTAACCAGATGCAGCTGAATAAAGTGACAGCCCATCTGACCTTCACAATCCAGTTACTGGTGGGTAAACGGATGCAGCTGAATACCAGTATTTTACATGAAGCGACAGCCCATCTAACCTCCACAACCCGGTTACTGGGTAATACGATACCCCTTGGTAAGACTGGTTATCAGACTTTCGAGCTACTTACGACCCGTAACGACTGTCAAAGATCTACGAATGGCAGCCGGTACCAACGGCTTAACGTGCTTTCCGAGGCACGGAGGGGTCTTGGTATGTAAAGGTGGTCACCCATCTACGGACCAACCGCGGCAAGCGTAGCTTAACCTGATCGATTGACCCGTGCGGCTGTTATTGCTTAGCCACAAGCTAAAAACTAAAAATAATATGTATTAGTATAATAGCAAGCTATGACTGTAACCTATGGAATAACTGAAATCAATATTTTCAATGTAACTTGAGAAGCTTCTACACAAGAAGCAACCTGAACCTAAAGGTTCAAAGTATTGCAGATAGGTGAAAAACAATAAACGATAAAAGCCAACTATTTGGAACCGTGCACCTAAATTCTAACGTTTCATAAGTGCCTATGTAGGTTTAAGTAAAATAAAATATTTTATTTGACTAACAGCTTTCAACATCTCAAAAAAGGACAGCGATCGGTATTACCAATCACAAAAATACCACCATAAAGTTATTAAATGAAACCTTAACATTAATAACAATTGCATTAACACTTCCCCTTAATACAAAACTGCACAAACAACCATAAAAATGATCATTAACAGACGGAATAATTTCAAAACAACGCTGCAAGATTAATTCGGCGTGCAATAATTTTTATTGCTATTCTCACAATCGAGGCCCCCTTGTCGGGCCCATTTGCATAAGAATCGTGGGCCCCTCGGATGTCACCGTCAATATGCGAATGTCTGTTTATTTGCTTAATTGTATTTGCCACCATATAATTGATGCTGGTCGATAGCTCGTGATTAAATGGCGTGTTTTATCTCTTTTGTAAGGATTAGTTCTATGGATCGAACTCGCGCTTCCATTACTGGTTTGGAGCGTCGCGTGGTGTTCATTTTATTGGTAAATAGCATGTCTTTTTGTGTCCGTACGGGAAGGTGGTCGTGGTTTCCACGTGTCGATATTCTTATTAATCGGTTGAAGACACTGAACGGGACACAGCTTTATTGTTATTACGTCTGGGGGCGTTTATTGTCCCTCAATTGTTAACAAGCCGCTTTTCCAGGAATATTTTTAGTTTTATTAAGGTATAAAATGTTACATGCACAAAATCATCATCTTGACCCAACCATATTAACGTTACTAAGTGAAGATCAGTAAAGCAAGGGTTTCCTAAGACTGCGGTGGCCGCCGCATAGCGTCCGCAATTTAAGGTAGAATGACGTCACGGAATCGTTATAAACTTATGAATGTAAATTGGTATCTAGAGAGCGTTTTTTGACACCGTAAAGTCAATCCCCGTTGCTATAATTTTCATGACGGCAATCGCAGCGGCCGTTATGTGACGGCCACAGCTCTCCTAGAAAACCGTAGCTTAATAATTGTTTTTTTTACAATTTAACCCAATTTCTTCCATTCAATTAATGATCTGATTTATCAAGTACTAATTCAACTACATGTAATTCAGTCAACCTCAAGTCCAACCATGTTCTAGACCATTTCATGCCTAACCGAAGTGGCTTCATTACCTCGTACCATCACGCTAACGACCCATGGAGGGGGGCACACCGCAAATTGTTCACGACCGACTTGTCACCAAGTGTCCCGCTTGAGTGCCACTGAATAACGAGCCTATGTACTCGTGTATGTGCGCCTTTATGTGTTATTTTATGAGGATTTTAAAAGGAGACATTGAATGAAAAGATCGGGTACGTTGATAACGTTGAACGACTATTTTGTAACTGTTCTGTGAGTACTAAATACAAGTACTGCTCCACGCATCATCATTTTCTATTCATACTTCACCGTATACTGGCGCCGATTCCCTTGTTCAAAAACTAAACTAAATTTAAGTTCAATGCATCTTTTTCCTTTTAGTTCATTAAGAAATGGACAGAAGAGAAGAGGAGAAGAGGAGAGGAGGAGGAGAAGATTAGTTTAGTCCTGTCAAATTAGTCAGCGCCTGACATAAATTGACGTATTTTTAGTAGCCATGTCAAAACGGCAATCACGTCTAAACTTGCTATGGAGTATCTAAAGACAGGACTAAATTAATATTTTTTCGTAATGAAATAGAAAGAAAAAGATGCACTGAACTTAAATTTAGTTTAGTTTGTGAACAAGGGAATCGGCGCCAGTGTCTTGTCCCAGTCGTAAGATTTCTAAACACCGTCAAATCAATCACCAATTCAGCATCATTTCACAAATGGACTTTTTATAATCACTTTATATAATACTTAATGCCTAGGTTCGACTACCCTACTAATATTACAAACGTGAAAGTTTGGATGGATGGATGTTTATTACTCTTTCACACAAAAACTAATGAACTGATTTGGATGAAATTTGGCACACAGATGGTTTATAACCAGGATTAACATTATAGGATACTTTTTATCCTGATATTTCCACGGGATCGAAACTTGTGCGGGTGAAACCGCGGGGCGCAGCTAGTATTACATAAATTTAGCATATTTATAACACTTTTATTAATTTATATTAAAATAATTAACCTAGAGATCGTTTTTTTGACGACCGGCTACCAGAGTTGCAAGCCTAAAAAAAAACAAACTTTGCTTAAAACAAAATTGCAGATATTTAACGACCACAAAATCGCTTTAACACTCTACAAAGCTGGTATTACTAACCAGCTCTCCTCAACGCAACTTCAAAAACACACACTCACACTTATAAAAAAATCCATAATTTAATTCACAATATCGCTTACAGAACACAATGCGCACCAAATGAGACCACTCAAAAATCCATTGAATTTTCAAGCGGACACACATAGGTATCGTTATTGTTACCCTTTGTTCCTGAGCGGGTATCATTCATGTATTTATTATTATATTATTAAAAAGATATACAACGTATATTAGAAGTCCGTATAGAGGTCCAACCGAGCGTTAAGAACCGGTGGTATCCGGTTCTCAAGAGGATAGGGATGTTCGCAATTAGATAAAAGAACTGGATATTATTTATTGTGGTATTTAGCAGAAGGAACGATGTGTCTGGGAGGATCAGACGTTCCATCTTCATATTTGAAAGAAAGAAAGAAAAAGTATTTATTGCAACTCTTACAGGAAGATCACAACTAAACTAAACACAGTCAAAAATGAAAAAAACGTTCCATACCATTATCTATAAAAATCACGTCTGTTGTATGGGAGCCCCCCTTAAATATTTATTTTACTTTGTTTTTAGTATTTGTTGTTATAGCGGCAACAGAAATACATAATTTGTGAAAATTTCAACTGTCTAGCTATCGCGGTTCTTTAGATACAGCCTGGTGACAGACGGACGGACAGACAGCGAAGTCTTAGTAATAGGGTCCCGTTTTTACCCTGTGGGTACGGAAACCTAAAAATCAAGTTATATTAAAAAAAGAAAGTAACAAAAATGAAACAGAAAGACATGACATGAATAAAAATAATGACATGAAAATTGGAACAGCAGGTAAAAACAACGCAGTTAACAATTTAAGGCATTGCCACTTCCCAAACGAAAATGCATTCAATAAACCTAAAGAAAGCCATGTGGACGAGAAAGAAATACCAAGCTAAAAGCTTGTAATCAACACTACTCCAACAAAAACAATAATTCAACTTCCTCAAGAAAATATTACTCGTATACATTGAAAAGAAATTAATAATTCTGAATCACAATCAAGTACTTTAGTATTTACAACGGATACAATACACACTACAGCAAAAGACCTCATATTTCATACAAAAATCGACTAAACAATTAACAATAAAACTCATTGTAAACGATAGCTCGCATTGAAGAACCGCACAAAGAACGATCATAAAAATCATTCTAATTATATTTACCACAATAAGAGCACTCGATATATTAACTTTTGTAAAAAGAAAAACAAAATTAATGATTGCGACTAATTCGCAATAAAAATGCCACATGCGAACAAACATGAGTATGGGGGGACAATTATAACAAATTACGCACACTACCCTTAAAACTCGAGTGAGATTTGCATTGAATGGTATTCACGTTTTTTGTTGGTTACTCTCAACTTTGCCAACCAAGAACCAACTTTACCACCATAATTTTACTACACAAAATCATTATCCACAACAGCAGTCACAAAAATCCTTTCAAAACTAAGCATCTTCTGAAGGGTCATCTGAATATATCAATCCAAAATCAAACCTAACCCAACAGCACAGAGTAGAAATTGCCTCGCTACAAATGTTACGAAATCACTTGAATATTAAAAGTCTTGGTAATTATTCAGGAATTCATCCATCATTAATCACAGCGAAGGGGGGAAGGAGGGAAACGTTGTAAAAATGATTGTTGAAAAGATAAATCATACAAGACACGGTGGTGACGTTTATAGCGATGTGGACACGTGTGACGTCACACATCCTGGTCCTGATGTTTGAATGGAACACATTGTTGGTGCTATCATTAGACATAATTATTATGAATATTTATTTGAAACAACAATAGTACATTTTGCTGGTTTTGCTGTTGCTAATGCATTTATTGCCTATTGTTGACTTAAATTCGCCATTCTTCTGTATATACGATGTGATAAGTGACAAGCTGAAAGAATAATAAACGATATTTTATTATTGTTACTGGATAATGTATAATAGTCTTCCGAATTAGTAACAATTGATTTTGTGCTGGCTTTATCTTTTTGCTTGCGTCATAGCGGTAATTTTAAATAATGAATTGGTAGGCAAATTACACATAAATATATTTCACATAGTACATATTTTCAGGAGAATTCGGAAATTGGAGAAACCTAGTAAAACACTGGATAAACTTCAAAACAATGACATAATTCGAAGAAATAGTGAAGGTCTTCTATTTCAATGACAACTATTTTTATAAATGTACAGTTACTCAAAAAGGGAAACTAAGAAAGACACCCACTAAGACGAAAAGAAGATTTCAAGAAGCTTAGAAATAAAACTAGTAGACTATACAAATACTATACTACCAAAGATAAAGGATGAAAATAAATTGACAGTTGCTTTCAGTAAATAAAGCTCATATTTAATCATGACTAAACCAAAAGCCATTATGCAAATCCGAATGAAAACAATTAAAACCTCAATTCAAATACATTACACAAATCTAATTGTAGATCAACACAATATGGATTACAAACTGACCATTATAATAAGCGTTATAATAACTACTGTTAAAATGCACGTAAGAGCTTTTGAGTATCAAAATGTGTCCGGGTCAATCACTCATTCCCTGCTGAATGAACTCCGTAACACTCTAGACCCAAATTCAGTAAATACTATTCATCCTAAAACATTGTTACAATGGGATAAATAACTATTGAAACACCGTATACCCATTAACCCAACGCGTAACTGTCAGCCGAGAACTTTAACAATTAACATCGTCCAATAATAGAAACTATAGCACAATGGTCTTCACTACAAATTAATTTATTCATTTACAAAGGTCAGCAGCCGAAAAAAGGATGCGTATATGAATTTGAACCCGACACAACTAAAGATAAAGTTCACATTTATCTGGATGATATATTAATTTTTGGTGATACGCAAAAGGTTGGTGAGTTTTACAACAACGCTTTTAGGGTTATTTTTGTTCGACAAAGCGAGTAAGGGAAGCGTTTGGTACACTTTTTATTATTATAATTGTAGTGCACAATGACACGACTGCGATTTTTCAATGCGACACATTTGCGGCACTAATGCGATTCGCGGCAGTTTAATCGTTGGTGGTGACAAAAGCTTTTTGTTGCGCTCAATGCATTTGTTATTGTGGTTTGTCTAAATGTTGATTGAATAATGCATTTTAATTGAACTTGCATTGCCTTCATGTTATGTGTTGAATTTATTTGCTCTCATTTTAATTGGCTCTTGTTATGGTTGACAATATAATATACATGGCAATTGGTAATAGGAAAACTATCTTTCTTTTCTTTATATCAACATCAGAAATAGTTGGCAAAGAAAACTTAAAAACAAGTAAACGAAATTATAGTCTCAACATATGCTAACAGAAAGACATATACTAAGAAGATATCAAAATTTGGTAACTCATTTGAGAAAAAGGGCATATTGGGGCAGAAGTGGGTAATAAATCTAAACAGAGACCCCCTTATTACAAAAAACGGTTTTTCTTTTATATCAGAAGGCCAATTCTCGTAATTTAAAACGTTCAAAATCTAGTCACAGTCACATCTCGTCGACAAACAAATGTCAAAATGTAGGGAAATTACAGGTATTTTTGACAGTTTGACACTGAGATCAGACTGTAAACGTTCTTAAAATTACGAGAATTGCCTCTCAGATTTAAACCACCGAGCCAGTTATTGAATTACGAACCTAAATGTTATAGAAATGAAGTTCTGTGTACAAAAATGACAGCATTTTAGTATTAAGAACTTTTCCCAAATCAAAATAAACTTCGAATTACAAATACTGGCTCAAAGGTTTAGGCTAGAACTAAAGTTAGATTTCATTTTGTAATAATACGGAGAAAGTCTCAAGAATCAAAAAGCTCAAAAACGCAGAAAACGTTACTACCAAGAAAATCTTTTCCTTACAACAAACTGGTTACCCACAAATAAAATGTATAATATCACCATATTCCTTAAAAATAATCCATCAAGCACTTCAATTTCATTACGTATTACCGTGACAAAAATCAAACACGTACCACCTTAGAAGAAAATCGATGGTATTAAATTCAAAGCACAAGTCTGAAGATAAGGGTTGTCGCATATAATATACCGTATGCCTTATTTGTATATGTACACTGTATTTTATTTTTATTTCTCTCTTTCGAAGGGGAGTAATCCTGACGCTCGTGTGTTCGCTTTCTCGGAAAATAATGTTAATACGTTCTCATTTTTTTTTGCTTTTTATTTGTGACATTAGTTTTAAGGGGTTTGCGGATTGTTTTTCTCGTTTGTGTGTTCTGATTTGGTTTGTGTATAGAAGGTTGTGATTGTTGTTTCAGAATGGTTGATTAAAGATATTTTCTTTTGGAGATTGTACGCTTTTATAATTTCTGATGTGCGAACGTTGACGTCGATTAAATGTATTCAAATACGTGCACGTTATAACTTTATTGTGGACGAAATGTAAAAGCGTCTTCATATGTTTTCATACCTTTTACTTCTTTGTGCATTTTTATCATTTCTATCGTAATGATAGAAATTAGAAGCGTACAATGTCTTCTTCATTTTCCCCAATTCCTCTCACAATGATTAGATTTATTCTTGTCAGGCGGTCACCTTAATAGGATAAAAATATTATTACCATTAATGTTATTACAAAATGGTTATTCAAAATCAAATGAAAATACGGTCTCCAAAGTTGAGCAAACTAAAATGAAGACGTAATGTTTTTAAGACACAACGACACTTCGTTAACAGAAATGTGATGAAATAAATAACCCTGAAGTCAATATTTCTACAAAAGTAATGTCCTCTGTTTGCTTCTTCGTGTTAGTTTAAAGCACTGTCTCACATATCTATACAATTAAAGAATAAAGAATTGCTTAATCAATATATGTACTGAATACATTCAATATCTAAAATCTATACAAAAAGCTTTGATTTCCCAACAAGATTAGCCACAAACTGAACAATTTTAAACAAACCCACAAACAAGGCAACGCTTCACAAAGACCTCCACACCATGCAACCTTTTCATAGAACACAAAAAGCTCCCCGGTCTTTGCTTAACTAACTATTTAAGCAACACTAACTTTAATTAATCTTGACAACGCCATTGTATATATAAATATCATTTATCACTTTCAATAGGTATCGACGCGAGAAATTTCGAATCACGATCGAGCGCCATTATTGCAGTTTATTTTATAACTGGCAACACTGGCCATCAAAGCTTTTGTCTTGACGACGTTTTGTTTATGGCATTGACAAGTGAAATGTTTGTGAATCATTTTGGAATGATTCTGTTGGTTTTCTTTTATTGAATTTCTGTAGTGTTTTGTGATTGATGATTTATATTAAATATGGTAGGTTTTTGTTTTGGAATTCTGGGTTTTTGGCGTGTAAATCTAGTGCTGTAGTAGAATTTTATACTTTGTTAATGTATCGATGTAACATAACATAGCAGCCTATAATGTTCCCACTACTGGGGCACACGCCTTCTCTCTATGAGAAGGAGTGGGCCATAATCCACCACGCGGGCCCAATGTGGGTTGGTAGATGTCACATGTCTTCGAATTTTTGGTTCTAGGACACGCCGGTTTCCTCACGATGTTTTCCTTCACCGCTTTGAGAGCAGTGTATCGATGTATTTAAGCAAAACTTCACCTTGAAAGTTTTGTGGTACCTATCTACGATACGTGTAAAAATGCAATGCTCTTCTTTTGAGATCGTTGCAAGTAATTATTTTGTTATTAATACTTAAGAATTCTATGTCGAATACCTTTAGCACGATCCTCCATTTCACCATTGGTATCAAAATAACTGGTTTCTGTCTTATTTTAAGAGCTCCCCTAAGACGACCCGCTGACCAGCTAAACTGTTACTAATGAGACACAGTTACTTTTTCTATTACTACCGACCTTAATGAAGCTTCCTATACAATATATAAATCAAAATGTTTGATGCATTTCAATAATACATGTGTAACAAAGACGCACTACACTATACATGGTGCTCCATCTTCGTACACTACCTACTCTAAGTCAAGAACGCACAAATACATTTTTCGTTAGATTTTTCTAACAATAGCAGGGGCTAGATTTCAATTATTTGCCAATCCGTTACCTGTACGGGCACAGTGGTCCTGACTCGATTGCCTCCCGTCTGGCAGTACGCCGGAATCGAACTCCGGTCCGCACAATGAAATACATCTAAATAAATAACACGGACTTCTCATTGTGATGCCGTCTCCATACAAAATATATTTTCACTACAATACCCACGCTGGGAACGGGGAAAATGGGGCACACTCGAACGGAAGAAAATGCTCGAATGCTGGCAACACTCGGGCTTAATTCCTGATTCCATTTTTGAGAATTTGAATATTATTGGGTATTTTGTGTCGGTAGCCAACCAATTATATTGCGCGGTTTGTGTAGAATGATTTTGAATATAGAATATTCTGGTTCATTTATTTTTATTAAACAATCAGCTATTTTAGTTTCACGAAATCAGGATATTTAAAAGTTGGCAATTTATCCATAGACAAAACTCAAAATAATTTCATCACAAATCCAGTCCTAAAAATAGAAAAATAATTATTAAAACCCAATACTTTCTTTCTTAATAAAACAATATATATTAATTCTGTCAAAAACTTCATTGTACCAAACTTAACCTTCTTTTAACTCCTTTAAATATCAAATTAACACAAAATCTTCATTAATTGACAAATTAATTTAGGTACTTTTCGACAGACAAATCCACTTGACGAATTCGACAGCGAAATCGCCGAAACCCTTTAAGGATCGTGGATCTAAACAATGACCTACCGAACTAATGATTAATTCAAAAGTCGTTGGATTCCTTTCAATTTTGGGCTAGAGAAAAGGCGGTTTCATATACCAAAAATTGTCTTTCTATTTAAAATTTTGGAAAAGAAGCTGTCAGAGTGATTGCGTAGATTTTATCTCTGTGTTTTTACATAGAGATAAAATCTACGCAATCAATCTGACAGCTTCTTTTTTTTTAACATGACCCTTTTTTTTCCAACCTCCCATCATCAAAAGGCCAATTCCAATTATAAACGTTGAAAATCTAGTCACAATCGCATCTCAGCGACAATCAATGTCAAAAGCTTGTCAAAAATGTAGGAAAACTAGAGGTATTTGTGACAGATTGAGACTGAGATCAGACTGTGAACGTTCTTAAAATTTCCAGAGTTGCCCCTCAGATTGCAGTTCTTTTGTGATTACGTCATGAAGAAAAGCAACAACATAACTTTGGTATATTCTAAAAAATCCTATCATTCTATAAGTGCACTAAGCTTCTAAGTGCAGTACGATGTTAGCTTTTACGTAATAAATCTATGACCCCATCGTCTCCGATCCAAAGTTTAATCATTATTAAAATCTATATCTGACCACCGTAAGGACTATTCCTGCTTGCAGCGCATATTATTAGTCGACCTAAAAAGGATTCTCTTTTGTTTTACTTACGGACGCAGCTGTGGTCATCATGTGCACAGCATTTTGTTTTTAAAATAATAATAATTTATTTAATAAAAATGTTTACAAAAGGTGTACATTTATCCAAGAGTGGCAAATTTCCCATACAATTATAGTGCCTAAAAATAAACTACAACTAAAATATTTCTCAAAATGGTCAGATTAAGGTTTTGGCGATGGTAGGTACTGTGAGAGCTTTACGAGCTCTCACTGCCGGGATTAGTAAGTAAAACCACAGTTTATCATATTGCTTCAATAATACATTATTCCTAGAAGATGGTTTTACGTTTTTACATTTTTTTTCTTGGCTTGTCAGCAATATCTCGTTCCCACCGCTGGTTTTTAGGGTTCCGTAGCCAAATGGCAACGGAACCCTTATGGATTCGTCATGTCTGTCTGTCTGTCTGTCTGTCTGTCCGTCCGTATGTCACAGCCGCTTTTTTCCGAAACTATAAGAGCTATACTGTTGAAACTTGGTAAGTAGATGTATTCTGTGAACCGCATTAAGATTTTCACACAAAAATAGAAAAAAAAACAATAAATTTTGGGGGTCCCCATACTTAGAACTGAAACTCAAAAATTTTTTTTTCATCAAACCCATACGTGTGGGGTATCTATGGATAGGTCTTCAAAAATGATATTGAGGTTTCTAATATCATTTTTTTCTAAACTGAATAGTTTGCGCGAGAGACACTTCCAAAGTGGTAAAATGTGTGTCCCCCCCCCCCCTGTAACTTCTAAAATAAGAGAATGATAAAACTTAAAAATATATATGATGTACATTACCATATAAACTTCCACCGAAAATTGGTTTGAACGAGATCTAGTGAGTAGTTTTTTTTTAATACGTCATAAATCGTAACGTAACGGAACCCTTCATGGGCGAGTCCGACTCGCACTTGGCCGGTTTTTTTTTTATTATTTTGTAAATCAAAGTTTGTCTTGTATTCCTGCCATCTACTTTTCTAAGTATTCATAAAGGTTGCATTTAAGCACCAAATCCTTCTTCCTACTATCGTATCCTACTAATATTATAAACGCGAAAGTTTGTGAGGATAGATGGATGTATTTTTGTTATTTTTTCATGCAAAAACTACTGAACGAATTATAATGAAACTTTTCAGTAATATAGCTTAAAACATCAGAATAGATACTTTTATCCCGATATTCCCACGGGATCGATACTTATGCGGGTGAAACCGCGGGCCGCTGCTAGTAGGCTACTACTAGCAGCTACTATTTCTACAGTTACCGAAAAAGTTAAATCTTAGATCATAAAACCCGCCATAATAAAGTCCCCTGTAAAAATAAAATATTTTTCCTTTATGACAATAGGTAAGTAACCAGATACCTAAACAACCTGCTATAAAAATATCCTTCAACAGTCCCCCGCTAACTTAACAGCTCCATAGTAAAAGCTAAGAACGGTATAAAATAAAACAATTGATTTGAAAAACGCCCCCGCACATAAAAGGGTTCCTAATTATTAAATTGAAAACCCTGTTTTATGCCCACAATCAAGGGGGCTGGGGGCCGAATGGATCCCCCAACTTGTACAGAATCTAATCTAGAATAATTGTGTCTATATCTGGAACAGTCTATATCTATGTCTATGGATTTATTTGATAAACTATTTCTTAGGTTGGTATTATTGTTTAAATTTATTCTAGAATCTGAAAGTAGGATAAACTCCTACTCGTATTGTTTGATAATAAATCTATTTTATATTTAGTTGGATTGGTTTGTATTGTTTAAAGTTACTTCCAATTTTGTATATAGTTCATGATAAATCCTCAAATATTATTAGTTTCTATCTTGCTCTGTTAATGGGGTAATGGTTTCTGTCGTAAGTTTGTTCGATGTAAGCGCGCCACGCCATCTATCGGGTGGCGAGAAGCAATATGTTTTTTTAAAGAGTGTCTGTGGTGTTTTTGCGCGTTCTTCTCCATAGGTACATACTACGCTTTGGAATGGGCAACTAGCTTCATCTATCTGACTGACCGACTTCTTGACAATTCAAAAGTTCCTGTAATTTGTATTTGTATTTGAAATAAATGCTTTGAAATTGAAATGTTCTACGACTTTGTTTTTAAGTTTTATTTCTGGTCAATTCTAGCATTTAATCTCTGTGTTTTTACCATACCTATAATGAAATATCTGTGATCGTAGTATAGTAGATACAATTACAAAAAAAAAAACTAAGCAATATTTTTTCACCTATCTGACATTTTTTTCTCTGTACCTAAATTCTTACCAAAAAAATTATATTTCTTCATTTCGCATAAAATGCACTAAAAAAAAAATCGCGACAACATAAAATATGACATAAGTATTTGTCTTTGTGTAGTTATTAATCTTATTGTCTGATCTTTACCGAAAAATAATTTCGGTATTGTCAAAAAACCCAAAGCCGGTTCGTACATGTTAAAAACCTTCTTTAAAATAATATTGAATGGCTAAAATAAATATACCTAATCATGATTAATTATACAGTGCAATGACACCTGGCTGTTTATACAAGGAACTTAATATGTATAATGTAAAGTAAGTAGGTAGGTATATTGTATTGATCTTAACAGTTAAGTGTGATAATCAAAGAGAAGTCTTATAGTTACGCTGTATTTACAGTTTTAAATCATCATTATCATTCTTCTGCCCATATCCTTATTTGGAGTCGTCACAACATGCCTTTTTCTTCCATACTTCTCTAGCAGTCGTTATCTCGGTAGTCACCCCCTTTCTATTCACACAGACCAACTATCATTTCTTTTACACCATAAGATTGTTAAAAACGAACTGAGAATGCTTATCCACAATATTAAGGAAAATGTTGATTCAAGTGTAGTTTTTCCTAAACCGATACCGAAAGTAGCAACTTTTAATAGCAAATACCAGTAAGAGAGCGACAATGAAATCTAAATATTTTTTTATTTAAATTTATGAAAACGATGACTTAATTAATGAATTAGTAGTAGAAATAGAACTTAATGTGTATTATGTAATAGCTACAAAGCTATTAAACAGAGCATACAGACTGGTAATATTAGTTCAATTGAAAAAAAAAAACAGGTATAAGTAAAATTTTGACACTTGCGTTGTAAGACGACGTACATGTATTGTTATCAAAAACTTTACCAAATTCTAAATGTAAGCTTTATGGACAATTTAAACATAAACCATATAGCTTAACTTTATTGCAATTCATTAAGATTTTAACAATTAAATAACAGTGGGAACTGATGTTATAAACAAAGGCTTACGTTAAAACTTTCCGTCGGCGTTTGAACTTACATTTTGTTTGTAGTTTTTAATTTAACTTTACATTATGATTGTTATAATTGATTCATAATTGGCTAAAGTATCGTAATAATGTTTTATTGAAGGGCTAGATTATTAATCATTAATTGTAAATTAGTAATTAAATGTTCCTAGTATGACCACTTGCATGATTAAAACCTTCGATTGTGTAATGTTTTGTTTTGTGTATCTTTGTGTGTTTATAATTATTAATATCTGTTTCATTACTATAATTCAAACTATCGACTTCATTATAAAGTATCGCCATACTCAATTTATTGTGTAATAATAAATTGTTAATTTTATGTGTAAATACTTCAACAACCTATAAGCTTAATTGTATGTAAAACGACTAACAACGTACTCTATTCACAACATAATCAAAATTAAGTCGTGTTGATATCAATTATCGTTAATAGGAACTGAATGTCATTTAATTATATAACATCACTGAAGTTCAAAGAGTTGCTCTGTGCCCGGAAGTCGATGCCACCATAATTAACACTAAAACTGTCAAAATAGCTAATGAAATTATCAACTGTTATTAAAATAAATCAACACGTGTGAGGAATGTGATATAAATAATAAAATGTGAATAAATTAAAAAGCAGAGAAATTAACGATGAAGATAATCTTTTGAAAGTTCTAAGCCGGAATTCGGAATGTGCCTATCCATTCATCCACTGCATTCAATTCATCATTGAAGTCAATGACTCCACAAACTAATCACCTAAGTGAATGTTAATTCAATTATTTCCCTTCGAACCTCTCAACACGTCAAACAAAACTAAAAGGGTGTCAATTAAAACGATAAAGTAAAATAAAAACAATTTAGTGTTTATTTTGTATGGCATTTAACAAAGTTATGTTCTCAAATACTATAATACATCGTTGGTACTGACATCGATAATTCAATTAATACACTATTATATACATTTCGAGATGTATTAATGACTTAAGATTAAGACAACTAGTTCTTAAATTTACATCTACAGTTGGAACCAATAAATAAATTATACATGGGAAAGTAAAGCAGGCCAACCCTGAAGACACAGGTAAGAAACAAATAGCTCAACAAACTGACGTTATGTTAGCACTAAAACAAAATATGGGGTTGACAAGACTTAACTATTCGGCTTCATGAGACACCTACAGAACATATTAATCTCTTTTTGGTACCAATCTCACTTCACATAACTAACGAACCGGCGCTACATTACCTTAAATATTTATAGACGCATCAAAAACAAAATAAATCACAGTTAAACTCAATTCGCCCCCTCGCGGGTCAACCTTAACATATTTACAAGCCACTGATATGAGACTCACTTTACATCATCAATTGTTACTCTAGAAAATAAATAATGTTCATTACATTCTTGTTCACAGTCTGTTGCACTTAAACTGCTGGATCCGTCTCGTGCGGGGTTGCCGAACCTCGAAAGATGGGCATCCTTCAAGGAAGGCAGGTTGGTCTTCAATATATGACGGAGACGGGCCGCCTGAGCTGGTCATCATGCGGGCTGTGTTGTGTGGGGGTGATGGGGGACACTGGCGATGAGGGCGCGGCGCCGTACTGCGGGAACAGCGACGAAGGGAAGTGCTTCGGAGGAGCCGTCGGAGACGTGTACAGCGATGAATAGAACGACGACACCACGGCCGCCGCCGACGACGACACCGTCGGCAACTTCTCCGTCGGCGCCATCAGCTTGGAGAACTGCAGGTGATCCAGCTGGTGTGGAAAGTACGGCGGCACTGCAGAGTATGACAGCGCGTCCAGGTGACCCACTCCGTGAGCCGGGCCGGCGAAGTATGGCAGCGGGAAGCTCGCGAACGCACCGGCGCCGGGCGCTCCTCCCTGCGTCGGGGGCTTGGGCTTCCTGCGGGGCCTGTACTTGTAGTCCGGGTGCTCCTTCATGTGCAGAGCCCTCAACCTCTTAGCTTCATCGATGAATGGCCGTTTCTGCATCTCAGATAGCAACTTCCACTCTGCACCGAGCCTCTTGGAGATCTCCGAATTATGCATTTTCGGGTTGTCCTTAGCGATCTGGCGTCTCTGCAGCCTGGACCACACCATGAACGCATTCATGGGTCTCTTGATGTGTCCCTCGGACTGCGGTGAGGTCGCCGGCAGCGGCTGCGGCGCGCTGGGGTACTCCGGTAACATGCCCGGGTGCATGGAGAACGCGTACGGGTGATGACTCAAAGTCGACATAGCGATTGAACTTTAATTACTAAGTCGTAAGTTCTGTTAGAGCATTAGCTCTATGATGATGTATGGCACAAAGCGGTGAATGAGCACAGACGAGAGGTGATTGTGTCACGTCGGAGACGGACGCTAGACTGACGACTCGGTATCGGGGCCTTGTGGGTATCGAAGTGCGGGGGGTGGGGTTTTTGGGCGGTGACGCGAAGGCCAATGAGGGGCCGGTGAGTACAGCCTGCGCCCCTCCTCGTGCGGTATGCTGGTCTCGCTCTCGCACACAATGGGTATGTGCAGGTCTCTCTCTGGCGCAACAATAGAGCGGCGTGCCGTGGCGCGGAACAGGCGTGCAGCTGTTCGGAGCCATGCTAGCGACTGAGTGCGGCTCAATGCATGATGTAACTGTAGTAATAGAATACTTTACACACTTGTATTGTGGAATTTGGTTGTGTACCGAATAAATGGTTGATATAAATAGACCACGAGTGAACGTTTGAATGTCACCTTTTTTGTGCGAAAACTCGACATATTCGTAGTAATAAAACGTTTGAGCTTTTAAGGTATAAGCGATTAAACACTTTTTATTGGTTGATAAACGTTTAAAGAGAACATTCGAATACAGCGGTTCTTTCTTAATACTTATTTAGTAAGCCTCGTATCATAACATCGTAAGACGTAATCCTTTATTGGTATCGTAAGTAATAGAACGTATACTGCTCTGAAGCTTACTTTATTGTACTTGCGATCATTATGATCATAAAAGAGCTTTTACTCTGATCGTGGTTTGGAATTAAAACATAAAGTATACTTATCAGCTGATTTGATTGTAACCGTTCAAGTTGACAAGGCTGGCTGAGGGAAAGGGTAGATAGAGGTACTTAGGTTCATTCAGAAGCACATCTTTTAGAGTATGGAATAAAAGATGCGGTAAAGAGTAATGCAGATAGGTAAAAGAAAAAAGATATTGAAGAGATCGCTTATACAATGGGATAAGGGCAGGACAGTGACTGATGGTTAATATATTTATGTCAACCTGTGGGTTTAGAAGCAGTAAATTTGAATGCGAATTATAACGATCTAGGGGCCTAAAAAGGCCACTTTGGCAGAATCATAATAGGATAACAATATGAATCATATTAAAAATCGTAAAATGGTCACAAACTGACAATTCATAATATGAACTATGTGCAATTCATATCACAATGAAATAACATTTAAACTGTAGAAATATAAAACCAATTTGATTAATAAAAACTGTACTGAAAAAATTGCCGATAAAATTACGGTTTTTATTTTTTTCATGCGGTAACGTTTACACCAAATATGAAATGAAATTTTACGAAAATTAGAGGAATCGCTAATGATCTGCTGGGAATTCGGGAAATGAATAGCTTTTAAAGGTATTGTGTGGCCTTTTTAGGTCCCCTTGTATTTGATTCCCAAGTCAAGAAATAGTAAGTCGGGATCTACAATATAGAAAAAAATATTTATTTGGTGGTTCCTTAGGTATATTTACATAACATAACATCACGCCTGTGTTTCCCAAAGGGTTGGGCAGAGGTGTAGCTACATAACAGTACACCGACCTTTGGCCAGTTTTGGTATGTTAATTCATTGGAATAATTTTGTATCCGAGAAAATTCTTATTCAAGAGTTAACTTGAATAGCTAACTGCCCTCGTCTTGATATTAAAAACAAATTCTTTATAGAAATAATGATAATTATCCTATTTTATAATCAAGAACCTACCTGGATGGACTGTGTGAAAGATGCCGAGATAAACCGTTTATTACCCTTAAAAACTCACCCCCTTCCCCTTCCCAACCTCAGATCACCCGTAAATTAGTTTTCCTTTCATTTTTATTATATTCTCCTCCTTTTCCAATGGGTTTCATCCTACTATTATTTTTTTCACTTTTTATCATTTTTAAAGGCTTCCCCTGGTCTAAAATCAAATCAAATCATTCATTTGCATAACACAGTGTCAGAGGATATAACAAAAGGTTTATAAGGCACCCTGTATCACGCATAAGTATATAATAAGGCACACCATGTGAGGTGTGCAAATAATATATATATTAGGAACATTATGACAAAATTATTCTTATTCAGTTTTCTAATTAAGTTACATTGTCATTGAAAATATAGATATATAGTCAATTTCGTTACACATCAGATTAAATCTAAACTAATAAATTATAACAGTAATGTCCAGAAAATTTATAATGTCATAGTAATTGTAATTTTTTCATATTATTGAATTATTGTACAAATATTTGCTATGATTAAAATACAATATATTTATCTTCGAAGTAGTCTTTTATATTAGGCCAGAGGCTAAGCATTATTAATTATTAAGCCATACAACGTGGCAATGCCGCCAGTCTCTTGGGTACATTACATGGGTCGACAGCGATGCGGAGGAATATTTCGACGCAATAATTTAGTTTTTTTAATAGTTTTAGTTAGTATAGGATATTATATTTTTATTTCAATAATTTTTATTTAATTTTTTATTATTTATATACACAAATACAGATAAGATAGCAAATACAGATAAGATATAAGGTATTATATTAGTATTGAGTACAAAAGGTACTGCTTATTTCTTAAGAAATTTCTTCCAGCAGACCCGCGAAAGGAGAAATGAAAAATAAATGTAGACGAGTGTAGTGTGTGAGAAAAATACGTTTTAGTACATCATCATCTGCCTAGCCTTTTCCCAACTATGTTGAGGTCGGCTTCCAGTCTAACCGGATGCAGCTGAGTACCAGTATTTTACATGGAGCGACTGCCTATCTGACCTCCACAACCCAGTTACTGGATAATACGAAACCACTTGGTAAGACTGGTTGTCAGACTTTCGGGCTTCTGACGACCCGTAACGACTGTCAAATATCCCCGAATGACAGCCGGGACCAACGGCTTAACGTGCTTTCCGACGCACGGAGGGGATCTTGGTATTGGTCACCCATCCACGACCAACCGCGGCAAGTGTAGCTTAACCTGATTGATCAACCCGTGTGGCTGTTATTAGTTAGCCACAAGCCCCTCAACAAGAGATTTTTCCAACGCCAGATAATTTTATCCGTGGAATAATTTTGAATTTTCGACAGTTCTTCACTATACAATCTGTCAAACATCAATTTTATTCCACGAATAAAAATTATCTGTCGATTGAAAAATCAGCCCTAAAGCTAATTATTTATATGATAGAAATGGTAAGTAGTGATGTCACTGATAAACAATGGATTCGCTGCTAAACACGACTATGTATCTAAGCTCAACAATTTGCGGATTACAAGCTTGACATAATCCCAAGTAGAGCTTTGACCTTGACCACGTTTTGGTAATGTAGGTATGTTGTCTTATGTTTGTATGTATGTTTGTGTGTGTTTGTCATTGTGTGAATGAACAACAGTGGTATTTATATCCGTAGGGAATTTGTGAATCTAATTATTTATATCTACCTAATGCTATCTTGCAGGGAGCTGCTAATTTGATTTACATAAAACTTAAGTGTACTTTTAAAGTGATTCGGTTAAGTATGCTTATGGCTCTCTATTATTTTTGTAATTATTTCAAACTTGTCGTTTATGTGTGGTTTTCTTTTATTTCGCAATAATAGGTATTGTTAGATGCTAATGTTGCTATGAACATGAGAACTGACAAATTAAAACGTGATATCATTAAAAAAATAAATGATTAGAATAAAATATTATTTATTATATACGCGATAAATATTACAGATCTATAAGTTTAGAAATTTTACAGGGGGTGACACAATTATTGTTAATATTTATAGTTTTAATGGGTGTATCGTTCCTCATATTTAAATAATTATTTATTCCGCCACCTAATTATTTTTCTGTGCATCACCCATAGGTTGAAAACGGACAGCCCCCTGTACAGAGCTTGCATGGAGACTGATGAAACCGTCGCGCATGTGCTCTTTGAGCGCACAGGTGTCACCAAGATTAGGTCAGAAACCCTCGGGACACCCAGATCTTACACAGATGTTCTCAACAGACCAGGAGACTTAATAAGCTTATGGAGGGAGGTGGGCTGGTTGGAATAACCACCGACGGCCGCCATGGCCCACGCACAATGGTCCACCTGAAGGACTAAGTGCGGAAACCAAACTCGTACAGACGCCAGCAGGTCAAGCTACCCGAAACTGTCAAATTTTCCCAATCAACCTTGAACCTTAATGCTTTAGCGATAAAGTTGAAAATCTATTAAAGAAATTTGACAGATTGTAGTAGCTTGATGTGCTGGCGTCTGTACATAGAAGGTTGACTGGTAGAAAATGCCTATGGCATTAAGTCCGCCTCTGTATATAATAAAGCCTAGGTTTAGTTTTTAATACTATGCCGTTTATGTTCGGCAATACCGAAAAACAATCGTTAGATAGGTAAACTTTTTTCATGCCGCCACGCCAGTAAGCACCATAAGAACCAAGACCGTTATGTAAAAAAAAAAACGTCTCGTTTTGTTTCTGACTATAAAATATATTTTGCAAACTTTCCTATAAGATTAAAAATACAATTTCTAGTTAGATAGTAGATCTGAGTTAACACAGAGGATAGGTATGTATGTGAGGATGTCACTCTGTTATTTTTTTATTTTTTTGTGTACTTCGTAATTGACGTAATGTTTAGATTGATAATTATGTTATACTTACAGTCAGCTGTGAAGCTGCCTTATATAAAATAAATTAAAAAATATCTATATAGTTTCATAAGAAAATATCTTCATTCGTTGCACGATTGCACGATTCCTACTTAATTGTACGCACGGCTACACATCAAGCTATACATAACCAGTTTAAGCTGACTTCTAATTGCACAAAAAATCGAAACAATGAGAGGTCAGCTAAAACTGGAAATGTGTAGCTTAATGTGTAGCCGTGTGCACAATAAATACGCAATATTCTACCACTTCTATGCCAAAATCACCGTCACCTACGCCAGCAAATGATACCAGGAAACGACGCGCACGCACAGATCTATTCCAAACTGTAAATCATATAAACAACATCCTTAAAAGCTAAGCAGATAAACTTAATCTAAACTCAATCAATGGCTGAATGCCCAGTACCACGGCACTATAAACCACACAATATATTATATCACATAAAACAGGAACACTAGAAAACCTTTCACAGATTTAACTTTAAATCGATTCTTTATAAGTTGCTCGTAAAATGGTCGTTTCATGGATCGAATCGGACGTGCTTTGTGCCATTGTTTCATAGGAATGGTTTGTGGCGACACTATACTGTCCAATAACTAGGATTCTGCTCGTAAACACATGCTACAATCATAAAACGACTTTTTCATTATACACTTTTAAGACATAAGTCTTTCTTCTGGCAAAGAACTTTAAATTTTATTGTTGAGACAATAGAGATGGTTTTTGGTTGCGGGTTGTCTAAAAACAGGATGGTCTTTTGTCTTAGTGAGATCTAAAAGTACTTCCAAGAAGTCTTTATTAATAATAAAATAATAGCAAGCCTGAATGTGAGTCATTTCTATATTTTATAGTCGAAACTTTAGTTTGTTCGCGTTTTGTTAAAACTTTATTAGCACTCAAAGTTTTCGTAATTCATCTTAGTCGTAAAACGAATTGGCTAATGGAAATTAATAATTTCCTTTTATAGTCAAAAACAGTTACTTAGCTAAATTTAATTACTGTGAAGACATTTGAGATGAAAATAAACAATATTATGGTTGTTTAACGTAGAAATATAATATTTGTTTTGGTTTTAATAGCTAAATATAATATTTGTTTATAGGGGTATAAACAAATATTATATTTAGCTATTGTAAGAATATAAATTTACACAAGGAGTATAGTTGGCATAAAAACCTTAATTTTGTACTATTAAAGTAAGTTAAATGGTCGAAAATAGTCATTACACGAACAGATACATCATTTCAAAGAAAATAAACGTTCAGAATTATGGTGTTTATCGATATACAATGAAACTAACGCCACGTCATCACCTTTCGTGGCAAAATGATTACTTATGACTTTTGGTGCTTTTTCCATTATTAGAATTTGGCATACCTACACTTTCTTTTTTATTTATTTTTGTTAGACTTTTAAACTGTGTATCTATCCGTAGGCAATTTACAACAAAAACACTAACTGTCGAACTCAGAGACGTCACTTAAAATTAATCAATCATTAACTTTTATTAACCAGCATAAACAAGAATGAAATGTTGTTAATCTGACATATTTTTGGCTGACAGTGTTCCATTTTATACTTGTCAATTAAATTAAAATAATGATTAATTTTAAGTAACGACTCTGAGTACCGGAGTTAGTAGTGTTTTTTATTACTCAAATGTTTTAATTAGATACGGCTATACATATATTATTATAAATAAAAGTCGCTTTTCGTACGTCTGTCCGCGTTGTTCATTCAAACTATGCGACGGTTTTCACCGTCAGATATTGAATTTGTAACTAAGAAATAATTACTAGAATAAGATTTATATTTTTATTTTACTAGAACATATTTATTATTCGATGCAATATTTTTCACGGCGTTTTATGTTCTTACTGTAAAACCAATGACAAAAGGTTTTTATCAAGAAAATATTCCTATCAAACTACTACTATATACACTAGGTACTAAATTAATTTTAAACCAACATTTAATATAGTAATCTCGATGTTTTGTCAAGTCACAAAAACAGAACGAAGCATGGGCGGGTCGCTAGTTTCTAATAAAGTCATACAAATAGCCACTCTGAAACGGTATAAAAACTCGTCAACTGAACTCGTTAGTCAATACATTCACTTCTAAGAGAAACGTCAGTCGCGGTCGGCGATATGATACTACTAACGCCATCTATTAATGCGAAGCGTAAACTGCGAACTAAGATAGCTTTAAGTTTATGATAGCAATTTTTATGGTGTCGTAATGTTTTGTTTTTCAAACGGTTTTATGTAGCTTGATTTTCGTATTGTTTGTTTGTTTTAGCGCCGATTTTTTTATCCTTAGTTAAACTCAAACAATTCTTAAAAATAGTAACTAATGGTTAAATTTTTGCAAAATGTGTTTTATGATCAATTTTTAGTTTATCTAATGATTTAATATCATTGCTAATAGTGAAATACTTAACTATTAGGTAATAAAATAACCATTAGATAAACTAAAAAGTGATCAAAAAACACATTTTGCAAAAATTTAACCATTAGTTACTATTTTCAACAATTGGTTGAGTTAACTACTAATCAAAAAATCGGCCCTTAGATCAATGACAAAGTCTCATGGAATTTTAATTTGACCGAATTGTTTCGAATTGCAGTTGTTGGTACCATCCATTTCAGGATGTTTTTTTTTTATGTCAGGTTACGATTAGAAAAACAATTATTCAGAAATACCATATGGAATCGGTCTACGGGCAGGGACATCGAGCAACCTGTTACCGTCGTTCCGTAATGTATTAGAACTCAAAAACGAAATTGCCGTCCCATACATTTTGATCGCGTAGGTATTACACTTTTCTATGAAACAGCGGATTTTTTTTTATAACCGACGAACAATTTCTACGCCATTCTAGAATTATATGCTGAATTTATGGTTACAGTTTGCGCGTCGAAGTCCCTGCCACCTTGTATAAAAATAATGCAATAACGAAAATCAAGTACCATATTTTTTCTGGAGAGCTTCAGAAGTAACCTAATGACTTATCACAATAACAGCGAATACTATTAAAAAAAGCAAATTATTTCAGAAAAATTGCTGTAATAAAATGTATATTCATCTTTTTAAAAAGAAGTTAATTTTATAGTTATTTTCGCAAAAAAAAGCAAACACGAGCCTATAATAAAAAGCTTGTATAAAGGACTCTACACCCAATAAAAGTGAGTTTCATTTTATCACCCTTATTGTGACGAAAATATAATAATAAAAAACTAAACAGTGAAAACAAAAGAACAACGAAATGAGGTGTTTTTACTAAATTAGTTGACGATTGCTGTCATATAAATATTAAGATAACAGAACAATGACAAACAATTAAAGTAGGTATTAAGTCAAATAAAGTCAAGCATTTCAGGTAATTTACAAAATGCTGGCATATTGTCACTAGGGTAATACGGGCTGGTGTCCGTAACTCCACGTTAATTCGCGTATTTTGCGTACAGTACATTGTCACTACCTTACTGATAAGTAAGAGGATTCAATCGGATAGTTAGGTGAGTCAAATGTTCGATGCCTAGGTTTGACAATGTGATATTGGATTTATCCATCAGGAACTCCTCAGTCAGTACCAGTCTAGAATCTGGATTGGTGCCCGCATGATGATAGTAGGCTCGCCAGGGGGCGACATATATTACATGGCGTATTTTAACACCTAGTATTGTATACAATCAAGTATCAAGTATTTTCTAATTGAACAGATAGCTGTGCTGCTGGGGAGTTTGTTGCGCCACTTCTTCTTCCCAGCGATAGCACTAGGAAGTGGTGAAGGGCGGGCATTTTTGGGGGACTGTCTTTTGTAATTTTGACGTTCGCAAAGTTTTGATTCTCAGCCTAATTTGAATAAATGACTTTTGATTTTGATGGGACTTAAACATAACTGCGGAAATGTATGTATACTATATAGGTAAACCCCTGCCAAACCCTTTGGAGATTACAATGGCGATGTTATGTGACTTGCTATGACCCTATATGGAATGGTTATACCAAAAACACTATCAAAGCTAAGCATTAGCTCATATACAAGAATGTTCTGTCTGTTGGAATTAATTTTACGAATCTTCTTCTTCGTTTATTCATTATGAGTCGATAATATCTGATATTATTATTATCCGTCAGCCTTCAAAGCAAGAGTGAACAGGCATCTTCTGGGCTTGCTCGTTCCATCATAGACCTCATCAATCGCGGTCCACCAGGCGAGATCGAGGTCAGGCGCAGGCCCATTCAGCAATAAAAATATTTTAAAAAATTAAGATTATGATGTTAGATGTGTTGGGCCCAGTAGATGCCCACGCCAATCGCGGTATCAGAGGCTTTTTAAACAATAATATTGCCAGATTTAAAATAATCATTCGAAAGATAGAGAAAATATGTTAATTTTCTTTTAAAAAATTTTGTTGAAATTTTTAATAATAGGTATTACGCCTAGCAAAAAAAACATGACATATTTTCCAAGAAAAAAAAAACGCCAGCCGAACATCACAGCTAAAACAAAACAACCCTAACCAACATACGCAGTACATAGACACCATTAATTAAAACCTCAACAACGAAAATACATAACAAGATATAAAAAAAAATATCACAAAGAAACATCGCACCTAATTACTTATATCCCAACACCGCTACAATACAGCAGCCTGCAGACATGACCTGGGTCTCTCCATCTCACTCCAACCCTACAAAAAAGAGAGAGAGGAAAATATTAGCTAGTTAGTATTCGAATGCCGTTGAGCTTCGAATAGTGACAAAAGCGGGGTGAGCACAATATGGGCTTAAAGCCTATTCGCTCCATCTTCCTATTTTAATTTACGCAAATTTCCCATGACACTTCACCCAACATACCATTATGGTTGGTTTTTTTTTTTAAGGACGGGTTGATTCTGGCGAGGTTAGTTTAAGTTAATCAACGGTTAATACTAATTTAGTCAGAAGGCTAATTCTCGTAATTTAAAACGTTCAAAACCTAATCGTCTCATCTCGGCGACAAACAAATGTCAAAATATAGGGAAATTAGGTACATGTATTTTTGACAGATTGAGACTGCGATTAGACTATGAACGTTCTTAAAATTACGAGAATTGATGATGATATTCTTTCAGTTTAGTGGAACCAATGGTAATGATTAGTCTGCTGTCTGTTTACTACCTAACTTTCAATCAATAAACTCAGCCTATCGCCGTCCACTGGACATAGACTTCGAGAGGGAGTTGGCTGTAATCTACCACGCCAGTGCGGATTGGTAGGTGTCGCATGTCTTCGAATTTTTGGTTCTAGGACATGCCGGTTTCCTCAAGATGTTTTCCTTCACCGTTTTGAGAGCAGTGGTGAAGAAAGTATTTACATAAAGTGCCTGCCTGAGTTCGGACCCACGACTGACTCGTATTTCGGGGTTGATATCACTGGGCACATACACCAGGAACTGCCACCAACCAACACGTTTTCACCAACCATCCTTAACTCTCGTTAACCCAGTGCCACCGACCCTTCCTGTATCCTATATCCTCTACGTTACTTTTGCAGAATCTATTATCTTTCACCAAGAATGCACTCAGTTAATGACCTCCCAACGATAATGGTCCATTGTGATGCCTACGCGCAGGCAATCTTCATAGTGCTCGCATTGTGTGCACGAAAATTCATTTATAGATAGGTTTTTTAATAAACTAATGAACGGTCGTAGGGTATTTTTTTTTATTTAGATTAGTAACTGTGGGTTGTAGGTGGGATGTAATGTCGGCTGTGTTCGGTGATGTTGATCGGATAGATGACTTTTTAAGGGTGGATTCAGTCTTGGCTGCTGTGTTGTGATAGTTCAGTGGTGGTTGGATTAAAGTTATTATGATTGATAAGATGATCGTTTGACACCGTAGCAGCATAGTTCTATTGCAGTTTTTAAATGTCTTACCTAAGGATAGAAAGTTATTGTCTTAAATTACAATTACATTCTACTATCTCACAATACGTTGAAAATATGCAAGACTACACTTAGTTAAGGTAAGAGAGCTTTGACTAAGATTATGTCTAGACATTAAGAGAGACTGAACTCCACCTAGCATATTTTTTTTATACACAACGTGTAAAAGTGAATCCGATATCAAATTTACAGAATAAACAATTTCATTTAGCAATGGTTCCGTGTAAATAAAAATCCATTTTCTTCCTGTACGTTCAAATTTAGTCATCAAAGTCGTGCGCATAGCGACGATAATCAATGACGATATAAAACTTTAACTAAAGAGACAATAAAATATTTTCGAAGAACAATAACGTTCAAGCAACCCGCATTATCAGAAAAATGACGAACAATACAAAAACAATAGCTTTTAAAACCAATAAATACCGACAAACAGACAGACAAACGACAAAACAAGATGTCTTCGTAACCGCAATAAATATCTTTGTTCCCAAAATAACGATTTGTAAAAACCAAATTACGTTTTCTGATCCAACGATTCTATTTCGTCCCATTACGGTTGAGTTTTGTCATAAAAATCAGTATAGTCGTGACGGCACAATCAGTTTTGTCTAATGTCAAAACAATGAGCAACCGTTTCGTGCTTTTCTGAAGGCGGTGGTGCTAAGACAGACCGTTCGATTCCCAGAATTTCTTTAGTCAAACTGTAAATTGTAATAATTGTATAATTTTTGTTTTGGAAATATATTAGTAAATTCGTTCCAGAGGTCAGAAAGGGAACTTATGAGAAATAACCCGAGTTTCTTTTGTTTTTGGGTACAACTTTTACCCGCGGCTTCGTTTGTGAAATTAAAGCTTGAAAGAACTGTTATTGTTACATTGAAACGTGACAAAGACAAGAATAATGTTAGCTAATACTTCTATTAACACAACACAAGTAGAACATCGTACCGTCTCAAAAGAGATGACTTTGTAGGTAAGATTTACCTACAGAGTACACGTCAACACTTTTGAAACAGAACCTAATACTTGAACTAACGACTTGCACGATTATAGCTTCATGTTTCTGACTGACCGCATAGCATAAACGTAATCAGCATATAACGTTCCCACGGCTGGGACACAGGACCCCCGCGTGGTGGATTACAGCCCACTCTTTAGTGCGGGTTGGTAGATGTCACATGTCTTCGAATTTTTGGTTCTAGGACATGCCGGTTTCGTCACGATGTTTTCCTTCACCGTATTTTGACTCCTCGACAATTCAGAAGTTCCTACAATTTTTTGTTGTTGTAAGTTTGTCTGAAGTAAATGCTTTGAGTTTAAAATTGACAACAGCGGGGTGATTGCGTAACAAACTATCAGTAGGAATGGCTTTCATTTTGACAGTTCAACAACATTCATTGCGTTATTTACGTTGTTGAGCAAACAAATTTTTAGAACATATGAAGCAATGGATTAGCAATATCTTTCAAAATGATACAGATTGTTATTGATAGTGTGTTACGGTACGGCACCCTAATTGCGTAACACACAATCAATCGGAATCTGAATCATTTTGAAGCAAATTGCTAATCCATTGCTTCATAAGTTCGAAAAATTTGTCCGCTCAACACGTAAATAATGCAATAAATTTTGTTGAACTGTCACAATGAAACCGATTCTGATTGATTGTGTGTTACGCAATTAGGGTGCAAGACACTTCCGAAAGTTTACTTGTTTTAGCTTTAAACGTCCCCACATTCCGGTTAACTAAGTTTTCTCAAATCATTACAAAAAGGCAAGCATCCAATAGGTATTGTAAAATCATCAAGGGGTAAAAACTTGATTCTCATAACAGGTACGGAAGTACGACACAGATTTCGCATAAAACAAGCTTCTTCCCCGTTTCAAGGAAATAATAAACGCTGAACCAGTTATTTTGACCCTATCTGGACATGACAATAAGCTGAGAAGACAATTTCATGGGAAACTACTTGATTAGGAAAGACAGAATCGACAGTACATCCGAGTAGGTATGTATTTAGTCATTTAGGATCTCCAACAAAAGATGTACACAATACATGACACATTAATAAAGGGCAATATCTGAAGGTCAATTTCCGTAATTAAAAACGTTCAAAATCTAGTCGCAATCTCATCTCAGCGACAATCAATGACAAAAACTTGTCAAAAATGTAAGTAAATTACAGGTATTTTTGACAGATTGAGATCAAACTATGAACGTTCTTAAAATCACGGGAATTGTCTCTAAGGTATTAAGTAGATGTACCTACTCCTTCACATAAATGAGACCAGCTTGCAGCATGTAGTAAAATGTTGATAATGAAAATAAAGAATTTAGATGATGAAGACACATAATATTCGAATCAGCAAGAGTTGATAGAGAGTTACAAACATGTTAGATAATACAAAGGTCTAAGGTCAAAGGTCTAGGGTAATCTTGATGAGAAGAATGCGATGAAAGATGTAAACAACGGGTTAGATTAGGCCAAAAAATTTCATTATAAATGGAGCATAATCAGCCTATAATGTTCCCACTGCTGGGACACGAGCCTCCTCCCTTAGAGGGGGATTGGGTTGTACGATGAGCACCTAGTGCGGGTTGGTAGATTTATTTATTTATTTATTTAGGCAAACCAACTAAATACACACAAAGACATTCCAAGTATATATCATTCACAAATACAATAGCATTGCATGCATCTAAATTAAAGGTAAGTACAGCACTTTAATAAAATCTCGCTATACAATAATAATTAACAATGATGGATTGATGACAATGATGGCAGATGGATAACAATATAATTATAACTAATATCAATAATCTCTTACACATACAATCAATTTAAATTAGATTAGATTAAATAAGATTGAATTAAATTAAATATGATTGAATTAAATAACAAAAAAAAAATATACCTAATAAAAAACACAAAATAAAAGAAAGAGAAAAAAAAATATTGATCTAAGATTTACATATTATTGAGCACAGCTCTTTTAAACTTAATAATGCTGCCTGAAAATACGTCGATGTCACAATCGTGAAAAATGTCGTTACACTTTCTGAGAATATAGGAAAGGGGCATTACTCCCGTACTTGGTTTTGCGGCCACCAGGAGCAAAAGGCTTATAATTATGAAGTCTAGCTGACGACCGGGGCATGTTAATGTTAATTGAAGAAAGAAGCTGAGAGCAATCCACGCCTTGATTCAATAACTTGAATAAGAAAATTAGACCTGCAAAATCTCGACGCCAGTGCAAAGATTTCATTTTAAAGTGCTTCAGTCTATCCTCATAGTTTCTAACTGTATTCCTTATACCTGCTATGTAAGAGAGTCTTTTTATAAATTTTATTTGAACTCTTTCGATGTCACATGTCATTCATGCTTTGTGTCTCATACATAACAGAAGGCCAATTCTCGTAATTTAAAACGTTCAAAATCTAGTCGCAGTGTCATCTCGGCGACAAACAAATGTCAAAAACTTGTCAAAATTTAGGGAAATTAGAGGTATTATTGACGGATTGAGACTGAGATCACACTGTGAACGTTCTTAACATTACGAGAATTGCCCCTTTGATGCTTTTTTAAAAAAGTACGCTTGTCATTACCACTGCAGAAAAAATAAGTGTATAATATACATACTAAAGAGTACCTGGAAGAAGTCTGCAAAAAACAAATAATATAGTTAATTAAAAAACTTGAAAAATATTCCTCGCATCTATCAAAGTTACATCTCTTTGGAACTGCGCCATTTTTGCGCGACACAACTTTCTAATTAACTCAACGTGACAATAGAAAGTGCGACACATACATACAGAAAGACTGAGGGTGACGACTTCTGTATAACCCTTAATATATTTAATTTTCCTTGCAATCTAAAATCAACTCTATATTTCACGTTTCAAAGTTGAAAATTGCAAATAAGATGTATCGTTAGGGTTGTCGTTCAAGAGAATTCGTCAAACAAAATTTAACTCTAAGATATTTAAACAAAGTCAACGTCTGTGTGCTGTTCTGATATCAAAGTTGGCTTCTAGGGTTGCCAACAAGTTCATTATGCACTTAGACAATTAGTGTACGCCGGGGGCCGAGTGTGGCAGCCCTGAGTCTTTCCGGTGTCGCGCCTTGCTTGTGGAAGACTCTTAGTTAATAATACTTACTCATTAGGGATTGAAATAAGGGAGATTTCTTTTGAACTTGGGCTGCAGTGGACAGCGGCGAAATATGAAGACTTAAAACTTGGAGTTTGGACATGAAACTGAATGTGATTTAAATTGGGGCGACGATGTTGCTCACTTTTATGAAGACTTTGGGATAAATGTTAATATGTCGTTACAGATAGCAGAAATGGTAATCTCTAAGACCAACATGGCGCAGAAAGGCTAAGCTGAAATGCAAACATTGAAATTGTTTAAAGAAATAATTAATACAGGTAAATAAATATTTACAATATTAGGGACCTAAACTTCAGGTATAATTATTGGATTCTACCTGAACTAGGAATATGTTTCTCAGGTATCTCACTCAAGGTATACATAAAAAATATTTAAAATTCGTAAAACAAATACGTAAATAACTTATGATTTTATTTAAATTAAAATACACAGTTTGCTTAGTTAACCACTTTGCTGATGCTGATTTTCTAAAACATATCATATCTAATAATATATTCATAATTAAAGTATGAAGATCGACGATTTTTCAAAACATTGTAGGAAAGATGTATCGAAGTGGCAACACGCCACAAACTATCAACAAATCATTACTAATACTCGTAGATAACTAAGATTTTCAACCAAAATTGTTCGAAACGTTATTACTTCAAGCGACGATGTACCATTCCATACAAATTCTGGGTCGAGGCATCATAAGCGCACTAAAAAATTATACCCAACCAATACAAACAGACCAATAACATACATATTCCCATACCAACGTAAATACAATTTCAAAATACATCTCGTAACATTAATACAAAATCGGAAATATCATGTTCCAACTTGAAATTTCTAATCCGTATGCAAACAAATTTGAAATTCTAACACGATACGCTTAGAAATGTGGTTAAATACACGCTGGATGGACGTCGGACCACCGCGTCTATCTATCGAGGCGAAATCCGAATGTAACCGGTCTAAAATCCGCCGAAATCCGGTCGGGTCCGGCGGATTCCGGCGGGGCTGAATCCGGCCAGTGGATCAACATCGCGAAGGCATTGTCGTGAACAAGTGGACGGATAAATGTGGTCACCGGTTAGTTTTGGGATATATTGGATTTTACTAAAGTCATGTCACTAACATTTCGCCAGCAACTAATTATCACGGTGATATAGTTTTGCCAATATTAGGTGTGTTTGTGAAAACTAGTTACTAAAACTAGGACAAATTGGTTTAGTCACTGTAAGTGTAGATTCAGTAATTAATGATGATTTTGTGAGCGACGGAATTGGATTTAATCAACTATTAGAATTCGAAATGGGTACTGTTGACAATATGTGTGCTAGTCAACACAATGGATGCCTGACAGAACAATTAATGAAACTTTTGCAAGGAAAGAAGACAATCCAGAAGAAGAAGTAACTTCACATAAGCAGAAAATACAACAAAAGTTTGTTTTGCGACAGCTGATGATAGCATGGGTTTTTTTTTAGGAAAAATTGGCGTTGGAAAATTTGTTCGAAAAAGTTGGGCAAAGCAGTAATTGACCAACTCAATTCAAACACAAACTCATAGCATTTATTTTAAATAAACCAATTACAGGCACTTTTGAATTGTCAAGGGGTCGCTCAGTCAAAAAGATGAAGCTAGTTGCCCATTCCAAAGCGTAGTAAATACCCATGGAGAAGAACGGGCAAGAAACTCCACGGATACTCTTTTAACTCATAAAATTGTTGCAAAATATTGGTTACATCATTCATGTTGAAAATATGTGAGAACAAGTTGCGAGACTGAACAAAACTCTCTTAGGAAATCATAGATAACTAAGCAGCAAAAATCGTCAAAACAGTCGCTAAACTTACATATACTACGACTTATGTACGATGAAAACATAACTCTATACCCAATCACACTAACTAAGTATACAAAGCTACAACGCCAATATGTAATTACGTCGCAGCAATTATTCCGCGAACGTAAGTCAAATGCAAACGTATCGACAAATACAGGCGACGAATCAAACAGCGCGATCGTCACAACAGTCGCGCGACGTCGCGGCACAATAGTCGCGCGACTCTGCGACAAAATTGGCTGTTTTCACACGAATCTGCTAATGATTACATGTTGGTAAACGATGTTTAGAAGTGTGCGGGTGCGTTGTTGTACGGGAATTTTGGTTAATTTATTTAATACTTGAAACATATAAATGTACAAACGCGGATTTAATGTCATACGCATATTCTACCAGTCAATCTTTGGGTGATGCTGCATCACCCAAAGGTTGTTGATTATACCTACCACTGTTTGTCTCAGCATCACTGATGCAGAGACAGTGTAATCATAAAAATTGAGGAGTAAATATTTTAAATATAAAGATACGCATAAACCTATTAAAACTATAAATATAATAATATGCCTAATTAAATGTAAATATAAGCACAAATAAATACGTATACTAAACAGAAATAAGTCAAAATATTTCCGTTGTGATGAATGTAATGTAGCTTCTTGCGAATGTGCTCGCGAACTTTAACTTTAAAGGATAATCGGTTGGTTGCCATCCTCATTTCAATCATTTCAGTGCAAGTTAAGTTAATCTATTATAAAGGGGCTAGAAAGGTGTTGGATAGGATTTGTATAGATACTTCGGTAATTCGATTATCTGTTATTTATCTACTAATCTTTTTGGTAACATTTAAATTTCAAAAAGAGCAGTAAAGACCTGTTAATTATAATTAGATAAAACTTTCTCCTGGATTATCTTTTGCGTACATCGATATTTGATTATTCGTTATTTGATGTTCTATTATACTGCATTATTTCTATTATTTCCAATTTTATTAAAGGAAACCAAATTAATCATTTGTTCAACTGCAGCCCGGCCGACGAGAGAATGCGTTCCTGACTCCTGTCAATGAAACTACAACGGTATTTACAACGCAACATCGGAACAACGCGTCATACTGACGTCACGCAAATCCTGCATTTCGCAAGCAGAGTTTACCGCGCAATTAGCATATATACAAACTTCCCAACATCAATCGTTGGGCAGTTGCCCGCCAGACACAACACCCGTCTGGTCGGAGGATCATCCCTTTTCTATAGAGGATGAGTGTACTTTACACCCTGTTCCTCATACCTCTATAAAACAATTCTAGTAGCTAATCAAGATCAAACTCTCAAAACACATATTCGTTTGTATGAAACTGACAGGTGTCACGAACGCTTTCTCTCGCCAGCCGCGCTGTAGCCTGATGTCATCTACAAACTAGGTTCATATCTTGCCTGTTGTGATACAGGGACTCCCAGTACAAGAACCGGGGCTATACTGATGTTTGTGTCACGAAGTAAAATAAATAAATTATTATTTCCAAACAAATTCACTGCTAAAGCTCTCCTACAAAACACCATCCGAGAAATCTCGTACCGAATTACACGTAACAACGTACCCGCACACAATGTGGGCGTATGCAACAACAAATAGCTACTTGCGGTTCAGACGTGTGATCAGATTCGTCGCCGGTTCAAATTAGCTCGCGCGTTTGTTTCGGCCGCCATTGTCGCGAATGCGCCTTTGTGTCGCGGGTGTGTGGTAAGCCTAATGCCTGGTTTCTTGTTACGTTTTTAAAACGGTTTCATTGTTCGGTTTTAATGTTTATTTATTTTTCTTTTTATTCAGAATAAAGGTCAAGGCACCCTTGTTTGGGCAAATTTATACCTTTTATTGTGTGTAAAATATAATGGACGCTAACTATGGTAGCTAATAACAATTCTATTAATTGCCATTTCTACGAGTATATACGGTCCTGGAACGCATCATTGCTTCTTCTCCACGTTCATTATGCACACAGCCTAAATGTGAAACTCTTTGCCGGCGTCTGTGTCTTCCACATTTAACCCGTCTGCCTTCAAAGCAAGAGTGAACTGGCATCTTCTGGGCACGCTCGTTCCATCATAGACCTCATCCATCGCTTTCCATCAGGCATGATCGAAGACCAAAAGCATCCCATTCGGAAATTCTTATTTTTCAGACATGTTTATCGCATATTTCATTACTTTAGTCAATCAAATCAATCATCCAATCAGCATCACCGTACACAGAATACGTCTAAGAATAAGACAGTGTAGTTGATCTACGAGTACAACCAGCTCTTTCGTAGTTAACTTTAAATAAAACCATGAAATTGTTCCTCGTTCTTGATTTCATTACACGTGCTACGCGCTACGAGCATCGCCTTGAGAAAACCAGACTGCTACGAGCGTAGCCGTCGCTACGAATATTCTGTTGCATTATTGGCGCTGCTACGCCGATTGAGTTTGGTGAAATTCACATAAAATATAATTAGTATTTGTTGATGTTTAGTCCCACTATAAATCAACGATATAATGAAGGACTTCATTTATATAAAGAAAGAAATCAAGAAAATTATTTTATTCTGCAGAAATAAAACGCTCATAAAAAACGACATAAAATACATACTGATAAAGTGGCCCAAAGCCTCGTATTCAACAATTAAAATTTAAAGTTTAACAATGTCTTGATTTGAGAATTACGCAATGTGTATCGTCTGTGGTCTTGGTATGACCTGAAGGCCGATTCTCGTAATTTAAAACGTTCAAAATCTAGTCGCCGTCTCATCTCAGCGACAAACAAAATGTCAAAAACTTATCAACTAGTAGGGAAATTAGGGGTATATTTTGACAGATTGAGACAGATGAGAGGGGCAATTCTCGTAATTTTAAGAACCTTCACAGTCAGTAAGCCAATTGTTTGTCGCTGAGATGAGACTGCGACTAGATTTTGAACGTTTTAAATTACGAGAATTGCCCCTCTCATCTCAGTCTCAATCTGTCAAAATATACCTCTAATTTCCCTACTTTTTGACAAGTTTTTAACATTAGACTGCGACTAGATTTTGAAAGTTTTAAATTATGAGAATCGGCCTTCAGGTCATACCAAGACCACAGACGGTACACATTGCGTAATTGCTCTGTGTTGAGATAGGTATACTGGCAAATATCAACAAACGAACAATCCAAAACAACACAAAATGCGATTGCAGAGTGAAAAATAACTACTTTGTGACAACAACAATTACAAGAAAAATTAAACCATGGGTCACATCGGCGAGAACACCACCCTAATTCCGTAACACACAATCAATTACAATTTGTATTTATTTATTTTACCATTTATGTACACACATATACAATAAACAGACATTAAAAAACAGAACAGAAAAAATAGATACAGAGGTGATGCTAATTTTATAAGAAATCTCTTCCAGTATACCTGAGATAGGACAATAGATACAGAGATGTAGACAGCGTGTGATAGAGCAATGGAGACAAAAAATAATACATAGAATCAAAAAAACAATTCACTTAAAAACTAAACAAAAATTACGGCAATATACTAACATACATACAAATAAACATACATAAATACTTCTAAAATAAATATTACTAGAATGATAATAATTATATCATACTCGAAAAAATAAATACATACACAACTATGATGAAGTGGACAGATAGTGTTCTTTCACTCTTCTTTTGAAAACTGCAATATTTTGGCAGCCCCCAATGAATCCACAATCTGAATCGTTTTGAAGAATATTGCTAATCTATTGCTTTATAAGTTAAGTTGTTGTTGTTGTTGTTGTTAAGTTGTCTGCTTGACAGTGTAAATAACGCAATGAATGTTGTTGAACTGTCAAAATGAAAGCCATTGCTACTGTCAGTATGTTACACAATCACCCCGCCGATGTTTCCCCTTGAGGAAATAAAGTTTCTTATAATATTGTTCTTAAGTAAGTTGTTGCCTAAGGCTTTCCCTTCGCACGCTTCGGCTAAGGAAGGAACACGGGTGGGTTTTAGTCAGTAAAAGTCTGACACGCCCTTTCGCTCAGCCCAGAGCGGGAGAGGTCATTTGATGATTTCCCACCCAAAAAAAAAGGCTTTCCCTTCGAAACAGTAGGTACTAGAATTGTTATTGTTTAAAAATAAAAACCCATTAAATATTTTCCCACTATTTGCAAATAATATTGATATTGCGAACATGCAACTGCAGAAATCAGAAGTACCTACATATTTCAATTAAAGAAAAAACTCACACGAAAAAATAATATTACACACTCGTCCAACAATTGTTGAATTGTTTCTTGAATCGAGTCGATATAATCGTAATATCGATTACATCCAGTTCTCGAGAGCTCTCGACTCGAGTTCACGAGTACGTTGTATTTCACCCCTATACGAGAAATACTTCACCTCATTTTGTTTTCACCCCTTTTGTTTAACTGTAGTGAGATTTTGAAGATAACAGTTATACTAAGGTATGGAAATAAAAATATACATAGGTATTCCAGTTTTACAAAAATCAACCCTTTGCTTCAAAACCCTAAGTTGACTTTTGTCTGAGAGAAATTTCTCAAAAGGTCATAAAACCATTTCAGTTGTAAAGGAAAACTGAACTATAGTCTTCTAAGTTAAGGTGTATTATTCTTTGGCATAAAATTTAAAGTTGAAGTGGCTGATGTAGAGTTAAAATACCTTTGTAAAGTCGGTTTCTTTGGTCATATAATGTTATTGGTTTTGTGAGATCTTGTGATAAGATTTTAAAAAGTTATGTTAAAGTTATACTCCTTTACAAAGAAAATGTATTATGAATGTATACAGTCAAATAAAAGAAACGAGTTTATTGAGTGTTGCCACTTGTTTTTATAATAAATAAATGTTACCTGTTATGAAACTGTTTTGTTGCTGTAATGTTTTGAGTTATAACATTGGGTAATAATTTAGGTGGCGACAAACCCAAGGATTACTTAATTTTTTCTCTTTTTTATTCTTGAATGCTTGCCCTTCAGTTACTTCATCAACTAAATTATGTTTGTTGTTTGTGTTATTGGGCTCCTGTAACACAGGTGTTGTTACCTAGGGCAGGAGTCAGGGCTTCACTTTGTTTGTACACATTTTTTAAATTATTTCTTTTTTTTTATTGTAATGAAAAATGCGGAAAGTAAATTAGAGGTGTACCGGGTACAGAATATAGGTAGTTTATATAATGTCGTCGTTTAAAAGCTGGTTGATGTATAGGTTCATGTTATTTTTTCTTCTATCTGGACACACAGTTGTACTGCTGGGAAGTTTCTTGCACCACTTCTTGTCCCCAGCTAAAGCACTAGAAGTAGTGAAGGCTGGGCGTTTTGGGGGACTGTCATATGTAATTTTGACGTTTAAAAAGTACTGATTCTCATCCTAGCTTTAATTTTTTTTTTTAATTTTCGCTCGTAAAGTTTTTGTCACTGACCAAGTTAAATTCTGTCTTTCTTTGTGCTTCGTCGTACATACGGTATACTTGTTCTATCTTACTCAGAAGTTATATATTTCCCATCTGTATATTTTCAGTAAAATCACTTTTGCAATAAGACCGCCCATTGTGTCAACCTATGGAAAATTTCTAGTTTTAAATCTATATTTCATATGGTATATATACTGTACATGATAAAGAATATTCTATTCTAACATGCCGTCCATTGTATGTTTTGTATTAAAAATTGTATTTTTTGTTATCTATTTTTAACCAACTTCTAAAAAAGGAGGAGGTTCTCAATTCGGATGTTCGTACTTTTTTTATGTTTGTTCGCGCATAACTCCGTCGCTTGCCAACCGATTTGAAAAATTATTTTTTTGTTGGAAAGGGTATATTCCCAAAGGATCCCATAATTTTTTTATCAAAAACGGTTCAGTAGTTTGGTTTTCAAACCAAAATTACTGGTAAAAATTACAACTTAAAAGTGAAAAATAAAAACTTTTTTGAAAAAAAAAAAAAACACCCGACTTCCAAAAACGACACTACAACGTGAAAAATAACTTTAATTTCGGAAGTCGGTGGCAAACAACGAAAATGCGAACCCAACGACACCGACTTCCGAAATTAAAGCTATTTTTCATTTTGTAGTGTCGTTTTTGGAAGTCGGTTGTTTTTTTTTTTCAAAAAAGTTTTTATCTAATGTACAATAAAGTATCGTATATAAATAAATAAACATTTACACGACAAATAAATATACATAACTAGAATAGATTAAATAAATCAAAGGTTTGTAGCTACAACATGTAAAGTATCTCAGGACCTTTCTCTCGCGATAAGTAGTCATATTTCTTCATCAGTGAACATCCTCTCTCTATAATCAGCTCCACATTTGTCTTAATTCCTCACAAAAGTGTCGCCAGAAAGCCTAAATGGCAGTGGTTGCCGGTCAGCTGACTGCCCAGTCGGATGGCAAATCGAATCATGCAGCAAATTGAGCGCTAATTTGAGCACCACACCCGTGGGAGCTGCCGCTGTGAGACGTCTGTACGTATCAGGGGGACCATTGTGTACAAGGAATAGGAGACTGTCCGGGAAATAGGTAACAGAAACTTTGATCGTACTTTTTTTTTAATAATATAGGTTAGCAGTAGGCTAGGTACCGTTTTGAAAAATCATTAAATTAAATAAGAGTAGAAGCAATAATACTGACCTTAAATAGCAATGTCTTAAGTAAATTACGTACGTTGATTTGCCATTTTTGTACTTGCTGTAAATTAGAAAATTTATATAACTTACAAAATTTTCTTCTTGCACCATACAGTTAATGAACCAAAATAATTTTCTTTAAAATAAAACAGAAGCAAAACGAGACAGTACGATGAGCTGTAATTAAACATAACGGCACAAATAAACAGAAATAACAATAATTTATTTTAATCTTTGTTCATTAACACATCATTATTTTAACATGACGCCACGACAGTAAGTAACAGACCATCGCTGCAAGTGCAACAACATTATATTTTATTAAAAATAATCCAACAAACGAGGACCGGGATGTGGAGGCAATTATCTCAAGTCCACGTTCGTTAAAACTGCGTTGTGATAATTGCTTCGACAGAAATCGTTGCATGATTATTTTTATTTCGAACAATTCCACAAATTGGATTTTTAATTATGTCTTTACATAATTTTAACCCATTTGTTTATGATAAATACCAATTATTTAAAGAAATTATTCAAATCAGGCAGTTCTTCTTCTTCGTCGCTGGCACGACTGAATTTCATATTTTAAATCTTGTTTTCCCAAAACTTTGCCACTTCCACGACGTCGACAGTGACAGCGCAGAGGTCACTTCGACTGCATGTTTTGGGACACAGAGGGCAGGGTAGGAGGTGGAGCATGGTTTGCGACATAGCTCCACAATCACACCCTACTGCCGTTCCGTCAAGGTAGCCCCACTTTACCAGGTTGGACTTACATCTTCCCACTTGTGTCCGGAGACGGTTCAGGGACTTCCAAGTGGACTCCATAATAAATGTAGTGCCTTCTCTATTATTTTGACCAAATAACAAACGAATCTGGTGATCATTCTTCTCCCTCTTTGTAGTCGGTTCTCATGTCTGAGGATCGTGGTCAGCTTCGGAGTTGCATCTGGAGCGGATGATCCGCCTTTACCGGCTTCTGTCCAGCGCATCCCTTACTACTGATCATTCTTAAATCACCGTGAAAGAAGCCTTTTTTTTTTGAGGATGGGAACTCATTAAATGACCCCTCCCGCTCTGGGTGGAGCAGAAAGGAGTGTCAGACTCTTACTGACTAAAACCCACCCGTGTTCCTTCCTTAGCCCTTTATGTTCCAGGGCAGCGGTAACCCTTTCGGACGATCCCGCTACCCTGGCAGGTTTCGGCCCTATCAGGCCCCGTCACTTATGCTGACATCTCTTTGAGGCGCGCGTGGAACACATACACGCCGTCCGGCACGGGACCGTGAAAGAAGCCTGAGATAAAGTTCTAAGCTAGCGAAAGCAAAATTTGTAAAAATGGAGACAGTCCTGCCGATCTATGCTGCAAATATCTGACCGTGAAAACTTCGGTCAAGTGAGCTGTCAATAGTGTCAATCCCACAGCTTCAAGTGAAATGACAGCCCACTTCACCTTAGTTTTCACAGTGAGGTATTTACAGAATAAATCGGCAGGACTGTCTCCTAAACCATCGACCACTCAGCCACCCTACACCCAGTGGCTCCCTCTAGCGTCAGTACCAAAACATAGCCCCATGAGAAACACGCATCACCAAACCACTCAAAGATGTAATCGCGCCATTTTTTTGTTCTCCAGCCTCAGTTTACTCATTGTTTTCGGTCACTATGTACTGTGGTGAAAAGGTTCCCTTACAAGTTTCAAGTGCCATTTCAAGTCCCAACGATATTGAGAACCTCTAACGAATTTAATTAGGGGTGACTTAAGATGACTGACTTTGTGTGAATTTTGACTTGGGCCATGGGATTTTGTGAGCTGTTTGCGATATTTCAATGTTATGATTGTTATGAATTTATTTTTGTTATTTGTGCTGTTGATTGACGTGTTTGGAAAAGCGTAGAATTTTGGCAGCGTCAACATTTATGATGATCTGTAATAGTAACTGTAAACATATAGTTGTAGAACGATCAAATGGCACAGCACCATAGGTACTGAAAAGGTTATACCTATTTGGTGCTTATATGCAACATCCGCGAGTCCATTAAAAGTGAATGGCAAAAATACGAGACAAACATTGATTAATACCAGAAAAAAGAGTGGGAGTCAGATTAGCTGACAAGTGAAGTCATATCATAGAAAAATATGACAATGTATTAAAAGTAGAACCGTTCATAGAAATAATTACGGGAGTTTTTCGACAAACCCTCATTTAATTTATTCATCCTGGTACCGCGAGCTCGTAAAGGGCACTACTCTTCAATCCGATACACAACAATTTCTTGGAGGCAGAAATAGCCATGGTGGATATTAGAACTTACCTTACATACTTCCCAGGACTCGCTCTCTCTTTAGAAATAGATACTACTCTCTATTACAAAAATAAATTCAAATCTTTTATAAAGCGAAAATTATGCCAGAAAGCCTATTATACTGTAACCGACTATATTGAGGATAGGACTGAGATTGAACTGCTCCAAAAGGTTTAGAGAGTGAATGTTGTTTTTTTTTTTTGCTATTTTACACTTTAATTTTTTATATTATATAATTTTAATTATTGTGAATGTAAGGACTATGTGGGTCATTGTTTTTGTTTTAATCATGGTCTGGCAGTTTGAATAGTTTATGCGGCCTACCCAAATTTTCTGTATTTGGTATTGTTCGCCGAAACGCTGAGCTCCCAAGTTCTGAGTTGAGCTGCACGATTTTTGACAAATGCATGTACTGACTGGACAGATCCACTCAATCTGTGTGGTTCTTTCCTCAAAAGACCATTTCAGACACCAATCTACATGGTATCCACATGATCTGACCAAGATTTGGAAGATGTCTGGACTTTCAAAGAGACTGTGATCTCTGAGTTTGTTTCGGCCTTTCTTCTCAGAGTAGTCAAATAGGAAACGCCGAACTCATTTGTTTATAAATAATATGATTGACGTGTAAAAGTGTTTGTACAAACCTACTTCCAAAAAATAAGTCATTTATAATTTAATATTAAATTAACTCACTAAATATTTTTGTGAATACCACAAAATACATTATATTCTATTCATTTATTAAAACCCTCCAATAAGTTGTATTTTACTACAAAGCTTGTCCATGGCTCTAGTGTACCGCCATTGACAGAAAACAATTTATTCAAAATAAAATAAAAACAAAATGTCATTCAAAAAGGACGCATCGGAAGCAGAAAGATGTGAACGTTGAAATGAATCCTGATATTAACTGACGTAAAACCGTGACGTCACAGATAAGCCAACTTTTGCGAACGACGTATATTCAAGCCGGTTGAGCGAACAGGAGTAAGTAGCATTGTGTTATATCTGTAGCTCAGTGATGGATAATGAATATGTTTTGATGTTTTTGTTTCCGAGAATCTGCTTGTATTATGGCGAAGTTTAATTTCGTTAAATGAAATCAGAGAACTTCAAGTGCCTACAAGAGGTGTTGCTCCTTCTCAAAAAGTAAGAGCAAAGTTGCTTACTCGTGAAGAATAGAACGTTGCTCACCATTTTATTTTAATTCGTATTCTGTAAAAATCGATGACTGAATTAGATCAAAAACAAATCGAAACGACTTCAACACTATCGTCTTACTCATTTTAACGAACAAATATTATTTTTTACTATCCGAGCCCGCCCTTATCATTTGGCTGAAATCCTTACTTTCTCATACATAGTAACTGGACTAACAACTTCAAAAATGCTGTGCAAATCCAGGACAACCACGTCAGTAAAAAATCGTACTTGTGCGATAATTTCTCTATCCTTCAGAAATTAAGTAAATATCTGCACTCAACACGACCCAACCCCTGCACCCAAGCACTAAATCATCAGAATTATGAAGACGACGATGAAATCATTTCTATCACAATAAATATCACCACAAAGCCATCATTATGACAGACAGACACACCCGCACGCATTTTTAACAGAAAACTTCAAAAAGAAACCTTTGTTAACAATCACCATTCTTATTAAATACCACTACATTACCACTAATCACAGTAAATACAACCTTATGACATTGTAATAACATCTAAGTAAACTGCTTAGAAAAAATTGCAGATTTATTAACCATTTACTGGTGATTAAGGTTAATATGAATCTTATTCACTGGTGTTAAGGAAAAAGAAAGTGTTTGAATAAAGTTGTGGTATCCACAAAGACGGCTTTCATTGGGCGGATGCAGGTTTTTTGACAAATGGCCAACTGGACGATTTGTCTCGTGTAGGGCGGCGATGGCAAAGAGTATGTTGAGAAGTCAAGAACATAGATGAGACTAACATTACGATACCAATGACTGCTGCAGTACATGGGCTACATTAGTGCATTTACTTAAAATATACAACACAACCTTTTGACAATCATGGTTAAAAAGTAGATAGTTATTCTTAACCTAAAATGACACGAGTCTGAACCTAAACCTATAAGCGTCCACTGAACTGAAATCCTTTGCTATTACACTCTTCCAATTTTCTCATTTAAGCGAGTCTCGTTTTACTTAGATTCAATTAAAACTATATTCTAATTTTAAATCACCAAAAAAGATCGAAGAGTGCAAAAGTGATCTTTTGCACTCTTTGTAAAATTTCTACATTTATATCTGTAATATTTATGGTATACATACATAATAGAAAGATGCTTTTCATTTGACAATTGAAGTTAATTATAAACTAACCTCAAAAACTTCTTTATACAACTTAATAATGTTATTCAAACATTAATTGTCGGAAAATGAGGGTGTCCACTTTACATCTCACCAATAACCGCAATGTGTTACCCTTTAGTGAGTGATTGCGTAAGAATTTAATCTGAACGAAGTTTGTTTACATTTTCATCACATACTTTTGGTACACACCATAGCCACAACGTCCTCACAGAAGCTTTCACCAATTAGGCACAAATTGATAATCTTCCACTGTCACATCTGCTCATACCCCATCTGTGTCAGGGCGGGCAAGCCCAGTAATGGTCATAAAAGGATGTTACGATATTATATCATTTTTCCCCGAGCACAATACTGAATGTGTATACCACCATTTCCGCTCCCTAATGCGTTCCCCCACATTAATATTATGTTTAGTATCCAAGAGTTTTTGTTGCTTTATTTCTACGTGAATTTCAGTTTTGTGGACAGCTAATGGAGCAATTTTACAAAACGGAACGCGTGGTAATTACGTAACGCACATAAAATGACAATTGCTCGCAATTACCTTTCATTTTGACAGTTCAACCACGTTCATTGCGACATTCACGTTGTTGAGCAGACGAATTTTTCAAACCTATGAAGCAATGGTTTCGGAATTTCCTTAAAACTCTTGGATTGTAATTGTGATTATGCAATCAGGGTGCTGTTTTTCCTTTTACCAAAACGTTTCGTCACTCTCTCTTACGAGTAACAGTAGTGATCATAATTCTATTAAAAGTTTTCCTGCATGTAACGAAGAAATATTTTTGAAACAAAAGCTAGCACTTAGTCCCAGCCAGTACATGAGACCAATAGTAAAAATTACTCTGAGCATTGAGTTATGCAATCGTCAAGCGTAGTGTGGAACGCCCCCCAGCGAGATAGACCGACGACCATGAAAAGGTAGCTGGGACAGACTGGATGCGGAAGGTGGAGGACAGAATGTTGTGGCGCAGCCTGGGAGAGGCACAATATGTCCAGCAGCAGACTGCAATAGGCGAAATTGATGATTTAGTTATGTGTTTGAATCCCAAACGATGATACCAACTGACACTATCAAAATCCTATGCCAGAATTCACGTGTTGGAAATAAACTCCGCGGACAGGTCCAGAGCACTGTAACAGTGGTCGCCAAGTGGTAAGGGCCGCGACTTACGAGTTGTAGGTCGTAGGTTCGAATCTAGTCAGGCGATTTACTTTGTGTCAGTAAATTATCTCATCACCACTGCTCTTAAAACGGTGAAGGAAAACATCGTTAGAAAACCGGCATTACCTAGAACCAAAAATTCGAAGACATGTGACATCTACCGACCCGCACTGGCTGGCGTGGTGGATTACAGCCCACTCGAAGAGAGGAGGCCTGTGTCCCAGCAGTGGGAACAGGGCATAGGCTGATTATGCTATGCTATGTTATGGACAGGTCACATGTAAAATGAATAACCAAACGATCAACATTTTATTTAAAAAAATCAATTACTCAACTCCATTCAATCTAATATCCACATAACATAGTTAAATGGTTATAAAGTCCCAATAAACTACCAATAACATTTAACTACAGCCACATTGTAGCCTAGCTGTTGGTACTAAACGGGTTTAACCGTTCATCTGACTAAAATGCTGTTTATTACCAATCTCGTAGCAGTGAATGGGTTAAGACAGAGTTGCTTCTTCCAATTCAATCACTTTGTTTGTATGACTCTAGACTGTGCAGTGGCGAGGAGTTGAAATGGCCTGAAATTGTATTTTCAGTGAGATAGTTGAATAAAAAGAAAAGTCCTAGATAAAAAATTACCATAAATTCCGGGTAAGATACACTACCACATAACATTGAACTTTAGAAACTATGAATTCCAGAGATTACGGCATAAAGCCAAACATTTTCTGAAACTGCACATGCCTGTCCTGAAAGAGGACTTAAAGGTCCTTTTCGACAATGAAAATCACTACTGTAATGCAGTGAGATTGTTGATGGAGGTCAGAATTTAACACAAATATTTATAGACAAATGTCCTTCGGACGAAGCACCACCATGAAATGCAAAGGAATTATTGGAAACAAGTCAGATTTAGCTTGTCTATCTTTCCTGATGGTTTTCATGGCTATTTGTCGAATCCATTACCCAAGCTAGCCAAACATTATTTTTAACACAATTTCTGTAAGGAAGACCCTTAATAGCAGTGCCCAAGTTCATCAGTAAAAATCTAAAAGCTGTAATAATGAAATATTAAACCCACGCCATTTTATTCCAACCTTACTATAAGTACTGAATCTTATCCACTTCGTCTAAAATATTCTGAAGGCACTCGGTTGTCCTCCGGCCCTCCCAGAGGGATAATTTGCATTATACATTGAATACTATTGTCTGTGCCACTTAGATAAGTGTTGAGGGACTCTAGGTTTTATTGGACGCTTTAGAGGACTTAGTTGAAACGTTTTTAATCTGTAGTGATGGTGGATGGTTACAATGTAGGCTATTTTTACTTGATAGAGTTTTGTCCCAACTTGAAGCTCTTTTTAGTGTACTAGCTGCGCCCGCGGTTTCACCCGCATAAGTTTCGATCTCGTAGGAATATCGGGATAAAAAGTATCCTATGTGTTAATCCTGGTTATAAAATATCTGTGTGCTAAATTTCATCCAAATCCGTTCAGTAGTTTTGAAAGAGTAACAAACATCCATCCTTCCATCCATACAAACTTTCGCGTTTATAATATTAGTAAGATTTATGTGTGTGTTTTGTGAGCCCTGGAAGGACATAGAGTTACTTTTTTGGTGATGTTCTTCAGAAAGGTTAGATGCGTAGTCATTGCAACCGGCGGCGTGTTTATGACCAGAAAACCGTAATTAAAAACGTTCAAAATTTAGTCACAATCTCATCTCAGTGACAATCAATGTCGGAAACTGGTCAAATTAGAGATAACTGGGTTGTGGAGGTCAGATAGGCAGTCGCTTCATGTAAAATACTATACCCGGCTACACCCGGTTAGACTAGAAGCCGTCCCAACATAGTTGGGAAAAGGCAAGGCTGATGATCACATGCTTCTGCAAATACTAAAGTCTTTACTAAAGCAATTGTAGACCAGTAAGTACTAGGTTAAAAATATCCAGATACAAAAATAGCAAGAAAAAAGCTAAATAGCACAAACTCGAACAACACTTGCAATAACTAACACTAAAAGCGATAACTAAAACGTTTTCGTTTCGAACAAACTTTCCTAAACGATACAAAAACACAATATTTCACAAAAGTACGGCCATTTTGTACGTTTACTATCGTAGTTTACTTAACGATCCATTAACTTATTTACACAAAAATACTTAGTTATTTATTTAACTTTTATTTATTATTATTATAGTGCCCGGCGTCGCCCGGCTGAATTTCATATCTCTCATGTTTAGGCTGTGCGTTGTCTGTTAGTAATTTCCGACGGATTTGGATGAAATTTGGCACACACATATAGCTTATAACCAAAATTAACAGATAGGATACTTTTTATCCTGATATTCCTACGGGATCAAAACTTATACGGGTGAAACCGCGGGGCACTTCTAGTCTTTACATAAAGACTAAAACGTGACTGGCAAAATATGGGTGTTCCTATCTAGGTACACATCTGCCTAACCCTTCGGGTATTATAGTCGTGATAATTATATGTGTTTCTTTCATACAAATCTTTTCTCTGACAATTACGATCATAACAAAAAAAAATCAGCCAAGTCGGTCGAGTCGTTCTCAAGTGATAACCTTTCATACAGGCAGGAATAGATTTTTATTTAAACTAAAAACTCCTTTAGGATATCAATTTTATTCACAAACTTAATCTTCCAATAACTATTAGTATCTGAGACCCAATGAGACGAAAGTTGTAATGATTTGGAAAAAATAATACAATTTTCCAATCGATTGAGTGGTCAAATGGGTTTTCTATCACCCTCGTCCCCTTTGTGAATATTTTGTGTGTCCTGTCGACGGGTAGAGATAATGGCTATTTTGTATCGTAAATAGTATCATTTAGAATTTAAGTGGTATCTTTTTGCAATTTTTTATTTTGGTAAATTAGTTAATACGGTGCTATTTGTTTAAAATAAGTGCAGAATTGCTTATACTTCATTAAACAATGATACTGATTCAATTTTAAAGGCACAATCAATCAATTTTTAAACAATGCTATGTTTTATTCAAAAATAAGATAGATAGATAGAATACTTTTTACTATAAACACCACAAAAATTACAGATATAAAAGTAGAAATATAAATAAGAATTTAACTGTAAAACTATTATGGTGAACGGTGGTTCTTTACGATAGGTAGTATGAACTAACTCTCGTAAATAGTTTTATATTAAACCTAAAATGACTACATGGCATCTTGTTTTTACAGAATTTTCAGGCTTTACGCTCAAAGTTATCATTCAAATAAAGACAAGAAAATGAAAACTACAAACCATTATTTATTACAACACACAAAATCAATGTTCTTATGACTTCCCCCTAAAAATATCCAAAAACAATTACAAATCAAACCGAAAGCTCCGGCAATCGAGTGGTGTGAAATAAATAATGTAAAACGAGCTAATTGAAACCATACGGAACGTAACTCAATAGAATTAGTGTTGATTTTGTCCATGTTTGAACATCTGGCGCACTGGGTACTGTGTTTAAATTGCATTGTCTGTCTGTAATGTTGTTGTGGGGTGTTTTTTGTTTATTGTGATGTAAGTGAAATGGAGTAATGAAATACTTAGTTTTTGGTATAATTGATAAGGTAGAAAGTTGAATATAAATAAGTCGCTGAGGATTTGAGCATTAGGTTTTGAGTTCCAAACCTTGCATCATCACCACCATCATGCTTCTACCCAGGTATAAGACACAAAATGAAAACATGGGTATGAACTGAAAAAAATACTGTTTTTAAATTACCAACACACAGTACATAATCAATTTATGGGTACTTGTTTTCCTATAATGGGCCAGTAAAACATTGAAATAATAAAGATCAATATTATCTCAGGGTCCGATGATTTAGACTGATCGTACACTACAACGCGCCACGCGACGGGGCGCAGATACTGCGCGTGATTTTTACGTACAAATTCAATAAAAACGCGCTTCCTCGCGGGGAATATGGGCTATGTTTCCCGCGCCCCGTCGCCTGGTGCGTTGTAGTGTGTGATCCGCCTCAACCACAACAATTTCAACACATTTAAGTTATATTTTCAGTCCCTCACTCTTCGGCAAGTCACATCACTAAAATACTAAACTAACTCAACTTTTATAACAAATCCACCATCTTTAATACGCGTCACGGGTCATGAACCATATTTATATGAGAAGAAGACACAGCCACCCTTTTAGAGGTCCTATAAATAACAGCATAGTTATCCCCCATGGGATGACACAAACATGTAAACAAAAAATCATGCTCCGAGGTTCCGGGCACTCGACATAAGTTTCTAATAGGGCTGGGATAGAACGGGATTAATGTGCGGGATAGTTGTGGAGATTCCCAGGTTTTATTAACTCTGGGGCTGGAAATATGCTATGTAAGCATACTTACAGGACAGTGAAACATAACACTGACTGAGTAAATAAATTGACGGAAGTCTTAAAGGAGAAAGACCAAAAGTCGTACCAAAAAATCTCATGTATCAAGATCAAAATATTATAGTAATTATTTTCTTACTTTTTAACGGCATAACGTGTCGGGGATTTGCTTTTTGAACAGGGAATTTAATTTAAATTAATATAGTGTTGATATTGTTTTATTCCCTTTACATGACGTTCCGTTTGAAATGATAGGTATGATTAACCTTGATTGACCTTGAATTTTGAAGGGGTCATCAAGATCACGTCTTTCGAAATACATGTAAAAAAATATACTTTGCCGATTCTACGTTAGTTAAAAATAAATAGAATATAATAAATACAATAGAATTTTTAATTAAACTGTAGGTTAATGTCAAATAAAATAAAGTACCTAGTTTTTAGGTTATTTCGATTTTTTTGAAAATCTCAGATACCCGGGTTTTGTTTACAAAAAGAACTATTGTAGGCGTTAATATGAAAAGTGTAGTCTATAAAAAAATAAAATTTGGGATTGATGCAGCATGGTACGGGATTCCATACGTCCATGGGCATTGTCCTTTAACCTATAGAAGAATTTCAAAATATGTGGTATTTATTACTCAATAACTTGACCCTGTTAAAAGCAGAAAAGAGGATTAACTCTCATTATTTTCAATTACATACATATTCAGCCTATAATGTTCCCACTACTAAGACACCGGCCTCCTCTCAGTGGAGGGGGTATTTTCCATTACTAATTCCTAATTCTTAAGTCCACTTGCACGAACGAACGAACGAACGATGCACATCCCTGGTGCGCAGGGTCCGGGCTAGCTCCAGCGGCATCCTGAGGGCATTTGCGCAGAGGTTCGATTGCCAGTACCTGAACCATTGCTGTATGGTTCACATACTAGGTAATCGAGATATGTAATATGTTTTGTCTTTTTAATATTGTATGTGTTTTTATTTTGTGTGTTTTTATTTTGATTTATTTTGAAAGTTTGTATTTTTGTATATGATCCACTGTTGGTTGAAATAAAAGATTATTATTATTATGTCGTTTATTTATTTATTTTTCTTATTTTAATACATTTTTAAATATTAGTATAAAAAAACATTTAAAAATATAAAAAAATAGTGATCCACCGGTGTCGGGAGCAGGGTCCAAGCTCCCGGTGGTTAGGGCTCCAGAGACAGAAACCTCCTTATTATTATTATTACTTGCACCACAAATCATTGAATGAATTTAACGGTAAACCTATTTAAAATATAATTCTGTGTCAACATCCAACGATTCATAGAAATGGAACGATGTTTTTAATTAGCTTAGCGCTAAATGCATTTAGTGATTTGTGATGCAAATGGGCTTTAGTCACCTTGAAAACCACATCCAACATCGGTCAAAGAAGATAAATGTCTTCGGCACCTTAATTGCGTAACAAACTATCAATCTCAATCTGAATCATTTTGAAGGATATTGCTAATCCATTGCTCCGCATGTTCAAAAAATGTGTCTGCTCAACAACGTAAATAACGCAATGAATGTTGTTGAACTGTCAAAATGAAACCTATTTCTAAAGATAGAGCGTGTTACACAATTACTCCGCAGGTCTACGCAAAAATACTGCATTGCTGCGAAAAATACTGTCCCGATTCCCGGCGAACTATCCCAACCCTAGTTCCGAGTCATTTGACACACCGTTAATACGTTTCCGTACACAATTCATTTCGTACACAAGAGCGTCGTTTCTGCGCACTGTGCGGGCATTAGACCGCTCATTATTAGGGGACATAATGCTTAAGAGCGAACTTATTTAAATATCGGGCCCAATGTGCAACTAACTATTAATGGTTTATGTTAATGAGTTGATTTAAGGAAGTTGTGATAGCTTTTATGACAAATAGGCATGGTATAAATATTTATTGTTGTTTTTTGTAAGTGTTTATCTGTCTTAGGAGAAAAATAAAGACGTAAACCAACGGTTTGTGAACCACTTAAGTATTTAATCAAGTATAAATCATCTTATAGATTTGGCTACGAGAAAAATTACTATCCAATTTAATTCTCAGGTCAAAGTAGTTATTATGTACGTAGGTAGATCAGGCGATAAATACGAAGATTGCTACTTCAAGGTTATTAGTCATTTTGAAGGCAAAACAGCTAAACATTTGCAACTCATCAAAAAATCAAATTAATGTTAATCAAGATGCAACAATTAATTTAACCCACTCTAATTGCGTACATACTTCCAATTACAATGTGAATCATTTTAAAAGATATTGCTAATCCATTGCTTCGTATGTTCGAAAAATTGGTCTGCTCAACAACGTAAATAATGTAATGAATTATGTTGAACTGTCAAAATGAAAGCTATTGCGACAGTGTGTTACACAACGTCTGCCAACCAAACCGAAAAGTACAGGAACATTTAGTAAAAGAAACATGTCCAAACAATCATTAGTGCTGAAACCCACACATTTTTCAGGAAAAAAATTTATAAACACACGACGTTTCCACCCACATTCATCCACAAAAAAAACCTCAACTACTTACCTACATAGTATATACAAGCCTTAAAAATATTGTACCATGAAAGCCTTCGCGAATAATATCGTATTCAAGCACATTTCACGCCTTTGCGATATTATATCAGCGTGTAGCGAACTTGTTAAGAATGACAAACGGATAAAAATACGTGTAACTGGCAAAGTTGAATATACTATGAGAATAACTGAATGTCGCGGTAATGGAACAGATAGATGGGAAGTACTGGAAACGGCCAAAAGATTGTTTTTTTTTTTTAAATAAAACTTTGCCCCACACTAGGAATTACTCCTGTATCGTGGGTGCTTTTCCAAACATTTAAACTCACATACACAAACAGCCAGACCCGGAACAACTACCTGTAGGCAATACAAATATCTGTTCCGTGCGGGAATCAAACCGACGACACGCAGCGCAGCAGTCGATCGCTCAGCCACTGCTCCAACCGTGTCGTGCCGTGTCGTGTGTCGTGTCCGTGTCGTGTGTGTGTGTGTGTTTTAGTAGGTACTAGCTGTTGCTCGTTGACTTCGTCTGCGATCCAGGATGAAAAGTAGCCTATGTCCTTCTCCAGGTCATGGTCTACCCATGTCTCAAATTTTATCTAAATCTGTTTAGCCGTTTTAGCGTGAGAGCGTCAAAAACGTACAAAAAATCAAATATTTTTTTCTCTTTAATATCTATATCTATACTTATAATAAATCTGTAGAAGTGAAAATTCTGTACATTGAAAATATCAAAAAAATAAATGGCAGGGGGTGTTACTAGACAAAAATGTGATTACAAAAATTTTTGTCTGTCTGTCTGTCTGTCGGTCTGTCTGTCTGTCTGTCTGTCTGTCTGTTTGTTCAGGCATCACGCAAAAACTACCGGTTAGATTACGATGAAACTTGGTATAATTATTCTTTAATATCCTGGGCACCGCACTGGGTACTTTTTATCCCGGAAAAGTATATACAATAAAAAACAAACTTAATTTTGCGGTTCGATCCCTAGACCGATTACTGTACCAACCGCAAATAATAAGTTTGTCGTAGGTTACGTCACCCGCAGTATTATCTGTGCGACCTTTTTATTCCTTTTAGTTTTTAGAGTTATTTAGGTTTAATTTTATAAGTCGTAGGTATAGATTTTAATTTTATAGTATAGGTAGTATATTTGTTAGTGTACACACGGCTACACATCAAGCTATGCAAAACCAGTATTGGCTGACCGTTTATTGTGAGAAAATATCATACAAAGTGAGGCCAAGACAAACTGGTTTTGTATAGCATGACGTGTAGCCGTATGTACAGACGCCAGCACATCAAGCTACTACAATCTGTCAAATTTCTTTAATAGATTTTCAACTTTATTACCAAAGCATTAAGGTTCAAGGTTGATTGGGAAAATTTGACAGTTTCGGGTAGCTTGACCTGCTGGCGTCTGTATGTAGTGACCGTAGGTTATTTTATAATACTGTTAGGTAGGATTAGTCATCCGTATAGATATTAGTTTTTAGGGAGATTGCTTATTTATTGAGTTTAGATTAGTTCTCATCAGAAATAGGTTTATTTAGGTAGGTTATTTTTTTTAATTAGGTAGGTACTTAGGTAAAGATATCATATAGGTACCCTCTTAATCACCACTAATGAGACACAATTGGTTTTCTATTGTAATTAGCCACAAAGGGCCCGCGAGATGGATGGCATCCTGGGGAAGCACATACATTTTAGCCTGTTAGCACGTTCCCGTGGGATAATTTCCGACATCCACGCGGGCGAAGCCGCGGGCAGAAGCTAGTATGTAATATAATTAGTATTTAGACTATGGAAGTGCGGAGTCTTCTAACACAGGCATTGTTTAGTTAAAAGCCTAAACCCTTTTTGTGAACTTTACTTATCTACTATTCATCAAGTCTGAGAAAATCAGAAAAGCGGGAATTTGTATGTGAAGTCAGAGAAATTAATTGCTTATTAAATTGACGCACAACGTCAATTTGCCGTGTTTTGCCTGTCAAAGAATGACAGCTGTGATGTGAATATGCGGACAATTTGAGTTGGTAATAAATTTAATAAACAATTCATTTTCCAGATTTTACTATAGGTTTGAAATTCGTTTAAATTCGGAGCTAGGAATTTACTTGAATTTCTGGCCACCCGATACGACCCAGGTTTAATTATAAAGTTTTATTTTCAGCGCACACTAAAAATAAATAAGTGTCTAGTCCTAAATAAAACAAAACCCACGTTGGTATAAAATTTCTGAGTATTGACTGACTGATTCCTTTTTGGAAAATGACGTCATTTTCATATTGAAATTCTAAATATCATGTCGATGTCGTACATAACTTTAATAACCTAATCACTCGTGGTTAGGAAGTTAAAGTTATCGAAGTTAAAGAAATCATCGTAGTTATAGTCGATGGATACATTTGGTCCAAAGAATGTGACACTGGTTCTGTTCGAGAGTGGCCTCTTGTAAGCCAGTGAATATCAAAAGGCCAAACAATAATCCTTCCCAAACATTTCTAGACTCCGTCAAATCATTTCTTGCTATCTTCTTTACATCGGAGGCCGTCCCACATTCAGCATACAACTTTTGGCCCATTTGTGACTCGTTTGAGTATACACAGATATCTGCCTGACCAACTTACTTTGCAACCCTCAAACAATACAGCATCCCTTGGTGCTGTAGTAATAAGGTTTAAACTTGCATGGAGAACGGCTCCTTGGCCGGAAAACGACAATTTGTATCCACCATACATGGAAAAAGCTGGATTCTCATGCTGCGATTCATCCATCATTCATTCTTCATGTGCGGTGTGAAAGACGTCTGTGACGATTATGACGTGCGCTTCTGTGTGACAACGGCAAATGCTGGCGACGACGCCTTTAACACCATTGTTTTAAATGCGTTTTTTGATTGTCAATGCAACATTCTAAATTTGTTGTGCTTTGAACAGTTTTGTGTTGCGTTTCCATTTTGGAACGTCATTTCTTACCCATCTCCACAAGCAAGTTTCAACTTTATTTTTAAAAGAATAGATTCAAATTTTGATTACGCAAAAAGTTTACGGAAAACCTTTTCAGTAAAACACTTAAGTGTAACGAAGCTTTCATAATACGTAGCAGTTATTCGTCAGAATTGCATCTCGTAATCTTTACCAGCCAAACCAAACCCTTCATCTTCTGCACAAAGTCTAAATTCCCTTGCCAACACACGGATAGTGCTTAAGCCCAGTGAGCTAGGCGTTAGACAGTTGTCTAGCATTGTTCTTGGCTCTTGCAGAGATGTTTTGGATGAATGCGTCGCATGTTATTGAATGACGCGAGACGTGAATGTTTGTGAACAAGAGAAACGTATCAAAAGGATACGTACTGTTTTTGCATCAAAAGCTGATACGGTTCCCTCAAGTGCTCAACAAAGTAATGATGTTGTGACGTAACTGTTGCCTCATTGTAGCTCAAAGGTAAAGTAAGTCGAAGTTTTTAAGTATTGCGCAACAAAAGGGTTGTTTGTTCAACTATTAAGTCATCGAGGTAAATTAAACAAAACAAAACGGAAAAAAAGGTTTAAGAGGCCATATTTTTCCTGTAACCAAGGATTTTTTGTACTCTTGTTGTTAACTAAAATGGAGTAATGAATAAATAAATGCTTTTACACCATAACACTACATTATAATACGTGTGACAGTAATCCGCTATTACCAATTTACTTTTTCTCAGATTTGTTAATTAATTATTTTTATACCAGTTTTATTTAAAAATGTAATGCCCCAATTTAATTGAAATGTAAAGTGATGGCCTGAAACACAAGATTGAATTAACCTAGCTCGGGCGGGTCGCTACCTAATACTGTAATTCCGAACCATCATTACTTGCACCTGTAATATTATTTTTATTTTTAGACACTATAATTGTATGGAAAAGTTACTCTTGGCTAAATGTACACCTTTTGTAAAAGTCTCTGCACACAGCGGGCGGGGCGAGGCGGGACGGGACGGCAACGCGGCGCTGGCGCGGCGGCATTGTTCACACTGCGGGCGCGATCACGTCCCGTCCCCCCGCGCCTTTCTTTCATCAAAAAAGATGTTGAGCGATTCAGACATGGAAACGCTATTGCTCATAGTTGCGCTGGCTAAGAAAAAACAACGTAAATGAAAATGGGTGCATGAAATAAATAAAAAACGCGCTCGCGTCCCGCCACGCCCCGCCCCGCCGCTTCTGACTTGTATTCCCGCTCGGCGCGGCGGCGGTGGCGGGGCGCGACGGTTACCGTCACGTCGAGCGGGGCGGCTCTGTGTGGCGTCGTCCGTAATATCTAGTAGGTACTATCGCGGCCTTTTCCGCCTGCTCACTTAAAAATTTTTTCGCCTAAATCCTGCGGCGGCGTCAAACCACGCCCCCTAAAAGTTTTGGCCTATTAGGAAAGCGATAACGCAATTAGTTGCAACCTGCACTGCGCAGCTTAGTGACGTATCACGTGTACTCCTTTTTTTAATTTTACGGACGAACTATTTGACATGGGCGCGCTTACCGGACCTTTTGAATATTGACCATTGAGCTGTTTACTTGAGTAAATTATTTTAATTATTGTCATGGTAAATTGTGTGGTTTTAAAATACCTTAATTTATAAATAAAACTTTATTAACGATGCACAGTGCAAAGTTTATCATGCAAATGTTATCTTGTGTGTAATTGAATATTTTCTAGTTTGTTTTACATCAATAAAAGTATTTGATAAATAAATAATAATATAATATATTTATTCAAAAAATTATAAGGCATAAAAATTAGTACAGTTTTGCTTAAATTTAACAAACAAAAAAAAAAATAAGAAAAAAAAAAAACAAAAAATAATATTTTTTTTTGTTTTGTTTTTAATTTTTGTTTTTTTAATTTTTTTTGCATTTTTTTGTGTTTTAGTATAATAATTAAACGAGAAACAAGCAGAAAAAATATTCAGAGTTTTTAAACTTGAATGAATGACAGATTTATTTGCAAGAATATAGGTAGCTAACATAAGTTCTTAAGATCTATAGGTTTCACTATATTCGGCATTTCTGCCGTGCAAATATTTAGATTTTACATCTTGGTTATACTTATCACTTGGTAAAGCAATTACTTATACCTTTATGAGAGTGGTATGTATTACTGCTTTGTTGTGACGGGCGAACTCGGAATACTTTCTCGCTCACACACGCACTATTTGTTTCAATGTTATTGATTATATTTATTTGCAGTGAAATTTACTATTTGAAATTCATAATTTATATTTTTAGCCGTTATAAATTAATGAATGTGCATAATTATGCAAAAATTAATGAATGTGCGTAGTTTTATAAGTGTTACTAACAACAATATGAATCATTTGTGTTCGAAATAAATAATAATGTAGCGGTATCTACAACGCCACATGCGAACAACGCGTCACACTGACGTCACGCAAATCCTGCATCTCGCAAGCAGAGTTTACCGCGCAGTTAGCATAGATACAATTTCCCAACATCAATCGTTGGGCAATTGCCCGCCAGACACAACACCCGTCTGGTCGGAGGATCCTCCCTTTTCTATGGAGGTTGAGTGAACTTTACACCCTGTTCCTCATGCCTCTAAACTTGAGTCTTGTATCTTGTGATGAGGGATGCTTTGAGCGTGCGGTGCCAGCGTTCTACTATACCGTTGGATTGTGGGTGGTAGGCCGTAGTTCGTACATGCTGGATTCCCATTCGATGCATCAACTTGTTAAATAGTTCTGATTCGAACTGTCTGCCTTGGTCTGTTGTTATGGTCGCGGGGCAACCGAATCTTGCAATCCATGTTTCATACAATGTATTTGCGACTTTTTCTGCCGTTATGTCCTCGATTGGCTGAGCTTCTGGCCACTTCGTTGCTCTGTCGATCATCGTAAGTATATAACGACAGTTGTTGGACGTTGGTAAAGGGCCGACTAAGTCAATGTGTAGGTGGCTTAGGCGGTCGACTGGCATGAAACTGGATACTGGTGCTTTGGTGTGGCGATGAACTTTCACCCGCTGGCATAGGTCGCAAGCTCTTGCCCAGTCTGTGATATCTTTCTTCATAGTCAACCAGAAATAACGTGTAGTAGTTAATCTTCTCGTCGCTCTTACGCCAGGGTGATTAAGGTCGTGTATGGCGTGATATGCTTGCTTCCTGTATTGTGGCGGTAGGAACGGGCGAGGCGATTTTGTAGACATCTCGCATATGACTTGGGTAGTGGTACCGGGCAGGGCTATTCGCTTGAAGATGTAACGGTCGCTTTTCATGAGTTGCTTGAGTTCTTCATCTTGCTTTTGAGACTTTGCTAGCTCGACGTAATTTATTGGTGTTGGACATGATATTGTGTCCACTCGAGACATGGCGTCGGCTACACAGTTATCCCTGCCTGATACGTGCTCAATATCGGTGACGAACTGACTGATATATTCTAAATATCTTGTGCGCCTCGGAGTTTCATCTTTGTAGTTCGCTCGCAGTGCGGTTGTAAGAGGTTTGTGATCCGTCAATATGGTGACGTCACGGCCTTCTATCATCCGGCGAAAGTGACGTACTGCCATGTATATAGCCGTAAGCTCCCTGTCATACGTGCTGTATTTCCTTTGAGCATCGTTGAACTTTTTAGAAAAAAATCCGAGCGGTCTCCAACGGCCTTGAATTTTTTGTTGAAGTACCGCCCCCGCACAAGTGTCGGATGCGTCGGTCATGAGCACGAATGGTAATGTTGACGATGGGTATGACAATAATACGGCGCTGGTAATGTCATCTTTGCATTTTTCAAACGCCTGTATCGCTGTCTCGCTCCACATAATTTTCGTCTTGTCGTTTTTTTTCGAGTCTTTGAGGTAAGCATTTAGCTCTTTTTGATACTCGGCGGCGTGTGGAATATTCTCCCGATAAAAGTTCATCATCCCCAGGAATCGACGTAATTGTTGGACAGTTTCAGGGCGAGGGTATGATTTTATAGCTTCGACCTTCTCGTCAGTTGGCTTGATTCCATCAGTGGTTACAGTGTAGCCCAGAAAGTTGAGGGTTTGTTGACCGAATGTGCACTTTGCTACATTTAGTTGTAACCCATGGTCGTTAAGCCTTCTGAATACTTCTTCCAGTTCTCTTCTGTGCTGTTCTTCTGTTTCAGAAGCCAATAAGATGTCGTCGACAAATGGGAAAACAGGGAGTCCTCGTAGAACGTTGTCGACGTGTCGCTGGAAAGTCTGTCCTGCGTTGCGCAAACCGAAGCACATCCTCGGGAATTCAAATAGCCCGAATGGTGTGATAACGGCAGTTTTCTGTATATCTTCTTCGCGAGTCCTCACTTGATAGTAGGCCTTTTTCATGTCAATAATGGAGAAGTATTTCTTCCCCAGCAAGTTGTAGGTAAAATCATGCAGTCTGGGAATGGGGTACCGGTCGGGCACGGTCACTGCATTCAGACGACGATAATCTCCACAGACTCTGTGTTTGCCGTCCTTCTTGAGGACAAGGTGTATTGGACTGGCCCAGGGACTCTTCGACGGCCGACAAATACCTTGCTCAATCATCGCGTCAAATTCTGCCTTGGCTGCCTTATACTTATGCGGTGGTAGCGGTCGTGATTTTGCATATAATGGCGGGCCGGTAGTCTGTATGTGGTGTTCCACTTCGCTGTGGCAGAGCTTCAAGTTGGGTCGGGTGATGTCGGGGTACTTTGCAAGCAGATCGTGGTATGGCTGCTGGTCATCTACGGTGTTGATGCTGGAGTCTGAAGTGGACGTTACGTGGCCGACAACGGATAGGCCTGTTTTTTTGTCTATTAGCCTTCGTCCGTGTATGTCTACCGTGAGTTGGTGCTTATGTAAGAAATCGGCTCCCAATATAGGTCTGGTAACTTCGGCGACGACAAAATTGCACATGTACGGTCGACGTAGTCCAATATTCAATGTCATAGTGCGTTCTCCATAGGAGGGTATTCGTGAACCGTTAGCGGCGTAGAGATATTCGGTCGGTGTCGTTTTTTTTGTGTTTACCCTCTTGATCGGTAACACTGAGACATTCGCGCCGGTGTCGATTAGGAAATGCAAACCCGTTCCCAACTCTTTTATGAACAGACGGTGTTGGGTTATGTCGTTGACTTCAGCTCCCGTCGTAGCCAAAGTCGGGGCTAGTTTTCCTGGCTCGTATTCGTCTTGCTCGCAAAATTACAGGGTCTTCTACAGCGAAACGCTTCCTTACCGAACTTGCGATGGAAATAGCAAATCGAAGTGTCACGATTCACTGATTTGGAGCGGGATCTCGAACGGTACCTGCCTCGCTGTGGTCCACGGTGGTAGTTACGTGATCTGTCAATTTTTAACGCAGCGACCTCTTTTGTAAGTGCCTCGATCATATTCAAAATTCGATCGTTAGGCGACGATGTCGACGTTTGTGACGCGGTGCTAGCGTGACTGCAGGAACACACAGAGTTTGCCTCTTTCGTCTGCTCACTCATCTTGTCCGCCATTGCCGCGAGTGAGTCCAATTTGGATTCCTCGCTGACCGCCAATACAGCTCTCGTTGAAGAGGGTAGGTGGCTCATCCACAACATTCTGAGGGTTTCATCGGGCATCTTGTCACGGGCCAGATCACGCATACGCCGCAGCAGCTGAGAGGGACGCTGGTCGCCTAATTCGACTTCATTGAGTAATTTTTGCAGTTGCTTGTTCTCTGACTCCTCGTAGACGGATAATAGTCGGGTCTTTAGCGCTTCAAATCTACCCGTCCTGGCCGATGATAATATGATGTCGCTAATTTGTTCAACGTCCACCTTGTCAAGTTGTGCCACAGCAAGACCAAACTTCCCTTCCTCGCTGAGCTTCTGGTTCGACACCATGGTTTCAAATTGTGCGAACCATAATCTGGGCTTGTCTCGCCAGAATGGAGGTATCCGAGACTTGACGGAGATCATCTCTATATCTTCCTCAGACAGTGTGGCTCGCGGCTCCATACTAGCGTTATCCATGACTTGTTGGGATCACGTCGGGGTCACCAATTTAGAGGTCTCTTGTAAATGAAAGGCGAATAAGTATACGAAACAATTTCGAACGGTGACACGGGGCGTACACGGTCGGAGGGTGATGTAGCGGTATCTACAACGCCACATGCGAACAACGCGTCACACTGACGTCACGCAAATCCTGCATCTCGCAAGCAGAGTTTACCGCGCAGTTAGCATAGATACAATTTCCCAACATCAATCGTTGGGCAATTGCCCGCCAGACACAACACCCGTCTGGTCGGAGGATCCTCCCTTTTCTATGGAGGTTGAGTGAACTTTACACCCTGTTCCTCATGCCTCCAAACTGGTGACCCCGAGTATGAACGTCATCGCAGCCTTCGTGCAAACACTTCAGCGTGACGTCATCATCATCACTCCCGCAAGCTTCAGCAGCGAGTCACCCAGCCAGCCAGCATCCACGGCTTCAACGGGTTTCCTGACCACCAGCATGCAGCGTCCGCGCATACCTGGTCATCACCCTCAGCCTCATCAGCAACCTTGGCACAGCACACTGCACCTTCGGCCGGTCAACAAGCAGAGCACCCTCTCCTGGTCGACGCAGCAGCCAGCCTCAACCCGGCGCTGTACGACATCCGACGCACTGGAGTATAACGCAGCGCCACCCCGACTCACTGGGGACATCTCCGCAGACAGTTCCGACTCACCGTGAACTATGCGGCAACCGGTTCCGACTCACTGGAACCTCAGCTGGCCTGGCAAAGCATCACAAGACTCAGCCCACTATCGACCTCCGGTCTCCGGAGGGGAGTGATGTAGCGGTATCTACAACGCCACATGCGAACAACGCGTCACACTGACGTCACGCAAATCCTGCATCTCGCAAGCAGAGTTTACCGCGCAGTTAGCATAGATACAATTTCCCAACATCAATCGTTGGGCAATTGCCCGCCAGACACAACACCCGTCTGGTCGGAGGATCCTCCCTTTTCTATGGAGGTTGAGTGAACTTTACACCCTGTTCCTCATGCCTCTAAAATAATAATAATAATAATTCAAACACAATGCGAATTTTTATATGAATAAATAAATAAAAATAGTTGGTTTTAAGTAAAAAAATGCTTGCCATTGTTGTTGTTGGTTAATAATAACCTACTTTAAATTCCGTGCAAATAAGTAGGTAGTGACTAATTATTAAATAATTCATTTCTAGAAATTTTACAATAAGCCTAAGCCGAACAAAAGAGTCATAAAATTCAATAACCGCAGTGGGCAAAAGTCGGTGGCATCCTTTGATACTTTTGATATACCTAGCGGGTTTCGGTAATTACATAGAGGTCTTTCTCTCATCATTTATAAGATAAGAAGCGAGATAAGATAAGAAGCATCTCTTTGTTTGATATTACAATTATGCCCTAGTGCAACTGATAACAAGTCATTTTATGTATCAGTAACATGTGTGTCAGCAACATGTCAGACGAGAGTTTAAATTAATTTATATACAGACTGTGATTTGTGATATAATAATAATAATAACGTTTATTTATAAAAATGGTGCAGATTTACAACTGAATGATGAATTGATGACTGAATAAAAATAAATACAAACCATACAAGCACTTTTCTTACCATCAGTACTTTTACGCCTTCTAGCTATACATGGAGGTAGATATATACGGACCGAGAAAGTTGGGACTAGGGTTCAGTATGGATGAAACCTGAAAACTGATTTGTTTAGAACTATTTCGTCGTTTGTTGCGGTCGGGTTTTTTGAAACAAGTCAGTTTTTTTTTTTAATGGAGCCACTTGTTATTAGGCTATTCCTTATAGAGAAACACTGTCCGGCTGTGGATCAGACGCCATGAAGAAGACGGTGTCTTAGAGGATAGGCCGCGGGCACCACGTCCATATCTGATAACCTCCAACGTATGGTAGACACTATTTCTACTACTACATACTAGACACTTATTCTCAGATGAGAAATGTTTTACGTCGAGCCAACATGGTCGTCGACACTTGTGGCGCGTGATGAATACACGCTACGAACCTAGAAATAGACATGTGGAAAACAGTGAACCACGAAGTGATGTGATATGTCATTATTACATTTCGTAATATTACATTACACCATCACTTCAAACATCACGCGTGATGATAGGATGTTGCGCCATGCGATAGCACACCATCGCACGTTCTAATGTAAAATGCCATGTTCTAGTGTAATAGGACATGGTGTCAAGGAAATATAAACCCTTTTTAACCGACTTCTAAAAAAGGAGGAGGTTCTCAATTCGGATGTTTGTTTTTTTTTTTTTTTATGTTTGTTCGCGCATAACTTCGTCGCTTGCCAACCGATTTCAAAAATTCTTTTTTTGTTGGAAAGGGCATACTTCCCAAATGGTCTCATAGAAATTTCATCAAAAACGGTTCAGCAGTTTGGTTTTTAAACCAAAATTACTGGTAAAAATTACAACTAAAAAGTGAAAAATAAAAACTGTTTTTGTAAAAAAATACAACCGACTTCCAAAAACGACACTAGAAAGTGAAAAATAACTTTAATTTCGGAAGTCGGTGGCAAACAATGAAAATGCGAACCCAACGACACCGACTTCCGAAATTAAAGTTATTTTTCACTTTCTAGTGTCGTTTTTGGAAGTCGGTTGTATTTTTTTACAAAAAAGTTTTTATAATAAAAATAGAGTTTAAAATAACATAATAAGTCACCTGACCGGGCGAAATACGAAATCGCACGCGCCTAGTTCCGGACTTCCGATATAAACCGAACATTGCCGATGCGATGCGTTCGGGAGGGCTCGGTTCGAGCGAGTCTGCGAGTCATGTCGCGAGCCACTGCGCTGCTACCGCGCGCGTAATGTTTAGTGTGATGGTGTGATGCTTATTTTTGTCGAGTAATGTGTGATGTGATGTTACAGTACGCGCTCGGGTGATATTACGCGTGATGCATCACTCGCATTACTTACACATGTCTACCTAGAAACGTGATTCCTAATCATGATTCTAGAAGGATATGCGCTAATATGTGGGGCTGGATGAGTGCTGATGGTCCCGGAGAGCTTGTCCATTTCCCAGGGCGAGTAAATGGCGAAAGTTACCGCGAACTATTACAAAACGTAATGGTGCCTACTGTGCTCACAGTTTATCCGAGAGCAGAGCTCCCGGAATTTATTTTTACATAGGACATTGTTTTTCTCGTTAAGTTTTTGGCGACTTAATCGCCAACGGCTTATGAAATGAAGGCTAGGCCACACCAACTTCCTAGTTCTAAATTTAAAAAACCCGCGTTCTAACGCGTTCAATGATATGTTCTGAAGGGCATGTCTTGAATTTTTTTATTACCATACAACCTTATACTGAACTGAAAATTACAAAAAGTCTAAGAAAATTTGAATATTGTTAATTGTGTGTTTTACCTACTTACTATGTCCAATATTTTATGAATATCTTTGTTCAGTTCAGTTAATAAATAAATAAAACTGATAAAACTTCAAAATTTTATTTTACTTTTTAATTAATGCCTAACCGACAATAGGATTTATCAAATCAAATTTCTAATTAGAAAAATAAAGATAAAATGTATTATTAATAACTCAACGAATTTTCCCAGATCTATCTATACTAATATTATCTATACTAATATTATAAAGAGGAAAACTTTGTTTGTTTGTTTGTAATGAATAGGCTCAAAAGCTACTAAACCGATTTAAAAAATTCTTTCACCATTCGAAAGCTACATTATCCACGAGTAACATAGGCTAAATTTTATTTTGGAAAAAAAATAGGGTTCCGTAAGATATTTGGGTTTTTCGGACACAAGGTGTAAAAAATCAACCAGAAAAGTTACTTATTTTGCGTACGCTGCCTAAACTATAAAAGATAGAACCATAAAATGTTCAAATTAATTGTAGATCTTATAAATATCTACAAAAAAGTCCGCGACAAACTATACCTATCTATGTCGAGTGAGGCACAACAACCATTTTTTAATTTAAAAATCTTGAATTTTTTTTGGACTACATTTAAACGCATTTATTTTACTCATGCTATTAATCCTTATCAAAATAAATTATTTCATCACTAAGTACCGTTTATGTAGATAATATTTGGTCGTTGAATGATTAAAATTGGACGTTTGGTTTTGAAGTTATGGCGAAATTAAAATATTACGATTTCTGCTGCACGGCCCGTTGCGAAGTGGGCGTCACCAAGGCCGTGCACGTGCAGGAATAAGTTTACAAAATCAAAAATCAAGTCATAATATAACTATTTACATCACATCCATGATCTGTAGTGTTATAAAGTTTTCATAATTTTCGCAAAGTTTAAAAAAATCAGCTTCTTACTTCTATTTATTAAAAAAAAAAAAAATATTATGTATCTTTAAGGGTTATTTTGATTTCCTTTTTCGCAAAGTTTAAAAAATTCATCTTCTTACTTCAATTTATTTAAAAAAAAAATATTTTGTATCTTTATCGGTTATTTTGATTTCCTTTTGAGATACGCAATCCTGTCACAAATCCGAAATCTACGCGGACGAATTCGCGGGCAGAAGTTAGTCCATAATATAATAAATGGGTAATAGCAGTAGTTTGAAAATAAAAATAAATCTCGAACGGCGCGTGCGTCACCGCGTCGAGCGACAGTGCAGTCGGCCCGTCTATCTTTCATTCGTCTATTCAAGGTCAACGGGGCGGGGCTAGAGAGCTCTTCTATTTTTTGAGTGCAAGGAAAAATGAACTTAGTGGTGATCAGGCGGAAGTGTCCACGATAGTACATTATAACTGCTCAGCGCCGCGTCGCCGTCCCGTCCCGCCCCGCCCCGCCTGCTGTGTGCAGAGACCTTAAACGTTTTTATGAAATAAATTATTATGAGATTATAAAAATAATTAAATGGCGTGAAATTATCGCCTGAACGCAGCGAGGGTGCCAAGCGCCGTGCAATAATAGACTGCTTCACACGTATCGAATACTTTTTTATAGCTCGTGTGTGTAAAAATGGACTACTTAAGTCACAGAAAAGCGTGACTTTAGTGTGAGTTTAGCCATTCAATGCTATAAATTAGATTTTCACACTGGCAGCTGATAATATTCTGATAATAAAACTAATCCCCCAATTACCTGTTTCGTATTGAAAACCGTCAAATAACATAGTTTATTACACAATTTTTCACTTTACAAACAACATTAGGTACGACACAGATGTAGACATAACTGACCAGTACAATTAAAACAGGATGTTTTCCACTGAAAATTTACCTACCCCCATATTACGACATTAAAAACCCCTTCTCCTAAAACTGTTCACAAACTTCTTGAACTTTCAGTTCAAACCGGAGCTTAACACGTTTTTCCCCAAAAACGTGTTTCGGCATCACGCGTACCGGGGTGTTACATCACAATATGCGTTATAATATTTGTAATACGCCTAACGTAACGTATTACGGTAACGTTATTGTTTTGGAATGTTTTTACACTTTCTGTATAGTTTTCAGTTTTTTCAGGAGACGCGATGCTGCTTAGGGTGCAGTAGTGCTCGTAATTACTTACATAACATAATCAGCCTTTATTGTTCCCACTGCTGGGACACAGGCCTCCTCGATTCGAGAGGGGGTGGACTATAATCCACCACGCGGGCCCAGTGCGTGTTGGTAGATGTCACATGTCTTCAAATTTTTGGTTCTAGAACATGCCGTTTCCTCACGATGTTTTCCTTCATCGTTTTGAGGGTAGATTATGTAAATTGAAAATTCTGTTCCGGGAAGATACTAACGCCACAACCTTTCAATGGAGGGGGTTGTAGCTAAGTAATAACAGCCGCACGGGTCGATCGATCAGGTTAAGCTACGCTTGCCGCGGTTAGTCTGTGGATGGGTGACCATCTTCACATACCAAGACCCCTCCGTGCCGTACCTCGGAAAGCACGCTAAACCGTTGGTCCCAGCTGTCATTCGTGGATCTTTGACAGTCGTTATGGGTAGTCAGAAGCTCAAAAGTCTGACAACCAATCTTAGCAAAGGGTACTGGATTACCCAGTAACTGGGTTGTGGAGGTCACATAGGCAGTTGCTCCATGTAAAATACTGGTATCCAGCTGCATCCGGGTACACTGGAAGCCGACCCCAAAGGCTAGGCAGATTGATGCAAACCTTATCAGATCAGATCGTCACATCACCAACGCCGTAGTCTACTTCGACGGCAATGTCCTCCCTCAGGCGTCCAGTGAGTGACGATCTTTACCCATCTCTCCGTGTTTATCAAGAATCATCAACGTTTATATAAAAAAACACGCAACGAGCCAAACAAGAACCAGGAAAATAACAAGGATAAGATTTTACATAAAGAAAATATGTACCCTTACATTAAAACTAGAAAGCTCTACAAAAACAGTGAAAGACTTTGTTTGTAAAATACATAGGAATATTCCAAGGTGGTTTAATGTCGGGTTGTTTATTGAAATAGGGGTTAAATTGTAGAAACAAAGACATTTGTACCAACAATTTAAAAATTCTTCAGTTATAACTAAAATAGTAATTAACGAAACCTCACCGGTGCATTGGTAAATTTGTCAATTTACCAATGCACCGGCGAGGCTTCCTTAATTACTATTTTAGTTATAACTGAGGACTTTTCAAAGGTTGGGGGTGATATAGAGTTGATGTTACCAGTTGAAGCTTGGTATAAGTGGTTTTGCTCGATTTTTTGACTTGGTAATGCTTTTTTTTTTTTTTTTTGAGGATGGGAAATCATCAAATGACTCCTCCCGCCCTGGGTGGAGCAGGAGGGAGTGTCAGACTCTTACTGACTAAAACCCACCCGTGTTCCTTCCTTAGCCCTTTATGTTCCAGGGCAGCGGTAACCCTTTCGGACGATCCCGCTACCCTGGCAGGCTACGGCCCTATGGGGCCCCGTCACTCAAGCTGACACCTCTTTGAGGCGCGTGCGAAACACATACACGCCGTCCGGCACGGGCCTGGTCCTGATCGGACGGTCAGTTACCCATTACTCACTGCCCGCAGGCCCGCGCCTGCGGTGGCCGGGAGTCGTCGGGAATGCTTAGGTTACAAATATTAGTTTTTGGAAAGTGAAGTCTTTTTGATACCTTGTTGCAATAAACAAAAAAAATATTTTGCATGTTTATACAAGTTAATGTATAAACATGCAAAAACATGTGCTTTCCTCCGTGCCTCGGAAATCACGTTAAGCCGTTGGTCCCGGCTGTCATTCGTGGATCTTTGACAGTCGTTACGGGTAGTCAGAAGCCCGAAAGTCTGACAACCAGTCTTACCAAGGAGTATCGTATTGCCCAGTAACTGGGTTGTGGAGGTCAGATAGGCAGTCGCTCCATGTAAAATACTGGTATTCAGCTGCATCCGGTTAGACTGGAAGCCGACCCCAACATACTTGGGAAAAGGCTAGGCAGGTGATGATACAAGTTAATGTGAGGTATTCCACTCAAGAGCACTGATTTCAACAGCACTTGCCCGAACCGCACCTGAGCACTTCCACTAACCGCACTGGAACAAAATTTTGGGAGGAGCGCTATTTTAATTTTAAATTTTATACACATACCTAAAATGTATGAAAATGTGTGCACGTTACAACGTTATCGTTAAAAGCGTCTTCATACATTTCCCCCCAACATTTTACTTTATCGTCATGACTTCCCTATCTTATCGTCATGACTTGGACGTGAACGTCCACGATAATATCGTCACGTTACAAATTATAAAAGCGTACATTGATGGAGATAAGATACATTTGTTCACCTGTGTTTTTTTTTAAGTGAAAACTTCTTTAGCAGCGTTGTGCACTTTTTTTGTGATGGGTAAAAAATGTTAAACTCGCGTCAGGACACGTGACCTGATCGAAAATTCGTAAGACGGAGGGAGCTTTTTGTGATAGGTAAAAAATGTTAAACTTGCGTCAGGACGCGTGACCTGATCGAAAATTCGTAAGACAGAGCTCGCGTCAGGACACGTGACCTAATCGAAAATTCGTAAGACGGAGGGAGAGTAGACTGCATTCCAAAATATCAAAAATGCACAACATTAATATTCAAGTTTTCACTTCTGCCGGCACTCCGTAGTGCAACCCGTTTTTTTTTAGAAATCCTGGCAAACGAAGGCTCGGAAGTTTTTCTATAAGTCCAGTCTCTTATCCGTCTCGCAGAATTGTACGAAGCGCTGATACCCCAACTATGAGAGATTAACTACATATGTATATGAGTAATGATAATAACTTTAGTAATACGAGTATAATTTGCATACAGTTATTGACAGAATTTTGATATTCCGGTTATGATGGCTCAGAATAGTGCCTTTGGTGATAACCCTGGCGGGGGCCGAGGTGAATTTTGCCTTCTGAACGAATTAAGGAATGAAATGCACTGACCCCAGCGTGGTTAAACCAGAGTCCATTAATCGGATGAACCCCAAGTTTGCCAGGGTAGCGGGATCGTCCGAAAGAGTTACCGCTGCCCTGCAACATAAAGGGCTAAGGAAGGAACACGGGTGGGTTTTAGTCAGTAAGAGTCTGACACTCCCTTCTGCTCCACCCAGAGCGGGGTCATTTGATGATTTGCCATCCTGAAAAAAAAAAAAACCCCTAGTTTTTTGCCCGTTCTTCTCCACAGGTACCTACTACGCTTTGGAATGGGCAACTAGCTTCATCTTTTTGACTGACCGACCTTGACAATTCAAAAGTGCCTGTAATTGGTTTAGTTGAAATAAATAGTTTGAGTTTGATTCGCACTAGCCCCTGTAGCCTCATGTTCATGGTGCTACAGCTATCATTGCATATCAAGGAGTTGACCGGGGGGCGCGGTAATAGTAGGGAAGACGTGCCCGTAGGATGAGGAAGGATTAAAAGCCGTACTGGATATGCGTCCTAGAGTAAATTGTGTGGGAATATTGCCTTCTGTGCATAACACCTGGGACCCAAGTCTGCTATTTTTATAAATTCGTTATTCCAACAAGATCCCATTCCCATCCCATTGTCATTTTGCTTAAAGTTCGTAATCTGCTAAAATCTTAATGGCGATCATTGGTCGGTCAATGGTCTCGTAATAGAATTGTGTCATATTGACATTGTCGTATTGCCATTATTATAAAACCTGTTAGTAGAAATGATTTTCGAAAAACTACCACTACTTTATTTATGCCAGATTTCATTTATATATATTTTTACATATTATTTATTAGTGTTTTATACAAGTCAAGTGTTTTATGTAAGTCAGTCATTCATTTATCATTATGTACGAGATTACCATTCTATGCCATTTCTTTCAATGGAGTGTCAGTGGTTGACCAATGGAAAGTCATAATGACGCCATTACGTTAGTAGATTACCAAACTTGTCAAAATCAACAATTATGAAATCAATGATCGACCATTCTGACACTATTGTAATAGCAGACTTGAGGCCCTGCAGTGTGGAAGACCTTTGCGAGGCCAACTCTAACGCTGTCGAAGTGGCCGGATTCTGGTAAAGGGAATAATCGATACGGCGAAGAAGAATGGAATTATACACATCAAATGCGATCCAAAATCCTTGCAGATCATCAGCTCCATATAACTCTGCAACAATCAAGTTTCCAATTAATGGAAAGCTCATTATAGAAAAATCGTTTCGCCCCCCAACACAGGGGGTGAAGGGTGCGCAATAATAATTAAACACCCCTTTATGTAACCCTGTGATCTTTCTTCGGTTAAATTGCTAATAATGATTCAAAACGTACGATATCGAATAAATCGAAATTCCATAATTTGTGATTGGTTGTTATTGTTTGTTTTGGGTAATTTATTTTTCTATAGGACTTAGGTATACATAGCAGTTCTGATAATTACTCCCAATCTTGGGTTTCCTTAAGATGCTGTAACGAATTGGCAATGTGAATGGAAAATCTTTGAGGTAAAATTCTATTATAGTATACTAGCGGCCTGCCTCTGCTTCGCACGGTTTTTAAGAGTTGATAAAACATTGAGATTGCTCACTTATTTATATTAGTTAATTCATGTATTTTAAACATAAACATTGCAGAATAAATTCTCTAAATGATGGTGAAAACCGCATCAAAATACGTTGCGCAGTTTAGCAGAACAACGCGGTCACACTGACAGACACGAAAAGCGACTAATATTATAAACGCGAAAGTTTATGAGGATTGATGGATGAATGGATGTTTGTTACTCTTTCACGAAAAAACTACTAAACAGATTTGGATGAAATTTGGACACAGATAGTTAAAAACTAGGATTAGCATGTAGGATACTTTTAATCCCGATATTCTCACAGGATCGTAACTTATGCGGGTAAAACCGCGAGGAGCTGCTAGTTTATAATAATTATGTATAGATTTACTCGTACAATCTCTCTCTCAACTCTCAATATATTTATGAAAATATTTTATATACCCATAAAAATATAAAATTGTACAAAAAATACATCCATGATATAAATACTAGGAACAAACACGGTGTACCTACCTACAACAAGGCTCAAGAAAATAGGTGGCTCGTTCAGATGCCAATGTATACGCTTTTATAATAAAGTTCCAAGGCCCGTTCAAGATCTAAGCCTTAATAAATTCAAATCATTCATTAAACATAAGTTGTGCCAGAAAGCCTTTTATACCGTTAAGGCTTATATCGAGGACAAAAAGGCGGGATTGAGTTGCTTCCAATTTTTTTACATATTGAATGTTTTTTGTTTTGTTGTTGTTTTTTTTATATACACTTTGACATTAATGAATTTTATATATGCTATGACATTTGCTTACCTTGTAAAGTATTCTATTATTTTAATTATTGTGAATGTAAAGACTATGTGGTTCATTTTATTTATATTATTTTTTTATTTCTTCTCTCTGTTCTCTTAGTTTTTGTCATGGGCTGGCAGTTTGAGTAATTAATGTAGCCTACCCAAATGTCCTTTCTTTGGTAATGTTCGTCGAATCGGTGAGCTCCCTAAGTTTTTGAGTTGAGCTGCACGATTTCTGACAAATGCATGCACTGACTGGACAGGTCCTCTCAATCTGTGTGGTTCTTTCCTCAAAAGACTTTAGAGGTATGAGGAACAGGGTGTAAAGTTCACTCAACCTCCATAGAAAAGGGAGGATCCTCCGACCAGACGGGTGTTGTGTCTGGCGGGCAATTGCCCAACGATTGATGTTGGGAAATTGTATCTACGCTAAGTGCGCGGTAAACTCTGCTTGCGAGATGCAGGATTTTGCGTGACGTCAGTATGACGCGTTGTTCGCATGTGGCGTTGTAGATACCGCTACATCACTCCCCTCCGGAGACCGGAGGTCGATAGTGGGCTGAGTCTTGTATGTTGCGATGCTTGCCAGGCCAGCTGAGGTTCCAGTGAGTCGGAACCGGTTGCCGCATAGTTCACGGTGAGTCGGAACTGTCTGCGGAGATATCCCCAGTGAGTCGGGGTGGCGCTGCGTTATACTCCAGTGCGTCGGATGTCGTACAGCGCCGGGTTGAGGCTGGCTGCTGCGTCGACCAGGAGAGGGTGCTCTGCTTGTTGACCGGCCGAAGGTGCAGTGTGCTGTGCCAAGGTTGCTGATGAGACTGAGGGTGATGACCAGGTATGAGCGGGTGCTGCATGCTGGTGGTCAGGATACCCGTTGAAGCCGTGGATGCTGGCTGGCTGGGTGACTCGCTGCTGAAGCTTGCGGGAGTGATGATGATGATGACGTCACGCTGAAGTGTTTGCACGAAGGCTGCGCTGACGTTCATACTCGGGGTCACCAGTTTAGAGGTATGAGGAACAGGGTGTAAAGTTCACTCAACCTCCATAGAAAAGGGAGGATCCTCCGACCAGACGGGTGTTGTGTCTGGCGGGCAATTGCCCAACGATTGATGTTGGGAAATTGTATCTACGCTAAGTGCGCGGTAAACTCTGCTTGCGAGATGCAGGATTTTGCGTGACGTCAGTATGACGCGTTGTTCGCATGTGGCGTTGTAGATACCGCTACAAGACCATCTCAGACATCGGCCTACATGGTCTTCATATGATCTGACCAAGATTATGTCTGGACTTTAAAAGAGACTGTGACCTCTGAGTTTGTTTCGGCCTTTCTTCTCAGACTAGTCAGATAGGAAACGCCGACCTCATCTAGTTTTAAAATATGATTGACGTGTAAAAGTGTTTGTACAAACCTAATTACAAAAATAAAATCATTTATTATTTACATAAACAAGCAACTTTGCGATTGCTATCAAGTATCAAGACATAATAGTGTATGCTATTATTCTTCCATCTGATATATTCCTACCTATAGTTATGAATCATTTCATCTAAGTTAGGAGAGGAAATTGGCCATTTACAGTTCGTCATTCATCCTGCTCGGGACCAATTAATGGCACCTAGGTTCATAAAGAGTGAACAAAAACTCTTCAATTTACATCAAGATTGAACTAAATTGTAAAATAACTTTAAAGATATACCTAACACATTACAAGCAGTAGTTGAGTTACTCAATTTCTGAGCTGAGTAGACTGGTCGACTCAAACCTGTGTGGTACTTTCTTCGAAAGATCATTTTAGACGTCAATCTACATGTTCTTCACATGATCTGACCAAGATGTCTGCAGTTTAAAAGAGCCTGTGACCTCTGAGTTTGTTTCGGCCTTTCTTCACAGAGTAGTCAGATAGTAAACGCCGACCACATCTAACTTATTTTCTTTTTTATAATATTACGTGCAAAACAATTTCATTTTATTTCATTAAGGGCTGATTTTTCCAACGCCAAATAACTTTATCGGAGAAATAATTTTGAATTTTTGACAGTTCTTCCATACAAAAACTGTCAGACGTCCATTTTATTCCAGAAATAAGAATTATCGGTCGTTTGAAAAATCAGCCCTTAATTCAACAAAATATTATCAAACATTAGCGAAAAACAAACCATCACGAGAAAACCTTAAAAACAATTATTCACAAAAACGTCATCGAGAAAAATACGACGTCTTCACCAGAAATGAATCAATTACAATATCATGCCGAGATCATCAATCTATAATATGAAGTGTCGCGTCATTGCTCTCACATTATCTCTGGCACAGCTTCCGACGGCATCTCGCGACGTCTCCGTCTCTAGGAAATGACGGGTGAAGTGGATGGATGTGATTTGAGAAGAAAATATTGTGAAACAGCTGTTAGGGGATCAGGGGGGTCGTGTGTTTCTGAGTGGATAGAGAGGTATATCTGTAGTGTTAAATGTTGATCTACTATTATTGTTTTCAAAGTTTATGAAAAGGTAGAACAGTAGGAATGGCTTTTATTTTGACAGTTCAACAACATTCATTGCTTTATTAACGTTGTTGACCAGACAAATTTTTCGAACGTATGAAGCAATGGGTTAGTAATATCCTTCAAAATGATTCAGATTGCAATTGATAGTGTGTTACGCAATTAGTCTGTGGAACTAGAACGATGTTATACAGGGTCAAATTAAAATAGCTAGCGAAACTCCGCAGACGTGATAGCTATCGATATCTAAACACGATAAAATTAAAACAAAAAAGGTTTAATGTTTTTTGGGTAGTCAACGACCGCTGTGACAACACGAAAAGTCATATTCATATTCGTTTATTTGCATTCCACAAACCCTACCTTGTGGAATAGATGTTCACAAAAGGCTTATAGCTAAGAGCTGTTGTAGACCGGTACCCTAATTGCGTAACACACAATTAATCGGAATCGGTTTCATTTTGACAGTTCAACAACATTCATTGCGTTATTTACGTGTTGAGCAGACAAATTTTTCGAACTTATGAAGCAATGGATTAGCAATTTGCTTTAAAATGATTACTATTGATTGTGTGTTACGCAATTAGGATGCCTGTCAGGGCACAGCAAAAAGTCAATTGAAGTATAAATTGATAAAGTCTGTTCTATTTTGTTTTAATATGTTTAGATGTCAATACCTAACACTTATATGAGATGTACACACAAAAAATACAGTTTTCAAGTGACTACAACAACTGCGGTCGATACCTGCTGGTAACTACTAGATAACACTGTCCTCCCATACCTACTGTAATTTGAAAACATTGTAAAAGCCAATTATTTTATTTTATTTTATTTTTATTTTATTTTCTTTATTTTCGGAAGGCTTACAGACTAATAACATTATAATAACAGTAATATATTACTAAATTGCTAATTACAAGCCTCCACAGATAAATACAAAAAAGTAATATTACTCCTTCATCGTCCAAGAGCAGATTCCTCCAACCCCAGATAATTCTATCGGAGGAATAATTTTGAATTTTTGACAGTTCTTCCATACATAAACCGCCATTCGGCAATTTCAATCCTCGAACGAAAGTTATCCGGCTTTGAAAAATCAGCCCCAAGTCACAAATTTGGTTTTTCTCGTTTGTTCTGGACAACAAACAGTTCATGCGCAATCAGGTGCGTCCTATACAAAAAATGGCTTTGCTAAGAGCTGTCTCACTGTATTTGCTTTAGTGCAGAAAAGGTCAATGCCTTCTTCACAACAAATCTCATTAAAACTGTAACTGGCTCTCAGAAAATATGCATTACGCCTATAATTAGTGTTTGCATAAGGTATATGTAGAAGTGGTCGCTGCCGCAGTCCCATCTGATTAGTACGTAACTTTACTTTTGATACAATTTTTAAAAGAGTAACTGTGGAGTTTCTTGCCGACTCTTCTCCATAAGAAAGGACCAATTGGAACCGTGCACCTAGCTACTGACGTTTCATGAGTGCCCATGTAGGTTTATGTGAAATAAAATATTTTTATTATTATTTTACCAGCAGGCTGAGTAGGCTTGAGCCTGGGGCGGTAGATTTTAGACATAACTGTCATCGCAACTTAGATTAAGTCTGTTTTAGTTTGTTTTAGTTCGAATTTAGTTTATTATACTGAAATAAAAGGCAGCAAACTATTGTAACTAATGCTAAGTACGCCGTAATTGTCATGTACATTAGTCCTTTAGGGACGGCGCCCGCGTTTAACTTTTGTCTCCGCAACTAATTTGTCTCACACATCTAGTCTACGGGTTTGTATAAATTGAGACATTTTTGTCCGCGGATTTGGACGCAACAGTTACTGTTGTCCGTCTATTGGTTGCGATGCAAGTGCGCGCACGGCGACAAAAAAGTTGCCGGCTAGCCAGTCGCCGCTCAACCGAAAATTTAACAAAAAGTAGCGTTGCTGTCGCTCCCGTGTTCGCATTCGTCCCAATTTTCGTGGAGACAGCGACAGAGACAAAAAAGTTGCCGAGCAACTAAGTTGCCCGTGGGCACCCTCCCTTAGTTATTAAGACTATTTCTAGCAAAAGTGTAATGCATGTGCAGTGGCTGTGCTTTCTTAAATAAATAAACTCAATCTGTCTTTGCAGCCAGTACGTTCTATCCCACCGTTCACCACTGGCCCTCGTCTAAATGGATTTGTTGTTGGCGAAGACGTTGTAGAGGATCTTGTTTGAAGTAAATCAACCACAATCCTTTCAAAACAATTTATTTTTACTATCAATATTAGTTTTAACATGACTTTTTCAAGCATAATATAAATATACTTTGAATCCCATGGACACTTGCAACAAAGCAACACCACGCAGCAAATTGTTGTCATTTACTACCATTACACTCTATTTTGTTCGAAATTATAACATTTTCCATGAAAATGATGTCTCTTCCAATGTTAAAAGCATAGTTTGTTCATTTTACGAGTGTATTATTATATGAAATGTTAATAAATATCGTCATTATGTGGAGAAGATGTAATTTAGTGTGTTATAATGCTATTTTGGTATATGTATAATGATTTACATAATAATTTTAAATACTCTATAGGGCATTTTACCTCATGTACTATGTAACAGTCAGTGTCCCGTGATGATTAGCCTCTAAACTAAAACATGTTTAAAATCAAATAGGTTCTGCGGGGTAATTGCGTAAAACAGTAAAAGTAGAGATTTCTTTTAGTTTGACAGTTCAACAACATTCATTGCGCTATTTACGTCGCTGAGCAGACAAATGTTTCGAACATATGAAGCAATGGATTAGCAAAATGTTCCAGATTATTGTTGATAATGTGTTACGCAATTAGTGTGCTATTTTGTTTTGTAAGTCATGAGGTGTGAGGCTAGTTACATCGCTTATTACAATACGCTAATAATGCCAATTTAGTAGAAGTTTTTACTCTAACAAATGACATTTGATATATAGTGCATTAATTTAACATGTGCGAAGGATACTTTATGGGAACACTGGTAATTTTAGAATCTAAAGAAAACTCCACATATTCTCATTGATTAGCTAACTACAGTGCGTTTTCTACACTGTTAACTAAAGTAAAAACACTTTACAATCACATTAATAAACAACATTTGTTAGCTGTACTAACTACGGCTTAAACAATAAATTATGGCCTCAGAAAACTTCATAATTAAAAAGATTCTACTGCACTCCAAACGGATAATGATAAGAGATCCTAGTGACGTCACTGGGTACGTAATGCAGGTCCTGGTAAGCTTTCACCATCATCTGCTGGTTGACAACTGCAAATGGCCTCGGAGATATGCTCTCAATCGAAGGCAGAGGCCTCAGATCCAAGCTCGGTAAAGCCTCTTCCTTAGGCCTCATAGATGTTGGGACAAACGTCGGCTGAGGTATAGAAGGGACTGTATAGCTGATCATATTGTTGTACACAAACTGGTCAGGGTAAGAAAGCGCTTGATAGTTCGCTTCTTGACGAGGTTCCACTTCCATGAAAGTCTCTCTAGTTGTGTAAAGCGCTGGATTGGAAAATGCCGCTGTATCCAGCCTATTCTTCCTCCTTGGACGGTATTTGTAATCCGGATAGTCTTGCATGTGTTTTATCCTTAACCTCTTCGCTTCGTCGATAAATGGTCTCTTTTCTGACTCGTCCAAACTCTTCCATTCCAGTCCAAGGCGTTTTGATATCTCTGAATTGTGTAGTTTCGGGTTCATCATGGATATCTTCTTCCGCTGCAACCTCGACCATACCATGAAAGCGTTCATAGGCCTCTTTATGTGGTAAGGATTGGAATGTCTTGATAATTTTGGAAGATGTCTCGTTGATTGCTGCTCCAGTTGATATGCCATTGATGTTTCGTCATTTGCCGGCGTAAAATGTTGTAAATGTTTAGTATACACTTTCGTAGACTGAGAACTTTTGGGTTATGTCAGATTTTCTACTCTCATTGCTTCTTGTAGTTTGTCATGACCAAAAATTTGATTATTCACTTCAAATCACTAAACAATGGTTATATAGCAAGGGCTTTAGCTTCAACACTTCAGTAGACGTCCATATTACGGAGAAACTGTCTTAAATACCAAACCGAGTTAAGAATATTGTAATACTCATCTCTAACACGTCCGAACATGCACTGATGGTCGGTTTCAAAGCCAACTAAGCCTGAATCGTGTCATTAGACCAACAATGGTCCGATCACAATTGGAATGGACAATTTTCCATGTATTATTTGGAGTTGAATAAAGAGCGGTGACAATGCATTGATTGCTCGCAAATTGTCAAATGATACTCGTCGTATGTTTTGTGTAAGCCGCGCCCGCGCACCGCTATCTATTAACTGTACGGTGCACAAAAAATACTGGTTGGAATTGATTTTTTTACAAATTAGTAGATTGGAGTGTGAAATGTATTGGAACCGGAATGAAAAGACGAGTGTGATCGTTGCTTGTCATGTGAAATTGAAAATAATATTACCGTTCATCTTTTAATATCTACTGACTTTCTAGTCATTGTCTGTTACAAAGCTTTCGTTACAGCTATTTTTTTTTATCTTTTTAACTTCGAGAATACTGATGTCTCTGTTTTTATACCTACCTTGATGGTACGGTTATATTTTATTACCAGCGTTTAGAAATTTTGATTTTATCACAAACCAAATATTTCTATCTGTATTGTTTTCAAACGCTACCTTACACGTGGATTTCAAACGGCTTAACTCTTAGACACTTTTTGCATACCTACATACGAATAGTAGGTATCAAGATTAAAAAGGGGTTAGCAGGTATTGCGACATTGTGGTGACTTCATACATGTTTTATATTGATATGTGATGAGTAATCCAATCTCTGCTTACCTTCCTCAATAGCTACTTATCGGATTCTAAAATAGGGTTATAGGTAACTTTTAGCTACATTCTTATATTAAATCTGAACTTTGCGCTCTTTAGCAACCTTATTCATAGCGACTGACTTATAACAATCAGTATAGAATGTCTTATCTCTCTTCAGTGCATGCAGTAGGTATGATGTGCCATTTTTCCTACAAACAGACTTTCTCAGAATCTGCATCCAAGCGACATCTCTGCAATGCTGCATTAAATTATCTTTCTTTGCGCCCTCTGGTTACAAGCCTGTCTACCGAAGCAGTCACAAATACTTTCATTTAACAACCCTCATCAATCCACCCTGTTCCATAAGTAGTAACACAAAACTTCACAAGATGTCGCTACTCACTACGCTTTCTCATCCACACCTTAGATTTTGCAACTCTAAATGCGAATAGAGAAACTAAGTACCTTGTATGTGATTGTGCATTGTTGGGACTCCGAATGAATTTGAGGAGCGGCTAATCCTTGCAACATAATGGTGAATTGATGGCCATTGATCGATACAACTCGTTTTATCGTCAATAGGTTACAAAAGACCGGTTTAAGCATGTACTCATACTTAATTTCAATGTGAATTGTATTTACAAGCACTAAGAGTACCTACGTTTTCTTTATTCTTATTCAAACCACTTTGTGGGACTTTTGATCCAGTCTTCTGTTGGATCTAAGAGCCTTTTCAGATTTTACTAATAACACAATTTCGGTCCCTTATCAAAATGAGCCTAGGAAAAATAGTAAAATTCATTAGATTCGATCAAAATCGTCACTAAAAACTATTACCTGTAGAAAACAATCAAAGTTTTATACTTTCTTTAAGCTCTGCCAATATATAAGCGCGCCATCTAGTAACGAGTTATAGTACTAAACGCAATACTGAATAACTAGTTAGTCGGCCAGCTATTTGTGCCGTCAGTAGATGGCGGGGAACACAATATTAAAGTTTCATCGACAAAATATTTGCTACAGATGGCGCTACTATGTTATGTTATCATAATGTTATGTATTGTTATGTTTCTTTTCAGCCAGATATTTTCTTTTTATATAATATTATGGGAGTCATAGCCCAAAGGCACAAAGTTTTTTTATGGCATCAAACGGTCTTTAACCAACCCAAAAGTTTACAGCAAATTATTTACTATTGAAGACGTAGGAAAAATAATAAACAAAATAAATAAAAAATGCACACAAGTAGGTGAGTGGTACCATTTAAAAGTTATGTAGTTAATTGACACCTACTTCTTGTATACCTACATTTTACACAAGCATTCGCCAACGTCCATACTACGTTGAATACACCGGTTCTCGTCCGATCACCGAAGTTAAGCAACATCGGGCGCGGTCAGTACTTGGATGGGTGACCGCCTGGGAACACCGCGTGACGTTGGCTTTTTGGTATATTTTTATTTAGATAAGAAGTAGGCGACTGCAATCGTTGATAAACTCAAAATCTCGCTTACAAACAAACTTAAGTATTAAACTTGATATAGCCATTACTGCAACATTTTTTTTGTTAAATATCCTAATTTTGTCTCTCACTTTGTAGCTTGTTGTAATGAGTACATTGACACATAGATACACACAGATATGTATATTATACATATGTATAATATACATATTTAACACGTGCTGTCGGTGCTGTTATAAGTCAACCATTTATGACCGGGATCGGAACTGTTTCTCATAATCACAGGCTATTTTGTAACCTATCTAGGAGAGCAGTACCAGTAGCCCACTAACTAGATTAAAAAACTTTATGCTTGTGCTTTGTATTACATTAATTTGCCATGTAATCTAGTCCTAGTTGAACAAAATCTTTATTCTTTTTTTATTTATTATTTTGAAAGAAATGTTTAGTGGTCACTGTTAACTTTGTGAAATTCTTGCCTAAGATCAATGGTGGTGGAAATAGGTATCTTTGAAAAGAAGAAGAGAGAACATATTTTCCACGTAAAAAAATGATCAGTACCTACTTAAGTTAATAACTCCCGAAAATGACACCAACAAAGATACAAACCACAGAAACAAATCCCCACTTGAGAATCACGAGATAAATCCCTTACCAACAGGAGGCGACTTTGTAAATCACGGAGCGACATAAAGGGGAGTATTTAACGCCATATTTATGATAATAAGACCGTTGGAGCCATAATGGAAAATACAAAAAGCGCCCCCGACCGTCGTAAGGCGGGCGGGGAGAGGCGGCTTAGATCATACGACACGATGGCGAAACGATTTTTAAATACCGACTATACATCCAGAAATTTTGAAAGTCAAACAGTAGGTACTTGTTCTCAATACTGTTAAAATTCGGATTTGTTGTATTTGTTTGTTTTTTGTTGTGTATAACCGGATGCGGCTGAATATCAATACCCTTTGGTAAGAACGGTTGTCAGACTTTCGGGCTACGGACGACCCACAACGACTGTCAAATAATAATAATACATATCAATCAAGAATTAACCAGTACCAAATTCACCAATTGTATTACCCAGTAACTGGGTTTTCCATGTAAAATACCGGTATTCAGCTGCATCTGGTAAGACTGGAAGCCAACCCTAACATAGTTGGGAAAAGGGTAGATGATCAATAACAAATTAACCGATACTATAACAAGTTTGAGATAAACAAAATTATAATGACAGCGACCACAAGTCGTACCCGAAACTTACGATCGATTGTCGCCCCCATTTTAAAATCGCCCAACCTAAAGACTCCTTTTAGTCTTAACTTATTGTTATTGCAAGTTTTAAGCCTTAGTTTTATGTGAGGATCGGCGGGCCTGCATCTATTTACTTTATATAGATTTATTGGCGCGTGGCCAAGGAATGACGTCACTTGAGGTGAACTTAAGGCTCTAATGATAAAATACGGTCAGTTCGTGGACGATGTCTGATAAGATGGGAGAAAGATGCTGGTGTTGTGTTAGTAAAGTGTTTTGTAAAGCAGTTATGTTTTGTGGCCAATGGGTTTTCTAACTTTCAGCACATTTTGACATACTTACAGTGAAAGTGCGATTTGTCTTTTCAATGTATATTTTGAAAAGTGATTCATAAAACCCGAAAAAATGTCAATGAACTCCAGTTTTATTTAAAATCGTGATAAAACTGGATTATTTATCTTATTCTTTTAATTTCGATAAAACTCTTTGAAAAAAGCGCTAGCTATGGAATTTACAACTTTTTGCAATTCTAATTTTCTTAGATTTTTTTTGCAATTTGCAGGTCGCAAATCATATTTTAATCAACATACAACCTGACGTCAAAACCGCTAGAAATGAATTTGCTCGGACTACTTCGCATCCCCCTTAATTGAAACTATTACACGTAGGTACTATGGACATTTACATACTGTTACACTCATTAACACGTACATTATGCTTATATGTAAACTTATTATGCTTCCCGTCTTACTATAGCGTTATCATAAGGAAAATCCTCTTCACACAAACCGATTCAATGTATATAAAAGCAAAGCCCTCTCAGTTCTCACATAAAGAGGAATGGAAGCCAGCAGTCACAGCACGGACAGACAAACAAACAAATATAAATAATGCGGCGACTAGAAAGGAGTGAAATGTTATTCCTCCACCATATATAATAGAACTGGTGTTGGTATGCGAGGGGGGATATCCCGGGATATGTCTGCGGATAGAGGTGAATGTTTTTGTTAGAACTGTTAATGAGAAAGGTATAAATAAGCTTGCTTCTTTCTAGAAGCAAAATTTTGTTCTACTGAACACAATTTTACTGAATCGATCGCACCCAAAAATTCGACTGTATTTTCGTTCAAGTAGACTTTTTTTACTTTTATCAAAAGTCAAAGTCAAATCATTTATTTCAAATAGGCACATAAAAGGCACTTTTGAACGACAAAAATAAAATTAAAATAAAATTGATTCTAGTCGCCCCTTCCAAAAGGTTGTTTTCGTATGGAGAAGAATGAGCAAGAAACTCCACCGTTACTCTTTTAAAATGTTTTACAATATTTGCGTACATTAATTATATAATTATATGTGAAGTCGATGCACCTAGAGAAAAAACCACAATGCCATTATGATTATGCTTTTATGAACCAAATAAACTCAATACCAAAATATTTTATCAGTAAAACTTAATCACAAACACGCAGATACCAAAAAAATGGCTACCATGGTATCTAGACAGAAGATTATGGGAATAATAACAAAAAGCTTTGTGGATCCTGGAATGGGAATCTAGCTGGTCGCAAATAAAAGTAATAATTATGTCAGTTGTTGCACAAGTTACAAAAGCCGGCGGCAATTCAGTAATTTCAATATGTAACTGTAATATTATACTAAGGGCTGATTTTTTAATCGACAGATAATTTTTATTCATGCCATAAAATTGACGTCTGACAATTTTTGTATGGAAGAACTGTCAAAAATTATTCCTTATCTGGCGTTAGATAAATTAGCCCAAAATCTAAAGTCATACCACAAAACAACCATTCCTTATACTGGTTGAAACTAATATTTCAATATCCCCGGGTCTTCATCTCGTGTGTACCCAACAACAGAAGTCCCTTTTATGTCGCTATTGAAGCGATATTTTTATTTCCTAGCCGCTCAATACTGGAGTGAGATCGACTTCACACAATACAACTTTAACATTTTCTATCATAACATATTATAATAACTTGAAGAAGTATTACGAAAAAAACTTTTTGTAAGTAATTGAAACTGATTTAGGTAGAAGGTTTTATTAGGAAAATCGGTTTAAATATTATAATAATATATTATGTCAGTATGTCAGTTGTAATAGTTATATATACATAATATTTAAAAACCGATTTTCCTAATCAAAACACCACGATTCCTTTCGAGAAGGTTGTTCTGTTTTCCTAAAATCGAAAAGACTCGTGGTGTAAAAATCCGCCGCTACGTAATTAGTTTGTTTTGTAGCTTCTACGATGCTACGGCGCGCTACGAGTTCTCGTAGCTACTGTCTACGCAGTTTCACAGAATTTTTTAAATATTTCTTGACACCTTTGTTGTTTGTTTATTTTTTAGAAAAAAAAGTTAATGTATTATTTAAGTCTCACTGGCTAATAATGTTGTGATACAGATAGGTAAAATTTTTATGTCCGAAGACAAGAAAAAAAAAAAAAGGTTACCAATTTATTATTCCTCTCTTTGTTTTCATAATTCCGTTATATTACGAGAAATTACACTCATTCCCAGTCCACAACAATGTACCCAAAGCCACAGTCTTATACAAAGCAATTAAGCCCTTCCACACTGCCATAATAACACAATCTATCGTCAATCGCGGCCCACGACACGTACGCCCTAGCCTCGGGCTGCAATAACGATGGCCCACGTGACCCATGTGACCCACATGCCCAGCGGCCCACGGCTGGACATACAGGGTATTCACTTATTATTTACGTGGCATTCTGCCCTTTATGTAGTCGTGCTGACAAGCATTGTAAATGAAGTAATTATTTACATAGTAAAATGATTTTGGGTGGTGTCATAGGATCGGAAAGAAAGAAAAAATTTTTATTCCGCAAAAAAGACACACATTACAAAAAAGGTAATATGCAAAGTCAAATTAAATTAGGTAGCGAAACTCCACAGACGTGATCGTATCGATATCTAAGCATGATAAAATAAAGAATAGGTATACACGGCTACACTTCAAGCTATATGCACTTACACTTGCAGCTAAATTTCCAGTTTTAGCTGACCTCGCATTGCATAGGTTTTTCGTAAAATCAGAAGTCAGCTTATACTGGTTATGCATAGCTTGATGTGTAGTCGTGAGTACAGTCGAATTGAAATACCTCCTCCTTTTTGAAGTCGCTTGAAAAAAGATTTGATGTTTTGACGCTGTACATAACAATACTGATCCTAATGAATTGCTCGGATTTTCTAACAATTTTGTTTTTTTTTTGTCAAACAATTTTATTTTTTACAATTTTACTTTCTTCCTTGAGTTTTAGTAAACTGTTTTTTTTTTTCATTTTCATTTTCCCCTTATACTTTATGGCGCAGCTTGGCTATAGGATGTTATTCTTAATTAATTAATCATTGAAATAAAAAAATATTTTTCGTGCTTGCTTTAGACAATTCAAGTTCATGGTCGGGTCGTTTGCACTGCTAAGGTTCTTCTGTCTACCACGACGTCATTACTTGTAATAATATTTTCTTACCTGTATGGTAAGAATACTATGCGCATAAGACCTAATTTGACTTGCCAAAATGTAAATTTTTATACCTATTTAACGTTAATTAATTTTTAATTATTATCTAATGTAAACCAAATATTTTATCTAAGTTTAATTTAATTTACTTATCTGTTTCTTTTTTTCTAATTTTATTTTATTACCAATCAATATAATACATTCAATTCGATAATCTTGATTTGTTTGTTAAATTTTTAGATCTATGCTTTGTTTTACACTAATTTTATCATTAATAATTCACAATTAATTGCAATAATGAAAATGTATAATGTAATGACATAATGTAATATAAATAAAATAGTGTATGTAGTGTTAGCCTGTAAGTAATTGTTGCACTTCCAAATGTATATGTGTGCTTTTAAAAGAAATGTAACGTGTAAACAAATTGTAGGCTAACCTAAATAAATAAATACACGAGCCCAAATCAACTAGCATATCCTAATAAATAGTTGGGAGAAAATTACTCATTACTAAAATTACTATGTGAATAAATACACAAGCCACAAGCAAGTTTTAGATACTGAAATATCACAGTTAGTCGTACCTCTGACCTTTATAAAATCCACGTGAAGATCCAAGTAATGTTTGTCGATACCAAAATACTGTTGCGCGGGTTTCGCGTAACAAAATTGCCGCGTAGCGATGTGCACGCCGCTGCATCAAACGATATTATATCGATGACGGACGTCATGACAGCTCGACACAGATGATGATCGATAAACTTGATTTGTGGGCTGGGAAATGTTTGTTAATTGCCCTGATTACTCACTAGGGTGGACGTAATTATGTAAGGTGAAATTTTGGTTGGAAATTAGTAATTTGACAAATGGGTTGCATTAAAATAGCCTCCTTGTTGACAGGCCTACGCTGTCTTTCCTTACCTTTTAACACTGTAATTTGAAAACATTGTAAAACCAAATTATTTTAAAAACAGTAAACCGTAAGAGTATTTCCGTGCCTCGGAAAGCACGTTTAGCCGTTGGTCCCGGCTGTCATTCTTGGATCTTTGAAAGTCGTTACGGGTCATCAGAAACCCTAAAGTCTAACAACCAGTCTTCCCAAGGGGTATCGTATTACCCAGTAACTGGATTGTGGAGGTCAGATAGGCAGTCGCTCCATGTAAAGTACTGGTATTCAGCTGCATCCGGTTAGACTGGAACCCGAGCCCAAAAAGCTAGGCAGAATGAATGATTTTAAAAGAGTAACCGTGGATTTTCTTGCCGGCTCTTCTGACGTTTCCATGTAGGTTTATGTGAAATTAAATATTTTGATTGAAATATACTTAAATGTAGGTACGTCGGGTGAGACCTTTACCCTGGTACCGCTTAATATAAAATTTACCACGGTAATTATTTCGGTTTCAGTTCGGATTGTGCTGATAAGAGAAAAAACCGGTCAAGTGCGAGTCGGACTCCCACAGGAAAAACACGTTTCTTGTATTGTGACCTCCTTTAATTTTAAACTCAATATTATTTTTATTATTTGTTGATATAGCGGTCATAGTAATCGTAGTACATACTCTGTGAAAATTTCAAGTGTCTATTATGTATGGCACAAAAGATATACAGACTGACGGACGGACATTGGAGCCATAGTAATAGGGGCCCGTCCCCCCTTTGGGTACGAAACCCTAAAAAGGAACAATAAATTGACGACAGGCTCGAAGCATTTAGCTAGAATATTTGTATGACCCAGATGACATGGCCAGTTGTTCCGGGTCTGGGTGTTGTGCATGTGAGTTATGTTTGAGTTTGTAAATACGTGATGACAGTACACAAGTAGAAGACAGGTAATGGTAACCAATAGGTACTGGCATCACAAGTCAGAGTGCATAGGCGGACTCGCCCAAAAGAACTCTGTTATTAATTTAACTTTCAATAATTGTCTCTTTTTTTTTATTTATTTAATATCTATCATCTATCATAAATGTAAAATCATATAGCACAATACAATATTTACACTATATAAGCTAACATTTAAAATTATAATTCATAATTATGTACATGTGAAAAAATAACCAAAAGAATCATAGGGCATCAAAAAATTCGTCCGCATCGCTGTCAACAGGAACAGTGCCCAAAAGGCTGGCAGAATTGCCACGTTGTATAGCGATGGTAATTCTTTGGCCAAGAAACAGGCCAGCCCTCTGGTCACGTGAAGAGTCGACTAACCGCTTGGCGATATCTCGAAAAACCAAAGGGGCACTGTCTCAATAATTGGACAGGGTGTTGTGGCGCAGCCTGGGAGAGGCCTATGTCCAGCAGTGGACTACGATAGACTGAGTTGATTGGTTGATTGAATTATCTCAAGTTCGAAAGAGACTGACCTCCGAGTTTATTTCAACCTTTCTTCTCAGAGTAATCAGATAGGAAACACCGACCTCATCTAATTTCAAAAATATGATTGACGTGTAAAAGTGTTTTTACAAACCTACTTACGAAAATCAAATCATTTACCACTAATATATACTTCCTATCCTCGCCGTAAACACATAACGTCACAAAAACACGCTTAAAACCTTCATAAACAAAAATATCCCTTTTAAAAGCCGGATAAAACAGCGGCATTGTGTATAGAACAGAGCTAGCTGGTAGGTAGATGGTCGTCTGTAGCCTGGGGCCGGCGCAGCGACGCGGCAAAACGGTACATAACACGATATTGTGGGCGACACACCGGATTGTTTACTGTACATGTACGGGCAAAATACTTTCACAAGGACGTTATTAGAGTATGGGTTGTTAAACTTTCACGAATTTACAAACACTCTGGCTCTATTTCTAGTATGTTAGTGACGACTGTCGTTGCTGCATTGTCCCCACTAGGTCGTGACGACAGATCAGATACCAAGAAGTTAAGAAATTACAAAATGAACTGTAAAATTAAGGTGGCACAAGTGCTGCATACCTCCTGCCAGGGTAGCGGGATCGTCCGAAAGGGTTACCGCTGCCCTGGAACATAAATGGCTAAGGAAGGAACACGGGTGGGTTTTAGTCAGTAAGAGTCTGACACTCCCTCCTGCTCCACCCAGAGCGGGAGGAGTCATTTGATGATTTCCCATCCTCAAAAAAAAAAAGTGCGGCATACCTGCAGAGAGCAGTAGTGTCCCAGTGGCAACGACCCCCAACTTACGAACTTACTGGTTTGAACCCAGACAGGCACTATACTTTGTCTAAATAATTTCATCACCGCCGCTCTTAAAACGGTGAAGTAAAACATCGTGAGGAAACCGGCATGTCCTCGAACCAAACATTCGAAGACACATGTGACATCTACCAAACCGCACTAGCCCCGCGTGGTGGATTACGGCCCACTCCCTCTCGAAGAGAGGAGGCCCGTGTCCCAGCAGTGGGAACATTATAGGCTGATTATGCTTAAGTAAGTATGACTGTCAGCAGTGGGCATCACATCCAAATGTTATGGTCAAATTGCATCAGCTGTAGTCATGAAATAACCCTGACCACAGCAGCTTCGACTAACTCATGAGTTACCAGAAGCATGATAAGTAAGAACATCTAATCATGCTTCTGGTAACTCATGAGTTAGTCGAAGCTGGCGCATCGAGACAAGTTTTAGGTATAGGAGTAGTGCATTTGAATTTAAAAGTTTAGTTGACAACCCAAGCACCCTTTGCAGCGTATGTAGCTTTTGTTTTCACAAAAAGGGCCTAGTTGAGGTGCTGGTCATCTTTATACAGTGCCCTTACGGTGACTGAAATGTCGTCGTCTTCGTGAAGTGAGGAATTATATCAGCTCGGTGTACAGAGAAGTGTCATGCAACATGTCAGGCGATTTTGTACCACGGGTGAGGGAACTATTTTCATATGATAAAGGATAGGATCTGTAGACCATGCTGGTGTTATTGCTTTTGACTCAAGTCTAGGAAGCTAGCCAATGTTTTTGAACTGAAAACTTCTTCTTTCAAAAAGTGCCTTTGCGCTCTTTCTGAACAGTGAGCCAAACTGAACCGTCACGCTCGGCTCGGTGACGCTGAATCGGGTATACTCGGCTGCAGTCGGTCGGTGACGCTGAATCGCGTATACTCGGCTCCAGTCGTAAGTTTCCACTTCTATCGTGTGTTCATAAGAACACACCCTGTTTTTTTCCTTTCCAGCAATTTTCCTCATTTTCCGCAGCTGTGTCCGCCTGTACAGTGACCTGACGGTAACCGAATCATACCGGCCGCTCTGTTTCAATTTCACGTGCGCTCGCCAATCAAACGCCGCGCCGCCATAATGACATTCTGTGTAAAATTATATCAGATTCATGGGATATTTTTATATTGATTATGAGGTAAAAATGAACAGCACCCTAATTGCGTAACACACAATCAATCGGAATCAGAATCATTTTGAAGCAAATTGCTAATCCATTGCTTCATAAGTTTGAAAAATTTGTCTGCTCAACACGTAAATAACTCAATGAATGTTGCTGAACTATCAAAATGAAACCGATTCCGATTGATCGTGTATTACGCAATTAGGGCGTAGAGAGCATACGAGCAGAGAGCGTATTAAAAGATGGAAAAACACTTACATTTTAATTAACTGTAGGTAGTAAGGGAGTGGAGGGCAGTTGCCCACCAGACACAGCACCTGGAGGATGGAGGTTGGAGTATCCTCCCTTTTTTATAGAAGATAAGAGTGAACTTTACACCCTGTTCCTCATACCTTAAACTCTCAAAACGATGAAGGAAAACAATCAATCAATTTGTAATGATAAAGCTGTATCTACTTACAATATTTTTATAGGTTTTTCTTGTGCACACATACCTCACAACATACCTCCAGAGTATATCTTGTTTTGGCATCAAAAAATGTACTTTTTGATGCTTAAACAAGATATAGTCTTAAAAGGCAAATTTTACTATGACAATAGACTTGACACTTGCCTCTATTGAGCAATTATGAAACCGCAGCAGTACCTCAGAGCAGACCTATACACCTTCATGCATATGTGTGGATTGTTGGGCTGGCTGATTGACTCACAGACAGTATAACGCCAAACTGTGTGCAGATAGAAATATACTATGTGGAAAAATGTATTAAGAAACTACAATAGAAAGGATTTTTTCAAACTCAAACCCTGATAACTATACTTACTTCTATTTTGTTTAGATTTGGAAGTAGAATGTTAAACAGGACAATTTTACCAGATTTCCCCTAGAAATTATACCTAAGTTAAATCATTGCCAAGTATTTTTATGAAACTGTGTGCCCAATATAATCTGCGTAGAAACATGCACTGAGTGCCAGAAAGCTATACGTAACACCACGATCGTGGCCATACAAATACAATAAAAAAATAGTAACAAAATTGATTAATACTGACCTCCACAACCCAGTTACTGGGTAATACGATACCCCTTGGTAAGACTGGTTGTCAGACTTTAGGGCTTCTGAATACCCGTCACGACTATCAAAGATCCGCGTATGATAGCCGGGACCAAAACGGCTTAACGTGCTTTTCGAGGTACGGAGGGGTCTCGGTATGTTAAGATGGTCACCTATCCACAGACCAACCGCGGCCAATGTAGCTTAACCTAATCGATCGACTTGTGCAGCTGTTATTATTTAATCTCGGGCCCTTCTATACGGGCGTCTATATCTATATATACATATTATAAATTAAAGTCACTATTCGTGTCTGTTTGTGTGAACGCATTGTTCTTTTCAATTACAGACTGGATTCTGATGCAGTTTTCACAATTATTTAGAGAAGGAAGGTTTACGTGTATAAAACATTATACTAAAGTGACATATAATAAATAAAATTCGATGTTTTGTCACGTCATACAAAACGTGCAAAGCCAAAGCTAGTCACTGGTTTATCAACCGACTTCAAAGGGAGGAGGTTTTCATTTGAATGTTTATATTTTTAATAAAAGGGACATATTTAGTAGAAGACCTACATATATCAAGTGCTATTTCTAGCAACATCCTTCCACCAAATATTTCCATTAAAACCATCAACAAACCCACACTAGACTACCCACACAGCCAGATAGTTTGAGGGACACGTCCGTATGCCTACAATTATGAACAGAGGTGACCATTAGGACGCATTCAGCCAGGAATTGTTTGTGCCCGCGGCTTGTCTCATGCAAATTGGATACCGTCTGTGTGCGACGTATGGCGTGGAGCGAGGATCGTGTGTATGTATATTGTCATGTGTTTGCCGGTTTTCGGTGGGTTTTGAATGGTAACTAGAAATATGGATCTTGTTTTATACTGTACAGCGCTTTATTATACATAGTCAAATTCAATTAGCTAATAGAATGACTAGCAGGAAGCCCGGATATGAATCCAAAAGAGCACTTATGGGATGAGCTGAAGAGACGTGTTTGCACTAATCAACCAACTCCAGAAACTTTTGTAGGACATGAACACTGGCATTAATTTATTCCATGTCGAATCGCATGACGGCCGTCGTAAGTACTCTTGGAGGCAATACAAGTTACTAAATAAAGGTTTTCTCTATGTACGAGTAAACCATTGTTGTTATCAAATGAGGGGCTCGTGGCTAAATAATAATAGCCGCACAGGTCGATCGATCAGGTTAAGCTACGCTTGGCGTGGTTGGTCTATGGATGGGTGACCATCTTTACATACCGAGATGCCGTTGGTGGTTAAGCCGTTGGACCCGGCTGGCATTCTTGGATCTTTGACAGTCGTTACGGGTAGTCAGAAGTCCGAAAGTCTGACAACCAGTCTTACCAAGGAGTACTTATCGTATTACCCAGTAACTGGGTTATGGAGGTCAGATAGGCAGTCGCTCCATGTAAAATACTGGTATTCAGCTGCATCTAGTTAGACTGAAAGCCGACCCCAACCTAGTTCGGAAAAGGCGAGGCAGATGAGGATGTTGTTATCAACAATTCCACGCTTATTTTGCCCCTGAAAGTCGCAAAAAGGCAACTTCTTGCAATTGAACTGTTTTTTTAGTATTTCAAATTCTAATTTAGAACAATGTATTTATGTCTATTTAGGACCCGATTTATGTAATAAGCTCAATAGAATACTTAATATTAATAGTGCCAGTTACAAACATTGTAGTCTGAAGATACGCGAATATTTGGGTAAACTTGATTACACAGACACAGAAAGACTTCTAGAAATACTTCAATAATGATGTAGTTATTAAATTAGTAATTTTTTATTTGTATTTAGTACCTACTATAAGTAGGATATTATTATTTAAAAAAAATAACTATCTATGGACAAATAATAATCAGCTGATCGCTTAGTACGGGGATGACCTGAAACACAGGTTTTTATCAGCCTAGCTTAGGCAGGTCGCCCCACGTTATATACCAACGCACTTTTCATAGGTAATTAAAAACGTAAATTACACTAGCTTTTATATTAGTATTTAAGCCAATCTGTTAAGAATTTGGTTCTACTAAGTATTTATAAGTTTGTAAATGTATTACTATGTAAAAGGACCTAAATACATTTTATTTATTTATTTATTATTTAATGATAAAAGGGGAATGATAGTGAGGGACTGGTTTCAAAGCCACGTATCTTTTTTTCATTGTACTAAATACCATTATTTAAAAAAGATCACCTTCAAAAACACCATAAGACCTTTAAACAAAACAAAAATATGTAAGGTGGCTCGATTCAGGAGTCCGGGAGTGTATTATGAGTGTGTGTTTAACTTATTATATTAGTTCAGTGCTAGAGTTAACATCTCTGAAGATTTCCAGTGCAAGAATGTTAGGAAGATCATCCTCGAGTTGACCTTCAACTTTGATCAGGTTATTTCTGTCATAAGCCTCCAGTATAACCAAAAACTGAAACTTAAAGGTAAATACTCGTATAATTAAAATTTCATAATTTAATAACATTTTCACGAAAGCCGCTTTTTTACCAGTGGTAGACGTTTCCCTTTTCTTTAGCTCGTATCTTCCTAGTATGGACATTTTTTCGCGTGACTAAGAACACACAATCAGCCTATAATGTTCCCACTGCTGGGACACAGGCCTTCTCTCTTCTCTTCGAGAGGGAGTGGGCTATAAACTACCACGCGGGCCCAGTGCGGGGTGGTAGATGTCACATGTCTTCGAATATTTGGTTCTAGGACATGCCGGTTTCCTCATTATCGCCGATGGGTTCGAACCCGGGCAGGCGATTTACTTTGTGTAAATAATTTCATCGCCACTGCTCTCAAAACGGTGAAGGAAAACATCGTGAGGAAACCGGCGTGTCCTGGGTTAAGTGCGGTGAGGGCAAATCTAGCGATTAAAATCTTTGGGCACCGGAGTTTGACTTTACGGTGTATGATGACGCTGCTGTAAAGCAGCATCCTACCCATATCCAAAATAATAATATTTGATATTGTTTCTTTCAATCGATCAGGTTAAGCTAGGCTTGCCGCAGTTGGTCCATGGATGGGTGACCATCTTTACCAAGACCCCTCCGTGCCTAGGAAAGCACGTTAACCCGTTGGTCCTGGCTGTCATTAGTAGATCTTTGACTTGAGTGATCTTAGACTGGTTGTGTTTTCGGGCTTCTGACGACTTAGGGGTCGTCAGAAGCCCGAAAACACAACCAGTCTTACCAAGGGGTTTTGTAGTACCCAGTAACTGGGTTGTGGAGGTCAGATAGGCAGTCGCTCCATGTAAAATACTGGTATTCAGCTGCATCCGGTTAGAATGGAAGCCGACCCCAACATGGTTGGAAAATGGCTAGGCAGATGGTGATTGTTTCTTTCTTCACAAACATCTGGGTCCATTAAAAGTATTCCCTTCCACTTATAACCCGTCTGCCTTCAAAGCAAGAGTGAATAGGCATCTCCACGCTCATTTCATCATATACCTCATTCATCGCTTTCCACCAGGCAAGATCGAAGTCAAGAGCTGGACCATTTTGCAATAAAAAAAAATAAAACATACAAAAGTATCTACTTAAGAACTTTAAGTAAGATTAGACTATGTGCTGATAGAATGCAACGTAGCTGTGTTCTGACTAATAAGGGCTTTCTAGTTCCTTTTGCGGACAATGAAACCAAGCCAACTCAGTATTTTTTTATAAGTCCTTAAAGTAATACAGGGTGGCAGGAACATGGATTCATGGATTCAGTACATAATTCTGAACTGCTTTGAATTTTTTGTCGGTTTTATAAAAAAAATAGTTGTTCAGTACATTTTGACCGCGAAGAAGAAACAGCAGATTTTTTTGGGGTCATCATGTCCTGGATTCAGAGTTATAGTTTGTGCGTCGATGTCTGCCACCCTGTATATCAAACCACATATGAAATTATTATTGGAATATTATTATTATATTTTTTTTTTTTTTTAATTATTATTATATTTGTTGTTGGAATATTATATTAAAATATTATATTAGAATATTATTAGAATATAAGTAACTACTTATATTCTGTTATTTCATATGTGGTTTGATAGTTACTCTAGTTTCCATTTATTAATCATATTTATATTTATTTGTTGAAGTAAATATCTACCTATTAGTATTTATCATACACACAAAGTCTCTGATTTTACGCACCTCTTATTTGATTGGGTGATCATGATCATAGTTTAGATTTTTTTTTTCAGTAGCTATTAGTTCAAAAGGTAAGTATAACATAACTAGCATAACTGAAAACCAGCAACTGCTAATTAATCAAATTATTGGTCCTTCGAGACAGTTTCAAATTTTTTTACTAAAGAAATATACAGAAACAAAGTTCTAAACGTCAAAATAATTATATTACCATAACTTTCATTATTAAAAAAAAAAAATACTGTGCCTGTGAAAGTATTACGAAATTACGCAACTAGCTATTTATTTAAAGAGTTGAATATTTTATCGAGTATTTTAAACACTTTATAAAAATCACAATTATATTCATGACACAGTACTAAAAAAGAAGGAAAAGAAAATAACATTAATTCTAAAAGACCTTTAATTAATTCCACATCTTTACATCCAATATCCAACAAATCAACAATCCAAGAATTAACTTTTTCCAACACACAGTGTGAACTCGGTCTAATGTCAACAATTAATTTGTGCAAATCACCGGTCGCGCTCTCCAAATCGAATCAACATTCGATTGCGAACAGGCGCGTTCTTTTTGCCCCAAGATTGTGGTTTAAAAAGAAATTTAATCTTGCTAATAAACATGCAAACACGAACGCGGCGGCTACCTGTTGAAGCACGCGAGACAAACGATTCCTCAGCCAATCAGCGCCCAGCGGCCGCCCACGGCCCACCATCATTGGCCAGTCACTTTAGAGGGGGGAAATCCGAGGGGGGACAAGGCAGAGTTCGCCGTTAACATGACACAAGCAAGAAAAGCGCCGCATTGAGCTTTCGACGAGCTTTTCACTACGTGCGCGGGAATTAATCGGTTTGCGATATTTTGAATGTAACGCATAAAACTAAAAACAAAAAATAAATAAACAGAACTGAAGCAAAACTGTAACAAGTAAAGTTTGGAAAATAATGCGCGTGGAGTTTTGGTGTGGCGAAAATTGATTTTTTGAAAAGTTGTTATTAAAATCCGTCAAAATTGATCTAACAATGTCTCTGGGTAAACAGCCCAATGACCACATAAAGAGGCCTATGAACGCCTTCATGGTGTGGTCGCGGGGCCAGCGCCGGAAGATGGCGCAAGACAACCCGAAGATGCACAACTCGGAGATCTCCAAGAGGCTGGGGGCGGAGTGGAAGCTGCTGACCGAGATGGAGAAGAGGCCATTCATCGATGAGGCTAAGAGATTGAGGTGAGTCTCCAATTGGCACGCTATTAATTTCCTAGCAAAGAATAGGAAAAAAGTTCTAGGGGAAGTTTGAACGGCTGACATTGAAAAAAAAAATACAAAGCGTGTCAGGAGTAATACAAATGTTATCACTGAAAATTTCAGGTATTTCTCTTCATTCATTTCAGATGTTTATACTGACAATTTTTTATCTATTTTTTACATAAACTTTATTTACAAGAAGGTGCCATTTAGATATTTTATTATTTATCTAGAAAGATGAATTTTAGAAACTTTTATTGAAATCCTGATAAAGAAATAAACAGTGCCCGATGTTTAAAAATAAAAGTAAGAAAATTATTAATTTGACTATCATTTGCGCTTATCATAAATCTCAAATGATGAGACCCACAGTCGTAGATAAGGACGATTTGCCTGTAAAAAATGGTGCCGCTTTTAATTGTGATACTCTATTACCTTCATACACTTCAAATGGTTTGACAAACCTCTGCAAAACCAAAAAATAATGATAAAAGTTATGATTGCTAGATTGTAATATCAACCTATATAATAACGAAATTTCAGAAATGTCACTCTTATCTAAACACTATTAAGAACAAAACAAATATTTGTCATCACCCCAAATGTCTTTTTCTAACAAAAAACCTAAGATAATTAAACTAAAGAAACGCACCACACACAGTTCGTAACCTCTCATTTGTAAAGCAAACAGTGCGACTCAAAAGTATTTAATTTTCGGGTCTCGTTCATTATCTTTTTTAATTTCATATCTGTGGGCAAACATTGAACAAAAGCCACACACCTGTATTGCGTTATCTGTGGAACAAAAAGCTGTATTTGTTTAGTTAAACACTTATACCATTTCTCCAGGCGGCTGACTCCACGCTTTTAATTGTTTTAGAATTATTTCTATTTAATACACTACCTTTTTGTTACTTGTGAAGATAAATTAATTTCATAACAGGAGCAATTCTCGTAATTTTAGGAATGTTCACAGTCTGATCTCAGACTCAGTCTGTCAAAAATACCTCTATTATAATTACCCTATATTTTTGACAAGGTTTTGACATTTGTGGCTGAGATGAGACTGCAACTAGATTTTGAACGTTTTAAATTACGAGAATGGGCATTCTGCTTGCTTGAGATATCTCTACTTAAACTGATGTCTAAATTGATATCCACACAACAGGTCATGAATATACCTATTTAATGCAGTGTAGAAAAAGCTGGAGGTAAAGTTTGGTCCTTTTAATACACAGCCTTTACTTTTGGATCACCTCTGGGCTAGGATGTGATAAATGAAGTCTTATTGATTATCAATGATAGGCAGTCACCACCACACTGTTTTTTTATTTTTTATTGCTAAACGTACCTGCTCTTGACCTCGATCATGCCTGATGGAAAGTGATAAATGAGGTCTTGATTGAACGAGCGTGCCCAGAACATGTTGTTCACTCTTGCTTTGAAGGCAGACGGGCTAATAGTTAACGAACTCGACAAAGATACAGATGTAGTTTTTTCCCACAATTAAGCAAATATTTTCTGCTGACTTTCACAAAGAAAATCGCTGATACTTTTAGTGTCCAATGAAAGATAACAAATAAATTGATAATTTCATCGTCGTCGCGCGCTCACACACACACACATACACCCTCACACTACAAAACATGCTTATCATCTCACCACTCTGGTATTCTGGTGTAGCTCATGGCGTCGTAAAATGAGGAAATTATTTCTGAAATTGTTGATCACAGTCTCACAGATCAATGCTTTAAGTAGGTACTTATAAATTAGAACTGTAGGTCTTATTTTTAACCGACTTCAAAAAAGGAGAAGGTTCTCAATTCAGATGTTTATATATATTTTTAATGTATGTTCGGGCATAACTCCATCATAGCAAATAGTGTTAAATGAATTCGTGTGGGGTAGATACAACTTAAAAGTGAAAAATAAAAACTTTTTTGAAAAAAAAACAACCAACTTAACTTCCAAAAAAAAACTACAAAGTGAAAAATAACTTTAATTTCGGAAGTCGGTGTCAAAAAACGAAAATGCGGTACCAACGACACCGACACCGACTGGACTGTAGAGTCCCGAATTGTATAGAACAGCCAGATATCTACTCAACAACCAAGAGGGATCTGTACTGCTTTATGTTACTCAAGATTTTGATGAAGTCCTTAGGATAATAATATAAAAAACACACGGTCACAGCCTCCAACAGTTTGGCGACACAATTCAATGTGTAAACAGAACGGTGCCGCCGGATGTTTGACATTCTTATCTCCTACTAATTACATATAAATGTGGGCTTTTCTTTGTTTCTTACGATATTAAACTAGGGGTTTTATTAGGCTGTTTATTCTTTAGTTTTTTTATTAAAATACTTATGAAGGTTGATTTTAATATCTAACAAAGACAATCACCCACCGGTGGGGCTATGAGGGCTGATATTAAATGATTTACTGACTTAAAAAAGTTTTATATCTACCTACGTTAATGAAAATTTCACGAATCTCATGCATCAGATATTTGAATTAATTATGCAAAAGTATAAAATAAAAGATTCCTATATTGAATCATCATAAATGATTTACATGTATTCTTAACAAGTTGATACCACACCACACCTTGAATCTTATAATAAGAGGCATACCTACTCATAGATCAAAATGACATAGTTTCAGTAACAAGGGTCTTATACTTGCTGCGTTTTTAGGGTTCCGTAGTCAACTAGGAACCCTTATAGTTTCGCCATGTCTGTCTGTCCGTCCGTCTGTCCGTCCTCGCTTAATCTCTGTGACCGTTAGCACTAGAAAGCTGAAATTTGGTACCAATATGTATATCAATTACGCCGACAAAGTGGTATAATAAAAATTGGAAAAAAATGTTTTATTAGGGTAACCCCCCATATGTAAAGTGGGAAGTGATTTTTTTTTAATTTTAACCCTAACGTGAGATATATTTTTGGAAAGGTATTTAAAAATGAATAGGGGTTTACTAAAATCTTTTTTTGATAATGTCAATAATTTCGGAAATAATCGCTCCAAAAGTAAAGAACCATGTGTCCCCCCCTCTAACTTTTGAAACATAAGTTTAGAAAATATGAAAAAAATCTGAAAAGTATAACTTTATAAGGACTTTCGAGGAAAATCATTTTGAACTTGATGGAAACAACAGTTTTTGTACAAAAAAGACAAAAAGTTGTACAAAATCATTTCTGGACTAAGTTTGTAGTATAATCGTACATGCAAGCATTTTTTTTAACTTCGTTTACTTATTTTATTATCCTGAACGTATCTTTTTTCAAACAAAAAAAGAATTATTAAAATCGGTTCTCGCAATCCAAAATTACCACCGAAAACTTCTGGCACGTCTATGTATTAATTAGTAACCCAATTCCCGAGAGATGGCGCTGTAGGTACTTATTACATTGGGTCGGGTATTATCGAATTGTTCGGTTGGTCTCTCCTTGGCATTGGCGGTATCTTATAACTACATAAAACTTCTATTAGGAACATGCTAAGGCAATTTAGAACAAAACTAAAATTCATTTTTTAAGTTGGGTTACCACTATGTTCGCGCTCCAGCAGCGCTCCGCGCTCCTGCAACTGCTCCAATGGATACGTTGCGCGCACTTCTACATGCGCTCCTCTTTGACACACTGCGCTCCCCTTTCTGTTCGCGCTAAAAACCGTCACGAGTCGGAGCGCCTGCCGCGGAGCGTGCAATGTTGCACGCTCCGTGTTCGCGCACGTACCCACTACCGGGAGCAGTTGCAGGAGCGCGGAGCGCTGCTGGAGCGCGAACATAATGGATACCCACCTTTAAACTCATAAGTGGGAACACTTATTGTGACGGACGGGAAACTACGGAACCCTACACTGAGCGTGGCCCGACACGCTCTTGGCCGGCTTTTTTATTTTTTTGCCAGAACATCAACGGATTAAAAGATTGGATTATTTTAACCTCAACTAAAACAGGCAAAGAGATTCACTACTTCATGTTCCGGTATTCAATAATTATATGCACCATTGTAATTTTTAGTTACCGTTTCTTAAGCTCTGACTCTAACAATTTCACTAAATAATGAAAAAACTATAAGCATATAATGCCGATAATGTTCCCACTGCTGGGACATAGGCCTTCTCTCGGTGAGAGGGAGTGGGCCATAATCCACCAAGCGGGCCCAATGCGAGTTGGTAGATATCACGTCTTCGAATTTTTGGTTCTAAGACATGCCAGTTTCCTCACGATGTTTTCCTTCGCCGCCGTTTTGAGAGCAGTGGTGATGAAATAATTTACACAAAATAAAAAACTAAGAAGTGTTAACAAAAATCTCAAAATTGTATTCTAACACCTGTCTTTAGTGCCTTCCAAGGCACAACGACGTAACATGGCATTTTCTAGTATCCTTAATTGATCTATTGATAAGCTATATTCTGGAGTAAAAATCTACAAAAAAAAAAATTGAGTTTTGCGACCACACTTTCCAAAAAATCAACCCTTTACAAGAACGCAACTACCCGTCACAAATAACCAACAAATCAATTTAATCTAGCCATAGAGGTCGGTGAGAGGCGACAATTATCTGTTATTCATTGTAATAATATCTTGCATTGTTGGGGAGCGCGTTATCAGGGGTCGGCAGGACCATAAAAACGAGCTTATGCCTCCAGTCTAACTCGAGTGCGGAGTATATAGAGCTGTTGTTGCGAATTCGGGTTTAATTGTCTACTGGGAATTTGAGTTTGTGTTGTTTTTGAATGGGTGTAATTTAACTTAAATTCTAATTTGGTCTTGATTGAGAGAGAGCGCTGATGAGGTCAAGTGAACATGATCAGAATAGTTGTTATTATCATGACAAAGATCTGTGTTTAACCATAGTTTGTGTGTGCTAAAACTGAAGACAACGTCTTTCTTTCACAGAATCTCTATGAATCAAAATGAAAAGTCATTTATTCAAATTAGGCTGGGAATCAACACTTTTCGAATGTTAACATTACATAAGACAGTCCCCCAAAACGCCCGCCTTTCAGCAGTTCCTAGTGCTTTCGCTGAGGAGAAGAAATGGCGCAATAAACTCCCCAGCAGCATAGCTGTCTGTTCAGTTATAAAAACTATTTCTTATAAAAACCATTTATTGAATATATCTATTCTTGTAAATCAGCTGTTGCTGCTAAAACGCCTTATAAAAAATACCTTTAAAATCATGAAAATATTTTTAATACAAATAAAGTCTTGGAATTATAAAAAAATATTTTAATTTTACACATCTTAATTTGACCTGTTTCAATCTCTAAGTTAATTAATGTAATTGGTGTTACCGTTTTAATAAACACTTATAAAATAAAATGCACTTTTCTAATTACTTATGTAGGTAACTGTACAATAAATAATCTGTCTACATTTCTTGAAACATAGTGTTATTATTAGAAAACTATTTTATTATTATTCCCTACAATGAATACATTTGGTCGTATTAACATTTCTATATGAGATGGAGCTGGTAAGAATTATTTTGTTAGGGTTGAATTTATTAGCGGGGCGTAAGGCGCGCACGCTTCACGTCAGGATTCATTTGTTACGTATATCTTATTTAAACGCTCACTGTGCGATGGGCTTTAATAATATTCAATGAGTATGAAATTAAATGATTGAAAGAAATTTAACGAGTCAGTTTTCTAATCAGATGAGACTCGTCATTAGGAAGTTCTGTTTCACATCGATCGTTAGGTTAGGTTTTTATAGATAACGCTATTCAGGGGTGCTATTCTGTAAAAATATCACCGTGTGCACTTAGGTGAAATGAGCTTGAAGTGAATTGTCATTCTACCTGCCGCTAGATTTTTTAAAAATCTCACCGTGAAAACATAGATGAAGTAAGTTATCATTCCACCTAATGCTAGGAATTGACACTATTGACAGCTCACTTCACCTAAGTTTTCACTGTGAGATTTTTATTACTCTTAGCCTCTCTCCCCTTAGAAAATAGATTTTTAGGAGATTAACAACAAGCCATGTAGTTCAAGAACGCCAGGTTTTTGAACTACGTGGCTTGTTGTAGTCATAAGTTAGTTTATCTCTCGCATTTAACCAATATCGATCAAGTCTTCAAACCTCAGGTCTTTAGAAAATGTTGATAGAGAAGGATTTTTAAAAGGACTAACAGCATATTTTGGTAAAAACGATTACCATTACAATCAATACTATAATTTGATGTAGCTTTAATGAATCGGGTGTTTTTATGTATATCGCTTTGATTTTCCGAATACCCTTACCTACCTTTACATTATCATAATGCACACAACAGTCACGATGCAAAAACATCTTGATATCAAGAAAAAATCGCGAACCTTGTACCCTGTAACATAGTACAATATGTACCTACACATCTTCAGCCAACAATCCTTAACCTACCATTGACTGAAGATAACTGACAATCAAATGATTTCATTGTTAAAATCAATAGTAAGTAACGTCACTAGCGAGTAGAAAGACTTCTTTGTAAAGGCTACAGTTATTTTAACTTATTTGTCAGTGATAACAATATGTACTGGAATTGATAAATGATGTATAGAGGGTATTATGGAGACGTTTGTTTGATTTCCACGTGGGGAAGACGAATATGGGTTATCTGATTCGTGACTATCCAAAGCATTTACTAACGTATAACATCACGCTTGCTGCCCCGAAGGTTTTGGCAGAGGTATACCTTTAACATAGGATTATTTATTTATTCAAAACAAATCAAATCAAAATCGCTTATTTGCATAAAATGTGGTAGGTAAGAAAGATGATAAGTATAGTATAAAATTGAAATGCAAAGACACATTCCGCTAAGTAACGATGGTATGCAAATATTTAATACATGAAGTAGGCATGTAGCAACAACATACAGTAATATACTAATAATGCAGTTAACAACATAAAATAACAAAGAAACATAAATATTTGAAAATTATTACAATGCATTTCTGATGTGGTAGACTGACAAGATTTTTTGTTCAGTTATTCGCCGACAGAATAAAAACTATGCAATATCAACGATTTTTTCACAACCACAGAATTTTTTTTTATCCAGATAGGTAATGATATTATAGCGGATTCCTATAATATCTCTTGTATCTTGTATCTTTACCAATAATGAAGCAAAGACCTCATAGCTTTGCAAAGTAGACCTACCCATATACATAGAAGTAGCTATCACGGGCATATTAATTAGCTTACGAATCTGTTTATATGCAGAGTTTGGCAAAAAAAATGCTACCTATAAGCAAAACGATTCGTTTTTGTTTATAGGAACAGAATAAGTACACCCGCATTTCGCCAAGGTGTGTAACTGTTTTCCCACTTTGTTTATAGAGACAGTATTTTATAAATCAAGGAACGATTTATTGAAAAAAGTTGCTTAAAGTAAATCTGGTGTTTGGTTAGCGAGAAGACGTCTGAAGAAATTGCTGTCATCGTAATTTCAGCAATTTTCAGTCTGCTTTCCATGCGATTTAAATGTCTTTGGAGTTACTTCTAACTTCGGCGTAGTACCGTAACAACCATAATCAATAAAACTTAAGCCTGAATTCGTCATGTTTTTAGATCGTTGATGCTGTATTTTCTAATCTTAACACAAAAGAGTCTTTTCACTACCAAGAATAAAAAGGACATCTAAGTCAGAATCCTCTTTATAAAAAGACTAGGAGTACCTAACCGCAACATAATGGTCAGATAACTTAAGTGTAGTCTGCTCGCAATTAGAAATTGAAAGAAAAATAGGTTTATATGTCACAGACACGTGCATATAAAAAGAATGAATGAATTAATTAATGCTTTATTCACTTAAAAAATCCTTAACGCTAGGTACATTGCCCCACAAAACTGCTTACGCTATTTAACTGTGGGATTGTTGAGTCTCTCTTACAGTAAACCTAATATCAGGTACATCTATAACCTATATATACTTAATACATACACTTACCTACATAGAATCTAATAAATATTTTTTAAGTGTGCGAATTTTATTTTATTAGTTTCTTGTCTGATGTCAGCAGGCAAAGTGTTCAATAAATAGGGAACGCGTTTTATTAAGGTTCTGTCGCCATAGTAATTACTAACTCTGGGTACATCATATCTACCTGCTGTCATCGACCTGGTAGAATACCTGTTAGAAACTAGTGAGCCACTATCCCGATTGCCATGGTTATTAACTAATAATAGGTATTTATGTTTAAGAAAGTCAATTCACATTTAAGTAATAAATATCAAAAAGCTATCATAAAAATTGCAAAACATTTGAACAGATCCCCGTTCCAATATTTTGCAATTTGTCTACTTATTAAAAATCTACTTTTGGAACACCTCACGGCTATCCAACCATGAGGTGTTGGATTTTTACTGCAAGCTATTAAAATGATGCACCCCGGGCAGCCAGCCCTGCTACCACTGCTGCTAAATATATAAATATTACAAATAATAATAATAACTTTATTGAAAACAGATAACCTTTACAAATATACTTAAAGATTAGGTTACAAGTTTAGATAGTAAAGGTAGCTTAAATAATGGAAACCCTGCCTCCTAAACTAAGGGAAACCTGTGACTTAGGAGTCAGTGTTCTACTGTTGCTTCGAATGTACAAAAAACCTTTCTGAGTGTGTTTTGTTTTGTAGTGGGGGTGTGTGCGTGTGTATTTGGCAGTGATAGTACTTACTCATAACGTGGATACGGAAGGGTAAAATATGTTTTTGAGCCAGTTTGAAGTGGGAAATATGGCCAGATAAATTGATACCAATACTAGAGACAAGTCTTTGCTCCCGGCTATAATTATTTGAAGATCTTTGACGGCCGTTAGTAGTCAGTAGCCAGAAAGTCTGACTGAGAAAGTCAGTAAATGGGTTCTGGAGGTCAGATAGGCAACCGCTCCGTGTAAAATACTGGTATTCAGCTGCATTCAGTTAGACTGATAGTTGGGAAAAGGCTAGTTAGATAGGAAGGCTAGAGAATGGTCTTATGGTCCGTAAAATTATTTCAAAGACAGCATGGCAGGAAGTTTTACATATACAATTCTATATAAATGACCGATAAACGATTGCTCAATAGAACCCAGACAGTGTATCGAATGTTATTTAGTGACCGTTATTGAATCCTCCGATTATGTGCCGATCAAACAAGTGATAAAGTAAGTATGGCGGCAAACACCGGCGCGCCTTACACCATTGTGCTGACCGATAACGATGGGAAGACACCATGATGTCCCCAGTTTAAAAGGAGGGATACTTAGATCAATAGTGAGGGATTTCATGCTACCTATATGAGTTTTATTGGCAATTTTCAATGAACTTCTTGGAGTAAATATTGAAAGTTTAAGTTAAGTAGCTTAGTTGGTTTTTAAATGATAAATGGCTCTGAAAATACTGACTGAATCTACTCGATTTATTTTGAATCGCATGACTAATGACCTAATTTTTTAATTTAATATTAATGTTAATTGTTGATTTACTTATATTATTATTCTTTGTATTTTTATTTTGAAATCTTATTGTCTGTCGACCAAATTTGTACACCAGCTATGGTCAAACATGTTGAGCCAAAAAATACCTTGTAACACGTTTAATAAGCATCATACCATGTATATTATCTACATATGTTTTTGCAAATAAATGAATCTGAATCTAGCTTTATCGCCCTTCCAAAATTACAATTGCAATTGATGCACCACAATAAAAATCCAATAAATTCTTAATGAATAAAATGCTTAGATCCCTATTTAGCCGAATTAAATTCGCACCTTAAACCATTGTGCTCTCCGATAAGGATGGGGACACCATGATGTTCAAAGTTTAATTAACTTACATAAAGAGTGATGGATTTTGTGATATTGATTTTTATCCAAAATTTTCAGTAATTAGCTTTACATTCCCTTCAAAAGCTGCAGCATGCTGCAGCCAGAAAAAAAAAACAGAAAAACTGTTTTTTTTTTATTAATCAGTAGGTACTTATCCAATAAAATAATTTCAGCCGTGCCCTACATACGCCATTGCATTGTGCTGACCGATAAGGATGGGAAGACACCATCATATCCCAAGTTTAAGTACAGATGATGGATTTTATGATATTGATTTTTATTGGTAACAATAATAAAAAGGGGTCTTCCCCCTTTTCATACCTATACTACACTATAATTAGCCTATAACGTTCCCACTGCTGGGACTCAGGCCTCCTCTCGGTAAGAGACCTCCAGGAGTCCTCTAGGGGTCCTCTCGGTGGGAGTGGGCCGTAATCCACTACTTATACATAATATTATAATTTTTATGATTTTATTAGCATTTTTAAATGGACCAAAAAAGAATTCTAAAAATTTTAAATTGCTTATTGATAAATAGGTATTAGATGATTTGAAATTCGAATTCAACTTCATTTATTTGCAGAATGTAGGTTTACTACGTATGATCTTAAAACTATAATGGCCCCTTTACATTCTAACATTACATATGGTGTGCAAATATTTAATTTCATCTCGCAAGTTATTTTAAGTAAGTTTAAAAAAGAAGAAGGCATGCCTCTACTTCATTTGAATTGTGCTGACCGATAACGATGGGAAGACATCATTATGTCCCAAGTTTAAGTGTGGTTACTTAGAATTTAGATCAATAGTAACGGCTATAGATGTTATTTAACTTGGTATGTTAGTTTTTTTTAATGGTTTTTATTGATTTTAATTTATATGATTTTTTATTGTTATTTTTGGCAAATTTCAATGAGCTTGGAATATTTGAAAGTTAAAGTTAGATGGTATGTTATTTTTTTTTAATGGTTTTTATTAATTTTACGTTATGAAATTTTTTATTGTTATTTTTGGCAAATTTCAATGAGCTTTGACTATTTGAAAGTTAAAGTTAGATTTGCATCAGCTTTCAAAATTTCAATTGATGAACCGTAGCGAAAAACAAGTGATTTGTGTTTTGTGATTTATGCTTAAACTTAAAATACTTCTAGTCATTAAATGTATGGTTAAGCAGTCGCTAATCGTTAAGTACTTATCTTTATGTAATGTTTATAAATAAATAGGGATAACCCATCAAGGGCGCATACCACCAAATATTTATACCTAGAATAAGACTTATCCTGAGAATAAATTTTGAATTTTTGACAGTTTTTCCATACGGGTACTGTCAGACGTCAATTTTATTCCACGAATAAAAGATATCAGACTTTGGTAAAGTCCGCTCTAAGCTGAATTAAAGACGTGTCTTACACTATTGTGCTGACCAATAAGGATGGGAACACCATGATGTTCCAACTTAAAGTGTTAGATCAATAGTGATCAGGGATTTTATGTCCTTCAATTGTTCATTGGTAATTTTCAATATATAGTATTGAAGCTAGCTTTACAATATGATCTTCAAAAATTACACAGTACACCAGAAGGTAGGTAGAACTTTTGTCCTCGTATAGGACTTTCTGTTTCATTTTTCCTTTTTTTTTATATAATTTGATTATTTATTTTTGACTGCGTTTAGTTTAGTTTGTGATCATTCTGTACGAGTAGCAATAAATACTTTTTCTTTCTTAATTTGTGGGTAGTTTTAAGTATTACTAACACTAGTCTATAAGAACATTGTTACTAACAAAATGGACTCCATGGTCTGAAATAAAGTATTAATTATTAATTAAAAATCGAAAGATTTTTATATTGATACAATATCGTCGTATCGTTGTGACGACCGATAAGTGTGGCAAGACATAAAGACAGCAGATGTTCCGAATTAAAGTGTTACTTAGATGTATAGTTGGAGAGGTGGATGCACCTTTAGTTCGTCACCATTTATGAAGTGATCATTATAATTAAATAAAATCAAATGAATTTTAACCTAATAACTATAATTGTAGTTTAACTTAAATTTATTTTTAATGCAATGGGATTAATGTTTTATGTATATTTCTATGTAATTTGTTATGATTGATATGGGAACAACTTCCTGAAATAAATGATTATTTAATTTAATAGTAGGGGATTTGGTATGCTAGTTTTTTTTTTTTTTTTGTTAATTTTGTAGGGAATTTGTTAATTAGCATGAGATCATCAAAATTGCATTTTTTGATGATTGAATAATTAATACTTAAACAAAGTAAAAAAAAAACAGATAAGGTGCTTTCAGGCAAGCGGTATTTCGATTTTTAGTGTTAAGACACTGATTCCGATTTCCAATATACGATAGTCTAAGGAAATATCTCATGAACAGAATGCACCTCAGCCATGTCACAGAAGCACGTAGATTTTTAAAAGTCGCCACCCATCCTTTTTCTCATCCTGTCGAACCATTTTCCATCTATGTTAGGGTCGGCTTCCAGTCTAACCGGTGCAGCTGAGTACCAGTATTTTACACGAATGAAAAAGGCACCACACTAAAACATTAAATTTAACGCGTAGCAGGTAGCCTTCAAAATACAAATGTGGGCAAACATGAACATATTTTACCAGTTCGCCCCTTCGTTGAATTGTCTCACAAGTCTTGATAAAAAAACTTAAATTGGACCACAATCGCACAACACTAGCTACACCAAAAAGGCATTAATAAAAAAAACCCAATAACTTCTTATTGACGTTCCAAATTCAATATACAAGCGGTGCTTGATATCGAGAATCATAGTATAAATATATCGATATTTACCGAATTCGATTAGCTCCATAGAAAAAATACGCCAAAACGTGTCCGATAAAAACACGTCGATAGGTTTTTTCTTGACCAAAGATTATTGTGTTATTTTCCTTAGCGATATCGTGTTTATTTGGTTAACAAACTGTAATGAAAGAAGTGATAGTGTCAGGTTCGACGACCTCAGTTTTTTTGGTTTCGAAGATAGGACAGTTTCTGTCAATGCTGATAAATATGTTTGGTGTGAATAGGTAGCTACTTGTGTATGGAAAAGTTTTGTGATAGGATTTATTGAATATTTTATGTTACTTTGAGATACCATATAATTATTGTTTGACGCTTTCAGTTCAGAAGTTAGTTGGCACTGCCTGTCGGGAACTCGGGTCAGTATTAGAAAATATCTCAATCTTGAGACGTTTCATAAGTGCCCATGTGTACTTTATTTGTTTATCTATATTAAGATTATGTACAAACTTCTAATAAACTACAAATTATTCAAAATAAAAATATAATATCCTAATCTAACTAAAACTATTAAAAAAAGTAAAATATTGCGTCGAAATATTTCTTCGCATCGCTGTCGACTGATAATGTACCCAAGACACTGATGGCATTGCCACGTTGTATGGCAATGCTTAGCCTCTGGCCTAGGTAAAAGCCAGCCCTTGGGTCACGGGAAGTGTCAACCAGCCGTTTAAGCTTGATAAAAAATATCGACCTATCAACCTACGTTGTGCCAGGGGTGCATGTCACAACTGTTGAATGATGCTTAACAACAAGACAGTTCTTGACATTTAAATACTTTTATCAAAGAACTTTAACAATACCTACACGCAGTAACGGGTTGCACCATAGTTATTCCTAACCTAAGTTTTACAGTGGCCACTTTAGTCAAAGCTTGAACATATTTATCATAACACAAGCAAACTAATTGCTTAAATGGATTCTCCCTATTGTAACTAGAATAAGTTATGTTTTTGATGCAATAAATACATATTAAAACAGCCAATAAAATCTCACTGCTTAGATCAATCTTGCTAGCCACCGCGCGGCTCGTAGCGCTGTAGCAACTTTTTTTCTATTCTGCTGCTTATTCTACACTGCTTATATATATCATGGAATCCTCAGAATGCAAGAGCAATGTCATTGCAATCAAAGAACGTAGCTCAACAGCTCAAGTCAAATAACTGTAAACACGACAGCATTTATCGCAAATTAAATAAAAAAATAAATCTAAATCCGCTACACAATCAGACTCAACAAACATTCGCATTCAAACCTCAGCGCAATGACGAACTATCATCCGCCAGCGTGGTCCACTCGAATAATTACAATCGACTCGCTGACAATCGCGATTCTATCACAAAGCTCGCATAATCGGACGCTGTGTCGACTCATTCCCAACACTACACGTCGTAAACACACACACCCGCATCCCAAATTCAACTCTATTCCATAACAATACAATTCAATTTTGCTTACATTTCGAATGCACATAGTGCAGTGGTATACACAGATACCCGATTGTGACTGGGACAATGCAATAATCCGCGCATTGTTGAATCGACATTGTTGTTTTAAGGGCGGCCAGGCGTTCGCGACAATTGCACGCTTTATTGCATAAATAATAATGTTATATCGCCCAGCGGCGTTTCATTGTGGCATTTTGACGCTAAACTTATACTATTGTGGGGCGAATTGAGTTATGCTTTCGATTTCAGAGGTATCGGATATCTTCGTGTTGTTTTTGCTGATAATACTCGAAGTGTTGATGTTTGGTCGAGAGCGACGGGGCACAAAGAGGTTCCCGTCAACCAACAGTCGATATACGAAAGATAAAGTTTATTCAGAACGCTGGAATTAAGCCAACAAAGTAGAAGAAAAACGTTAAATCGTGGCGTTAAGCGGAGTTTACAGGGATCCTGCCGTTTTGCCAAACAAATTTTTTTTATACCAATGCAATATTTGGAATGATTTTAGTACGCACATTTTGATTTGGCCAAATGTTTACTCGGCAGAATATTACCAAGGATATTGTCACTAAGGCTTAGTCTTTAATCAAATGATTTATTACAGCAAACAATCTTTAGACAATAAACATTTAGTCAAATGATTTGTTATAAAAAAAAATAAAGACAAAAATAAGATTTTTGGGAATCATCATCATTCTCCTGCCCTTATCCTAATTTATTTGGGGTCGGCGCAACATGTCTTTTTCTTCCATACTTCTCTATTTTTGGGAATGATAGAATAAAAAAAATACACTTTTATTTGATATCATTTGCGTACTTCTTTGTAAGTGCATGAATTTGTTTGAAACAGGTCAAAACAATAGTTACGAACGACAAATGAAAAACGAACTGCTACCAGAACTGTAGGTTAGGTTAGAATCCATTTTAATATTATATAATATTACTTAATTGCCACGTATAGTTTATAATTTTCTTAGAGTTTAGTGAAATTTGCAACGTAAGACGCTTATATATTTTTTAAATTGAAACAGCTAAGTTAGGTTAGGTTAGAACTGTGACCACACAACGCCAGAAACATATTTTTGAATGTAAAACCAAACCAACAATTGTACCTAATTTACCCAATTTGTATATTTTGTGCAACTGACTTAAAGATGCAAATATTTGATCATTGAATGAATAGAAATTGTAAATAGAAATCTGACGATACTAAATATTTGGCTTATATTATTTTGCGTAAAATATGTTTTACCAACTGAAATATTTGACTACATTAAAATTAGTAAAAAGTACTAGTTGGTGAGCAAGTTATTGTTTAAACGTTCACTTGCCAAGCATTAGGTTTGTTTTACAATTATTTGTGAAGAGTTTTTTTTTTGTTTTAATTTAAAAACGTTGCCCTACATTATGAATTACTCTTGTGTCGTGGGTGCGTTTACAAACATTTAAACTCACATACACAAACAGCCAGATCCGGAACAACTACCTGTAGGCAATACAAATATTTGTTCCGTGCGGGAATCGAACCCGCGACACGCAGCGCAGCAGTCTATCGCTCAGCCTCTGCGCCAACCGTGTCGTTTATTTGCTAAGTAATAATTTGGCAAATGAAATTGTGCGGAAAATTGTTTGGGAAATGATAATTTTTCAATTTTTTTTATGAAACAAGGGAGACCCGTATTTACACACAATACCAATTATTAAGCTCGTTCATTTTATATCACCGGGTCAAATTTTATGACTTGGCGCCAGGAAGGGTCAGGGTTCGCCGGAAATAATAGTCCAAGAGCAACCAAATTATATGATTATTCACTTAGCATACGACAGTTTGCAATCCCAAATTAAATTTAGTTTCATTTCAATAATTACCTACTTACCTTACTCATTTCGTTTTTCTTCCTTAGGGCGCTACACATGAAAGAACACCCCGACTACAAATACCGGCCACGACGAAAGCCGAAACCGCTTGTCAAGAAGGAGCCGAAATTCGGTTTTGGCATCAACGGGTTGATGGCGCCGGTACCGAGACTGGTGACGCCGTCGGTACCACACCCGGTACATCCACAGCTGCACTCGATGCCACATCACTTCGCGGATAAACCGGAGTTAAGCAGAGCCTTGTTCCCGCCGCTACCGTACCCGTTCTATCCGTTTGCGAAGATACCGTCTGATGATGGGAAGCTGGCAGCCGAGTTGGCGCATTTGCAGGTAATCTTCAATAAGGTATTGATTTACGAATATTAAGTTTTATTATGTTAACTTGATGCTTAACCAAAAAGAAATTGATTCTTATAGACTCAACGACAGTGACATTACAAAATAGAGATTCTGGCTGATGACATCTAGAGTCACGTAATCTGGCACGTAAAATGGTTTTCTTGATCGTTGATCAGCGTAGTCAGTTAGTAGAAAGATTTATGAGAAAAACTTATGCAATAATTATATTAAATTCCCTTTGAATTGTTGACAAGATAAAACATGTGCCCTAATCTCCCGTCTTCTTCACAGGCACTATACGGCGGAGCTTTATACAGCAGTGCCCTCTACAGCAGCGCTTTATCCCCCTGCGGTTGTCCACCTCGCCGGACGCCATCCCCTCCCCCCGCTGATGTCAAGCGCCCCGTAGCCTACGTCCTCATGAAGAGCGACGAGGAACCGCCTCAGCACGTCATCTGAAGGCCGGTCGCGCTCCCAGCGAGGGTCTGGCCCTCGCATTGGGAGCGGCCTTCCACCTCCGTACAGGAGCGCGAGACCAGCTCACCTGACAGCGTGTAAGACTGAATGGAAGGTTATTGACTTTTGTTGCTTTAGAATGGACAGTGTGTATAGGGATGGGACAGTTTCGGCCGATGTGTTAGTTTCGGCGATAAATGGTTTCTGTTTTTAGTGGACAGTGAAACATGTAAGCATAATCCTGGTTAAATAAAATGTTGAATGATGGAATGGTGCTGATCGTGACATGAATTTTCAATGAATGTGCAATCAATGTTACTTTTAATGTGCAATGTACCTACTTTTAGTTTTCTCGTGAGGCGCACCTCGCACTTTGAATAGATAACATATCATAGAATTTACTCTTCAACTGTGTAATTAATAGACGTTAGTTAGGTGAATTAATGTCAATTTTGTATAAAGACTATTGTATGACGTGTATACCATGTAACCGGTTTCCATTCTCACTGATACCAGATTTAATAAGTTATTGTTCTTATTCATTGCCGTTTTGATGAATAGTTTTAATTGTTTGACATCTTACTATACTTTGTTAAAATAAACTATATTTTAAAACACTCTTGGTATCTACACAGGATTTGTCTATAAATGTAGCTCAACACTAATGCATTAAATGTATTTAATCACTAATAAATTGTAGTGCAATATTGTAATTATGTAATCAAAAAACATACAACATTATATAATATAAGACGACTTTGGACACGATTAATTAATAGGCGATTATTTTACACTATTCCCTCGATATGTTTTCGATTCGATACTGTTACTTCTGTTCGGTGTTGTTACGACTGTTCGAGTATATAATATTGAAGAGAATAGTGTCAATTAGGATAAAATAAAACTTCACATATTGTAAATAGCACTTGTAAATAATCTCTACTATTTGTTTTGTTTTAAACTATGTATAGCGTACCTTCTTGTTCTGTTATTTTTTAAATATTTTGTTGTAAAATCTTATACATACTTAATCCATTTTTAAATAATTGTTTATTTGCCCCAGTTTCAGAAAGTCTAATCATAATTGAGAGAACAGTGATGGCCCAGTGGAAACGGCCGCGACTTACGAGTTGTAGGTCGTAGGTTCGAACCCTGACAGAAACTTTATTTTGTGTATATTATTTCATCACCACTCCTCTTAAAACGGTGAAGGAAAAAATCGTGAGGAAACCGGCATGTCCTAGAACCAAAAATTCGAAGAAATGTGACATCTACCAACCCGCACTGGGCCCGCGTGGTGGATTACGGTCCATTCCCTCTCACAGGGAGGAGGCCTGTGTCCCAGCAGTAGGAACATTATAGGCTGATTATGATGATGATGAATCATAATTTAATCTTTTATTCTGTTGACATCTTATCGTGTGATTATTTGACCAAAATAACAACAAGCAATCAAAATTGACATGACATTTAACAATTGACATTCAGGATCGTAATCTATGTTGGAAAAAAGTAAATGTTGTCGGTCGTTGTCAATTTCAACATAGCCAATTTTAGCATTTTTTTTCATTCAAATATTGTTAGTTAATAAGTTACCTACAGAGCATTCTCAGAATATTGTGTTTGTAAGCTGGATTTATTTTCTATTTTAAGTTTATAAATTCGTTTTTAATAAACTCAGAAGTTAATATTTGAGAGCAAGGTATGACAAAACTGATACAGATCGTTGTCCTTATTGGTTGGCTTTTACGTCATTTTGTAGAAAACAGCTTACGTCTAATATAAAGAGAATTGTATATTAAAACTAACAATCTAAAATGTTGTATATAAACGTACATATTTCGCGTCTCAATTCTTGTACCTACATTTATTCGGCTTTTTTCGTCGTAGAATTGTTTGTACATTCTGAAGCCGAAACCAAATTTAACAGAGACAGCACATCTCTAAAACAAAACCAAATTTAACAGTGATGCACATCTCTAAAATTTTCTACAAATTGACGATAGAGACACGACGACGTCACTATTAATTTATAATAATTTTCTGCAAGTTATGTTTAATTTACCCACCGATCAATATAAATAATAATATAGTTAATTGGTCTAATTTAATAGTTATAAAATAATGTTTGTATATTACAATTAAAAAATGATTGTTGGTATTATGTTATTGTTGTAATTTAAGTTTTATTTCTTGAAGTTTTTAGTTATATTCAACGAATGTTTGATTTTTATATGATACGAATAATAAACGATACATCAGAATAAAGCTTGTTGTTTTAGTAATAACCCTTTCTTAGTAATGGCAAAAGAAAGAATCAATAGGCAGATAATTTCATGCTTGAAAAATCACAAACCGAGCGGATTTCACGCTGTAAAGCGCGCTTCTTATACAAGACACTTCCTACAAGAAAACTTTTCAAAATTCAAATTGTAACAAAAACTTAAAAAATGAACTCTGCAGTCTGACTAGGTAGGTGATGAAATAATGACATTAAAATGTCTGTCAAGAAGAACCCTCCGAGACATGAATTATAAATAACTGGAATACCTACCGTTAAAGTACTTAACAAATCTGCTAAGCAAACGTTTGATTATTTAAAAGAATATTTGGGCTGGAATAAACACTTTTGAACTGTCAAGAAGTCGGACAGTTAGTCAGAAAAATAAAACTATTTGGCCGTTACAAAACGTCGGTCTCTATGAGAGGTCCGAGAACAGGCAAGAAACTCCAACTACTTTTTTAAATCAAGATATTATTACAAAATCCTCAAAATAAAGTGACAGACAGCCAGACAGTTTATATAACTAAATTACAAACAAAACACTTAACAGTTTATTAACTTTCCAAAACAATTTCAAAATGATTAAACTCCCAATCGCCATGTGTTCACGGGCCACTCAAAAAGTCAGCGGCGCGAGTATTTCTTTAAACAGAGGGGCTTAGAGGGGCTCAGGGGGCTCACGATTAAATACGGTACATACTCAATTATCGGCGAATAAACACTCGAGTGTGAACAATAAGGGGACACATGCCAGCTTGGGGGAATCGGGGGATTTCACGGTTTTTAACTCATGGATTTGGAGGAAAATGAAGGGAAATAGTTGTATCTATTGTTCTGAGAGAGTCGAGAGGACAATATCTGATAGACATATACCTAATCTACCCAAGCTATATAATTAAGGGAGAATAGAATGGTTTTGGCCTCGTTCAGGTCTTCATTTTGGTTTTATACTTTTTGTATTTCCTGTTGTCCAAATGAAATATTTTCTTTTCTTTTTTATTTTCTGTAGACAGATGAAATATCTATACTTTATTGTAATAGTCTTCCAGACCTTCAGTCATAGCAGCCAATCTCAGCGCAAACTAACCAACTACGTGGGAGATATTATACTTAGTGCACAAGAGTGCGCGCACAGGTACCTACACTACACTCACTCACCCTTCGCTCTCATAGTCCATTGGGACGGTAAGTCCGACACGACTGGAGAGAGATCAGGCGCAGGACCAACAGCTCAACCTGCTGTCCGAGACACGGGGTATCACACCGCCAACTTTCAAACCTCGGGCTGTGACTTTATTGTTATTGTAACGCAGTTCTTATACACTATTGCTAATTCTATGGATCAAATGGCAGTTCTATTCATTCCAAATAAAAATGGACTGAAGGATTTTAGCAAATTGTTTTTGACCATGATGAGACTACCGACATCGACCTATCAATGTGCAAAATAGCAAGCGTAGAAAAAATAAAAAAGTAAAGTCATTTATTCAAATTAGGCTGAGAATCAACACTTTTCGAACGTCAAAATTACATAACACAGTCCCCCGGCATACGCGCCCTTCACCAGTGCCTTAGCTGGAAAGAACAAGTGGCCCAACAAACTCCCTAGCAGCACCGCTGTCAGTTCTGTTAAAAGAAGTTGAATCTATCTCTTAGTTATGTTCAAAACACCTAATAGGGCACTTTACACTGTACCTCTTTCCTTACGAATAAATAAAGAAACGATACAGCACCGGTAAGCATTTTAACAGGTTATCTCCTGCTACAGACCGTATCATCGAGCAATGAGAATAAAAAGCCTACGTTCCAAAACGTATAAACCTCCCTAAAAAATTAAATCACAGAAAAACCGTTTAAAAGCCATCGATGTGAGATAGAGCGGACATTTAAGTTATCGGCAATTAATATTTTATTCATGTACAATAAAAAGACAATAATCACAGTTTATGTATCGGCCGGGGGCGATTAGGGCCGAGAGCGCGGCGGGGGGCGCCCATGCTGCTACTGGTTGTAGGGTGACAACTACGAAGGATGGTGACAGGACTGGGCTTCGAAAATAAGTAATACATGTTTTGGTTCAATAAGTATGAAAAGCTTTGGAAAGATAAGTAAGTAATCATTTTTATTTACCAAAAAAAACTAGGTAACATCAGTGTTTTTTCAATAAAAAAATAATGTCGAGGGTGGTGACAGGACTGGGCAAGGAAACTTAGTGGAACCTGTTTTAGTTGGGCAAGTATGAAAGACTTTGGAAAGATAAGTAAGTAATCATTTTTATTTACCAAAAAACTAAGTTACATCAGTGTTGTTTCAATAAAAGAGGGGAAGAATAGCCATGGTTACCCAAGCCTTGAAAAAATATGCAATCACTCAAGCATGTTTTGAAGATGTACAGTCCGTTTCTGATACTTACACTACAAGCAGTTTTTATCAAGTAGAAGAACTCCAGCACGATCTTTCAGGATTTACTACATAATAAAAAATCTCACACCAAATAATGAAACAAATTCAACGAAAATCTAACCCTACTTATCCCGTTCCCCGCTACAAGATGGCCACCCCCTAACCCCACAAACAAACATCCTTTAGCGGCTAATTGCGGAGGTGGCGCGATCTCTATTACATCCACCATAAATCCATGGCTTTACCAGATCACCCTGTCGCAGATTTGTGGTAGATGTACTTACGCTGTTTTATTGTACCCACAGTTATGGCGTTTTGGAGTTATTGGTATTTTAAGGTGTGATTGGTAGGTGTGTAAGGGATTTGTTGCTAAATAATGACATCTGCACGGGATGTTCGAAGGTTAAGCTACACCGCGGTTGGTTCGTGGATGGATGACCATCCATTAAATATCGGGACGCCTCCGTATCTCGGAAAAAAGAAGAAAATACGTTTATTTGCGGCAAACACGACGTATAAAAAGAACACAAAAAAAATAACAAGTTGGGGGAAACATGCGTCACATCCAAGCAAAACGGCCGTCGCTCAGCATAATGCTAAGTCCCTATACGAGACAGAGCCCTAGCGCTGGTTTTTAGTCCCGGCTGTCATTCGTAGATCTTTGACATTCATTACGGGTAGGTAGTCAGACGCCCAAAAGTCTGGCAACCAGACTTACCTACCAAAGAGGTAGGAATCGAGTTAGCCACTGGTTTGTGGAGTACAGACAGGCAGTCGTCCCATGTTAAATACTGGTATTCAGCTGCACCTGGTTAGACTGGAAGCCGACCCCAACATAGTTGGGAAAAGGCTAGGCAGATCTATTTGTTGACAGATCTATTAGTTGACAGATCTATTAGTTGACAGATCTATTTGTTGGCAGGTGTGATATTTTTAAAACATTTGTATGGACTGCCTCGTTGGTCGCAATCGCTACTACTGAGCTTGAGATCCTGGGTATGATTCCCGGGTCGGGCAAATTGTTATCGGGTTTTATCGATTTCTGCCTGGTTGATGGCAATAGGGTCGCCCCCTATTACATGACTTAAACATAACTAGCGAAGTGTGGGTGTACTTTAGGTACCTCTCTGCCTAACCCTTCGGGCTATACAGGCGTGATGTTATGGTCTTTTATTTTTATGGACACGGTTGTGGGTGATTAGCTTAACTTTAAACTAAATTATTTTCCGCATCATCTCGGGTAATTTTAAATTGTCAGGTTATTTTGATGGAGTGGCTTTCAAGATTAACTTTTCAAGACAGATTTTCATTTTCACAATGGTGCTTAAAAAAAAAATCTGATGGTACCTAATTTTTCAACGACTTTCTGTTATAATGAGGTAATCTATAAATACATACAAATAAATAAAATTACAGCGTCTGTTTGTAATATCAAAACAGCTTTTTACTAAATGCATATGAAAGTATATACGGTACTTATAATATTTTTTTTATATGTTTGCGTATCTGTCTGTTTGGTCCGGCTTATCTCCGACACGGCTCGACCGATTTTGATGAAATTTGGTATAGGGATACTTTGAACCTTGGGTAAGGACATAGGCTTTTTATCGACAAACCACGCGGGTGAACCCGCGGAAGGAACCTAGTTGAAAGTAAATCTTTAAAGTCTACCTTATCATACAAACAGAAACAAAGGGATCGTGACTTAGTTAGTTACTTCAAAGCCATAAATGGTTTGAAGTACCTATTAGAAGACGAAGAAAATAAATATCATGATTGCGAGCCAGTGTCGTAACTCTAGAAACTAGTCCTGTTCTTCTTTTCGTGTTGACGGTTCCTCATCATCTACCTAGCCTTTTCCCAACTGTGTTGGGGTCGGCTTCCAGTCTAACCGGATACAGCTGAATACCAGTATTTTACATGGGGCGACTGCCTATCTGTCCTCCACAACCCAGTTACTGGATAATATGATACCCCTTGGTAAGACTGCTTGTCAGACTTTCGGGCTTCTGACGACCCGTAACGACTGTCAAAGATCCACGAATGACAGCCGAGACCAACGGCTTAACGTGCTTTCCGAGGCACGGAGGGGTGTTGCTATATAAAGATGGTCACCCATCCACGGACCAACCGCGGCAAGCGTAGTGTAACCTGATCGATCGAACTGTGCGGCTATTATTGCTTAGAAACGAAGAAATAACCCTCATACATATGTACTTGAGGTTCATGCTTCAGCATCGTTGTATTACAAACCCTAGGGTTAGTAGTACGTATCTACCTACCTCGTTGTACAATCCTGACATGAAATAAATATGTTGATACGCGGTTAAGCTGGGGAGATTAAAAATAAAACTAGAAGAAAAATGCAATTCGCCGGCGGCCACAGACGGTCAGATTGAAAATTATACTGGAGGGAAATTATATCAAGTAATAATCTACGAGTTAGGAGGACAGGTCTGCCTTTATAGGTTTTTAAAAAGTCTGTACTGCAGCAGCATATTTTAATTTGAGAGTTAAAATTGGTTTTAGTTTTTATTTTGACAGGCGAAAACTAAAACCAATGATTTTTATTCGAAAACTTAGATAATTAATAGGTAATATGAATGAATAGGAAACTTGAAATTCATTGAAGAAGAGTTTCTTATGACAATTGTGGTTTACAGATGTTTTAACACTAATATATATAATTATATACTTAATACGAAAAAATATAGAAAAAGGCAGGAGCTCATTGAGCATCAAAAAAATGTTTTATAGATAAGTACTCAGTCCGCCAAGGAATAAGTGTATCCTGGTTTAAAATATGGTGACTTCAACTATTTTCGTGATTGGCAAGCAATTGTGCTGCGAATAGTTAGCAAATATCAGAAGTTCGTTGTCATTATTAGGTACAGTTGAGATAGGAGCCTTTTGGCCTCGTATAGGACAATCTGTTTTATTTTTCTTTTTGTTACTTATTATTACACTTTTCTATGAAACAGACGATTTTTTTTTTTATAACCGACGAAAAATTTCGACGCTATGGGGTCTAGTATCATGTACTGAACCCATGGTTACAGTTTGCGCGTTGATATTGATGTGTGTATAGTTTGGTATTTTATTTTTGACTGTGTTTAGTTTAGTTTGTGATCTTCTGGTACAAGTCGCAATAAATACTTTATCTTTCTTTCTTTACATAAAAGATAGTTTTTTTTTTAATATGCGCCATTTGATTAGCTATTGAAATACATATAATAGAAGTGATGCAGTTGCAATTAACCAAGATATTAGCTTAAAACATCACGTAAGAAGCCTGAGGGGCAATTCTCGTAATTTTAAGAAAAATACGTCTTATTTTCCTACATTTTGACAAGTTTTTGACATTTGATACTTAAATTACGAGAATTGGCCTTCAGTTCACGGATCAGCTTTCCGGACGCAAAGGGATCTCACCAAGGGTAGATTTGTTTGTCGCCGAGATAATAATAATAATAATAATATAATAATAATAATAATATCCCTGGACATTTCACACTGCGACTAGATTTTGAACGTTTTATATTACGAGAATAGGGCTTCTGACAGTGCACAGTTATGCCAGTGTGATTAGCTAGCTACTTAATCTCTTAGCTTTCCAGTACATTGTAAACCATTCTACATTATCACCAATACGATCCATTCTCAGCCCAATAAGTGCAGCACACACTCTAACTAACCCTACAATGCTGACAATGACAGTCATTTGTCAGTCGACAGCCACCCAGACCGTTTACCGACAGTCAGACATTCAGATCAACCTGAACGACCGCCATTCACGTGCCATTCATGCAGTTATATGATCGGTAAGTGATAGATTCGATTTCAAACGAATTACGACTGGGTTGTGGAGGGAATGGAGTAAAAGCAAAGATTGGGTTCCTTTTTTAAGAGTGAAGACGACTACTTGGTATTGGCGGGAAGTAACTAAAGTATCCAAAAGCCTTTCATGTAATTCTAATTCTTCTTCTGTGGTTTGGTAAAAGGTGATGTATACCATGAAAATGAGAGGCAGACGTAGAATTTTGAAGCGTCATTCTGCCTGCTAGTAAGAACAAACTTTCCTTCAACAGCCATTGTTAGCCCGTCTACAATGTGGTGACAACAATACGACCATAAATGAAAACACTGGCAATACTAATGCAAAAGATTACTTAACTAGCAAATTAATCCAAACACCGAAATAAAAGTGTATTTTGTTTTTCAAACAAAATAAATTGTAATTATGGGCCGATTATGGGTTTCGCCAATCTGTGACTAGTTATAGTGACACAACTATTGGATATATTTGGTTTCATTTTTGTTTGCAGACTGGAAACGTCATTAGATATACGTAGTTTAATTTATTGTCGTCTCCACCTTATATAGTTGAGGACAACTTTCCAATTAATACAATCCCCTCCTTTGTTAATAAACGCTCTACATTCTACAATCTTCTTCATTGAGCAATTTCAACCATTCCTGATAACTTGTGTTAAAATGAGGGTAGTCATTCAATAATTTAGTGCAGTGCAATGGTCCACCTACACCATAAACAATATAACATCAAAAACCAACAATAAAACATTCAAAAAAAGAACAAACGAGAAAAAAAAGTTCCGTCAGCGGGTGTCATGGCGTCGGGGGCGCATAATGGCAATTTTTCGTATACACAGCGTCAATGCGATGAATGCGAGATGTCGCGTAAACGGGCGCCGACGTGCAAATTTGATGCCTTTGTGTCGGACGGCCGCGTGCGTGACCTGCATTTTAGCTGGATGTTAGGTAACGTGTTGGGATGAGAAGCAATGGCTTTGGATTGATATTCTATGATGCTAAAGATTCGAACCTGAGCCAAAAACACCGTCAAACTTTGGGAAGACATACCTTATTTTGAGAAGAGAAGATGTGGTTGAATAGACAAGAAGCTCAGTAGCTTCTTGTCTATTCAACCCTCTAGATTGAAACCAGACTTTAGCAGTCTAAAGTCTGGTTTCAATCTAGAGGGCTTCATCACAGCAATATTTAATTGAAATATTATGGGGTTTATTTATAAACGATGATTAAAGTTAAGAGACGTTTAAACATCAAAAATGTATGGTTAAACAGTTGCTAATCACTACTAAACTTTAAGCAACTTTTATGAATAAAGGGGTTTATCATACAGTCAATGTTAAACTAACCGCGATATCGGAGCAGAAAAATATTAGGGTAGGATGTATAAACGAGGAGAAATATGTCAACAATGGGTGAAAAAAACAAGTATCGCACCAACCCTTACTGAACCAATATTACTAACTAGCAATTAGCTATATACTAAGGGGAACTGTAGAGCGATTCTCACATATCTCGCGTTCGTTATTGACGTTCGATTCGAACTTTTCCCGCGACAAAATCAAGCCGAGCTATTCTCACCATGACGATTCGAGCATTTCACGCAGGAAAGACACGCGACATGCCTTAGTTTACATGCGACATGCAAAGAGTAGTCATGACCAGTCGACACGTGACGTATTATCTGTGTCGACCACCGTACGAACGTCAAACAGTGGTTATGTCAATCATGTTTGTGTCAATTGCGAAAGAAAATAATAAATACCTATATTTTAACAAAATGTGTTCATAAACATCTTAGAAGACTCTACGACCATCACCACAAGGAAAAACACACGAAGAAAACTTCAGGCTTCCGCCAAAGTTATCAACTGTGGATAGTTGTTGCTTGTGTAGCGTCGATGAATGAGACACATGAGATACAGAAGCGGAAGGCGCCGGATTTAAAACCAGTCAATGGACAAGGACGGCTTTGCCAGGCTTTACTCTGGTTGAGGGCAAGAAAGGTCGATCGCGCCGCAACCACAATAAACGCGGTACTACTCCTGCAAGCGAGGATTTTTGAGCTGTAGTGCCCACTTTGCTCCCGTACATTTCTCGGTTGGATCGACAGATATCGAGAGAGAAAGAGCCAAGGTCTTAAGTGCCGAAAGAAGGACGTTGCAGTCGAACTAGACTTTGAATTTTGACCGGCTGAAGTTGTGTATAGATGTTACAGAGAAGCATGACCAAAAGTAAACTCCCATGTGTGGTGTGATAATAATTATGTTTTTGTGGTTTATACTTGGATGTATACTGAATTTATTTATTAGTCTGTAAGGTATTCTTAAAAAGGTTCTTTTGTAACTAGAAATAAAGTGGTTCAAAAGCATTTCAAACAATAAATATTTCAAATGTCTTTATTTTATTTTTTTCAATGTAAAACTTAGATAAGTAACAAAAATAATATAGGTATGCAAATAATTGAAGGGCTTTGCAGTTAGGTTGCGCAGGCCGTTAACAAGTTGGGTTAGGAAATAGAAACACACAAGCAAAGTTCATACGTATAATCCTCACTGGGTTACAAATTTACAATAGGTAGGGTACAATAGATACTTAGTAGTAGACTGGTCGCGGGACGCCGGTAGCGCGTGGATAGGTGTGCGTGCAGCGCAGTGTCAGTCAAAAACTGCGCTTTTATTTATACCCGGCCTACGTTACTTTGAAGTGAGCTGTGTATTTTGAGCCCTTTTGGTTGTTAATTTTCTGTCAAGCCCTTTTTATTATTTTTTTTCATGTTATATCTTTACAATTTTGTTATATAATCTTCGTTACATAATCCTTAAGCTAATTAAACCTTAGTATATAACTTAACTATGCACAATAAAAAGTTTCTAGAACAAAAACTTACAAAAGTGAGTTGGCACATTTTGATTATACAAAATCCCATATAATTTCTAAACTTATGGTCCGATTTTTACAATTTAAACGGAAATATTCGTTTTATATCTAGACCTATCCTTTACAATAAAAATTATTAAAATCTATCCATAAACAAAAAAGTGACTTTTCAAGTTACGTAAATATGCTTGAACAAAACTACACTTATAAGAATCCTTTTAAAAACAGTCTTATTGATCCGTGCAGCACATGGACAGTATAATAATCACTGGTTTACACGAAAGGTCGGCGTGATGAGTCAAGCGTTGTCCGTGAGCTTAGGAATCGGCGGACCACTTCACGTTTCGCCCAGTCTTCATGTTTGTGAGGCACTTTGACCACAAAAAAAATTGAATTCGTGTTGTGACGAGACTCCTAACGCGAGCCTCAGGGTGAAATCTGTTTTCGCAAGGATTTCCCGACAATCTTTTGGGCCTTTGTAAAGTAATGAAGGCAGGACACTTAGGTACAGCATCCTAGCGTTCGTTGGAAAAGCATGTAGCAGGACGGTCCGGTGCAGTACCGCACTCTTTAAAACAACAACACTTCTCCTCTTCTTCTCCATCTTTATAAACTTTTATGTTATTGTGCTGGTCATCAGCTTACTTACAATATCATTAGCTCGTTCTGTTTTATTTAATTACCTATTAATATGTAGACCAATGTAAACAAACAACATAAATTGTATTTTGACTTTACTTTGACGTGACAAATATCTATGACATGACTTGACAAATCAACATGAGCTATGCATTCCGTAGTACGGAGGTCTTATATTAATGTTAATAATAAAATAAAAATGGAGTTACGAAAACAATAATGATTATTAAATTGATCAATGTTAATGAAATACCTTTATAATGCTGCTCAAAATATGTTTTTGCCTTAAAAATCATTTTTAAAGAAGGTCAAAAGTACATTAACGATTACGTAAAAAAATCGCATCGTTATGTGGAAGGGATTACTTCGTGGGACGCATAATGGCAACATTATTGTCCCTAGATTCGTGATTTAAGGTCGACTTGTAGTGAGAATAGCTGTTTCAGGATATCTCACCGTTTTATAAGCGACATACGGAGACGAGCCGCAATGACGTCATGCGACACGAACGCGAGTTTCCGGAGAATTGGGCTACTGTTACCTTAGCAGGCCCCGAAAACACAAGGAAAAACTTTGGAATAACAGTCAATAACAATCGTCTATGATGACACGTAATAGACACTCGCTTTCAATCATAGCGATTTCTGTAGTCACTTTGTCGGGTTATTTGTTTGTGCCCCGAGCGGCCCGTGCTCACGGAATGCGAATCAAAGGGTTCAGGGTTCGACTCCCGAATGTAGCGCATTATTTGGTGTATTATTTGTTTAGGACAAGTTTAAGTTTTTTGGGAAAGTTATGATAAACACCTCATTGAAGGTATCAAAGAAAGTGAAGTATCCATGGTAAAAATCCCAGTTTCAGCAACCCCTTTAAAGCACAAAGGCTTCTCCTTATACAGAGAAGGGATCACCATTACAATTCCAGAAGACCAATTCTCGTAATTTAAAACGTTTAAAATCTAGTCGCAGTCTCATCTCAGCGACAAACAAATGTCAAAAACTTATCAAAAATGTAGGGAAATTGGACATATTTTTGACGGATTGAGACCACACTGTGAACGATCTTAAAATTACGATAATTGCCCCTCAGATCATTATGTCCACAAATCTTCACTAAGTATATTGTTCTTTGTTGTACAAATGTAACTAGTATCGAAATCAATACAGAAAAAACTCTTTCAGTGAAAAAACACACTGTTGGCGGCAAGACATTATCGGGTATAGGTACTCAACTCAGCCTATCGCAGTCCACTGCTGGACATAGGCCTCTCCCAGGCTGCGCCACAACACCCTGTCCTCCGCCTTCCGCATCCATCCATTTTTTACCTGTGTTCTACAAATAAAATTATTTTAATTAGAACAAATCCGAAACTACATCATATTTAAACCCTTCCATTTGCGACAATGTTGAATCAATATCCTCTATCCATTCATGTACTAGTTACTACTACCTACATTACAATCTACGCCCAAAAACTTGAAGACAACAATCCTGCTCCCCAGCTGAACATACACAAGAAAACACCTAACATGAACCAGCATAAACCCAAAAAAACTAATATTCAAACATTGGCCGATAACTTTTATTTGCTCTGGCGTCTACAATAATCTTCGGAAAGGAAGCGGTTGACGATGCGATACGATAGTGTCATACAAAGGAACTTATTTCCGTTGCAAGTCTGACTATAAAAACCCACATTACACCTCTATATAGCAAACAAAAAGCCAAGCCAAAATTAACCTTATGACCTTCGAAACAAGAGTTATAAAGGTCCCGCCTAAATGTATTGTATAGTTTGTGAAGGTGTATATCGTAGTGAAAATAAAAAGTGAACAAACGTCGCGATAAGTTTTTGTAAGGGCGTTAGGTCGACAATCAATGACGGGTTTGAATAAAAGTGGGGAGAATGGAATAGGGTTTATAGGTTTCTGCCTATGCTGTTGTAGCTTTTGTGAGGATGTGAGCTGTTTTACATTAGAACTCATTCTCGTAGGTACGTTTATTATAAATGAAGTCTCACAAAGAGACTTCATTTATAATAAACGTACCTAATTTTGGAGATGGTTGCTAAAATATGACAATTATTGTTCATCTCATCAACGGAAAAAAGAAATAAATATTGGTTATTCTGCATAAAATACACACACTAATTATCTAAACCTGCTGCATCTGCTTTGTAAGACTTGTGTCCAAGACAGACAATTGCAATCAAAGTCAAGTCAAAGCATTTTTTTCAAATAGACACAAAAAAGGCACTTTTGAATGTCTAAACCAGATATCCGAGTCTCAACTCAAAATTCCATAGAAAATCTTCAAAGTTTCAATGCACATAAAACGAAAAATCTTGAGAATATAATCGCCATTATAATACGTTTACTAGGTAGATATAGATAACCAAGTTGCATAAAAATGTTTCTACAGAGACCACAATAGTTAAATTTAAACACACCTGCCTAAAAACTACAAACTAAACGAACTCACTTTACAAACCTAACAACGACTAAGTAAGTAATCTACCTACTGCCACATCTCCTCAAGCCCTAGCTAAACGGAAGAGAGACGGCAAAAACCGACGTGGAGCGATAACACAGACAATGGCACCTAGTGTCCCTAACAATACTTCGTTTGTGACGATTCTTCGCATAATAGCAGGGTGCAAAACGCTCTGTAACTCGATAAAGGCTCTTTTATTACGAATTGTGGGCGCGTAATTGAGTTACTGTCTACACTGTGTAGCTAGTTCTGTTTATTTTGTTGGTATGTGGTTAATTAGCCGTTTGTAGATATTTTAAAGTTTAGAAACGTTTATTCGTCATACTGTTAACTAAGGGCTGATTTTTCCATCGCCAGATAACTTTTATTTGAGGAATTAAATTGACGTTTGACAGTTTTTGTATGAAATAACTGTCAAAATTTCCAAATTATTTCTCGAATAAAGTTATCAGATGATTGAAAAATCAGCCCTTAGTAGGTTATACTGTACATAATACATAAACATTCTTATTTTTCCAACGCCACATAACTTTATCATCACATTTGTTGTACCTACAACAAGGCTCAAGAAAATAGGTGGCTCGTTCAGATGCCAATGTATACGCTTTTACAATAAAGTTCCAAGCCTCGTTCAAGATCTAAGCCTTAATAAATTCAAATCATTCATTAAACGTAAGTTGTGCCAGAAGGCCTTTTATACCGTTAAGGCTTATATCGAGGACAAAAAGGCTTGGGATTAAGCTGCTTCCAATTTTTACATATTGAATGTTTTTTTTTTTTGTGGTTGTTGTTTGTTTTTTTTTTTTTATATATACAATTTGACATTAATGAATTTGATCTATGACATTTACTTACTTTGTAAAGTATTCTATTATTTTAATTATTGTGAATGTGAAGACTATGTGGGTCATTTTATTTTTTATTTTTACTTTCTGTTCTGTTAGTTTTTGTCATGGTCTGGCAGTTTGAGTAATTATTGTGGCCTACCCAAATGTCCTTTCTTTGGTATTGTTCGTCGAATCGTTGAGCTCCTTAAGTTTTGAGTTGAGCTGCACGATTTCTGACATATGCGTGCACTGACTGGACAGGTCCTCTCAATCTGTGTGGTTCTTTCCTCAAAAGACCATCTCAGACATCGACCTACATGGTCTTCATATGATCTGACCAAGATTATGTCTGGACTTTAAAAGAGACTGTGACGTCTGAGTTTGTTTCGGCCTTTCTTCTCAGGCTAGTCAGATAGGAAACGCCGGCCTCATCTAGTTTTAAAATATGATTGACGTGTAAAAGTGTTTGTACAAACCTACTTACAAAATAAAATCATTTATCATTTATCATTTATCATTTATCATTAGCTGACATATGGCTAATAATTTAATTTAATGTTTTTTCTATTGTACAGAAGCAAGTTTTTCTAACTGAACAGACAGCTGTGCAGCTTGGGAGTTTGTTGCGCCTCTTCTTCCCAGCAAAAGCACTAGAAACTGGTGAAGGGCGGGCGTTTTGGGGGACTATCTTATGTAATTTTGACGTTCAAATATTGCTAATTCTCAGCCTAGTTTGAATAAATGACTTTTGTTTTTTATTTTTTTGAAATTCGGAAACGTTTATTCGTCATAATATTAAATATAGGTAATAGAGTACATAATATAGAAGCGAACAGTCTTTAAAATAATAATTATGATATACACTTACATACATATCATCGCGCCTTGTTTTCCCGAAAGGTTGGGCAAAGGTGAACCTATAGAAGGTACACCCCCACTTTGATAGTTAGTTTTCAGTCCCTTGTAACAGGGGGCGAGCCTATTACCAGATCCCGACTTCGGGCTGCTACTGAGAAATTATGATGTACAGAAGAATCAGCATTGTCATACAACGTGGCAATGCTGCCAGTCTCTTGGGCACTTTTCCTGTTGACAGCGATGCCGACGAATTTTTTGATGCCCTAAGATTCTTTCGACTCCTTTTGTATACAAGACAGCTAACCTCCTCCTTTTAAGACAGGTAGCTAGCATTTTAAAGTTGGTTTTGTGTCATTAAAAAATATATTTACGGAATTTTTAATGGGTTACAAGTAGAACGTGCGGCGTTGGTGGCTAAGCACGAGTGGCTCTGTAAAGTAACAAAATTAATCTACATTTACTTAGCCATCTACAAGGCATAATTAGAGCTATTTCCCAGCTCCCGTTAAATCTAGTTAGCTATTATGAGCTCAGTTTATAGGGAGGACCAATATTTTCTGGAGCCTTGGAGGTAGTAGGTATTAATAGTCTTGAATTTACCGACACCCTAATTGGGTAACACTAGCAATCTGAATAATTTTGAAGGATATTGCTAAATCTTTGCTTCATATGTTCGAAAAATTTATCCGCTCAACAACGTAATAACGCAATGAATGATGTTGAACTGTCAAAATGAAAACCATTCCTACTATCAGTGTGTTACGCATTTAGCCCCCAGCATGACCTTTAGTTCTTTGCGTTGTGTTGCATCTAACTTTTTCGGAATATACATCGGCCGTAGTAACGCAGTCTCTAACCTCCTTATTAATACGCGTTGCTTAAACTTAAGTAGTGATTACTTAACTAATGTCCTAACTGAACAGACAGCTGTGCTGATGGAGAGTTTGTTGCGCCACTTCTTCTTCCCAGCGATAGCACTAGGAAGTGGTGAAGGGCGGGCGTTTTTGGGGGACTGTCTTTTGTAATTTTGACGTTCAAAAAGTACTGATTCTCAGCCTAATTTGAATATAAAAGTCATAAGTAATCAATAATCAAAAGTCATTTGACTTTTGATTTTGATTAACGTCTGTTTCACCTTAAAGTTTTTGACGTTTAAACGTCTTTTAACTTTAAGCAACGCAAGAGGGTAATTGTCCAGAAATTGTAACTCACTACTTAGTAAACAACGTATAAGATTGAGTCAGTTTTCACCATTCAATCATTCTTCATTAATTTTATGACTACCATCCCCATTCTTCGTAAATGTCTTCAAAAAGTAAGATCTACATTTACCAATTCTCAATACATTTCATCCGATGACGTCACACCGAACATCCAAACATCCCGATACAAAATAATATAAAGCGCACATTGTAGTAGCGCTTTGAGGACTCGTAAGCGTTGCCACACGGTTGCGCACGATCGCTGCGATTAACTGCGATCACAAAAACGCACGACAAAGAGCTCATAAGCATATACGACAGTCTAATCGGATGAGCGTATAAAAGTCTCGTGTTCATAGTCCTATTTGTGTATTCCATTGCTTGTGCACGAGGATGTAGAGATAACAGGAAGATACGAAATGATTGAGAATTTGCTGTTCGATTTTATACGAAACGGAAAATAAACCGTCTCATTTTGCAAAACGAATGATTAGGTTCGCTTCTTCACCAATAATACCTACAGAAACCTATAATACCTACAGTTAATATTTGTTGCTGGAAAAAAGAAAAAAGACGATCGACTCTCGTTACGTGAATATCACCTCACGATAAAAACAAAACACTGCGATTCGAAAATATTGTGGAAACTACTTTCTAAATTCACTATGACCACTTAACGATTCCTTTCTACGAAACCACATCAATTCCTTAGTTAATTACAACATCTGCTATTAACGTATTCTGTATGGCTTGGTTTGAACTGTCAAAATATATTTTGTCCGTACGATTGACATTTCGATTCCTTGCCGTTAACAAGACACGATATTGACGTGATTTGCACGTGGTATGATTTCACGGGGAATAATACAGAATTGGGCCCTGAAAGTTATTGTCTTGCACTCTCTACGTCTCAAATTGCCCGCTCACAATAAACTAAAATCACGACCAATCCGAGAATAGGTATGTCCAACCATTTTAACATCCACTACGCTCATAGCTCATCCAGCAAGCAAACTTCCACAAAGTGACCACCTTACGCCGCAATGGATGCGAAAAGAGCCATTCTGTCCGAATAAAAAACGTACCGACCAGTTTGGGGACGCAATTTAGCTTTTTAAATCTCTATGCGATTATGTATCATGAATGGCGAGGGAATCTTTTGGAGAACTTGACAGATGTGTCTGTATTTAGATTTAGGTATGTAGTTGTGGGTAGTTGATATTCAATTTACAATATAATGTTAAGTGTAAATTCTGACACTTTTGCTCATTTGTAGTTATGCCTCTCATCATCAGCCTACAGCAGTCCACTGCTCGACATAGGTCGCGCCAATTGCATGCCATTTAGTTCGATTCTCGGCAACTCTCATCTAGCTGCATCCTGCGAAAATCGTCACTCCACCTAGCCTAAGGGCGTCCTACCTTACGTTTGCCGCGGTTTCCACGCAAGAACACGTCTACCCCAACGATCATCGATTCTACGGCTAATATGGCCGGCCCAGTTATGCCTGTGTACAGTCGGTTTGAGAAACTTGTTTAACCTCTCAGAAAAACAGTACACCTTGATTTTCACAGAGATGTTTCAGCTAATTCCTCAAAACGCCTATAATGATTTCTTTAATAGAGTGGTAGGTACAGACGCCAGCAGGTCAAGCTACCCGAAACTGTTAAATTTTCCCCATCAACCCTGAACCTTAATGCTTTAGCGATAAAGTTGAAAGTCCATTAAAGAAATCTGACAGATTGTAGTAGCTTGATGTGCTGGCGTCTGTACATGAAGCCTCCTGCCAAGAAAACTGTGCTGAACAAAAAAAGATTCATAATATTGCGATCAAATTACACTTCAGACCTCCAATTTCCCGCAAAAACTGGAACGAAGTTATTCTCAACATTTCTTCTCACCCCAAACAAAAATATCGGAGGTCAAACACAAACAAAACATAAAGGACTCAGCGATAGAAAACCAACAACAGACAATATAGACGGTCGGTTTCCCTCACCAAAGAATGGCACACATAAATAATAGCGGTAAATAAGAGTAAAAATATTGAAAAGTGTCATGGCGGGCAGAAAGGCGCGCGAAACTTTATATCCTTGGGTTTCCGGCCGCCCGCGCGCCAAAATGGCAGAACGGATATTCGTGTATCGGGATTCGAAACGCGATCGCTGCGCTGCGAATAAAAGAAAACGCTGTAGACAATGTTCTATTTGTTTGGAAAGCAAGACATTTTACTTCTAGTTTGTTTACTTGAATTTAGGATAATATTTGAATAACGTTGATCTTGAAAAAGTTTTGGCGCCCAGCATGGGACCAGGTACCTCGATATTGAATCAACTCCAGAAATTGTTAACGCCAATCAGGATAAATTGAATTGCTTCAAATTTTATCTTTAATGACGTATTTCAAAATCGTAATGCTGTATTGAGTATATACGACTAAGTCAAAAGCAATCAGCTAAATATTCCCCCTTTTAATAATAAACATAGGTACTTAGATGATAACGAAATACTGAATATGGTTTTACGCCTTACAATTTGGTAATCATATGAAAAAAGTAACATATTGGTAGCACTTTCTTACATATTCTCGAAAAACCTAAATTCGAAAAAGTACTTAGTTGGCTCAATTAGGTTGGTACAAAAGCAAAATAAAAAAAGATCCGACAAAAAGTACTTTTTCCGAGTTTCCAAAATACCTTGTGTATCAGTCGGTACGACGAAGAGCTAGCGGCTTACCCCTCTCTGTTTCGGCCATATTGATTTCTTTCATTTTCTTTTTCCACCCAAAGCGAACCATTTTTATTCCTATTTGTCCGCCATTCACATACAGCAGTCCATCCAAATTTCATTTGGATAAAACTCCTATGCAAGCGGTTTATGTTTCAAACTTTGATGAGAACACTGTTTTAATTAAAAATCTAGTTTGCAAAACCGAATATAAACTCCGTACATTTCTTAATCTAATACTGACCGAAAAAACATTTAAACTTATAAAACAAGACGCTATTATCTATGCCCCGTTCGTGTCCGGAACCGCAGGGGAGCGCGGGAGATTTGAAATTGGAACCAAATAGGCGTTAAATGGCGGCGTGCGCTGTCATAACGTCATTTGGCGTTCATCAGCGAGCGAAACAGCATCTCAGTTTGGTGCACGTTTTATTAGCGTAAGGAATAGCGGGGTACACTGAGTCGGAAATTGAGATTTGCATCGAGGAATATACCGGGGCGGTGATTGCATTTTCTTTGCGAATGCAGCGTCATTTAATTTCGCTGGAGGCAGCCGCTTGGTCTTCCTAAATTGTGTCCTGTCTGCTAGTAATTCTGTCGTCTTTGGGTGACATAGTTTAGTTTATATCAGCCTGCGCTTATGAAATGCAATTAAGCAAGATATATTTTATTTAAAATATGTTTAGTTTGGTGATAGTTTATATAACTTAATCATAAGTTAAATAAAACTAAGAACAACAAGTACCTACCAGACCTATGCCAGTGGGTGCCTATAAAAAATAACGTGGACTATTGCAAATTGCATCATGGAAAAGACGTTTTCCATGATAAGATAATTTATAATTTTATACATTTTATGACCCCTGACCCTCCCTCAGAAACGACCTAATTTTATGTAACTCTAGCATTTTAAAACAAAACTAAACAACCGCACAGCTTCATAAAGTTAAAAACAAAATATGCAACTGAAGTTGAAAATCTCTAAAAATATTAAATTCAATTCATGAAGTGTCCTCGGTTATGAATTGCGTCGCTCGATATAGCATTCGAATGAATCGTGCGCAAAATAGAACCACAATTGTGGTGATAAAGACGATTTCTGTCTGATCCGACACACCTCATTACCGCAGAACAAGGAAATTCAGAAGGTCCGCGTAGTTCCCAGCCAGAAATATACGTGACTCTCGATACAAACCGATGGTCTACCGTCGTCACCACCGCTTGTGGACATCCCAGAGTCAATGCAAGTTCGTTACCATCCCAGAGAAAATGCTGAAATATCTCACATATCTGAAATTACACTAGCACTAGCACCAAGCACAAGTGAAACGCAGCTGCACTGTTTGTTGGCAGAATATCTGTCTGATTCCAAGAATATGTCAAAGCCAAACACAAACTCAAATCATTTATTTCAATTAAACCATTTCAGGCACTTTTGAATTGTCAAAATTAAATAGTCGGACAGTTAGTCAGAAAGTTGAAGCTAGTTGCCAAGTAGTTGTACTTGTACCTACTGAACGAGCTCCTTTATTACCTACTCCATTATTACGTACAATAACCACTATTACTTCTACTACAGTCCAGTCGTCGAGAGAATGCGTTCCTGACAACTGTCAGTGTGACAATTCTAGTAACTAATAAAGATCAAAGTCGCAAAACACGTATTCGTTTTTATGAAAGTGACGGGTGTCAGGAACGCATTCTCTCAGCGGCCGGAACTGTAGGTAATAAAAATGAATCTTTGATCGGTGTCTTTACGTAAATAATCGTACTATGAGAGCTGAAGCTCGATATCGTGTGCAATGGAATAAAATAGAATGGCTTTTATTTTTGAGTAAATGGAACATTAAGATCTTAATGATAAACAGCGTCATATATACTTCCGTTGCCGGTGTAGTGGGCCTTCTGCGTCGATCTGCGGTGTGTCATTACTTTTCGCATAAAACGGTGAGACGCCGAGGTTTTCTTATAAATTACATTACGTTCCGATCGATTCTCTGTCTCGTGTGTGAATCTCGCTGTTTTCGCACCAGTTCCAATAAATGGATATTTTTATTACTACTTTTATAAATAGCTGGGCTGGACTGGCCACGTCTGCCGTATGCCCAATGAGCTGTGAGCCAAAATAACCTCTATGTGGAGCCCTGACACAGCCAGAAGGCGTCGCGTCAGGTCTCGTAGAAGACGGCGGGATGAGCTGGAGGAAACAAACGACCTATGGTCCACATTAGCCCTGGATCGAAAGAGCTGGAAGTCATGGGAAGAGGCCTTTTCCCAGCAGTGGAGTGATGCAGGCTAACAGTAACAATAACTTTTCTAAATAACTACCATTTAATGCAGTGGTTAGTAGGACAACTGGAGGATGGAAAATACGGAATTATATGTTTATATATATATATATAAACGTTCTTATATCAGAAATGACAGAGGAAAGAAAACGGTAAAAAAACCTTCATTAATTAATACAGGAGGTCTGAAAAACCCTAAGAAAAGCAACCGGCTTTAAAAAACAGGTTAACGGTTGCCAATATGCTGTTTTTTCAACCAAAAAAGTACACCCTTGGTCTTCCCATAGGTATATGACAATTGAATGATATGATTTCGGGAGCGACCGCGGCCCCCGGTGATATTAAATAAATTTTCTTATATAGAAAAAAAGATTGAATAAAAAACACACTCTCCTGAGATTGAGGCAGACGGGAGGTATTTCCATTTTGTACAAATTAAATTGAGTTCAATCTGACACGTCGCCCGAAACCAAATGCCTAGCCGCCGCGAACAGTATATTTAATCTAAGTACTTTTATTTGCAAAACTTAAGTATACCCACGACGTACCTATTGTGAACATTTCCAGACTATTCCTTTAATATATTTTGTGCTTACCGGAAATTAGAAATGCTGTCATATGATTCAGATAATAACACATGAACAAAGTGCTTATATCATCATATCAGACTTTAATAAAGTGGAACGGACTTGTGTAAAGTACAATCAACACTATTCTAAGTTTTAAAATATTATTATCACGTAATAAATTAAGTTAGATTAAAATTGCTTATTAGTCTTGTAGGCTAGATTGTAATTAATTATTAAGAACCTGGTTCTTTTTAATAAAGGATAAAAAAATATGATTCAGAAGCAGGTATTGGTGTGGTTATGCAACTGAGTTTTAGACAGTTCATTGTTTTGTTCCCCTAGAACCGGACTATGTAGGGAGGTACTTAATACAAGTCTCGGGCATCATGGCCTGCTGATGGAGTGCAGATCGCATAGCACAGCACGCCAGCATCAACGATATTATTCGTCGAACCTTTGTCACCATTGCGCCATCTTACGTTCCAAACACAGCAGGACCTACCTGCTGTGACCTGCTTATGGGTAACTACAGTTCTGGTGAATATTAGACACATAAACATTGCGGAATAAATTCTCTAAATGATGGTGAAAACCGCATCACAATCCGTTGCGTAGTTTAGCAGAACAACGCGGTCACACTGACAGATAGGAAAAGAGACTTTAATTTATAATATGTATTTGTGATAATATTCAATCGAGTCGAGGTCGCGTAGGTATAAATGTTTCCTGGGTACACTGTTAAATGTTAAATTCATTCAATCAATCAAAAAATCCACCGTATAATTCAAACCAGCGCAATAACATGAAAGTCAAACAAAATCCAAGGTAACGACATTAAAAAGTAGATTATTTCTGACAATTGGTGGCAAACGCCTCGTCTAATGACTGGCTGTGTCAACAGAGCACTGAATGAGTGCTAAGTAACGCTTCCAATGATTGCCTCGGTTCGGCTGAGTGGTTTCGTAGAGCTGGAGGGTTATGGTGCAGGTGGTGGATGAAGTTGTGCTAGATTGGTAAAAATTAGTACTTTACTAATTTTTACCCTATTTTTTTTTACCTAATATTAATATTGACACAGCCAGTCATTAGACAGGCATTTGCCAAACGTCCGAGATCAAAAGCCGTATAATCTATATTTATATAAAAATGAATCCCTATTTCCCTTGGTCACGTCATAACTTGAGAACGACTTTACCGATTTCATCCATCTTTTTTTTTAAAGTTTTCTAATACTTTGTAGAAGGTTCTTACGGAAAAAAAAGTTAAGAAAGTTGCTTCACGCGGACGAAGTCGCGGGCAAAAGCTAGTCTCTATTAAATAATGTTGAGAGGTAATAAAAATCTTAAACTTTCTAACTGACCGACTTCTTGACCATTCAAAAGTGACTATAAATGGTTTAACGTCACACCTAATGACTGGCTGTGTCAACATGCTGCTGAATGAGTGCTAAAACTTCCAATGATTGCCTCGGTTCGGCTGAGTGGTTTCGTAGAGCTGGATGTTTATGTTCCAGTATGGGTGAAATACATACAAATAGGATGGATTAGGAATAAACCATTATTAGAAAAACATAGGTAAGTAGGTAGATAAAAAAGCGCTGGGAACGGAAAAGTACCTAGATAAATGCTGATAAATATAAAAATTACTGAATTCCGTGTTCTGATAGAGGTTGAATTGATCACATTCCATACTTATTACATCTTAACCTGAAATAACAAAATATAGGTAGAAGATAATGTTTCTAGAAACTTTTTTTTGGTACATAAGGGGATTACCTCGATTATCAAAACTTTTTCTCCCGAATATGAAACAAATCTACAGGAAAACTACGCGTCAACTAATATCCACACCCTATTTGCGTAACACACAATCAATCAATCTAAATCATTTTGAAGGATATTGCTAATCCATTGCTTTATATGTTCGAAAAATTTAGCTGCTCCACAACGTAAATATCGCAATGAATGTAGTTGAACTGTCAAACTGAAAGCCATTGCTACTGAGAGTGCCTTACGCAATTACCCTGCCGAACACCACTCCCCACACTATCCCCCAACAAACACAATTACACCAGCCGTCATCACTTAGCTGTACAAACTTAAAAATCGACCACAAAATCAAGCGTAAGACCCTCGTTATAACATTAACAAAGCGTATAATTTAACAGTCTGTTGGTATAACCGCACGATCTCAGATAAAGTGGGCGATAAATAAATACTTAACGTTTTAATCCATTTGCGGGAACGATCTAATTCACTGATATAAGAAATGAGAAGAATGGCGCGACAATGGAAGCGGAGAGCCGGGGAAGAGAGGCGGGAGAGGTTTTGATACTTGAGAGGTTTGGAACATGAGGCGCATTTTCCGACAGCATTCATATGATTTTTATGAGTAAAACACTAGTAATAGGCTCGCCTCCTGTTACCTGTAAAAACACTATCTCTCTCCTTTCTTTGGTATTGTTCGTCGAATCGTTGAGCTCCTTAAGTTTTGAGTTGAGCTGCACGATTTCTGACATATGCGTGCACTGACTGGACAGGTCCTCTCAATCTGTGTGGTTCTTTCCTCAAAATACCATCCCAGACATCGACCTACTTGGTCTTCATAGGATCTGACCAAGATTATGTCTGGACTTTAAAAGAGACTGTGACGTCTGAATTTGTTTCGGCCTTTCTTCTCAGACTAGTCAGATAGGAAACGCCGACCTCATCTAGTTTTAAAATATGACGTGTAAAAGTGTTTGTACAAACCTACTTACAAAATAAAATCATTTATCATTTATCATTAAATGTCATTCATTATCTTCTTTGCACTTGTTTTATGATTATTGTTGTATATATTTATTCACATAGCAACAAAAAAAATATTAAAATAAAATTAAAATAAAAAAAAATAAAAATTTATTTTTGTAAATGGTTTGTGTATGTTTGTATACATGTAAATAGTATACTACAGACTATCTTCAATATTGTCTCTCCTTTCTCTCTGACAAAGGTGACTAATAATTCGCCTGTTGCATAATTTGTGATTGTGAAAAGAGAAAAATTTTAATCGGTATCGTTTCTCCTCCCACAACTGATTATTATGATGTTGGGTTCCAGAGGCAAATCCTACTAATATTATAAACATGAAAGTTTGTATGGATGGATGGATGGAGTGATGGGTGGATGTTTGTTACTCTTTCACGCAAAAACTACTGAACAGATTTGGATGAAAAGACATGGCTAAATGACTGCCCCAAGCATGAATAGTAACCTCACCTTAACTCGAAATATTTAAATATTCATTCATGAATTATCAAGCGTTCAATAATTTTCTAGAACTTTCGTAAACAGTTAAACATAAAAAAAGTATCTTAGTTGCTTTTTTGATTGACATGACTACTTCAAGGGGATATAATACAATACTGCAAACTAGTGAGGGGTCATATCGCTTTTCCAGAATGTCAAATCGAAACTGTACTTATATCGATTTTTGATAACGTATCAAAACGATTTATTTTCTGAAAATAAGAAGTGGCAATCGAGAGTTTTTGGCGGGAATCAACGGCGTTCCGTTCGGTGTCCTGTTTAGTTGCTTGTTATTGTGTTTTTACAGGGATTTGATTCGGAAAATGGAGTTGTTTTTAAAGTGACAATGGACTCTATTCAATTTCACTCTTTTCGTATCAAAATCAAATAAAAATAACTGAAAGCTTCGGAATGAGCTTCTTCGTTTAATCTTACTACCTATTTTGCGTGGAAAAATATTAACTGAAGAGTGGTCAACAAAAGCTAATTATATTTTTATCTTTCAACCCTATCGATTATTTTATTGATTCTGTTACACTTGACGTTCAATCCCATTTCTATGACAAAACAAACGTCAGGTGTTAGACATCGTTTGAACGCTCTGCCATTTGCTCCTGTTGCTGTTGTGTTTGTTCCTTGTGCTTTTTCATTTTGGATTCTCATTGACCCTCGCTTGTTTATTGGACTTATTGTGTGTGCTCGCCTACCTACTGACCTCTTGCTACTCGACACGTACTTGATTTGCAATAAATTATTTATTATTATTTGCGTTATTATTGATGGCCTTAGGACCATATCAGGTTAAACAAGCCCGGTCATATTACGAAGAGCATATTAGAGCAAATGGTACTTATAATATCGAAGTGTGCCCGGATCTTGAAAGAGTAATTCGTTTAGGGGGATCAAGACCTCAACTTTTAAGAGGCCGAATAAGATCAAGGCATATTAGCCAAAGAATATACTATGTGTATATTTTATATGAAAGCCAATCCACAAATAATGCTTTAGACGACATACTGTCATATTACTGCAGCTGTATAGTGGGGATCAGAACTCTGGGCTGTTGCTGTCATATCATGACAGTGATCTGGGATCTGGGGTGGGCGAGACACCAGAACACATTATCAGCTCCGGCTTCTTATTTAGATAATGTTCTTATAAGATTCGCCGAATAAATAAATAAATCGAATTTTTGTTGTTTTATTTCAATATCTTATATGTCCTTGGTTACTCAGTGTATTTGTTATCTAGTTTAGGCCGGATTTAACAATCACCATATAATAATTAAACTAAGTCCCCCTGGCGCGTTTGTCTGTCAGTCTGTCTGTACGGATGTATCAACAAACAGATTTTGATGGGGTTGTCACTTCCGGAAGGCTTAGCTAAACATTCGTGTAGGTTGTATTGACCAATGTAAATCAAGTCAGAAAAGTCTTACCGCCTGAGTGTTTTCTTGCGCGCGTTCAGCGCCCCATTCAGCGTCCAGAACCCATATCTCGAGTACATTTACTATAGGGATTTGGTTTTGGACAAAAATCTAATGTTGTTTGGGTAACGCCTAGGCAAAGTTCATAGCAATGTAATTTATTTGCAGTTTTTTATGCCTATTGACGTAGGAGTTACACGATTTCATTTTCAGGATTATAAACATATAAAAAGTTCCTGAAACTTTTTTTATATGAAATACTAATATTCAGCTATTCAGCATTACATATTGCTAGGTACCATGTCTATACATTGCTGAAAATTTGTCCATACTTCAATTTAGCCATCTCCTTTGGCACACAGCTGGTTTATAACCAGGATTAACAAATAGGATACTTTTTATCCCGATATTCCCACGGGATCGAAACTTATGCGGGTGAAACCGCGGGACGCAGCTAGTACTGTCATAAACTCATTGACACTCTCAATTCAGTACAACACGTTGTCTAAAAAAATCAAATCAAATGACTAATGAATGTACTGCTGGGGAATTTGTTGCGCCACTTCTTCTTTCCAGCAAAAGTTCTAGGAAGTCGTTTTGGGGGACTGTCTTATGTAATTTTTACATTCAAAAAATGCTGATTCTCATCTTAATTTGAATAAATGACTTTTGATTTGAAAATAAAGCTCACTCGACCGAAAAAGTTCTCAGGTAGGCAACTAAAGTATCAAGATTGTGTCATCTCCTGATCCATTGTTCGTAGACCACAAAAGTGTCAGCGATCAATTAATTCGGTTTATTGAGAACAGAGCCAACGTCCCACTGAGATGAGCCAAAGCTATTGGAAATAATTATGTGTTGTGAGAGAAAATAAGGCGTTTCATTCAATGTTGTTTTACCAAAGATATAGAGAGTAGAACAATGTGTAGGAAAAGATAATTATGCTGTTTTCTCATAATTGAAGATAGTTACAGACAATGGCCCACCTTCCTTCCTAATCTAACCAGTATACCTTCTTTTCAATTTAGCTTATATTACATTTATTGTTGTCTTCTTTTCAAATGTTTGGTGTAAATTGATGGCCTGAAACACAGGTTTTTCATAAACCTAGATCAGGCAGGTCTACGTTACAGTTAGAATTTAACTTTCCTCGATTGTAATTAATGTAAATCTTATTTTTACTTTACTTTTACTTGAATAAAAATTTTATTTTATTTTATTTCACCAGCAGTGCGATTCTGAAACCATCTCATCGTGAAAACTCAGGTGAAGTGAGCGTGGAGTGAGCTGTCATTCCAACTAATGCATGGGATCGACACTATTGACAGCTCACTCTAAGCTCACTTCACCTAACTTTTCACGGTGAGATTTTTACAGAATCGATTGGCTGTGTACTTGATGATCTTATGACTGCGTCAGTGAGCGGAGTTCGTGCAGCTGAATTTTGGGCTAATTTTTTTTTACTTTTTGCCATCGGGTAGGTGGATGTAAAAACAGGTGTTGTAAATAAAAATATAGAGCACCATGTCTTGCCGTTGATGGCGTACAAATACCTCAATTTATTTATTATTTACAGTGCCTCAATTTATATCAAGTGGGTGAACATTATTCTCATTACCTTCAAATGCAGTTACCTACTTACCTAATTACTCTTAAATCAAGCAAAAACATTAGAAGTACGAAAGCGGAACTCTAAAGACGCACTTGACGTTCACCAGATTTAAAAAAAGAAAAATTTGCCAAACCAGCCACCAAGAATAAGAAGTAATAAGCAGTTTTCTTTCGCGCCAAAATTGTCTTCCATAATGGCGTCGGCGGGAAGATAGCGCTCCCGCCATAAAAAGAGATAAACGACCGTTCTCTCTATTATTTTTGCTCTTTAACAAAGGCAATGTGTGCACCTGCTGTTGTCTCTTTCTTACACACTGTGTTACCATTATCGCTGTCTCTAACGCGAGTGAAAAACAAAAATTTGTCCCAGCACCCACCCCCGTCGCTAATGTTCGCGGAGTGGCGAAGGAAAGCGGCCACTCTGCCTCCTTTATAATTTACTTGAAAACCTAATACGTGTCAATTAAAATTTTATTAAAACCACAAATTGAACGCACTTGTATGTTACGGTTTATCAATATTTTAATAATGTCGACGCTTTATTATGAGATTATTATGTGCTTCCAAGAAAATTAACGACACTGCTATATTTAAACGGTTTATATTATGTTATACAAGGTAAAATGTCGTTATTTCAATTATGTAATTATTAGAATAAAAATTTGTCTGTGCATCACCCTAAGGTTGGCTGCGGTTGTCCGCCTTTGTACAGTACTTTTTTTACTTGTGCTTAGTAAAGGAAATAAAATAATCATGATGTTTAAATATTATGGTAGGTACTTACGAAGGTAAAGCAAGTCTTTATCGAAATTGCAACACCTGGGTAAAAAAGAGGATCGCAGAATTTTCAGCCTATGTGTACCCATAGATAAAACTTGAAAATATTTCAGAGGGAACCACCTAACCTTCACCATACTAAGGTCTATTATTTTCATGTAATATTATTAAATAATTCAGGAACTTTTTAAATAAATGGCGACCAATAAAAACAAAGTGACTGGTATTTTACCATTATTGTTAAGTAGTTGTGAAACGTTGAAATACTGTTAAATCTTTTACTTGAAAAAATTATTAAGAAAATCAGTTGGATCTTCTTAATATTTTTTTTAAGTAAAAGGCACAGCTTTATAGGGGCATAAAAATAACTTATCTTTGTTTTTCTTTTCACGCATCAGTAGTTTTCTCCCAATCATCAGCCAGCATCACCCAATATCCATTAAACTACCATATACGACCTCAAAAATCAAACTCACCTTAACCACCTATAAAAATGGCATAAAACTGTGAATAGACTACAAAAAATTTATTACTTCACTGTGTGAGTGCGACGCATTGTGTCGCGAAGTGGCTTTTGTGTCGCTATTCTGTGTCAACAATGGCGCCCTGTTTTGGCGGGAGAAAAAGGCGGGAGCGCCGTTATCAGCGGCGGCCATTATGGCGGCTTATCAGCGACACTTCCGCCAAGACTTCGCCCCTTTTTCTTTTACGGTCACGTCTGGCTCAGGTGGAGATAGTGGTTTCAGTTTCACGTTTTCTTCGTTTAATTTTTACTGTTTTGTTTATTTTGGCCTTTTTTATCTTTTTCACAAAGGTTTCAAAGGTGTCTGTGGTTTTCATAGTCTGAGATTTATCTTATCTGTACACGTCTTCTGAAAGGAATCTGACAAAGGACAACAAATAATGGGAAGTGTCTATGACAACAAAAAGATACGTATACAAATGCGGATCCTTACAAAAATACTTTGTTCAGAATCTTTAAGCACTGAATCGATTTGTGTAATTTTTAATGCAGGTAAATTTTTATACCAAAAATAATTAAAACTACGTAAATTACAGTAACACTTCCGCTGTACATTTAAAACCAAAGACATTAAATTATTTTTCAAAACACACCAAAATGGACGAAATACCTAGGTACTAAGCTAGACCCTTACAGATACGTGTGCGACTGTGTGCGTGCGTAGTTTTGTAATGACACCACAATCAGTACAACTAATTTAATAAATAAACAATATTTTATACATAATAGTGAAAAATCAGTGAGATTATAACATAATATTCCAATTACGGTGTTTGATGTTGAGCTTTAATTCCGGGACATGTTGTATCTATATTCCATTTGTTTAAGTAATATCTCTGAGAGATGTAAACAGTTTTGCTATAATATGTTATGTTTTCATCGCACAAAAAAAGTGTATACGCGCAATCTGTAAATTACATCCAAGGGACAGCTGCAAGCCATACTTTGGAACATCAAAGCTTCTAACAATTCCATCCCTTTATATCTACGAGGTAGCATTGTTTGTTAAAACAAATCCACAGTTATTTGAAAAACGAGCTCCAGCTGACTCACGGTTGAGGAGAAGGGAATCAAATCTACTCTGTGTTGATCACAGCAAAACGGCCCTTCTGCGCAAAAGCATCTATCAAATGGCTCCAGTTATATATAATAAAATTCCACGAGGAATAAAGATTCTTTAATGTCATAATGTTTAAATAGAAACTCAAACCATTTTTAATCAGCAAATGTTATTACTCGACAGCTGACTTTATAGAAGACAAAAACTGACATGACTTTTTGTTCATTTGACTTTTGGTATTATTCATCTATGTTGTTGACTAATTACAATTTTAATTTATCTATATAATTATAAATATTTGACATCTACTGTTATGCACTTGAATTTTTTAAATTATTTTGTATTAATATGAATGTTTTATTAAGTATTTATACTTTAATTTTTTTTTTTGTTACTTAATCATTATTTTTAATTTGAATACATATGTTATTTTTCCGTACACAAAGAGAAGATAAATTTAACTATAATTATGTACAGACGCCAGCACATCAAGCTACTACAACCTGTCAAATTTCTTTAATAGATTTTCAACTTTATCGCTAAAGAATTAAGGTTCAAGGTTGATTGGGAAAATTTGACAGTTTCGGGTAGGTTGACCTGCTGGCGTCTGTACCTAAGTTAAATTCATTCGATGATTTATAAACTTTTTTTTTTGTATCCCGTTTGTGGCTGGTTGTAGCGAACTGTATGTACATACAAATAAATATTTCTGAAGAAACTATAGGTAAACAAAAGAACCACGTGCCTTAGTTAACCGACTAAACGTAATTTCAGTCACTTCAGTTGTCATGATACGTCACAGTTGTGCTCTTTAATTTAGCAACGTTATAATTCGTTAATAACGTTGCTAACTTGAAGAGTACAACTGTGATGCACATAGGTAAGCCCGGGTACTAACTTCTCCTTTTTATTATTAAGTAACTAACCGGACTACTAAAAAACTAGTCTAAAGGAGTAATATCTATATCATGATTTATCTCTATTGCTAACGATGGATAGCTCCGCTGGCATATATTCTCATAAGCCTTAAGTAAGGGCCTCTACGGAGAAAGAGGACAGAACTTAGTCTAGCCGCAAACGAGATAGGAAGTCTGAAGCCATCGGCTGTGGCTAAAATATTTTCATAATGAAATCAGGAAATCGGATGTTTTCATCGTTGACTTTTGCGCAGTTTTTAGGTTACGGATGCCTATAGGTACATTATTATCTCATATTTATAGGCTGTGGATCAGTAGGTAATAACAGCAGCACGGGTTGATCGATCAGGCGCTGTTGGTACGTGGATGGGTGACCATCTTTACATACCAAGACCCTCCGTGCCTCGGAAAGCACATTAAGCGGTTGGTTCCCGCTGTCATTCGTAGATCTTTGACAGTCATTTACCAAGGGGTATCGTATTACCCAGTAAGTGGGTTGTGGAGGTCAGATAGGCAGTCGTTCCATGGAAAATACTGGTATTCAGCTGCATCCGGTTAGACTGGAAGCCGAAAGAGACTAGGCGGACGATGATGATATTTATAGGCTATCTGATTTTTACAATATAATAAAATAATTGACAGATATGCAATTTAAAACCGCCATTTCAACGACGCAAATAAAGATACGTAACGTGACGTAAACTGAAAACCGATAAATATTTGATTATTCAAAAAAAAAAGTAGGAATAAAGTTCATCGCCCCAACCAATAAAATATCACCTCATTCGCCTTTCGGGGGCTTCACCGATCCTTAAATGCTCACTAAATACACCATTCGGGTTGTCAAAATGTAATATAAAAGTGCTTTCAATAAATAAGATAATTTAGGGGGTGCGGTGGGGGGCGCGGCGAGAAGGGGCCACTGAATGAGCTAATTAAGGCACCAAACGAAAGAAAACGCGAAGAAAAGCTGAGAAAACTCGAGGAAAACAAGAATATTCCGGGCAATGAACGGGGATGGACTTGGGTGGCGCTAGTTTATAGGGAGATGGTTGGATTGTGTGTACAATTTAGTAGAGTAGTGGCACTTCAAGTGACACTTTCCATGACAGTTTTAAAAGTGTTTGTACAAACCTACTTTCAAAATAAAATCATTTATCATTATAATTAATCAATATAAATTAACTTAGCCGTAGTGCAAAAATCAGCTTTTAGGGTTCCGTACCCAAAGGGCAAAAACGGGACCCTATTACTAAGTCTTTGCTGTCTGCCCGTCCGTTCATCCGTCTGTCTGTCACCAGGCTGTATCTCAAGAACCGCGATAGCTAGACAATTGAAATTTTCACAAATTATGTATTTCTGTTGCCACTATAACAACAAATACTAAACACAACATAAAATAAATATTTAAGGGCTCCCGTACAACGGACGTGATTTTTATAGATAATGGTACGGAACCCTTCGTGCGCGAGTCTGAATCGCACTTGGCCGGTTTTTAAACCTTCATAACTTTTGTCCACTACTGCTGAGCAATATACTTCATTTTAATTTTGTTTATAGAAGATCAGTACTATTCAATATTACATAGATTTTATATCTGTACATTCTGGAGTACAAGCCCATACCATTTTTGTCCATTGATAAATTAAGTGTTTATTTTCTATTAAATTTTATTTGAAAACATCCAGCGGTCTCTTACTAGCCTACTTTCTATTACCGACGACCCTGGTTACTTATCTCCTTTGGTGACCTAATCATTATGTTTTGGACGCATTGTTTGCATAACATTAATAAATGAAAAGTGTAAATTAAACTATGTAATTATTACACTATGCGAAAGGCGAGATCAAGCACACAAAAAAAGAAAACTATGATCAGCTATTCGCTAACTGTGTAACCTTTCATATCTCCGAGAAACAAGGGATCATTTGTCGTAGCTGTCTCAGAGTTAGCCTACGCTCGTAGCCAACGTCTACGCGTCTACGAGCTGCTGTCTACGCGTCTACGAGCTGCTGTCTACGCGTCTACGAGCCGCTGTCTACGCTAATTAGCTACGAGCTACGAATGCTTTTTGAAAGCGGTCCACAATCTTACAGTCATTTTATTGTCTTTCGTAGTACTTTAAGTAGCTGTACCTCAAACACACTAACTGGTTAGGTCCGCTCAATCAGCGTGGTTCTTTCCTAGGGCGAAAAGAAACAATTCTATTTTACTGTAATTTTTGACGTTCAAAAGTGCCTTTTATGTGCCTATTTGAAATAAATGCTTTGACTTCCTCAAAAAACCATTTCAGACGTCAATCTACATAGTCTTCACATGATCTGACGAAGATTATGTCTGGACTTTAAAAGAGACTGTGACCTCTGAGTTTGTTTCGGCCTCTCTTCTCAGAGTAGTCAGATGATAGGAAACGCCGACCTCATCTAGTTTATAAAATATGATTGATGTGTGATATGATACACACACATTTGTTTTTAAATAATAATAATAATAATATCCCTGAACATTTCACACAGCGCCATCTAGTCCCAAGCTAAACAACCTAATGCTTGTGTTATGGTAACAAGATGGCTGATAAACTACTTATATACATTTTTTTTTTTTTATAAATACATACATATTATAGATAGAAAAACACCCAGACTCGGAACAAATACATGTAGGACTTACAAATATTTGTTCTGTGCGGGAATCGAACCCGCGACACGCAGCGCAGCAGTCCGATCGCTCAGCCACTGCGCTAACCGTGTTGTCGAAATGTGTGTGTGAGGGTGTGTGCCCTGCCAGGGTAGCGGGATCGTCCGAAAGGGTTACCGCTGCCCTGGAACATAAAGGGCTAAGGAAGAAACACGGGTGGGTTTTAGTCAGTAAGAGTCTGACACTCCCTCCTGCTCCACCAAGAGCGGGAGGAGTCATTTGATGATTTCCCATCCGGAAAAAAAAAAAAATGGGTGTTTTTGTACAAACCTAATTACAGAAATAAAATCATTTAACAGAATTTATTGTAGGTACTCCTAGAATATAGCAATGAATTAAAGAAAAACACTATCATATTACTGCGAAAAAATCATAAATGTTTTGCTTCCCATTTCTCGCCCTCCCAAATCCGTCCCTCCATCAAGAAAGCGTCCGTGTCCTCGACTCTGAATGGTCCGCTAACAAACTCTTTCACAAAAACACAATAATTACTTTAGACGGAATAAAAACTGCTTTCTTCGGTCCAACAAGGGCCCTAATTCCACCTCGCCACCTCTCCTGACTTGATGAGGACCTTTACCTACAAAGACGCTTTATTTTCTATTATTTATGAAACGATTCTCCTTGAATTTGGATGGGAAGACGATGCTTATACGAAGGTAGGAATGATGATTTTTCCGGGTACAGTTTTTAGAATTTGCATGGATCTCCATTGAAAGACAGAATGGTCATGAAAATTATCATAATGAAGGTGCTTAGTAAATGACTTGGTGATCGTGATGTTGTGGCGCTCAAACTAAGTTTTTATAGTAGTATTTAGGATATCCCTTGTATCCTTAAAGGGGATTTTTAAGGGGGTGTTTCTACTCTTTTTACCAGATATTGCAATGGGAATTAGGATAAAGGAGCGTCCACAGTGATTATATTGAAACCTGCCCTTTATTGTACCTAGTGGTTCATAAAGAGTACAGAGGGTAAAGGCCAAAGCATGAAAGTAACGCGAAGTAACGTAAACGTAACGTAAAATAGAACGTTTTGAGTTGCAAATACTCGCTTCGCACATCACTTTCTTTAGCTTGAAGACTTTATTCTATAGGTACTAATTGAGCTTGTCGCATAAATTGCCAAAATGCTATGGGATAAAGAAATTAAATGTTTTTTTTTTTTTTGCAAGAATACATTGCTTATGGTCGGGTTTTTTTAACAGATTCTAAAACAATTCGCTAAAACTTGCATTCAAAATTATTGATTACTTACATGGATTGGTAGGAAGTTGTATTTTCTATTAAAAAATCAATCGAATTTTATTATCATTAACTTCGCGCGATCGTGTTAGGCTCGCTGTGGGAATGTTCCACGCACTAGTGCAGTGCAGTCAACCCCACTATTCATCCTGCCGACTGGCCAATCGTTTTACCTATTCTACAATACCCTGCTTAGGCAAAACATAATAAAATAGATATGCTTTAAACGAAGTGCGGAAATTACTTTAAAACCAGGATATAAGTAGTCACTTATTTACAAGATCACTTATCTCAAACCGCGGCGTATGCAAGTGAAATATACCCGTCTTGGCACAGGCAGTTAATACAGATTTAATTCATTAACCAACTCGTTCCAAACGCGTGTTAAGCTATTAACCAACGCTCAAAGTTTACAAGATGGTGGTACACGGAGGTAGGATGTGGAGCGGGGTTTGTACTGGATGAGACAGTAGTATAAGTGCCTATTACTATTCTGCCGATGAATAGATCACCAAAGATCATGACGGTGACGGTGACGGTGAGATTTTTCTAGAATATAAAATACCAGGTGAAGTGAGCTTGAAGTGAGCAGCTGAGCTATTATGTAAAAATCCCACCGTGAAAGCTCAAGTGAAGTGAGCTTTCAATAGTGTCAATCACATAGCATCAACCGATTTATTCTGTTAAAATCTCACCGTGAAAAGTTAGGTGAAGTGAGCTTAGAGTGAGGTGTCAATAGTGTCAATCCCTAGCATTTGTTGGAATGACAGCTGAATCCACGTTCACTTCACCTAAGTTTTCACGGTGAGATGATTACAGAGTCGCACTGCTGATGCCAGGGATTGACACTATAGACAGCTCACTTAACCTCAATTTTCACGGTGAGATCTTTATAGGATAGAGTGGCTGCTGTCAATATTATCAATCCATCAGAGCATTAGAGTATGTATGAATTAAAGCAATAACCTCATCGCTACCTACCTTGTATATTAATTAGGTCGTAGGTACCTAAAGGAAATTTACCTACATGTGATTTTCATATGATCATCTTCAATCATTTGAATGTAAATTGTACTTCGTTACAGAAGATTGATATTTGTTATTCCAAGACGTTTTATTAGGCATAGATACTCGTACATAAAATAAAAGCAACAGGAATAATTTCACATCACAAAAAGTGGCTATGAGTTACGGGCAAGAGATGCTTATTTATCTTGGATGGCTATAGGTAAGCTATAGCTACAAAAAGGAATAGGTTGGTATTTATATACACAGATAACATATAAGTACATAAACGCACGCCTTCTTTCCTTGGGGATAAGCAGAAACTACAGAACGCCAGCTACTACGATCCTTTTTTCCTTTACTTATTTATATCTTATCCAGTAAAATCGTTACGGATCCGTGTACCGCGAAATTTCACGGCATCCCGCTCGCGTCGCGTTCCAAATCACCGCTCAATCTAAATTATTGTGCAAGTTACGAACTAATCTTAATCAAAACTGCGCCAGCGGTTAAGTTTTTCAATAAAACACGCTTATCTCCCGCGCTGGTGTAAGTAAACAGCTAATTACAGAGTTGTAAAGTTTTTGCTTAGGTAAATCATTTTGGAAGCTATGTAGGGACGAAATTGTTAAAGAAATAATTATAATTTGCTGAACTACGTACCAACATTTAAATTATGTAAAATGTAGGTACCTACCTACATAGCTACCTATGATTAATTTAAAAAAAGAAATAGATTCTAAATAGAAAAAGCCGTTACCAAATGTTGTATGTTAGGTACCTATTTTAACCGATGCGAGAGTTTTTACAATTACGGCAAACCTATTTATATATTGCCTCAAACAACAAGAACTCAAATAAGCTACAAAAATAAGATTTCAGTAGCGCCATCTATTGGAAACATAAATAGTTACTAGATCCATTCAAGAACAGCGAGAACCGACATCCTCCGCTATCACCGTAAACCAAAAAAAAATCTGCTCAATCGGTTGAGGATAACTGCTTTAAAATTCAGTTATAAGATTTGACCCGAACATACATACATGCAACATTGCAAGCTAAATAAAAGCTTGTAAAATGCACGGTTTATATAATTATGACAATGTGTTGGAACGTGGATGTCAATCATCGTTTAAAACAGGTTTATGTTGTTCTGAGTCGTTTCGAAGAATTTATTTATTTACATATATGTACAGAAGCCAGCTGCAGGTCAAGCTACACGAAACTGTCAAATTTTCCCAATGACCTTTCACCTTATACTTCCGCGATAAAGTTGAAGATCTATTAAAGAAATTTGACAGAATGTAGTAGCTTGATGGCTGGCGTCTGTACATATTCGTTCTATTTTTTATCTGACACGTGTCATATTTATCTTATTTAAGTATGCATATACACGTCACGTTGCAGTGTAAAACTGATTTACATCCGTCACCTCACACATCAGCCGATCGATTCTGTAAAATCTCACCGAGAAAAGTTAAGTGAAGTGAGCTTAGAGTGAGGCATTATTTATTTATTTATGAAAAATCTCCAATTACTATCATTACAGGTTGTACCTAATGCGATAGCGTGGTCTTAAAATTAACATATACAATTTAAATGACTGCTCACTCCACGCTCACCTAAGTTTTCACGGTGAGATGGTTACAGAATCGCACTGCTGGTTCAGTTGATAACCAGCGTTAGGCACTAGTTAAGTTGTCTGACATTTTTGCTGAAATGGGCGTTTTTGGTGCAGCCGTGAGGCACACTTTCCTACTGTTTTCTTACATCGGTCTTTATACTTTCTATTTTGTTTTTATTTGTTACTTTCTGGTGTAGGTATGTATCTTGTGTGTATTTTAGTCTGTGCTAAATAAATGTATTTTCTTTCTTTCTAAAAAAGCACGTAGTGCCAGGTATTTTTGTACCAATGCTTTTATCCGACGTAATAACTTTATCTAACAGAAATGGAAAATAAATTGGGCTAAAAATTAAGAAAACAAACAGCAGCTTAACTACTGCCGATTTGAATAAATCAGTACTGCCAATTTGTATTAATATTCTTAATAAGGTTGTTGTAATTAAACAAAAACCTATCTATTAACAACATTTCGGTACTAATCGCTATACCGCTGCATTTCACGAGGCAATCAATTAGATATTATCAATATTCAATCTCCTGGCAGTCGGCGGCGCTAATTAACAGTCGCTTGAGGCGCTGTTAACTCCGCCTGATAAAAGTTTAGCCATCAACTGGCAACATTATTAGCTGTATCTAAAGTTTAGGAAACTGTGGGAATGTAGACTTGAGATTTTGGCGAAAGGATTGTGTTAGACAAGAGCTTTTGGAACAGAGTACTTTATGTAGGTATGTGGTATATCTTTTGTTTTTCTATAAGTTGCTGCGATTGTGTTTAGTTCGGTTTGGTGTGTGAACTTCCTGTGCGAGTCCCAATAAATATATTTTATTTCTTTCTTTCTTTAGTGCAATTTTCAGAATTTTACATTGATTATGTTATACTAGCTGCGCCCCGTGGTTTCACCCGCATAAGTTTCGATCCCGTGGGAATATCGGGATGAAAAGTATCCTTTATATTAATCCGGGTTATAAACCATCTGTGTGCCAAATTACATCCAAATCCGTTCAGTAGTTTTTGCGTGAGAGTAACAAACATCCATCCATAAAAACTTTCACGTTTATAATATTAGTAAAATGAGTGTATGGCTAAGTAATAACCAGTGATAGGAATAGGTAGTGCCTATTTGCCTAAACTTCGAAGAACAGAGACAAGAAACGAAGACTTCCTTAGGACTAAATTTTTTCCGGGATATCTGTCCGGAAAAAAAACACATGGAATATATTATAACTTACAACAATATTCAATGTGTTTTTTTCAGGACAGCCCGTCGATTCTGTAAAAATCTCACCGTGAAAACTCAAGTGAAGTGAGCTTGATGTGAGTGGTCAGTAGTGTCAATCCCTAGCATTATTTAGAATGACAGCTCACTCCACGCTCACTTCACCTAAGTTTTCACGGTGAGATGGTTATAGAATCGCACTGCAGGTGTCCCGGAAAAAATTTAGTCCTAAGGAAGTCTCCGTTTCTTGTCTCTGTTCTTCGAAGTTTAGGCAAATAGGCACTACCTATTCCTATCACTGGTAATAACAGCCACACGGGTCGATCGATCAGGTTAAGCTACGCTTGCTGCGATTGGTATGTGGATGGGTGTGGATCTTTACATACCAAGACCGTCTCCGTGCCTCAGAAAGCACGTTAAGCCGTTGCTCCCGGCTGTCATTCGTGGATCATTGACAGTCGTTTATACGGGTCGTCAGAAGCCCGAAAGTCTGACAACCAGTTCTACCAAGGGGTATCAAAATCAAGTCATTCAAATTAGGCTGAGAATCAGCACTTTTCGAACGTCACAAATCGTATAGGGTACCCAGTAACTGAGTTGTGGAGGTCAGATAGGCAATCGCTCCATGTAAAATACTGGTATTCAGCTGTTTCCGATTAGACTGGAAGCCGACCCCAACATAGTTGGGAAAATGGACGATGATGCGTGTATTTTAAAACGCACACAACTAAAATACACGCATCATCGTGCAAGAAAATGCTCAATGCAAAATGGGTTTTGGTTAAGGCGTTAAGCAGACTATTGACAATTTGCCGGCGCCGGGAGTACGTATGGAAATCCCAGCAGTCTTATTATTATTTGTCCTTCGTGTGCGTTATTGCATTGATTTCCGTAAGCTCTATCGTCGCGAACAAATTGTCCATCGTCTTCTTAGCCCCTAATATTCAATGAAAATGGTTTCGTTAGGTACAGTCAACAGCAAAAGTAGATGATCAAAATCAGAAATTCAAAACTAATGAACAGAGTTCGGGTCAGAACTGTGTGGCGTACTAGTAGTAAAGGTTTGGCATAATTACAATCACATACTTTTGAATCACTTCGACGCCACACAGTTCTGACGCGAACTCCGTTCATTAGTATTGAATTTCTGATTTTGATCATCTACTTTTGCTGTTGACTGTACTACACAGCTAGAAGGCCTCGCGGCAGACCCTGTAGAAGATAGCGGAACGAGCTGGAGAAAACATACGACCAGTAGACCACTTTAGCCATCAAAAGAGCTGGAAGTCGTGGGGAGAGGCCCTTGCCCAACAGTAGGATGATGCAGTAACAGTAGGTACTAACAAGTAACAGGAAAGATTAATTAAGTAAAACCCCAAAACTGTAAAATACCGATTTATCCATAACAATTTATAAATTATATACAAAATTCGCAACAAAATATACAAAACAAACCATTTTTAAGTATGTGCGCTTATCATAATAGCCCTAGCACCTACTTATACTAGCTTATACATCACAGCTTAAGCTTATAGCACTAATTACATATTCACCGTTAAATTTTGATCATTTTAATCCTTAAAAGGGGTAGGTACTGCCAACCCTGAAATCGTGAAGAAAAAACTTGAGAGGTGTCAAGGGACACCCGGATGGAACGAAGTTGTTATTATTTTTTATTATTTATTATGTACAAAAAACCTGTATACACTCAACAAAAATAATCGTCGCGACACCACACTGTTCAATGCGAAATATAAAGACGAAACGAAAATAACTGGCTTGCTTTCTATAAGAGAGAGAGAGAGAGACAGACAGAGAAACACGCGCACGCCGCACGGCTTACAACTATAGCAAAAAGTGTCGTTCCAACTTTAGGTCTTAATTTTTTCCGTCTAGCCCCCTTTCGCAACGCGCGATAAGGAACTTCGTTCCAAAAACTGTCTTTTGTTTTTGGTCCCGTAGTAAAAGTTGTTCATAATGATGAGTACAATGAACCCTTTTAAGGATTAAAACGATCAAAATTTAACGGTGCATAAAAACATACTGACTGTCCATCGCAATTAGATATTTTCCTAAGTGCTTATAAACACGAGCGACACGCGACACAGCACGGCACGGCACGGCACAGGCAACTACAGCCGTCGACAACATGCCGATCGTGTATTTGAGCACCGTACTCAAGTATACGAGCGGCACATTGTCGACGGCAGCCGCCGACGCTTTAACGACGGGTGTCGACGGGCATCGACGGCTGCAGTTACTTCTACATTCTTCCCGACCACAGAAAGAACTGGGATTAAGGAACGGAAGAGGAACACTCTTCTTAAAGCCGTTTCTTGAAATGAAAATCAACGTGTCAAGATAAATGTCAACTGTTAATAATCAGTCAACCAACCACAGAAGTTTACATGCGTATTAACATTGGCCCTGATTCCCTTGTTCACAAACTAAACTAAATTTAAGTTCTGTGCATAAAGTTCTTTCTATTTCATTAAGAAAAGGACAGAAGATAAAATATTAGTTTACTCCTGTCAAATTAAGATACTCCATAGACAGATTAGACGTGATTAAAAACATGGTTAGTAAAAATACGTCAATTTACGTCAGGCGCTGACTAGTTTGACAGGACTAAACTAATATTTATCTTCTGTCCTTTTCTAAATTAAATAGAAAGAAAAAGATGCATTGAACTTAAATTTAGTTTAGTTTGTGAACAAGGGAATCGGCGCCATTATCAATTTTAAGTGCTGATCTTCGTTCCCGACACTGACGTTAGTGTCGTAGAGACTCTGTGACAGCACTCATTTTTTTTTTGTCTCTTAACTCACATACACAAACAGCCAGACCGGAAACAACTACTTGTAGGTCATACAAATATCTGTTCCGTGCGGGAATCGAACCCGCCACACGCAGCGCAGCAGTCAATCGCTTAACCACTGCGCCAACCGTGCCGTCGTTAAAAAATAGTAATTCTAATTGCTTAAGAAATGCCGGAGACATACCGTAAACACAAAAACTAAAAAGTTCATGACTAATAAAAGCCTCTACGTCTTATCCTATGGACAGTCAGTATGTTCGAACAGTACAGTATGAGTTTTTATCATTGAATATATGGTATAGTCAGCGAAATGTTTCCATAAGCTCATTGTAGGTCACTTATTTAAAAATGGCCATAGCGCGGTGTCAGGACAGTATGGCCATATTATAAAACAGGTATTATTATTAGACCAGGTTCTTAGTAATTTTCAAGTCTTCAAAGTATTTTTTTTTAAACGTTGCCCCACTCTAGGAATTTCTCCTGTACCGTGGGTGCGTTTACAAACATTTAAACTCACATACACAAACAGCCAGACCCGAAACAACTACTTGTAAGCCATACAAATATTTGCTCGGTGCCGGAATCGAACCCTTACTTGAAACCTTACTCAGCTCAAAATTAAGTTCTTAATTCAAAACTGAATCCGGTACTAAGTTAACAGTACTGAAGTAAATACTTCTTCAGCTGGAATTAATTTCGAAATACAAAACCCAGCTCGACGGTATAAACTTGGAATAAAATAACACCTGGTTTAGCAATAAGACCGCATTATTTCTATTATTTAGTAGCGGTGAATACATGTCATCTATCATTTAATTTTCTTTTAATAGCACAATTTTCTAAATTCCAGTTTCATTAAACTTGTAGGGGTTTATTTTATAAACTTTGCTTGAAGTTAGGTAGTGATTAACATCTTTTTTTAGAGATGGTGGCCAGTGGTGACCCAATGGTAACTGCTGCGGCTTACGAGTTGTAGGTCGTAGGTTCGAACCCAGACAATTGCTTTACTTTGTGTAAATTATTTCATCGCCAGTACTCTCAAAACGGTGAAGGAAAATATCGTGAGGAAACCGACATGTCTTAGAACCGAAAGTTCCAAAACATTTGATATCTATCAAACCGCACTGGGCCCGCGTGTTGGATTACGGCCCACTCCCTCTCACAGAGGGGAGGCCTGTGTCCCAGCAGTGGGAACATTATAGGCTGGCATTATGTAACCATATGTTTTTTGTTAAACCTCTCTTAACTTTAAGCAACGTTTATAAATAATCTCCGTATTATGTAGTGTTTTTTTTTTTATCTACTGCAGTCTATAGAAATTCTACGTTATTAAGGCGTGTATTTATTTTTAGCACAACTTCTATGCTAGTGTGACTCTTTGCTTCTGCTGGAAACTCGATATCATCTTCTGTTCAGACGTCAAACTCTCACCTCGGAATCTTTTGTATCTGAAAAGAGGTTTAACAAAATTATAAATACTTTTTGGATCACTCGCTCTCTTTCGAAAAGATTGCAACTTTCCTGCCAACAGATTAGACTGGCTATCTTGACTTAGTTTAAAAAATATGATGCCATTAACAAATGCTATTAGTAACTAACGACACCGAAGTGTATTGCGTTACACACTATAAATAACAACCTGAATGATTTTGATGGATATTACTAATCCATTGCTGCATATGCTGTCAAATGTCAATTGATGCTATAGTAAACTCATCATCTCCCTGCCCGAATCCCATGTTACTTGGGGTCGGCGCAACACGTTTTCTTCTTCCATTCTCCTCTGTCAACCGTCACGCTATCATTCACTCCCTTCTCTTTCATATCATTCCTCACACAATCCATCCATCTTTTCTTCGGCCTTCCTCTCCCTCTCCACCCATCAACATGTATATTCATCACTCTTTTAGTCACATGCGTTTCGTCCCTTCTCATCACATGCCCATACCAAGCCAAACGATTTCCTTTCAACTTTTCTGTCACTGGCGCCACTTTCAAACTTCCTCTTATATACTCATTTCTTACTTTATCCATTCTCGTCACTCCACACATCCATCTCAACATTCTCATCTCCGCTGCATGCAATCTTTTTTCATCCGTCTTCTACTGTAAAATTTTCCCAATCAACCTTGAACCTAATACTTTAGCGATAAAGTTGAAAATATATTAAACATATTTGACAAATTGTAGTAGCTTGGTGTGCTGGCGTAGTCTGTACATACAGGGCTTTTAATATATCAATTTACGCACTACAATAGGTAATACTTACATTATATCATAGAACATTCTCTGTTGTATGGACAGTGAAGGCTTGGTCTCTGCTAAGGCACTCTCTATGTCTTCCTTGTACACCACCACTGTTTCCAAAGACTTCTCCTCATTTGCTGTCTAAAAAAAAAAATTAAATAAATAAAGTAGCAGTTTTTACTCGACGTTAAAAAAAAAATATGCCCATTTATAGTTAAAAAAAAAATCTGCGATATAAAATGCAATATCTGGCGAACTCGAGGTACTTGTAACATTTAAAAAACTTAACTTGTAAACAGGTGTAAGGAAAATAAATGAGAGAGGGCGGGATCGCACATATTGGACGGAGTAATTATCGATACGCGTCGATACTCGGGCCCAGTGCGGGTTGGTAGATGTCACATGTCTTCGAATTATTGGTATCATTGAAGAACACGACGGAGAGAAGGAAAACCAGCATTACTCTGCGCTAAACTATCAAAACACTTCGTCCACGTCCGAAACAGTTCGTATAAATTCGTACATCATCGTCCGGTATTCCAAACGCTCCTTTTCTTACCAGTTGTGTCTCCAGCCTGGTCAGTTGTGCAGTGACTAGTATGGACTTGAGGTCAGCGGGCGAGTACCCTTCGGTCTGCTCCGCCAACTCTTGAAGGTCTACTGCCTCGTCTACTAGCACGCTCTTCGTTAATGTTCGGAGGACTTCGTAGCGGCCTTGCTGAGGAAGACAAAAAGACGAATTATGACTTATTATGTTCCGGATTGTATTAGAGTATGTTATTAAAATCTTATAACACCGCAGATGCTTTGCCAAAATACGAACTTATACACATTTGATCAATTGAGGATTTCACGAGTCATAGAATTTAGAATAATAGATTAGTCGACATTGTCGGCTAATCTATTATTTATTTATTTCAACTTCTAGCACACAATAAGGTACAAAGGGGGACTTGCCTTAGGCATTCTCTATCAACCAAGGGTTGATTGATAGATAGTTAGAGATAAGATGGCAGGTGCTCTAGTATTATAAGGGAGGCGAGTAACAGAAAAAAGGGTTTCCGATAATATAGTTCCACCCCTGTCCTATTTTACCTTCCTTAAAGTCTAAAACAATGACTTCAGACAGATAAAGGTGAGGTTATGTTTGGTAAAGTTATTGCTTATGACACTGCAATTGGTCAGCTCGTTGGCATCCCCTCACTGTCTAGCAGCTGGTCCGACGTCACAACGTGTAGCACTAACTCGGTCAGGCAGCGCGCAGTGCACGTGTCGCTGCAGGCGGCCGGCGCGCAGCAGCGCGGGGTCCAGCAGGTCGGGGCGCGACGTGGCCGCCAGCACGGGCCCCCGGGCCCCGCCCTCGGCGCCGTCCAGGCGAGCTAGGAGCTGGTTCACTACTCTATCTGTCACTCCTGTCGAGTCGTGGCCTCGTCTGGGAAAAAGAATATGATGATCAAGACGAAAATACGGGTTTTGTATTAAATAAAGTCTGGTAAAGTAAATCTAATGAATCTGTCTGTCTTCTATTCTATAAATGAAGTGGTTTTTGAAGCTAACTATGTTACTAAATGTATGGTGGTAACATAGGTAATGCAGCGAATCACTCGAACACTATTGCGATAAACTAATCTGAAATCGACAAATCCATCCCATCTTGAGCAAACGTGGTTATTAATGATCATGCTCTCTTTCTGTTTAAGAGGCCTTTGCCTCGCTGAGGGACAATAATAAGCTGGTATTTTAACGAACACTACAAGTCCGAGATTTGGAATTAATAGGGTAGTTTCCTGAGTAAAAAAATTATTATTATGTTTAGTCCGTCAGTTAGATTATCGAAAAATAATGGACATGTATTTTTTCTTTTGTCAATCAAACAAAAAATTACAAAGTCAAAGCGCGTCAAAATTTGGGAGTGGGGGTCGTGACGTCACGCCATGCTAAAAAGTATAGCAAGGCGTGACGTCGCGCGGAACTTTAACGGGCGATATCTTCATCATTTTTTATATAATTGACAAAAGAAAAAATACCGGTCCAATATTTTTTGATAATCTAACTGACGGACTAATTAGATTTTTTTAGGAAACTAGCCTATTAGAAAAACAAGGCGGCTATTAAACGCAAAAGTAAAATATGTGTCAAAATAAATACGAGCAATATAGCCAGACATTATTATCTAAAACCCAAAGCAGGTCATCGCTGTTTCAACGGTTTTACAAACCTAGCTATTAGCTACAATTCAATGAATACGAACAATTATAACATTACAGGATAATACTTCCTGATTCCTATAAATAAATGCAAATGCGTATTAAATATGAAGCGAGGTGGACACTTACAATAACAACTTACTTGGGCGCGAGACTGTCGAATTCATCGAAGAACAAAATGCAAGGCCGCTTCATGTCCGCTCTGTTGATAAAAAAAACATACAAATTATAAATGATAAATGATTTTATTTTGTAAGTATGTTTGTACAAACACTTTTACAAGTCAATCATATTTTAAAACTAGATGAGGTCGGCGTTTCCTATCTGACTATAGTCCATTTATAATAGCATTAGAAAAAAGAGGCTCGTAGAAGCAGGAATGCAAAACATTTTATTTCAAAGTTATGATAAAACAATTTTAAGGGAGATGCTTAAATTCTAATTTTCTTGCGTTTTTTGCAATTTGCAGGTCAGTGTAAGGTTGTATCTTAATAAAAATAATATGATGCGCAACAATAAGAAATATGTAGGCAATAATACAATTTTAACCTTAAAAATCATCAATACATCCCTTTAAATTAGAATTGCTCCGAATTCGTCTGATTTCGCGGGCTACTGCAGCGCATCCACCTTAATTAAAATAAAATTCGGTAGAATTATAGTGAAACGAATAACGTTCCAAGTATTGTTCATCCCTGCTTCTTTTAGGTTTTTAGCATTGACACTGTAATTTTAAATTGGAGTTATATAATATAAATAAATTAAACCCACATAATTTCATAAGATAAATAGTTAAAATGGTTACAATTAAGTGTGACAGCTGCTGTAAAAATAGATCATAATAAATTCGGCGTCTATCATAATGTAACAATGTTTATTGTATTTTTGTTACAAAGTGTGCATTAAAAATAACCTTTTTTAACTTCTTTCTAATGCTATTGTAAATGGACTATAGTCTGAGAAGAAAGGCCGAAACAAACTCAGACGTCACAGTTTCTTTTAAAGTCCAGACATAATCTTGGTCAGATCATATGAAGACCATGTAGGTCGATGTCTGAGATGGTCTTTTGAGGAAAGAACCACACAGATTAAATAAAGAATATTAGAATTAATAAAGGACCTAAAACTTTGGAAAGTAGTTTCATGGTTCGGTTTCGGTATTTAATGTTTTTCTAAATACATATTTAGAAAAAAAGTACTTAATAAGAATGTTTACTTGACAAAATTGTCCCTCTGTAAGAATTGTAAGAAACATTTAGGGCGGGTTGTTTCACGTCCACTTGACGCACGCGTATACGTCAAAAATGGCGCTAACTATCGTCAAAACAAAAAAAGCATTGTTTCAAATTACAATCACAGAATTATGGCCTTGACTTGCGTCAAATAATTACGATTACCTACTCGTTAATATTTGACGTACGAATGTTACGTTAACCAACCGTTTGAAACAACCGGCGTTTATTCCATCGCCAATCCACCGACATCGCCATCGACAATCGTATGAAAAGTCTACGAACACGGGTTTTGTGTGCAATATAATTATATGGCGACATTTTGGCTCCCAGCAAAAGTATCATCATCATCATCTGCCTAGCCTTTTCCCAACTATGTTGGGGTCGGCCAAAGTATAAGACCTTTAATTATGTTGTAGAATATACTAGCTACTATCAACAGGTTATCCACACATTCCACAACACAGTTGAGTGTACTAACTTGTCAAATATATCCCTGACAGCCTTCTCGCTCTGTCCGATATACTTGGACAGCAGCTCGGGCCCCTTCACGGTGATCATGTTCATGTTGGTCAGGCGGGCCAGGCAGGAGCCTATGTGCGACTTGCCGGTACCGGGCGGGCCGTAGAGAAGCACGCCGCAGGATTGAGACGGGAATAGCGCTGGGTACTGGGAGAGAGACAAAGATAGATATATATTTTTTTTAACAATTTGGCTTGGTATGGGCATGTGATAAGAAGGGACGAAACGCATGTGACTAAAAGAGTGATGAATATACACGTTGATGGATGAAGAGGGAGAGGAAGGTCGAAGAAAAGATGCATGGATTGTGTAAGGAATGATATAATAATAATATCCCTGGACATTTCACACAGCGCCATCTAGTCCCAAGCTAAGCAACCTAATGCTTGTGTTATGGTAACAAGATGGCTGATAAACTACTTATATACATTATTTTTTGTAAATACATACATATTATAGACAGAAAAACATGAAAGAGAAGGGAGTGAATGATAGCGTGACGGTTGACAGGGGAGAATGGAAGAAGAAAACGTGTTGCGCCGACCACAAGTAACATGGGATACGGGCAGGGAGATGATGATCTCATATCACTCACCATAATAGGCCAAAATATACACTCAGTAAGTTCCTGCTTGACTTCCTCCAATCCTCCCACAGGTCCCCAGATATCAAACTCATTGGCTTTCTCCTCGTCCTTCGTTATGTCTTCTACAAGGCGCGGTTTCGGGTCGTTTGGATGCGATTCTGTAAGAGAACTGATGCATTAATAGTGCTCTTACGTACAGTTCCGGATTAGCCCATAAGCGAATTAAGCAATTGCTTAAGGCATCGCGTCTCTTGGGGCATAAACAGCACCGAAAAAATATTTGCTAGCACATGAAAGGCAGGCTGTTTGATATAATACCTGCTCCACGCATCTTTTTCGTCTTTCGTAGATATTCTAAGGTACGTAATGAGCTATCTCATTTTAATAAATACGTTAAAAAGACCGATACTAGTTTACTAGTGGATAGGGCGCCCACTGGCGTGGATTGCCTAGGGCATCAAGTAGTCTTAATCCGGCACTGCTTACAGGTGATGTTTAAAATGTTTGAAGCATCTTGGGCTGTCAGCCAAAGATCAATCATACATTGTAAACTGTAATATTTTTGGTAATGACTAAAAATGTAAGGTTGACAGTGAGTAAAAAGGGCTTTGAAGCTCCGTGGCATACCTACGTGTCCGCCATTTTGTTTTCTTTTTCAAAATGGCGGCCACGCATGAAACCAATATAAATCGATAGCTGACATAAATGCAACCAGAAAATATTATAAGACCAAACCCCGTAAAACGTACTTTACGGAGTTTGGTCTTATTTGTAGCAGCCATTTTGAAAAAAAAAAGCAAAAAATGGCGCGACAATTATGTATGCCAGGCTCCATATACCAATCATCGATTCACCTTTATATACATCTTTTTCTTTCAGTAACTGTCAGAATCACATTTTTCAACTGCTGTCAAAGAAACCACATATGCATTCTTCAATCCCGCTAAAGGTTGTAAGGCCCGTTTTAACAATCAGTTTTAGAGCAACCATTTACCCTTGATTTGATAAGTTTGAACCTAATTATTTTAATAATAACATAATAAAAAGGCAGAAAACAAATACTTACTTTTCTTCTTCACAGCTTTAAATATTTTCTTGTTCAAATAATCGCTGATATCTCTGACACTACTCCCGGCGGTGTCCGTCGCTAGCTTGATGACGTCATCATCTTCTATTTCGAACTCTTGACGAATCTTATCGTTTAGTAAATGCTTGAATAACTCGATTCTTGCTGCCTAAAAGTATAGTAAAAACTTAAAATAACGCTGTTAGCTTATACAATACACTATCCCTGGGTATACAGTGTTCTGACACAAAAAATTAGGTTCTTGACAACCTAAGGCGCGTCACTCACTGGTAAGTCGAGGCGCGGTCGCGGCGGCGTCGCGGCACGGTCGAGGCGTGGCCTCTATGTAGTCAAGGCCTATGCTTTGCGCACTGCCACTTATTCCTTAAGAAAAGGTAAGTGGCGCGCCGCTTGTGCGCCCTCGCCTTGACGCCGCCTCGACTCTAGCTCGTGTGGGCGACCCGTACAAGAAGTTTTCAAGAAACTTTTAATTAAAACATGGGACATTCATGGATCCATTGACTTTACTTCCAATAAACTGTTTCCGCCCCTAAAGTCCCATTTTAATTCGTGAAAACGAGTTATTTAGCATAACCAGCCTATAATATTCCCACTGCTGGGACACATGCTTCTTTAATTCGAGAGGGAGTGGGCTGTAATCTACCACGCAGGCCCTAAACTAGTGTTAGTGATGAGTTGGTATATGTCACATGTCTTCGAATTTTTCATTCTAGGACATGCCGGTTTGCTCACGATGTTTTCTTTCGCCGTTTTGAGAGCAGTGGTGATGAAATTATTTACACAACGTAAAGTGCCTGCCTGGTTTCGAACCCACCACCTACAAACTCGTACTGGACCACCACTGCTCTCGTGTTCGTGAAAACGAGTTATGTGATATTATAAAATACTATGACTAACCTTTTCTAACTCCGGCACATCGAACTGAGCAGTGAACAGTGGTTTGCCACTAAACTGCCGTAACGTTGGATGTAGATCCTTCATACTCAGTGACGTCATCAGCACACACACACCAGCACAAGTCTGTAGCAGGTGCTTTATTACTACTGCTAGCCTGCGAAGGAAAACGTAAATATGAAAGAGTTCACCTTGCGTGAACACTCTGGAAACGTAACGTAAATTCCAACGATTTTAATATTGAAAAAACTCCTTTCACACAATAACATTTACTAAAGCCGATATCAGTCGCTTCACTTTTCGTTCATCTATGATTTTCACTCGAAGTAAAACATCTAAACACTAAAAAAGAATTCGATTTCGGCACTTCTTCCGCAATTTCAGCGATCGACTGCTGCGCTGCGTGTCGCGGGTTCGATTCCCGCACGGAACAAATATTTGTATGACCTACAAGCAGTTGTTCCGAGTCTGGCTGTTTGTGTATGTGAGTTTAAATGTTTGTAAACGCACCCACGATACAGGAGTAATTCGTAGTGTGGGGCAACGTTTTAAAAAAAAAACAAACAAACTTTCACTCTGCTACAAAATTAACGAAAAACTAGCCGTTGACCGCGACTCGGTCTGCGATCCAGGATGAAAAGTAGCCTATGTCCTTACCCAGGCCATCCAGGTGGCCTTTGTGTGTGCCAAATGTCATCCAAATTCGTTCAGCCGTTTTAGAGTGAAAACTTTATGACTTTAAGATTATTTATACCCATTTTCGAGGTAGAAAGCAGTAAAATCTACCCCGCGAAGAGCGGCAACGATGCAAGTAGGCGGCATGCCGAGATTTTTTTTTTGTTTGCAAATATGTAGAATAATCGCCAAAATCTATATCTGACCACCGGCACCGTAAGGACTATTCCTGCTTGCAGCGCATATTATTAGTCGACCCAAAAGGATCCTCTTTCGTTTTAATTACGGACGCAGAAGGTGGATTTTGGGATTATGTTTTTGGGTGGTGGGTTTTTGTTTTCAAAATGATCAGATATAGGTGTTGGCGGTATTACTTACTTAACAGCTTCGTGATAGTTTGCACTACGTGGCAACGTCGCTTTTCAGTGAGGATTTAGAGGATTATATCCAAGATAAGAATGCTTGGAAACATGCTGATCGCTCCATAGGACAATCAAGAGTCTAGACAAAATCTAATTTAATTGTAAAATTTATTCTTTTTTGTTTTTTTTTTTTCATTACTTTAACCCACACCCTGACTTATTCCTGGTTATATTTTTTTTATTATATCGTCTACTTTTACAATATTTGTAAATATGTGAGCACTATGTATCTATCACATAATTAATTTATATGCCATGGTTTCATTTTTTTTTTTTTACCTACTGTTGTATAAGTAGTAATTTTATTTTATTTTAGGTGCATCATTTTCACATATTATTATATAATTAATGTATACAAAAATCACTGCTCTCCTACCCAGATTACTGAGTAATCTGTATTTAGGAGAGACAGTTTAAACTTTGGTTTGAGTACCACAATAATCATGATTAATATTTTTGGAGCCCGAAAAGTAAAAAGTTTTTTATAAAAAAAAAAAACACAAAAGCAGAATGTGTTCATAAGTTGACTTAAATTTTATTTATGCCATAACCACGAGTTACCACAGTAAAATCCGCCACTGGAAAATTTACTACCCCTTTTCGCCCCTTTTTTAGGGGTAGATTTTCGAAAAACCTTGACTCACTTCGGCTGTGCGTTGATATGTCAGACAGTCAGTTAGTTTCTCCTTTCACATAGGTATATAGAAAAGAGGCCATTTCCAACAGTAGACTGCTATAGGCTGATGACTATTTACTTCCTTCTTTCATTTAAATGAATAATAATATTTCAAATTCTCGATAGCCTTACCTCTGATAATAAGCAATATCCTGAGGCGAAGCTCCTTCCATATTCGGCGGTACCAGCGCGTCCACGTCATCACATATCAGCACAGCCGGGCTATGTTCCTGACACATCAGGATAGCCTTGCCCAGCACTTCAGGAATGTCCTTACGACCTCTGAGCGACCGACACTGGAGAATGTGAGACCATACTGTCAGCTCCTTCTGGATTATTTGGCAGAATGAGGATTTTCCTGTGCCACTTAGACCTGTGAAAAAAAGGCAAAGTAACATTGATTTATTTACACCATAGTTTGTAGGGTTATTTAATCTTTGAGAGAATTCGCTTATGTTCTGACAACCGATTGAAAATAGAGAAGAGAAAAAAGGTTGTAGGGTATTATAATTTTTAACAAATTACTAAATCGGTATAAAAGAATATCATTATTTTAATTTCTTCAATGCGAGATTTTTTTTTTTTAATATTTGTTCTTGTTAACAGAAAATTATGATAATCGAAATAAAGAAAACAATTTACAACTTCGCATTTCTCTGTAAAATATTTAAAAAAAAGAATCAATAGAAAGTTAGACTTACCAGTAATTAAAACATTACTCTTAATTTCCGAAGCACCTTTAAAAGTCGCCTCTCTATGTATCTCAAAGTTCACATGCGACAAAACTTTCTCAACCAAAGACTCCATAGATTTCATTGTTCTACAATAATTCTTATAATCATAATCCATCTTGGAAATCACCACCTTTGGCAGTACCATGTCCGTATCATTCAAGCATTTAGCAGCTATGGTACAATTCCTAAATGATTCCGAATTCAACATGGTGAATTTCAATTTCTCTGGTTTTAACTTAAATTGTATAAAGCCAGTACTAATTTCAGTATTCTGTTTTATCAATCCATTATTGATAAGGAACTTTTTGCCAGAATGTGTGCTACTAATGACACAGTTCTTGAAGCTCTCTATGACATCCTGGTCTGATTGTTTTTGGTCTGAGTACGTCACTATATCTATGTGGTCAGGTTGGTCTATACTATCTCCTATTAGAGTGAAAATTATTCTCATTCCGTTCTCAATATTAATTATGACATTCAAAGACTTTGGTATAAGTACTGTTGGTATGTTTCGGTTGTGGACTTCTCGGCACAAACTCCTGTAGATCACGGAGTCTATTGGAACGATTTCTACACACACATCATTGATTGCTATATTATTATTCTCACTGTCATCATCACTTTCATTTAGAATAGACGGTATATTCGTCATAGTAGACAAAATAATCGTCAAATCTTTATACTTTTCGTCAATAAAATCTTCATGGATAAATACTGTGTAGGGATGTATCAAGTTCTTTTTACCATCGCTGTCAATAGGAACTGCTCTTAGGACTAACTTTTTTGGTACATTTAAGTAAGGAGCCAGCATTCCTTTGTTTATAGTACCAATGTTTTTAAAATGATCGGTTTCTTTAGGGACATTGATAGTTGGAGCAGGGTATTTATGTATGCTGTTGAAAGCATCGATTTTGACAATGATTTGGCTGTGGTTGACTAGAATCCCTGTCTGTTTTGGTGTGAACACTATTGGTAATGATGCTGATATCCAAACTACTGTCTTCTGATTGGCTACTACCAGACGTAGCTGATCTAGTATCCGCATTTGTAGTAGTTCCGTATTGTGTTCCTGAAAATAAATGATGTATTAATTAGAACAGACTTTTACCATCCAAAACTTCAAAATTGTAATTAAAAATCAATCCCATTATCTACTCATCATCATCATTTCATTTAATTTATTCATAAAAACAATTTACATTGCCTCATCTGCCTAGCCTTTTCCCAACTATGTTAGGGTCGGCTTCCATCTAACTGGAATCCCATTATAGGTTTATGAATATGCTTTAAAATTGTATTAGGAAATCTTATCAGTGAAATTGAAAAATTAATCTTAAGAGAACATTGCACACAGTGTCATGCCAGCCCTCACTTTTCCCAAACTAAATAAACCTAAGTGCCCACGGGCGCTTTTTTAAGCGACGGTTTTTATCGCACTTTGGATTTTCAACGCTCGGTGTTGAGTCAAGCATTAAGAATACGACAAAGTGCATACCAGTGCATCCAAAAAATACACTGTTGCATTTTCAACTATCAGCGCCAAGCAGTGTGTTGAATGTCCAGTGCGCAATAAAAAATCGCCGCGTCAAAAAGTTCGCCTGGGGGTACGGGAGCTAAGTATCAATTTAATAATGATTATAATTTGATACTTAATTCCTGATATTTAAATGAGAAATTGCCATAACAACTATCACCACATTTGTCATTTTTATTAGCAGTGAAACAAATGCTTAACTTACCAAGATCTCCTGATCATCAGGACTATCAGTCTCCACATACAGCTCTTCCAGCACCTTTACATCAGCATACGGAGACACAAACACGTCTGCTGCTTCCTCTAGTCCCACCATCCGACTGTATATGGGGTTGCAGGCTATGTGGCCCTCTGGGACACCACTGTTGAACACCACCCATAAAAGGATCTGCTTGTCTCGGCAGAGGACTTGGACGCATTGGGTCTGGAATGAGTGAAGTGAAGACAAAATTATTTTAGTTTCTTTTTGTGAATTTGGACATTTGGTGTTAACCAAAGTTGAATAAAATTATTGCAAGAACATGTTTTTGTGTTGCTGATAACAACTTAGTTAGTTGCTCAAAGTTAATGTATCAGTCAAGAAATCTTGGGCTGAATAATAAAAAAAAATGCTGTTAGGTGTTTATTTAATTTCTGCAATGCTCTTAAATATATTAAGAATAGCTCAATATCAGAACAGTCTAAAGTCTTCCTCCATGGGAAGAAGCTGTGAGTTTATGTATGTATTTATTCCAAAACACAGATTATTCTTCTTCTGTCATAGTCATGAATAATCAGTGTTTAAACCAAGGCCAATGTTGAAAAAGATGCTGAATAATAAGTAGTGTTATTAAACTGTGAATAAATGTATAATCAGTGGAACATGTCTTCATTGCACTTCATTACTAGAACAAAAGTAATGGAAACAAAAGAAATATTTGTATAGAAGTAAACAACATTCTAACCTCAATCATTAGCATTACTTAACTAATTAATGAGTTTTAAATCTACACAGCAAGGTCAAGGCTTTCAAACCTACTCATTAAATGGTCAAAAGACTCACCTGTTCATTGTTTGTACTGTACTTTGGACTGATATACGCGAAGCAAGTCTTTTCATGGGTAAACGTTACTTTCAGCTTTACTCCACCCAACATTTTTATTTCAAGCACTGTAGTACTTTCATGAGGTATCCTGAGTTTAAAAAACAATTATTAAGATATCACTTTAATAATATTTTTGTTAAAAACTCAAAACAGAGAGTACAATGACCACAACTTATCAAACGCGTTTCGATGCCGAACAGTGTTACTTTATTGAGCATTATCACCGCAGTCTACTGTTAGTAAAACTGTGAATATGAATAAGTTAACGATTTATTCAACCTACATAACTAATTAACTTCAAGTTTAATTATGTAATTACCACGTATGTTAAAGTTGTGGACAGTCGGATTTTTAATTATGTCAGTTTATTCAGGTTTATTCCAAGAAGCCTCAAAATATTTTATGCTAAAAATTGAATGCTGTAATGAAACTGAAACATTGCAGAAATTTTGGTTTTTTGACATTTACGTTCCATTAATCGTGACGATGATTTCGAGTATTATAATTAGTTATAAAACACTACACAACACAACTGTATTCCCCGATGGCGTATGCAAATGTATACACATCACCCCTATCTTGCTAATTATCTGGCTCAAATCCAGACTCGCACCTCCTACTGAATAAATCCTGATAGACAATACCAATAATACTTTACCCAACCTGGGAGTGGAACCCAGGACGGTAGTAGGAAGGCCCCAAGTTCTACAGACGTGCTAACAACCACGAAACCAACAAGGCAGTCAACAAAAGGAAGAGATTTCATTAAATAATGTTTTACATTTTTCACAAGAAATACTAAAACTATCGCGTAAATGCTTTAAAATATTATAAACCACCGTACTTAGTTTGCAAGGGAACGGAACGTAAATTCGCATCCTCCCTCCCCATTGGTTTACCGTTGGACCAATAAAATTTCAAAGTAGTTCAACGGTTTTTGAAGACGTTTCATCAGTCCGGTGTCTTGTTGAATTTATCATCTTAAAATTTAGATAAAAATTATTATTTTGACATTAATATCAGGCCGTGCAAGTTCTAAAGTAACAGTTCAATCAAAACGGCCAACACCGTTTAATAAAATGTGAGTACGAAAAGAACGTTAGATAACCGTTTGACGCTGTGTCGATCTTCGCTTGTTTTGCCTCCATTTTCAGTCGTTAGACGTGACGATTTTGAAAAGCTTGTTTACGTTTACATCATAGTTTTATATGTGGGACCGTTGGATAATTGTTGAACCGTGTGATTTTACTACGTTAATGAGTGCACGTGATAATTGTGGGATTGTTTCAGTTCCTCCATAATGGCGCCAACTAGGTTGGCATCGAAGCCTATCGGCGTCAATGAGAACTTGAACGGTTTACTGGCGCATGGAATTACGACAAGGAGTAAGCAGTTAGCTTCTCTGAAGACTCACAAGGATATTTTGAAAGTCCCAAATAAGAGGAAAGCTGATAGCCCTTTGAAAGATGTTACGGCCAAGCGGGCGGCGTTTGGGGACATCACAAACGCTTTCAACAAGACCAGCGCGCTCCAGGACAAGGACAAAGTCATGGGGCTGAAGAAGGTTATTGTGGAGAGCAAAATGCTCCCAACTGTAAAGGTTTCACTCAATTTTTTCTATCAATTATCAGTCGAGGGTACTTCTACCCCTTGTAATAAAATTAAGGGCGTCTACGACGGTGCTAAGTCGAAAATACATGTGGTTAAATTTTTATAATAACAATGGAATTTGCAAGTGTAATATGGGTCAATGAACTTTCCCTCCAAAACTTTTTGCTGGCTGAATGTGTCATTTTATTTATGTAATTGTTGATTTTTTGTCTAAAGTTTTGTAAGTAAGTATGTACTTACATAAGCTTCCTCGACATTTTGAGTAAATCAATGTGTGCCCTAATAAAACTTCAGCAAATGGGGCCAAGGTCAACCAAATGTGCAGAGATAACAAAGTTTTAAACTTTACTATAACTTTTAACTATATTTACAAAACACTTCTTGTACTTAGTTTTTCTTTTACTTTTATGACACTTAAAATGTAGTTCAAAGAAGCTACTTACATCCTTGCCTTATCCTCCCTTTATGTTAAAGAATATTAACAAAGTCCTTTACTTTTAGAGCATCAAACCACAGACAACCATATTGAATGGTAAGCCGTCCAAAGCAAAGACACTGCAGAGAGTGGCCACAAATGCCATAGATGCAGTTCAGAAGCACTTTGCTAAGGACCCTCCCAAGCCGGTGGCTACAAGGGCACAGAATGGCATCCTCAAGAATATTGTGGAGAAGAAAGACAAGAGTCTCAATCAGAACCAGAGCCAGAACTCTGCGAAGTCGGCAAGGAGTGATGTGTCTGAACCATCACTGTATATGACAGCTTTAGAAACTACGTTAGTCCTTTGTTTATTACTTTTTGTACATAATTCTTCATTGCCCCCCCCCCCCCCCCTCCTATTACAAGGGATTTAACCTGGTAACCTGAAGGTGTGCTTAACACTTCTGTAAACTCCTTGGAGAATAACAGCTTTGATTGGTTGCCAATTATGTCTGCAGCAGGGCAGCAATTTCTTCCTGTATGCTGCCTAACAGCTGATTGCACAGCAGATTTTCAATGTTCCTTACCATAGGTACTGTAGCAGTTATCATGAGGCCTATGATCTACAGTGGGTTTCTACAGGCTGCTGGTTGATAGTACACCATAAGATTGGATCATCTTCACTACTGTCACCTGACTGCTATTATTTAGCACAGTGTTTATGAGGCATAAAAAAAATGCATAAATACTGGTGTTCAGCTGCATCCGGTTAGACTGGAAGCCGACCCCAACATAGTTGGGAAAAGGCTAGGCAGATGATGGTGTTTATGAGGCAAATCAGTTTTTGTTCATATCTACTTGCATTGTTATTCAAATAACAATTTCTACTGCTTTATTCCAAGGTAATAATACCTCTTTTGTTAAAATAACAGAAGGGCAGTAGTATTGTTATATTTTTAATGTTTCTAATTTTAATTGGCAGTCCTTTTTCCTCATTACAGTTACCTGTATTTGAGATAATTTTACCTGCGATTCTTGTTTGTATTCACATCTGCACCCTAATTGCGTAACACACAATCAATCGGAATCGGTTTCATTTTGACAGTTCAACAACATTCATTGCGTTATTTACGTGTTGAGCAGACAAATTTTTCGAACTTATGAAGCAATGGATTAGCAATTTGCTTCAAAATGATTAAGATTCCGATTGATTGTGTGTTACGCAATTAGTGTGCTGTTTGGTTTCAAAACAAGCACCAATGAACCTGTTTTTCTATGATGATTTGTTTCTTGTGTCCCAGATATTCTTCGACCTTAATTGAATGACTCGCTTACCAGCATTTTTCAATCACATCATGGTGATTTTGTTCTCAATATAAACAGTAACACAGGTTCCTGATATTCAAGTATTCAATGCCTAATGCTGAGTTAAAAAACCCTGTGCTTTTGCAATATGTTATGCAAAACAGTTGCATCATACATTCAAAATTCATCATTATCATATGCCTGCCTTTTTCCCAACTATGTTGGGGTCGGCTTCCAGTCTAACCGGATGCAGCTGAAAACCAGTATTTTGCATGGAGTAACTGCATAACTGACCTCCACAACCCAGTTACTGGGTAATATGATACCCCTTGGTAAGACTGGTTGTCAACTTTCGATCTTCTGACTACCTGTAACGACTGCATACATTCAAAATAGACATCTTTTATTTATCAATGTTAAAAATATTATTCAAAACCCTACTAGCTTTGCTTGGTCTCCAAATTAAAAGGCACCCAACTTTGCCATGCGTGTTCTATCCAATACTTAATGACTACCATCTCTTCAGCAGCTCTGCAGAAACCTCAAAGGAGGAGTACAAGACAATTAGCGAGAAGCTAGACAAGGTGAACCTTGACGACACAGTCCGGTCCCTGGACGAAGAGAGGGAGGTGCCGCACAAGCCCCCCTCTGATGTTCCCGACTTCGACCAGGAGAACTGGAATGACCCTTACCAGGTCTCCAACTATGCTATGGATATATTCAACTATTTGAAGGGCAGAGAAGTAAGTATAGTATCTGATTTTGTCACAATTTTGTTGTCAGTTGCATACCTCATACAATGTACTTGTTGTGTATAGTATACTTGCTGATTTTATTCTTACAAAATAAATAGTGGTGCATGTTGTCCTTACCACGTATAATGTCGACGGCACGGTTGGCGCAGTGGTTAAGCGATTGACTGCTGCGCTGCGTGTCGCGGGTTCGATTCCCGCACGGAACAAATATTTTTATGGCCTACAAGTAGTTGTTCCGGGTCTGGCTGTTTGTGTATGTGAGTTTAAATGTCTGTAAACGCACCCACGATACAGGAGTAAACCCTAGTGGGGGGCAACAAAAAAAAATAATAATTATCAAGTCTTAGTTAAACCAGTGATTACTGAAAACTAGATTTTATTTGAGTTGCGTGCAAGACTAGTGATAAAGACTCCACCAGACAGGCGCGACTTTCGCGTTGCGTCTTCGAGACTGCCATTCCTTCTTGAATTGCAGTGCTGAGCGTATGTTAAGTCTCGTGCGCCTTAATAGAAAACGACTTAATAACAAAGTCGCTTAAAAAAATCACTCATAGCAAAGCTTTGCGCTGCGCCTGCATGAGCGTGAGTGAATACTTACGGGTAGACATTGCGACGACGCGCTCTACCAATAAACCTAACTCAAATCTCATGATTTTAGCGCCTTTTCCCCATCGACGACTACCTGCAACGGATGAAAGGGATCACCTCCTGGATGCGGGCACTGCTAGTGGACTGGATGGTGGAGGTTCAGGAGAGCTTCGAGCTCAACCACGAGACTCTATACCTGGCTGTGAAGCTAGTGGACCTGTTTCTGACACGGTCTACCAAGACACAACCTGAAAAGGACCATCTCTCGAAGGAAGAACTGCAGTTGCTCGGAGCTTCTGCGTTGTTTATTGCTTCTAAGTTTGACGTGAGTCGACTTGTTGAGATTTTAATGAACAAATTTTAGGGTGTCTACCAACTACACTATAGCGTGAGCTTTAAAGGTCTCAAGTTATTCGTTCAACAAGGCTCTACAGCTTACAATTAAACAGCTTGGTTCATAAAAGGCTAGTCTACTACTGAATCATGACTGCAATGACTACTTTTACTATGACTACATTACTTACAATACTGTCTATCTGCATACAGTTTCGTTGACCTCAGATATATCCCAAGGCAGTAAATAAGGCACATCGATTTTTTAATAAGTTTGGTTTATAGTGTAGTCACTATACCCGAGACAATGTCTTTCTAAATATGTGCTTTTCTAGCTACCAACTACTGTAATAAGTAACGTAAACAGTAAATGATTTCGAAACACTTATATGTACAGGAGCGTATCCCCCCTCTGGTTGACGATTTCCTGTACATCTGCGACGGCGCGTACACGCTGAGCCAACTGCTAAAGATGGAGATGAACATTCTACGCGTCGTGGACTTCGATCTCGGCGTCCCGCTGTCGTACCGGTTCCTCAGGAGATACGCCAGGGTGAGGACCACATTTAGTACTAGAGACAAGAAAAGAAAGGGACTATGGACTTCACATCTCCAGTCCCTGCATTCAAAGGATAGTTAATGTTATATTGGACATAATATTTTAAGAGTTGATTAAAAAGTTTTCAGTTACCAGAAGCTGCTTCGGCAGTAGCATGACGCAGCTATCTTTAGGTTAGTTATCTAGCCAAAGTTTTATTTAGATCTTCACCACAAAAATATGGTTCAACATCAAAACATCTCACGACAACGGCGTTTTCAGAGAGGTTCCATTTTGCATTATTTTGGTGCCGTCAACCGTCAAGGGGTAACCGACAAGTTTTTTTTTCTGATAAATCTTTTATTTATTGTTTTGCCTCCAGTGCGCAAGAGTGTCGATGCCGACGCTGACCCTGGCGCGCTTCGTGCTGGAGCAGTGCCTGCTGGAGTACAGCTTGCTGGAGCACTCTGACAGCAAGATGGCCGCTGCCGCGCTGTACCTCGCGCTCAGGATGAAGTCCATCGGAAACTGGACGCCTACCCTACAGTATTATACAGGTACTAGCTGCGCCCCGCGGTTTCACCCGCATAAGTTTCGATCCCGTGGGATTATCTGGATAAAAAGTATCCTATATGTTAATCCTGGTTATAAACTATCTGTGTGTCAAATTCCATCCAAATCCGTTCAGTAGTTTTAGCGTGAAAGAGTAACAAACATCCATCCATCCATACAAACATTCACGTTTATAATATGATATTAGTAGGATTAGGGGATTTTACCTGTATGTTATGTAGACATTGCGAACTGCGCACAGTATGCCTGGCTGGCTGAGCTGCGAACTTTTTGGAATAGTTTATAGTTTCGTGATAAAAAACATAACTTCTAAACAGCAATATATGAACTGGTCTGATTCTTAGCAGAGAAATCCGTGCCGATGAAGGCTATAGGAACATTGTTTTCTTAAGCCATTTAAAGCTGGCCCCATATCGTTTAGCGAATGTTAACTAAGTCACGGCAGTGGACTAGACTAAACTTCTAGATTCTTCTTTTCTAGATTAGACTAATGTCTAATCTCAAGTTGTTGTTAGAACTGATAATCAATATTGTTTCGCAGGATACGCCGTCAAGGACATCCTCCCCATCGCCATCGCACAGAACGCGACACTACACAAGAAGCCAAAATCCGCCATTAGCACAGTCAGAAACAAGTACTCCCACACGATCTTTTTTGAAGTAGCCAAGGTACCTCTTATCGAAGACTCCGTGCTCTCCAGCTGAGGAAAACCAAGTGGCGCTTTACATGCTGTACAGACTATACTAAGGTGGGTCCAAATTTTCTAATAAATACATTTGTAAAGTCGTGTGTATATTATTTGGAGGCTAGTGGACGAACGATGTCTGACTCAAGTTGCAATGTACATAAAATTCACGCTTTTTCTGTGTTCGTATTTATGTAATTAATATTTTTTGTTGTTGTTTAATTTTCTAGCTTTATTTTCAAAGTTTCTTATTCTTAATATTGTTAGCATAAATTTTTCGCTTTTGATTGAATGTAAATGGATTTAATTGGTAAATCTGGAGTATTGAATAACATTTTAATTTTCTCAGTGAAAGGTTTATGAATTTTACGGACAAAAACTGTGCCTTTATTATTAATTAATCGAATTAACAATTTATTTTTAGAGTTTATGATTAGACATTATTTTAAATGACAAATTCAAAAGTGATCTTGCGTCAGACTGAACTTGGTCCGCGCTGCCGTAGACTAAGAATTCGCAATTGATAACTTGTGTTACTTAATTATTGTTATGTGCTGTCTTATTTGAGATGTGTGAAAACTTCCAATGTTGCGTGTGGCTCGTTCACGAGATATGAATCAAAACTGACCAAAATTCGGGCCCTTGAGCGAGCTACAAAGACAGCCATCTAAAAAGACCAGTAAAATGTAAGGTGCCACATTGGCTCATTAGTGCTACGTTTTATTTTTAAGTAGTTTGACTAAACTAGACAATTTTCCTTGGGCTGACCACCCAAGTTGATAGAACACTGCCATTAGACGAATGTGTAGGTAATGGAAAACAAGAATTTGTGTAAGCGCACGAATTGTTAATCGTTATAGACCATGGTATGAGTTATTTGTGCGAAGTTTATTTACTTTCGGTAAATTAATTTAATAAAGACTGAACTGTTCGGTGACATGATCGATAGGAGCGTCAGTATTACCTGACTAGTTTAATTTGTCAAATATGTGCCATAAACTGCTATGGCAAGTAAAACTCGGAACATTTGACCAGAGGACGAACCCTCAATAAATAACACCAGTTGAACGGAGAAACTTAGTTTCCACAAAAAGCGTTTGAATAAATAAATAAATAAAAGACTCAAACCAAAATCTCATCATGTCCTGTCTGACCTCAATAGTATTTTTACCAAAAATCAATGCCTAAAATCCACATTCCAATATTGTTTTACTTCCGCCTCGCTGCTTATTATTTAATTAGAATAACGCTGTCTTCCTATAGTGAATTATGGGTGTTAATCGGCTTAAGTAAAATGTATATTTATCAAAAATTTACAACTATTGTAACGCTTTGATAGATAATTTCCGGGACTGAGATTAGCATTCTCAACACGTAACTAGTTTGAAAGTTGTCAAAGTGTACATCCTGTACATGAGTACTTTCGCTTTTACGATAAATATGCTATGCTTAGGATTATGGTACAACTAGGATTTGTTGATCTTTAGGAATCGTAGGCCTGGACTGTAAAGTCGCGATCATAAGTGTTATGCATAAAATCATCATGAATTTCATTATTACTGTTTTAATCATAGTTTCATCATTCTAGATTTTATATTAGGTTATATTCCGTACTTGCAGTAACACTTATGTCTCCGACGGTACTGTGTAGGTTCAACGAGCGCCGGATGTGAAAACGTTTTTTATACATAATATTACGTATTCTTGGCAAGCTTTGCTAATACTCTTTTAATTATAATTATTATTAATGGATTTTTGTAATGTTTTAATATAATTAATTTACATAGTAATTATTGTGAGATTATTCGCATCATTTGTCATATGTTTTGTAATTTATCACATTTTAAAGAGTACAAAATATTGGAATGTTATAATAATGTTGTTCGTTTAATAATAAGTTTTAGAATAATTGTCGCTTTGAAAACTGTTTTCTACTTGATAACATTTGTCGTCTAATCTCTAATTATACAAGATTGATGTAAAACTGACGTGTAAATAAAAGTGATTTTGGTTTGGTAATATGTTTTTAATTAATATTGTAGCCACGAGAAAATTCCTAAGACCTTGTCCGGAAAGTGTGAATTCGCTGCAAATCATTTCGCGCGTTATTGGTGTCCAGCGGTGCGGTTCTGTAACAATATCTCACCGTGAAAACTTTGGTGAAGTGAGCGTGGAGTGAGCTGCCATTCCAACTAATGTTAGGGATTGACATTATTGACAGCTCACTCTAAGCTCACTTCACCTAACTTTTCACGGTGAGATTTTTACAGAATTGATCGGCTGGTCACCAATACATTGTGTCCACAAGTATCGCGCGAATTTAAAATACGCACGTAAATCGCGTGCACTTCGCCAGACTCGATTCGCGCGGGTCGAGATACGAGAGACTGAGACTCCTTGTTGCGTCCAGTTTACGCGCGAAGTTTAGAGTTAGTGCACGTATCAAGGGAAATGGAGCAGCAAAAGTCATCCCCAAATGCTCGCACGTTGGTACGCTCCTTCTGGACGCAACGTATGCGCTAGAGTTTCGCGGCGGATTCACCCTTTTTGGAAAAGGTCTTAGCTAGACATACGCCAAGTTTAACAGCGCGTATTGTTATCTCACGACGCGACGCGCGCTTTACTTGTGTTAACCAAGTGTACTAACGCGCATTCACGGCGCGTTAGTACACTTGGTTAACACAAGTAAAGCGCGCGTCGCTTTGATTTTTTTGACTACTAATTGTTTGCCAAAGAGCAGGCATATGTGGCACTGAGTAGAGTAATAACACACGAAGTCAAATCTGTGAGTGAACAATAAATCACCGTTATTTTCCCACCTTTAGGGACGGATTTTTTTTTCTAAATTTATATGGGGCCAACTTTGGGGTATACCTTTTCCAATAAAAAAAGAATCATCAAAATCGGACTACTCTGTAAAAAGTTATGCGTGGTCATACATAAAAAAAAATATATGGTCGATTCCTATAATTTACGGACCGTTATTGGTTAAAATTAAGACTCTTGTATCTTATCCAATAATGAAGCAAAGACCTCATGCTTAGCATAGTAGACCCTTCCATATGGAAGCAGCTACCACACGTAAAATTAGCTTACGATTCGAATTATATGCCCAGTTTGGCAATAAAAAATGCTACCATTAGTAAGCAAAACGATTCGTTTTTGTTTATAGGAACCGAACATTACACGTCGACTTGACACCTCCATTTTTTCGTCGGTTAAAAATTTGCCCTTGGTAGCTCTGGACAGAGAGGTGGAAGGGAGAGTAGGGAGGCCTTTGCAAAGATAAAACAAATGTATTTTGTTCACTGCTGTCATTGTTTAACCTCGAATACACTATTACTCTTGGAATCGCACGGCGATGTAAGCTTTAGCTGGCGCAACACGACTATTCGGGTCTACTGTGGCATACTGCATGACAATAAGCTGTTAGATACATCGTGTCACCCATTTCGTCGGACGATATCGTTGTCGTCCGAGCTGACGATATGGTATAGACGTGTCTGTGTCATTCATTATGTAAAAAAGCCCATTGTCTCGAACGGTGCCGAGAGATCCTGCGCTAAGGAACCATCTCCACGGGCGAGAAAATCGCTTCTATAGTCATGCGATGCCATCAAATTCTCTTCGCGATGATATCGCCGTGTGGAGATTGATTCAGTTTCTATTGACTTTGATGGCACATCGAGACTCGCTGCGATTCACTCGCTCGCGCCCTACACAGCGTGTTTGTACACTTGGTGACCACAAGTAAAGCGCGCGTCGCTCAAAAATACTGTAATACAAGTCGTTAGTTAAACCGTGCACTTTGAAATAAAACAAAGAAAATTATTCATGTTGTGATTTAATCACATTTGAAAACAAAATGGTTTTTCCAGCAGTCAAACCTGACGTATGGACATACATACAAAAAATTTACGAAACAATACCTACTTATATTCATAGGTAATCACGCTCGGGACAAGATGTCGTGGGCATAAACGTGGTCCAACTTATATACATAGCACAAACTATATTAACAAAATGCATGTTTGGGTCACGACCGCAACCGTGAGGTATTCCAAGAAAAATTATTAATTTCCGACGGAAATTTTAGTCGAAATTTTGTAATAAAAAAACAATAAAACTGATACATCAAAAATTTATCACAATATGATTTTATTATTCTGGTGCCGAGAGGGCTCATCAATATAGAAACGTATTTACAAATTATTGAGATGGAAATTATTAAAAATTATAGTTATATCGAGGTCTTGATTATTAGATCACATTAGGCTGGCTTTCCACACAAAAAAAAAATATTCCGTTTATCCACCCTAATGTGGATACGCGGCATGTCCGAGAATCCACCCTTAGGAACTAACAACATTTATTTAGCTGTTCAGCTTTTGTCCATAGAAAACAACGATCTTGTATGGAATGTGCACGTAAAGCTGAACGGATGCGTACGCATTCCATCCAAAATCGTTGTTATCTATGAACAAAAGCTGAACAGAGCTGAATAATTGTGATTGTAAGTCCCTAATCCTATAAATTTCGTTTATCTAAATCCAGAAAGTCTGCCAATAATATTGCTTCATTACCAAAAGCAAGCAACATTATTTGCGTTTTTTTTCTCGCAAAACCCTGGCGGAAAGCCAGCCTTACAATATGTCAAGTTACGTTCTGTTAAAAGACGCGCGGTATAGGAATTGTTCACTGGCATTGTATGCTACGCCTGCATCGTAGGTGACAATGAAACAAACATTGAGAAGACATAATTATAAATCATGACTATACAATTTCTCAATAACAAAGGACTACTAATGCCTCCAGCAATACGTACTGACAGTACAGTTGTAGTTTAATCTAACTTCCCCCCTTAGTTACAATTCCCGTAGATCTAAATCGTGTAAATAACAGTTAGGTAATCTATAGCTAAAAATATGTAGATCACATTTCCTAAGATATCAAAAATCAGATAAGGCAATGTTTAGGCGGCTATACACGTTACGAGATATCGGAGGATTAAACTTGATATAAAATATTGCACATCGTACGAACACGCTAACGCATGGCCGGATTTAAAATAATAGAAGTGTCCATCTTTGACGCAAGGTACGGAAAAACCGCTTATCAAATATGCGAACCTGCCGTCCTTTCACAGTTATTTTACCTCTGACAGCAGCAATAGCAACCTTATTATAACGGCAGTAAAGATCATCGTGATTTTGACAGACTTGTCAGTAGCAGTAATCGAACAGCAACCTTAAACCCGTAAAATAACTGAATGGACCGTAATCATCACATGAACGAGATGTTTTCGTTTGGATACATGTGTCGTATGTAAAATATAAGCTTTTTACTAATCTGTACAAACTACAACGTAAATGCTCTGTTACAACAGTACATGATGAAAATTTAAACAAATGGATCAGAAAACGAATCTAAGCCTATGCTACTTGTAAGTTGAGTGCTTTGATTGGATTATTTCAAACCCTGAACAGGGTTTGTTTATACTTTCATCAGACACTTTTCGAACTGACATTAGTCATGGGGGACACTGGGAATAAATCTGATTCGCTGCTTTATCTCGTAGTTATAACTTTGGGTTTGTACCTACACACGCCATTATCGTTTATCCATTTCTACCTGCGTAAATGAGACACTTCTATCAAACCGTAACGTGTGAATCCACCTTTATAATTAGTATATGCCTTAATATTCATGAGGTGACCAATAAGTAAGAAAGTCTGTCAAATCGTTCACTTCGTCAGTAATGATGACTGTTTTGGTTATAACTTAAATTACGATCGGCGGATTAATTCAATCATTAATTTATGCGGCTCGCATGGTTCCAGCAACACTTTTATTATGTAAATAATTATGATAGTTAATTAGTGCTACTAAAATTACACTATACGAGTGCTAAAAATAGTGATTGAGCAATGAAAAACGTAAAATTAAATGCCTGGATTAATTCATTCCTTGATATCCAAAATAATATTTATTGTCGTACAGAATAATGACAATGAGCAAATGGGGATATTTTACGTGTTTCTGAATCCATGCAAGCCGCTTCACATTACGACAACAAACCTCAAAAATCACAGAAATATTCGACTGATTTCCAAAAGCACATACAAAAATCGACCAAAAAAACAAAGCCAGCTATTTTCTTACCAAATGTAATAAAGCACGCAACTAGTCGCAACGCGAACGAGATACAATATTTAAATACCAATGACTATAAACAAAACTACACGACGATATCGCTCCTGCAATAATACCTACACGTTTTCGAGTGTTACTACGCTAACTTACGATATAAATTATATACATTACGCGTTCTATACACGGGAACGCTTCTAGTTATATTTACAATAAAGTTTTGGATGCTTTGGCTAACAATAGGGCACTCGCTTAAGTCTGTCTCATAGGGTACTTGGCACACCACTAGACACATCCCTTGTTTGTTTGATTTGAAGAAAGAAATATAACACGCATTAAAAAAAAAAAGATATCATTTTAAATAACAGCTTTAAATAGTTGTCCTTGACTCCAGCCAGCCTCAAGACAACATTTTAGATGAACTTAAGTAGGTTTTCGTATAAAATGTCTTCCTGTGATACAAAAATCTGGGAATACAATGGGACAAGTACCATAAGAGATGAGCTTTACAGTTCATTCCTATAAAACTACGTTAATAATTTCAAGTTCGTTAGGAACCAACGTGGTAGGCTACTGTATCGGAACAAATACACGAATTTGAACCCTATGAAGAGTAATACTGGGTTTATAATAGGTCGCTATACTTCCACGCACATTACTAAAGGCGCTTCAATATTAGAAAGCTATTAAAACCCGTAGTTTAAGAATGAGTTGAAAACTTTTGCGTAAAACTATCCACGATGAATATTAAATCTTAATGGTATTTTTTATAAAAGTTACTATTCTAAACGCTATACAAAAGAACGTCCAAATATTAAAAGTTTGGACTAAATCCGGAAAAGTTGGCAAGAGATACCTTAGCGAAACTATTTACGCAAAAGTTTCAACTGTCAGTATAAACATTACACACTATTAGCTAGTATTTGAAGATTTGTGGTTTTCTTGGACATCGGTGGACTCGTGTGAGCACTCGTTCATGGGTTGTACGCGGGGCGAGACTGGCCTAAATGTGCACTCGAGTGAGTCTGAGTCTGGGGTCCCCGGGGTGGAGGGCGTGAGTCTGTCGGAGGTGCACATGCGCTTGGAGAGCGGCGAGTCGGCCTCGTCGCAGCGCCGCTTGCCGGGCAGCATGTTGGGGCGGCTGACGGGGCTGAAACTCGACGCGCGGATCGCGATGGGCGATAAACTCCGCCGCGTGGTGTACTTCCGCGTCGGGGAGGGGGACACTACTGGTGAAAACCTGGAAAGGATATAAATGTTTGTTGATTTGTAACTGCTTTTATCTAAGGCATTGCAATGTACCGGCACGAGCCAAAAGAACCTTCGTTTGGCGCGTGGGCAAAATTGGAACTAACGCCGCTATCTTGTTCAGTCCGTCATTCTGGCCTGTCAATTAGGCGCCAAAGGTCCTTGAAGGCTTGTGGCACAGGTACTGTTGTTCTGACAAAGTCATGACGTGACGTCATAACCTTGATCAAGTTCATTGTATGTCTGTCAATGGCTTATTTAGCCAAAGGTACCGTCTTATCCTATCAATTTATCAATGCTGCAAATTCTAGATTAATGAAAGTAGAGAACGTGGCTATAACCGGTTTAAGTCAGAAATAACATTTCATATTCATACCCAAATTAGCATAGTACCTAACAATAAAATGAAGATATGACAAGGCTCTTAAGTATCGGTATTGCGATCAACACTTATCGGGAACATCGGGTTTTTATCTGACAATGACATCTAAAATTGTCCTTTCTGTGGACCTAAGTCAACAATTATTTTTAATGTTATTGTGTGGCAAATAAACAGCCACCGCAGTCTATGAAAATATCTAAAAGCCAAGGAATGGCGTTTATTCCGATGCAAAAACAATAGGTAGACCAGCATAGTTATTTACAACCACTCGATACGCTTCCGTACCGTACCAAACATCAATCAATGTTATCGTAGGATTCCTCTAAACGCTGTTCAAGCACAAATCCAAAACCCGAAAATTTTGTCGGTTGAAATTAAATAGACAACCGCTATTCTTCCCACAGCTGTTTGCTGTCGGGGGAAAGGCAAGCTAGGTTATCGAAATACATACATGGCCGTAAAAGTAAACCAGATAAGGTATGTGCTTCAGAAATCTTCGTGTTTCCGAATTAGTACAGTCGCGCTACAGAATAACTTCCCACAGAGGCAAAGCTTCTAAGTTTTGTACCAACTGCGCACTTTGCCTTTGTGCATGAAGTTTGTATGAAGTTTTCTCTCTGTCGGGTTACGGTACCTACTCTGGTCGCAGATTTGGTTTTGAAAAGTTTTTTGGGTATCTATAATTTTGCAACTTAGTTAAGTAGCTCTACATGAGGTCTTATCATCGCGCGTTCGTGTTTCCGAAGATAGACGATGATCCCCGAAGCGAAGCTGTATTTTTATTTACACAGTGGTTCGTACCTAGGTGTTCTAGTGGGTGAGTTGGCGAGGCCGGCGACTAGCGTCAGGTCCTCGCAAGACTGACCCATCTGCATGGCCGTGTGTATCTCCCTCTCGTGCGCCACCTCGCGCGTGTTGCTGACGTCCGCGCACTCTTCGGCTCGCAGTTGGTTGACGCGTGGCGCCATTCGCGCCCATGAGCTCTGTAGCAACAAATAAGCACCTGTTATAGAAGAGAAATCTTAGAAAAGTGTCATTTTTATAAAAGCACAAGAAATTCTTCTGTACTTCCTCAATCATCCCTTACACCACCCAAAGTAGACATAATATTTTATGCCGAAAACCACAACCAAAAATACCCACTTGAATATATGTAGATTCCTTTTTGCATGTATAATAAAATTCAACGATTTTTGAATTGAGTACAATGTCATAATTATTTATCGTAAGAAAAAAACAAATATAATTTTTTTTTTGCAAACTATTGTTAGTTACGATGCAGCATTTGAACCTTTGACCTGGCGTCAATCTTCCTCAATAAATAATGTTAAATTCTTAATAACAATAAGATACTCACGGCTACGTTGACCGGGGAGGTGATAGGTCCGAAGGTACCACTATGCCTGCGCGTGCGCGTCAGGTTGTTGTTGGAGAACATGCTGAAGATTGACGTATTCCTGAAACAATATTTTTGGCTAGGTTAGATTTTAGAGCTGAATATTGTCAATAACCTGGCTGAAGCGACAGGAATCTTGTCCTTATAAGTCTGTGTAGTGTAGGATCTAGTTGACTTTACGAATTGAGTAAGAGTTACGAGGGGCGTTCAATGTATTCTCGGTATCAGGGTGATTTACTAATGATGTGGGTAATTTGACAATTTTTTAAATTAATGACATTATCTAAATAAAGATGAAATTTCATATGATCTCCACTGTCACTAATGAGACACAATTACATTTTCTATTGTTACCGAACTTAACTTACCTAACAGACCAGGGAATATAGTTGTGATCGCTAGATTGCTAGTTATCGTTAGTAAACGACAACTGGAATGGCTAACGTGACAATGTTGAAAAAAATCGAGCACCGCGCTGTTATTAAATTCCTTAACAATCAAGGAAAAAGTAAAAAAAAAGTTCACGAAGAGATTGCGGCTGTTTACCAAGATTCTGCACCTTCGTTATCTACGGTTCAAAAGGAATGGTCAAGTGAATTTAAAAGGGGCAGAGACGACACTCGCTCGGGCGGCCCGGTTACTGCCTCTACGGAAGACAACGTGAAAAAAGTTGAGACGCTTATACTGGAGGATGCCCGAATGAAGAACAAAATGATAGCAGAGATGACCCACCTCTCTGTTGGTTCCGTACATTCTATTCTTCGTGACCTTCTTTACCTTTCAAAAGTCAGTGCAAGATGGGTGCCGCGAATGCTCACGGCTACTCAAAAGCAAGTGCGAATCGAGTGCTGTAGAGAGTTTTTAGAGCTCTGTGGTGAAGTTCCATCAAGTATTTATATTCGATCGAATTGTTATTGGAGATGAACAGTGGGTTCATCATTATGACCCTGAAAGTAAGCAAGAGTTCATGCAGTGGCACAAGAAGAGTACTGCGCCCCCTAAGAAATTCAAAAGTCGTTCCGTTTGCCGGAAAAATCATTGCCACAGGGTTTTGGGATTCAAAAGGAATCTTGCTGATTGAGTACACAAAAAAAGGTGAAACCATAAACGCAGCATCCTACGCATCCATTTTACGAAATTTACGGGAAGCAATATTAATGAAACACGACGGGGTAAACTGACCACAGGTGTGTTGTTTCTTCACGACAACGCTCCGGTCCACACGGCGCGTGTTTCCAAGGCTGCTGTACGAGATTGTGGTTTCGAAGAAATTAACCCAGACCTAACCCCGAGTTATTATTATTTGTTCCCTAATTTGAAAACAGACCTTCGAGGGAAACGATATTCACCCGATGAAGAGCTCAAGGCGGCAATAAATGCGCATTTTTTGGAGAAAAAAGAAAGTTATTTTTTACAGGGTATTGAAAAGTTAATTTTGAGATGTCATAAATGGGGTAATGGGGATTAAATTACATTGAAAATAAAAATTATTATAATTGAATTTACGTCATTTTTCATGCTGATACCGAGAATACACTGAACGCCCCTCGTAAGAGTTCCGGGCCAGTTAAGACCATGCAGTCAGAATTTTAATCTTTAATTAGGGCTGCTTTTCTCAATATGGCGTGCACTGAACTTAACGTATACGGTTATTTACCAGCTACCGCTCTTGGCACCTAAAGTGGCTATCAATGCCATATATTGGAATCGATAACCAGTTTAGGTGCCAGGTGGTGATATATTGTGCTCGATTTCCAGAGTCATTTGTAACATTTAACATGTTAATTAAATTGCGAGCTCTAAATACAGGTATCTCGTCTCTGATTCAAAGTAGTGCACCCCATAGCCACTGCAAAACAATTTCCTCAATATCTACCAATGTGCGAGATTTAACACAACGGACATCTATAATATTCCCGGGACGCGTTTACTTCATGGTAATTTTGTGCGATCTTGCACGCTACCACTGTGCAAGCGAATTGGCATCAATTGAGAGCGACTAGCAACGCATCGGTGGCGGCACACTCAATTAGATTATAAAGCCGAGACTTCCCGAACCAATGCTTTGAGAGCAGGAGAAAATATTGCAATGAGGAAGGAATACATGTAACAATACCAGTATAAGCTGGCCTCTTATTTTACTGAAACTCCGTGTTACGCTAGGCCAGTTGAAGGTTAAAATGTTACCACCGACGCGCGACGTGCTGTCGGTTGCACCTATATACGTACAATTTGGTAGGAATATCTATGAAGGTATGGTCTGGTTAGACTCCCCTATTTCCTCATGCGCTTATGATCATTCAACTGGTAAATCCACATTAAGTTTTCTCCAAATTATATTCTGCGATATGGGCTTACCGCACTGCATTCGTCCCCCCAGAGGAAACGAGCTGTGCGTTTCGATGTGGCTGATGTATCGTAACACTACGTCGACACGACTGACAAATTAAGAATTAATAACACAGGTACTATGAAGACAGTGCCTGTGTCCTGTCCTAGTAAAGACGTGGGTGCAATAAAAGAGCCTGCACGAGTGATACCTTTACTCGTCTATGCATTCTTCCGGTACACTCTCGACTAACCGCGTTAAAAACTTGCTTTGCTAGTCTCGTTTACCACAGCATGAGCCAATATTTGTATAGCTCGTCCCGACACGAGAGAAGAATAATAACCTTACTTCTTGTCTATCTACGCCCCTAAGCCTGCCGAGGAACTGTGTATAACATGAAAGAAAATGAGCCCTATCTTACTACGACTAACACTAGCTAACTAAAGATGACACGGTTGTCGCAGTGGCTGAGCGATCGACTGCTGCGCTGCGCATCGCGGGTTTGAATCCCGCACGGAACAAATATTTGTATTGCCTACAGGTAGTTATTTGTTCGTTTGTGTATGTGAGTTTAAATGTTTATAAACGCACCCACGATACAGGAGTACTTCCTAGTGTGAGGCAACGTTTAAAAAAAAAAAAAACAATAGATGATTTTTAAGTGCATATAACGGTATCGTAACCACGTTAGGCTACCTCGAAACCGCAGAACACTATTACCCTACAGAGTAACAGCTACTTGCAACTGTTTGGCAATCAAGCCGACGCCGACAACCCAATAGGGTTAGATCTCTGCTGCCTAGAAAGACTAACAGATTTCGAGATGACGAAGATAGTCGAAAGCAGACGAAGCCGATATTATTAAAGTAGTTCGTAGATGTAACTTGGCAAAGTATCCATGACTAAAACTTTTATGTCCTACCTACCGGATTCTGGATATAAATTTTATGATATTCGATTAAGAATTTTTTATTACCCCTTAGGGCAATATAAAGCGTCCAAGATTTTCTTTTTATGAAGGCACTCGCAAGTATTTTATAAAGTATACCGATGACCTAAATATCTGTGGTAGAGTTTGTCTTTTGTGATTAGCGTTCGATTCAGTATCGAGGCGAAGCAAATAATGAATCACGTAAATTTCGAAGAGTGGTGATTACTTTTATTTTGAATGGCGCCCTCACAGTAAACTGGCTAGGAAGATAGCCAAGCCCGCTCAAACGGGCTGGCAAAGTGGCAATATCAATTCCTGGCAAGTCTTGCATGTGCACTCATAAAGTATATTATACTAATATGCGTGGAATCTCCAACCATTAACATTAACAGCGGAATCCCCTATGAGAAACACTGGGAAATATATGCATTGCACACATGGTGATAAGCCAATGATGTATTGAAATATGTAACATAACTCCTGTACTCCCCGAAGGGAAAGGCAGAGATGTATATGACACCATATTTCGCTAGTTATGTTTAAATTCCACGTATTAGGGGACGATGATCTCTGTAGTTGTCGGAAGAACAGACCCCGTAGCCGAAATTGGCATAAATAAAGTCCGTATTTCGTCCACAGCGGACTATCTTCACGGAGACTAGACTTCGGCGCGGGAGATATTATAGTGCACAACTGTGCGCGCAGACACAGGTGCACTCCCCCACTCTCTCTCACTCTCATAGTCCGATGGGACTCCAATCCGACACTACCGGAGAGAGATCAGGCGCAGGACCAGGGGCTTAACGTGCTTTTCAAGGCACGGGGTTATCACACCGCCAACTTCCAAACTCCGGGCTGTTACTCAGAAACTCCTAATGGAAAAACTCAAAAACACTGCCCGACCCGGGAATCGAAACCAGGACCCCAAAGCTCAGCAGTCGCGTTTGCGACCACGAGACCAGCGGGGCCGAAATCGGAATGGGATGTATATGTAAGTATATATAATATTAGGGGACAATTCTGTAGTCTCGGGCCTAAATCCAGACGCCTGGCTGCTAATGGGAATTTCCTAACTAGACCCAACAAACAGCGTGACACAAACACAGTTGCTTATAAAACACGTAGATTCCGATACCATAACATTATACATATATTGCGCTCGTCGTATGACAATAATAACATGGCCAGTGTTGCGTGCTTCAATAACAATTACTCGGTGTTTATAATACTATTTCATTTCAACTAAGTATTACTGTTGAGTGTTCTATCTATCACGATCTTTGAATGACAGGGAGGATACCATGAAATCACGGTAGTAATTAGCGGGAGGGATCGGCGCAATATGACAAGCCTTTTCGCGCCTGGGGTAGGGCCGACTACTCATCATCTGCCTAGCCTTTTCCCAACTATGTTGGGGTCGGCTTCCAGTCTAACCGGATTACCGGATGCAGCTGAATTCCAGTATTTTACATGGAGCGACTGCCTATCTGACCTCCACAACCCAGCTACTGGGTAATACGATACCCCTTGGTAAGACTGGTTGTCAGACTTTCGGGCTTCTGACTACCCGTAACGACTGTCAAAAATCCACGAATGACAGCCGGGACCAACGGCTTAACGTGCTTTCCTGAGGCACGGAGGGATAAAGATGGTCACCCATCCACAAACCAACCGCGGCAAGCGTAGCTTAACCTGACCGATCGACCTGTGCAGCTGTTTAGCCACGGGCCCCTCCCAAGGGCCGATTACTATTGCAACAAATGCAGACTATTGGTAATTAAGAGAACAACTGCCATCAGACCTTCACCACTTTGGCAATAGGATAGGCTAACTCGAATACGTTGTTCCTGTACCTGGGGCTAGGTTTTGCGGAGATTCCAGCGTTTGACTACTCAGTGTCGAAAAACTTTATACGGCGCAGAGGCTCCTGTTTCCTTCGAACTTCCTTAAACTTCCGAACTCGCCACCGTCCCTTTCCGTGATTCGCCTTTTATTTATTCGTCATACTCCCGATATTGGAGGTGCAAATACTTGTTTGTCGCACTTCCAATAGTCGCCCTTAAGTTATTACGAGTGGAGAAATACGCACTACGCATAGATATAAAGTATGCAATTTGATCACATTGGCAACTCATCAATGGGTGTCTGCGCAGTATGGTGCGTACAAAATCGTCACCTATTTTTGCAAGGGGGCACGTTCTAGTCACCATACACGTGTCAGAGGCAATCGTGCTGCATTCGGTGCGACAGAGCTATAAAAGACGATAATGTATTCATTGTATTATGCAATGAAAGGTCGCCGGCTCATCGGATATACACGATCCACTCTAGAACATACTGACGGGTCGTAGGTGCCATTGCACTTACAAATCATATGCACAAACAGCCAGACTTCAAATATCTTCCAATGGATGGAGTACATAAGTTCTCGACGTGGGCGCTACACCCCCCCATAGGCGTTTGAGACTTTCAGGGGGCAGTAGAAGACCCAGAGAAAATTATATATCCTATCTTACGACTATATAATATTACACGTTTAAATATAATCGTGACCACAGCTGTTTCATATTCGCGACAAATGCTAAGTAAAAAAAAAATGGGGGCTCTAGACAAAAAAAAAAAAAACGACTGTGGACAAAATAGGGTTGAGAAACTATGCTTTAGTATGATGTGAAATATTAGTGTTCTCAACAGCAATTTTTATAATCTTAAGGTTAATTGTCCTCACAGGTGATAGGCCATCCTTTAACAATTATTTATAGCCTCTTTCATACAATAATTAGTCTGGCACAGTACTGTATGGAGCGTAAACAACTTATGAATGTACAAAATATGTGCTGCATAAAGGAAAATAGAATGTTTTGCGGTTTTCAATGTGCAAGGTACAGAGAGCTTATTGTTATATCACAAGAATTTGTATTAAATAGGAAACAAAACAAGCTGAGGTAAGATGGTTTTCTATCAAAAAAATTAAATTATATTTTTCAATGTAAACAGGTTTCGAAACTATGTACGCATAGACAACATGGTTGGCGCAGTAGCTGAGCGATCGACTGCTGCGCTGCGTGTCGCGGGTTCAATTCCCCCACGGAACAAATATTTTGTATTGCCTACAGGTAGTTGTTCCGGGTCTAGGTGTTTGTGTATGTGAGTTTAAATGTTTGTAAACGCACCCACAATACAGGAGTAATTTCTAGTGTAGGGCAACATTAAAAAAAGGCATCAACCAAATATGGGACTAGGCTTTTTTCCAGTCTTAGTAAATGCACGTGAATACCATAGAGCGACTGCCTCTGACCTCTACAACCCAGTTACTGGGTAACATAGGAAATTGAAAAACCTGAGAAGGCAGATTTGTAAAAAGAAAACATTGAATGCAAACACGTATGAAACTATGCTATATTAAAACTATGCTAACATAATATTTTATTAACCTGATGAAACAGCACAACATATTCTTATATTTCTGAGCAGTTTAAGTCTACAAAAATAGTTAGAATAATTTTTCATGGAAAATACCAAGTTGAATGATAATAATTCATAAACAATTTTAAAACATTACACTAAACAATTTATCAAAGAATCTGATACTTATCAAACGAAATTTATTCTGATAGCAGTCAGATAGACATTCATAGAATAAATCATGATTCTATATTATTACTAGTAATAATGATGAAGTTTAGCAGCAAAATATGTTAGGCATCATTTTATCATAATTGGTTAAGTAGTTTTGAAGATTAAATTCTTGATATGTAACAAAAGTCACATCAAATCTCATAATCTTTGCAGCCTTCAAGGTGAGTATTTTTCTACAAACTCATCTTGTTGAAAATACAATTTTCATTAATTTGTTTACATTATTTGATTCAATAAAAAAAAAACTTAGTATAGTTGAGTTGTGTGGTGGTAAATGTAGGCGTTGATGAGTTAAAATCCATTTTAATTAACATCTTACATGGAAGCTAGATTGAGCAATTTGTAATATTGTGAATCATTGTTGAGTTTTTTAAATTAATTTGTTGAGTGAATGTGTCTGACAATAATGTGGTTATTTTATGCACATTACCTATTCCAGTCTTGTAGTTAATAGCTCCCAATCAACGACTTAGCAAAACATGAAACATTAAATCAGTAATAAGCACTTTTATCACCAAATGAAACTTAATTAATTAAGCATGATAACAGAAATAGATGAGACAATAACATTTTCTAAGACTAAGTAATAAAAACTGTAAACACAAAAATTTAGGACAATATCAAGTTGATAGCTCAGCACTAACTGCAGTGCTTACACATTGTCAACAGACTGCAACTCGACACTGAAAAATGACGCCAAGCTACTGCACTTTTACCATAACAATATACAACCAACCAGTAACGATAATATTATAGTATACACTGTGAATAATGCACAAACATCACTAAATACGGGCACAGCACCCACTGGCGACCTCAGCAGCTGTCAAAAATAGGTAAGCAGCGTAGCAACAACCATATCACAGCCGTAGGAGGCGTGTTCCATACATATTACTTTACCTGGGCGCTACGTTCGTCGTGGGCGATGTGGCCGTCGTAGAAGCAGCCTCATTGATTAACGGTGCACTGCTGCACCTTTTTAATATGTTAGGAGCATCCACATCCATTATCTTAATGCCACCATTCGTTCACTGACGTACTATGTAGTTATATGCATCGGGATTGCCGAAACGATTAGCCCTCTACTGTTTATGTAACACTGTAAGTGCACTTACAAATACTCTAATGAACTAATCACGCTACTATTACAACTACATACATGTTATTTATTACGCGTAAATGAAAGGATAACACAAAATAAAATGAAAATACGCTAGTCGGAAAGCTAAAAAGTGGCTCGAAGCTGACCTGTCAAATCGCCGCAATAGAGAAGCGTTCATGTTTATTTTTTATAATAAAGCCGTCAAATTTCATGGCGACTATGGATGTAATCCGATTTAGAATGAATGTGAATTGCATATTTAGCCAGCTTTATAAAAAAAATAGATGTGCATGCGCAATTAAGGTCATTCAAATATGATGTTATCCTAAAACGCGTTAAAAGGCTTTTTATCATTTCTCTATATTTATGAATGCACCTTAACTTATGTCAACAATCATTTACCTTCAACGTTCCGTTTCTACAGCTTTTGCATCTCTTTAGTTATGAAAACTGTAGTTAAATTAACGGATCATTTGATACTGGAAGTACAACTGGTTCCTGTAATCAATTCAATAGCCTAATGTTTATCATGAATTCTATTTTATTTTAATTTTACGCTAAATGCTAAATGTTAGATCACTTTTGTCTTATCATTAGATGTTTACTCTACTTAAAATGAAATGTCCGCAATATTGTTATGACTTTTGAGTTCAATAATTTCAGTGTTATTTTAAATTTTTGAGATGGAAGTAGAAGTATTAATTTTAATTTAATTATAAAACGAACAAACGACAAACTTTTGGGAAGAATGTACTTAAGACGAAGGTGAGAAAGCTACAATAATTATTGAGTAAAAAATCACACAAAAAGTCGCATCTCTTGAAGTTCACACATGATTGATTTTATGACTTTTTTATTGCAGCACGACTGTAAAATACGTCTTAGCGGCGTTCTGCGGGGCTGTTATCTATTGCGAATGGTTCACCTACCTCGTACAGCAGCAGTACTGGACAGAATTGGATTGTAGCAGTGAACATGATTCCACTTGTACCAAGATCCTGTTTATAGCTGACCCTCAAATACAAGGGGAAGAAGCCGTCCCGCCTCCTTTGAGCTACATCATTAATTGGGATAGTGACCGGTATGTACAATAAATAGGTAGAAGATATTATAACTTCAACTCGTACAACTTTATTTTCTTATCATATTTGTTTTTTTCCATTTATCTAAGGCTGTAAGATAAAATATTGAATTCATAAACTGCTTATCTAATCCCAAAAACTAAAAGTAGGGACCTAGTGATGAGAAGGAATGCCTAAATAAACTTTAATGATAATGTTGGAATCATGAATGGGAACATTTTATATTCACTATGAAGAATATCCAACTATTGGAAGAATTGGCTAAAAACAGTTTGTTTTATCAGGTAAAGGAAAATAGCTCTAAGTAACAAAACAAAAAAGTTCTGAACTCTTAGTGTAACCAGAAATTTACATTACTTTTCAGGTACTTAAAGTCAACTTTCAATGTAGTAGCAGACTACTTCAAGCCCGATGTCCTGGTGTACTTGGGGGACCTCATGGACGAGGGCTCCATATCCACGTTACCGCAGTTCCACGGCTATGTTAAGAGATTGGCTAATATATTTTATTGGGATTATCCTGCTGTGGTAAGAAGTGGTTTTTTCACATTTTCCTCTTACTGTTTATTTGCTAAAGGCCATGTAGGATTGAATTATGTTTAAAATATTTTAAAGCTTAAAAGATACTTTAATAGCTGAGGACCACCTTTATACTTGTAATATTTCTTTAGATTAATTTATTATATTGATTATTTGAATTTGTTTTATGTAAGTGAAAACATTGATAAAAAAATGTATAGCAGGTTGCAAATTCAAAGTATTCAAATTATGTCTGCTGAATTTAATCAGAGTCAATAATAAAATTTATTTACCATTCCATTTCAGCAAGTCTGGATACCAGGTGACAACGACATTGGCGGTGAGAACGAACCAATCCGTCGCAACAAGATAGAAGAGTTTGAGAAAGTGTTTGTGCAACCGTCCGTCATAACTTACTCCAACGTGTCCATATACAAAGTGAATGCTATCACACATACATTCCCCCAGAAGACTGAAGAACCGCCGGGCACTGGCAACAACTTTAAGATTGCCGTTTCCCATTACCCTGTCACAATGAGAGTAATGTTTAGTAAAATGGTAAGATAACTTTTATGTTTATTTAAACTTTTCGCACAAAAAGGTACAAAGGCGGAATTAATGCCTTAGGCATTCTCTACCAGTCAACCAAGGGTGGTGAAGAGATTAGATTGCGGAGGTGCTTTGGTTGAGAGGAACAAAGATCTTAAATGTAGCTGATTTTTTAATATAATCTCAGAGAAGGAATTATAGCTCAGATCTGGTCACTCACCGAGTCGCAAAAGTTCCGCCTTGGAGTTTTCCAAAGAGCGCCGGAACGCAGCTTTCTGGTGTAAAAAGATAGGACAGAATTCGGAACAGCACGCTGCAAAACGGGCATACTGGATATAGGAAAGAAAGCTGCCAGGCTCAAATGGGATTGGGCGGGTCACATCAGCCGCATGCACGACGACCGCTGGGCAAAAGTCTCCATGCAATGGGTAGGTACCTGAAGATGAACAGCGACGCCTCGGCCGGCCCAAAAAGAGATGGCGAGATGACCTACACGCGTACCGTGAGGGCTGGCTGATTTGGGAGAGGCCTTTGCACAGCAATAGGACAGTACAGGCAAAAAAAAAAATGTATGTCATCCCACTCGAAAGTCGGGACTGGCGTGGTACTTAATACCTTTGTGAGTGAGATAGCATCTGTAGTTCTAGCATAAATGCTCGAATAATGGGTAACGTAAATTCGATCGATTTTTGAAACGAAAATACAACTGTCCTACTTATTGCATTTTGGTCAGGCAAAATTATTACGAACTACATAAATATTATGTGCGAAATGAGTATTTTCAATTTTATTGTACAAAATATCGAAAAATAATTAAGCAAACATCTCGAGAAAAAATATACCTATTGGCAGTCTGCGAGAAATTTTGGCGACTTGGCTTCATTTTTATTCTAATTACAAAATAATACCTATTTCTTTCCCCAGATTATGAATGCAATAAATCCTCAAATATTCTTCTGCGCCCACGACCACGAGTCTAAGTACGTGAAACAGCACAAGGACCTAACGCACAAGGTTACGACATGGCTCAACACACCCAAGTCGACGCTCAGCATCACATTTGACGATGACTCGCTGTACGAGATCTATGTGCCAACCTGCTCTTATAGAATGGGGACAAGCTATATTGGGTATGGTGCTGCAGTCTTAGGTAAGAAAAACTTCCTTTTTTTCTTCAATACCTATTAGCTTTTCCATAAAAAAAGCGCAAACTTAACTCTATCCATGGCAAGTTCTGATTTTATCCATGCGACGTCGTTAAAAGATGCCCATCCAAAGATAATAATTACCAATGTCCAATGTTTACTCTAGGATGCATATCCAGTACGGCTCTTAAATCCTTCCCTATCCTACGGGCACGTCTTCCCTACCATTACCGCGCCCCCCGGTCTACTCCTTGATATGCAATGGTCGCTGTAGCACCATGAACATGAGGCTACAGGAGCTAGTGCGAATCTTGGGGTTCATTCGATTAATCGAGTCTGGTTTAACCACGATGGGATCAGTGTATTTCATTCATTCATAAAACAACCGATGCGATCATGGAGGAGAGGCATATGTCTTTATCCAGCTGTAAACTGGGGTGAACAAGTTAATGAGAGTAAATGCTTTAATTGATTTTAATTCCATCCAAGGTGCTTGGTTAATTATGTCAGTGAGGCCCAGTGAGGTCACATTCGTATGATAAACATCTGACGCGTGTTTTCGAAACTGCTTATAAAGATTCATATAATTATACCTTTCACATGAGCTCGCGCTCACGCGTTGTGTACGGACCCTCGGGGTAGTTGCGTAACCACACTATTAGTAGCAATGGAATTTCATTTTGACAGTTCAACAACATTCATTGCGTTATTTACGTAGTTGAGCAGAGACATTTTTCGAATATATAAAGCAATAGATTAGCAATGTCCTTCAAAATTATTCAGATTGAGATTGATAGTGTGCTATAGATCGTGTAATTTAAAATACTATACCTATATATACTACTATATATAATACTCCACTAAAATTTCTATACAAACATTTTAAATGTGTATGCAACAAGCAGTGGAGGTGCCATTGTGTGCCATTTTAAATTAGACGATCTCTACGCAATTTGGGTGCTGGATATTTATCAAAAACTAGCTGAGCTGGTCAGCTAGTTTTTTATAAATATAAATTAGAAAATGAATTATCTTCATTATTAATTTTTTCGTGAATTTTTCCCTTGTTTTAATAGTTATCCGGCACCCTAATTGCGTAACCTAGGTACCTACCTTGTTTATTGCCTAATGCGTTATAGTGTGTATGTTATGTTCGAAAACTTAATCTGCTCAACAACGGAAATAACGCAATAAATGTTGTTGAAACTGTCAAAATAAAAACGATTGCTACTAATAGTGTGTTACGGAATTACCTCGCCGGGCGAAGATAAATCCAACAAATCAAAGATCATAAAAATGGGTCCAGCCGTTCTTGAGTTACAAATGGTGGACCTTGTTTTATTTATGTAGATTATTTTCTTTTTCCAGAAAACAACCACAAAACCATGAGATACACAGTATTCTGGTCACCGACAAGGTTTCCATATTTATGCCTGTACCTTGGCATACTTATTATTTTACTGGTCTATTGCCTAGTATTCTGTGTTGCCAGACTATTCTACCGAAAATCCAAACCATCGACAAAGAGTGCAGACATGTCCCCACTCTTGGAAAGGATTTAACATTCGCCCTAATGGCCCCAAAAAGCGAGTTTAACGCTTCACTTTGGTTGTATTAATTAGTACTTATAACATAGATGTTTAGGGTCAGTTAATGACTTAAAAATTAAATCATATTTAAAATCAAGGGAATTGAACAAAACTTGAATTGAGATTTTTAATTGGTTCAGGGGTAGGTTGGAATTTAGTACTTAACCAATTATTTTTTTTACTTTATATTTACTTTATTGTTACTCAACACATGAAATACAATTTTTACAAGCTAACACTAAAATAATATATATTTTAGTGTTAGATTATACTATACAAGTATATAATAAAAAAATAAAATAAAGAAAAACGCGAAAAGCTTATTGGGCATCAAAAAATTCGTCCGCATCGCTGACAAGTGAATTGATTGATAGATTTAACAATTGAATTGAACTGTTCTGCTGATTGCCCCATTTTAAAAAAACCAGTGATGGTTTAAAAATACCCCAGATTACAATATTGGCTGTGCTTTAATAATAACCCCGTCGATGTTAGTATAATATTTGTGTTATTAACTTATTATATTATATACTTAAATGAATTAATTGTAAGGAATTGAATTGAACAATATTATTATCTTAAATGTTGCAATCAAAGTCTCGTATTTAAATTATCGTTAAACGGAAAACTGTTTATTAACAAAAGCCCTAATTTTAAAGCTTCACTTTACTGACAGTGTACAAATAGAAATTAATTAATTAGATACTAATTTAGTTTTTATGTAAGTAAGGCTGACTGCATATTGTATATTTTTATTGAATGGTTCAGCTAAAGTGTGCCTTGCCTGGCAAGCACGACTGAGCTTGGGTTAATGAGTTCATTAGGATTTCAAAAGTATCCCGGATATGATTTTGTGACCGGAATTATCCGGTCACAAAATCATATTTTTTATATCGTTTTTTTAATCATATTTTTTTTTTTTTTTTATATATATTTTTTTTACTTTACTTTTATATATTGCTATTGCCATTAGGCAATAGCAATATATAGGCCGACCCTGTTTCACGTTATGGGTTATCTGGCGTTGCGTGTAAGTACTTAATATACCTCTGACTACCCTTTAGGGCAGGGGTTCCTAACCTGGGGGTAATTACCCCCACGGGGGTAAATCAGCTATTTCGCGGGGGTAACAAAGAACCTAATTATTATAATAGTAAAATATGTCGATGTTTACACAACTGTGTGAGCAATTGGTAAATACCGAACCAAACGAAATCACGTTTAAAAATTCTGTGATTCAACATTTATCTGCAGTAATAGATTCGCTGAAGTAGTATTTTCTGGACTTAGATAATCGTCAATCGTACTCTTGGATATTAAGACCGTTTTCTACTGATGATGACATTATTCGAGACGAAGATGTGGCGGCAAAAGTGGAATTTCTTGGATTACGCGAGAATAGTACTTTGAAAGTAGAATTTCAAAATTACGATCTCAGCACATTTTGGCTCAAAACAAGTGCCGAATATCCTATTTTAGCTAAAAGAGCTTTAAAAATGTTAGAACCATTTGCTACCACCTACAGATGTGAGATCGGATTTTCTGCTTTAGTGTCACTAAAAACTAAAGCCAGAAATCGTCTGAATGTGGAACATGACTTAAGATGCGCTTTAAGCGAAACAAAACCTAACATTAAAAAACTTGTGAATGCAAAACAGTACCAACCGTCACACTGAGCCAACATTCACAAGTTTTTTTATGTTAAATATTAATAGTTGTGACTACTAGTAAATGTTACTAAGTATTATTAATCCGTAGGTAATTTATACGTATAAATATGTAAAAATTGTAAAGCAGTTGTGCAATTTGTTGATTAATTAAGATGTTTATATTTGCTTGTATTGTTTGTTTTGATATCATTTTGAATCTTGGGTAAAATCAGTTTTCCACATAGATCACAGGGGTAACAGTATTGAAAAGGTTAGGAACCACTGCTTTAGGGGTACACAGGCGTGATGATATGATGTCCACTGATCATCTGTAGCCTAACTCGGTTGTTAACGAATGCCCTATCTTTTTTACTTAAGTAATCAATATTGTACTTAATATCTCCGAACTCAAAACTCAAACTCAAATCATTTATTTCAATTAAACCATTTCAGGCACTTTTGAATTGTCAAAATTAAACTGTCGGTCAGTTAGTCAGAAAGTTGAAGCTAGTTGCCCATTCCAAAACAGATCTCTGTGGAGAAGAACGGGCAAGAAACTCCACGGACACTCTTTTAAATCAAGATATTATTCCAAAATCCTGGGTACATTATTCTTATTGCTTTTATATGTGAGAACAATGTAAAAAATAAACAATATAAAATTAAAATCCAATATGCAGTTGGCCTTATAAAAGCAATAATTTGACATTATAACAGGAATATTGACATGACAATGTACAGTAGTAGAGTACATAAATATATGCTCATATGTGCTCACTTTCTATAATTTTGTATGTTTGACTCATTGTGGGTCAACATTATCATCATTTGAGCCGAAAGACGTCCACTGCTGGACATAGACCTCCCCAAGCACCTCCACTTCGACCGGTTCTGCGGCCTTCATAAGGACGTCGGTCCACCTTGTGGGAGGCCTTCCAATGGTACAGACGCCAGCAGGTCAAGCTACCCGAAACTGTCAAATTTTCCCAATCAACCTTGAACCTTAATGCTTTAGCGATAAAGTTGAAAATCTATTAAAGAAATTTGACAGATTGTAGTAGCTTGATGTGCTGGAGTCTGTACGTCTTCCGGTCATTGTGGGTATTTAAATATTTTTATGTAACATCGCGATATCTGAAGGCCAATTCCCGTAATTAAAAACGTTTAAAATCTAGTCGCAATCTCATCTCAGCGACAATCAATGTCAAAAATGTAGGGAAATTAGAGGTATTTTTGACAGATTGAAACTGAGATTAGACTGTGAACGTTATTAAAATTACGAGAATTGCGTCTTAGTCTGCAGTTTTATTTTTAGTACCTACTGTGGAATCAGAGTCAAATACTTAACTGTTTTGGGTTTCAAATCCATTTCACCACTTCATGCTATACATTTTAGACAAACTTCCACTTATAAGACATACCTACAAATTCATGTTCTTGCCACTTTCACACTGGATGTGTACACAGTGTAGGTATATATGTAATACCTCCACAAGAAAAAAAGTGTATTTAAGAGTACCTATTTACCTCAAAATAATTGTTATTTTCCTTTATTTTACTTAAATACTTACAAATTACATTTTTCAATATTTTTATAAACAAAAAAATTAAAAAAAAAACATTTAAAAATATAAAAAATAGTAGCCCACGGTATCGGGAACAGGGTCCCGGTCCCCAGCTACCGGCGGTCAGGGCTCTAGAGAGAGGAACTTCCTGACATTGCGAGCCGTGTCCAGAAGTACCGCTTTCTGAATCAAGCCCTTGATCCAGCTGCCCAACGAGAGCCTCCTCAGGTGTTGGTCGAGGCTCTTGGATTATTATATTAACCCATTGGCTGTCACGACTATCGGCACAATAATTACTGAGTCCACATGCCACCTGTCGACAACCTCGCGAGCCAAGTCAAGATAAGTACTTGATTAATTGATTTATTTATCTTTCTCGGCTTTCACGAGGTTGTCATCATGCGGGACGGGTACCTATGTCAACAATCATTGCGCGCCGCTCTGATCGATCCACCACCACTATATCAGGCTTATTGGCAACAATAGTCCTGTCAGTGATGATGGATCGATCCCAGTAGGTACAATGTGATATTTCCATTTTCGAGAACTGGGTCGGGCATATAAACCTGTAGTACGGCACCTCAGATTCCACAAGGCTGTATTTCAGAGCAAATTGCTGATGGATTATCCTGGCTACAAGGTTGTGTCAATGCAAGTACCTACTCTCCGTTAGCTAGACGAGAACACCCAGAGATAATGCCTGATTGATTCTCCCGGCCGGTGGCATGCCCGACAGATGTCAACCGTGCCGTCTTTTACAATAAATCTCGTCATTATCGATAATTGTTCGTCATCATAACTTCGTCCATAATTGCACAGACAAAACCTTCGGTCCTATTAGATCTACATTGGGTCCATGTAGGGCCAGGCAAAAGCGTCCGTGAAGCTCCTTACTCTGTTATTTTTATTATTATTTGATTTAATTTATCTGGCAAAGTTCTGAATAAGTACAGTCACGAGCACCAATATGTCAACACTTAGCAACTTTCATTTTCGATTTTTTTGTGAAATAACGAATACAACGTTGAAATACGACACATTACATAAACCTATGGGTTCGAAAATGCTATGAAAAAATAAAGGAGTATGTCGCTTTTAAATAAAGCCTAGTGTATACATACTTTTGCTCGTGACTGTACCTACCAACGTTATTTTCAGGTTGTGGTGGGCATTTAAAGTCAAAGACTGTAGTAGCAACATTAAATATATTTTGTAAAACAACATTTTATGTAGAAAATTATAAATAGTGAACAATAGTATGGAATGTGAGTAGATTATGTGTTACAATATTTTTTTATTAATTAAGGCATTCTTAAACTAACATAAAGTGAAATAGGTCCCAGCATCAATCAACAACAGGAATGTTATGTTACAAATTATTGTATTTTTTTTAAACTCAATATTTAACTATTAGCATTATTATATAATTTTTATTTACAACTTAAATATTATTAAATTTGATCTCTTTTTACGTCAAAATAATAATAAAAAGTATAGACTCTATTAAAGTAGCTAATTAGCTTATTAATATAAAATATTTGACTAATATTAATGATGTAATTATGCACCCCTACTTATTCACTAATACAGGAATTGAACACAATTTTAATTGTAACTTATTTATTATTATTTATGAAAAAGGGATAACAATGCAATACATTGGTATATTTATTTATAAAAATAAATATATAGAATATAGTACTTAAGGAATTTTCCGATTTTTCCTGGTACTGTAATATACTTGATTGATTTTATATATCTTGTTAAATGTTATAAGATCTAATAATAATGCATTATGAATTGCAATAATTATTATAATGTTTTATTAAAGGAGTTTCTGTTATAAACTTATAACAATATGTATTTTCATTTTATTTTTAATCTTAGTTGCAGCAACCCTTAATTACAAATTACAAGCTAACACTAAATAAGTATATAGGTATTTTAGTGTTAAGCTTGTAAATTGTAATGATTTATGATGGTATAGACGACAGCAGGTCAAGCTACCTGCTGAAGCTGTAAAATTTTCCCAATCAACCTTAGCGATTAAGTTGAAAATCTATTAAAGAAATTTGGAAGGTTGTAGTAGCTTGATGTGCTGGCGTCTGTACTTATATTTTCAAACCTAATACTTGTAGATAAACTATTAGAGCTAATGTGACCACCATATAGATATTTAAAATAATAAAAGTAACAATACTGGGCACTAGTAATGTTCTAATTGATAAATTAATGGCACCAGTTAACAAGTTAGCTATGAGGAAATATGACAACCCATTAGAATTTATATGGGACAGAATAATAGGGACATGAAAAAGATTTTCTTTGTCTTCAACTAATACTGTCGCAAAGTATAATACAGTTGTCATCGTTATTATAAGAGTATCAATATAAATGCAATACCCAGCATTTGCTAATGTCCTAGACGTTGGTCGAATTACATCCACTAAATATGTTAAAGACCACATTAACACTGTTCCAAAAATTAGTTTTATTAGCGTTTCATATTTTGTGACATTTCTATTGAGTAATATATCTTTTAGAACAACACCAAATATGTAGATGGACACATATCCTAAGCAGGAAGAAATTCCTTCACGATTCGCTGAGATAAGAGAGTTTCTAGGACTATCACCAAATACCCAGTCTTGTAGACCAGTGTATAAGGCAAACTCATGAAAAACTAAAGAAAGAACACATAGTAATGAAGCACGATCTGAAAAATATAAAACAATGGTTGACAGGACTTTACAAACAGCTATTGTGAAGAAAAAGTTCCAATGTACACCATACTCTGTAACATGTTCCTGATAGTCTAATTGTTTTACAGATACAAATCTTCCAACTCCAAGAACAACAAGTATCAATATCATTTTCAAATTCCCTTTTATGATATCCTTGAATCTTTCTTGACGGAGGTCTTTATGGACTAGGCCACTCACTGTGACAAATAACCCCACACCAGTATCCATTAAACTATAACCATATCTTTCTGTTTTGGCTAAGTATCTAGGGAAGTCTTGAAAGTCCACAGCTAAGATACATAATGCTGTGATAAGATACGTCAGTCCTCTTAGACAAGATATTAAAGCTATTCTGTTGTTCTGAAAGACATTTTTCTGCATAAACTTTTTGACTGTTTTTGGATAAAAGAACAAAAGATTAATTTGCAAAAGAATGAAGATTATAAAGTTTAGTACATATATATATTCCGCTAGTATGGTGTGAGCGATGACCATGGGTAATACAATCATAAGGTATTCATAAGCATACTGACAGCACAGTGGAAATCTAGATTTTATGGCGATGTAAATAGTACATTGTACCGTAAACAATATACAGGCACACGTGTGGACTGCTGTAGAGCCATGGTTGTTCTGCATGAAGGATTCATGGTATTTCTTGTACTCTGTCGCATTCATCGCAGTTTTATAATTCAATGTGAATAGGTTTAATCTCTTCACAAAAATAATCAGGTTAAATGGCTTTATCACTTAAAGTTCATCGGAAAGAAGTTCCCTTCAAAGAATAGGTGTCGTTAGTTATTGTGTTCTACACTAACACTCTCACCAGCCAAAATAAATAAATAACGATGTTTATTTATTTACTTGCGTTCTAACCTCAAAAGCCATACTCAAAAGTAAACAATCTTCTGTCAATGTCACAGTATCGGCACAGAGTAGTAAGTTGTTTGGGATTTTTGGCGGATTTGACCTAATAATATTATGCCCTAGAGCCCTGAGATATAGTAATACAGTCCACCCAGTATATCATGACGATTCATTGCAGCCACGCGCCGCCCGCGTCGCTGTTACGCCGTTAGATAAGTGATCTGAGTCCTTTTTGAACCTTGAAGTTCAGCCTGTATGAGATGGTTCCGTGTGATGTGTACCTAAACATTGTAATGGATGGGTAATGATGATGTCTCAGAAATCTGGTTTGACTTATATAGGTCATCCATATGGTATACAGTGTGGCAGGCAGGGACATCGACGCGCAACCTGTTACCATAGATTCAGTACATAATTCTGAACCCCTGCTGTCAGGGGGTCTAGCGCGTCGATATACCTGCCACCCTGTATGGATACTACCTACTCGGTCACTGAAAATCCAAAGTAAAAATTTATCATCAATCTCAAACCTTCTTCTAATCTTCTAAAAAATACAAAGTTCCAGAAATCAAGTTGATTGACAGCAAGTCAGCCATAAGTCAGCAAATATCTGTGACATCCTGACATCACATCATTGGCAGAAATTTCACGTTATGGTACAAATACCAGTAAAGACTTAATTAAATACTAATTTAAACCAGCAAGATGTTCCAGTAACTTTTAACTTCAGCACTCCACGCTAACAGAACCAAGTACACCTATTCATGCAACCACTGCGCAAAAAATTTAAACATGCTCGGAAATACATAGTCAGTAGCAAAAAATATCCTAGTTTCCCTAGTGTAACATGTAGGGATTTGGTATTACAAGCATCATTTTTAATATTTGGAGGAGTTTTCATTACCTATGTGTAGGTACATTGCTTTGTCAACTTTTTTCAATTGGTTGTCTCCACTTGCAATCAGATCACAATTTATTGTAGATTTGTTTTCTACTCGATTATTTTTAATTCCAGAACATTTTGTATTTGGAAAGGACTTACAGAACTAGAGAGAATTTCAGAAAACTCTCAACAATTTTGACGGACCACTACGTGTGGTAAGTACTTATTTCCTAGATCTATAAGATGCAAGTATGCTCTATCTTGTATAGGTTCGTTAAGCGGTTTACAGACTTTAGTAAGTTTAGGATAAGTTTTTTTGATAGATATATTACACCGATGCTATTCGACTGTAGCAAGTTTTGAGTCTAAAATACGTACAGACGCCAGCACATCAAGCTACTACAATCTGTCAAATTTCTATAATAGATTTTCAACTTTATCGCTAAAGCATTAAGGTTCAAGGTTGAATGGGAAAATTTGACAGTTTCGGGTAGCTTGACCTGCCAGCTGGCGTCTGTACTTTTGGAAACCAAAGTTCAAAATCAGCTATGTTGCATGCCATGCATTAACAGACTAAGAAAAGCAAAATTTAATTGGTGAAGTTTGTCTTATTTACCTTCCCGGATGAATGGCGCGAGTCCGACTGGTTCTGCCGGGGTACCTATGTGTGGTGTTGCGACGAGTTCTACGGTACGCCAACTCATCGCAGCATCAAAACAATACACTTCAACAATATATATATGCAATACGCATAAGCATACGCACGCCGACACAATCGTGTAAATACATATTTTTGATACAAGTAGGCTGCTGCAAGAATCTTATGGCGCTCAAATGACGTAGACAGGGGGGCGCTGTTGGTAAACATGTGCGCATATTCTTTTGTGAAATGTATTGAATATACAAGATAGCGACGTTAGCTTCGACTTTGGCCACGCGCCAAAAGATCCTTGTGAAGCTATATTAGCATTACACAAGAATATGAACAGCGGTAGATGGTGGTTAACGATGTCCATTTAGCGAAGTTGATATACTGAACTTTAGCTATATTAGCATTTCCCTTACTATAAATATTCATTAAAAACAATCATTAAAAATAGTGGTGTTCGCAATCTAATAATATTAAACATTTTTTACCCGCATAATAAAAAATTGTACCTACCTAACCCATAGTCTCGTTGACAAACTTCAGCGCCCATAAAATAAAGTGATAGTCTAATTCTGTTTGAATATTTCGTAGGATATCAACAAATGAATCAAGCAGGTTCAGAAAACAAATGTCCGAAGAGAGTTTCAAACGAGTCTATCCTCAACAATTATAATTTTGACGACGTAACTACTGACCAAAACAGCATTTGTGAGAATTGCAAGCAAAAGGGCTGCACGGGGTGTGGTAAACATTCATGTCACGTAGGAACTGTTAGTAATACGGAGCATGTAGTAGAAGTGGCTGAAGTAAGTCCACAACAACAGACAGGCACCAGCTATTTATGCCCTCAATCGCTGCTGCAGAAAGCATGGGTATACCTACAATCAGTCATTACTACACGTATAAGTGGTTGTTCACGTTGTAATCCAAACTCCCCATCTAGTCCAAGCGTTGAATTACCCAGTCAAAGCTCTGTAGTATCGTTTCTAAGCTCTACATCATCACCATCACCATCACCATCAAGACTAAGCTGTCAACAATCCTGTCTAAGTTGTATGACATCTTGTCATAGAGGTAGATCTCAAGGTAGATCAGCCTGTCCAAGAGCTTCATCTCCCTGTCGTAACGCTAGACCACCCTGTTCAAGAGCTTTTTCTCCCTGCCCAAAACCTCCACCTCCATGTCCAGACGTTAAACCACTCAGTTCAAAAGCTAAACAAACCTATCCCAGGCTTAACACTAAATCACCCAGTGTACTCGCTAAACGAACCGTTACTAAGCCTAACGCTAAGCAAACCTCTTCAGACGCTGAACCAACATGTCCTTATGCTAAGCCATCGTGCCTTAACGCTGACTGTCCTAACCCTAAATGTCCTAACGCTAAACCATCTTGTAAAAATCTTCAAACACCTTGTCCATACGCTACACCACCCTGTCCAAACGCTAAATGTCCTAGCGCTGAGCTATCTTGTCCAAGTCTTCAACTACTCTGTCCACACGCTGAACCTTCCTCTCCAAACACTATACCACCCTGTCCACACGCTAAGCCACCTTGTCCAAACGCTAAATGTCCTAACGCTAAGCCATCTTGTCCAAGCCTTCAACCTCCTTGTTCACACGCTAAATCACCCTCTTCAAAAGACAAACCACCCTGTCCATACGCTAAACCACCCTGTCCAAACGCTAAATGTCCTAACGCTAAGCCTTCCTGTCCAAGCTTTCAACCACCCTGTCTAAAAGCTAAACCGTCTAATCCAAACCTTGAACGAAACTCTAAAACTAGTCTATACCACAGTTTCTCTAATGACTCTTTAAGCAGTATTTGCAAAGAGTCCCTGGTAGAACTGGCTAAAGTTTATATTAACAAATTAACATCTGACCACAAGATTAGATGTCCACGCTGTTCGAAACGGCCCACTTGTGATAATTCAAAAGAAACAATGGCTTCTTATTTGCGAAGTATTTTCGATCAAGCGTGGAGTTATTTTAATATGAGTACTGAACAAAAAACTTGTCCACCTCCGTGTGTGCTGTCCAACTACTCCATTACTTCCACTAGTTCGAGAATTTCAGAATCCCCTAGTCCTGATAAGTCACGATGTCATTGCTCAAAATCAAAATCCCCAAAAACTCAGTCATGTGAAGCAGTCTGTTGTCCTAAACCTGTCTCTACCCCCAAATCTGTCACTATTCCCAAGCCTGTCATTTGCCCTACATGCCTTACACCCATCAATTCCACAAAACCTGTCACTTGCCCCAAACCTGTCAGTTGCCCTGCCTGCCATAAACCTACTACTTGCGCTAAACCGGCTACTTGTCCCATGTTTTACAAATGCGAAGCAACTACAGCGCCAGCCCAAAGTTCTAAAGAAGAGGGGACCCACGAACATAAATCTTGCTATACACCCTGTTGTATGCACAACTCACAAGGCGTACAGCCTTCTTATATTAAGTCTGACAAATCTTGTTGGTCATCGCAAACGTCCATGACCCCTTTATATATAAGTCCACGTCAAGTAAAAACTCCTCAGTCGGTTGAAGAGCTGAAGGCCAGTATAACCGGTGTAACTTATTTAGACAAATCTTCTGGAAATATGCTCGGGTGTGAAATTCTGGATTTTCGTAGCACCATAGAATACTCAAAACCTCGTGTGCAAGATTTGAAGGTATCGAAAGATTTGATTTCTGCAACTGATATACCTCCTAAGGACATGTTAGGCTTTAGTTTAACTTTGAAGCAAAAAGACGATACATTTGGGTCTGGCCCCAAGAACTTGAAACATTTAAAGGAATCACTCGATAATTGTGATGAGCCTGTGAATTCTTGCAATAATCTACATGGACAGACTTGCAAGGAAGAAGCACCTTGTCCTAGTTCAGAAGGCCGCACGAAGTCTGATGAAGTCTTGTTAGAAAAAGTCTTTGATAAGCCAATAGAACAGGTGCACAGCAAAGAAAAAATATGTAAATCCGGTAGCAACTCCGTGACTTGTGTTGATAGTAATCATCCTGATCCCAAAGGTAAAGTATTATTTTATGTAGGTAGTATTACTAAATCCCTGTATTACATACCTATTATTTTACGTCCAAAGTGAATCACGCAGAACAGTCCTTGTTCACATATTTTAATCCAGTTTCAACTAGTTTTGCCGTAGGTACAGACGCCAACAGGTCACGCTACCCGAAACTGTCAAATTTTCCCAATCAACCTTGAACCTTAATACTTTACAGATAAAGTTGAAAATCTATTACAGAAATTTGACAGATTGTAGTAGCTTGATGTGCTGGCGTAAAACACTCGCACTCTGGATATAAAACATCAGTTCGCGGAAAGCTCTTTCATCGAAAGTTGATATAGAGCTACAAGGGTTTTTGGCACGTGGCTAAAATTTGAACTTATTTCACAAAATATGTTTTCTCAATAACAGCCCCTTTCAATGTCATTCAAGTGCAAAAAGATCCTTGTAGCACTGTAGGTAGTTACTAGGGGGTCATTCATTATGTTTTGCTTTTCATCTTTGTGTACATTTTGCATCATTGAATGAAACAAAAAACCTGTCAAATGCGAGTCGGACTCACGCACTTAGGATTCCGTACCACAAAAACTATTACGTCTCAAGACAAAACGAATTCTAACAACTAACTTAAGTTCAAACATAAAGTTCTTAATACAAAAACCTGTTTTTACAACCAACCAACCTGACAGTATTTTGTTGTAGATATAATGTAACCAGCTTCTGCCTGCGACTTCGTTCGCGTAGAAGTCGTAAGACACCACAATATACTTACTAAAACAACAGCTATATTTCCCGCCCGCGTTATTATGTAGAATACTTCGTTTTCGCTTATCGTTCTTTCTATTTTTTTTTTGTTTTTGCCTGCCTTATGTAACGACGTGTCCACAGTTACCGTCAACACGTCGCCGCTTGTGTACGCGGCAACTGCAGACGTCGACACTCGTCGGCGGCAGCCCTCCGGCTGCAGTTGAGTCTGCCGTAGACAAGTCGGCGGCAGAGGCAACTGCCGCCGCCGACAAGTGTTGAAAGTTGCCGTTTCCTGTGCGGTTGACGCGTGCCACTCGTGTACAATCACGTGCGTGTCGCATAGCACTTACCTTATTGAAAGCAAGGGAAAATTTGTACTCCCAAGGCTGAAAAACTGGCAATATGACACTGAGCTACATATTTTGTTTGAAAAGGAAAGGATGTCTATACCTACCCAGCAGTGGGTGATTCCGGGCTGAAAAGATGCAAATGATTTTGGCCTCGTGTTGCAATGAAAAAATAAGGCAGCTGTGACAGACATGCGGACAGGCGAAGTCGCGCCCTAAAGGGTTCCTTTTTTCCATTTTGGTACGAAACCCTGAAAATTAAATTAGTATTGAACATTTTTTTTTTGTTTTAGATTGTAACGCTCCCGAAAAAGATGCTCATAGAAAAGATCCTTACAACTACAAATACTATTATTGATCTTATATTTCTCTAGGAGCAATGATAGCAGTATCACTAATCAAATAAGTACCTAATTCAAAATGAGTGATAAAGAAATCAAAATGAGTGAAGAAAAAAATTGTGAGCAACAAAGCATGCTATTCAGCTGCTCAATGCACTCACATTCTTGCATTTTGCTGCCCGTTTCTGACAAGCCGGGAAATATAAAGCAGTCTTCTTCTGAGCCAGGTTGTTATTGCACCCAGGCTATAACAGAGAGCCCAAAATTATGTCAAAAATGCGGTACAAAGTTGACTGTCCCCAAACCTGTCTCATTTTCTGTTGAGCATTGCGAATGCGAAGACGAGACACTGCCATCGCCGATTGTATCTGAAGCAGAGGGAACTCACGAACATAAATCTTATGATACACCCGACTGCATAAACAACTCACAAGGCGTGCAGCCTTCTGATGAAGATTCTGAGTCTTGTCCTGCCTCTTGTACCGAAGCTTGCTCATCGCTGTCTACCGGTATACCGCGGAATCCAGTGCATATTGACCCACGTCTTAAAGATCATGTTCCTAAATCGATTGAAGAGCTAAAGGCCAGTGTAACCGGTTTAACTAGTTTAGAAAAATTTCCTGTAGGAAATCTGCTCGGGTGTGAATTTATTGAATTTCGCTGCGAAATATGCTCTTCAAAATCAGTCTGTGAGCCGCAAGATTCGAAGCCGAATTGTTCACATGTACCTATTAGGCAAGGTTTCAGTCTAACTATGGAACCTAATGATCACAGATTTTGCACTAACCCTGACGATTGTAAACATACGAGGCCGCCACCGACGTGTCCACCAGAGGAGCCACCGTGTCCATCAGAGGAGCCACCGTGTCCACCAGGGATGCCACTGTGTCCACCAAGGATGCCACCGTGTCCACCAGGGACGCCACCGTGTCCACCAGGGGTGTAGACCATGATCCGACTTCATATGACTGAGTACAGTGTGCGTTCCAATGACGAAATGTCCCGCCATGCTGGCCGTTGAGGTTTAATAGACGCACCGTTTGGAAGGACGCTTGGAAGACAGATAGATAGACAGGGAGACAAAGATGATGAAGGCTGATGGCAAAGGTATTATTGTTTTATAGATGTAGGTACTTACCTACTTACATAGTTGTTAAAAGTAAATAACTGCAACAAATAAACGAATTGTGAGTACCTACATTGAAACGAAATAGATTGGAATTTCGTTTGAAAAATCTCCATTAAACTCATTACGCACAATACGCACACATTGCATTTCAATAACATGGAATAGGTAAGTATTGAACCCGTTTTCTTATTGTTTTAGATCCGAATGCTGACGGCGAAGATGTTCATGAAAAAGATCTACGCAACTAAACAAAAAAAAAAACCTAATATATTTCTGTTAGAAAAGGAAGCACTAATAACTATTCGTGATGATTATGACTAAAAAAATAATAATTAAACCAAAAAATTCAAATTTTCATTTTCTTTATTACTTATCTAGTTTACGCAAAGACTAGCTTACAACTAATTTGTGACTTATTGTACAGAAACATAAATAAGTTTTAATTAAAACTTAACCTTAAATAGATATTACAAAATGTGATGGTACAAATCAATCGAGGGTCGATTGAAGAAAGTCAAGTAAATATTAGCACCTCATGAGTGTTCTCACCGGTTTGTTCATACTTATATATTTCAGTGGCTCTCCACAAGAGTTTACCTAATGGCCATTAAATAATTGCATCTTTATACATTTACAATGGGAATCATTTTTCAGGAATAGAAGCCATCAAACAAGAAATATACAAACATTTTTTGGATGACAAAAATCCCGCACCGATTTTTTCTATACTTACTCGACTGAAAGTCAAGAACCACTGAATAGAAATGGCTAAACCAATAGATTACAGGGAATTGGCAGATCAGAGCAGGAGCTTACAGCCAGAGAATGGCGTCTAAATAGAGAGGCGGCTTAGAAGTCGAAGTCGTAGGGGCGCTGTGGGCGCCTCTGCACCAGCGGGATGTTCACTTCCTCGGGGGAGCGGAACACCTGCTGCTGCGCGGGCGCGCGCTGCGCCGGGTGCGTCTGGATCTGCGCGGCCGTGGGCGCGCGGCGCGACTGGTGCTGGTTCTCCTCCTGCAAAGTTACGTCACATTTAGGAATATATATTATTTAACTTTTGTGCGAAGGCACTAGGCAATGCCGGTAAACATACAGGATAAATTTTTAACCAGTGCGTAAACTATAACCATTAATTCAGCACATAGTTCCAGACCCCCTAGCGTACAAATAATTCGCCGGTTATAAAAAAAAAATCAGCTGTTTCATACAAAAGTGCAACACCTACGCGGTCAAAATGTATGGAACAGCAATTTTTTTTTTTTAATAACTGACGAAAATTTCAATTCAGGGGGTTTCAGAATCCTGTACTGAATTCATGGTTTCAGTTTGCGCACTGGTTAAAAATGTATCCTGTATAAAAAACATACAAACGCTAATTTATGACTTACACAGGGGGCAAGGAGGAGCTCGATTTTAGATTCTATACTAATATTATAAAGACGTAAGATTTGTTTGTTTGTTTGTATGTAGGGGGTAATCTCTAGAACTACCAGTGGGATTTGAAAAAAATCCTTTGGATTTAATAGCCCAATTTATGAGGAAGGGTATAGGCTATAATAACATCATGCTAGGACCCTAAGGGGCCAAGCAAAAAAAAGTCTGAAAGAACGCTAAGTACTAGCGCGGGCAGGCGATGCGATGCGATGCGATACGAAAGGGTGGGTCGGGTAACAATAAATTTCACGCAGACTAAGTTGCGGGCAGAACCTAGTAAAGAGGTAAAATTTGTGAGTTTGTATGTAGGGGCTAATCCTCGGAACGAATGATCCGATTCCATCGATCACTAATAATAGTGATCGATGTCCGATTCCGAAAATTGCTTCTTTGGTGAGAAGCTACAGTATTGCCGAGTGTCATAGGACGTATTTTATGTTAAAACAAGAAATTTGACACGGACGAAACTTTTTTGTATAATAAGCATAGCATACCTAATCACCATAAAATGGTCCCACTGCCCATGTAGAGCGACAGGGCCATAATTCCACCACGCGGGCCTAATTCGGAATGGTGGATGTAAGAAGTCTTCGAATTTTTGGATCTAGGACATGTCAGTTTCCTCACGATGTTTTCCTTCACCGTTTTGAGAGCAGTGGTGATGAAATTATTTACACAAAGTAAAGTGCCTGTTTGGGTTCGAACCTATTATCTACAGCTCGTTAGTCGCAGCTGGTTTAACTGGGCCTCCAGTCCACGACTTCTCTAAAAGCTAGTTATTAATAGAATAATATGAATCTACAGCGTAACATCACGTCGGTAATCCCCAAATGCCTAGTCAGAAGTTTCCCTATAATTCACCCAGTAGGGAATAGTGGGCGAGCCTATTATTACTAATATTTTGATATCTTTTCTCTGTATACTTATAATAAATTTGTAGAAGTGAAAATTCTGTACATTGAAAATATTAAAAAAATAAATGGTAGGGGGTGCTACTAGACCGACACCGAACCCAAAAATGTGATTTAAAAAAATTTTGTCTGTCTGTCTGTCTGTCTGTTTGTTCAGGCGTCACGCAAAAACTACCGGTTCGATTACGATGAAACTTTGTATAATTATTCTTTAATATCCTGGGAACCACACTGGGTACTTTTTATGCCGGAAAAGTATCTTCTAAATAATATAAAACTTAGGTGACTGACTGACTGACTGACTGACTGACATAGTGATCTATCAACGCACAGCCCAAACCACTGGAGGGATCGGGCTGAAATTTGGCATGCAGGTAGATGTTATGACGTCGGCATCCGCTAAGAAAGGATTTTGATAAATTCTACCCCCAAGGGGATGAAATAGGGGATGAAAGTTTGTATGAAATATCTTATTCCTTGAGTTAATAAACTTGAAACCTAGCACGAATACTTATCTAAATAAATTATGAAGTTTGTCAGTTTTTTTTTCTTCCCCTAATAGGGATTGGGGGGTTTCAAAGTTTGTATGGAAGAATTTTAGCGTGCAGTCTGGTTGACTTGAAACTCAGTATTTATACCTAATATTGAAAGTAAAGAATAATGTGTATCAGGGTTTTTTGAAAATCTACCCCTGACGGGCTGAAATGGGGTAGTCAATTTTTCAGGGGAGGATTTTACTGCATGGCTTGATTTACTCGAAAATTAGTATAAATAATCTTTGAGTCAAGTTATGAATACATCCCAAACGATGTTTTTTTCCGATTCCACCCCTGTGGGGGTGAAAAGCGGGGATACAGTTTATATGAAAAATCTTATTCATTTAGTTAATAAACTTGAAATTTGCCTAAGTAAGTAATAAAGTTTATCATTATATTATGTTTTTCAAAACTACCCTTCAAAGGGGGATATAGGGGTGTTAAGTTTATGTCGAAGAAATTGAATGTGCGGTCTGAGAAACTCGAAACTCAGTATTGATACTTTTGACAGAAAATAATTAATAATAAATATGTAAAGTTGTCGAAAATTTACCACTGAATGACGGGACAAAAACGGGTAATTCGGTTTTTAAGGGGAGGATTTGAACTTGAAACTGTATGTTACATTTTCACGCTTAAACCACTGAACTTCTGATTTGGCATAGATATATGTAGATGGCATCCTGGGGAAGCACATACTTTTTATCCTGTTAGCACGTTCCCGTGGGATAATTTCCGACATCCACGCGGGCGAAGCCGCGGGCAGAAGCTAGTATTTAATATACAAGTGTTTTAAATTACTTCATGACTTTTGACCCAGTAATGAATCCATCCACTGCCGAGATAAATGCATGCATAAGTTTCTCATTGTGTAGTATATGTATTTACTAGAATCTACTATAATGTTTTACAAATTGCCTTCTATTGCCTTCCTTATCTTTTTCTGTTTCCTTACTATAATGTAATCTCAACATTATAAATCCTTACCTCTTCTTCTTCCTCCCGGTCGAATCTGTCGTCCCTGTATACCTCTGCGGGGTAGTATCTGTCGGAGTACTTGAGGGATACGTTGGGTTTCCTCTGGACCTCCTCCTCATTCACTGGCCTGTACAGGTACTCGTTCACGAAGTGGTACTTCGACGACTTCTGGCAGATGTTTTCGTGTGTTGGCGGCATGCAGATCAAGTGCACCTGGAAGAGGAAAGGCATTGATTAAATAAATCATCGCGTCTGGAGATGTCAGATTGAGATGATTTTAGTAGGAAAACTTCTGTCTTCATTCTACCAAACAACAGAGTAGCCACAATATACATACCTGGTGGAAAGAGAATCCATCGGGGCAGACCCAGGAGTGCTTCACATTGTCTTGGCAGTAATGGAACACCTCGCAGTTAAGCTCCTCATCAGCGTAGTATCCAGTCTGTTTGCTCACACAGTTGAACTTGGACTGCTGCAGTAACATAGATAGACGGTCCGGTTCCTCCTTCTCTTCTTCTTCTAGTTCCTCTTCAACTTCTTGGACTGGTCTCTGCTGCAGCTTTGCTGGGCGTTGGTCCTGCTATAGAATGTTTTCTGGTTAGAATTTTTATTTCATTCGTCGACGGTGGAACTTAAAGTTTTTTTATAGAGTTGTTAAGGTTTATATGTGCTAGTTATGGATACATAATAATGTCATTGCTACTATCTTCAGTTACACAATCGTAAAAATCTTTTATTTTTTAAAATTTAGAGTAAATAGTATATTTTATCGCTCACCTTCCTGTGAGGCGCTCTCTGCTGCTGCTGCCTGGGCTCGTCAATGTACTGCTGTTGCGGTCTGGGTTGCAGCACATATTGCTCCTCTTGTTGCTGCTGTTGCTGCTGCTCCTGTTGTCTTTGGTAGCCTGCCAGCTCGGCCAATGAGGGTGTCGGCCGAAACCCGCTGGGCAATGTGTTGTAAGCTGTAGGTGTGTATGCACGTGGCCGGAGGTTGCGGGACTCCTGAAAATTTTAAGATAACGTTTTAATATGAATATTGTTAAAATAACAATAAAATCTACGACATTAGGTAATCGTCATTAATTTTTGTGAAGCTTTTGATTGCATGAATCATTGAACGCATGCGTTTGTATTTATAAAGCCTCTATCTCTCTATCTCTCTTATAAAGCTAAAAAGAAGTAACCTACTATTGAACGTACATAACCTTATCTTTTTAAAATACATAAAAAAGAGACACGCGACATTTATTAGCACAGTACCTTCACCATGTTCTATTAAAAAATGAGAATGCCTTAGGGTTCTGTCCTCAGCCCTTTCTTATTTCCAATGTATGTAGGAACTATGTTCAAATATAAATGACTCTATAAAACGTTGACTGTCGACACTTTCCCATTTTTATAGCATTAAACAATACAAGGCAAGTGACGATGCATTCACACGTGTACCCGCATTAGTAGCTAATTTTTCCGGCCAATTAAACCAGCGTATAATCAGTTTTTTGTTCAAACTAAAAAAGTGGAAGTAAGTATAGCAGTAACAGTAAAATTACACAATTTACACAATTACCGGTGGCTAATTTGTATCATAAACTGTTTCAATTGTTGACGACGCGTGCAAATTTAAATGCGGCAATATTATTTGTGGAAAAAATGCGAGGAACAAGCGTGCAATCGTGCGGGACGACGGTAATGTGTTGTTATCGGGTATTATATCACTGTTACATGTTACTAGATCCGGGAGAGAGGACTTTTACTCGTTAATGAGTTTGCGTTATTAATTTCGTTCGAAGCAGCTGCATTCGTTCTGTAATTGCTGTTCATTGCCCCGGGGGACGTGAGCTATTAATTATTGGCAGGGGGTTAGAACATTGTTTAAGAATAGAAAGTAATTATTAAATTCGTGGTCTGTACGTATGTAGCAATTATGACTTAATTTCTTAAATGTCGTTCATTTTGCTGACTTTCACGCAATTGTTTCTCAATCCATATTAATAGCAATTAAAATATATTTAAGTTTGTAATACATGAACGAATGTAACCGTAACATTTTGACAAGCGTTTAATTAATTCAAATTAGTAATTTTAACGAAACGCGTCGAATGGATTTCCTCAGATTCCGCGCATGCAATCCGACGCGTGTATCTAAACGAATTCAAGCGAATACATTATAATGGGATGTTTGCATTTTTCTCACGCGATTACGCAAAACGAACGGCAAATGTGGAACTATCTTTGTATCATAAAAATGGATCATTAAGCAAATATTTGTTGCCGGAACAATGAGATTATGTTGAAGATTACCAACAATGAATTTAGAAACCTACATGTTACAGGTTTGTCTATCTATCTTAAAAGTTTATAAAACTTTCCCACCAAAAACAGTAGCATGGCGGCGAATTACGTTCGGAAAACGTATAAAAAGAAGAAAATAAGAAAAAATCGTAAAGAGTGGGTAGCTTTCGACTTTCACTCTCAACGGCCTTGCTAGACGGACATTGACACGGAATGGCGTTAGAAAAATTGCATCGTATAACACGGCTATATTGTAACATTCGATTTCGGTCACGACTCTTGTCAATTTGCCGGGAAAACTAATTCTGTTGGGGTTTTTATCTATAACTGGTTTGTTTTTATTGCTTTTATGGGATTTTTTATGACGTTTAACTTTAATTGAATGTGCAACTAGTGCCTATAACTTATTTTTTTTTAAATCAGGAATCAATATTTTAACCAGTTTCAAATATCAAGTTGCAATTATTTAATTCCCAACTTGTTACGTATTGCTTGCTACCTTATTCTCAGGGTTCTCAATTCAGACCAATCTTTGATCTCTTCTTGTGTTACCTAGTATCCACAATATACATATTCATATCTATATATTACGGCTTAATACTTCCACTGACTAATCTAACCTTAATTTAATCAATTTCATCTATTCGGACCCAAAAGAATTTCTTACAGCACCTAGATTCAAGTCAGTGAAAGCAAAACAGTCAGCTCTACTTTGAATCATGGACACAAAAAAATATCTAGTTCAATGAACCGCATCGAATATCGGCAATATTGCAACCACATAATGTATAGTCATTACCGCCATCCATCATATTGATGGCTAATGTTCCAGCCATATGAAAGTAATTGAAATAATTTGGCAAAAAGTTAAAAATGTTCCTGGACATAGCAGTCTCTCCTTAGTTTAAGTGCCTTTAGTGGAGCTAAAGACTACAGACATCACTCGTGGATCATTAGATTTATTTCGATCTGATTTCGATCAAGTTAAAGAAAGCGACAGTGGCAAGGCTAAATCGTGACTCAGAAATCCGCAAGGGAGCTGTGAACCTACTGATCAACAGATAGGTTCAATCAGCTGTTAATTATATATGTCGGCTATCTATGTCGTGATCGATATATCACAATTTGACTGATGCTATTTCAAAGCAATTCTCTTTATATCCGGAATCCGGAACCTATTGGGAAGCTAAACGCTAATGATTTGCAGTGCGATTCTGTAACCATTTCACCGTGAAAACTCAGGTGAAGTGAGCGTGGAGTGAGCTGACATTCCAACTAATACTAGGGATTGACACTATTGACAGCCGATCGATTCTGTAAAAATCTCACCGTGAAAAGTTAGGTGTAGTGAGCTTAGAGTGAGCTGTCAATAGTGTCAATCCCTAGCATTTGTTGGAATGACAGCTCACTCCACGCTCACTTCACCTAAGTTTTCACCGTGAGATGGTTACAGAATAGACTAGCCACTCACTCTAAGCTCACTTCACCTAACTTTTCACGGTGAGATTTTTACAGAATCGATCGGTTGGATCCTTGTGAATGAAGTCACAGAAGTTACAGAGGATGGAAAGAAGAAGTTCCTAATAAGGACACCTGTCTTGCAAAAGCAACGGATGTCTGAGAACAAACGAATGATATAAAAGTTCTTGACTGTGACTTCATATCACGTTTATTTTTTCGATATCTTTCTGTGTATTATCTGCATTTTCGGAGAGATGTTCAAGTTCTTTTATAAATTCGCTTCTCACCTCTTGATCCAAGGCTAGCTCATCACTGTCATCAACTCCTGCGTCAGGTATATCATCTTCTTCAGCTGCGAAAGCCACGCCAAGCACAAGTAACGTCAACAAATATCTCCACCTGGAACAAAGAACAGCTTGGTTAAAACTCTGGACTTCCAATATAAGCTCTATCATCATTATCATCATTCAGCTGGAAGACGTCCACTGCTGGATAAGGAGCCCTCAAGTAACTATCGCGGTAACGATTAGTCTTGTACTTCCTGTATCCAGCGGCTTCCCTAAAATATGTGATAGGCAGATTTACAATCTTATTCAGTTAAATTATTCGAAGAGACTAACAAAGATCTAATAGAGAGCTCTCAGGAAATGGTACCGATGCATCTTGAAGTAAATGTAAGGTATATTTGCCTTCAACAATTTATGCTAGTTTCTTTTATTTGCAAGTGTAATCGAGTGTTTGTGATTCAATTACAGTTTGTAGATCGTTACTTCCCGTATCCATCTCACAATTAGTTACAGCGAACATACAGCCTGTCGGAAGACAGAATTGAATTAAATTTCACTTTCGTTCAACATTAACTATATATATCTCTGTAGTGTAAAGCATGTACGGTAAGATCAGCGTTACGTAATAGTAGCAATTTCTCCAAAATGGACGCTGCAGTGTGCAGGCGCAGGGCAGTTGTGTAATGTGCGCCGATTTAATTCGATGACAGCGGAACTGGTTCGCACACGTTCAATGATAAGCAGGTGTGAGATCAGGCCACAGTTGCGTATTCGCTCCAATTGTCTGAAGATTTTAGTTACTCAGCTAACAATAATCCAATACGAATGCAATTACGGTACTGTCAGAATGTGGTCCTAAATGGTTCGCATTTCTAAGAAATTCCAACTAAGGTCTTGCAAACTCTAGCTAGTGATTAAGTAATTTATGTGTGAACTTGGCTTCGGATACATGGAGTATTTGTAGCATGTATGACATTTCCTGCGAATGGAAGAAAAAATCGGAAGTTGTAACTTTCGAAAGCACACATGCAGTCGCTGCATAAAACCATCAGGTTTTACGTGCGTCAAACTCTAGTTCTTCGACCTATCTGAGCAACCTACATTAAATCTGATATTGCCATACGTTTCTCACACGCATATTCAACATTCTCGATTCAAAAATATCCATGCAAAAACTGCCACCAATCAAAACGAAATGTCGTCCCTACCAGGTTAATTATCTGATCATATACATACTCCATTGCATAAGCTTCCAAAACGAGAGATTCTATAGGCTATAACCGGAAAAAGAATCGTTGTTGGCCGTACAAGGAACATTATAAGTCTGGACCCTCAGTAGGTCGTCTGATATGTCTTACCTACATATAAAGTTGAATGTTGCATTACATATTGGCGTAACTTTTGGGTGTGGTGGTCCTTCGGCATTTACTCGTAATTAATATAATGAAAGCTGTTCAGTGATAAAATTTATTCTTTTTGGTGTCAAGACACCTGACAAGATATAAAGTTACATAATAATTAGTCGTATATTTTGTCACATAATTAATGAATCACAAAATTGCCCGATTTCTTTACGAGGTATAGATTGGCAAATTTCGCACTACTCTCTGTCCTTTGTTAATAGCTAAAGATTTAATATAGGTGGATTAAAGGCGTTTAATCCGACTACCTAATGAAATCTGCAAAATGAAATGTATCTTCAGAGAGATCTCAGAGATCCAGAGCCATTTACCCTTCGCTATGTATTCTGTAAACATCAACTGCTAGATTTTAAACCTAACCGTGTCCGTTCCACTGTCCTTTGACCCGCGGTCCATAGGACCAAGTTCCTGATCCCCTATAAGGTCTTCTACAGTTTACATCACATTCTTAACATTTTAGCACTATCGACCAACAATACACCTATCGATAACGGAAATCGTTAATCGACTTCAGTCAACGTTAGTGGGCTCAATGTTCTAAGATATTCAAGCTCTGCCGGTAGTTTCTCGTAATCATGTGTAAAAGCTTCTAAATAAGGACTCATGAATAAATCAATGATCCATATCGGAAAACGTATATTTCAATATATGTCAGTTTACATTATGAAATGTACAGAATATTTCTAGGGCTGTCCTAGATTTGTGGTTTTACAAATCAATCATGTTTTCGTGATTTCTGTTGTGAGCATATTGATGCTCACAACAGAGTAAGTTAGTGGTAGTAAGTTAATGTTTATAGACATTGGTCTATAAACATTAACTTACTAACACACTTCTAAATTACTTAACAACAAACAACATCTATTAAGTTCAGCTGTTGATTAGCACCAAGTAACATATTTCACAAAAATGCTTAATCAACATTTCAGTATTCCAATAAATGGCGGCTATAAGGAAGCAGTTAAATACAAACTAACAGTTGAAATGAACTTTCGTATTTAAAAGCAAGAACTTGACCTTTAGTTTATGACAGAAACGTGTAACAAATGCTTTGTTTTATTTTTCTCAAATATGGTTTGTTTTGCGGCCAGACTGTGTTGTAGATCGGATCATATCCGGGTTTTAAAATAACTATTTCTCTTATATTTTGCCATCCATCAGTGCTGGGCCCAATTTCGTTATCGTTTCAAGATGAACCCTGTCGTCATAATGGAGGGAAGAAACAAAGGACTTGAGAATGCGCCTATATTCAGCAGTTATTGACTGTGGCTGTTTTTTTTTTGTAACAAAATTAAGTTTTAAAAAATTCCATCATCATTCTCTAGCCCTTATCCCTATTTACTTGTGGTCGGCGCAACATGTCTTCTTCTTCCATACTTCTCTATTTAGTTGTCATCTCAGTAGTCAACCCCTTTCCAGCCATATCATATTTACTCAGTCGATCCGTTTTATTCTTCCCCTACTCTTATAGTCATCCACATTCATACTTAAAACTTTCCTGATTTTGTGAGTCTCTCTCCCTAATTAACTCAAAACAATGTTCATGTTCTTTCTCCAGAATTAGCTTACTGACAGGTTACTGTTATTAGTATTAACTCATTTATTTATTTAACATCGATGGTCCTAGTTCATCATCTGTGACTGCAAGTGACAGCTATGTGATCAGCCGATCGATTCTGTAAAAATATCACCGTGAAAAGTTATGTGAAGTGAGCTTAGAGTAAGCTGTCAATCCCTAGCATTAGTTGGAATGACAGCTCACTCCACGCTCACTTCACCTAAGTTTTCACGGTGAGATGGTTCAGGCATACAGAATCGCACTGCTGAACCCAGCAATGCATAAATATGTAAGCTGTCACGCCCTATAAGCCTGGAGGCTTTTGTTTAGGTAGTAAGTTTTTATTATAATTTTAATTAATTATTTTTCAGCTTGAGTACGTATATTTTTTATTATATTTGTTGGTATATTGGCGTGGCTAGCTGACATATGGCAAATAGTTTAAGTTTCTTGTAATGATAATTACAAGAAACATTACATAGGTTCCTAGTATTGTATACATGCAACTATATTCTAACACTAACTAAACAGACAGCTGTGCTGCTGGAGTTTGTTCGCCACTTCCTTTTCCCAGCGATAGCACTAGGAAGTGGTGAAGGGCGGGCGTTTTTGGGTGACTGTCTTTTGTAATTTTGACGTTCGAAAAGTGCTGATTCTCAGCCTAATTTGAATAAATGACTTTTGATTTTCGATTCTGATATAAACACAAGACGATAAGTAGTTCAGCAGTGCGATTCTGTAATCATCTCACCGTGATAACTTAGGTGAAGTGAGCGTGGAGTGAGCTGTCATTCCAAATAATGCTAGGGATTGACACTACTGACAACTCACATCAAGTTCACTTCACTTGAGTTTTCACGGTGAGATTTTTACAGAATCGACCGGCTGGTGCCTATTCATTTTGACGTAGGCTTTCGTATTCAGCAGTGTTACAAAATATTTCAATGAAATATAAACTAAACTGAAAGTAATAGTTTCCAGTCTAGCTTTTAATTTTGCTATTACTACGTGAATTGCAATGTTTTTACCAATTAGTGTCCAAATTGCGTAGGAGCTATTGATGAAATGTTTATAATCTTGCCAAATGTCTGTTGTTCAAGAAAATACGCGACTTTGTTGAAAAATTGTCTAGCACGCCATGTTGTCACTGCAATATGATTAGGAAATCATCAATATATTTTATTAGCTAATATATGAATGTCTGTATGTCAAGGGATTGTGCGTCCAAGTTTGGTAATATGTAAATGTCATATAGGATTGAAGAGGCATTTTGAATGTTTAGCCATGTCCAGATCCTCATAAAAATAAATGATATACTAGTCATAAGCAACTGTTAAAATGTGAATTCAAGACGTAATCATCAAATCAAGACAAGGTATTAAATCATACAACCTGTCATCGAATCAATAACTCTTACAGACCGTGAAATACCTAAAAACTGTTACCACACCAAGTAGACCAGAAAAACGTCTTGTATATCAAACGGGTGTAACACAGTCGTACAAAATGCGAACGATAACTGCTTTCTCCATCAAAATCATCGAGTCGTGAAATGGAAGCTTGCGCACTGGCAGCTGGTTCTCGTTAAGACTTGAGACCACCGTCGCAATAGGTAGATGTTGGTCGAACAATGGTAATACCTGCGTTCTGGTCCGTGACGAGATTTGGCTAATGCACCTGTGTTCGCGACTCGGAATGTACTGAAATGTGTTGGGTGACTTCATCTAGAGAATTCGTGTTCTATATTGAACTACTGATTGCGTGGTTATGTCAGCAATGTTTCACTTGAAAATGCGAGTACTGCAAATAGATTCTGTTTCTATTATTTTGTCTAAAGTACTTAGTGTTAATATAATCAAATTTTGTATTATATCTAGGTAAACAATAAACCAGATCAGTCTTACCAAGGGGTATCGTATTACCCAGTAACTGAGTTGTGGAGATCAGATAAGCAACATAGTTGGGAAAAGACTAAGCAGATGATGATGATCTACGTAAACAATAAGTCTCATCCATCAAGAATTTTCATCCTGGCTTCTAGGAGGTAATACTGTATTCTATGCATATGCAAGCTGCTTGAATGTTTTTACATTTGCTTTCTTCTCTTCCATGTGTTCATATTTGCTCTCACTCTTCTTCATTATCTATTTGCTTCTAGTATTCAAATAGAATATTGATTTCTTACTTAAATTATTATTGCTTTTATTATTTTTTACTAAGCTTATAATTAATACGTGTGATTCGATCTTCCATTCATGGTTCAGCTATGTCGTCATTGTCACTCCTTTCAGGTCACCTATTGTTAGCCCAGTCTACAAGCGACTCGTGTAGTAATAATCTACACTATCACTCGTATCCGTTCATCGAAGGTCAGTTAAAGCGTTGCTAAGCTTTTCTAATGCGCCAGCGCACGCTCGACTTGCATTGTTTTCAAATATGCTTAGGGCTGTCAGTTCTTGCATCCTTAATGCTACATCGAAATTCACGTGATACGTTTAATTGTTGACAGAATATGCTGAGTCAAGATTCAGCATTTTGATTGTGTAGGTTTTTGCTGCATAACGCAAATAAATGAGTTTTTCTTTATCTAAATTGACCTGCGCTTCGATGAAAAAGGCTCATTTATTTTCTTTGTTACTTTCTTGCCGTGTCATACCGTACCTAAGTACTTTACGGCGTTACTTCTGTTCATACTGGTGCTTCCTTATTGCCTTTGTATATCTTGTCATAATGATGGTTTAATTTTAAGCACCATTGCTTATATGTAGACGCTTCTCTTCCTTCTCCATCCGTTGAAAACTAGATTACCTAGTCCAAGTTCATCGGACTTCTTTACATTTTCATGAATCCGCTGCTGCCAACCCTGTGGTTGTTTCAGAAGGCTGCGCGGGCGCATATCGTGCGGCGTCAATTTCATTGTCAAGTATAACGCAACGCTTCGCAGATCCGTTTCGTCACTTTTAATTACGGTTCGTGACGACAAGCATTCTCAATTGATCAGATTCTGTAATTTTTGCAAATATTTTGAACGTTATGCAAATAAGCAATTTACGATATTTGGAGCAATTCTTTCTAAGTGGATTGATCACGATTCATTCATTTGGATTGTTTTGTCAATAATTGTAGCTGATGACTGCTTTGTTGCTCTAGTAGTCGCAAGCGCTACAGCTGAGCATGACATCCTGGGTTCTATTCCTGGGTCTGGAAAAGTGTAATTGAGTTTTATCCGTCTGGAATTTCTCAGATGCAGCCCAAAGTCTGGATTTATGCCCGGATGATGGCAATAGGCTCGCCCCCTTTTAAATGGGACTCAAACTTGGGTGTGTATACGCTCGAAGGGTTGGGTGCAGGGTACCTACCTATAGGTAGGGCGTGGTGATTTTCTTCTAATTTTTACGCAAATATTATTTATACAGGCCTTACTAAGTTAGGTTAGGGCTTGTCCACATCTCCACGTCATGACGTCATCAACGTCAACGTGGAACGGTGCGGTAACGCGGCACGGTGCGTTGACATAACGTGCAAATTTACGTTACCGTATCGTAAAAATGCACGTCACGACGCCGCAACGTCACACGTCGCCGTGCCTTGTAAAATTCCGGTACATTCTTCACTAACGTACCAGAGAAATAGCAGTCATAGATAATGCAAAGCAGAAATAGATATGGACCGCACAATACGTATTCTGCTTCTGCTATTGTTAAAAAGATGGAGAGAGAGGTTGGAGAAAAAAGATGCAAAAAGACAATACTGGGTGCACCCATATCTTTTAATTATGAATAGTGATTTCACTAGAAAATACAAGGCGTTGAAAACATGTGACCACAAATTTTACAATTGTTTCAGATTGTCTATTGAGATAGACACTGAGCGAGCGCATCGTAGCCACGTCGGCTTACGACGACGTTAGACGCGCCGTTCCGCGACACCGCACCGTTCCACGTTGACGACGTCGTGACGTGGAGATGTGGACAGGCCCTTAGATAATATCTGTTTACCAACGTGTAAATCTTCTGCTGGTGAGATTCATCTTAAACTGAGACGTCTCAGTCGTAAATCACGATTTTCTCGTTTCCGGTATTATAAGACCGTATCTTTGTGAGATGTGAAACCTTTATAAATCTATGTAAATATAATAATAGAGGGGTCGTAAGGTCAATGACCGACAAGTCAGCAATATGAATAGTCTGAACTTCTGTGCGTAAAATGAAAACTCGACGAATTATGCCGAATACGAAATTAAAAATTATGCCGTTTGTCTGGTTTCGTAACACAAATTGGCAGTTTTTAATATCTTGCGGAAATAAGTGTTACAAAGTTACAACACAAAGAGTGGCGAGTTCATTTTCTTGTTTTGAGCCGGGTACACACTTGTGCAACGACCGAAACTTGTTAGACTCGTCAACGTGATGCGAATGCGATGTGTAATCAATGCTTTGTCGATAAAAAATCTGTAGGTAAGTAGCAGAACTTCTACAATTAACAACCTATTAATGTTTGTCTTTTTTTGCTGAAAAATGCTACGGTTATGAATAATGTAATGCCTAATAGTTGTAGTGGCAGGTTTATCAAGTGAATCTTTTAAAACATGGTTTAGATAATTTCGTCTGATTTTGCATTAAACTGGATGAACTTTAAATGAAATAATTATACTACTACTGCTACTATAATTATTAGATTCAGACGTCATTAAATTCCGAGTTTAAGTTCACATCGTATAAATTGCAACTATATAGCTGCATTTTATATTTACCCTCTACTTTGAGTTTAATATATCGGTTATTTATTTAATTTACTATCGAGCATGCAAATATTCTACTATAATTCTATTAATAACTGTGTACAGGAGTGGTCTCACTACGAATGTTAGCTTTGGTAATCAAAAGTTCTGGCTAGGTTAGTTTAGCATCAAATAACCTAATTTAACCTGTGATAGCTACTTCGATATGGGAGGGTCTACCATGCTAAGCTATGAGGTATTTGCTTCATTATTGGTAAAGATACATGAGTCTTATTTTTAACCAATAACGGTCTGTAAATTATAGGAATCAGCCATAAGCCGTGGAATAGCAGCAAGGATAGCTCCTTATTTTCCAGTTCAAGAACAAATGCCACTGCTTGTCACTTGTTTCTATTCTATAATACCTTTTGGAAGCCATCTTCATTCTGCATTGGCCCCCTTACCACAAAATAAGCTCAGTCACTCCCCGTGATTACGTTGATTAAACAGAAGCACGCTCGCGTCGCGTGTCGATATGACATTCTGTACGGATTTCACTTTAGATTGTGTAATAACCTCCTTGGTTTACAGTTATTTACTGTTAGTTATAAGAAATGTGACAGCTACACAAGGAAATAACACTGAAGACAGTGCGTGATCGTAATGAGAGTAGAACAAGTCGAAGGGAGACCTATAAATTATATTGGATACTTTTTTTTATTGCACAATTATTGTACAAAATCAGGAACATCTTAGACTGTAGATACAGTGTTCTACTAAGTTATAAAACATGCTGTCCACGATCCTAACCTGTTGTTCGCCGATTTTCTTGAGTTTTTGTTTCAATTAATAATTATAAATTCTGTTTAGGTACCTAAATATTAATTGACATATTAAAAATTGTGAGTTTGTATCAAGGGAGTAATCTTCGGAACTACAGATCCGATTCCAAAAATTCTGTCACTAATAGGAAGCTACAGTGGGTATTACCGAGTTATGATGTTATATTTTATATTAAAACTTGAAATAAGAAATTTCACGCGGTTACGGACACGGACAGGCAAACTTACCTTCCTAGTCCGTTTTATATCAGAAACGAAATAAATTCGTGTAGCATCACTCCTTGGAATATTCATGAGCCAATAAATCAATTTCTACCATAAAATGATATTACCTATTACTAGCTCTCAATCATTTTCTCGCTCAAGAAATGTACATTATATTGTAGGTCCCGTGTAAGTAAGTAAAAGAGATACGCCCCGCTGTTTCACCCGCGTACGTTTCGATCCCGTGGGAATATCGGGATAAAAAGTATCCTATATGTTATAAACCATCTGTGTGCCAAGTTTCGTCCAAATCCGTTCAGTAATTTTTGCGTGAAAGAGTAACAAACATCCATCCATCCATCCATCCATGCAAACTTTCACGTTTATAATATTAGTAGGATTATAAACTGTGGCGCTACATCTACAAACCAAAGAAGCGTATTTTAGTTTTAAAGTGTTATGTCATAATTATATTATCAAGATAGCAACTATTAACCATTAATACAGAAATCATTAAAACTATCGATATCTATCAACTTCTATCATCTAATTTTAAATATTACTCTTTATCGTAATTCTACTATTAGTTTATCAAAATTATGTAACAAAAATACCATCGCGAATAATTTAATTAATCCACAAATTAATCGATTTCACTATTCGTCATAAACGTCAGTGTGACCTCGCCTTAACACCATTTCTTGTATTATAACCGTGTGTAGTTAATTTATAATGTAATTGTATGTAAAATTAATTGTCATTACCTCTACTATTTATGTGTTCCGGTGTTTAGAACCTGAATTAATAATTCGCAGTTGAATGCAAAATTAGATAATGTTTTGACGTTCGGCATTCGGAAGTGGAACGTTCTGTTATGTAAAGACTCGTTCTAATGTCCATCCGCAACACAAAATTGAGACTTGTCAAGAAATATTATTTTATAGTATGCGTTCTTCTTCTTAGCGTATCGAAGACAATGTGTTGTGAGACAATTCGAGACAATTAAAATATTAAGTGTGTTTAGCCTAAAATTCTGCCACGTGGACTCTATTCGCTGACGCTGTCATTGTCATAAGATCTTTAAGTGCACAGGTGACAGCAGCGCAAGATGGAAGGTGGGCCATGTCTTCAAAGACACTTGAAGTCCAAGCCATCCATAAACCCCCATATGTGTAGAGATTCTCTTTGCAACGACCGAATTATGCCACTTATGCTATCAAACAACTAAGCAGTTCAAAGATTCAAGACAAAATTGTAGTTATCGTGCGACTCGATGCACGCGTACTTGATGTACAGACGCCAGCACACCAAGCTACCCGAAACTGTAAAATTTTCCCAATCAACTTTGAACCTTCAAAGATAAAGTTGAAAATCTATTAAAGTTTGACAGATTGTAGTAGCTTGATATGCTGGCGCCTGTACGTAGGAGGGCAATATAAATCTAATTAATAGAAAGAATTAAATGAATAAATTATAAAGATAAAGAATCGGCCAATCTAAAAAGGCGTGAACCAATTAAGTTCAGCCGCATCACACATTCAGCTCAAATTATGCAGTTTAAACGCAGATTTCAATCTAATCACCACTGGGTCGATTAATCATATTTATCTCGACACCGAACTACGACAGTCGCATGCAAACACGACATACTCGCGGACTCAAGCGCAGTATAAGCTGGGTAGTCACTAGCGACCCGCAAACTACCTACATATAATCGAGCACGGTCCTATTGTGTCTTTTTTTAAATTAACTGGCCTAACTTCACTCACAGACACGATTGGTATCAGCCACAGAATCCGTGGTATCCGGCAATCTCAGGCCGAGATCTATAAACGTTAATTAGCGCGTGCTTTAACTTAGACATGTTCTCGTCTTTCTTGCTCTTGTAGTTTGACAGTTGTACGACAGTGATAGGAATAACGTTAAGGTCGCGAAACCCGAGGAAGTACTAAGTAATGTTTATAATCTACATTCAGTGACATGTGAATTTGGTATAGGTCGCTACACTTCTTCGCTAGTGAGTACGCTGCTTTAGGTACAGTGCGCAAGACACGTATGATCTATTTACCACGCGCTGCATGCGCGGGCGCACCCATGAGTGTGAACTGTGGTCGCTGCACGTGTAGGGCATTAAGGTTGCCCCTGTTTTTTGGTAATTATATAATGGTGGTAACAGTTACCGGTTGTTTTCCAGTGTGTAAGGAGGTAAGACACATGAGTTAGCGGCGTACGGTTGTCAAATTTAAGAAGTTGCTTAGAAGCTCCACATAGAATGAAAGAGGGAATAGATGGGATAATCACGCCGCGGCAGCCGATTGCTAAGGGGCCGTCTCCACGAGCGAGAGAATCGCGGCGATATTATCGACATGCCACGTATTTAGAACGTGTCTCCACACGGCGATATCATCGCGGCGAGAATTGAATGGCACGACGATAATATCGCCGCGATTCTCTCGCTCGTGGAGACGGTCCCTAAACTTCCCGAAAATCAACCACAGAGAAGAGGACTATGTGAATTTTGTAGTTTATTTTCCGATCTTATTTATTTCCTTTCAGATCATAGGTGAAACTTTCATACGAACAATCAAATTGTAGGTAGGGAGGAAAGTAGGAATATAACTTTGTCAACCCTACTAACCTAAGTTAACATTTACGTTGTTGATGTAGGTAATGTAATATTAGCATAATTACAGCGTATTGCACGTGTTTCTAACTTAATATAAGTGGCTATAATTTTGTGTGTGTTTTGCGAACACTGACTGATACCATTTACTAAGACTGACTTTTATGTAAAGTAATTCTACAGGTGGACTCACAATTTGATTAAATATTGGCTGTAGGGTTCCTAAATACGGAGAAGCTCCGCAAAACTGAGTGTCACCAGAATGTAAAAGTTAAAAAAATCATAACAAATGATTAATGATTACATAACTTTGATGATCGTATTTACTAGGTTTTCCACAATTTTGGGCCTGTATGTTTAACGTCAAAACCTTGAAAACTTTTACCGTCATCTTTCATTGAGTGGTTCTATAGCTAATGTAAACCCAGGAATGCTGCCTTTTCTCTGCGTTGATCTGCAGTGGCCCCAAGTTACGTAACGTTGCGCTGGCGCAGGAAAACTCGCTGCCATCATATTAGCATTTCACCGCCTGCCCCCGATAACGTGGATACGATTTATAGAATTACTCAATATCCATCTGTAACATGCGTATGCGTGCCTTTTAATAACCAAGCAGTAAGAAATGCGTTTGCAAAAGATACTGGAAGGTATAAATCTGATGACGCAAATGCACTAAGACTAGAAAAGGTCGATGATTACAAGATTGTTTTCTTGCTTTCAAACTTTTGCAATCAAAGTATATTTTTCCCATTATAAGTGATAATGGTTTCCAATTATTATTTTTCCAGTACGATGAGCAATAATAGTTTTCAAGCAGCAGTAGATTAACGATAAAGAGTTACTAAATCATCTTACGCTACACCATTCAAAGCGAGCTTAGGTGCTATTGCTGAAATTAACAGCATCTAATGGGCTAAAGTGAATAACAGCTGGCCACGTCGTTCGAATTCAAGAAATAACTCATTACATCAAGGTTCTAGCTCCGAACTGTGACAATATCTGTCCATAACACCACATGATGCAACATACACTTGCATTACGAGCAATTAATCGGTATTACTTGAGTGCCCACAATCGTATCATTAGCGTTACGAGTGTTACGACAGACGACACAGACGAAGATCTAGTTGAACCTGTTCGGTGACATGTGGCATGTATGTCAGTGTCGTCACGACAACATAGATGTCCAGTGCCAGGGTTAACACACGCACTAATAAATATCATCACATATAAACTTCAGGATAGCTATGAGAAGACAAATATAATGAGCAGAAGAAGCCAAAGCTTGCGATGAACAAGAAAACTATGTATTTTATAGAATTAGACTCACTAAGACTATTTCTGCTTGTGTGTAAATACTTGCACGCAAGAAATAGGAAATAGAAATAATCATTGCACTACGAATGCCTACCGGCTACCCGTCAGACCCGAAATGTATGGAGATATGCATGCATGTCTTCTCATCTATCCATCGCGGAGCTTTTGGCTTTTGAGTTTTTGAAAAACAATTACTCAACCCTACAAATTACAATTGCCAAATGCAGCTCCAGTTTTGAACAGCACGTGTACATTGTGTCTTCGGCCGTGAATTGATCGAGCTGTTTGTTAATTTGATCGCACACGATTTAACTTTGTAAGATTTAGTTCGTGTGCTGTAACTATTCATCAAAATATCTGTCTTTTGAATTTGTTGCTGCATGGAGCCAAAGCATGGATAGATTACACCATGTCATTGGGTGTTCCAACTGTGTTGTAAGTGTCTCTATCAGGTTGAGCAGTATCATCTTATAAGAACTTACTTTAAAGGTCCCTATTTACTTTATCCACCATTTCAACAGATTTATGTAGGTCTGGACAAAGAAGCTGACACATGTCGATGATTTGAAATCAGTGAAGAAGCAGACATCGTCACATCGACATACTAAAGTACAAAAAGCCTGAAGGGCAGCGGTACACACTTCCTAAAATCCTGCTTAGATTAACGAGAAACTTCAAGGGTGCTCATTTGAATGTTTTCTCATTATAATTACACTGAATCGCGTGTCGCCGCTCCCTGCATCCGTTTCCGCAATTCTAGAGGTTTTTATTATTTTCGGAACTAACTTCCGAACGTTTTCCCGCTATTCAGTTTGAAGTTTCTCATCCGATTTCCTTCTCGATGTGTGAAGATTTCCTTCCCATTATCTTTTAATTGAATGTTAATTTGAAGTAGACATCGGGATGCAGCTCTTATATTAACAGGTTCGACGTGCATATCCGATCAACCAATCAATAGAAATCGTGATATTTAGAATACTCCGGAAAATGCTAGTTAAGCGGTTATAGGTACCTACCAATATTAACTAGTGTTCAAAACTTATGTAGGGACATTAACTTTATTAATTTCGTTAGTAAATGCCATGCCTATCCTTGAGAATTCTAAGTCCCTGAGTCACCGCTTGGTTTGAGTTTCACGACCTTAACCAAATGCCAACAAAAATTTAGACAGCGCCGTTTTGTTAATTATTACGGTAACAATAATTAGAATACGGACATCGTATTTATTATTACGTTTTAAACGATTACAGGTTCCACGCAAGCGCACTCACGCTAGGAAGTCAATATAATTACAAATTATTACGACACTATCGGTTTGTACGCTAATTATTGTGAAAACGAAAGTGATGCGTATTACCAAAGTGTAAACTAGTGCACAAGACTAAGCGTTTGAAACAGTAGCGAAGTGCCTAGTTTGTTGTAAATGGTATATTTTAAACTGACGATGGTTCATAAAATTATCTACTTTGTTTTATAGTTCAGTATGTTATAATCTAACTCATAAATAAATGTAAGGTATACGTTAACAATCGCAAGTATGCCCCAAGGCGCCATAATGGGCCCTTTATAGTATTATCATAAATTCACGACGCTACTGCGAACAACGATTATTACGAACATGTTACCTGTTTCTCATATAAAACTTGTATATACAGACATACATAAACTCACGCCTTGTACACATTAAAAAAAAAGAAAATTACTTTATTTAAGACGACAGATAAACTTTCTTCCTAATCACCCACCGTAACTGCCAACAAGGCAACGCTGGCTTAACATTACGCATATTATATCAGTAATAACTATGTGTTTTCCGCATACAACCAACATATTACAATGTTCACAGGCCGTATAAACCGTGGCCGCGTCACAGTTACCGTCGAAGCAGTAATACATACAACGTTATGCAACGAGCAGTCTGTGTGAAAATGAAAACCGTCAGGATTTACAACAGAGTAGCCCGACTAGTCTAGATGCGGGAGATAAAAATTAACTCGCTTTGTAAGCTTGGCTTTGCATAAATAGTTCCGTAAAGGAATGATGATTATTGTAGATTTACGGGTGAATGGATTTGTGGTTTTACGATAGATTTGTCAACATAATAAGTGTTTAGAGGTTGAAGTTACTTGGAGGTAATAGTAGTAGAAGAGTAGCTTTAAAGTTTATACCTAGGTTAATTAATAAGTCTCAGAAAGGATCAACAGGAAACAGAGTAAGTAGGTAATAGCCAGGAACTTAACATAAATGTTTAAGCCCTACCGCAAACGTAGAATTCCTTAAAACGATCTCTACATGGACGGTCGTGATCTTAATTGTTGTACTGTAATCACTGTGCTTAGATTACATTCAATAGACATTTTCAGCTGGTTAGACTGAAACTTATTCGCCTTTATAAATGCTACTCAATTAGCCACAAATGGTCCGCGTCGGATCGATTTCATCACAGCATATCGATAAGAGCAGCATCTCGATTTAAGTGGTTGAGTAACATCACTTTAATCGTTTATCTTTAGAGGAACTACGCACAAATCCTCACGACAACTCTTTGTTAGGTAGGCAGATTTAAATTGTACGCTAGTGGGTATAAAAGACCGTAGAATTGGCTAATAAAGAAACCATGAAGAAGGCATGTCAAAGTTGATAACTGCTTTATGCTTTAGCATTTGCTAAGAAGCGTAACGCAGTAGTAGATTTATTCAGATTTCTGAATCAATCTAATTCATCAGATTTGCTTGATGTTGCTTCTGTATCTTGTCTAAGTCTTACTAAACTAACGACAACTAATTTGCATGCAGTAGTTACAGCAAAGTGGTTACAAATTGTTTTATTCCGACAACCCATTAAGATGAGATTATAACAACATGTATGCAAACAAAATGCAGACACAATGGTTGAACGTGGCCCACATACTGGAGGCGTTAGGGGCCGTGCTCATGATATGAATACGTTAGTCAAAGACATTACAATTTCCAAATTGGTGGTCAGTAAGAATGCTAAAGTAACTGTTGGTGCTGTTGGTCATGAATGTACGAAATTCGTTGGCAGTTGTTGTACTAATGGAATTTAAGATAAAACTGAAACCCAATCCTCGTCCACAATCCTAGTCATTATTGTCCTTCAATTAATTTGAATAAATCTTAACTCAATCAGTAATGTTACAAATCATAATATGGGAATTCTACGAGTACATCTACCTGATGGCACGAGTAACCGAATTGGCTGTTTAATAGACTCAACATTAAATGCAGTACACTCTCCAAGGTCTAACCTAAATTCCAGGACCATAAGAATTTACCCGGTCGCTGAAGTTTCACGCCCTTTAGCCTCATACATAGCACTTTTGACAACTGTAACAAATTGCATATGGCCCAGTGTGTATACGACATTCCGGGAGTGCAGACGAGAATAACTAAGTAGATTTACCGCAAAATATACGCTTTTATTTTTGTACAGACATGGCTCAAGCGGAGAAGTCTCATCAAACTCTCAAAATTCCTTCTTTTAGCGCACTATGCTGATACAGGAGCCTTTTTGACCTCGCACGTCTTTATTTTTGTTTTGAATGTAATTTTGTTAGTTTTAAATGCAACTTTTTTACTGTTTGTATTTTTCCTGTGCGTGTCCCAAATATAATATTTTTCTTTCTTTCACTTCGGAGTTGTAGCAGTAGCGCGTTGTTCAGTGTGTAGTCGCCTTCAAAGAGCGTAGGCTCTGAATACGAAATAGATGCAAAGCTGAACTTGTTAGCTCTTATGAGGTGTTACGCAAACGCTTTCTTCATTGAAAACATTACATAGACAGGCTATTGACTTGTAAATACACATTGCGGTCGGAGCCTCTTTGCGCTGTTTTTGGGCAACTAGGTTTGTTGGTGATACGATGGCTTATTATTGTGACATAATTGAAGAAAGGAGATAACTGATGATGATGATGAAAATTTTGACGTTTAAAAGTGCCTTTTATGTGCCTATTTGAAATAAATGATTTGACTTTGACTAAATACTTCCAGCTGAAAAGTTTTGATATGCGACAGAGACAAGTTGTTAGTTGATTCATTTGTCAGCTGATATTTTAACTATGACTAAGTACCTATTTTCTACTTTGTGCACGTTATGTAGCTAATTAACAGCTATTATCTAAAGCTTGTAGTGTTATAATATTAGCTACGGCAATTGGCTGCTTAACGCATTGAAAAACGCAATTAGTTACCCACGACTAACTACAGGCGCCAAATTAAACAAGCACTAGTCCAATTCACATCAAAGTCATTCAGGAAATATTACTTATACGAGTATTGGTTTATCTATATTCTATACTTATAATAAATCTGTAGAAGTGAAAATTCTGTACATTGAAAATATCAAAAAAATAAATGGCAGGGGGTGTTACTAGACCGACACCGAACCCAAAAATGTGATTAAAAAAATTTTTGTCTGTCTGTCTGTCTGTCGGTCTGTCTGTCTGTCTGTCTGTCTGTCTGTCTGTCTGTCTGTTTGTTCAGGCATCACGCAAAAACTACCGGTTCGATTACGATGAAACTTGGTATAATTATTCTTTAATATCCTGGGCACCACACTGGGTACTTTTTATCCCGGAAAAGTATATACAATAAAAAACAAACTTAATTTTGCGGTTCGATCCCTAGACCGATTACTGTACCAACCGCAAATAATAAGTTTGTCGAAGGTTACGTCACCCGCAGTATTATCTGTGCGACCTTTTTATTCCTTTTAGTGTTTAGAGTTATTTAGGTTTAATTTTATAAGTCGTAGGTATAGATTTTAATTAGTATAGGTAGTATATTTGTTAGTGTACGTGGTGACCGTAGGTTATTTTATAATACTGTTAGGTAGGATTAGTCATTCGTATAGATATTAGTTTTTAGAGATTTTGCTTATTTATTGAGTTTAGATTAGTTATCATCAGAAATAGGTTTATTTAGGTAGGTTATTTTTTTTAAATTAGGTAGGTACTTACTTAGGTAAAGATATCATATAGGTACCCTCTTAATCACCACTAATGAGACACAATTGGTTTTCTATTGTAATTAGCCACAAAGGGCCCGCGAGATAGATGGCATCCTGGGGAAGCACATACATTTTATCCTGTTAGCACGTTCCCGTGGGATAATTTCCGACATCCACGCGGGCGAAGCCGCGGGCAGAAGCTAGTTAAATTAATAAATAGATAAACATCCTTGGTGCTCAGGCCAATCTAATCAACAAGGTTTTATACGCAACCAAGGTTTTGCCGAAATATCGAATAAAAACGAAAGCTTCGAAATTCAAATTATCCGAGTTTTTTTTTCGTATAAAACTCCTTGGTCTAGAACAACACTAGAAATGTCACAGAGTCTATTGCCATTTCGCAACATTCTCCCGCTAATTTGTTATGCTAAGTACATTGCGAAAACAAAAAATTAAAACATTGATGCAATAAAACGTTGTTAAATATTTAATAAATACTAGGTACAATAGACCTTTCGAAGAACTTGATCTTGCTATCAATGGTTGACCTACAAAGTTTATTAAAAAGTTAATTGAAAGATTAGTAACGGTTAACACTATGGTAACGTCAATCTACTATTAATATACAATACTATTGTTATTATTATAATTTACTAGGTTACTTTCATTCGTATTTTCATATGTTATTTCTGAATTTATAAAACTGTACCAGATAATGGCTAAATTGCTTAGTTTTACAGAGAACTGTACTTAAAAACCACAAGGATGTTCAGTGTTATCCGAAGTAATGATTGTTTAAAGAATCCTTGAAAAATCCCGTGGAAGTAAGGTGGATGACCACAAGACCGCAAACAAAGCCACGAAGGCTCGTGACCGCTGTTGCATAACATAAATAATACGAGATAAATATCGCGTTTCTTGGACTAAAATGCATTTCAAATTTTTTAAATGCAATCCCAAAATATCCGAAAAAACTTATTACAAAAATCCTTTCTTCGAATCTTTTTCACGAATTCCAATTTGCATTTTGGGCAGTTCTATTTTTTTTCTTTTTTTCCGAACAGGGCCTTCGTTTGGGTTATTTTATATGCGGACAATGCACAAGACCTAATGCTTTTTTATGGTGACTGGACAAGGGTCATTGATTTATAAGGTCTATACAGTGCATTCGATATGTTCGTGTGAATGTTATTTTGGCATTTTATTGGGCGTATTGAATTTGATTTTTTAAATTAAATTTTGCACTTTTTGCTTTATTGAAATTTAAAATCTGATGCTTGGTTTCAAATGATTAAAATTTCTTTGATTGTATCGTATGAAAAATAATATAGTACCTAAGTATTTTAAGACGATACGTCTGCATACCCAGCACGTTATATTTTTAAGTCCATAAAACTAATCTTTACTGCTCACGTAGAGATAATCTGATAACTGTCACATTAAGATCAATTAAACTGCGATGACGTATAGACCATCCGTTATGCTAAGCGATGTGTCGTCTAGCGTGTAAATTCGGTTGATTTTAAACGTTCACTAAGCGACAAAACAGATAACATGGAAATAATTAGAAAGTGCATTATAAAAACCTAAGCGCTGTCGGTGTTGTGGCGCAACTTAGACGCTTGTGCCGGACCACTGTAAGCCAATACCTACAGGCTTAGTTCTAGAGTTGGTTTATGGGGGTTAAGGATAGGACTTTATTTTACATATTTACATACTAGCTGTGCCCGCGACTTCGTTTGCGTGCACGTCGGAAAACAAATTGGATTCCATGGGTTATAATATATTCATTTGTCAGGCACCGACACCTCAAAATGACACCTCATAATATTCCGTGTTTTTCAATTTTAATGTAGGTATTTTCTTTGAAAAATCATTGAGTTTCAAAAATTTGTAATGAATGTGCGCAATATGGAAGTTGTGATGGGCTATGGAGAAATGCCGCACTTGCACGCTGCATGAGCGTACCTGACCCATCGCACTCGTTCGATGTCCACGCGCACAGGATGGATGGAAAGCAGCACATGAAGTGATTTTTTGCTCCGTTGGTGTAATTGCCGCATGGCGTTCCAGTGTGAGGATAAACAAATAAATTATTTATTTGCGCGGAACCCGAATTATTTTTCTAAAATAAAAGAAGCTTTAGTTACTCCTTATAACATCTGCCAGTGAAACTCCTATCAAAATCGGTCCAGCCGTTTCGGAGATCAGCCGGAACAAAACGACAGACAACAATTTTATAAATTGTTTTTTTGCTATAAGTTCATATGCATTTAGTAAAAAGTTGTTATTTTGACATTACAATCAGACACTTTAATTTTATTTATTTGTATGTAAGTATGTATTTGTATGTATAAATGTATGTATTTATAGATAAGCAACCTGAAAAATCAACTAAGTAGACTAATGTGAATACATAGGTATATCTACGTTTTATCAAATACTTTTTCTACCGCTAACCTTAACCCGCAACTAACGATTAATACGGCTTACGGTCGCGATAGGATTAAATGCTGCCATTTCATTAAAAGATTCTGAAACTTATCATTTGTTCATAAAAATTAGGAACGCACCTTGTAATTTGAAACGCAATTAATATTTTTAAAGTGTAACGGACAACATTGCTGCCTATTCAATGTTTGTTGCCATTTTTAGCGCAATCACACCAACTCGTTAGTATCTCTCCGCGTACGCAATAATTACAAGTCACTGTGTTGTATGTTGCTTGTATCACGAGACCGTAAGCGTAATGGTTTATAGAAAATTACGGTAACCATACGAGTAGATAGAGTAGATACAAACATATAGCTCTTCACTTGCCAATGAGACTAGAAAGCGAACGATTTCTCATGATTACATAGAAATTAAGTGACATGACACAAATATATTCAATGTGTAGTTTTTTGTAGAAATTAGTAAGAAATAATTATTGATGCCCGTTTAAAGCTGAGCTTCTTGATAGATAATTTTTACCACTTATTTTAACTTTGCATTTAGTCAAGTTTTCATAAAGTTTATTCTCACTCGATAATTAATCGTCGATTTCTTAAAATTAATAATAATTTAAAAAATATTTACCTCATATCCATTATGAAACACAAATAAAAATTATATCCGCAGAAATTTGCAACACTAAAATGACTGCACGTCAAAAAGGGCGCGAAACGGACGAAACGCAACAATGGTGGACGGGACACGCGAGACTGTTCGGCCGCTGTGCTTTCTCCGCGCTTTATAATTACTTGCAGCGAGCTGGCTGCACGGGGGGCCGAAGAAATGAAACTGTTTGGCAATTGTACGCGAAACTAACGAATTCTGTAAAATACGAATTTATTTCGCCTAGAAATAGTTCGGTTATTATTGCGATTTGTTTCGGAAGCGATAATATTTATGACGTGACGGTGCGACGATGCTAATCAATTGATTTATTTACTACGTTTCTAAACAAAGAATATTGTGCGTTCAGCTTTCGTGATTCATTCATACTTAGTTATGAATTAATTCAGATTCCATTTCAAAACCGAGTACCTAACGAAAATTCAGTACTGGTTGTCCTTGTGCAATTTTCCAGAAAGATCGACCAATTCAAGGTAGCTGATGTTGGTTAATGCATACGTTTTTACCTCGATAGCGGAACTTCATTGTTATTTACTAAGTACTAATCTTCCGAGGGGCCCGTGACCAGCTCTTGGTACAGTTACCAATTTTAGGCAAACAAGTAATTACTGCTGGGTGAGTTAATGCATCAATCATATAAAATTGGTAAGTACCTAACTAGCCATTACCTCTCATGAGCATAAAGCTACTAGAGTTCATTGAATCTTTGGGGCTGGCTACTAAATAATACAGAGTAGCTGGGACATCGACGCGCAAACTGTACAGCATATATTTTTTTAAATAATTGACTAAACAATTCAATCATGCTGAGTCATGCGCCGAATTCATGGTTACAGATTGCGCGTCAGCCTGTATATCTATATGTATTATGCACCTATGTAGCGTGGACGCAGCTGAATGGTTAAATATAGGGAGCGAAATGACTGGGAATGCGCTCCTAAACTGCACTCAACCACACATGATTTGGCTGGTGGAATAAAAGCAAGTCACGAAAACAGGATATTCTGCAGTAGTGAACGGATATGGACATCAAAAGGAAACTGAGCAGGCAGATTCTGAGATGATTTCTAGGATCCATGCAAAACAGTTCCAGCAAATATACATCATGCAGCAGAGCACAGTCCTTTTAAATCAGGTAAACCATATTCAGCTGTAAAAGGATTCGGACGACAAGACGACGGAACAGACTAGGATTCGTACAAGACTGTTCTTACAAATAGCTTAAATTGCTCACTTATACAGCCGGTTATTATTCAACAGACTCATAGCCAACACGTGTTTATTACATGAAGTTTTTAATCCTCACTGTCTAAAGACAAGAATCAGAACTTAATTCGTGGCACAATTTAACTGGCTTGTGTATTACGTCAGTCTTATTATCACATAATGGCTCCAAAAGTGAGTTTTCGCCGTACATGGCATAAATCACTCGGATTCCTTTGAGTTCAGATGTCGCCGACAACCGGTTCGGGTAGAACTTTTGATTATTCGATTAATTTTATGGTCGACCCGAACGGTCAGATTGGGTGCACTAAAACCATAAAATCTGCGGGTCCAAAAATAAATATGAAATAAGTAAAGTGCCATGCAAAGCCTTTAAAGTCGACCTTCCATTGTGACGCAGGATATGCTCGGCCTTGGAGAGGTTTACCACGTTAGCTGTAAGAGACGCCACGCTAACGTAGCGTTAGCGGTAGCGTTTCGTTACAAGTTTTTATTTGTCTACGAGGTTAGCGTGACATTACGTGTCTTTTCCACAGGTAATGTCATTGCCATATATTTTTTCGTTAGCAACTTAGCATCTGGCGTTAACGATATCAGAAAAGTTTTTTGTCTAGCCCCGCTGTCCATTTGTTTGCCAGCTTCGCATCCGTTCTTAGCGTGGCCGCGAGTCGCAGGTCGCAGTGCACGATTTCGCCTACACTTCCATACAACCCGGAGCCACTATGTACACGAGCTTAGCTTAGCTACTAGGCTAGTGGAGCGGTGCCTTAAAAGTTTGTTAAAATAAACTACTTCAGTGTTGAGAAAAAGATTTTATCTTACCAAATAATCGACGAAATCAAGTCAAATTCAATATTTCCCTTTTTAAGCGATACACAGTAAGAGTTATGTACTTACAGAGAATCATAAGAAGACCGATATAAACCATAGTTCAAGAAAATTAATAAGAAATAACAATAAATCATTTTATTTCAGGCATTGTATACATAATTACATAGGTACACATACATTTCACCCATAGTGACTACATGTCATAAATAAGCATTATGTATATTAAGTATAAAGTTATTAAAATTTCTGTTCTTACAATTACTTTAGTTATTAAATTATTATTAAACTAGCTGCGCCCCGTGGTTTCACCCGCATAAGTTTCGATCCCGGGGATAAAAGTATCCTATACTTATGTTAATCCTGCTTATAAACTATTTGTGTGCCAAATTTCATCCAAATCCGTTCAGTAGTTTTTGCGTGAAAGAGCAACAAACATCCGTCCATCCATCCATACATACATACTTTGACGTTTATAATATTAGTAGGATTAAATTAAATTAAATCAATACGTTCGTAGTTTTACGGATAATTATATAGTAAGTAGGTATATGTATAATATTGATAGTCAAGACAAAGATATTTATTCGTAGGATATGGTACAAGGTTGGTAGGTTACCTACCTACCGTTCATGACACATCCGCCGCTAAAAACGGCATACGAATATTTATTTAAATTACACAAATAACACAGATAAAATCTAACTTATACTGTTGACAGTATGCGGACGAATTTTCGATGTCCTATGATTCTTTTGCTTATTTTTTCATATACATGTCAAACTACCTGAAACTATTACATTTTCCCAATCAACCTTAGACCTTAATGCTTTAGCGATAAAGTTGTAGCTTGATGTGCTGACGTCTATACATATTTTTTTTTTATACTTACTACCTACTTAAACTCTAATAAACAATATAAAACGTACAGGTTATGTTATTCAAAATGAGGTGTTCACCAGGGGCATATACTTGGACCGTTGCGTTCTGATCTTACGGGAAGTGATTGCTATTCAAATATTATAATCCTCCTAACTTGAAATATTTATTTTATTAGGCGTACACACGTGAAGGTTGTACACAATATCATAAAACAATGAGCACTCAATGCATATCCTTATGGCTTATAGCCAGCAGTAGCTCGGTAACAGCTCCACCCGCGTCGTCGTCGTCGTTAAAGTTCCACTTATAAATTGCGTCGCGAGGGGTCACTTTAACAGCAAGTTTTGCGACACAGAGGGCAGGATAGGAGGCAGACGCGGTCGCAGCCCAAGATTTAGGGGGGGGGGGGGGGGTCATGGGTGCCGAAGAACATTTTAAGGGAGGTACATCTCCTTATTGGTTTAGTGGTCGCAAGCCTTACTGCTGAACATGAGGTCCTAGCTGGGTTCGATTCCTAGGTCGAGAAAATTGTTATTGGGTTTTTCCATCAGAAATTTCTCAGAAGCAGCCTGTAGTCTGGATTTGTGCCCGGTTGGTGGCAGTAGGCTCGCCCCCTATGACATGGCACTTAATAACTGGCGTAATGTGGGCATAAGTACTATGTGAAGGTACACCCCTGCTTAACCGTTTGGGGATTTAAAGGGTGATGTTAAAGTTCATGTACATCTCCCTCAGATCTCAGGTCCACATTACTTTTGTTATTCAACCCGCCTCGGTTTTGTTTTATATTTTCAAGCAGAAATAGGACTTACATTGTCGACTTATGCAGGCAAGCCCAAACAACTTTCAGAATGTAGAAAATTTCTTTTCTTTCTTTCGAAAATTTATCACACCCTCGGATAGGTTTGATTTTCTTTCGATAATTCCAATAGGACTATTGCTTTGTCGACTTATGAAGAAAAGCTCAAGAATCAACAGAATGTAGATTGCAAGAGCGAGCGAAGCGAGCTTGAAAATTTTGGCACCCCACCTTGAATAGTCTCTGTTTTCTTTTAATCATCATACAGAAAGAGAACTTATCATGGGTCATGACCCCCACGACCCGCACCCCCCACGACCGCCCCTCTTCGGACCGCGCCCGAGGCGCGGTATATTTTAAGCTTATGTAAATTCCCATGTAATTAAGGGTCATCGTATGTATGGTCATCAATCGGTCACCAGTCACCGGGGTGCTACTACGAAATACGGGATGGAATAAACCAATAACACTTTGCCCAACCTGGCTATCGAACTCCACGGGGCACGCTCAGCAGTTACGTATGCGACCATTTGATGAATAATCCAGCCCCAGAAATATATATATATATATATATACTACTTTCGGGGTTATACAATCATACATACATACGTATAAGTGGGCATGAATTCGTTTACACCTGTTATGAAAGCACAAGTGGTTTGTATCAGAGTCAACATTGTCGTTTAGTCATTAACGCAGTGACTCCACGAATTAAGCCGTATATCCGTAATCCAGATCTAGCATATAGGCATCAATGTGGTATTTATGTCTAGCATGTAGGTAACTAAAAGCAGAAAAAGTATAATTAAATAGAGCCTTCAATTCATAACTATAGTTGGTACGTTTTTTCATTTCCCAGTGACACCCCAGTCTGCTAGCAATAGGTTCGCCCCCTATTGGGTCATCATCATCTGCGTAGCCTTTTCCCAACTAGTTTTGGGATCAGTTTCCAGTCTAACCGGAAGCAGCTGAATACCAGTAGTTTACGCGGAGCGACTGCCTATCAGCCTATCTAACCTCCACAACTAAGGAACTGGGTAACATGATACCCCTTGGTAAGACTACCTCGCCTGATATTAGGTAGGTACAGACGCCAGCACATCAAGCTACTACAATCTGTCAAATTTCTTTAATAGATTTTCAACTTTATCGCTAAAGCATTAAGGTTCAAGATGGATTGGGAAAATTTGACAGTTTCGGGTAGCTTGACCTGCTGGCGTCTGTACATGGGACTTACACATACCTGGCGAGATGTGGTCAGCTCTAACCCTTCGGGGATTACAAGCGTGATTTTATGTTATATAGGTATGTTTTGTCAAATCATGATATGTCTGGCAAGTTTCGTATCGTAATAAATGACATGGTCTAGATAATTTTAGGCTCTAAATCTTTATTATGTTGAAAGCTTTCATAATTTTGTTGTAATATACTAAAACGTATCTGATAGCCGGCTCAGTATGATCATGACAATGCGTTTCTTAGAAGAAGTGAAAAAAATCAAGTAAGAGTTGCTATAGTTGAATAGTTACTTGCAATAGATAGGTAGGTAAGTACACTGAATGAAGAAACAGTACACTGTTGTACCGGCTCTCTCTTCTCAAACCAATTTTGCTAAACAAATATGCTATGAAACTTTCTAATAGTGCTCGATCAGCATAGAAAAGTTACCGAAAATTGAACGCAATTTCTTTTTGCCAAAAGTGATAATTTGCTGTCACAGCATGCACAGCACCGATTGGAGTCGGTAATTTTTTTATTTTTTTTTATACCCTATCATTAATTAATGAGAAGTTTCGTTTACAATTATAGGTACATAAACATAATTATAATGAATCCTAAATCCTACTTTAGTTTCAAATCTATATACAACGTGTTTTTTTTTTATATCCCATAACTGTATGGGGTCATTTTACTCATCATTATGAACAACTTTTACTATGGGACCAAACCTGAAAGCACGAAAAAAAAATCAGCTGTTCCCTACATTTATGTTCGTATAACTCGTCAAAATGTAGGGAACACCAGATTTTTGGACAGAGAAGGATCTCTGTCCATGCTGTAAGATTGTGGAAGTCACTTCCGCCTAGCATTCGTGATTTAAAAACTATTTCTCTATTTAAACGTCGATTAAAAGAGCATTACCTTTCCTCTATACCGTATTTGTATATATATATATTATTATATATATATTTATGTTTATATATTTCTGTATTATGTATTTATTTAAGTATACTTAAGTATTTATTATTTTTTGCGTTATATGTGTAGGTATATTTAATATCTTTGTTTTAGACTTCACACATTCATATTTTTCTCTTCTTGTTCTCACACACTATTGTCTACAGACATTTCTTTTTTACTTCTCCTTTCGCAGGTCGGCTGGAAGAAATTTCTTAAGAAATAAGCAGTACCTATCTTTGTACTCATATTATGATTATATCAATATGTATTTTACTGTGTTTACATCAATAATAAAATAAATAAATAAATATACTTATCTAATAAATATAAAATAAGTATATAATAATATGTCATAGGCGTCATTCACCAGGCACAGCTTTATTAGCTTTGGGCTGACCTATTATCTAACAGAAAAATATCATCAAAGTATGTAATAATAACCGACAAAATCCTAAGTACCTACATCACGATAAGTATGATAAACATTAAGTAGAATTTTCTAATGTGTGTTTATGACTTCACGCTTCTCTCCATCATGCAATGACAAGCTCATTACTCAGCGACCAACTCTAAATTAATTGTGTTACGTTACATCATAAAATCATAACTTCATAACCCATGCTTTAATAGTAGATGACGATATTATGTAGGTGGCTTTGTTGTATGTCCATTTTTATATACATACAAGCTTGTGCTCGCGACTTCGCGCATCGTCGCATCCCATTGCCTGTCCGTGGTATTACTTCGTTTTGACAGTTTTACTTTTTGCTCGGCCCCTAAGGGTCATAGCGTGATGTTATATTAATATAGCCTACAGCCTTCCTCAAGAATTGAGCTATCAAATGCAAATCGATTTTTTCAAATCCGATGTACTTCCAGACATTAGTGCGTTCAAACAAACTCTTCAGCTTTATTATTAGTATAGATAAGATAAATAGAAGATAGATATAGATACACTGGCCTGCAAAACTTACACTTTTAAAATTGGATTAACTTTTTAAGTACCTACACAAGATATACTTTCGAAATAAAAAAAGGCTGAAAAGAGGTTTAAAAACAAAAATACTTAATACTTTTCGAATTACAATTTCACCATTCATTTTTTGTTCTAAACTTTTTTCTTGATCGATAAGTCTTCTTACAAAAGCTTGAGTTAGACAACAGCACATACATTTTATTTATCATGCCTCTTTCACCTGAAGAATGTGCTAGGATCATGACTTTTCTGGAACTAGGCATCAGTATGCGTCGTACTGCAAGAATGGTGGGTGTGACGTTACGAACGGTCCAGAAGGTGAAGCGAAGGTACGAAGAGACTGGAAACCATCTGAGGAGACCTTGTAATTGCACACCCAGGTGTACTAGGGCCCGAGGAGACCGTTATATTGTTTCCATTGTGTTGAGAAATCGCCACCTTAATGCAGTTGAAGTCCAGAACAGCTTCTTCAGACCCGAAGGGACTACATTAGTGACAGTATAGTGAGAAGAAGACTTGCTGAAGCAAATCTGAAACCCCGAAGACCAGCGAGTGGCCCCAGACTCGAAAGGGAGCATCGAGCAGTGAGACTGCGATATGCCCGTAAACACATACAGTGGGATGAAGAAGAGTAGTCAAGAATTTTGTTCACAGATGAGTCTCGATTCTCACTTTATACTTCTGATGGAAGGCGAAGTGTCTGGTGAGCGATACCTTCAAGACTGCTTCTCAGAAAGAGTCCAGTACGGTGGAGGCAGTGTACATGTATGGGCTGGCATATCTTCAGAAGGTCGCACAGAGTTAGTGGCCATAGAAAATGGCACTGACTGGGGAAAGATATGCCCAAGAGATTCTCAACGGGTTTGCAGGGCCGTATTTAGCAAACATGGGTGATGGATCGATGCTGATGCATGATAAATTGATAATGCCCGGCCACACACGGCTCAATTCGTGCAAGGGTATATTCAGGAGGTTGGTATCAGCGTGATGGCTTGGCCATCAAGAAGTCCTGATCTCAACCCCATTGAGCACACCTGGGATAAGCTTGGGAGGCTAGTCAGAAGCCGCAGACCACAACCTACCACCCTCAAGGTACTAAAACAGGCCCTGATTGAAGAATGGGAGAATATTCCCCAACATCGGCTTCGAAACCTCGTGTTCAGTATGCCAAACCGGCTCGAAGTTATGGTCAGAGCCCGAGGAGGCAATACCAGTTATTAAAAATGAAATAACATGTAAAACATACTGCCGTTGCCATAAACCGGGCACAAATTATTTCAGTCTTTGAGTAACTACTGTGGCTAGACAAAGACTATTACTAAGCATACATAGATTAAAACACCTATGCATATTATACCTTATTATTATAGCTAGCAGACACTCTACGAACAGGTATTCACACTCGGATCACCTACTCTCACTAACAGCCTTATTTTTATTAGATATTTTATGTACCTACGTTTTTGTTAGTAGTAAAAGTAATTATGCTGTACTATGGAAGAGTCTCATAACTATTACTGTAACTAACTTAACTGTACTGTTTAACCGCTTTTTATTAGGGTTTTTATTAGAGCCGTACATTTTGACCAAGATGTCACTATCTCAGGTTTGTAGAGTTAGGGGCTTGGCTCTACTTTAGATCCTGATAACTTTTTAACAGTGAAAGGGATATTTAAAGGCTTGGCAACCTACTTTACATGAAATGTTTTTGGTGGGTTTATATTATGAGAGATTTATGATCTCTCATTAGATAACTGTGGTTAGTTCAGCTGGACGTCTGCCCCTTCCCTAGACAAAATCCCTAGATACGCCAATGCTCCTAACACTGGCAGGAGGCTCCAAACACTAAACCCTTTTTGTAAACTGAAGCATAAAGAAAACTGTTCTCTATTAAAATTTATTAGCTGCAGTTGACGAATTAACAGAAATCTCATCAATATTACGTGATTCGATTGGTGCATTGTAACTATTTACAGCCGATGAATTTCAGAACAGATTTCTAGTTTTCACCTTGAGATACTTAATTTGAATGTAGATAGGTATCAGTGATGCCTTTGTCAATTACCTTATTAAATTAGACGGTATTGTACTATCGATGCGCAAAGGCCTACACTACATACGATTAACTTTCGTAATCATCCGAGCATCAATCTATTTTTAGTGTGAGTAACTGATCATGAACATTTTAAGTGAATGGAGAAGGACCTTGCCCAAAATTAAATGATTAAAAAGTTCATTCATTGTTCTATTTTTGCGTGGGTACTGTGGGCAGGCCCAAGACGGGTTGCAATCATGCCGCCAGTCATTATGCATTCATTCTGATGTGATAATGTGGGCTTTGTTTGTTTTTTGTTTGTGGCTTACAGAGAAACGGTTTATGGCGTTTATGCGGGACTTGCTTGTACTTACTTACATACTTATATAGAGAAACGTATAGTTTGTCTAGTTTTTTTGTCTGTAGGTATCTAATGCGCAAGTGGACAAAGACAAAAGACGCAAGACTAGACATATATATTCAATTCAAGCTGAATACCAGTATTTTACATGGAGCGACTGCCTATCTGACCTCCACAACCCAGTTACTGGGTAATACGATACCCTTGGTATTATGTGCCCCCGGCACATAATACCAAAGTACCCTAGCATAATTTGGGTAGTATAGTATAATTTAGTATAACCCGGGGTGCAAACGCGGCATTCTAATCTAGCTTATTACTTCATGAAGTCTGTTATAAAATACGAAATAAAATAGATAAAATTCTTACTTTTCATCAAATAAGGAAGCTAAGCAATTAAATTATAAAATTGCCGCGAAAATAAAAATGAAACCTAATCGCTCGCATGCAATGTATTTTCCGTGAGTGACTTCACGACTTACTTGTTCGTATCTAGTTAAAGTGCCATTCGATCGATTTTTAGTTTGTTTCCTTCCGTCTAGACTGTCCAGCTCGGGCTTACCTGTTACCATACTGTGTTCCTTTTGATATTTATTTAGGGCTGATTTTTCCAACGCCAGATAATTTTATTCGAGGAATACCTTTGAATTTTTGACAGTTATTTCATACAAAAACTGTCAAACGTCAATTTTATTTCACGAATAAAAGTTACCTGTCGAAGGAAAAATCAGCCCTGGATACAATTCGCAGAATTTCACATTACCTACGTAATTGCCTAAATATTTGTCTCAAAGCGCTATCATTAACCGACTTCAAAAAAAGAAGGTTCTCAATTCGGTTAATTATTTTTTTCTGTAGCTATTGACTTCACGACGCCTGAAATATTTCCATTAGCAAATGTAGTTTCGAATAATGTTTTGCTCTCACGTTGGCAAATTCATCTAATTCCTTTAAATGACGTAATACCTATGATCGCCGATCGTGCTCTAGTTTACTTATAACGTCAAGATAGTAATTATATGATGTAGATATCACTATGGTCATCAATCACGATGATCCGAACTCTTTGCTTAGCCTTTTGGAGGAGCATATGTGGAGGTCGGCTTCCAGTCTAACCGGATGCAGCTGAATACTAGTATTTTACATGGAGCGACTGCCTATCTGACCTTCACAACTCAGTTACTGGGTAACACGATACCCCTTGGTAAGGCTTCGAAAGATCTAACTAGGTACTCCATACGAAAAATCTACGAATGACAGCTGAGCCAGGACAAACGGTTTAAAGTGCTTTTCAAGGCACGGAGGAGTCTCGATATGATATGTATAATATTAAGTAATCTAAACGGAACGAAATATAATGAAACAATGTGGTGAATTTGCCAAGGAATGCCTTAATTTTCCAATGTAAAAATAACATTACAGTTTGTTTTGTACAAGCATCTACTTAATACATTTCTGAGCCTTTCGAAAAATAAACCGAAGGCTCGTCGCGCATTTTCTCAAGTCGATACAGACAGGTGCAACAGGGACAGAAGTACAGGCGTAGGAACCTTGCCATTTTGGACTTCCTCGTCAGCTTCGAGTAGCCTGACTGGCTGTCTTTGGAACTGAGGTTCTCAATGTGATCGTGACTGCACTTTGCTTCGTAACCATTAAATTCGTGTTCGTATTTTGCTACAAAATCATTGGGCTGCTCCTCTTCTAGAATTGGCTCTTCCTTTTCAGGCTCCTGGTCTGGCTCCTGATCTTGCTCCCGCTCCCAAGACGTCAGTGGTAACAGAAACTCTTCAATATTTAAGCTGTGTTTGGATGGTGGTTGCGATTGCCGAATCAATGTCGCTAAATTGGTCATGGATGAGCTATCGGGTTGATGAAGTCCATCCCCAGGAATTAGATTACCCATTTTTTCTTTTAGATCACTACTTAAACATAATTTCATTCTGAGCACGGTTATGTCCGAGTCGCTCGGCCATGATATCACGTCAGGTAAAGGACTCTTATGGCGTTTTGTTCGCAATTTCTTCAACTTCTTCTTACTGCCACTGTCGGATTTCGATTTAGATAAACCAGATTCTAAGCTTTTAGCTACATTAGCCGAAACCGTGCCTTCCGATTCTGAAGGGAGTTTGAAGGCTACTTGGCGGATATTAAAATTTCCATTTGCTTTTTGTATATCAATGATGTCTTCAATTTTTCTAATATTCTCATTCTGAGAATGAACGTTGAAATCCATTATTAAAAAATATTTTTAGCCATTTATTATTTTACAAATTTTTTATATTGTTATTGTTTCAATCAGGATGGTTTACTTTGACAATAACTTACATTTTTTTTACTTTTAAAAAGAAAACATGCATTCATAAGACAGAGGGATAATCTCTTCTATAATATTACATTGCTTTGTACCTACTAGATCAGTAGTAAGAGCCAAAGTTACTAGAATGAGTCATAATTACTTACAAGTATTGATTGCATTAGCCAATCTAATTAAAACAGAAAAATTTTTCGTTAAATCCGGTTTAGTGTTTTCTGCGTAAGAAGAAGCGTAACATATTATTATTATTCTGTGACTTTGACAATTCCCTCTATCGACGCGTTCATAAACTAGATTTTTATGAAATCAAACAATTTCTGAAATAATGATTCTTATGGCTTTAAATATGACAATATAATAAAGAAAATTACTAATTTGAGGTAATCTTAGTCTGGATTTTAAATATTGTAAATAAAGGAATATATTGTATAGAACCCAAAGTTCGATTTGCGGGTTGAGTTTTTGAACATGACATTTTACTCAAATGTCATCACATCGCCCTATGGGGAAGGATGGTGTAATGTTTTCGCTCGATTAATTTTTAACTTTCTACCATGGAATCTAAAAATACCGACGCCGATATTGGCGATAAGTGTAATACTAACGGCGACTGTTCACCGACGCCAAAAAAATCATCTTTCGACTTGAATAACGCTAAAAATATTGATGACATCTCTACGCCTTCGGAGCTAAAATTCGATGAAGGTATTGTAAACAATTATTTAGACAATTTGATTACTTCCTATCTGTTTATATTCTTGATATATTACTTTGTGAAATCAGTCCTATTTTTGTGTAAGTTTCTTGAATGTTATTGTGGAAAATGTGAGTGAAAGTCCCAGGTGCATAATGGTAATGTCATTGACAATTTTGTTTAGAACCTGACTACGAAGACCCTGAAGTGAAGGAAAAGAAGAAAGATATTGAGAAATGTTTAGAGAATCCGGACTGTGTGAACTTGGAACAATGGCAGAATTTTGCAAAAGGCAAAGCAGGATTGATCAGTGGTAAGTGTAAATGTACAATTTGTTTACGTCGTTAAGTTGTTAACAATGCCTCCCTCTGTCGTCATGCTCTACTATATTTATGACAAGAGATAATGCATTGAAACTGGTGACATATTTTGTAAACATTATTTTATAAATCTTTCACAGAATTATTTATTGCTATATTTTTAATGACCAAATGTCAGTGTCAGTTTAGTATTTGTTTAAAACATGTTCAAATTGTTATTTTTATTATCTCTAGTAGTCACTAAGTTAAATTTAACAAGGTTTGGCTACAATCTTGTGTTTTTGTTACGTGAGCTTGTGATTTGATTTAATTTAAAAAAAATGTAATTGTATGTAAAATTGTTGCATCTATGAAGGTACAATTATTATTGCTTTAATTATCAGACTATTATCTTAATTTACGGTACTTGCGAATCTTGTGATAGAGATACAATAAATTAAGTGTCCAATGTTTACTTTCTGTTAGCAAATATCATTAAAATAATCATTTTGTTATGACAGATGACTACAGAAGAAAAATCTGGCCGTTGTTAGTTGGTGTGACACAGGAAGAGATGACAGAACCTCCATCTTTAGATGAACTGTCCACACACATTGAATATAATCAGGTAATGTTCTTGATCTAAGAAATACCATATTTATTAACACATTCTCACAAAGTTTAAGTTAAAGTTCTGGTTCTCGTAAAGTGCTGACTAGTTTCTTATCAGTGATTGATTGAATAAAATAACAATTCAATCATAGAAATTTCTCAAAAACCTGTTGTTAACTGAATTGAATGCCATAATTACAGAAACAAAAAGCTATTATGTCTTGTGTGGATCCACATTCTGGTATAAGGTCTATTCAAATTTATGTTTCCAATTGATGTTATTTCAAGTTAAACAAAAATCAACTTTACTTTATTGGTAATTAAGTTGATTTCAGAGTGACTAACACTATTGACAAAGTTATAAAAATGATTTAAGTTATAGTGTAAACTGAACTTTATTGTGTAGGAATTAAAGTTATTTTTACAAAAGTTCATATTTGTTTACATGTGTGGCTAACTAAAGCGCGAACGCAGATTAGAAAGGGTTATTCTAGCCAATCTTTCTAAATTGTGAATTTATACCCAGAGATTTTGATTCAATAGTTCGATAATTTACTTCCTCTCTTTATGATTAGGTAATTTCCATAGAATGATAAATCTATACATTTAATGAAATAGTAACAAAGAATTTTTGTCCGTTTGTCTGTCATGCATGTTCTGGATTGGCGCAAAAACTGCTGATCGGATTAGGATGAAATTTAGCACACAAATCGTTTATAACCTGGATTAATACATAGGGTACAAACATTTATCCCAGTAGTAGGTTCCTGTGGGATTTCCGATACTCGGACGAAGCTCCGGGCAAAAGCTAGTAGCGGTACGCAAAATACACGCATTGACGTGGAATTATTTATTTATTTCAGGCATCAAAGCCCATATAAACACATACAATACAATATTTATATAACTTAAAAATACTATAAATACATACAACATTATAATTATACTAAAAACTAACTAACGCACACGAAGTATCCGCGTCGTGTTTCGTTGACTGGTGTCATGTAGCCGACCACGAAACCGGCGGTACACAACACCCTTCGGCCAGAACTCTTCCTTGAGGAACTTCTCGAGATGATGTGTCGGAACACGCACCACGAACGACTTGAAGTTCGTGTCGTGACGCGACTCCAACTTCTCGACCCTCATAGTCCAGTTGGTCTTCACATGCATGTACTCCACGATCTCCTCAACCTTCGTGGAGTGGTGCAGTCTGGACACGTACAGCACACGTAACGTACGTAGACGTACGTAATTGCGGACACCAGCCCGTGTTACCTTGGGAATAAGATTATAGCCATATTTATATTAATACGCATTGACGAAGAAACACCTCAACAGTCATAGATGTAAGTAACCATTTTATAATTTTGATTACCAGGTGGTGTTAGACGTCAACCGGTCACTAAAGCGGTTCCCTCCAGGCATTCCGTATGAACAGCGTGTGGCGTTACAGGACCAGCTCACAGTACTAATATTGCGGGTAATCATGAAGTACCCGCATTTGAAGTACTACCAGGTCAGTAGTTAATTATTATATAAACAAACAAAATAATCTGTTATTTGTGTTGTAAATATTTCCTACATTAATTGGTATTATTAGAAGTTACCTAATAATGCTAATTAATATAGGAAATATTTACTACAAGATTAAATGGAAATAAATAATAATAATAATAATGCATTTAATTGTAATAAGGAAATCATATAAGTACAATTATACCTATATATAGCAATTAACTTAAATTAAAACCAATAAGTGGTAATAACAATTATACCTATAAATAACAATGAATCTAAATGGAAACCAGTAGCAGGTAAGTACTGAATGTGTTGCCACATATTTTCGTTCGTCGGTTAATATTTTAAATAATGTTTTATTATTATTAGTTATAAAAACTCGTTTTATTGATGAATTCAGGTTTTATTAGCTGTAGCTACTGCTACTACTCAATAGCTTATATAAGAAACAGCTTAGTAAAATTATACACCAACTGGGTCAGAACGATTTTGTAGTATGTTGGTCTAACTCAATGGCTCGAGGGGTCTCAATCGACAGGAAGTAGTTAGTCACTTTCAATCAAACACTTCATGTATTTTGGCCTAAAGACTCTAAGGGCGACGTATGTGTACCAAATCACTACATATAATAAAGTCAAAGTCCCCACGCCTCGTCCAAACTTTCGAACGGATTTTCATACAGTTTTCACCATTAAAGGTTTAGGTAAATTAGCTGAAATATGGCGATGATTTTTGAAGATGTCGGAAAATATCGACTGGGAATCTTGGCCGATCTTGCTGGCGTGCGCCGCATAAATCAATAGAGTTATATTTATTTTATAAGCGGGATATTTACCGACATACCGACCCTGGCGAAGTCGCGGGCAAAAGTTAATGTTATATAAAAATAATACATAAAGGAATATTCTAGTATAGGTTCAGGGCATCTGGGAAAAATAACCTTAACTTGAAGTGCCGGTGGAATCAGGAATTGAACATAAATCTGTGTAGTGTAGCTATGACCACAATACAAAGGTCTGTTTACTTGTGGTGCATATCGTAAAACCACAATCTGACCTGCTAATTACCACGAGGTGCTGCGGTTGTAGATTTTGTAGAAGATTGGATGCCATGCATTATACATTATATCCGGCTTCGAAAGAAATCGGTAAAACCATCCCTCCTTTTGGGGCAGTTGATTAACAAAAGGTCGAAGCGCCTTTTTTTTTTTAAAGTTGCTACGCCATTTTCTCAACACTTTATCATCGAGACATCCTTACAACAATGCATCCCTTATGACCTACTAAAAGGGATTACAGCGGTTTTCTACGTGTCTCCTTCTACGTCTCTGCGTGCGTTTTAGGCTATAGGTCATAATTACACGATACTTAATATAGATGAATTATTTTCGTTCCGTATCCGTCACATAATAGAAATAGAAACCATATACGATAGTATTGGTGTTACTATGTGACCTGAATATTAATTTTAAGTGTCCAATTAGCTCAAAGAGCTCCCGTAGGTATGATAGTGAGGATAGTATGGCACTATGTAATTTGTTTTAACTATCGGGTTTTTATTATTGCATTTATACACCATCCGTTCCATAACAAAAAATAACTGATGTCACTTGGAAAACTGCCACGGTAAAATGGAATTGGGCTGGACACATCTGCCGCATGTCAGACGACCAATGGGCCAAACTTACGACCCAATGGGTCCCTCTTAATGGCAAGCGACATCGCGGCAGGCCCAGACGGAGATGGCGGGATGAGCTGGACTCCTTCAACAAGAACTGGTTCTTAACAGCTTTAAACAGAGAGAAGTGGAAATAGGGTAGGGTGGCCTTTATCCTGCCGCGGGATATCATAGGCTTTTAATAATAATAGGCTAGTTTCCTAAAAAAATCTAATTAGTCCGTCAGTTACATTATAAAAAAAATATTGAAACCGTATTTTTTCTTTTGTCAATTATATAAAAAATTATGAAGATATCGCGCGTTAAAGTTCTGCGTGACGTCACGCCTTGCTACATTTTTTAGCATGGCGTGACGTCACGACCCCTCACTCCCAAATTATGACGCCCTTTATCTTTGTCATTTTTTGTTTGATTGACAAAAGAAAAAATACGTGTCCATTATTTTTCGATCTAACTGACGGACTAAATATAATAATGTTTTTTTTTTACACAGGAAACTACCCTATTATAGTAATTTATGTTCAACATACGTTATGATTGTATAGTAGATAGGTACTTCTAATTTTTTTTCCTATTTTATAAAACATACTAGCTTCTGCTAGTGACCTCAGCCCACCTCATCGCATCGCATCGCCTGCCCGCGCTATTGCTTAGTTTTCGCTTTGCGTTTTTTCAGACTTTTATTCCTTTTCCTCGGCTCCTAAGGGTCTTAGCGTGAGCCCAATTCTTGCCTTTTCCAATTGCCAATTCTTGCCTCAAGAATTGGGCTATCAAATGCAAAGATATTTTTTCTAATCCGACTGGTAGTTGTGATTAGCGTGTTCAAGCAAGTAAACAAACAAACAAACTCTTCAGCTTTATTATTAGTATAGAGACACTTAGATATAAAAGAAAAACTTTTTACAAAAAAAAAAAACCGCCTTCAAAAAAAGACAAACAAAAACGTTCCTGCACTAAAAAGTAAAAAATAAAAAATTGAATTCCTGTAAAGAAACTTAATTTAAAGGTAAACTTATTTGACATTAATATTTTGCAAATATTCAAAATTGTTTACTTCTTTTTGGAGTCGGTGCCAGCAGTTGTATCCTGTGCCATTTATTTTTTCAATTCACGATTATAAAATTTTAAAACAGATGCTTATAAACTTAATGCTTCAAAAATTTCAAAGTACTTAAAAAGTGGCAGGGGATTTTTATACGTATGTATAATTATTATTATTTAAAAGAAATTATTGTGAAAATTGTGTCAATTTGTTTTAGAGTACAGTCTAGTCTGTATTTGTGTTTTAATTATTCTAGGTATGCAATAGGTATCTTGGTAGTTTTATAGTAAATGTTAGAGGTCGTTTTTCGAGGTATTGTTGCCCATACGTATTTCCTTGCCTTGGCTGGCACCGACTCCAAAAAGAAGTAAACAATTTTGAATATTTGCAAAATATTAATGTCAAATAAGTTTACCTTTAAATTAAGTTTCTTTACAGGAATTAAATTTTTTATTTTTTACTTTTTAGTGCAGGAACGTTTTTGTTTGTCTTTTTTTGAAGGCGGTTTTTTTTTTGTAAAAAGTTTTTTTATTTCTAGCCGTTTAGTGTATTTTTTATTATAATATAATGGCAACGTAGTCAATATCTTTTCTACATATAATATTATTTTGAAGAAGTACCAATATCATACAAGTAGGTACATATTACTGTCTACTTTCTGATCTTTAATTTGATCCCGTAGAGAGATGATAATATGACGCATGAAATACTGTCGATTCTTATGCGTCGTATGCTGCCTCTAATATTGAGCTGGGCGGTAACAGTCCATAAACTACAAGGGACCACCCTCGAGAGAGCTGTGATCGACCTTGGTAAAAAAAACTTTGCAAAAGGACAAATATATGTCGCGCTAAGTCGTGTCAGAAGTTTGGAAGGCATACTGTTATCAGATTTAGACGCCAATAAATTATTGAATCGACCACACGATGATCGAGCGATGACAGAGATAACAAGGTTGCGGAATCTGCCATCTGATAATCAAGACAACACATAACGTGCCATGGAATAGGCCTACCGGGGAAACCACATTAAAAAAAACGCGCCCAGCACACTGCCTCATAGGTGGCGTGGAAACGTGTGCATACTACCAAGAATACAATTTTATTTTAGTAAATAATAGAAGCGTTTTTTTTTTAAACATTGTAGGCAAAATGCCTTTAATATTTCAGAAGTTGTTTTGTGGACACATTGATGATAACATCAAAACTAGATTTTCAATGGCACCTTGTATTCAGAGTGCATCTCATGACAGTTCTAAGCCCAAATACTGCTAGGATACATTGTTTTATTTTGAAGTTCTCATGCCAACCTTCCACCTTCCAGCTCCATCATCAGATCAGTTCGATAGTAACTTATAGCCAAAGTACATTTCATGACAATTCTAATAAGCCCAAACACGGCTAGAATACGTTGATTAATTACGGAGTTCCGGTACCTGTCTTCCGGCTCCATTATGATCATCAGATCAGTTCAATGATAAAATTTTCAATATAACTATTCAGGATTGTATGTTTATTTGTATTGTCATAGTTGCTTAACTATCTTGATTGTGATATCTATGCGAGTGACAAGTTCCGTTAGCCATATCTGATCTTCTTCACCAGTTCCACTTCATCAAATGTTACTTTTTGACTGTAAACGCTTGATTTCTCGATGAAAATATTAAAATTACTATATAGTTGCCTATAATATTTGAGGAGTTCCCTCGATTCCTCATGGATCCCATCATCAGAACTGGATTTTGAAAAAAATGGGACCAATCTGGAAGCATATCCTTTAAAGTTAAAAAAAAATTTTGCAAATCGATCCATAAACAACGGAGTTCTGAGGTAACAAACATAAAAAAAAAATAAAAAAAAAAAAATAAAAAAAAAATATATACAACCGAATTGAGAACCTCCTCCTTTTTTTGAAGTCGGTTAATTAACTTTCTATGCAGGCACACGCCCGCATTGAACTTGACGTCATTTAAAGCGAAGTCGTCAAAAACCGCTTTGAATAGTTATAGAGGCGACAGAGCGATTGATTCAATTAAAAGTGCGCTTAACATTTCTAACGCGACGATATCGTAGACGTTCGTGTCTACGTCCATAAAATGTATGGAAAAACATGCGCATTATAACGTTATCCTGGCCGAAAATTTAAAAGCGTCTTCATATAGTATCACCATGCATTTTACTTCCCTGTTTTATCGTGATGCCGTGACGTGGACGTCCATAATATTGCCACGTTAGAAATTAAAAAAGCGCACAATTGACAAATTAATTTGTTACTTTTGAATCAGTTACAAAAACTTCGCTTGAATTTGATAGTAATTCAATATAAGTAATCCTACTTCCTACTAATATTATAAACCCGAAAGTTTGTGAGGATGTATGGATGGATGTTTGTTACTCTTTCACGCAAAATCTACTGAACGGATTTTGTTGAAACTTTACAGTAATGTAGCTTATACATCAAAATAACACATAGGGTACTTTTTATCCTGATATTCCCCTAGGATTGACACTTATGCGGGTGAAACCGCGGGGCGCTACTAGTTATAAATATATGCTAGATTAGCAGCATTAATCTCTGGATAAACAGATGGCTCCGAAACAAAACATCATAATAATGATATCCTCTCCCCACGCTTATAAATTTTATCTGTAATGAAATGAAATTGTTTATTCTTAAAATAGGATATCGGATCGACATGTTTGCGAAAATTTCGACTTCATATAGCTTATTTTTTGTGTATGACGTGCAAATGTGATTAAGATATATTATTTATAGAATAAACCATTTCAGTTCCTGCGAAGAAATAGCAAAACAAACTCAGGGGCAAAGTATCTTTTAAAGTTCAGATATAATCTTGATCAGATTACGTGACCACGTAGATAGTGTCTGAAATGGTCTTCTGAGGAAAGAACCACACAGATTTGAGTGCAGAGTGTCTAGTCTGTCCACGTATTTGTCAGTAATCATGTAGCTCAACTCAGAACTTAACGAGCTCAACGACTCGATGAATAATACCAAAAGCTGCTAGACCTCTCCAACTAGCTCTTTATAATAGCCTTGATCTTGGATCACTACCATCGTTTTCTCGATAACATTGTTGACTACAATCAACGTCACGCAAAAGTTGACAAAACCATCTCGAATCAAGGCTTTTGTCAACTTCCATTACAGTGACGTCGAGAAATCTTTAAAGCATCTTAGGGCCCACGCAGACCTGCCGAAGCGCAATTCAATGCTGGTTTCCCTGCCAATTAAATATCGATATTGCGCTTCTTAGAAAAAAGTCGAAAATAAAAACTTCAAACGCGTAGGTACCTCAACTCCGTCGGTTTTGTTACTCTCCGGACTAATAGAAGTTAATTATTCTCAACTTTATTTCAACACGTGGATGGTTGAAATTGGTTTGCTTTTGAAAACTGCGCTTCGCCAGGTCTTCGCCCGTCCTTGCAATAGATACTAGAATAGTAGCATTTGCAGCTAAACAGAATCTGTGTCACACAAGTACGGAAGAAAACGGATAACAGAGCTGGCCTTGCCTTGATAGTGTGAACTTGTTTCCAGTTGTTATCAATTACACTGTTTGTTATACATAGGGTTGCCAACTCATTTTCAGTCAAAAATAGTAGTTTTAAAATAATTACCCAAAAATATAGTAGATAGTGATAAAATTGTAAAAAATATAGTAGGTTTTAAAATACTTTATTTCTTAAAAGAATATTTTTTGCTACTTTGAGCCTTCATAGCTATTAGTGCAATTTAAATTACTAAATACCATCAATTGCGCTCATCTCGCCATTTATCATTAATTACAGAAAATATACGCTCTTTATAGGCGAATGTTGCCGGAATTGATATTATTTTTTAAATATTTGTAAAATCTGCATCACTCAAAACATGTTGCCATTTTGCAACTGTACTTTTTGAAGAAAAATTTTCATCAGGAAGAAGAATATGTAGAATTTTACTCGTCTGATTTATTTCTATATACAAATCATTAAGCAGCAAACACAAACTCAGAGGAGGTGCAAAATTGACAATTAGATGAGAGAGATTGACAAATAGATATTATTGCTTAGTGGTTTTTATGCCTAAAAATATAGTAGTTTCGCCTACTATATACTTTTTTCAGAAATATAGTAGTCGGGCCTCTAATACAGTACTTATGTTATTAAGTGGGGTTGGCAACCCTAGTTATACAATAGTTTAATAGTACGCTCGCCTGGCTGCGGGCTTGTGTATCACTATCAACTGGTTTGTATTGTGTTTCTGTTATCAAGAGTCAAGTTCTGGGCTTATAAAGGAATGCTAAAGAAATTAATCTTTAATTGCCAGTGGCAAAACCTTTCTGGCGGGGTAAAATGCGTAACACATTAACAGTAACAATGGCTTACATTTTGACACTTCAACAACATTCATTGCGTTATTTACGTTGTAGAGCTGACAAAGGTTTCGAACATATAGAGCCATGGATTAGCAATATCCTTCAAAATCATTCGGATTATGTTTGATCGTGTGTTACGGAATTAGAGTGCTGATTCCACCATCTCAATAAACCATACTTTAATAAGGACCGTTAATTAAAAATTTAGGTTCATAATAACGATGACGTGTTGGATTAAAAGAAAGAAATGCAGGAAGTAGGTATGATGACGTTCTTATTCATTTATAAAGCTTATCCGTGCCACAGAATACCTGTGCGAAACGCGAACAAACTGCGCATAAAACCATAACGTTACGCTTTTATTCTTTTCTCGGTCAGTGATCTAAGCGCTGTTGTATAGAAAATATAAATATACAACATTTTCTTTTTAACTAACTGTTATAATAAAATGATGCACTGTTTAATGTTGGTTGGTTTACTGTTGATTATATTTTATTCACCTCCAGATTACAAAGTTTTAATAGACTGGTTTTGTTATGACGGATATTTCGATTGGCGATGTAGGTTTAGCCAGGTCCCGATCTCAAATAATAAACACCTCCTTTACACTATCACCATGTTGTACATATTGGTTTATTTTATTTCATGTTTTGATTGTTGTTTTTATTTTATTTATGTATAATTGCATGCTGCACTGGTTAACGTCATCACGTCAACGCCGGCTGCCGCTGAAAACCACCGCCGGGGCTCTGTCTCGTATAGGGTCTTAGCATTATGCTGGGCGATGGCCGTTTTGCGTGAATGTGACGCATGTTTACCCCCACCTTGTTATTTTTTTTGTGTTGTGTTCTTTTTTATGCGTCATGTTTGCCGCAAATAAATGTATTTTCTTTCTTTCTTCTTTCTTTCTATACATGGCCATTTTTCAAAGACCAGCCAAATTTAAGGATGTAGTACAGACCATCAAACTGAACAACTTTCTCCATGGGACCAACATCGTAATCGCGAATAAAAATTCAGCCGTCCCATACATTTAAGTCGAGTAGGTATTGAAGTTTTCTATGGGACAGTTAATAAAATTTTCGTGATTACGCTATTTGTCCCATGGAGAAAGTTGTTCAGTTTGATGGTCTGTACCACATCTTTAAATTTGGCTGGTCTATGAAAAATAACCCTGTATAAGTCATGAGCTTGTTATTCCAAAGATGGGATGTTATTGTATAATATTCACATTATTATTCATATGTTAGTCTACTGTGGCTTCTGAACAAATATTCAAAAGTTCATGACAGTATGTATGTAATGTATGTTAAAGAATTTCTCAGAAACTACCGAATGGATTGAAATATTTTTATCATTACATGACATTATATGTATCTTTCAACTTCATAATCAAGACACAATAGCATTGCATATAATATATCATATTTTAGGGATTCCCCTAAAATGTCCCGTTGTAGGATGTAGAATAAAGGGGTATTTAATAATATTATAGTACTTGTATAAGTACCTATTTATACACTACTGGAAATAAATACTTATCTCCTCGTGTGTAGGGAATCCCCGTCGAACAAAAACTGAACGAAAAGGTTTGCCAGCTCAAAAATGTAAAATCGGTAAAAAAATTGGGAGAATATCTTTGTATTCCCAATTTTAAAGTCATTACATATCGAAAGCGTTGGTTCGTACTTTCCTATTTACGTATGTCTTCTTTCTATCGGCTTGGCCCTCAATTTTGCCGCTCTGGGCAATTGCCTAGCTTGCACTAGATCGAGCCCTGGATAATGGAAGTGCGAATATTGACCTAGCTGAATGCTACGTAAAAACTAGATCGCTCGAAATAATCTGACCTATGTCGTCTGCGTAATAAATTGCCAATTTAAATTTATCGTTTGCCGTTAACTCTCCAGCTAGCTAAATTCTAAAAATAGTTTGTCCAAAATACCGATGATGTAGTCTGCGATGCATACTTAGCTGTCTGGCCGTGACTGTAAGTTTTAATTAAATTAATTTCGCTGAAGTTCCTGGTCGCAATTGCTTTTACTGAGAATTTAGTCAAATTCGATCATCAGCATATCTATTCACAACCGCGATACGCTTCCGATGATACGCTTCCGTGCCATATCGAAAATCAATCACTGTTATTTTCGGAGTCCTCTAAATGCCAAAAATTTTGGATTTCGGACTTGTGCAGTCCGAAATCCAAAATTTTTACAACCGCTATTCTTGTGACAGCTGTCTGCTGCTGCTGTCGGGGCAAGGCAAATCAGGTTATCGAAATGTGTAATTTTCGACACGATAGCCTGTTGGATGGCTGTGAATAGCTATGCAGGTCGGTCGTCAAAAATCTACGTATATTCTTAGTAGCAGGCCAGAGTATGGACTTGTGGTTACTGGTATAAGGCTGGCCTACTTATTCTAAGAAGGTTTTATTATAATAAACCACTGCCTATCCATTCGAGGAACACAAGGGTGATGTTATGTTAATTCTGTTAGTAAAAAATCTCCTGAAAGGCGACTAACAAAAGGTATGAACAAGGTAGTAGAAACGCCGGGAACCCAAGCCTTAAAAGGATATACACTGACCTTATTGATGTTCTCCAGAAAGGTCTGCAGATTCGTAGTGATCCCATATGGCGCGCGTGTATGACCAGATGTATGTACGTAAACGACGCAAAAGGAGTATGTACAGTCACGAGCAAAATGATGTATACACTAGGCCTTATTCAAAAGTGATTTACTCCTTTATTTTTTAATGAAATTTTAGGTTGTTACGAACATAGCATTTTAGAACCCATAGGTTTATGTAATGTGTCGTATTTCAACGTTGCATTCGTTATTTGACGAAAAAATCGCAATTGAAAGTTGCCACGTGTTGACATATCGGTGGTCGTGACTGTACGGACTGTAGCGGTGGCGTTCTGTATTTTTTGCCCAACCCCGTGGGAAAAAAGCGTCAGTTTATGTATGTAGCTGCTTAAACAATTATGTTCTCTCCAGGGTTACCACGACGTCGCGATCACTCTCCTCCTAGTGTGCGGCGACCGGGCCTCCTTCCCACTGCTGTGCCGGTTGTCCTACGGGCCCGGGGCTCCGCTGGCGCCCTTCATGCAGACCACCATGCAGCCCACGCAGCACCTGCTCAACTACATGCTGCCCGTCGTCAGCCGGGCGGATAGGAAGCTGTCCGAGTGTTTAGACAAGTGAGTTGTAGATGAACTAATGGCGATGAAACCGATTTAACATTTCGATGAAAAATCATGAATTATATTCGAAGTTCCAGTGCATGATATACGGTAAATAGTGCCATTAATACAGCTTAAAACAAAGTCGCAAAATATGTCTTCCCGGAAGTCGGAGTATCGTCGTCATCATTTCTACCGAAAGAAGTCCACTGCTGGACATAGGCTTCCCCGACGCACCGCCACTTCGACCAGTTCTGTGCTTCTCGCATCCATACACGTCTGAATATATTTAGATAGATATAATATGTTTTATTGTACACCAACATTAATGAGTTAAACACGACTTCAATGCGACTTCATACATGTAAATGTCTTGCAACTGTTTAAATATATAGGTATCTGTACTATCACGGTCTTTTCCGCCTGCTCACTTAAAAATTTTTTTGCCTAAACCCTGCGGCGGCGCCAAACCACGCCCCCTAAAAGTTTCCGCCTATTAGGAAAGCGATAACGCAATTAATTGCAACCTGCACTGCGCAGCTTAGTGACGCATCACGTGTACTCCTTTTTTTAATTTTACGGACGAACTATTTGACCTGAGCGCGCTTACCGGACCTTTTGAATATTGACCATTGATCTGTTTACCTGACCCTTGATTGCCTAGACGTTAACCTGTGCGAGAATATTGGACTCCGACCTGTTGTGGATCATTTTTGTGCATAAAGTTTTATATGAATCTCATACGCGAAGAACGTAATCAAATAATAATTTTGCATGGACAAGGATTTAATATTAGTCAAATCGCTGAGCAGCTGCATATGAGCGTAAGTAGTAAATTATTTTAATTATTGTCATGGTAAATTGTGTTGTTTTAAAATACCTTAATTTATAAATAAAACTTTATTAACGATGCAAAGTGAAAAGTTTATCATGCAAATGTTATCTTGTGTAAGTAATTGAATACTTTCTAGTTTGTTTTACATCAATAAAAGTATTTGATAGATATAATAATTAAACGGGAAACAAGCAGAAAAAATATTCTGAGTTTTTAAACTTGGTAAAGCAATTACTTATACCTTTATGAGAGTGGTATGTATTACGGCTTTGTTGTGACGCGCGAATACTTTCTCGCTCACACACGCACTATTTGTTTCAATGTTATTGATTATAATTATTTGTAGTGAAATTTGCTATTTGAAATTCATAATTTATATTTTTACCTGTTATAAATTAATTAATGTGCATAATTCAAATACAATGCGAATTTTTATATGAATAAATAAATAAAAATAAATTTATTTATTGGTTTTAAATAAAAAAATGCTTGCCATTTTTGTGTATCTCTATAAAAAGTATTTTGTTGGTTAATAATAACCTACTTAAGATTTCGTGCAAATAAGTAGGTAGTGACTAATTATTAAATAATTCATTTCTAGAAATTTTATAATAAGCTTAAGCCGAACAAAAGAGTCATAAAATTCAATAACCGCAGTGGGCAAAAGTCGGTGGCATCCTTTGATGCTTTTGTTATAGCGGGTTTGGTAATTACATAGAGGTCTCTCTCTCATTCATTTATAAGATAAGAAGCGAGATAAGAAGTTCTCTAACAAAAGAAGCGTCTGTTTCTTTGACATTACAATGATGTCCCAGTGCAACTGATAACAAATCATTTTATGTATCAGTAAGTGTCAGCAACATGTCAGAAGAGAGTTTAAATTATTTTATAAACAGACTGTGATTTGTGATGGCTGAATAAAAGTAAATACAAACCATACAAGCACTTTTTTTTTATACAGGACAATTGTCCCATACATAGCACGCATTGTGCAGTCGTGGATCACCAACCAGCCAGAGATAAGAACCTTATGCTGGCCATCCCGATCTCCGAACCTGAACCTCATCGAAAATTTGTGGGGTATAATGGTCCAGAGATGGGATCACCGACGTGAAAGAACGCAAGTGGAACTTCTTGCTCATTGTGACGAAGTTTGGGAATCGCTAAGGGGTTTCAACTTGTGTGTAGTTCTCGTACAATCAATAAGAACGAGATGTGATGCCGTTATAGACGCAGGAGGCGCGATGACCAAATATTAATAAAAAAAAAAATTTGCGAAGAAAAAAACCTTTTTAAATAACAAGCTTTTATTTAAATGCGCTAAAAAAAAAACTTTTACTTTAAAATTTATAATGATATAAAAGCTTGTCGCGAGATTTAAGTACTCGTATTTACTTAGTTTGAAAATTTAAATAGTTAAAATCAATCACAATCATCAAGTTATTTAATTTACTTGTTTATCTACACAACTTAATCTCGCGAAAAACTTTTAAGTCATATATATATATAATTGTGTAATGACGATAAAAGTTGATAGTAAAAGTTTTAAAGTAAAAGTTTTTTTTAGCGCATTTAAATAAAAGCTTGTTTTTTAAAAAGGTTGTTTATTTTTAATTTATTTTTTACTTATTAGTTATCGCTGGACACGTTTCTCAGTCTGTTCATCTCATTCAACGCATCATTGTTGCAAGGTCGTTTGCCGGTTAATTTCGAACAGTCTAGCTCTTCAATAATAATAATAATACCCATATTATAGGCAAGCATTAAAAACTTAGCCCGCCATATTGGATTTAGAGAGACGTCACTTTATTGTTCGACTTATTCTCAGCAAGCCCTTTCATTTGGTACCCATATTGTAGGAATGCATTAAAAATAATTAGTTCGCCATCTTGGGTGTTCCACCATGTTGGATTTAGAATAATGTCACACAGCTAATCATGTATTGTCATTCAAACTGGGGCCCAAGTCTGCTAATTTACAAATGCTTCAATTGAATCTCAATTGCATCTCGATTGAATAGTTTGGCACATTTGGTATTCTACTACTTATTTAAGACCAATGGTGTTCCATTGACATATCATCGAACTGCCACTCAATCACCATTGAACAATTTGCTATTCTGCTCTTCAATCGTGTCACAGTTGTGTCTCGATCTTACAATTATTGATAGTCCGCTCGTTATTTGACATTTATGTGAATCGTCTCTCAATGACAATCTTACCATTGAAGTACAATTCAACAACGATAGATCGTCACGCGTAGCGTTTCAATTGTTGTATAATTGTTTTATAATTTAAAATAATAATGAGGCCATCACCAAGTTTACGTTGGCGTATTTTGGCTTTAGCCAATTCTAATGATCGCCTTGGACGACAGCGATATTAGAATTGGCTCGGCAACGTCGCAAATCCCGAGCTACAATGAGGTGGTGCTTAGATATAAATTGTCTAAGTATTGAAGAGGTAACTATTCTATTTTAAGTAAATACAATTTTTGTAATATCAAATTGAAATATTAAATAATTGCAGTCAACGAATTTGAATTAACTTTAACAAAGATTTTAAGTACTTACTTATTTAATTTGTCATTTTGCAAATACTCGTTTTTAACTTTTAAAAACTTTTTTTAAGTACTATATAGAAAAATTTAAAACACAACCAACAGTCACTTTATATTTTGACAAGTTGGTTGAATTGAAAGTGACATTTCCGTGACAGCAACAATTTTTTACTTTGGCAACACAACACAGTCCCCGTATTTTAAGTAGTGTTTTTTACAACATTTGGTCTTATTCTATCGAGAAGGCATAGCATTATAGACAATGTATTTATTATGAGTCTTAATTCAATCACAGAAATGAAAAAAAAAAACCTTCATTTAAAATAAATTATAACTCATTCATTCATTCAGTGTCGTGGTAGATTTTAATAGGCAACACCGCGAAATATTCAACTGACACCATTGCAATCCAATTACGATTCTATTACAATTCAATTGACACCACATTTAAGTTTTAGCAGAATACGCATTTTGTCACAATGATAATTGAATTATAATTGACTCTCGATTGAATCGTAATAGTGGGACATGTCATTGAAATTAGCAGACTTGGGGCCCTGAATGTATATACAAAATTTCAACTCAATCGGTTTAAGATATCTGCTTCAAAATTGAGTCTCAAGCTTTAGAAGTCCGCCATATTAGATTTACAGTGAAGTCGCTTTATTTTTTGAGTTATTCTTAGCAAGCCCTTTCATTTGATACCCATATTGTAGGAGTGCATTAAAAATAATTAGTCCGCCATGTTTGATTTAGAATGACGTCACACAGTTAACCATGCATTGTCATCCAAACTAAACGTGTATAAAAAATTTCAGCTCAATCGGTTGAAGATATTGTTGCTTCAGAATTGAGTTGCAAGAATCCCCCCGAACAAACATAAATACCTTGCAAGTTAAATAAAAGCTTGTAAAAAAAGATGAATGTAATGATAATGTTATAAACCCATTACAACTTACTTATAAACGTATTTAATATTTAACAAGCAATAGAAAAAATATTTTTACCAATTGTTAATTTAATTCAAGAGAAGTTTTTGATTATTGTGCCTTTTTATTCTTGTTTTTTTTTAATGTTTACTTACAGATAATTTTTAACACTCATTACCTGTTTCACTATGTATAGATAAAGAAAGCCAAGAAAGTTAAATGAAGCTATGTAGGTAATTTTTATGAGAATCTTCAATTTCTGGGGTTGGTTTCAAATAATCACTACTTGCAAAAAATGCTTGTATAAAATATTTTTTGTGAAATATGTTTGGTTAATAAAAATGACATTTTATATATAAAGCCATTTCATTAGAGAATCTCATAGACAAAATATTGATTTCTTGTTATTTTAGTAACCTAATATTCTGATTTACTTTTTTAACCTAGTCATCCATTGCTTAGGTGTAACTTTACTTATTATAATAAAACCTTGTGACTTATTCAATATTTAAAAAGCAATGTTTACCAACGGTTAACTTAATTATAGAATGGTTTTTGTTTGTTACTATTTTATTTTTTAAGTATTTTACTACAGATATTTTGATTATTTCACATATTTGTTTATTTTCAGAGTTTTTATTTATTATGCCATTTCAAAAGTTTTTTATTTAAATCTACCACCGATAGTAGATCGTAATTTTGTATAGAAAAAATTGTTTAAACTGAAATATTTTTAGGTGAAAATGCCAGAGTAGCCCGTAAAATTCAAATATTCTTACGTTTTTTCGCAATTTTCAGCCCAGTATCTGGTCTCATGAAACTTACAACACGGAAGCAACAAATATGTGTTAAGACAATTATAAATCATCAGCTCTTCAAATTAGCGTTATCCGTAAATGTGCCTATTTAGTATAACTTTTACGGATTATGTTATCTTGAAAAGTCATTTTGATGACTTAAATTACTATAATTTTATTATGTAAATGCATATTTGTAACTCCCGCGCATAGATATTAAAAGTCAAGGTATGCCTTGACTTTTTATATCTATGCCTACATTGTTTTTCTCGTTAAGTTTTTGGCGACTTAATCGCCAACGGCTTATGAAATTAAGGCTAGGCCACACCAACTTCATAGTTCTAAATTTAAAAAACCCGCATTCTAACGCGTTCAATGATATGTTCTGAAGGGCATGTCTTGAATATTTATGTTAATGCTTTCGCGTCAATTTTTTTATTACCATACAACCTTATACCGAACTGAAAATTGCAAAAAGCCTATAGTCCATTTACAATAGCATTAGAAAGAAGTTAAAAAAGGTTATTTTTAATGCACACGTTGTAAAAAAAATACAATAAACATTGTTACATTATGATAGACGCCGAATTTATTATGATCTATTTTTACAGCAGCTGTCACACTTAATTGTAACCATTTTAACTATTTATCTTATGAAATTATGTGAGTTTAATTTATTTATATTATATAACTTCAATTTAAAATTACAGTGTCAATGCTAAAAACCTAAAAGAAGCAGGGATGAACAATACTTGGAACGTTATTCGTTTCACTATAATTCTACCGAATTACCCTAGTGCATCCCCCTCAAGTTGATTTTATTACTTGTTCTTTAATTGTGTGTTTTACCTATTTACTATATCCAATATTTTAAATATATATATAATATTTTGAATATTTTTGTTTATTTTATTCAGTTAATAAATAAATAAAACTGATAAACCTTCAAAATTGTATTTTACGTTTTAATTAATGCCTAACCGACAATAGGGTTTATCAAATCAACTTTCTAATTAGAATAATAAAGACAAAATGTATTATTAACTCAACGAATTTTCACAGATCTATCCATAATATAATAAATAGATAATAGCAGTAGTTTGAAAATAACAATAAATCTCGAACGGCGCGGCGCCGGCGTGCGTCACCGCGTCGTCAGTGCAGTCGGCCGGTCTTATCTTTCATTGGTCTATTCAAGGTCAACGGGGCGGGGCTAGAGAGCGCTTCTATATTTTGAGTGCAAGCAAAAATGAATTTAGTGGTGATCAGGCGGAAGTGTCCACGATAGTACCTAATGGTTGTTTAGCTTTCAAATGAAATAACAACATCTTATAAAGTATGAATACATACCTCAAAAGTGAATTTATTTTATTTTAACAAAGAAAAACCTAGATAGATATTTTTTTTCGTTTTCGGTTTTCGGAAATTCATGTTGTTAATCAGGCTATATCTTCTGTCTCAGGCAAAAAAAAAAAAAAAAACTGGTCGGACTGTATTCATGAATAAAAGTTATTTTTGTTCTATTCCAGAGCGCAAGTAGGCACAATGTTCGCCCTACCGTGGTACCTAACATGGTTCGGGCACAGCCTCAACAAGTACACAGACGTGGTGCGCCTCTATGACTACTTCCTGTGCGCCCCGCCGCTGTTTCCGGTCTACGTCACAGCCGCCATAGTGCTGTATAGAGGAGATGAGGTGTATAACTGTGAATGTGATATGGCGATGTTGCATTGCTTGTTGTCTAGGGTGAGTTTGATATTGGAATAACTTTTTGTATTGAAAACTTAAAGAGCAGATTCAGTTCGAATCTACGACCTACAACTCGTAAGTCGCAGGTCGTAGGTTCGAACCCTGACAGGCTTTATTTTGTGCAAATTATTTCATCACCACTGCTCTCAAAACAGTGAAGGAAGACATCGTGTGGAAACCGGAATGTCCTAGAACCAAAAAATCGATGACGTGTGACATCTACCAACGCGCACTGGGCCCGCGTGCACTCCCTCTCACAGAGTGGCCAGTGGGAACATTACAGACTGATTATACTTATGCTATTGCAAACTGGCTTTTCCTAGTAAAATGAGAAATGTCCTTGCAAACAGCCTTCTGTATTGTGCACATGCAAAAGTAAATATCGAGGTCTTAATTATTTAATTTTAGTAACAGTTGCGAACGAGAATAGAATCTGAGTGCTCTGCCTCAATATGCCCTTTGTTTAACCAGTAAACCTGTGTAAGTAGTTGCAGGGTAAGATTAAAATTAGATTACTACCTTCCCCATGCTACGACACCCGACAGTCTGTGCGAATGTTTCTATACAACTTTTTTTGTCTTCAAAAGTTTCATTAAAAAAAACCTAGTTTCCTTTTTTATTATAGTTACCAGATGATTTACCGTTCGAAGACATCCTAGTGACCGCCAAGAAGCTGTACGAAGACTACGACCCCACTGATCTCGAGCCCGAAGTCGCCGCGCTGGAGAGGAGAGAGTAAGTTCAAACTCTGCTGTACATTTTTAAAACAGCCTGATACACTTCAGTTTATTAGTAGGTCATACTTGTGAATTACAGGAGGATAAATCGTTTCCACTTTCTCGCATATTCCAAGTTAGTAAATAGACAGAAATAATGGCCCAAAATTGCAGTTAAAGAGGCTAGCAAAAAATTTACCGACGACGGTCCACCGGATAAAAAGCAGTTACAGTCCTTTGTCAACATTAAAACCAAGGATTATAACTCTTATATCCTTGTTATTTCATTGGGACCTGAACGAGGATAATACAATACAGTGAACGATCATTTTCATTGAGGGCGAATTTCACCAATGAAACGAAAGACGATATGTTATCCATCTTTTTGTTAATTATTATTATATAGCGAGATTTTATTAAAGTGCTGTAATTTAAGCCTTTTATTTAGATGCATGCAATGCTATTGTATTTGTAAATGATAAGTATTTGGAATGTCTTTGTGTGTATTCTAAATAAATAAATGAATATTTTTTATCTCACGAAGCGACGCGCGCTTTACTTGTGTTTATCAAGTGTTCTAACACGCTGTGAATGTGTGTAAGCGCAGGAGCTTTCGGTAACGTCAGAGACAATGGCGAAGTAGGAAGTTTGTGCGTGTGTGTGTTATGTGCGTCCAGAGTCAGAGTCATCATTTATTGCATTCATGTAGTTTACAAGTATAATTTATAGGTATAGGTTTCATACATGAACCCTGCTAGGGCACAGCAATATAAATAGTGTTAAGTGCTACAGTGTCACAATAATAAACGAAAGCACTGCTTAAACAAAAATATTAATTTTAACATGTTTATCGGATGTCCATCATTTGTTATTTAAAGAAAAAGAAAGAAAAATATTTTATTCTGCACAAACAAAACGCACAATTACAACTAAAAAATAATAATAGTAAAAGAAAAGACATAAGATATACATAGTCAAAAAACTCGTACTTAGTCATAAAAAATGTTGACACAATAATTTAAATAAATAATTGTCATTAATATAATAAAAGATAGAGCAAGGACAATAAAATCCATGCCACTCGTCTTCATTTAGTTACCACAAATAAGGCGCGTGTCGCTTAGCGAGATAAAAATGCTGTAGCACATCTAAACCACGTTCAAGAGCCGTCAGTATCATCATTATTACGGAATATTGACACTGACGCTGTAATGGTGTTAATAGGGTCGAAGTGAAAGAAAATGACGGATTTATAGCGAAACGAATAAACAAACTTTAACAACAACAAAATAAAAGAAAAATATCGTACATTGGGTTTTCAACGACCATGACAGAGCACTAAAAACATGTGCGCATCAATTTGACGGCTAAAAGAAGATTGGACATAATTATTATAAAAAAAATCTGTAGCAAACAGTTCTTACGCTAGTTGCGTCGCTCACGCGTTCAGTTCATTGGTGAAGAGTTCTATTGCTTCACGATCGATGTCTAACATACAAATAAACAAAAATCAATTCTCTCACTGCCACCGACTAAATACCATATTCTTTCTACAGAGAAGAACAACGCCGCCTCGACGAAGAAAGACTCAAGCGGCGTCAGATAGCGGCCCGCAACCGCAACGCCGCGGCCGGCTCGCTGGCGGCGCGGCTGCGGCGCTGCGTGCCGCGCGCGCTGCGCCTGCCGCTGTCGCGCCGCGCCGTGTTCGCCACGGCCACGGTGCTCATCGGCATCTACGTGTACTACCGCCCCGACCTGCTGTTCAACAGGTAGCGCCACGCTTATCAGTTTGTCTTCTTCCGTATGTAGTTGGTGATGTTGGGTGGAGTTGTTGGAATTATGGGACTGTTTTTGAGGCGTGTTGGGTTTTTTTGTGGAGCGATCCGGGGTACTATGGGGTTACCGCTATTGAAATGTATGTAAAACTTATTTGTATTGGTTTTAATCGTGATTTCGCTCCGACTGCGGTTGAATACAAAATTAGTCGTAAAACTCGATCCAGTCATTTCGAATTCTATCGACTAGTTTAGTAGTTTCAAATTGACCAGCTATCCCGAAACGTGCGAGGATAATTAAAAAATCTATCGCACGATAACGATACAAATTAGTTTTACATACGTTTTCTAATGGCGATAACCATATAATACTTGGTTAATTCTGCTACTGTATTTTATAAAATAAAAATGAATACAGTAGTGATCTTGACTATTTGTACTATCTCTTTGATTCCTGAAATAAGAGTTAATTTAGTATTGTAATTATAATTTATGTCTTACCGAATGAAATGTGAAATAAATTTTGTGATATGTTGGATTTATTGATTTCAATTTGAGTGAAATTAATTTGAATCGCAACTTAAGTTTTAATTAAATCATAATTTCTTTGTACAGACGCCAGCACATCAAGCTACTACAATCTGTCAAATTTCTTGAATAGATTTGCAACTTTATCGCTATAGCAATAAGGTTCAAGGTTGGTTGGGAAAATTTGACAGTTTCGGGTAGCTTGACCTGCTGGCGTCTGTACATTTTGTTCAAGATTTTTTTAAGTGCACTTTCAACTATTATTTTAAATCTTGCGTTATCTTAAAATATTTAACTAACGCATGATTTAAGTCTAGACTAATTTGATAGACTGGATTGAAATTTTGCGTTAGTCAAATATTTTTGCATTGTTCCCTTATGTTGATTGTTTATTTGTATTACCATTATTTTTGTAGTCATAATAGCGAACAAATGTCAATTATTTTCGTACATTAAGTTCCTGTATTCCTTGATCTCATATTCTCAGGGTATATTTCCAACAATTCCAGCAGCATACGGTTGACATCTCACACTTACCCTGAATCATGGCGGCATAAACATGCTTTGTATAATTTATAAATCATTGGTGGCTTGCAGACTTGATCGAAATATCCAACAAATAATTTATTGTTCGTCGAAATCGATCAAGTGTAAGTGTAGTGTAAGCTTCTTTATAAAAAATAATCTCATTGAATACACTGGTTATTGTTTTCATATTGGTCCATTGCGGAGAATTTTCACTGAAAACACTTATTAAAATTAGCAGTTTTGGGTGGAATAGGATTCAGAAAATGAACTTTAAATTCTCTGAAGAATGACTTCATGGCGAAAGTAATGCTTATGTCGTCAATCATTTAGGTTTGTGATATCGAAGTAAAACAATGCAATGCATTCACATACACGCAACGATACATGAATGAAATATGTATCAGATCCATAGACAAAGAATACTCACTGGCTTGACATTGTATCATCCCACAATATTTTGTTATTGTCTTTGAAATTGTAAACGCACTATTGACTTGCTGATGGGCCATTTTAATATGGTGATTTTTTTATAAAACATTAAAAGAACGAAAGAGGTCAGTCTTACTGTTACTATTTGTGAAATAGTACAAATATCCTAAATTCAGGATTTTTATTATAAAAATACAGTCAGGAGTCTGAAAATATCATGATAATTTTAACTCGATAGTGTGATTTCCATAAAACATGGTGCTTGGGCAGTGTGGGTGTCATCGCTTATTGGCTATGACGGCGGACAAACTGATGTTAGAGCAATATGCGCTCTAACGGGTACGGCATAAGGGACGGTATCGTGTAACCATTGGGATGCTTGCTAATGTTTAATGTGCGGTAGATATAATGTTGGTATGGTTTGTTTCAATATTACCTTTACAAGTCAAATGATCTAAACTAAAAGAAGGATATAAAAAGGTTTTGCTTGACTAAAACATCACAGAAAACATCGTGACCAAAATATAATTTCACTAGTCTTAAATACATTGAAGAAGTATTTCGATACTTTTAATGAGATATGTAAAGTTAATTTTGAAATAGACTAAATTATAGAATGTTTAGGAACAGAGAAGACCTCTTTTATACATTCAAATGCTATTAATTTTAGCGTCCATTCTTGCTACGCTTCCCCACTAAAAAACTTAACTTGATTATTAACAATAATTTACCTTTTGTCATCGCTTCATAACTTTGTGACCTCCATGCTTTTCTGTTCCTAAAAAATCTATAATCGTATTATAGTGTTAGCCCGTTTGGCTAAATGTTCGTATCTGTGTGCAAAATAGCTAGAAAACACGTGTTTTTATTGTGAAGTTTCGTAATGATACTAAAGATCGTTCACGGGAATCATAGCTTAGTTCGCTGTGTGAGCAAGTTAGAGCATTCTGCAGCCAGCTTAAAACATTGCCTATGTCTTGGAATGATAAAGAAAATTGGCCGACACAGCTTTAAAATAATGGCGACCAAACGTTAGGAGTCGCCAAAACGCGATGCTGCCGAAGATTAAAATCGTTAGATTCGCCCTACCGCGTCAAAGGATAGTCGCGTTTCTGGGGTCTTCTCTCTGAGTCCGCCAACGAAGATGTGAGCCCGTCCGAAAATAATTGATCAGTCAAAACATGTCTCAAATATAATTTTTCGGACAAATATATATCGGCAGTAGACACAACTGTCAAATCGGTGTTGTTCATTCTTAGTTCGGGACTCGAACTAATTATATGTCCGTAAGAAGTGATACGGCGTAGGCAACGTTCTTTACTTCGACAGAAACTACGGATTCCCCTGCTTAGGGAGTAGACCACTTGTTCCGTTTTGACACCTCTGACACACAATGACGCAGTGAACTGCCTTGATTCTCATGGAAACGCTATTTAATCATGTGTGAGCTCACTCTTTTCAGTATGAACACTTCAAATCTAGCGATTTAAATCTTTGGATGCAGCCTTCAAAATTGCAAAATCGACAATCATCGTCGACAATCATTACTAAATATTCTTTATGCAACCTCTATCAACGAATTAATGTATGTTTTGAATCGAATAATAAACATTTAATCAAACGCGCTAATGTAGACTGGTAAAAATGATAGCATAGGACTAAATTATTGAATAATAAAACGCCTTACAGGATTGTAAGTCTAAAAATATGTAACCAATGCAGACTAATACTTTAGATTGACTTGGTACATAGGTATTACAGTTGAAATATGTATAAAATTTTAACGTGCCAGTAAAATAAAAAGGTTTTAAATAGTGCCTCTATAAATGTGTCTACTTGTACAGTCAGCATCAGAAAAAAATTACCGTTTCGGAAGACAAAATCTTTTTCGCAATTTGAAACTTAGTACTGTCAAAAAATCATAATTTTTGCTGTTGATTGTACAACGAAAATTTTTCTGAACACTTTTTATATTGCTGTTAAATTAGAGGCGCATTTTTATAATGTTTTATAACGTTTTAACTCCGAGCTATTCGTATAAAGGTTTAGTACAGAAGTCAGCACATCAAGCTACCCGAAACTGAAAAGTTTTCCCAATCAACCTTGAACCTACTGCTTTAGCGACAAAGTTGAAAATCTATTAAAGAAATTTGACAGATTGCAGTAGCTTGATGTGCTGGCGTCTGACCAGTCGGCAAAAAAGGAAACATGCGCTTTAATTGCGTAGTTTAAGTGTAGTTTGAAAGTGCACAGTAATAAATGTGAAGGAGTTTCTTACGCGGTCTCTACCTGAGACCTAATGTATGGAAACTGTATGAAATGATGATATTGTAGGAATCGAACAAATGTTACAAAGTTAAACTTATTAATTAAGACGTTGACGGCCGTGATTATAAAATGTGTGCTTTAAAATTTTGGTTTATTTCAAAATTCGGAATTTATTATTTTAGAGAAAATAATAATTATAAATGCCTCATCTTATTTTCATCAATTTCTATTTATTTGTTGTACTTATAAAGATGTCGTTGTAGAAGATTCATTAATGTTTGTATATTTCTTGGTAATGGAATCTTTTATGAATTAATCTTGTCTTATTCTAAGTTACTATTCTGGCATAAGTTGAGGCATTTTTAACAAGTAAAGCCGAAAATAAATTTGTTTGTATATCGGATTGAAAACTGTTGAATTAAAAATTATCTGTTAATTATTACATTTGTGTGTGCATCATAATTTTGGTTAAAAATGTGATATTTCCTTAATTTAAATATAATTAGGTTAACATTGTTCATTCCTCGCTAGTTGTATATCCTCACGACCAGTCTCAATGGTGCTGAATCGTGAACTTAAGAGGAATATAAGCATTTACTATTTATTGTTATTGTATGCACTCTAGAACTGAGACACTTAATGTTTGTTAAGGTTATGTAATAAAGGAATGAGAAAAATATATAAATATTGTAAAAAAAAAAAAAAAATATGATGGAGCCCTTAAATATGTTCATCTTTGATAGAGCAAAATTTTATCACATTGCATGAAAAAGGCTAGAAAAAATAAATTAAAAGCAGTGTGATAAAAGTTTTGTATCCGACTGTACTTTAATGATTAAGTTTAGTTTTCTTTTTGGTTGTTTAGGTTAAATCTTTAAGCGAAGTGCCCTGAAGTTTTTTAATGTGGGTAGGTGTCGCATGTGGGGCTGATTGTCGTTCCACAATGGAGATGAAGGTACTTAGCTAAAAGATTTATCCTAAACTCCTATGCATGTAAATATGTATTTGTATATAAACATCCTAATAAAATAATTGTCTTTTGTTGATTATATTGTTTGCAGTGTTGTTAACGTTTGGTTTATAATTATGGGAAAGAAGTGAGATTGATTGAATCTGAATGTAACTGTAGGTAGTTCTCAAGACGCGAGTTAAAATTGTTCCCAATTAAGTGTTTCTAAGAGAAAATACGAGGATTTTGTAGTCGTTGTGTTTGCTTTTAGATAATAGCGGCTGACTGCAAGATCTAAGAGCATCCATAAATAATATTTTCAGATTATTCAAAATTGGTTGAAACTCGAAATTGTTGACAATATAATATTTTTCACAAAATAATTTTTTTTTTCTAAGAATTTAATTTATTAAAATCTAGCCAAAGAGTAGGTACACAGTTAATAATGAATACCTATAAGTACTCATCTTTCTGTAATAATTAAAAAATATACCCTTCTCGTCGGGGCCTAAAATATCGAACTTATAATGATATTCTTTTTTATTTAATACCTTTACTTAATAATTGTAGTCAGCCGCTGTATCCTAGTATTATGTATTAAGCTTTACAACGGGGCTATGTAAGGTGTATTTATTTAGAGCGTCATCCATTTTGTATGTATAACGCAGTAGGTTGGGGCGCGTCCACACTTATGCAAAACACGAGTCAAAACCGCTACAAAATAGATCTTTCTGCACGAGAGTATCGATATTGTACAAGTGTGAACCCATCCCTAGCATGGTTAACGAAAGTATAGTCAATACGGCCGATTGATGAAAAGCAAAGTTAAATACATGTTTATTACTGATTGCTGTGTTTTATTCGTAGGTTAGATGTTGCCCTCTTAATAGGAAGGCTAGCTTCATGTCAAACCAATTCTTATCATTGTATGGCCGCGTACTATTTGTTCGATATGTCACTTTTTGTTCAGAAAACCCAAAAGAGCCCTCTGTCAGCGCGACCACGCGATCAGGTTCACCGAACAAAATGTACGTGACATATGCTCGCGAGGATCGCTTTTATAATCCGACTGTACACCTGTCAGTATGATAAACATCAAATTCGCAAAACTCGTATTCGTTTGTATGAAACTGACAGATGTCAAGAACGCATTCTCTCGTCGGCCGCACTGTACGACAGTATGGCTGAACATTATAGAAGTTTCTTCGACCATCACCTATTTTGCACACAGGTAGGCAGTGTAACATCATACCACCCGCAAGAGTTAACTTGAAACTTCGCTCGGATGACGTAAGCGCGCGGTACGACGATGGCGAGAGCAGTAACCGCGCGGGAGTCAGGGTGGATGGGGGGCGCTCGGGTCTCAAGTTAACTCTAGCGGGTTGTGGAGGGATTTTCGATGGGTGCTATCTACTTCATACAGACTAACAATTTCAAATTCATAGCATTGCATTTTCAAAGTGCACATTTTGATATATTGCTTTTGTTTTTAAACATTGCAGAAGGCGGGAAAATGGCCTGGAGTTATGACTGTTGGTTATACGAACGGGAATAAGGTACAAAATAATAAAATAAAATATTTATTTGGGTTTCTGTTTATTTCTTTTAACAATCTCATTATGTATTTATGAACAATGCGTTGTATCTTAAAGTTAATGTTTAAACCAAGATGGTTAGTATTTAATAAATAAAATTACGTAGAACCTTATTGTAATGCGATGTTTTGATGAGACAACTCGCAATCTAGTAATATGTCTTGTCTTGTATACAGCTATTGCTAATTTTTAAGTAACAATTTAACTGAAATTGCGATAAAATATAAACTTTAGCATGGTATGAGATGTAATTTAATATTCTACTTAAATCTAACATATTTTTATTGCCATTTCATCAATATAACTAAAAAATTAGTTATCTAAGCAAATAAATACTGGATGTACTTAAATACAATTTCACATCCAGTATTAATGAATCTGAGTTATTATTAAGACAAACAATATCGTCAAACCTTATAACCCTAAATAAAAAACATTACATTTTCTCCTTTATAAGCAGTCGGGTTAAAAAGAATGTAATTCCTCCACAATCACTTCATCAATAAAAAAAAAATATTCGCGTTTGCTTCGTTAAAATTATATTCGTTAGGTACAATACAGTCGATTACTCATGGTCGGTCCGAACTTTGCGCGGAAGGCTGCGCAATAACGCTTTTTAGAAACAAAATGTTGACATGAGGCGAGTGTGAGAGAGAGAACATGCGCGAAGTTCGCAGAGCCTATGTTCACACCGGTCATGATACGCCATAAAATGGAAATGTATCCTCACAAAAATAATAACATTTCATTGAGATGAAATAATAGACATCGGATATTAAAACATAACAATATGGTACTTATTTATCAAACATTCCGTAAGTATATCCTTACGAATATTTAATGTCAATAGTTCGAGTTTCTTTATGTTTTAACTTCATAAGATATTTGAGTTCATAATAAAAATCTTTGCACTATAATGAGCATTCTTTATTTAGTTCAGGGTGACGTTTTACGAGACGACACACAAACCTTTCCGAATAATTTCTCTAAATTATGGTGAATTATTACAAGATATAGATTTACTGTAAATTCTGAATATTCAAAGTCCACGTAAATATCAGTACTAATGGTCTTTGAATTAGAAATGTAAACAAACAATTTATAATTTAATTTTATCTAAATAAAATGTATATAATACAAGTAAAATATAAAAGCACTTCCTCATGGAACGTAAGTCAATTATTTGCGGTAAAGGAAATAATTTAAAAAATAAATACAATATGTTAGACAGTATCACAGCCGTAAAAGCTTGGCTTTGTCACTTAAATATATTGAGGCGTGAAGATAGAACTCCAGGAGTATTCATTAAAGAATCCTTCAATTATACTATAAACCTTATTACTAAAGTGATAAGGTTCATTTTACTACTTAAAGATTAGTTTTTAAGAGAGCGTAGAACTAGATTTTTTTTAAATACACTTTTCTGTGGCGAGCAACTGTGTCGATATGATAATGATGTGTAGAATGTAGTTAAGTCAATATTTAGCTCTGTTTAAAGCATTACAGGTAACTGGCAAGAAATATAAGTATTTTATTTCAAAGTATCTATAGAACCTACTTTTCTATATTACGATTGTCATGTCTAAACAATATTTAATTTTATTTACACGAAAACAAAATTCATTATACTTTCGTCTTATAAGAGTTTCACACAATTGCGACTCTACATCAATAATTCGATGACAAATAAAAAAAAATACAGAACATAAGAATACCGCTATTCTGTCAAAAAAACAACCAAACATTGATTCCTTTCTCCTTAAATAATAACTAAATATACCCACAACTTATCGATACTATGTTTTTATGAAGAATTGAGTTCAACACAACAGCGTACGCACGGCTGCACATCAAGCTATACATAACAAGTATAAGCGGATTTCTGATTGTACGAAAAACCTATACAATGCGAGCTCAGCTAAAACTGGAAATGTAAATGTATATCTTGATTTGTAGCCATGAGTACATTCATCATCTGCCTAGCCTTTTACCAACTGTTGGGGTCATTAATAGTGCTTAATCAACTCGATTAGCTTGAGCAATCGGCCGAGATCCGAACGGCAATAAGAGTAAGGGAAGACCAAAGAAACTGGATGGACTGTGTGAAGGACGATAAGATTAGAAAGGGGGTGACTACCGAGATGACTAATACAGAAGTATGGAAGAAAAGGCATGCAACCCCAAATATATTGGGGATAAATGCAGGAGAATGATGATGAGTCAATCGGGGGCGAACGAGTGGGTCAAGAATTATACTAACTATGTTTTAATTTCAGCCTCGGCTTAGTACTTTATTTATTCCGAATTAAATAGGTACTAAAGTTGTCAAAAAGTAAAAGGCCCGTTTTGACATTGACAGTTCTAGTAGCTAATAAAGATCAAATTCACAAAACACGTATTCGTTTGTATGAAACTGACAGGTGTCAAGAACGCATTCTCAAATGTCTTATTTTTTGACAACTTTAATATTCCTCACAACGGAATTGATGATGAACCTCAAAAACATTCAGCACAGAGCACAACAAGCTGTTGAACAGAAATTCTCCACAAAAAAGAAATCAATCTAGAAATTCAGCCCAAGCACCTACTTATTCATCAAATAACGGAAGCCTTGCTCCTCAGTCCAACACAACCACAATACCTTCACTTTTTCATGACCAGTTCCAAATAGTCCAGGACCCGTTTATCATGGAGTATCTTCAGATGTTCAGCGTTAGGTAACGCTAGGGACTTGACTGAGTTGCCGTTCTGGAACCTGCGCTTGCGCCAGTGTTCGCACGCGTTTAGTGAGCGTAAGTTGACTGTACCGTCGCCGTCGCCCGACGCCAGGGCGGGGTAGCCGTCCAGCCAAGTTCCCGGTTTGTACACCAACCTGTAAGTTGACGAGAGTAATAGTTAATAGCTTAGACTTTTGGCTGTCATCATCTGCCTAGCCTTTTTCCAACTATGTAGGGGTCGGCTTCCAGTCTAACCGGATGCAGCTGAATACCAGTATTTTACATGGAGCGACTGCCTATCTGAGCTCCACAACCCAGTTACTGGGTAATTCGATACCCCTTGGTAAGACTGGTTGTCAGACTTTCGGGCTTCTGACTACCCGTAACGACTGTCAAAGATCCACGAATGACAGCCGGGACCAACGGCTTAACGTGTTTTCCGAGGCACGGAGGGGCTCCGGTATGTAAAGATGGTCACCCATCCACAGACCAACCGCGGCAAGCGTAGCTTAACCTGACCGATCGACCTGTGCGGCTGTTATTATTTTAGCCACTTTTGGCTGTAATATATCATATTGCTGGAGCTTTCCCTGCTAAGACTCGGTAATCTTCAACGTGAGAGGGTGTACTGTAATCTAGCATGCGGGTCCAGTGCGGGTTGTTAGTCATCTGCTTGCAAGTACCTAATTATAAATTTAGAACATTTAACTAACCTTTTTAAATATTTTATTTCGATTATCTATTTATTTGAGGGTCTTGGTCGATCGATCAGGTTAAACTACGCTTGCCTCGGTTGGTCCGTGGATGAGTGACCATCTTTACATACCAAGACCCCTCCGTGCCTTGGAAAGCACGATAAACCGTTGGTCCCGGCTGTCATTCGTAGATCTTTGACAGTCGTTACGGGTCGTCAGAAGACAGAAAATCTGACAACCAGTCTTACCAAGGGGTATCGTATTATTCAGTGACTGGGTCGTGGAGGTCAGATAGGCAGTCGCATGTAAATTCAGCTGAATCCGGTTAGACTGGAAGCCGACCCCAATATAGTTGGGAAAAGGCTAGGCAGATAATATTTCGATTATCTATTTCTCTAATTGATAACCTCCATTGTACCCGTAATCAAAGTAACTAACTGTATTTCATATTTTACTAAAGCATATTCCCTCAGCTATCTACTTCGTGGTATCTTACATTACTTACTTTATAAATTATAACCAAGAAGTGTTGTATTAATATTCTTATAATAATTACCTTTCATTAATAACATTTACAGAGCCAACATGGCCAGAGATCACACAAGACAAGGAGGTTTGGAAGAAACAAGGGGAGGCTTTTGCCCAGCAGTGGGACACAAAATAGGCTAACAAAAAAAAAACCTTTCAACAGTAGTGATATTGTATCCGTATATGCAGTGCACTTCCACGCCGGGCGCGCTGAAGTCTTTCGTGTACTTCTCCGTGTCCTTGCGCATCTCCCATGCGTCTGGGAGCTCCATGTCACTGTAAACAACAATAATAATTCGATTATTCGAAGTTGTAGACATGTGAAATGTGAGCTCGGCTGTCATTGTGCCGATGGTCGTAACAGCCAATGGCCTGAAGGCCGAAAGTCTCAATCCACATCTCTCGAGGGTCTCGTTAGGCGGTTGGATCAAGGGCCTGTTTTAGAAAGCCTAAGTAATCCTCGATGCGGTTCGCATCGTGAAGAGGTTCGTGTCTCTGGAGCCCTAACCGCCGGTAGCTTTGACACTGCTCCCGAAACCGGTGGACCACCATTTTTAACCGACTTCAAAGAGAAGGTGATTCTCAATTCGACTGAATTGTTTTTATGATGTAATTTATAGTAATAGTAAATAAAAATATATTATTTATCACATAAACGTAATATGACTTCACCCCTGAAATCCCGAAATGGTCTGGCAGAGTTGTATAGTACGACTGCATTTCGCTAGTTTTGTTTAAATCTTATGTAATTAGGGGCTAGTGGGCGATGCCATTACCTACATATACGCTATACGTATACACATGCAATATTTATCAGTTATCAGTTAATTATAAATATTTTAACTGCATAGCATGTGTAACAGGACATCCAAATGGGAAATTGAGCGGAATTAATTGATTGAGTAGAAAATGCAATAACGAGAAAAAATTATAAAAAAATACATTCATATGACGTGACAAAGCACACTAATTGCGTAACACACGATCAATCGGAATCGGTTTCATTTTGACAACAATATTCATTGCGTTATGTGATGAGCAGACAAATTTTTCGAAATTTATGAAGCAATGGATTAGCAGTTTGCTTCAAAATGATTCTGATTCCGATTGATTGTGTGTTACGCAATTAGAGTGCTGTTTGTATTGCGGTTTTTCTACGTTACATTTAATGATGTAACTTCAGCTTTATCTTCATTCAAGTCAATTCTCTCTATCATTTGTCGTCATCGGTTATCGGCAGAGTACTGTAGGTTGGTTAAGGTCGCTATTACATTATCATTTTTGGCGTCATCGCCAAGCAGATCATCGCTATGATGACAAATGAAAAAATATACGATTGTTGTTAAGTTTCAAGTAAACTAACACTAACTTGAAACTTAATAAGACTTGTGTATTTTTCTTGCATATACACAGTACCTATTCTATGTCACTCTGGGATAGTGTACCTTTTTTTCAGTGGAATAATTTTTGTTGTCTGACCAGTAATTCCAGACAGAACCTATTACAAATATAAATAATAAAACAACGTTACTGTTAGCCTGCATCATCCCACAGCTGGGCAAAGGCCCTCTCCCCATGATTTCCAGCTCTTTCGGTCCAGGGCTAATTTGTACCACTGGTTGTCTGTTTTCTCCAGCTCGTTTCACCATCTTCTACGAGGGCTGCCGCAACGCCTTCGGGCTGTGAGCCTTGAGATTCACATAGTGGTTATTGGCCCACAGCTCATTGGGCATAAAAAACTTTATCTCTTCACATTATTAGTATAGAAGTATGTATTTACTTACGTAAAAAGTTTTTGGAAGTCGTTAACAGTGTAATTGTACTTGTCGGTCTGGACCAGCACCTCGTTGGGTTTCCAGAATAGCGGCGATGGTAATAGCCACGCTAGTGATGGACATGTTATCTGCTGGGTCCGCATTATGCTCTCTCGTAGTATTAAGCTGCCCAGGTCGTCACCTGTCGACGAAAAGTGGTATAGGTTATTGTACCCGTAACATCAAACCTATATTCTCGGATAGGGTAAGCAAAAGTGTACAGACTTACATTACGCTAGGCATGTTAACAATCTACTTAATTAAAATTTTAAATTATCTGACAGACTTCGCACAGCCTAAAGCGCTGGGTCTAGGAGCTTGCAATTTTGCACTAGAGTTCTATAAATACACACAAGGCAGGTAAGTGAGGATTTTTGAAGTTTCATTCCCTAAAGGGCTTAAATAGGGGGTAGACAGTTTGTATGGAAGTTCGTTACTATTGCTGCTGGGAATTCCCATCAGGCAAACGGCTTCAATCAACTCAGCCCATTGCAGTCCACTGCTGGACATAGGCCTCCCCCACCCCAGGCTGCGCCACAACACCCTGTCCTTCGCCTTCTGTATCCAGAGTGCCCCCGCCACTTTCTTTAGGTCGTCCGTCCATCTAGCTGGGGGGCGTCCCAAATTACTCTTGCCGATACGCGGTCTCCGCTCCAGGACTCGTCTGCTCCACCAGCCATCGGTCCTCTGACAGACATGGCCAGCACACTGCCACTTCAGTTTGCTTACTCTGCAAGCTATGTTGGTAAGTCCGGTTCTTTTCCGGATAATTCATTACCTAATTTTATCCTTCAGAGACTCCTCGGGCAAACGGCTTGTAGGTAATAAAATACAATTTTGGATATGATCACTAACAAAGTAACAATGGCTTCGAACCGACATCAGTATTTCCTATGAATCAGTACAAAACATTGTAAGCGAAGTTTCGATCAATTGAAGAGCTATAAACGGAAGTCGAACGTTCATTAAGACTGAATCGATATGTTTATTGAAATATGAACATGCATTCTTCCTCTGTAACATTCTGAACGAACGAAGTGCTGATGCTGTGATTATCATGGTGCCTACCTACTGGGCCCAACATTTTAATACAAGTACATATTCTATCGACTTATATCTTTTCGACTCGATGGAATATGTAGAAGAAGGGAGAACAGCGGTGGCCCAGTGGTAACGGCCGCGACTTACTAGTTGTAGGTCGTAGGTTCGAACCCAAACTGGCGCTTTACTTTGTTTAAATGATTTCATCACCACCGTTGCTGGTCTCAAAACGGTGAAGAAAAACATAGTGAGGAAACCGGCATGTCTTAGAACCAAAAATTCGAAGACATGTGACATCTACCAACCCGCACTGGGCCCGCGTGGTGGATTATAGCCCACTCCCTCTCGAAGAGAAGAGGCCTGTGTCCCAGCAGTGGGAACATTATAGGATGATATTGATGATGATGTCGAAGAAGAAGTACTGCTGATCAACATAATACTTTTTTTCTGCCTCTATTACCCAGCAGGACATAGGGAACATGAATAATCAAGGGTTAATAAATTACATCGTTGACAGAGGTGAATGAACTAAACTCGTTGCCCTTGGAAAGAGATATTATTTACTGTGGGAATATAATAATAATAATAATAATAATAATAATAATATCCTTGGACATTTCACACAGCGCCATCTAGTCCCAAGCTAAGCAACCTAATGCTTGTGTTATGGTAACAAGATGGCTGATAAACTACTTATATACATTTTTTTTTGTAAATACATACATATTATAGATAGAAAAACACCCAGACTCGGAACAAATACATGTAGGTCATACAAATATTTGTTCCGTGCGGGAATCGAACCCGCGACACAATATAATCATATAAATGTAGTCATAATTGCAAAAAGATAATAAAAAACAATTGTAAGTATTAGGTATATAGTACTAGCTTTTGCCTGCGGCTTTGCACGTATAATGGATTGGTTATCGAAATCCGTTCAGTGGTTTAGGTGTGAAAAAATATATTGTATATGTCATGGATTTTATTTTTTTCGCGGAACCGTAATTCTTTTTCTAAAATAAAAGCCTAAGTTACTCCTCATAACATCAGCTATCTGCCAGTGAAAGTTCCATCAAAATCGGTCTAGCCGTTTCGGAGATTATCCGGTACAAACGGACAGACAGACAAAAAATTCATTTTATTGATTTGTATGTATTCCTGTTAAAGAAAATTCTTATGAACACCTGACTAGATCAGTTTTCCTCAAAACATTTACAACAACTTGCCAGCGGCATATTCAGCTTCACATCCTTAGTATCAATGGATAAATCATCGCAATAAACAATACAATGCTATCTTCATGACCGTTTATTTGACCGCGGTGAATAATTAATCGGTTAATTACACAATACTAAATTGTTTAAATTCCTTATAAATTGTCTACGGTATAGCAACAGTTTCACATAGCTACATGGGTGGCTATGGCCGGTTGTTGGCAATAGACTTAACCCCCTTTTTTTCTTTTTTTTTTGAGGTTGGGAAATCATCAAATGACTCCTCCCGCTCTGGGTGGAGCAGGAGGGAGTGTCAGACTCTTACTGACTAAAACCCACCCGTGTTCCTTCCTTAGCCTTTTATGTTCCAGGGCAGCGGTAACCCTTTCGGACAATCCCGCTACCCAGACTTAACCCCTAATATATGGAACTTAAATATAATTGACGAAATAGAAAATATTTATTGTCCAAGTATTACAATAAGCAGGTTCACAGGTTAACAGCAAGTTAAGACGACATGAGTGGCTTAAAATATTACCTACGCTAGGTTACAATATGGTATTTACTAGTGAGCCCCAAACTTGACTGTTGGTCTGTATCTTGGGGCTCGGAGTACGAATTCCAGAGTGGAGACTAAGAGAGGTGATTTCAGGTATGGTGTGATGAAATGTGGGTACAGGGTACACTATACCGGATGGCAGGGACATCGACGCTCAACCCTTTGTGTTGTAATACCATGGATTCAGTTCATAATTCTGAACCAACCAGCGTTGAAGGTTTTCGTCGGTTATCAAAAACATCATTGCTTTTCCATACATTTTTGCAATTTTTTTTAACCGACTAAAAACTTCTACGCTAGCATCATGAGCTCAATTCATGCGTTACAATTTGTGCGTCGATGTCCCTGCCACCCTGTAGGTGTACCTCTGCCTAACCCTTCGGTGAATACTAGCGTGATGTTATCAATCAGTGTCTCACCGAGGTCGCGGCTCGAGTCGCGGGGACACAGTGAGAGTGCCTGACAACGTAATGTTGCTGATCGGGACTTCCGTTGACTCATTTCTGTTTGATGCGTTGTTTTGCAAACAATTTGCGTTGTATTCAACTTGGTGCTCTGTTTGTTTCACGTTACTATGATAGTAGGCTGTCATTGCCGGTATACAGGATCGCGATGTCTTCAAGGTCCCCTAGACTAGCAAATAACTGCTTGTGAAAAATAGGCGTGAACAGTGGTAGCCCAGTGGCAACGGTCCGGACTTACCGAGTTGTAGGTCGTGGGTTTGAACCCAGCTAGGCAAGCGCTTTACTTCGTGTAAATAATTTCATCCTTACTGCTCTTAAAAACGGCGAAGGAAAACATCGTGAGGAAACCGGCCTGACCTAGAATTCAAAAATTCGAACACATGTGACATCTATACCAACCCGCACTGCGTGCTAAATTAAGTACTGCCCACTCCCTCTGAGAAGAGGCCCGTGTCCCAGCAGTGGGAACATTAAGGGCTGATTATGAATGGGTATTTATGTTTGTATCGTGTCATAGATACTTCTATTTCAAAGTTTACCGGTACCTTATACCTACACAATCGATACATATAATTGCATTTAGTCTCAAACCACCAAGGGCTACAGTTCACGACGACGTCGCCGTCCGCAAGAAGCATAATTATGCATTCCGTCTCCGGACAAGAGAGAAGATGTAAGTCCAACCTGATAAATTGGGGCTACCTTGACGGAACGGCAGTAGGGTGTGCTGTGTACCATGCTCCACCTCCTATCCTGCCCTCTGTGTCCCAAAAGATGCAGTCAAAGTGACCTCTGCGCTGCCACCGACGACGTCGTGGAAGTGGCAAAGTTTTGGGAAAACAAGATTTAAAATATAGTCGTGCCAGGGACACGAGGAAGAAGAACTATGCATGTCTTACATTATAATAATTCTGGCTCTTTTAGTATTTAAAGACTGTCTTTTCTTTGATATGAGAGCTGCATAAGCTTAATAATCAGGCTTTAATGTTCCCATTTCTGGGAAACAGGCCATGTCTGGGAGATCGAGTGGCAGGGTATGTAGATGTCACATGTCTTCGAATGTTTGGTTCTAGGACATGCCTGTTTCCTCACGATGGTTTCCCTCACCGTTTTGAGAGCGGTGGTGATGAAATAAAAAAATCAACGGTTGCACTCCGGGAGTGCCGGCAGAAGTGAAAACTTGAATATTAACGTTGTGCATTTTTGATATTTTGGAATGCGGTCTACTCTCCCTCAGTGTTACGAATTTTCGATCAGGTCACGTGCCCTGACGCGAGTTTAACATTTTTTACCCATCACAACAAAAGTGCACAACGCCGCTAAAGAACGTCAGGGTTCGAACCTACGACCTAAGACTCAAAAGTCTTGGCCAGTACCACTAGGTCACCACAGCTCTATGTATGAGAGCTGACACCACAATACATGTTTTTCTTATTACAACAGTAAGCATTGTTCAAAGTGCATTTAATTGTTAACAATTGAAATTGTTTATCTTAAAAATACGTTTACGTCATATTATTGGTATTCATCATAGAAATAGAAATGTTAAAAACAGGAGAAGTGGCAAGGAGGCGCGTCTGGTGTCGTCGCGGCATGCCCGAAATGATGTGGCTGTGCAGATCCACTAACGTAGGCTATCAACAACAATGTCGATTACCCAACGAATATTTATAGTTAATTTTACTATTTGTCAACCGTTTCAACCCAGTTGGAAGACCTAAAAAGATGACGTTTAAATCCGGTTGAAGATCCTTGAGAAGATGTAATATAATGTTAAAAATGTTTATTTACATTTTTTTTCTATTTTTTTATTGATTTATAATATAATATTTTCTGGACATATCGCTTTTTATTTATTTTATTTTCAGCACCCCAAATTTTTTTAGTACAATAAGTGATGGGAAAATCGATAACTTTCCGATTTAGTCAATCACTAGCGTATATTTATCTATCTATACTTATAATAAATCTGTAGAAGTGAAAATTCTGTACATTGAAGATATCAAAAAAATAAATGGCGGGGGGTGTTACTAGACCGACACCAAACCCAAAAATGTGATTAAAAAAAATGTTGTCTGTCTGTTTGTTCAGGCATCACGCAAAAACTACCGGTTCGATTACAATGAAACTTGGTATAATTATTCTTTAATATCCTGGGCACCACACTGGGTACTTTTTATCCCGGAAAAGTATATACAATAAAAAACAAACTTAATTTTGCGGTTCGATCCCTAGACCCGATTACTGTACCAACCGCAAATAATAAGTTTGTCGTAGGTTACGTCACCCGCAGTGGAGTTCACTAAGGTTATGCTCTAAATGTAGTGCTGAAGGTTGAATTTGGCTTGCACCGTTCGCAGCACACGCGTGGCGCGCGGCCGCCACGGATCGCTACCGTATATAAAGTGTCGAGTGGCGAGCGTTCGTTCTTATTTTAACTGCTACTTGCAATTCTAAACCGTGCTTTTCAGTGCGACCTTTTTATTCCTTTTAGTTTTCAGAGTTATTTAGGTTTATTTTTATAAGTCGTAGGTATAGATTTTAATTTTAATGTATAGGTAGTATATTTGATAGTGTACGTAGTGACCGTAGGTTATTTTATAATACTGTTAGGTAGGATTAGTCATTTGTATAGATATTAGTTATTATGGATTTTGCTTATTTATTGAGTTTAATTATCATAAGAAATAGGTTTATTTAGGTAGGTAGGTATTTTATTTTCTGTTATTGAGTTTATTTTTTTTTATTAGGTAGGTACTTAGGTAAGGATATCATATAGGTACCCTCTTAATCACCACTAATGAGACACAATTGGTTTTCTATTGTAATTAGCCACAAAGGGCCCGCGAGATAGATGGCATCCTGGGGAAGCACATACATTTTATCCTGTTAGCACGTTCCCGTGGGATAATTTCCGACATCCACGCGGGCGAAGCCGCGGGCAGAAGCTAGTGTAAAATAAATGGCTTTTGCACAGCACAACGATAACGATAGATGTTTTTGTGTGAGTAAGTTGTAAGGCGCAAGGTAAATGCACGCTGTGTTAGACGAGTTAAGGTTTATGATTGTGTAGTACGTTCTGATTTTTGAACTGCAAGTATGCGCGTGACTTTGTATCTATTGCTTTTACTGAACTACATGTGTAGTACCTAGTGGCGCGGTGATGGGATCGACGTAATGACATTGAGTTCTGATTAGAGATAGGCAATCCACCGGGTTTAAACCCGGTGCTTTGGTTAACACCCGATAAACACCCGTAAACACCCATAAACACCCAGAAAATTGGGTGTTTACTAAAGCACTCAGGTGGATTCTATCTATAGTTCTGATACATTTTCAATAACCGGGGCACATCTCTCTCCTTCTTTCCTATATATATGGTATTCATTAACAGACAGTGACTGATTCATCTTTTTTGTTTCCGTTCGAATCTGAAGGCTGATTCCCGTAATTAAAAACGCTCAAAATCTAGTCGCAATCTCATCTCAGCGACAATCAATGTCAAAAACTTGTGAAAAATGTAGGGAAATGAGAGGTATTTTTGACAGATTGAGACTGAGATCAGACTGTGAAAGTTCTTAAAATTACGAGAATTACCCTTCTGATATTTGACCTACCTTGCACATTTTAATGCAAGCCGTATGATATGACATTGGCCCTGATTCCCTTGTTCACAAACTAAACTAAATTTAATTTCTGTGCATCTGTTTCTTTCTATTTCATTAAGAAAAGGACAGAAGATAAAATATTAGTTTATTCCTGTCAAATTAAGATACTCCATAGACAGATTAGACGTGATTAAAAACATGGCTGCTAAAAATACGTCAATTTACGTCAGGCGCTGACTAATTTGACAGGACTAAACTAATATTTATCTTCTGTCCCTTTCTAAATTAAATAGAAAGAAAAAGATGCATTGAACTTAAATTTAGTTTAGTTTGTGAACAAGAGAATCGGCGCCAATATGAGCCTTTACTAATACAGGGTGGCAGGACATCGACACGCAACCTGTTGCCATGAATTCAGTACATGATTCTGAACACTCCTGCCTACCTAATAGGGGGACGCCCTAGGAGGTCATAATATAGTGACCTTATTGGTGATGTGCTTCAGAAAGGTCAGGTGCGTAGAATTCGCAACCGGCGTGCGTGTATGACGTAAGTATGAACGTAAAAAAAGTTTTTATTGCAAAAAAGTTTTTATTTTTCACTTTTAAGTTGTAATTTTTACCAGTAATTTTGGTTTAAAAAACAAACTACTGAACCGTTTTTGATGATATTTTATGGGACCGTTTGGGAAAAAAAGAATTTTTCAAATCGGTTGGCAAGCGACGGAGTTATGCGCGAACAAACATAAAAAAAAAATACAAACATCCGACTCGAGAACCTCCTCCTTTTTTAGAAGTCGGTTAAAAAGTAGTATGTGCGGTCACACACAGAGACACGAAAAGCGACTAATTTATATTAAGTACTTATTGATAAGTCAAGCCGAAGTGACAGCCGATTTTCGTTGCCGACCGTACCACTTCCAAAATATTACAAGACCTGTCTATTAGCGCCTTCGATCAATAGTAGTCGAAGATTAGCGCAAACCGTCTGCAGTACCTACTTGATACTACATTGAGATATATTATAGCAAATATATAAGTACATATTTAAAACACATGTTTCAATGTTATTTCCGCATGTCTGCAGTTCATGACGTCACAGTAAGGAGGTCAATACGCATGTTTTTCATTGTTATTAAATTATAATGTTTGTATTGGAGGCTTGCCTTCGCTTATCGAGGTACTGTTTACGCATGATATACAAAAAAAAACTTTGTACGCATTTTTTTTAATGTTGTTGAAACTGCCTTGCCGTCTGGCTTATATCGAAATCGAAATTATTTTCGGATCCGTTGTACCGCAACTGCGCGGCCATGGTAACCTGTTTGACGATGATTTCTGTTTGATATTATCTTTATTTCATAGCGGCATTCGTGTCATAGCGTGATTTTCGTCCGTAGTTCAAGTATTACCACAGATGTGCGGGTAACCATACAAGAATTAACGGTGTTAACACAAGAATAAATTGGTCCAATTAAATTAACTGCAATGTGGCTTGCATTTAGCTATTTACCCACAGCCAGCCATACGCTCAGCCACTTTAAACTCTCCAAATAAGTAAAATAAAAAGTCACTTATTCAAATTAGGCTAAGAATCAGCACTTTTTAAATGTCAAAATTACATAAGGCAGTCCCGCAAAAGGCCCGCCCTTCACCACTTCCTGGTGTTCCAACTGCGAAGAAGATTCTACATACCTATAGCAAACACCTTGACTGCCTTCATAGACCCTCCCCAGGGCGTGGATAGCGAGATGAGTCTCCGGATATACTGGTCCTTCCACTTCTGGGGCTGCAGCCGCAGGAAGTGCATGGCCATCAGCCCGCCCATACTGTGTACGAGTAGCGTCACTGATGTCTTGTTGTTTTTGGTGTATGTTGTCTCAACCAATGTCTTTAGGTCGGTGAAGAATTTCTCGTTTTCGTCTGTGGATAAGTAGCGAGGTTAATAAATAAGAAATTTGTGTATAGTTTTAGTTAAGTTAGAATTTAATTTTGTTATTTTTATTAATTAATTAGATATTAGTTGTTATTTGCTTACTTATTATTTTAATTTACAGAACTTAATTTAAATAGAGGGTGTCAAAGTCAAAAAAAAAGGCGAATGGCAGGCTTGTATGGGAATTTCGTACAGCTAATAAAATCTCGTGTTTTGGGATACTTTTTGTTTTAATTGGTAGTTAATATGATAGACAAGCCCTTTTTAAATTCTTAGATTTTTAGAACATGGGAAGTAAAAGTTATAACCAGTTTTATTTTTTGAGGTTATGTACTAGTGTTAGGTACACCAGTACATAGCCAATGTAAATTGTTACTTAAAGGTACTTTTTTTTTTTTTTTGAAATCATCATAAACATTGTTTTGGTAAAATGTTCCAGATTGCTTGTCGCTATCTTTGTACCTAGTGTTTTACTTACATAAGTAGGTAGATTGAGATGAGGATCCTACTCAGTGGGGTGTATTAGGAGATAGGTAGCTACCTATATCCAGCAGCGGACTGCAATAGTTTGATAATGATGAAGTTCTGATGGGGTTTTGAGTGTAGGTAAATAAAACAGTACCTTGTTTTTGTAAGTACATTTTTTGTACTTATTTAATTTATTCTTAATATTACTTCATCTAAAAAGGGGGCAGGTCGGGTAAAACCCTCATGGCGAGCATAGCTTGGGTACCAAATAACACTCATCACATGTGAGCAGCATCCCCCTGTTCTTAAACCTACAATGCAGTTACAGCCACCATCCATTACATATAGGTAGGTACATAAACATTGTTTTGGTGATGAAGTAAATCTTCTAGATTGCTTGTCGCTATCTTTGTAGTGTTTTTCTTACTTAGGTAGATTGAGATGAGGATCATACCTACTCAGTGGGGGACATTAGGAGACACCTATTTCCAGCAGCGGACTGCAACAGTTTGATAATGATGAAGTTGTGATGGTGTTTTGAGTGTAGGTAAATAAAACAATACTTTGGTTTTTAAGTATGTACATTTATTGTAATAATTAAATTCTTAATATTACTAGCTTAATTAATTCTTATTATTAGCTCAAATCTCGAGTTTGGTCCCAGCAAACTCCACAACCTTCATTCATGGACGACATCTGTAAATAGATGGCCATAGATATCAAAATAGCATTGATGAAATACAAATGAAACACTTAGTTCGATAGACATAAGTTGTGCCCAACATGTTCAAACATAAAAGAAACACAAACAAAAAAGAGGTAGGACACAGCGAGATTCCTGATTGAATTTGAGCAACCCAAGCTGGAGAATGGTTGTTGAGATACAATATTGGTTTCAGAGAGCCAACCTCATAAGTGTCCCAGAATATTGGCAACATACTTAAGAGTAATGCCCTTTCATGGCAAGTGTTTATAAGCTAGTTACTATAAATATATTATCTCATATATACCTGCTGGTGCTCCAACAAACGGGAAATGTTGTCGGGATTCCACTCTTCATCTGATGTTGTGGTGGACAGACTGACCACACACAGCACACATTAAAGGAGAATGATCACCATCCACATGATCATGTGAAGGGGTTGAATGTCTTCAACGGGTGGAGCAATCCTAGTTCGTCTAGCTCTTAGCCAACATGGCACACAGGCTTCATCTTCAGAACGAAGCTAAAATAAAAAATATAAATAAAGAAAAGCTTGCACTCAAACATGCATGATAATAGTGTGAAGTAATTTATATTATTTTATTTCTTAGTTTAAATCAAATAAAGATAATTATTAATAGTTATAGTAGGTGCATGTTTTTTATACCTCTCGTGGTTGGATTCAAGTAGAAACTGTATTAGCCATTCTTTGTTCTTCTTCATTTGCCCCTTCAATCAAAATCCTGCGTTGACTAATTCTTAGTATGGATCGTCCACATACAACACAAATACTTTGATGGCTAACTAGTCTTCTCGCCATATTATCAGATGAATGTAAATGATTAGCAAGCTGCCAGCATGCATGGCAAACATGGTCAGCAGGTGTTATCTGGAAATAATGAAGTGATTTGGAGTACTGTTCAGTTCATATACTTTCCTAATATACTATGAAGTAATACCTGTGTTAGCACTCTTATGCAAATCAAGTAAGATACTATGTAAATAACAATTTTTATGTTATACATACACATAACCGTGTTTGTTAGTTTTTCGAATAGTATTGAGATTAGTTTTAGCAGACATACATTATTTTAGTGTGGTATGGGGTGGTCTAAATGGTAAGGACTACTTTTCAACACATAAAACTTATCACAGAGTTCGTCACTGGCCCACTCCTAAGCAAAATGTTATTCGTAAACTACTTACATCTCTAGGATATGTCCACAGTCGAACAGTATTGACGAGATCTTCACTCTCATCGGATAAAGTGTAACTTCTTATTCGGAACAAGCGAACGTTGCAATGAGCACATTGCAAATTCGTCATTTTAAATAAAACACGTACACACACAGCACAGTTAATATAGCGTCCTTTCGCGAAACTTCTATCAAGAGATAGAGTACGGAAGAGCAGATGCACAACTCAAGGTAAAAATGGCCAGATAATTCACTAAAATAATTGCTCAAATGCAGTTACAAACCGCAATCCAAAATAACAGCAAAGAACAACAGAAAGACAGCTGACACTGACAGAATGATTTTCTTTAGCTGTCAATAAAATACTTGCCATAAGAACAAAACAATATGTTTTACAAAAATCATTCCTATCATTAAATCGTTAACTATTATTATTTTATGCAACAATTATGCATTTATACGTAATAATATAAGAGTGTTTAATTATATTTAATGTTATTTCTATTTATAAATAATTAATTATTATTTCGATATTTGTGTTATTTTACATATGGCAACTTCTAAATACGTAACTGCGTTTAGTTTACGATTGTATTACGTTTATTTATTAAAATCTATTTATTGATATTATTTATTAATCCGAACTTCTAAAAATAGTACACTTACATGAAAATAAATGGCTTAGTTGTCTTATTCAGTGGTTTAAATTCTATAACAGAACAACAAAAAAAGTATGCTGTACCAAATCTGCCGTTCGCCTTTATACATGCATCGAAATAGTCTGTCTACTGTTGTATAGGAATTTGTTTTGTTTTTGTTCACGATTCGGATATGATTTTCATAGCAAACGGTTTTTATTATGACGGGTAGTATCACCCCCTTGACGGGTGCGGGTGACTAAATCGCCACTTTGTATAAGGGAAGAAGGCCAATGGCCCAAGGCGAACTGGTAACTAAGTCTTTGGGTCCGAGTTGGTCAGCTCTTTCGTCAGCCGATCCGTCACCGAAGAGAAGAGACCTAACCATTGGTTGGTGAAGAAAGTGGGCACAAAGAGGGTAGGTAGACTAACAATATGGAATGTCAATGATTAAGATAATTTTAACGCAAATGCCTGGGCAAGTTGTTGCAAATTGGGAAGAATGGCCTCAAGTGATGAATAAAGATACTGATTATAGACTCGGCAGAAACAATGCTTACTTAATTTTATACTATGACTTGTCAATGCCAGACTCCAAACCACAAACAAATAAGTCGCGTCGCGACCGACACCCTAACGTAAAACAAATACTAAGTAGTCCATATTAGTTCAGATGGTGGAGTCAACCACTTAGAGCTGGTAAACAGTTTCCATTTAAAGGAACGGTAACTGTGTCATTTTGATTTAGGTCATCATTAAAAGGGGGTTAGTCGTCTTTAGGATTAGTCAGAACGATCAAAATTTGGACTACTTTCAACACTACTGCACATGCTTGTACCAACTTGTACCAACTGTACCTATGTTTGACAAATAAAATTCTGATTCTGATTCTGAACACCTGATTAATCATTGGACTATGTATCTACATATTTAGCTATTGTTTGGAATTTGTAGTAAAATATCATTATTGTTAGTGATGTTACTGCCTCATAAAGTTTTTATAAGTATTAAGTATTTTACTTAACTTTCAGTAGGTAAGCATTTAATAAATATTGTAATGGTGCTTAGTGAATTATGTTAACAACTGTTTCTAAGCTATAAAAACTGGTAAAGAATGTAGGTAATATTTTTACTTTACAAGAATAACAATAAAATGTTTTGTTTTCTTAACAAGGAATTTTAACTTTCACTCTGCTGCACTTGTTAGTTATTTTATACCTTCCTATTACTTATCTAGCAGGAAAATTTATATACATAGATATTATGAACTGGTAGTAGTGAAAATACGATTTATCAACAGGTGTGGTTCTGGTTGCTATGATAGTAACTAATCCACTACACTTGACAAAAGTTTAAAAAAAGATAAAGTAATTTTATCAACATTAGAAATAATATTTTCAAACAACTGCTTGTGACACACATTTTTGTTTACGGTTTTTCCATCGTGGTTGCAGAGACACATAACCTCGCTGTCTTTGTTATAATTATAAACTCTGATTCTGTTCTAGTCCGAAACTAGTTGGCCCTCGTAGTACGGCCTCAAAACAAACAAATGACATAAACCATAAATAAAAACACACACACACGTGTACTATATGTAGGTGCACTTCCAGCACTTCTGCCTAACCATTCGGGGAATACAGAAGTGATGTTGTGTATGTGTAAAAAACAATTCACCAAAAATTCACTTACTTGGAGCCTTCCTAAAATCATAAGGAGCACCGAGAATGGACACATTTCTTGTATATCCCAGTTTGACTAGTGAGTCTGCTATCGTGTTGAAGTAAGCTCCAGAACTCTGATGTGATGGGTCCAACCATTCCACAGGGTCCGGGTTCCCCCAACCCGGGATCCTGATATCCACACCAGCGGGACATTTCGTTGTCCGTGTAACATTGTCATACTCTAGTTTCAAGTTGTCGACCCAGCAGTCAATGACAAATGGCACTAGGAGTTCAAGGTTGAGCCATATGTTGAAGTAATCCGGTGATGATTTCGCACAGATGTAGTGCACCACATTTGTTTTGTTTAGTTTTGCCTCGAGCTGGCTTCCTCCGTCGCCAGGAACTGTTGAATGAATAAGACTTTATTTTAACTAAAAAATATATTTGTAACCATCTCACCAGCAGTTTTATGACTAGCTTATGCCCGAGACTTCATTCATGTGAAATTGATTGTTGTCACAACCCACCGACCGCTGGCCACGCTATTAATTTGTTTTCGCTTAGCGTTCTTTATTATTATCTCATAGCTGTCCTCAAGGATTGGGCTATCAATGCAAAACTATTTTTTTATCCAACTGGTACTTCTAACTTCTAGAGATTAGCGCAGAACAGAGAGAGATCAGAGATTAAGAAATTAATTATGATGAGGATGTTTTTGTAAGTAGGTATGTGAAGCCTGGATTCTTGGAGACTCAAACACAAATATGCTTAAATAAATACTATTATACCATTGATGGACACTGAACGAGACACAATAGAAGTTTTATTGTTATTTGCCTATTTACATGTAACTCCTAGGTAAAGAAACATTGTAGACCTATTACATAATATTATGCACACAAAGTAAACAAATTCTATTCCGTCTTTGTAATACATAATCCATGATTAGTTATAGTATAGTCTAACCTTAGGTAAGTAGGTACTGACTGCTAATTCAGACTTTAGACATGTTTTTATAATAATCTAGTGTTAAAATTATATATTTATGCAAGTCACGGTGTCTGATGACCAAAATGTTTATATATCAAATCTAATTAAAATTCCTAAGTAATTATATGTATAATTACAACTGATATAATATTTGTTTATCACCAGAACAATAATTAAAATATTTCTTATACCTATCAGGAAATTAATCTTATAGTTTTGCTAGGTACACTTTTTTAGTTAATTATGAATATTTACCTACAATTTCTTGTATATAATGTAAATGTAACAAAATAATTAGAAACGTTTTTGATATGTAAACAATTTATTGGTTTACTTCAGTGCAACTCGGGATATCTAGAACTTTATGAAGAAATTACATGAATATTCTAGAATAAGAAGTGTAAAACGATACTCACTGAGGATAACAGGCGATAGACCAAGAGAATTCCGTGCAAGCAGTCCGTAAGTAAACAGTATAAGAAAACTTAATTTAATACTCGTCATTTCCATAAACACTGGATCTCTATAAAGAATTACGTAGCGTAATCAGTTTATTTTTTAAATTGCTTTTACGCAATAAGCGATACGTCCGACCAGAGCCGATGTTTTTTACTATTACCGCAGTACGTAGTAGAGTTCAAGAGGTGTGCAATGACGTAGCAGCTAGCAGGATCGCACGATGATACTTGAAATTGGCGGGGTAAAGCGTACGACTGATAACTACAGTTAAAAAACCGCGTAAACAGTCAGCCGGCCAGCGTTTATGTCAACAACATTGTTTTGCTAGTGGTTGAGAAATAAAAAACGCAGCCGAGAATCACGACGATCACACGAAAATCATACGACATTCGACAACCGCGCGACATGACATGTCAGACCACAGAACATAATAATTATAGGTACTCTAGGGAGTGTCAGACAAAGGTTACATGCTCTGTGTGTCAGACCATGTCAGACTGTGACAGAGAGAGATAGACAATCAGAAAATGACAAACAAAACTTAACGTTCCGTTTGGAGTTACCACTGCTGAACAGTCAGTTTTGTTATTTGATCAGTAGTAACGCTATACAAAAATAAATTTTAGACCGTGCTTATATTCAACAAAAGGTTATAGTTGCTCCTATTTTATTTTGTGATCCTGTAATTTAAATTTTTAGCTGAAGGAAATTGACCCTATATCATTAGATCATTGCGGCAATAGCGGAAAACTCCAAAAACTACGGAACGTAGACGTCAAATTTGTGATCATGACATGGCTGTATTCGTTCTGAAATGTTTGTAATTATGAAAATTCTAGTCTCTCGTAATTCCTATCTTATTCCTGTAATACGATTGATAATACTATGAAAATATGATTTACTGCAGGATTTTACAAATTTTCAGTTTTTTAAGAGATACAGTTATATCAAATCTTTAAGTTTTTGCTGACTTGATGTTTATAATTTCTGATCAAAAATAATTGACGCACAAAGCGCAGGCGCGGACAGTTCAAAAATGGACATTTCCACTTCATAATTTCATAGTATTTATCTTAATTTTATTATATTTATGTAGTATTTGTATTAGATAAGTATTAAAAATGTTAGGAAAACGTTACAATAAGGGATCAAAAACAAGCGTGTTTCGCTTTCGTGTTAATAACTGAAATGTTTCTGCAGGTATGTTGAGTGCACATTCTAATCAATATTTTATTCAGGAATATGAGTACAAACCAAAATGATTATTTGCAGGGTCGTGTTATAATTGTTTGGTTATCTTGGCTTATAGGAGGTATTTGCGGAGTTGTTATTTTGTTAGTTATAATTTGTTACTGCCGCCTAATGCCGCGTCATCAGAAATCGTTTGGTGAGTTTAATTACTTATATAATTTAATTTCTAATTATAAATCCGCAAGATGTTAGTTATTGATTGTTGGCCTTGCTTTCCAGATGAACAATACCTTAAAGAAAATTATGCTATCAAAGAAAACCATGCATATTCTAGTCAGGAAAATTATAGGATGAAACATGCTGAGGTAAGAATTTTATGAATTAATTATAATACATAAGGTAGGTATAACAATGGATTAGAAGTCTGTCATTGGTCAGAGGGTAGAGGGTCATCTTAGGTCATTGACCTGTGGGCACTAAAAACATTAAATTATCTACAATATAATAAATTAATACAAGATGTAGTCGAAATTAACGGGCGAGAATCTTCATGGTGCAGTACTCTCCCGTTACCTCAATCATTTGCAAATCCACTCCCTCTCACAGAGGGGAGGCCCGTGTCCCAGCAGTGGGAACATTATAGGCTGATTAGATATGTTTATGCAATGTACAAATCCATTTAAGGCTACAGTAATATAAGTGTTCATATTTTTAGGTACAAATCCAGCGTCATGCTCGTCCAGTCAGCTACGCCGGTGATGTGGAGTGTCGGGCTTCGCGAGAGGTTCGGCACCCGCCGCAGTGCTACGTCAACCGCGTGCCCGACCCGAGAGAGCAATGCGTGCAGTACGCCTCGAGCAGTAGTAAGTATAGTTTTAGGCTGATTTCAAATATCGATATCATATCGATTTGCGAGCGAGTTCAAAGCAAAGCGAGTGCGCAACGAGCTCGCAACGAACGCGCGAACACGCCACGAAGAAGCGGCGGGCGCTCGGGTTTTTGATACCTACAAAATGGCGTCGACGGCGCTATTCGCGGCGAGCTCGCTGCGCGCTCGCTTTAAACTGGTGGTGAGCTCGCTACGCACTCGGCTCGCTTTGGACTCGCTTGCAAATCGTCAGTGTGATAAGGCCCAAAGACTACAATAGTATACTATAAGGCCCTTATTGCTAGCTGCACGCACGAGGCATATGCGAGCCTTTTTTATATTGTAACTAACTTCTGCCGGCGACTTCGTCCGCGTGTAACTTTTTATTTCCCCGACCCAACCCGTCGCATCGCATCGTCTGCCCGCGCTATTACTTTGTTTTCGCTTAGCGTTCCTTCTTTTTTTTTTTTTTTTTGAGGATGGGAATCATCAAATGACTCCTCCCGCTCTGGGTGGAGCAGGAGGGAGTGTCAGACTCTTACTGACTAAAACCCACCCGTGTTCCTTCCTTAGCCCTTTATGTTCCAGGGCAGCGGTAACCCTTTCGGACGATCCCGCTACCCTAGCGTTCCTTCTTACATAATACCTATTTGCTCGGCATTTAGTCCTAGCATGAAAATACTTTTTTTTGGAAAAAGAGAATCAGTTAGTTCAAACAAACTCTTTAGCTTTATTATTAGTATAGATAAATATATCACTACAAAAACAACCAACAACAATGCACCTGCTATATTATATCCTTCACCACCTTTGGTTGACTGGTAGACAATGCATAAGGCATTAATTTCATCTTGGTACCTTTTATGGTTCATAAAGTTGAATAAATAAATATAAAAGCGTTAACTTTCTTATTGAATACGTGAAATTGAAACTGGGTTACATATTTTTAAAGATTTGTTTAATGCATTTGACACAGCTCCATCCAAAAAGTAGAATAAAACCATTTAAATTAATTAGGAACATCCTTAAGTTAAATCTATCTATTTATAAGTTTCGAAGACAATCATGGTGCTTAAAATGTCGAGTGTGAAACGAAAGGCAAAAGTACAGACGCCAGCACATCAAGCTACTACAATCTGTCAAATTTCTTTAATAGATTTGCAACTTTATCGTTATAGCATTAAGGTTCAAGGTTGATTGGGAAAATTTGACAGTTTCGGGTAGCTTGACTTGCTGGCGTCTGTATCATATGATTTCCCCAGGGGAACATTTTAGGACCAACCTTGTTTCTTATACGATTCATGAACTTTGTTTATTGCTGATGAATATTATTATAATGACGGACTATATAGGGTGTGAATCTATTTAATTTCATATATGCCTTGTTTCAGTGTTAGACGAAATAGACAATGCGGCGAACATCGACGCACTTAAGACGAGGTCATTACCAGCCTTCCTCAGACCCAAACCACGACCACTCTCAACAGAAGACGACCTACAACAACTGTATGCTAAGGTAAGCAATATGTCTGCCCACAGACTCCAATCAGTCAGCCTGGGTTGTCACCCCCCACTGCTAATCATAGTAAGTTAACTTGTATATTCTAAGATAAGTTCGAAACAAAGGACCAAATGAATAGGCATTGCCAAGGCAGCCCAGTGACCTTGACGATCATGGGTTCATGACATAAAGATTAATGGCAGAATGCTACGTCGTCATAATCCTCATATTTGCTCCTGCTTTCTTTCTCTACTCCTTGCGCTCTTAAATCTTTGATAGGTACCGCGCAGAAATGTCTAATTCAGATTTCCATTTTCCAGGTGAATTTAAGCAAGAAATACAAGAATCGCATGCGCAACGAGCACGCGGCCATCATCGCGCTCAGTAAGTCCCACAGCCAGTTCTTTGATGCCGATGCCGTTATAGTCTATGACCAGAGGACAGCGCTCTAGGTATAACAGAACAAGACAAAAAATGTATTTATAATCTGTTGCTTAAATGTATTTACATCAGCATAATCAATCAGTAACAATGTACTGTATCGTTATATTTGTGATCAGCAGAGAACGAAATGAGAAAATTATCATATTGGCTGTTATAGACAAATATACAAAATGACTAGGACAATTTTATAATGAGAAATGGATATAAATAGTAATTGTTACGACTGTTCAATTCCAATGCTGGATTAATTTGCCATCGAGACCAAGGTTTTGGACATACTTACTTAAACACAGCATAAACAAGGAAACGCTTAAAAAGACGCTAGCAAGAAGTATTAATTAGCAGTCACTATTAAGAATACTGACAGCTAATAAATAATAATACTTAAATTGAATAAGACTAAAAAGAAATTGTACAATAATAAGAAGCCTAATCTAGAACATACAAGTTCTGAAATTAAATGGGATCAGTAGCGCTGAAACAGTATAAACTGAACAAGCTCACGCCTAAAACATGACACTAGCGCTCAACTCTACGCAAGACTATGTAATGTGTCAGAAAACCAAATATAAAGGTATTTTCTGAAGTGTAAAACACGATATATGGATACGAATGTTGCACAAATTATGTGAATCAATGTCAGCTAAGTACCTAATATTTGTGAAATGATGGCTTAAAAGCTTCTAGCTGTCAGCCAAGTCAGTATTGTTGCCCTGAAGGTAAACTGAGCAAGTTCAGACTTAAGATATGAAAAACCCGGATAAGACTACAGCCCCAAATATTCCATTCACGTGTTTATTATTTTGGGTTCAAATGAAGCCTTGAGAGTGTCTTCAAGTTTTCGCGCTGAGCGTATGTCCAACGACCGCGTACGTCGCTTAGACGCTGCGAAAACGCTGAGTCACGCTGGCCTAGCGTCGCGCAGACATTATGTGGAAACTGCATCGCGTTGTTGCAGCATTAGTGTCGGGTTGTCGCGGCGTTAGCGAGCATCTACGCTCGGTGCGAAGGTAAATTAATTGCCTTACCCTGTCAAATGCTGTGAGTCAAGCAGCACATGTGAATGGAATCTTCTGGATAGATTTAAAACAAATTTTCTACACTCTTATACTCCTAAAGTAACTTCTAATTCCCCGACCCCGATCTTACATATCTTAGTGAAAATAGCAGTATTATAATGTACCATTTTAATAGACTTTGTACCGTCATAGTTTAATGCGCACAGCCGTAGTTGTAAATGTGCTTGAAATGTTGCAAGAAAAGTACAGTCAACGTCAACCACACATCAGTGGTAGCACTTGCACTACGAAAACCGCACTTTGTCTTCTCTATTTTTGATGTTGCATCCTTGTCAAAATCACAATGATCTTTATTCCCCTTAAAATAAGGTTGCTGCACTGACAAGTCTACCAAAACCACAGTGATCTTTATTTTCGTTACCTATCATAAGGTTGCTGTTGGATGGATGCTGTCAGAAGTTAAATAACCGTACCTACAGCCGTGTACGCACGAAGAAACAAAAACATGGTGAACACGAACATCGAACACTTTGTTCGCACGTGCGTACCACTAACGAACACAGTGTTTGATGTTCGTTAGAGGTACGCACGTGCGAACAAAGTTGTCGATGTTCGTGTTCACCATGTTTTCGTTCGTTCGTGCGTACACGGCTTACTACTACATGAAGGCACTGTCATGCCAAATTGTTTCCAATAATGTGCGGTTGACTGTATCTAATAATGTAACACGCTCAGGTATTTTATCGAGTAGATCTTCCTTCATTTCCAGCCTTTCAGCCAGTAGAATTTCAAAAGTTTTCTTGGAGCATTTCAAGTATGGTTTACGTCATTTGCAGTTTGATACGATTCTCACATTGTCAGAAAAATAAAATCAAACAAAAGATTTTGTACCAATATTCAAAATTCTAAAAACATAAATTGTACCTAGTAAATTTTTATTTTTGTGTAAATATTGGCGAAATTGTGATGGTAAATCGTGTGATAGATTATTTTTTAAAACGAAATTGTGGCCTAATTCTATCTTTTTTATGAAAATTTCATACGGTACAGTCGTCGACAAACGTTTAGAAATTAATTCACATTTCCTACAATATTGATAGCATAGCTTTTGCATCCTGTAGATTTTTACTTACTGTGTCAAATCGGACAGCTAATCATAGATTTAGATAGCTCCATAGAGTAAGATGGTTGGCGTTTGTTCACGACTGTAATAATTTACTTCGTTATTGATATGCTCATATAAAAGGCTTTGTTGCCTCCGAATTGACAGATTTTAAATATTCGTGATTTGGTACTTGGAGAATCTCCCCACCATTTTATATCATTAAAATGGAACGTTATCGAGGAATCACGACTAGATGAATTTCTTACGTTTTTCTATAAATGTTGAGCTGTATCGAACTATTAATAATTGAATGTATTTTATCAGTAACTGTAGATTTGTTTATGGAAAATAAAAGTTTTGTAATCAGCGTTTTTCTTTTGTCTTGTGATTTGGACAAACCTCGACCCATGGACTAAAGCTTTTATTCCCTAGGAAGAAAAGCGGTTCCGTCATATTACAACGACCGTCATGAATATCTGACGGTTTTTTATTCACGCATTTTACCTAGTATTTGACATTAGGTCTCAAAAACGCTAGCTCTTATAGCAGGGCAGAAGTTGAACTGCACTGCTTTTTAGGGTTCCGTAGTCAACAAGGAACCCTTATAGCTTCGCCATGGTCGTCTGTCTGTCTGTCCGCGGTTTAGCTCAAAAACTTGGTACTAGAAAGTTGTAATTTGGCATGAATATACACGTTAATGACGCCGAAAAAGTGGTAAAATAAAATTTTGAAAAAAATAATTATTTAGGGCACCTCCCCTACATCTAAAGTGGGGATGATAACTTTTTTTTTTCGTCCTTCCCATAGTATGTGGAATATCGTTGGATAGGTCTTTCAAAAATATTAGGGGTTTGGAAAGACCGTTTTTAGATTAAGTAAACCGTTCGTGACTTATCAAGCTTTAAAGTACTTACTAATTTTCGTTAGAGTCAAGTGTCCCCCCCCTCTACCAACTAAACGGTTGTAGTTAGAAATTCAAATGTCACGGCAGTAGTACCTATATGTTTACAACGAAGTTTAAAGGAAAACTATCACACTTACATAAGTGGGCTATACAAGTTTACGAGTAATAGTCGACCAATAAACTCGAAAATTTCGAACAGTTGTATCGCGCTATTGTTTCATTCCTAAATAAGTTTTATAAAACAAAAAAAAAAACATTTGCTACACCGACTATGACAAGTCTTATCGAAATCTCAAAAAAAAAACTTCCCGTGCAAAATTGTCGGATCAGATGAGGATTTGTATAGGAAGTCAAATTAGGTAGGTAGTCATGTTTGGCTTTTAGTTAGAGCATGGTACGAAACTATCAGTCAGCGAATACGACCCGCACTTGGCTGTTATAAAAACTACGGAACTTTACACTGTGCGTGGCCCGACACGCACTTGACTGGTTTTTTTTTGTTCTATGACAGTACAAAATAGCAGTGTAGTTCAACTTCTGCCCTGCTCTACTTAATAGCTGGTGGTAAGCCCCCCGTAGATATTCGTGATCGTTTACCACTTTCTTAGGAAACCAAAGCTTTAGCAACAAAGCAAAGGCAGCTGCATCATATTGTGTTGTAAAGTAACTACAAGATCTATATACTTATAATAAATCTGTAGAAGTGAAAATTCTGTACATTGAAAATATCAAAAAAATAAATGGCAGGGGGTGTTACTAGACCGACACCGAACCCAAAAATGTGATTAAAAAAATTTTTGTCTGTCTGTCTGTCTGTTTGTTCAGGCATCACGCAAAAACTACCGGTTCGATTACGATGAAACTTGGTATAATTATTCTTTAATATCCTGGGCACCACACTGGGTACTTTTTATCCCGGAAAAGTATATACAATAAAAAACAAACTTAATTTTGCGGTTCGATCCCTAGATCCGATTACTGTACCAACCGCAAATAATAAGTTTGTCGTAGGTTAGGTCACACGCAGTGGAGTTCATTTTTATTCCTTTTACTTTTTAGAGTTATTTAGGTTTATTTTTATATAAGTCGTAGGTAAAGATTTTAATTTTAAAGTATAGGTAGTATATTTGATAGTGTACGTAGTGACCGTAGGTTATTTTATAATACTGTTAGGTAGGATAGTCATTCGTATAGATATTAGTTTTTAGAGATTTTGCTTATTTATTGAGTTTAGATTGAGGGGCCCGTGGCTAAATAATAACAGCCGCACAGGTCGATCGGTCAGGTTAAGCTACGCTTGCCGCGGTCGGTCTGTGGATGGGTGACCATCTTTACATACCGAGACACCTCCGTGCCTCGGAAAGCACGTTAAGCCGTTGGTCCCGGCTGTCATTCGTGGATCTTTGTCAGTCGTTACGGGTAGTCAGAAGCCCGAAAGTCTGACAACCAGTCGTACCAAGGGTATCGTATTACCCAATAACTGGGTTGTGGAGGTCAGATAGGCAGTCGCTCCATGTAAAATACTGGTATTCAGCTGCATCCGGTTAGACTGGAAGCCGGCCCTGAACATAGTTGGGAAAAGGCTAGGCAGATGATGATTGAGTTTAGATTAGTTATCGTCATAAATAGGTTTATTTGTAGTAGGTATTTTATTTTCTGTTATTGAGTTTATTTATTTTTTTAATTAGGTAGGTACTTAGGTAAAGATATCATATAGGTACCCTCTTAATCACCATTAAAGAGACACAATTGGTTTTCTATTGTAATTAGCCACAAAGGGCCCGCGAGATAGATGGCATCCTGGTGCACATACATTTTATCCTGTTAGCACGTTCCCGTGGGATATTTTCCGACATCCACGCGGGCAGAAGCTAGTGTTAAAATAAAAATCTGATTATGTTCTTCCCATAATTTATTTAAAAAACCAATACTACGTTAAATGACTAACTACCGTCTTAAAATTAAATTAAATATAAATCACAATAAATCAATAGTCTGACAACCAGTCTTACCAAGGGGTATAATGAATATGGAGGTCAGATAGTCACTCCACGTAAAATACTGGTACTCAGCTGCATCCGGTTAAGACTGGAAGCCGACCCCAACATAGTTAGGAAAAGGCTAGGCAGAAGATGATAAATAGTAACAATGCGCAGTACATAATTGAATTGCATTATATGTAGTTACCGGCACGTAACTTGGCAAGAGATTTTGTAGTGGGGGAAGTTCGCGCACGCACAATTTTATACATTTTTACATGCGCGAACTTCCCCCACTACAAAATCTCTTGCCAACTTACGTGCCGGTAACTATAACAATAGGTACTTCTATGTAATACACTGAAAAATCCGTGTTGGATCTGAGCAGGTAACATACCTACATATTTTAGTCTATTCGTGTAAAGTTAAGTAGAAGTTACTTCCCATAGATCAGAGAGTATCTAATAAGAATTTCGTGTTCCCTCTTTCGTGGTGGCATGATACATTCGAAAACTCCCACTGAAACAAAGCGGCAAACAATACCAAAACCGTGGTAAAGCGGGCAGGCTGAAATAAGAAGCTATATTCTAGTAAGTGCAGAAGCTGGCGAGGGTAGGGTAAGTCTTGAGCCGCAGCAGCTCCAGCTCGGTCTGCAGCATAACAATGGTGGAGTGGTTGGCTTGCACCTCGCGGATCAGCCGGCTGCGCATCACCAACGTCTCCATCCTGACAGGAAATATAACGTTAATTGCTGATGTGGACTCGCTATGCGAAGATCAATATCGTCTTAGTCTGAGATGATGTGCAATTTTCACATAGCTTCAAAATCAAAGTTTTTATTTGTTAAATAAAAAACTAGGTACCTATGTTTTGCCGTTACAGCTTTTTTTCCTATAAGAAAGCGGTGAACGGTCATAAAATAACGGCTGTTCAAATACAGAGACAAACAGGGCGTCCCAGAAGTCGACATCAAGCCGGAATCTGACATTTTAGACAAGAGTTTACAGAAAGATTATTCAGGATCCTCACATTTTTTTAATTAAGTTTTGTAGCAACAGGAGTGAAAAGACTGTCACAGGGTGCAGATTTTCTCGGTTCCGCAGTTCATGTCTCGGAACCCTTATACTTTCGTCATGTCCGTCCGTCCGTCCGTCCTCGGCTTACCTTCCAAACGGTTAGTGTTAGAAAGATGAAACTTTGCATGGATATGTGTATTTAACACGTTGACAAAGTGCTAAAATAAAATCACGAAATTATTTTTTTTCTGGGGTACCTCCTCTACACGTAAAGTAGGGATGATTTTTTTTTCTCATTTTTTCCCCCTATTGTGTGTGTATCATTAGATAGGTCTTTTAAAAACATTGGTTGGACGTTGTCAGGACGATTTTTTGATCTAGGTATCCGTTTGCGAGATATTCAACTTTAAAGCGCATTTTTTTGTTAAAATAGGGCGTCCCCCCTCTAAAAGGTAAACGGCTGGTTAGAAAAATGTAAAAAAATTACCATTACCATAACGGCTTAGATAACTTTGTTAGTTCAGGAATTATAGAGGTCTAACTTGTAAAATGCGCTTACTTGGAAAATTTCGTAAGTACTAAAATAACGAAATAATAAGTAAACATGTAAAATATTAAAAATTAAATCATAAAAATTATCTATTGGTACGGAACCCTTTGTGCGCGAGTCCGACTCGCACTTAACTGTTTTATTTTAAATGCCGATAATTTTTAAAATACACAACTTAGATTTTTTAAAATATTTTTCTGATAACTACATATTACCCGATTCCGGCTTGACGTCGACTTATGGGACAGCCTGTATATACGTTTTTTGGCAACTTCATGTTAAATGCTGGTGAAATAAAAGATTTTCATGACGGCTGTTATAATATGACGGCCACCGCTCTTCTTGGAAACCGTAGCTTAACGGCGTACTAATAAGAAAATAGCGTAGGTATAGTGTATACAATTACAATATTTAGCACGAGTATCTCACAGAATTGTTTTGTTATAATTGGCATCGTTCGTCACTTCGATTCTAAAGTTTAAAAAACCGGCCAAGTGCGAGTCGGACTCGCCCATGAAGGGTTCCGTTACGTTACGATTTATGACGTATTAAAAAAAAACTACTCACTAGATCTCGTTCAAACCAATTTTCGGTGGAAGTTTATATGGTAATGTACATCATATATTTTTTTTAGTTTTATCATTCTCTTATTTTAGAAGTTACAGGGGGGACACACACATTTTACCACTTTGGAAGTGTCTCTCGCGCAAACTATTCAGTTTAGAAAAAAATGATATTAGAAACCTCAATATCATTTTTGAAGACCTATCCATAGATACCCCACACGTAAGGGTTTGAAGAAAAAAAAAATTTCGAGTTTCAGTTCTAAGTATGGGGACCCCCAAAATTTATTGTTTTTTTTTTCTATTTTTGTGTGAAAATCTTAATGCGGTTCACAGAATACATCTACTTACCAAGTTTCAACAGTATAGCTCTTATAGTTTCGGAAAAAAGCGGCTGTGACATACGGACGGACAGACAGACAGACAGACATGACGAATCCATAAGGGTTCCGTTGCCATTTGGCTACGGAACCCTAAAAACTAGGTGCTTTACTATTCTACAGTTATTCCTGTTATACCTCCTTTTGAACACGCGTCGGATTCTGATGGGCTCCAGCGCATCCTCGTGGAGTTTCTTGTCAGATACCTTTACGTTTAGCGCCAGTATCAACTTCTCAATCTTGCTGCGGGCTGCCTCGACTGCTAACAGTTTTAACTGAAAAACGTCCCTCATCTGTATGTATATCTGCGCACTATGTCTACTTCTCCCATACATCTCTGTCACCAGCTGTCATTTCAATATTCACCCCTTTTCTAGCTATCTCTTCTAACGTTTGTTTGGGTCTTCCGTTAATTTTATGGCCATTGCATCTTTTCAACTATATTGCGCAACACTGAGCAATTTACTGTGACGCCAAGACTGTATAGCAATTTGAAAATTGTGCAATTTTAGTAACCTGACCTTTAATACTTACTTATCCTACTAATATTATAAACGTGAAAGTTTGTATGGATGCATGGATGGATGGATGGATGTTTGTTACTCTTTCACGCAAAAACTACTGAACGGATTTGGACGAAATTTGGCACACAAATCAGGATTAACATATAGGGTACTTTTTATCCCGATATTCCCACGGGATCGAAACTTATGCGGGTGATACCGCGGGGCGCAGCTAGTAGTTTTTATAAAAATGACAAGCTGTGCGCCCCATGCGATTTCCTATAGGCCAAAAAGACAAACTCATGCCCTATTTAACCCCTTTAGGGAATGAATTTTCAAAAATTCTGCCTTAGTGCTTACTTTCGCTATATAAAAAGTCTTGTGCAAAAAAACATGCTTCTAGACCCAGTGGTTTACGTTGTGCGTTGTTTGTCCGTAAGTGAATGTTCAGTAGATGTTCTGAAGATATCTCCAGGTCTTTTTTTTTTTTTTGAGGATGGGAAATCATCAAATGACTCCTCCCGCTCTGGGTGGAGCAGAAGGGAGTGTCAGACTCTTACTGACTAAAACCCACCCGTGTTCCTTCCTTAGCCCTTTATGTTCCAGGGCAGCGGTAACCCTTTCGGACAATCCCGCTACCCTGGCAGGTATCTCCAGGTCTTACCTCAAGATCCCCACACCTATTTATCTGGTCGTTCAGTATCTTGTTGGCGCCCTCCTTGGAGGCTTCGTTCTCCTTCTCCACGAGAACAAAGTCCTGCTCGTCCGTGTAGCCAAGTTCTTTGTTCTTCAGGTACCGCTGCAGTTCTTTTGGGATCTGGTGAGAGTAATATACCGGTGCGTTCTAAATGACACATCGAGCTGTGGAAAGGGGCTCACACAGGTATGGGTGAGAGAGACGCTCTATACAATGACGAAGTTGTTCTAAAACTCGGCCCAATCCAAGAAACATTATACCTACGTAAGTATTGATCGTAGCAGGTGGCGTTCTACCGTTACTGCCTATCCCCATGGGAAGAAGGCGTGAGCTTATTTAAACACATAAATAAAGTCACATCTTTCTCCCATGGGTACTTTTTTCGGATTACAAAACTGTGTTATCCGAAACCAACTAAAATATACAGTTAGATATTTTAGCTGGTTTGGTTTTTGGGAAGATTCGTGTGTGGAAATGACAAACGCATCATGAATTTCGTTAAGATCACTGAAAGCAAAGGCCTTGAATGTTCGGAATATGTAATGCGGTATATAAACTGCTCTGTAGCCACCTTGAGCCTCCTGTATGAGTAGAGCTCCTGTTGCATGTGCCGTAGCTTCATCTTCATCTGCGAGTGCTCCCACTCTTTGGACAGAATGCCCTTGCGGAACTCCATCTGTTTGCGCATCATACGCAGCTTCATGGCGCCTACTTTCTGTTAATTGTATAAGATTGTTATGAAACTGGTATTAAAACACCATTCGATGGTCAAAAATATTAGAAAACGAAATGCTCGAAAACCTAAAGAATAAGTAAAGTATGAAAGCCAAGCTTGCTTTTGGTCTCAATTCAAAAAGATTGGAACCGGTGCACGATCGATCTTCGCGTGCTCCTGACCAAAAAGTGACAAGAAGAAAAGAAAATAGGGGGGAGCAGTCAATATGACATGGATTTCATCGCGAGCTGATCGCGTTCGAGCAGCTTTTGAATCGCGCAAGTATTCATCATCTTTAGTGTAAAATTTATAAATTAAATACACATTTCGTGGTGTCTGTGCGACCGCGCTGGTCTTCTAAACTGCGTAACAGATTTTGATACGATTTTCACCATCACTTATTTGAGAATTTATTCCGGAAAATGTAACATTACAGTGTATTACATTATACGATTACAGAGTGACCTTATATTAAAGAAATCTCGATGTTTTGCAGTCGTAAACCGTGCGTAGCGGGGGCGGTTCTTAGTTCCTTTTAATTAAAGTATGAATTCGCGGTCGATAAGCAGACAGTATGTTACCAGTATGAGGTTGTTAATCTTCTCGATGTCTTCTCTTGGGATGAGCGTGGCGTCATCAAAGTCTTGCATGTGTCCGGTGGTCACGATCTCCACCTGTCCCGCTGGTAGCACCAGCTGGCCAAGTACAGAAAACTTACAACTTTTGTTTTGATTAAAGTACGAAGCTTAAAGATGATGTATATTTTTCACAGCCGCAGAAACATTGATTGCCGTCTATGATGATTTTTACTTGTAATTTGTTGTGAAGCTTGGGATACCTAATCCAATACCTGAACAGTTTTGTTCCTGGCTTCGAGTTCCACTATCTCCCGATGGCGTAGTACTTTGGCCTGGCTGGAGGCGAGGTGGGTGCGCCGAGCGTGGATGGCCTTAGTCCATACGCCGATAGCATGTTCCACGTACGCCAAGTCTTGGACCAGTGCTCTCATCTGCGGAAAACGTTCATATATCATCACTGTCCTACCCTATCTCAATTTACTCACTTATCTCAAATAAATTTCCATACAGACCCATACATCTCTTTTAACCGTCATTTTAGTAGTCGACTTCTTTTTCATTGTATATTCTTTCACGCACACAAACCATCAATCGTTTTTCGTTTCTTCTACTTTTATAACTTTCATTCGCATTAATAACTTTCCTCGTGGCCATACAACCATTTAACTGGATTTTATACAACTTTTCGGTCACCGGTCACCGGCGCCACTTTAAGAAATGGATCTTTAATATATAGGTACTTAATTAAAAAGTAATAGCAGCACTACCTTAATCTCGTTCTCAATTTTGGTTCTTCTCAGCTTGCACATGGTGGCCCATAAATGTTCGTCCAACACTGTTGGCATATTGCTGATCTGGTCCAGCTGTTCCACTCTATATCAATGAAATGAAATTACAGAATGAAGTGGTTAGGTTCTCGTTCGGCGAACGCACGGCCAATGAGGCCGAAAAGCACAGCGTGAGCTGTGTATGTGACCTAGTGAAGGTCGTGGGAATTCGCATGATGTGTGAAGCGCAGGAGCGGTCGTCGTAGTGATGCTTGCGGGAGAGCTACGTCCAGCAGTGAGCGTCTGGCAGCTAATCGATGGTGATGAAGTCGGCTTACCCCTTGAAGTAGTCGAGGCAGTCGGCGTGCAGCAGCGCGGGCCGCGCGCCGCAGCCCACGCCGGCCGCCAGCTCGTGCAGCACCACCGGGATCATGGTGCCGCGCTGGTGCCACTTGGGGCGCTTCCTGACGACAACACAATATGCATATCTGTGTACTCGTTTTCATTTCCAAAAGATCTTTAGAAAATCATGGAAATAGCTCATGTAGTATCGTAGGATGAAACAAGTCCACTAGCCAGCAGATCCAGACCAGCAGCTGGATGGAAGTGAGGCTGGATTGCATATGATGCGCCAGATCCGATAACGCGCCCGGAAAATATGAAATTACCCTACTAACACTGGGCGATGTGCGAATTGCTTCCGGACCCCGGGGTTATTCTTTTGTTGATGAACGGTTGCAAGCTCATGTGATTAAGAGTTATGAAAATTTTGATTAGGCTTTGAAATAGGTTCAACTATCTGACTGACCAACTCCTTTGACAATACAAAAGTGCCTGAAAATGATTTGAGTAATATTTTAGATCTGCTCAACAAACCCTTAACTCAAAGTCAAACTTACTTGAAGAACTTATAAGCCTGCTCAACGATAATCGGTGACATATCAGCGAAGTGGTTCTTAAAGGTCTTATCCATCTGTCTGTCCTTAGCCATGAGGGTGTCGTACGCGCTCTGGCACTCCACGCTCTGTTCCTGTATCTCTAGGAACTCTGCGTTCAAATCTTCCACCTGTCGCTCATAGAGGGCAATGTCGTCTCTGCAGATATAAAAATAGGTTTTAATTGAGATACTCGGCATGTAAACATTATTTACTTTTTTTTATAAGTTAGTAATAGTGCAAGCTTTAATTTGTTAAAAACGTGAGAGCATAACAATAAGTAATGGTAGTAAAAATCTGTGAGAGGGTAAAGGAATATTTCGCCGGTAAGAAATTACGGTCATAATAACACTGACACCAACCCAACAGGCAAGCCCTAAAAACTTTACACTAAACAATAAAATATGCGATTACATCTACATTGCAAAGAGTTCAACTTGTGCTCAATCAAACCTCATTTCCTCTATTATCTCTGACTTTTCAATTCGTTCCAGGTTAATTCTGCGCAAGCGCATAAGGTTAAGATTCTCTTGACCGATGATGGAGTCCACCCTAATCTTTAAAAGCCAGGTCTCCCTCACCTATAAAAATAACAAAACCTCTTTGAGCTGATAACCATGCCACCTTCAGTCATTTACTTCTGGATGTAAAAAGCTGTTCTCCAAAAACAAACAGACTGCCTGAAATCATAGACAAACACGGAGGCCGATAGCATATAGGAGCGAGCTATTTTAAATTAAACGTGTTACTTCCCCGACAGTCACTATGACTACCTTTTACAGACTACTCACAAGTTTTTATTTGTAAAACATACGTGTAAAAATAGGTGTTTGAAAGAGAATAGATACAGAGATCTCTTATGTTTTGCCGTTAACGGCGTACAAATACCAAGTAGAGAAATTACTCGCAAATGCAGTGGAGTTAAATTGGAATGCCTTAATGTTAAAGATTTCATAATAAACTTATTCAATAGCTTTCAGAAAGCTGCAGTACTAACGGCTGGATAGTTACTCCATATCATAAACACTTTAGTCCAGCCGGACGGGAGTGATGTGGCGGCATCTACATCGCCACATGCGAACTACGCATCAAACTGAAGTCACGTAAAATCCTGCATCGCGCAAGTAGAGTTTACCGCGCAACTATTACTGTTTGTTTAAAAGATGTCCCGAAATCAATCGTCGGGCAGTAGCCCACCAGACATAACACCCGTCTAGTCGGAGGATCCTCCCTTTTCTATGAAAAATAAGTGAACGTTTACACCCTGTTCCTGATACCTCTATAAGTACATTAGGGATTTAGGACTCAAGTAAATCTTTAGTGTTTCTTTAATTATTTTGAAATTTGACCAATCAATTTTTGATTTTCTGATAGGTTGTTTACATTATCAGGTTGATTAGTCTAATTTTTCTGGAGACTCAGATCCGTCTTACCTTCTGGTTGAACTTGACGATGCCTTCGTTGAGCACCTGTGACAGCTTGGCGTACTCTGCATGAAGCATCTTACGGTACTTGTCCCGCTCCTCATTGCGGAACCGAACCTTCGCTTCGTAGTCGAACACTTGCCGAAGATCGTCCTCATTGAAGTTCTCCGGGTCTTTTTCCAGCTGAATATTTATGGAACGGTAATATGGCTCTCTTCTATCTGTGAAAACTTGTAATTGGCCTTATTTTTGTTACTCTCAATCGTGCAACAGTTTTTAGCTGTAAGTTTTCCAAAAACTGTAAAATAAATAAATAGAGAATTAACGTGAAATGCACCGGATTTGACAGGTTTTGGACATCTTGCGGTGGCCATCCACATACATTTAGATCCTGTTTGTGAAATCTTATGTTTGTGGTTTTTTCAACAAAAATTAATTAGATGGTTGATTGACATTCCTCCAAAGAACCTTGCATGGGCTGTATGAAGCTATTTTCCGTAAAGCACCACATCAATGGATTCTCCATCTTTTGTTATGAGATCAAGGTCGAACTATTCAAAAATAAAAGTAAACAAACATGTTTAAATTGAAACTTCATGGTAAACTCTCGGTCTTTAGAATCCTAGTCTATTTGGATCACAAGAGACATATTTGACAGCAGATTTTACTGATCAGATAAAAGTATATTTAAATAAATAGAAGTGTTATCAGACCATGCACTGCGGCATAGGGATGGGCTTCTTGATCTCCTCGTGCCACAGCTTCTCCAGCACGCCGTCCATCATGTCCATGAGCGCTCTCTCTCGGAAGTCGTCCTTCGGTCCTGGATCCGGTGGGATGATCACGATCTGACTCGGGCTTATATACGGCTCGATCAAACACTACGTAGAGAATATTTACACAAGGTTAAAGACATGTTGCTCCCTTTTAGCTTGGTCTTCTTCTTCGTATCGATGATTTCCATGTTGTATATCGGGTGGCAGAGACATCGACGCGTAAACTGTTACCATGAATTCGTCGATGACCCTGCAACCCTGTGAAGCTTCGACCAGAATTCGGCCACTTCGATAGCGTTAGCATTGGTTGATTGGAAGGATATTTAAAGTAATCCATTTGAAAATATATTTTATAACCCTTCTTTTTGCAGTCGGGTCAAGGAAAATGGGATGTCTTAAAAAGTGAATGTAAACATAGCACCATAATGCATAATTTGTCGATAGAATTCACTTAGATCTCAGGCCTCATCTCTGTGAGAGGGAGCGAACCCCACATGGGCCTAGTTTGGGTTGGTGGATGTCACACTGACTTTGAATTTTGGTTGTTTTCAGTGGTAGGAAGTATTCGGTTGTAGATTAAAAAAAAAAGGAAATAAAAAAAAAATATATAAAAAATAGGACACCCCTAAAGACAGAGAGGCGAATTTCAAGAAATTGACCAGTTCTACAGCATCGTCAATTAACTTTTGTGAAAATTGTAGCATTCTTTAGGTCATGTCCCATCATCATTATCATAATTTGCCATGTATTAAATTGTTAGCAAAGGTACTATTAGTATTTGAAGATACAATAAAGTACATAATATATGAATAAATCTATACTTATAATAAATCTGTAGAAGTGAAAATTCTGTACATTGAAAATATCAAAAAAATAAATGGCAGGGGGTGTTACTAGACCGACACCGAACCCAAAAATGTGATTAAAAAAATTTTTGTCTGTCTGTCTGTCGGTCTGTCTGTCTGTCTGTCTGTCTGTCTGTCTGTCTGTTTGTTCAGGCATCACGCAAAAACTACCGCTTCGATTACGTTGAAACTTGGTATAATTATTCTTTAATATCCTGGGCACCACACTGGGTACTTTTTATCCCGGAAAAGTATATACAATAAAAAACAAACTTAATTTTGCGGTTCGATCCCTAGACCCGATTACTGCACCAACCGCAAATAATAAGTTTGTCGTAGGTTAAGTCACCCGCAATGGAGTTCATTTTTATTCCTTTTAGTTTTTAGAGTTATTTAGGTTTATTTTTATATAAGTTGTAGGTATAGATTTTAATTTTAAAGTATAGGTAGTATATTTGATAGTGTACGTAGTGACCGTAGGTTATTTTATAATACTGTTAGGTAGGATTAGTCATTCGTATAGATATTAGTTTTTAGGGATTTTGCTTATTTATTGAGTTTAGATTAGTTATCATCAGAAATAGGTTTATTTAGGTAGGTAGGTATTTAATTTTCTGTTATTGAGTTTTTTTTTTTAATTAGGTAGGTACTTAGGTAAAGATATCATATAGGTACCCTCTTAATCACCACTAATGAGACACAATTAGTTTTCTATTGTAATTAGCCACAAAGGGCCCGCGAGATAGATGGCATTCTGGGGAAGCACATAGGTACATTTTATCCTGTTAGCACGTTCCCGTGGGATAATTTCCGACATCCACGCGGGCGAAGCCGCGGGCAGAAGCTAGTAATAAATAAGATAATACCTACCTCCTCAGGCTCTACTTTAATAAGCTTCTGCACATATTCTTCTTGCTTCCACTGAGGATCAGTGATCACTATTTGCAGATGATGGAAGCTGCCTCGCAGGTCAGACAATTTGTTCAGTTCTGAAAGGTCAGGTAAGGGAAAAATGGAAATTACGTTCATTGACACAAAAAATAAACAAGTCATGAAATTATTCGTTTCTATCCTGTTCATTGTCATTATTCATTTCCACTTCGATATTACTTTTTCTTAGATATGTCAAATTTGTTAGCATGTGACATTCTGGTCCCTATTTGTGCCTTGGATGGTAAAAATTGTACTATTATGCGTGTGGTCGTATTCACCCTTCTTATATATGTAGAAGTGATCTATGGTAATCAACCAAACACAGGAAACAAAATACCTTCAATGATGAAGCGTAGCCTGTTGTTCCTCTCAGAAACGAGGCCCACCTCCCGCTTCTTCAAGATAAACAGCTCGTCAAACTGTTTGTTGAACCACAACCGCATGTTCTGGGTGTTCAGCTGCAAAAAGAAGCCGGTTAGAAGCGTCAGACCTGTTAACAGTAATAGCCCGCTCTGAATGTGTCCAACTACGCCATTATAATCATCTGCCTAGCCTTTTGCCAAACTATGCTGGGGTCGGCTACCAGTCTAACCGGATGCAGCTGAATACCAGTATTTTACATGTAGTGACTGCCAATCTGACGTCCACAACCTAGTAACTCGGTAACACGGCACCCCTTGGTAAGATTGGTTGTCAGACGTTCGGGATTCTGACTGCCCGAAACGACCGTCAAAGATCTACGAATGACAGCCGGGACCAACAGCTTAACATGCTTTCCGAAGAACATTGGACACAAATTCAGATTCCAGACTATCGGGCGTTCTACTAAAATTGCCCATGTTGATAGAAGGCTGTTGTGATCGGGATGGCGAGCGATATTACATTACGATGATGTTTTGTTGATTACTAATAGTATCATAAAAACTTCATGGTATCTTTAAGAACCTTAAAACTTACTTTGACAATATCGTAGAGCCAGTTCATCTGCAGGAAGCTGAAGGCCTCCATCTGCGGGATCATGTACTTGGGGATGGACACGAAGCGGTGCGCGCTGGAGCCCGCCAGCACGTAGGGCTCCGCCAGCACGGCGGAGGCGCCCTCCTCGTCGCCCTCGGCCACGCTGCGCCGCGCGGGCCCGCCCGGCGGCGACGCGGGCTCCGTGCGGCTGCTGGACCTGACCGGAGACACACACTCGTTTCATTAAACGATATCATCGTTCCAGTGCCCACAAAATTTATTTAATAATAATTTTTATTGTTCCAAAAACAGTGTTACACACATTCTCGATATGACGATAATAATATAAATATGTAACTTTAACAAAGAATAGTTTCAGTGAACTTTTCGTACAATAAGTACCTCGGTTGGAACAGTTAACAGTAGGCTACAGGAATGATGTCAAATTATCTAAAGAACCAGTACCAACCAGCCGAAAGACAGTCTTGGAAAAGACTTCAGTCATGTCTTGTGAGTGTTCCATCTAGGCTGGGAACAGTATTGCTAATGAAATGACTTTATTTAGCTGTTAAGAAACTTCTAGAATACCAACCGCTGCAGAGCAGACGCATCGGACACGACTTTACACGGTTCATCCAGTGAGTGCTCCAGCCAGGGTCGAAACAGGTCCTGGTCGTTGTCCATCTCGATTTCGCGCAGGGCTTCGATCTGCTGCAGTACGGGCCACGACGCGCGTTGCGATGGCAGTATTGCGAAGTTTTCCACCTAGAGAACAACACACTGTCTTAGACATGGTCTCGGGTCCCGTGACCTGAGAAGTACCTACAGCTGAGCTATAAAAACCTTTAACCATACTTGTGTGCATAGGTATCATCTGTGAGATTAAAGACAGAGTTTAAAGGGCTGTTGTAGCAATTAAGGTGCATGAAAGGAGCCTCCCCGAGCGGCGTTAACATTAATCGTACTGCGATTCAAAACGCCCGGCGCACCCTGGGCAGCTAACACTCGGTAACGTAGAGTCTAGCTGACTTATCGTTTCATCAAGATGGTATACTTAAATGGCTCTCCTCAGAGCCATGACTAACGGTCCCTATCAGGGTCAAATAATAATAACGACCACTCCAAGGGCACCCACCAAACAGCTATCCAAACCCGCCCTTATTGTCACCTCAATAAAATATTGAAGGTTTTAAAACAAGTCCGACAGACACAGTTTGTCTTCCGGCAAAGTTGGGATAGTAGATCCCAGCTTTACCGGAAGACAAACTGTGAAATTCTCTGTGTCCAAGAAACGCATCGCGTCATTGAACATCTTGGGCCAAAAATCCCTGGAATGACGCTTTACTGGAGATACCTCGCGCAGTCACGCCCAATGTCACTGTTGTGTCTGCAACCCGGAGAAATGAAAATTTGATAGAAATCCTCACAGTGGACACAGGGACCTGCATGATCACATCAGTATATAAGCCCTCTAACCAGCATTTTGAGTTCCACAAAACACCAAATTTTGACAGTCGACGTACTAAAATAGTTTTTGGTGACTTTAACAGTCACAGCATGACCTGGGGGTACAGTGAAAGCAACGCTGATAGTAACCTCGTTGAGGAATGGGCTGATGCTTATGAGCTAACTCGCCAAACAGCCTGCATCCTTCAACTGTCGGCGTTGGAAACGTGCCTACAACCCAGATTTAATATTTGTCAGTAGCAATATTCATTCCTTAAGTTCAAAACTCCTTTGCCAACCTATTCCAAAAACTCAACACAAACCCATCACGTGCGAGATACGAGCTGCGATAAAGTCAAGACAGGTTCCCTTTAAACCCCGTTTTAACTTCTCTAAAGCAAACTGGGGAACCTTCTCCGTAGATGTGGATGCAAAATGTCGCGACATAGAACCAATACCTGCCAATTACGAACAGTTCGTTGATACTATCTGGACTGTGAGCTGCCGCACATCATACATACATGGCCTTAACCCAGAACCCTCCAAAGTCCTTAAGACCTATGAAGATCTTTATGAAAACGACCCTTTCTCTGAAGATACAATTGCTGCCGGTTGGCGAAACTCGTAAAACAAAGTGGATTACCACAGTAACCAACACCAGCATGACCCATAACAGCAAAAAAGCATAGTCTACAATACAGAAACTCACTGGTGACCCACCAGGACCTATCAACCACAGCCAATCAAATGGCCCATCAGCTGCTACTTAACGGCAACCCCCCCCCCCCCCCCACAGACTGCCAAAAGAAAAGAAAGCTGTTAATGTTTCAGCCGATATGGTAAGCTCTCAATCGATTGCGTACCCAAGTAAGGCGCTGCAGACAGAACTTGTCGAAATGGGGGATTACTGATCCATCCAATACCCAGTGCGAGTGCGGTGCCTCTGGTCAGACCATGCCCCACTTGCTGGATGCCCCAAGTGCCCGTTCACCTGCACCTTGGATGACTTAATGAATGCCACTGATGCCGCAATTAACGTCGCCACCTACTGGGCTCAAACAATATAAAATATCGAAGAAGAGTACCATCGACACGAAAAGAAAAAGAAGCAATTAATTTTCCTAGCTTGCAAACAACGGGAACGTCAACGTGATAGTGCTAAGTAATTCTTGGTAATTTTTGTATTCAAGTACTTACAAACAAATTCTCTGGTAGATCGTCAAGTCGCATTGCTTCTCAGTGTGGTGTGAAAAAGCAAGACCAATGTCTGTAAGAGCGGTGTAGACTAACTGACAAGTTTAGTGAGCCTACACTTTATTATTGTTCATGTATCCTGTCTTTCTTCCTAAACTTTCATTTAATAAAATATTTTAGATAATGCTTACATGGTAGTGGCTGTGTATGGCGAAGAGCTTGATCCTCGGCGAAAGCATGGTGTCCCAGCATGTCTGCTTGATCCACGCGGTCACCTTGTCCTGTGCGCGGATGCGGGCTTCTGTAGTCAAACGAATCTCCTCACGTTCCCTCTCGGCCTGGTGGGATTTAAACATTGGTGGTTACTAGATAGAGAATTGCATAGATTAGCTTTAAGCGTAGGTATACCATATGAGATACCGATAGTCTTCAACAGTCACTTGTAAACTGATAGTATATAATGAAGTTGGGTAATACTCTCCAAAGAAATCTTACCGTGACAGCAGTTTTGTAGAGGCTAAACCGCGGCAAAGATAGTAAATAATAAAATCAATAGTCTTACGGCTTTGAGCCTCTCCTTCTTGGCTTCCTGATGCAGGTTGAACTCTGACAACGACAGCTGATGGAGCGGCCGCTCGTTAATGTTCTCCTCCAGCAGCTCAACCAGCTTCGCCTGTAGCGTCGCAAACCCCTTGCGGACCTCCTCACGTTGATGCTTGTAGTCTTTAGCTTCCTGGGCCACTCTCCTATCTTCTTGTAATTGTAGGTAGTTCTCTAGGGAAATTACCAGATGTATATGAGCGTAAATGAGGAAAAGGACGCACGACAGCACGGTTGGCGCAGTGGTTAAGCGATTGACTGCTGCGCTGCGTGCCGCGGGTTCGGTTCCCGCACGGAACAAATATTTGTATGACCTACAAGCAGTTGTTTGTGTATGTGAGTTTAAATGTTTGTAAACGCGCCCACGATACAGGAGAAATTTCTAGTGTGGGGCAACGTTTTTTTACTAGAAAAAAATGACATGAAAGGGAGTATGAAAGGAAAAGTGTGAGTTTATGTATGCCTACCTATGTTCTCTTGGGAAAAAACATCAATCACATAGCAAACAGGGGCAATCAGTATGTTTTTAATTTAAACTAGCTTCTACCCGCAACTTAACCGCGTGAAATTTCGGCCCGCCCGTTCGCCCGTTTTCTGACTTTTCGTAATCGGAATTACCAGTCGGATTTGAAAAAATCTTTTTGCATCTGATAGCCCAATTCTCGAAGAAGGCTATAGGTTTTTAATATCACGCAATTATCCTTAGGAGCCAAGCAAAAAGAAAAAAAGTTATAGGAAAAAGTCAAAGAACGAATGTGAGGTTTAATATAACATGCGTGACATATGGCTCAGAGAAATATTACGCAATTCGGATGCTGGTCGATAAAGGTAACGACAACATAAGCAAAGTACTCACTATCGGTATTGTATATGATGTTAATCACGTTAATGCCGGCGTCTTCGTCGACGTGGTAGAGCTCCTTGTCGGGCGGCAGGTGCACGAGCTCGTCGCGCGGGTAGTGCGCCCCGCGCAGGAAGGCGCACGCCAGCGTGCCGGCGGCGCCCAGCTGCAGCACGTGGCGCGCGCCGCCGTCCGTCTGCGCGCTCCTGATGCCGCACTCATAGCGGTGCGTCATGGTCAGCTTCAGCTCTGGGAAAAGGATCACGAAATTATGAAATGTCGTTTTGGATCACTAAGCGTTTTCATTCATCATATCCACTACATATCAATGTTTGCATGCCTAATTTAAGGAAGATTTTACAGGAATTGCTCATTATGTATATCAACTTATTGTAGTAGGTACCTAGCTACAATATGTGGCAACATCACAGAAAATCCTGCATCGCGCAAGCAAAGTTAACTGCGCAATTAGCATATAAGTATAGGCAACGTCCCGACATCAATCGTCTGGCAGTTGCCCACCAGACACGACACCCGTCTGCTCAGAGGATCCTCCTTTTTACCTTTGAACTTTACTCCCTGTTCCTCATACCTCTCTAAATCTATTTGATTAAATGTTACTTTCGTTCTCTTCCTAAGGCAAAGGCAGGGTTGGGCAGCATTTGAATTACTTGTAATTAAAATACAAATACGTATTTGGTATTTGTATTTCAATTACTTCCTAATGTAATTTGTAATTCGTATTTCAAATACCTGACGGCGAAGTATTTTGTAATTAGTATTTCAAATACTTGAGGATACATTTCAAAAATACATTTTAACATTAAAATACATTTAACCTTCATTTAGCGATCGTGAGTGTGAGTGTGAGGCGAGAGTGCAATGATGGTAAAGCAGCTATTAGAGTTCGCAACACTGCACCTGTTATGTACACTGTACGCTATGACTGTACCTACGTCAAAATTGACCAACAAAACGCAAAAAAATGAACGTCGAATTGTCAATGTCAAGCTAAGATGTCAAGTCATAACGGTTTAATGTCATTTGTATTTTGTATTTCAATTAAAAATAGCTAAAATACTGTATTTTGTATTTCAAATACCTTACCTAAAGATATTTTATATTTTAATTACTATAAGTAAGTATGTATTTTGCCCAGCCCTGGGCAAAGGTATCTAACTAAGCAGTAACTGAGTAAAGCACTAGGTCCCTTATAACGCTGTTTGCAGGGGAGCTGTACGAAGAAGCATGTTGCTTCCTTGCTTGTAACCATACTTGACTACTTAGTAACCAGGTTTTAGAAAAAGTTCGGCTTTGTAGCCCCAAAACGCCCGCCCTTCACCACTTCCTAGTGCTTTCGCTGGGGAGAAGAAGTGGCACAAACTCCCCAGCAGCACAGCTGTCTGTTCAATTAGAAAATACTTGATGGTATACAATACTACGTATGCAACATTAAAAGACACAGAACATTAAATTAAATTATTTGCCATATGCCAGCTAGTCAGGCCAATATACCAACAAATACAATACAAAATTATAAATCAAAATTAAAAATGTAAACAAAACCTTACTACCTAAATAAAAGCCTCCAGGTATAAAGGACAAGACAGCTTACATATGCAAGGCTGGGTTCTGTTCACATAGCTGTCACTTCTTCACAATTTTTTCCTTGAATTTGATGTCCCATTCCAATATTTACTTACTACCACTATTGTAGCTCTCTGTAGTCAACACGCTCTTTTGCTGTAGATACTTTTTAAAGTAGGTATATCTCATAATAGAAGTGACATCATGACATACGGTATTCAGGAGGACAATCAGGCGACCTCAGCACGACGGTGCCGTCAAAGCCAAAGGTCAGCAGCGCATTTTCGCTTCTGAAACCATCAAACTGCTTGATCTCGTGCCCCGAGTCGATGATGGGGCCCATCTTCACAGATATAGTCGTACCTTTCTGAATACAAATAGTTTATGATTAGTGCACTGGCATAATGCCGAGTAATCTTGTCGGGTTATAAAAAAACAGAAATGCAACTGAAAAAGTCATCCGCCAAAGCGATAATTCAATAAATAGTTGTCCATATCCAGGAATAGCCCAAACAGTACAGAACGAAGTTCAACTCAAAAGTAAGTGCCAACATAAAATAAGTCAGTGATGAAACAAATCATTTGACCCAGCCTAATTGCGTAACACACTAATCACTATCAAACACAATCTGAATAATTTTGAAGGGAATAGCTTACCTATGCAGTCCAGACAGAAACATGTTCGAAAAATCAAATCAAAAATTCAAATCAGGCAACGTAAATAAAACAATTAATTATGTTGAACTGTCAAAGTGAAAGCCATTGCTACTGAAAGTGTGTTACGCTGTCACCTTCAGCATAGACCTACACCTGCTCTTTCGCATTTCCTAAATTTTTCGACTGTATAGAAGCCCGTACAAGTGTCTTACTTCTCCGCTTAGCTTGAGGATATGCATCTGTTTGCTGAGGTGCGGGATAGCGAGGATGGTGTCCTTGGTGCTGAGCGGCAACAGCCTGGTGTACGGCCCCTGCATTTTTCCCGCGAACTTGTTGTCTTTGCCTGTCTCTGCGTTCACGCAGATTATGCGCTCGCCTGTAGAACAAAGTTGAATTTAAAACGAAAGGTCCACTACCTACTCGGACGCTAGCACGTTGCACGGAGTGACAGACACGATGCTCTACTCTAGAAGTTAATTTATATGTAATGGTTTCATTAATCCATTTTAATTCTTTTACCTATTGTGGTATAGTAATTTTATTTTTAGGTGCATCGTCTTCATAATTAGGTATATAATTAATGTATATAAGTATGCAAAATATTGTAAAAAAAAAAACGGGTTGCACTCCGGGAGTGCCGGCAGAACTGAAAACTTGAATATTAACGTTGTGCATTTTTGATATTTTGGAATGCGGTCTACTCTCCCTCCGTCTTACGAATTTTCGATCAGGTCACGTGTCCTGACGCGAGTTTAACATTTTTTACCCATCACAAAAAAAGTGCACAACGCCGCTAAAGAAGTTTTCACTTCAAAAATTTAAAAGAGTAACGGTGGAGTTTCTTGCCCATTCTTCTCTATACGAAAACTACCTTTTGGAAGGGGCAACTAGAATCAATTTTATTTTAATTTACTTTTTGACGTTCAAAAGTGCCTTTTATGTGCCTATTTGAAATAAATTATTTGACTTTGACAAGCCTTTTGAAACTCGTTGTGCCATTTAAAGCAGCAAACTGTTTTGTTTATAAAAAAAAAATGTAAAACCGTATTAAAGAAAAAACGTTTGACATACAGTGAACATACTGCCGATCGATTCTGTAAAAATCTCACCGTGAAAATTTAGGTGAAGTGAGCTTAGAGTGAGCTATCAATAGTGTCAATCCCTAGCATTAGTTGAAATGACAGCTCACTCCACGCTCACCTAAGTTTTCACGGTGATATGGTTACAGAATCGCACTGCTGTAACCATCTCACCGTGAAAACTTATATTAATGAAAAGGATCTTACTGGGAATTCTCTGGTGGAAATGCATAATTTTAGTTTTTTCACCGCCACCTCTTCTACATCCTCTAGAGAAACTCTTTGCTAGGCTGTAGTTTAGTACATTTAGTAGTTCCTCCCGTTCAGGTGTCATAAAATGCTCAGTTATGCATACAGCATCTATCCTTTTTCTATTACTTACGCGAAGTCAGCTTATACTGGAAATGTATATCATGATATTATGTATTCTTGCGTACTACTGGATGTCAGGCCTCTGCCAAGTTCCTCCAGTTTTTCGCCTTTCGCAATCCAATTCGGCCCAGCTGAATTTTTAAGGTCGTTGCGGTCTATCTAGCTAGAGAGTGTCCTACGCTGCTGAGCTTAAAAGTGTAAATAAATAGGTTCATGCATCGAGTGTTACCAATGCAATACTTCTCAGAAAAGAGCACGAGGCTGAAGCAGCGCATGTTTTTGCCAACCATCATGAGGAAGCAGTCGGCCAAGCCTCGGCCGAGCTCCGTGTACCGCATCAGAGTTAGTTGGTAGTCTTCGCTGACCTGGATTGAAGGGACCAAAGGGTGTCAAAGATCAGATGTATTATTGTATTAAACCACTATTGTCGATTTAAATAGCAATTAAGGCTGGCTCGGCAGCGTCCCGATTCAAGTTTGCATAGCTATTCACAACCATCAGACAGGCTATGGTATCGAAAATGACACATTTAGATAACCTGAATTGCCCTGCCCCATATAGCAAACAGCTGTCGGAAGTACAGCGGTCGTATATTTGATTTAAACTGACAAAATGTTCGGGGGGTTTTTGACTTGTGAAAAGCGTTTAGAGGGACCCTACGATAACATTGATTGATGTTCGACACGGTACGAAAGCGTATCGAGTGGTTGTGAATAGCTATGCTAGTTTTATAATTATAATTCTATCCGATTTTTACAAAAGAATTCAATAGTTACTAGTTACCTACGGTGAAAGAACTACCTATCTTACAAATTTTATAAGAGCCCAGTATTTAACTACAATAACCTAAATTATTTTCTATTTTGTTTACATAACCTTTACTTTACCTTAAAAATGAAGATATGCCCCGCAGACATAGCAGCGGCGACCATGAATCTGCCATCAGGCGCGAAGGTCACCAGTGATACGATCTGATGCGTCAGACTCTTGCGATCCTGTCTCTTCAGCTCCGGCGGGTTCGCGCTGAACAACCGCAGCACCACGCCGTAGTTGCTGTTCACTTCGCCGAAGACCGCCAGCAATGGTTCCACCGGACTCGCTACAAACGACACGTCATAGCCTTTTGCGATTTTCATTAGGACCTGCAAATTGGAGAGTGTGAAACTGGCACGCTGTTCTTAGATAAGTAGATATTTATATGACATTGAACATAGTTCTATTTTGCAAGTTCTGAATAGAATTTGTCAGTAGAATTTAAAGTCTTTCAGCTCTCACGAAGAAAGGAACGCAGGAAAAGAACAACACTTAGTATTATGCTAGCTAATAAGGCAAAAGTACTCACGAGATGCTCATCATAAACATCATATATGCTTAAAACGCCAGCAGTATTCATCAGGGCTATGTACTTGAAATCAGGCGCAATCAGCTGCATTTTCATTATGTTCCTACAATTTAAAAAACTGTACTTTATCATCGAAATCGAGTATAAATAGATGTAGTTAAACAACTCCTTTGGCAAAATTAGCAATGTCCTGAACTACCTTCTCTGTTCAGGGGCCTCCGTCATGCGGTTATTATCAAATCATTTATTAATCATTTATGATTTTGATCTACAAGTATAGATCGTATACAAATTATTGTGCTCTAAAATATACCATTGGGGTTACACAATTTCACATTCATTATGAAGCCACCATTGTTCTGTTACGAAAAAGAAATGATGATTCTCTATCTCTCAGTAAGATAACGGCTAATACGTCATAACATCGCCTGATCGACATATTTTTGACATAATTATGAATGAAATTCCTCACCTCAGTTTGAGGGTGAAGAGTTGAACCTCAATCTTCTCCTCCGCGTCCACGGTGATCTTGTAAACAAAGCCGGTTTCGGTCCACATGGTTGCCATGTCGCAGAATGAGTTGCTGACCAGACGAGCTACCACGTCATCGGGAACGTAGGACCACTCCACCCTCCATGTCTTCCCCTCCGGTTGTTTCCGTAGGAACTGGTTGATGAAGTAAGTAACACAGTGTAGATGTACTCATACCTATGTCAGTTGAATATAGATTCAAGGCCATGAAATGCTTACATTCGTATAAACGAATCATCATCATCATCATCATCTAACCTTTTCCCAACTATGTTGGGGTCGGTTTCCAGTCTAACCGGATGCAGCTGAATACCAGTATTTTATATGGAGCGACTGCCTATCTGACCTCCACAACTTATTTACGAATATAACCATTGTATTGTAAAGTTAACGATTCATACAAAACTTTATTTTGAAAAAGGTTTCGTATGAAATGCTAACTGTAATTTCAAAGCGCGATCTGTGAATCTTGCCCCTTAGTTAGTCACGTGCCAAGGCTCAGATCGGTGGATCTAAGCCTTGGCACGTGAGATGTCAGCATACATAAGTGACGGGGCCCGATAGGGCCGAAGCCTGCCGGGGTAGCGTGATCGTCCGAAAGGGTTACCGCTGCTCTGGAACATAAAGGGCTAAGGAAGGAACACGGGTGGGTTTTAGTCAGTAAGAGTCTGACACTCCCTTCCGCTCCACCCAGAGCGGGAGGGGTCATTTGATGATTTCCCATCCGCAAAAAAAAAAGCCTTGACACGTGACTAACTAAGGGGCAAGATGAGTTTTGCGGTGGCAAAACGTACTTCAAATCAGGTAGGGATGAAGCCGAAGCGTACAAGTATCAAAATTTTAGTACCCATCTTTTCACTTTATAATTAGATAGATTCTTATTTATTCAGTGTACACAAAAGACAAACATACAAAAGTTTTTATTTTTCACTTTTAAGTTGTAATTTTTACCAGTAATTTTGGTTTAAAAACCAAACTACTGAATCGTTTTTGATGAAATTTCTATGGGACCATTTGGGAAGTATACCCTTTCCAACAAAAAAATAATTTTTTAAATCGGTTGGCAAGCGACGGAGTTATGCGCGAACAAACATAAAAAAAAAAAAAAATACAAACATCCGAATTGAGAACCTCCTCCTTTTTTAGAAGTCGGTTAAAAAGCATACCCACCTATATGGGTAGGTATATTAAATTTATTATTATTTATTTTTATGTTTTTACATTTCTTCTCATTATTTCTCATAACTTACCCTTAAGCGCTCATCGGGTCCGTAGATAAGTACGCCACTAAGGAAGGCACACAAACTGGTATTTCGCTTTCCTTCTCTGTCTTCGTCTGACCACTCCAGTACTCTGTTTAGCCCTATGCCATCGGAAGACATCTAAAGGAGAGAAAGTAAGGACTTTTAGTAGCTGACCTGGGAATCGTTGCGTTATTTACGTTGTTAAGCAGACACATTTTTCGAACATATGAAGGAATGGATTAGCAATATCCTTCAAAATGATTCAGATTTTTATTGATAGTGTTACGCAATTAAGGTACAGGACCCAACGTTCCGCACTTGTTCTGCGACTTCTATAAACCAATGAAGCAGTCATTAAAGAAACGAAGAAAGTCTTGTACAAGAACAACTAGAATCAATTCCATTTTCTTGTAATTTTGACGTTCAAAAGTGCCTTCTATGTGCCTAATTAAAATAAATAATTTGACTTACACTGTACAAGTTGCCCTTAGGATCGATAGCATACAGCTGTCCCTCGAGACTCCAGCAGACACCAGTGATCGAAGGTTCCGAGACGTCCCAGCTGGTGACTTCCTCCCTGGGCCTCTTGAGCACGAAGCACTTCTTGTAGCAGCGCGCCACCTCCCACACGTTCATGCCGTCGCCCCAACACTGACAGACTAACATGTGCGTGCGACTGGCCCTGGTCATTTAAAACATTCTAAAATGGGGGCCCATCAGCTGAAGTGGAAAAACTTCAACTAACTTCTGGTGGCCACACACGTACACGTACACGTACACGAACGTGTACGTACATTTAAAAAAATGCTGAAAATGTTGAAGCTTCTCAAAATAAAGCGGCAAAATAATTCGATGTCATGAATACGTGACGCTAATGGGTTTACAAGGAATTCGGAAAAAAATGTGCACGCAAGTAGATGTATGGACTTAAATTAGCGAATTAAAAAGCAAATTTGTGTTTGTGTTGTTGATGTGCCTTAATAAATAAATAAAGACGAGAAAATTTGCTCAGCAATTGATGATGATGACGAAAGAATTCACTATGAATTAAAAAGTCAGTGCCATTCATATATTGTATTTAATGTTGAGACTCACATGAATATCTGCTTGCGCCGTCTGACGCCGCTCTCGATACGGTACAGTCGCTGGTTGGTGCGCCAACACCACACACTCACTACGTAGCCGGGGAAGCTAGTGATCCCCGCGATCAGGTCGCTTTCCATCATGCAAATTCCTTTATATCTTTTTGCGTCCGTTTCTAGAAATAACCAGATACTACTTACGTTTCTAACGACACATCTACGGGAAATCATACACATGACATCGCACCTGTATACCCCGAAGGGTTAGGCAGGGGGGAAACTATTGTACGGAAAATAAGAGACGGTACTTCGGCAACAACAGCCTTGAAAGCAAGAGTGAACAGGCATGTTCTGGGCACGCTCATTCCGTCATCCATGGCGTCTGGAGTGATCGAGGTCAAGAGCAGGTCTATTCAGCAATAAAAATAAAAAAAACAACGCCTTTGATTTTGAGTACTTTTGACTTATTTCGTTGCTGTGTCATAGAAGAGGCATAATAATATACCTAAGAGTAATGCCACAAGGAATGAAACTGGCAATGGAAACATTGGTAAAACGGTTCTGGAAAGCTCACCTTTGATTTCGGTCAGGATTACGAATGATGGATACAGTACAACAAATATCCTGGGATTTAGTGCCTTCTCGGCGAAGGCGAAAATATGAGTACGGTGACCTGAAATAAAAATATGGAAAGTTTGTGTTTTAATCGTTGCGATTTTTAAACTGCGAAATAAAATTGCAAACGGAAATAATTCCTACGCGCACAACAATTTATTATCGCATGGGACGAAATAGCGGAAGCCAAAGACAGTCAGTCAGTACTGTGTACCACCTGTGCTTGCGAATTTTCCGCAGGGCGCGCGTCTTGGTACGACTTCATAGGGTATGTATGTATGGTAAGTATGTATGTGTAAGAGAAATCGTTTGCGATTTCTTTTCACAGTGCGTGGACTCTAGAATATTGTTCACAGGTTGGCGATTATTATTCGCAACGATTTTTGTAGTACGCGCGTAGCCTTACACAATTCAATGTAGATGAATCGCGGTGGTAGATTGAGGACCACATTATTCTAGAAACACTTGATCGTGTTTCTAGAATAATGTGCATGTTTTTTTTTTAAAGATTTCGTATGCCACTCGTGGAGGTCAGTTAGGCAAAGTCATCCAGATACAGCCTCTTCAATACTTAGAGCTCTTGATTTATGCTTTTAAGCAATGTTCAGCAAATCGCACCCTAATTGCGTAACGCACTATCAATCAGATTCTGAATCATTTCGAAGGATATTGCTAATCCATTGCTCCATATATCCGAAAAATTTGTCTGCTCAACAACGTAAATAACGCAATGAATATTGCTGAACTGTCAAAATGAAAGACATTCCTACTGTTAGTGTGTTGCGCAATTACGCGCAGATACAGCCCCTTCAATACCTATAGTGCTCTAGGAATCATGCTTAAGCAATGTTCATCAAATCGGGCTTGAGACCTGATTGGTGTTGGCACCCAAACAACCCTAACTGCTACTAAATAGGTAAGTAGTACCAAGCCATCACATCATTTACCAGCTAAAGCATCCACTCCATCCCCTCTCTCCTCGGTGTTGGCTACATAAACTGTTTCAGTGTTCGTCCTGTAGTTAAAGAAGATGATGTAGAGGTCGTGGGCTACGGCGAATATATCCTTGCCCACAAACGTCATCACGTCTAACCTGTGGGGGTTGCACCACCTGGAAATGCAGAAAAAACAAACTTATAAAGCCTAGGCGAAAATGTATGCCTGCCTGTATAAATAATTCGTATTTTATCTTCTCTCGGTATGAAAAACTTAATGAAGTGTGTCATGTCGGAACGTGGTAGTAATTCAAGTTTCAGTTAGTCGGCGTGGTGGTTGCGTGGCTGACCGCGCAGGGTGCACCATCAGAAGTACCGCTAATTTCATGCTCCCTAATTATTTCCTGAAGGTTTGATAGTATCTTTCGCTAGCCAGTGAAAGGTCATTACAATAAAATCAATTTTTGTGGCAACAAAGCAGCTGGTCGCCGCGCCGCGGCATTAGGCCTTATGGCATGTAGCTATATTGAACTGCAAAAGGGTTAAAATGAAGCAAGAACCCGTTGGTGCGTTGGAAGCAGCCTATGTCCAGCAGTGGACGTCTTTCGGCTGAAATAATGATGATGAGGATTAAAATAAGTATAATCGATCTTTGAGTGACTGCCTCATCCCAATGGTCTTGGGGTCGCAACGCGAATGCCGATGAGGTAGGATCCATGCACCTCTCCCATTTCTCGCTCGAGAAACGTATAAAAGATTGTAGGTCCGTCAAATTGTCTTGATTGTCAGTCAAAGAGATACATACATAAATTAATAACTAAGTAATTGATAGCGGACTGATAGTTGATAACCATAGTTAAAGTTTTTTACATTTCTATGTTGATAACTGACTTTCTGCGCCGCCGAGGTCGGTCCAGAAAGTGGTGGCGAGATGACCTGGACGCGTACCACGAGGGCTGATTCGAGGTGGCGTCGGAAAAGAGTTCCTGTAAGGACTCGGGGGAGGCCTTTGCCTAGCAATGGAACTGTATCAAGGCTAAATGAAAAAAAAAGCTGACTGTTTACACCACCAGTGAGATGAGAACTCAGCCAAACAAACAACTCGTTGTTAGTTGCTAACTCTTTTCGCTTCTCGCTAATCGCCGGTGGTGGGACAGGTGCCTTAGGTGCCTAAGACGGGCAAGCAATGTAGTCGCGTCATCGCGTGTATCCAAAGTATCTACTTAATTCTTTGTTGTACGAGTCATCATCTGCCTAGCCTTTTCCCAACTTTGTTGTACGAGTAAGTAGGTAAATAAAACTTTAAAACAAAGAAACCCAATTAGGTACCTAACTGTAACGGAAACTAATAACTAAACGACAAAATAATAAAACCATATAGTTGCCACTTGAATCTGGTTTCTTGTCTATCACGAATAGGCGTTTCAGCATCATAATTGTTTCTAGTTATTTCCGGCACATATCTTTTTTTATTCGTCCTAAAAGGATGACTCACGCAGGGCCTTACTGTACAATGAACGTTGGGTTGCCCTGACGTTCCGTTACGTCGACTGAATTTAGTGGGAGAAATACTGAGCGAACCATACTCGGCCAAAGTTTATATTACTCCATGTCGCTATCAAGCGATCCTTGTTATAATAATATGAGGCAGGTTCCAAATTATTTGTTAAAAACATCGATTTATTTACGCTACATTATGACGTCTTCTACAATAAGTAGGCATACCTAAATACAATAAATGAGTAGGTTCGCAGGTTTAGGTATCATCACGGAAGGGTATCATACATCTGTTTTTCTGTTGGTATAAAAAGTAAAGTGTTGTGTTGCACAAAGTTGATTTACCTACCTACCAATGCCGCTAGGCAAGAGCTTCGACAACCAAGAGGAGCGGCCAGCGAAAGCAAACTTCCAAGATGAGCTCAGCTGGCGCTAAACGAACGAGCGAATATTAGATAAACAGTTAAATACCTGACTTTAGGTTTAAACGCCTCCGATTCTTGGACAACTTTTGTTTCTTCTGCCATTTTATTGTAAAATAAACGAGCTGCATAGGTAAACTTGTTTTTAAACGCAAATATGTGAAATTCGTGAAATTGTAGTAAAAATATTATATCTCATGAAAGTAATAAATAACAAAATACTTGTTTCCTAGCAACAATTTTTGTTTTATTATTTTACCGCCACAAAAAATTACAAAATTGGAGGTTACATGTGGTCTAAGGAAAATTGGGATTCATAGTAAAATTTGAAATTTTGGATATTTTGTTTTGTAGATATTTTTGTAGCTTACTAAAATAATTTTATAGTAAAAAATGTTTTTCAACAAACTTTGGACTCACTCAATGCATTTATTCTTATGGAGGAGTCATCGTGAAACGGAACGTAATCGAACCGTATCTGTCAAAGTTCTGTGAACCACGGATGGGCAGTGATTTATGATTTTGATAAGAAAGACAGGAAAATAGAATTAGAAATGTGTATAGTGTATGATTTTCTAGGGCAGTTTAATTGTATAAAATGTAAAAAGTGTTAGTATATTAATTAAACCACCATCATGTAAGTTATGGCGATTTGCGTAGCCTTGTAATTGGGTGATGTTTATTTTCATATTATGAGTTATTTAGGAAGGTTTTATTATTGTTTGAGTGTTTTTACGTATTATGATTGTGTTCAGGGAGAACTTCACCGGGTCTATGGACGATCCGGTGGCGCAAAGATGGAATTCATCGTCGATAGACTTCGCGGATATTAAAATGGACAGAAACCTTGCCCTCCTGCTCACGTCGCTAATATCTGCGATACTATGGATCGTTTATATAACGTACTACAACAGCCGCGTGCTGGGCTACATCCTCACCAGACTCATCAACAAGTTCTACTTCCAAGATGACAATTTCAAAATAGGTGAGTGACCCATTTATTTATATTTATATTTCCTAGTTCATGTTCATGACCAAACTATATTTGGTTACTAGGTCAGCAGTCTCAACTGAGTCTTTATAGATTTCTAGATGTCAGCTTCAAAACATACTATTTTGAAGTCTTATTCAGCACAACATCCATTCCTTAAATTGTATTTAAATATTTTACTTTATAGGTTAATATTATTCTAAAAGCTCTTATCAATGTTGTTTTTGTGCATGTTTTTACTACTATTGATATTGAAACACTAAAGTGTGTACATGATTCAAATATTCAATACTTGAATGTGTTAGATTATCAGAACACGAGATTATCTGATAGATAATAATAGATAGTATAATTCATGAAGCAATAATATTGTTTAAAATGTAAAATTGACCAACAAACGAAACTTGTATAATCTCCTAACATGGCAGGGCCCTGCTTGCAGGACATCAAATGATAGATATGTTAAACAATAAATATATTTCAGACTAATGTCCTAGAATAAAAAATTCAAAGATGTGATATCTACCAACCCTCACTGGGCCTGCATAGATTATAGTCCACTCCCTCTCGAAGAGAAGAGGCCAGTGTCCCAGCAGTGGGAACTTGTGCAGACTGTAATTTCCTTACGTGACAACTCACTAGATAAGCGCAACAAAAAATTTAAAAAATCTGTTTAAATCCTTATTAAATACAAACTATTGACTTCAGAAATTGTATGAATTGTTAATTTTGTTGTTCTATATTTATTTAAAAACTAGCGGACCCAGCAGACTTCGTTCAAAATAAAAAGATCCTTTTTTCTTTGAATTTTCTTCTTTAAAAACCTTGTCCTGACAATAACAAACACAAAAAAAGAATTATCAAATTTGGTGCAGTTGATCGGAAGTTATGCGCGCGCGCGCATACATACATTTCGGTGATTCAGTTTTAATTTATATAGAATTGATATTCAACAAACAAACATTGTATAATGTGTCATCAGTTTATCATCTATTTATATCTAACTAATATAATAACAGCATTCAACTGAATATTGTTTTCTGCTTTGTAGTGTAATTAACATTATCATTTTTACACCTATTGTACGGGGTAAACTGTTAAAACTACACACAGGCTGAATTTCACCAAACTTTTATATCTAGAACAAGTCTTATCCTGAGATTAAATTTTGAATTTTTTACAGTTTCTTATATGATAAGAACTGTCAGATGTCAACTTCGGTAAAATCAGCCCTAAATATATTATTTATTTATAGCCTTTTTTCAGAGTTATTGTATTGAAAATGATGTTGTGTTCAATATCAGTTCTGGGTCTCTGTGTGCCCTTTGACAAAGGCCTCCTCCAACCCCTTCCAAAGTCCATGTCTTTCCAGCCGTTCTCACCATCCTGCCATCTTTTCAAGGGTTTTCCCTTCTTTCTGTTCCCTTCCCTAAGGTAAATTTTTTGTTCCACTTTATTTGATAGGGTTGAAATAAGTAAAGAAAAAAATAATGTCCTCATTTTACTGATATTTTGGTGGTTTGGTGTGGGTGTACTATATATGTACACCTCTCTGTAACCCTTCGGAGATTACAGCCGCGATGTTATGTTTATGTGTTAGTTTCGGTCCACAACTCAACTTTTATCAATATTAGTTAGCCAGTGCATATTAGGATCAGAATACCTATTTCCATTCAAATGTCAGACGATTGCTGAAATATAGATAATTAAGTACATTGTTATCTTTACTAATATTATGTGGGCGCAATATGAGTCAATCTGTTCATTTTTCAATCAGTTTGCTACATTTTATGGCCAAACATGAAGTGATATTATTGAAATATGTATAGCAGGAAAAGTAACTAAGTACGGTATCGTCTAATTTAAAATTGCGCACACCGCCACTGGATTTTATTACCGCCGGTGTTTAAAGTCATAGCCCAGTTACCATAAACCCGCTGAAATTATCCCACGGGGACATGCTACCGGGACAAAAAGTATGTCCTTCCCCAGAATGCCATCTATCTCCTTGCCAAATTATTTCGAAATCTGTTCAGTGGTTGAGGCGTGAAAAGGTAACACAACAGACAGCGCCACTTTTTAATTTATAATATTAGTATGGATGAGAGTAACAAAATTGAATTGTACTTGAATTTGAACAGTGGAACGCAGAATGCTATTTTCAATCAGGTGATTTTACCTGCAAAGTTCAATAATCTAATCTTTCCAGACAAAAATCACCACACTTTATTATTTTTTAAGGGCAGCACGTCAGGGCACATTTTATTTGTTTACAGAAAATACCTTGAACATATGTCCAGAAACTGAAGAATGAGTTTACAGTTCTTTCTTATCAGATCGAAACATGTTATGAAAACATTAATCCATCTGAGAAATATTATGGATAATGACTTGGGTTTTTATATATCAATGGATAATGATGAATGAATCTCATGAGTCACAAAAACGACGCAATTAAAAGCCTCCATGAATTATAATATTTATAAATAACTTATATTGCTGACTGTGTTATCTTTTACACAAAGGATATATTTTTCCATTAGCAAAGCTATACGCTATACATTAACAAGGTAACTTTTTACCTAACTATCTTGTTGCGCGCGACTTCGTCTGTGATCCAAGATGAAAAGTATCCTATATCCTACCTAACCTAGGTCATAGTCTACCCATGTACAAAATTTTATTCAAATCCGTTCAGCCGTTTTAGCGTTAAAGCGTAACAAACAAACAAACTCACTTTCCCATTTATAATATTATTATAGTTAGGATTAGGATAGTCGGCCTCGTAATTACTTTATCACTTTTGACAACAATTCCCAGGAAAGTACCTAAAACTTAATTAAGGCTGAAACTATTTTGCGGGCTAGAATAAAATAAACGTCTTTCTTTTTTTTCAAAGACAAATTATACCTTGTTTTATGACATGCAAGTGACATTCAACCTTAGGCAAAGCAATTACGGTCAACTACACAAGTTAGTTCACACACACTCTATAATTTGCAGGTTCCTTCACACTCAATGCCCTCTCCGGCAAGATAATGTTCCGAGACATCGTGTACATAAACTACGACTACACGCTGCGGATACAAGACGGCTACTTGATATTCAGGTGGTGGCGCTCCTACGTGCCTAAGGATGTTTCGGAAGGTACGTCAAATTGCAAAAACTTGTCAAAATGTAAGGAAATTAGAGGTATTTTTGACAGATTGAGACGGAGATCAGACTGTGAACGTTCTTAAAATTACGAGAATTGCCCCTCTATTAATAGTAACAGCCCGCTCTGAATGTGTCTAACTATGCCATTATAATCATTTGCCTAGCCTTTTTCCAACTATGTTGTGGTTGGTTTCCAGCCTAAATTGATGCAGCTGAATACCAGTATTTTACATGCAGCGACTGCCTATTTTACCTCAACAACCCAGTTACTGGGTAACATGATACCCCTTGGTAAGACTGGTTGTTAGACTTTGGAGTCGTGCGGCTGTTATCGTTTACCCACAAATGCCTTGTTATGTTTATTTTGTTGAGCTCAATATGTCAATAATTGTTATAAAATTGAAGTCATAACGGTGCTTCTAAAGCCTTTGTTATACATTGTATTTTTAATAGAACGCTATCAACAGCTGTGAGGTAAAACAGACAAAAGAATTAATATTATTGTGATTACAGTATAGTCTACTTCTAGAGCAGTGGTGGCTCAGTCTGGGTTTGAACCCATGTAGGCGCTTTACTTTGTGTAATTTATTTCATCACCACTTGCTCTCAAAACGGTGAAGGAAAACATTGTGAGAAAACCGGCATGTCCTTGAACCGAAATTCGAAGACATGTGACATCCATCAACCCGCATTAGGCCCGCGTGGTGGATTATGGTCTCTCTCCCTCTCTAAGAGAGGAAACCTGTGTCCCAGCAGTGGGAACATTTATAAACTGATTATGCTATAGTCGACTTGGATCTTCAAACCATCCTTATAATTTTCTGACCATAACATTAATCTAATTGGCACTTTAAAAGGTTTCATCTAATTAGCACTAGAACAAGGCAACCTAATGAACTTAACAGAATACTATTATTTAATGTGACTCATTTGCGCTTGTACTCAAAAATATATTGTTTTCAATGTAACCGTAACTGTCTATCCTTGTACTACAGGAAAATGATCAGTGTCAAAATGCTTACTACGTACTAATGATTTAAGTCCCGTGTTATTTTTCGCAGACTTATCGCACTCGGACACGCGGCTGTCAATCATGCTAAACGGCTTCGAGCTACATTTCTATAATCGCTGCGACTTATACAACGAACTTGAGAAAATATTCGGTCTCGAGCCTGTTATCAAGCAACAGAATGATGACGATTGTACCGATCGAGATAAAGCTATGAACGATGCTAATGAGAAGCGGAGACGGGCGCAGGAGACTGTCAGGTCGGAGGCAGCCATGGCACGGACGTGGAGAGACCTCATCCCCGTCATTAAAATCGATATCTGCTCTGGTAGAGTAGTTTTCGGTAACAGATTAGTCCCAACGACTTTGTCGATAAGCGTTGAGGAGTCCCACTTAGTGTATAGTACAAAACCTCCCGCCTCAAGCCTGGACCACTTAATGCATTTCGTCAAAGCCAAAGCAGAGAATTGCAAAGTGATGCTCGCTCCCAGTCCTAACTACACATCGATGGTCGATGAGCCTCCGCGCTACATGGGAGAGGGCTTCGTCGTCATGAGCTCCAACTATATCGAAGTATACTTCTATATGGACGAACCAGGCATCGTGCCGGAACAACCTGTCCTTCTACAGCTAGCCAATGGGGATATCGTAGAGTCAGCACCTCCAATATGGGGTGTGGATATCAAATGTGGTAAAGGAACAGACTTCAGCTATGGGCCCTGGGCAGACAGACAAAGAGACCATCTATTCAGTTTCTTCTTCCCACCGAATTATAAAAACTTAGAAGTAACGCCACAACCAAAACCTGGAGACATAAGACAAACACAGTCATTTGATATTAGACTGTCAACTTTAAATGAAGCTACCATTGATATTTTGTTTACGAAAAATAAAGAAACGAATGCGGTGCATATCAATATTGGTGCTGGTTCATACCTGGAGGTAACACTCCCATGGATCGTGTTCCAAGATGGCTATACAACTAAAATTACAGGGCAGCTATTACATTTGGAAGCCACAACGAGTCTCCAGTACAGAAGCTTGGCTGAAAGTGAAACATTGGAGTACACAATCAAATGCCACTATCCTCTTGTGTGGAACCACCACCAATGTTGGCAGTTAAGTTTGACAGGATGTAAAGCCACGACACACCTCGTCTACACACATATCGATTTCTTTCAAGATCTCATAAATGATTGGTCCACCAAAGCGCGGCCTGATATTTTACACTTTGTACCTTATACTTGGAAAATATCACTGCTACTAAAAGAATGTGAAGTGGTGACGGTGAGCAATCAGTACAACTGGATAGACTGCAGCTCTACCAATCAGGAGAATAACCACGTCGCGTTTTGTGGCGATCTCCTCGATGTCTCCTTCGATTTGCCGTTCGTCGATTTCTTGCCAGATTTCATCCCTCTAAAGATCTGGGTTCAAGGAGAAGCTGTTGACATGAGTCTCTTCTTGCCTGAAGTAAACACGTCAAAGTTACTTCTGCTATCTCTGGACAAGAACATGAAGTTAGTCCCCTGCAGACTAAAAGCTTCCAAATGGAGAAGAAAATGCGTTAAATCGCAGGGTTGGGTGGACTGTTGGTCAGTCCCGATAGTAGCCCTGAGTGTAAGGTACAATTATCATCCCATTCCACCTTTGGGCCCTGAGCCTCAGGCAGACATAACTACACCAGAGAAAGAAGAAATTCTGTTATCGCCGATGAGAATACCAAGGATGAGGAAACAGCCCCAAATTAACTGGACTTTGGACGGAAACAAATTCGACAGAACAACGCTACCACCCGACAAAGTAAGCGTAGAACTGGAAGTGGGACCTTCCATCCTACTGGCCTATGGAACTATTATTACAAGCTTTATGAATTTACTAGAAAATATCTTTGGCGAAGACCAAACATTTACTGACATGCAAAAATCGCCAACTGCGGAACCTTTTTACTGGTCCGGTGACAATGCAAAAGTGAATGATAAAAGTAGTGTTAATCAACACACTGAGATATCAATGGACGACTCCACAGATTCAAGCAAGGGTCCTTTTGACCCGCGACACTACAGACCCCTGGACGTGACCGTGTCGATTATAATCCATGACATACAGGCGCACTTAGTTAAGAATTGTAGTGAAAGTGAACCGCCTTGCCCAGTCGTGCTGATCGAACGATTTGGATTTGAAATGGACAAAAGCTTTAGAGAGACCAAATTGCAACTTCTATTGAGTCCTTCAATATTAGTGTCTGCTAATAACCTGTCACGATCAAACACCACAAACTCAGGGGCCTTGTATCAAGGTCACTTGATGCTCTCGTCCTTTCAACTACGAGGTAACGGTTTCTTCAGTGACACCAACCGAACTGTCGAAGAGGATACTGTGGAGTACGCGTGGATGATGGAACTCCAGCTAGGTCAACTAACTGGGCGCCTGACCTTACCCCAACTGTACCAAATAATATCATCTTTAGAAACCTTCTTGCTTCTCATTTGCGACAGCGAAAACGAATTAGTGCCGCCTAACCCAGCGAGACAATGTCATCACGGAATGAACAATGTAATGTGTCATGAAACGGACCTCACTTTGAAATACAGGTGTCCAACAGCAAATGAAATCAAATACAAGATGATTCGAGTCGCGATCGATCTCATTGATGTTTATATCGCAGACGCGAACACGACGCTTCAATCGTGGATATCTCCGGTCAGACTGAGCTTTTGTAATTTACATGGCTCGGGTTGCGGCACGGGCGTGACTGGCTTGCTGCCAAATATAAAACTAGCTCTCTACACACAAACAAACATGCAAACAAATACTCACCATCATTCAAATGGGAGTAACACTAGTCAGAACAAACCGCCTGAAAGTGATAACTGGGTTGGTGTCGGATCGGTCGCCTTAGGACCTCTACTGATCGAAGCTGCGTCATCACTGCCCCAAACACCGAAAAATCTTCACTTAGTACAACAGAAGTTCTTAAAACTTCACGATGATAAGACGAAAAGACTTTGGTTCTTGTGGCCGGTTGAAGGGAAGAGCTCGCAGTGCGGTTGTACCGGAGGTTGTGCGTTCTTCGGATCCAATAGAAACGGCCCTAACTTCTTGAAGCCAAATCCCAACGACCTGAATGAAGGGATCAATGTGGCTATGTTTAACATAATAGAGACAACGCCTGGAGAGTATGGTTACGGACAGAGTCTATTACATTCGGGACAGCTTGTGTTCCATACACCGCCATACAACAGTTTGAACGTGTGCCTACAACCAACTAATGTGTCCACTTTAATACCATCGCCGCTACCTCAAAACTTGAACAAGTCTCCACAAAGTGCTGAACGTAGAAGCCTTACTAGAAGATTCTCTTACACGAGCATGAGCAAAGGAAGTAACAACTTATTAGTATCCAGCACTAAAAGCGATGTCCCGTACGCTCGCTTAGTAGATTCATCCGTGCCTTTGGGAAACTCTAAAATTGACAGTGATTCAAAATTGAACAAGAGTATTCTGAACGTTCCTCAGATGGAGAGCAGTGTTTCAGATTCAAAGTTAGCCTTGAGTTGTGGGGTTAAAGACAATGCTAATGTAACGGGGAAGAAACCAGCTCCAGGAGACGCGGAATCCTTTGTTGTACCAAAAGTGCCCGTGAGGAGCGTTGCTGTCTCAGAATCACATTATTCCTTAAACTCTCAAGTACCACCAGAGGAGTCCCTTAACCAAGAAGTCCAAAGAACTATGTCTATAACAAGTGAGAATCATTCTGAAGCTTTCTTCTCAGCCGATGAAGACATGTTTCCAAGCCGGTCTTCAAGTTTAAAGCATTCGTTTGGTAGTCGCCATAGCAATCCTAGAGACAAAAGTTCCTTCGGTATCAACGACATAACCACTGAGAAATGGAATAATTCCGCGCCTAGATCAGAGACGGTAGACATTCCGGACACAATAAGCAATTTAAGCACAGGCGTCCAGCCGGATTCAGAAAGTGGTTCTGTGTCTTCAACCTCCTTTATCTCCGCGATCTCGTCGCAAGAAGACATGACGCTGGTCAACCTTCACATGCAGACTAACAAGCCTATAATAGATTCGCCTCTCCTAATGGCCAGCTATATGCACAATTTACCTCAGTACAAGTGCCCTAACTGGTCTTCCTGCTCTCTACCTTGTGGCAGTGACGTATTTACGTTACCTCTATTCAAAAGAGCTGATGATGGAACCTTAGTTTATGTTGGACAGAAGTATCTACCTAGCTTCGAACCTCTCGGAAAGGTAAATGTTCTCAGATTGGTATCAAAGAAAGATCATAATAATCAGAATCAGCACGGTCCTTACTCCAATTTGCCTCCGCATTTTAACTCTCAAGTCAAAGCTCATCCTTACCCGCAAGGGTGGTGGGATGTCCAGCAAACTGTACAAGACAGTCAAGAGAATACCACGGAAAAGAGTACCACATCGACAGTCACCACCACAAGTGACTCTAAAAGCGGTTTATTCGTCAAACTTCGAGGCGAAATCGATATAATGTTGACACCTCTAGTCCTGGAAAGTACTCAGAAATTTGTCGAGTCTCTAACGCCAGTATTAGCAAATATACATCCGATAACAGTGATCAATCACTTGCGTCTGCTTTGTATATCAACTGTCTCCAGCGCGAATGTATTGAAACAAAAGCAGTATGTCCAGAACTGGCTGCCACAGATGCAAGACCGTAGCCAATCTAACTTGGTTACAGATAAAGACGACAAATGTAAACTGGCAACGATACCACATTCAAACGTTTACGAAGAGAGTATTCTGGAATCTTTACAAGCGACGGTAACCATTCCTAAAGTCAACATGATCTTCATACAATCCTCGGTGGTCGAAGATATGATATCCTTTTCAGCCTTAGACAACATCCAGGACTTGACTTGCGTATCCTTATTCGGAGTATCAGTAGAGAATATCATCGCAAAATACGTCAGTACTAGGAAGAATTTGGAATCTGTGCAGTTGTACTATAGGCCTACGTTACGGGCTCTGGGTAGTAAGAAGTCGTTCGGTATAATGAAAGGTCCTCGTGCGTTGATCTCGGCGCAGACTTCTGGAAAGAGACGAGGGCCGGAGAGAGGGGAGCCAGTTTATATTGAAGCCTCGCAGCAGCAGTGTGAGGATACCACGATAACGTTGAATGTTGGTGAGTAGCTCAACTTACCGACTGACTTTTGCAATTATTAGCATCTTTCCAATATCTTTCTCTTGCAATAAGTGACAATAACCATTAAAAAAAAAAAAAAAAAAAAACAATAAGACAATTAATTATCAGTTTCATACTTATTTATTGGGATGATTGATTACATTATAAAACAGCAGATATTTTTTACGATATTTCTCAACTGTTCCCGTAGTAGAAGTAGTATATTTTCATGAGTAATTTAACCCCATAAAAGAATGCTAACGAATTCAAGTCAATCACTATAATCGAATGGTGCTTGTAACATTATCTACACTTTGTTAACTTTCCCGTGTTTTCAGGCAAAGTACACGGTCAACTGCGTCGCATACGCAACGAGTCTTCACTACTGAAGGACGTAACAATCACAGGCATACCGTGCCAACATTCCAAAGTGTCTTTCAAATTTATTCGAGTTGACTCCTGTGCTAAAGGATGCGAATCTATGGTAAGTTCACTGTAATTCAAATACTATGGCTGGAGCTATAAGGTCGATTTTAAAATAATTTCTGTATTGATGATAATACTTACGTTTATTTTCTCAGTGTTGCCAGAATGGAACACCAGCTGATGCTCAGAAGGACAGTCCCATCGGCTTCATCATGTTTGAATGTGGTCTTGAAGGCATCTCAATCAAAGTCGCCAAGCATTCACAATCTCACAAACCACAAACACAAACCGAAGAAAAGAAACCTCTTAGACCTGACAATGAGAGCTGTAGAGAATCTGTCAAGTCTGCTGAAGAATCAAAACCAGATAAGGAAAGGACTACCAAAAGCAGGACTTCAGGAATTGAAGATCTGTTCCGAAAGAGAGATTCGAGCTCCAAACCCAGTACTCCTAACCTTGGAAATGCTCAGCCGCCTCCCGTCCCACCTCCTCCAGAACCTACAACTCCTGGACCTGAAGAGCCTTCGAATCACGACAGCACTACTACTGTAGTGCCGTTGAAGGATAATGGGAATACATCGTCTTGTGCTATCGATTTGAAAGTTGTGTGGTTCAATTTTGCCGCGCCTCCCAGGACACCTATTACGAAGAAGATTGACTATACCAGGTAAAGCAGTCATGGATGTTACTTTATTACAAATGTATCAAGAATTTCTTTATAAAAGTTTTGGTTACTTTTGGAATCTTTGTATGTTTGTACAGAGCTGTTATCAGGGCGTCTGCACTCCATCAACGAAGATACGGGCCCGTTCGAAAGTAGCTGTATCATGAAAACAAGTGTCAAATTATTATTTTTTAGTAAATGATAACGAGTAGTAAACGCCCGCAACTTCGGCCAAAACTACGGATTTTGTGCTTATGGAGTAAACCCCGAATTACCACTATAAACAATGTCTGTTTTTCGCCAAGTATCATAATTTCAAGTTAGGACTTAAAATTTTATTCCATCCAAAAAAACTAGATTGAACCGTTCAAACTTATTTACAAGTTTAAACCTTATGCATGATGGGGAAAAGGACGGATGTATTCAATTAAGTTGATGGTCATTTAGTGCTGTTTTAACCAGTTCCAACACAATTTCAGGCTAGACTGGAACCTGCTAAGCACTGCTTCTCCAGCCATCAACGCCTGGATGAACCCCTGCAACAGGCTAGGTATCCGCGTGGTCGCGTTGTACCGCGCCTACGCCAGGCGCCTCACCGCCACCGCCGCCAGTCTCATGGCGGCTGCGTTAGACCTGGCTCCACATCACACTCTGCCCAAGGTAATAGCTGGTCCCTAAAGCATTTGTATTTCACGCTAGTTTTTAATAAATCTTGTCAATCGATCGGAAAATAGTGAGAAGTCCAACGATATAATGTAGAGCGGTTATGCGTTGACTCTTTAAAGCCGGCGCAGACCTGACGAAGAGCAAGAAGTTCGCGGTGTTTACTGCCAAATAAATTATTACCTTACGTAAGTTAAAATAAAGCCGAAATCTAAAACCCTTTCTCCTTCCGACAGAGTCGCTACGGCCGTCACACGCCGATGGCTAAACAGTTACGAGAGGAGCCATCGCTACAACTATGTGCAGTGCTACTGCGGTACGCACTGCAAGCGGACGCTGCAGCCGTACAGGCAGATCTTGCTGAAAGACATCTGCCGTCATTGTCTACTTTGAGACAGGTAAAGTGACATAATGAAACTGGAATACCTGAAGAACATTTCATCACCCAAAGGTTGACTGGTAGAAAATGCCTATAGCATTAAGTCCGCCTCTGTACATTTATGTGCTTGAAGTATTAAATAAATAAACATTTATTTTCTGCCTCGATGTGAAGCAATTGGGAATGAAATCGGTCGAATCGTTTACAATATCTTTGCGGTCTTTAAGTACCTTGTTACCTTAATTTTTTTTCGACGGTAATCTCCTCCCCCTTCGGGGTAGAACCATCTTAATTATAGCTATAAGTTGATATGTTCTATTCCAGGGTGTTATAGTCCTGAGTCGTCAATGGAAGAACATCCTATACACTCCATTGCTACTGGAACACAACTACAAGAGCAAAGTGATGAAGCCACTCAACGTCACCTTCGCCTTACCTGAACTGTTGGAGGTGAGAATTTATATTTAAGTAAACAAAAAACAAGAGAAGAGAGGAGTGAAAGTAGAAAATACTTCACCTCAATCAACTTGCTGTATGAATTTAAACAAACAGACACAGAGAGAGATTTTCAAACAGCTTTGAAATGTTCTTAAAAATCTTTCTGTCGCGTAAATTCACCTTATAGTGCTGTCACTATAAGGTGAATTTACGCGACAGAGAGACTTTTTTTTATTTCTCCCTAAGTCTCGTGCTATCTCTGTAGATAGCACGAGACTTGGGGAGAAATAAAATTAAGTATGTTACTGGAACTGTTTGAAAGTAGTATTTTTATCTCTGTCAGCGACGCGCGGTTTACTTGTGGTTACCAAATGTACAAACACGCTGTGAATTTGTTTGTATGTGCAGGAGCTCTCGGTACTTCCGAGACACGGGCGAAGTCAGAAGTATGTGTGTGTATAATATGCTGAGGCTACTCGCTTTCACGCACACATTCACAGCGTGTTTGTACACTTGGTTACCACAAGTAAAGCGCGCGTCTTTTGAAGGGTTATTAATATAGATTCTGTAACCTACTAAAACGGCATTTCAAATATCATCTCTCTGTTCAGGATTCCGTGGAAGGTTGGCAAGAGTATCCTTTGGAGACAGAAGTATTGGACGAGAACTGTTTACTGTTGAATATGGACGTCGAAAAAATGAACCTGCCTGGTGAGTACACATTCATCTTTCTTTTGTTTTGTAAGTTGAGATAGAACATACAAAGTAAACTGTACTTTAACGTGAGAAAGATTAGGTCAAGTTTCAAACAATTTGCTGTTAAGATCTTTGATATTTAAAAACAGCCGTCATTAAAGCTGATTCTTTTAAATTGGATCTCATATTATTTAAAATAACAAAATGGTACTTACTTATTGCTTTTTATAAAATATAATTTTATCTTGTAATATATGTTTTTATAGAATTTCCACAATAAAGCCAATTATATAAATATCAATACTGCTAAATTCACAGTATCTTGCAATTGGCTTTTAAGTTAAATATTATTTTAATAGGCGAAATTAGTTTTACGGATTATCCAAGTGGTCCAACGAATCTACAAAGTAACATCATCTCGAAAAGTGTTAGAGTATCGTTTTTTCCGCTCCGATTTTGTTTTCGCGCACTGTGTTTTCAACACACTGCTTAGCGGCGAGAGTTGAAAATCCAACAGTGCGTTTTTTGACGCGCTGGGATGCGCTCTGTTGCATTCTCAATGCACGGCTCAAAATCGAGAGTTCAAAATTCAGTGCGCGATAAAATCCAGCCGCGATATTTTTAAGTCTATGCGAACGTGGGATTAAACACCACTAACAAAATGTGGGTACTATTAACCTCTACGTGGTTTACAGACGTGATATTCATTTGTTTTCTACGATATAATCCGTAAATCTAATTCCACTACAGTACAATATGATTTGGCATTGATATCAACATTAATAACGCATTGTTTGTGGGTGAAGCGTCCGGCGTGGCGGCAAGTCCGCGTCCGCACTCGTTCCCTTCTACGCCGCCCTCCGGTTCGTACACCAAACACTTTGTGTTGTGCTGGGAGGGACTTGTGAACCTTATTGATATGAGAATAGAGATTCAAATCAATTGAGGAGTATAATGTCTTGTAAAGTGCGGGCATGCTTTTCGATTCAGAATCCCAGGACAACTTCTACTTAGTTATCGTGAGATTTGATGAAAAAGGCACGATAGTCATATTGAGTGTAATTTTATTGATGTCCGGTCGAAATTCACGTCATTCCGTGCGAATTTCATATAAAATAATATGAGTTTTAGAGCATTTCGACTTATGGTTCACAAGTCCTTTAGCTAGAGGTCGTTTGTTATGTTATTCTAAAAATATACCCATTACCCATAATTCGACAAAAACACAATTTTTTCCAATAGTATTTATGTGACCAGTATTTAATGATACTGTACACATCGCTAAATACTGCCGCATTTCATTGTACAGTCACCAAAGGAGATAAGGTCGTCGGATATACACACATCAAAAGCGTCTAGGGATCAAGTATATTATTAACTATAAAAAAATATCTTTTCCAGACGGGCTTCTTACTATAACTTATCCCTATATTTTGTAAAAATAAAACAACTCAAATATAATATAAGGACAAGAACAACACGTCCGCCTAGTCAAATAACCCGCCCCTAACTGTTCCCGGCGCAAAGGTGCCCAAAACGCTTGCTGCATTGCCACGTTGGATTGCAATGGCTAACCTTTGCACCAAGAACAAGCCGGAGCGGGAGTCACCTGTTTTGTCACGGAGCTTGCGCCCTATCTCACTAATGAGCTTCCTGGCCTCAGTGCCACAAAAAAAAAATTAAGCAAAATTGAAATTTTTGCAAATTGTGAGAAATTAACCTTAGTTAATGTCGTCAATTAAATGTCAAAAATGAGGATTTTTTACATTTTTATTGTGAAGATAAAAAATTTAATAATCTGTGTTTCCACCATTGACACGAATCATACAATCACAGTGATTTGGCATGCTTAAAATCAGTTGCATCAAAATCACTGAGGAATGGCCGACCACGTTCTTTTATGTACGGCATCCATACTCGGCAGAGCTCTTTTTTGGAGCATATCCCATGCGTGCTCAATTGGGTTGAGGTCTGGCGATTGAGCAGGCCACGGCTGAACGTTGATGCGAGCATCGGCAAGAGTGCGTGTTACGACTCTAACCGTGTGTGGTTTCGGCATTAGTCGAAACGAATCACCCAATCGGCTTCACAAAGGGATGATTACGTCTGAAACAATCCTCTCCGCATAAATCTGAGCATTGAGGTTGCCCCTGATCCAAATGAGATCGGTTCTTCCACCGATCCAAATACCGGCCTAAACCATTATTGTTCCCCCTCCATATGAATGAACTTCCTGATAAAATTTCAAACGTTATTGACGTCCAGAGGTCCTCCAAACTCGAGTACGTCTTGTATCCGGTCTCATACCGAAACGAGATTCCTCAGAAAACCAAACACAACGCCAGTCTTCTTCCTCCCAATTTCTGTGTTCGCGAGCCCATTGTAAACGGGCCCTACTATTGCGGGGTGCTATAGGTGGAACTCTCAGCGGCCTTTGGGAACGCAGACCCACTTCACGTAAACGATTTCGGATGGTTTGTTCGCTTATCAGCAAGCCGGAAGAGCTGTGGAGCCTCGTAGCCAACATCATGGCGGTCATGGTACAATTCCGTTTTGGATGTACCGGTCCTGTCTGTGAGTGGTGATGCGAGATCGTCCTCCATGTCGCTCGGCCACGCTACCCGTGATGCGATAGCGTGTCCAGAGGCGGCTTATGACGCTCTGTGTAGTGCCAAGAGCGACAGCCACAGTACGTTGCCTGGAACCAGCTTACAGCATTCCAACGGCGCTCATCATCTCTTCTCCTGTCAAATGATGTCGCTCCATATCAGTGCACTTTTTTTCAGTTCCGATGCAAAAATTATTATGGTTTTGTAAAAACTTTTATAGGAACCCAGATTGACAGTTGATTTTCTATTATTAAATATTGATTATTTCAAATACTTAATGAAATTAACTAAAGAGAACCAATAACAATCCAAAAAAGTTAAAATAATAATTTTCCCAATTGCAGCGATACTCTAAAACGTACTTGATCCCTAGACACTTGATGTGTGTAGTTGAAGTTTAGTAAGAAACCGATGGATATTGTCGAATGAAATTTTATTTGATAAATGAACTGTTTTTTTTCTATTAACAAAATTATTTTTTATTCGAAAACATCCATCGGTTTCTTACTAAACTTCAACTATATCCGACGACACCCTGGTTACTTATCTCTTTTGGTGACCGTACATTCAAAAAATTATACCTGACACCTTTTTGCTAAAGTTTAATGCGATCACAAGTTCACATAACAAACGATTTCACAGCGTTGTTGGTTGTGTTATGCGTTTGTTTGTTATGTTGTTGTTTGCCTTGCCGTTGTTGACGACAGCATGGAGTGATCATATACATAATACATATGTGTGAGCATTTCATTGTCCTTATGTATGTCATCTCCTGATGTTATTCACAACAACCAATAATATCTATTTATTCCTTCCCTCTTTAATATACTAATATTTCGTCCCTTCCTATTCTGTCTTCTGAATTTTCCATTCATTTGTAAAAAATACATTTGTGACAAAATGTTAACCTCAGAATCATTTTGTTTGTAACAAATGTTTGAATTTTTGTAGTGGTGTTATCCTTGTCTTGTTATAGCTTTTGTGTTTAATTAAATATAATATTATGTATTATTATGCTTCATATCTATATGCTCATTAACTTATTTATCAAAAGGATTTGCCGTCGCTACGCTAACCTATGTTAACCGCTTATAATTTATATAAAAACATTGCCATAAAATTTACTAATTAAAGCGCTAGTGATAAATACGCACTATACATGTTACTTACTGCATAAATGGGTTATCTATGACTACCTATAGCAATATAAAACTCCTACACAAATGTATAAAGCTCTGATTTAAATGCTAAACTAATTGTTTATGTATTTTTGGTATCGCTATTTGGTGCACCTGTTATTGTTATATACTTCTCATTAATTGTAACTATATTTATCTCAGATTATATATTCTTCTTAGGGTTGATTTTACCAAAGTCAGATCTTTTATCCGTGTAATACAATTGACGTCTGACAGTTCCAGTATGGAAAAACTGTCAAAAATTCAAAATTATTCCTCGGATAAAGTTATCTTTGTTGGCGTTGGAAAAATCAGCCTTTACTTTCATAACAGCTATTCTACTATCATTTAAATTGACATACATTTTTCCAGAAACAATGAATACATCGATCATTGCAAACGCACTGAAGCCGGGTTTTAATATGGCAGATCGAACTTGATTGTACTGAATCAAGTTCTTCTAACTGAACAGACAGCTGTGCTGCTGGACAGTTTGTGGCGCCACTTCTTCCCAGCTAAAAGGCACTTGGAAGTGGTGAAGGGCGGGCGTTTTGGGGGACTGTCTTATGTAATTTTGACGTTATCATAGCAAAAAAATCAGCTGTTCCCTACATTTATGTTCGTACAACTCGTCAAAATGTAGGGAACACCAGATTTTTGTTTCGCGATTTCGGGTTTGGTCCCATAGTAAAAGTTGTTCATAATGATGAGTACAATGACCCCTTAGAGTTATAGGATATAAAAAAAACACGATGTACATCCGCACTTTTTATAAAATTCGATGTGGCATATTTAAGCCTGGGTACTGAACGAACACCATTATTGACCACAAAGACTACACGTTTTGAAAGATTCGCATGTCGATGTTAGTGACATAGAAACTCTCAATGTTCTTAAGAGTTTTGCTATCGCACATCTGCATTTTTGTAGACCATTTCGGTAGGGGTGCCACCGTAGAATAATAAGCAGTTTAAAGTTAAACCCTGTTTAAGAGGTGACTGACATGAATTAAATCTGTCGTTTATAACTACACCCTAATTGCTAATTGCGTAACACACTATCAATCACAGCCTGTATCATAGTCATGATTCAGATTGCTTCATATGTTCGAAACATTCGTCTGCTCAGCAACGTAAATAACGCAATGAATGTTGTTGAACTGTCAAAATGAAACCTATTCCTACAGTTAGTGTGTTACCTAATTACCCTGCTGGTCATTCTAGTCATCTGAAACTTCTAAGCAGTCACTCTCTCATAATTGAGGGGCGTAAAGGTGATGGGCAATACTCGACAATTGCATTATTGCGTAAAACATTGTCAATCACGATCCTTAGTAGGTATTTTGAATACCTGTAACTGAAGACGAGGCTTTGGCCTTACATACTTTTGAACAAGAAGGATGTAACTGAAGACGAGGTTTTGGCCTTACTTTTGGTCAAGAAGGACAATAAGCACTGAAAACGAGGCGGTATGGTCCAAGACCTTAGCCTGCCCGAGTAGAACGAAGGAAAAAAAAAGTATTTTGAAAAAAAATCTAATACAATGCTTCATTGTGTTGAATAATTTGTCTGGTTAACAAAGTAAATAACGCAATAAATGTTGTTGAACTGTCAAAATGATAGCTGAACTGTCATTGCTATTGTGTGTTACGCAAATACCCCGCTATGGTTCAATAAATTACTATGAACTTTTACTACAACACTTTTCATATGATGGCACCCCGATACACGAACCTTCTACATACCATTAAAACCACCTTCAAGATTCATACACTCTAGCACATCCTTCAACTCCTTTATATCGTACCCTCCTTACACTAGTGATGTGCTAATCCCGTGTCCGTCACAGTGCGGGGCGCACAAAGCAGCCGCGCGAGCTTGGTGTTCCCCTCGCTGCCATTCTCCACGAGGAAGCCGACCTTCCACGACGATGCCATCGCTAGTGAGTAGATACATTGCTAGTTATGTATGTGAATTTTTATACTATGTGCCGCAAGACCGCTAATGTAAATCTTCGAAGGATTAATGTAAGTTACAAAGAAGAGCGAGATGTTAATTGTATTGGTGAGTACACAAAGTAGATAACTTGCCAGATATTTTGTGTGAAGTTTCAACGCGCAAGTTGAGTAATCGATAAAACATGAACCGATTGGGACTGCTTTTCTGCGAGGATGATATTGCCCACCGACTTCAGTCAGACGGGTAATTTTAAAGAAGTTTCTATATAAAAGGAAAATTTAAAAAAATAATCGAAAAGGGTGTACTTTTGTTTGTTACAAGAGAGAAAAACATACAAGCGTTCTATTGTATCTTTTCTCATTTATCACTTAAATGTTTTGGTCTTCTAGTATTCATGGTACTCCCTAGCTGACATTCCTCTTACCTCTCCATAACAGTAGACTATGGGACTCTGAAAGAAGACTTACCAACGGTAGGATCAAACCCATCGTTATACTCTCCTCACGGCAGTGATGAGAACATCAAGAACGATCGCGCAAGAGAAGATCTGTACCAATGGATGGCCAAACAGGAGCCTATCAAAGTGGTAAGTCATCAAATATCTTAGTGAATGACTAGATGGATATCGTGCATGTTCTTTTATATTTCTGGATTATGTAAGGGGAAATCGACGCGTAAACTGAAACTATGAATTCGGCACATGATTCTAGACCCTTTAGCGTAGAAATTTTTCGTCGGTTACCAAAAATATAAAAACCGTTTCGTAGAAAAGTGCATTGCCTACGCGGTCAAAATGTATGGAACAGCAATTTTTTTTTAATGTCCTACAAAAATTTCAAGCACGGTTCAGAATCATGTACTGCATCCATGTTAACAGGTTGCGTGTCGATGCCCTGACACGCTGTATTTATGTTACACTGAGAATCAGCACTTTTTCAGGAATGATATAGTTACAAAAGACGGCCCTTTAAACGCCTACCCTTAAATACTGCCTAGTGTTTGCACTAGGAAATGGAATAAAAAATTCTCCAGGAACGTGTCTGCCAGTTTTAACAAAACATAAAAATATAGCATGTTCGTGAAATATAAATAGAAACAATTTTCGCATCTTCGTCGTCTGCATTTAGTGAAGATTGCGATGGGCAATGGCACCAAAAGCACCAAAAAGCTCAGTTCAATTCTAAGCTCTCTGAAACCGGTCATCACACACGCGATGAACACTGCATGAAGTAGCCACCATCCACACAGGCACGCACTCATCTACGGGGTTAAACACTAACCGATTTATCCACCCATTACAAAGTAAACTACACGGTCACGTAATTGTACTAACTCAGGAGCCAAAGAGCAAGAAGCCAATAATCCCTCCTTCGAAGATGAACCCCCGCGCCGTGGCGGCCGCCATGCCGGCGTGCAGCCTGTACCCGCTGCAGGGCTCGCTCATGCTGCTGGACGCGCACCTGGTGTTCCAGCCCTTCCTGGCCGCGCTCGGGGTCTCGCCGCAACAGGTTACGCAGGGTATGTAGTGGTTTGTTATACTTCTTGAGTATATTGTCTTTTACTGCTTGTCTTGATTATTATTCAGCCTTGTTACGTTTATGTTTGATTGTCGACAGTAATGATAATGTTCCGATTTTAATAAATTATACTTCCTGAGAGCCGTGGTGGCTCAGTAGTCACGACTGTGACTTACGAGTTGTAGGTCGTAGGTTCGAACCCCGACAGGCGCTGTACTTTGTCATCAGCACTGCCCTCAAAACGGTGAACGAATACATCGTGAGGAAACCGGCATATCCTAGAACCGAATATTCGAAGACATGTGACAATGACAACTTCCAAACCGCACTGGGGCCGCGTGGTGGATTACGGCCCACTCCCTCTCACAGAGAAGAGGCCTGTGTCCCAGCAGTGGGAACATTATAGGCTATTGTATACTTCTTGCTCTTATGACTTGTTTTGAGTGTTTTTCTTCTTTAAGGGCGGGTTTTCAACTGGCAGATAACATTTAGTTAACGTTAAGTTTGACAGCCTTTGGTTTAAAAATATGACGGTTGACATATTTTCCGCTTTATATTATCATATATATAGCATATTTTCTTCAGATTAAGGATATCTGACGATTGTAAATCAACCTCAGCCAAATCTTTTATCAAACAAGGTATAAGTTCGTCTTAACTTGGCTTCGTGTTTATTAATAACGTAAATCATTGGTCTTTGTTAACTTAAATCACGAACCACAATAGCTTACATCAGATTTTGTTCAGGGTTTCAAAAAACCGCCGAAGGTCACATTGCTAACCATGGAGTTTCTTGTCTGTTCTTCTCCATAGGAACCTACTACTCTTTGGAATGAGCAACTACAACGATTCGAAAGTGCCTTTGGTTTAATTTTATTGAAATAAATGCTTTGAGTTTGAGCTTGAAAGTAAACGAATCTATAATAATCAGTATAATCTTACAGGCGAATCCAAAAACAAGAGCGGTTCAGGCGACGGCGTGAACAACAGCGACGGTCCACCCGCGCTGGACTCGCTCGGCTCCAAGCTGTCTCTCATAGCGTGGATGGACATGTTCCGCATCGACATCGTCGTCAGCGACCTCGCCAGCAGGGACCGGAGGCATGCGGCTAAAGGAAAGGGTGAGTTGCTGTACAGGGTGGTGACAGCAGGAGGGACAGCTAACCATTGATGTTATAGAAAAATGTTCTTTAGAGATCTTACCTAACGTTTGGAGTTATTTTAACTACATTCACAGTTTTTTTTTTAAATATTGGTAAGATAGTGAGTCTTCATATATAAATATAAAAAAAAAGCCGGAGAAATGAATTGTTAGAAATAAAGAGTTTTTAGGTTATTTTTGTCATTCCCTTTATTCCAACTTCAGTTTGTTCACTAGATTCAATTGTAATACATAGTTTCTTATACAGTCAATATACATTTAAAGTAATCTGTAACCGCGTCCATTTTATAATTTGCTAGCTATGCAGTTTTTTTTAAGTTCTACTAACTATAAACCAGTCAAACATAAGACAACACTAACCAGGTTCCCAACCCCACGGTGCGATCCCATCAGAGACGCCCGCTTTCCTCTGCGAGAAGGTGTCCATCGACGTGGACCTGAAGAAGGTGGCCGACATGGCGGTCGATGACCTCATACAGCGCCAGAACGTGCTGTACATCTCAAGGGGACAGCTCAAGAAACATATCAGTACTATGCTGAACTTTAATATCAGTATACGGTTTATTTCGCAGCAGGTTAGTGTGACCAAGCCTTTACTATTTGTATTTTTATATGTACAGCTTTTTTAAATTATTATTATTTTCTAAAAATTGCCACAAGATTCGGCTAGAGGCCTATCGAACGGCCTTGTCTAAATGTAGCCTCTAAAATTCCTTGAATACTTCGAGGAATCTTAGAGGCTAAATTCAAGGCAGTTCACGCCTGTCAAGAACATTTTATGCCTTCCTAACTTACTGCAGTACTTTACTCGTCGTTCTGCACTATTGTATACTGATTTTGATATTTCAAGTGTTTGTTTTCGTGTAGCTATGTTGTTTCTGTTAAAACACATAAGTTATGTATAGAGTAGATAGTAGGGATTTGCATCTTGATTTTACTATCATACCTTTACAAAATGTCGTTTGTTCAGGTTAACATGCCGCTGCTCCGGCTGCTGCATCAGATCAGCAACATGTACCAGAACGTAAAGGACACGCAGATTGAACTGCGCACCCAGACCAAGATATCGCATCGACAGAATAAACATACCTCGTCATCAGGTTCGTAAATCAAAGTAGCCTCTTTGTTTCCAATTAAGAATAATAAATTGGAACCTTAAAAAGTCTTCAGGATTCGAAGCCATCAGAAAAACCTCGTCAGCAAACTGCATCAAAACTCTTAACCATCACTGTATTTTTTCCAAAAGTTCTTTGCAGTAGGTATGTAAATAATAATAGAAATTCTAAACTTACTTCTTTTTCTTCTAGTATCAGACTTCAGAGAAAACCTAGTGAGCGTAACTTCTCTCGAAAAAGAAGTTCAATACGCCACCTTAGAGCCTAAATGGGACCTGTTGGCTCCGACGCTGACTCCTGAGCTGGGTGCATCAGTGCCGCAATCCTCGAGCCAGCAGAAGTTGGCTCAGCCAGCTACCAGGCCTCGGCCACAATCTTTTGCACAGAAACTGAGATCTACGGGGAAAAGTGTGAAGGGAAAGTTGGGTAAGTGGTATCTTACATTGTGTTTATTTACAATTTTTAATGTTTTTAGTCAGTTAACAAATGCATTGTATGTTTTTATTAGCTGTAATAATTATGCCTGAATGCCTAAAATGGTACAGTCAGTTTCAAAAAGATGTATAAATAGACAAGAATTCATTTAATTGTCTACAATCTTTGTTCTATGATGTTATATTAGAACTAATTATCTTTTACCAGACACACACGCACCACATGCACATCACACACCACACAAACGTCACACATGCACACGTACCGTACCATACCTGAAATCACCTCTCTAGTCTCCACTCTGGAATTCGTACTCGACCCCCAAGATACAGACTAACTGTCTAGTTTGGGGCTCACTAGCAAATACCATATTGTAACCTAGCGTAGGTAATATTTTAAGCCACTCATGTCGTCTTAACTTGCTGTTAACCTGTGAACCTGCTTATTGTATTGGACAGTAAAATAATATTTTATATTTTGTATGCATATGTTTCTGTGACAAATAAACCTATTTTTCTTTCTTATATCAACGTGTACCCACAAAACATAGCACTGGGTACTTAATTGTAGCTACACATTGATACAGTATTGTAAAGATTGTAGACAATTAAATTAATTTTTGTCTAGGCTGACTGTACATACTTCAAGACGCGTCATGACGTTAGTGTAAACCTTCTTACTAGCTTTTTTTTTTGCTTGTTTTGGTATTTTATTACATTTTCTTGTCCGTCCACCAGGCTACAGCTCCCTCAACGAAGGCGCGCACACGCCCATGTACGCGGCGGGCCCCGCAGGCCCCGCGGGCCCCGCGTCGCCGGGCCCCGCCGGGCCGCACGCGTCGCTCAGCTCGCCGTCGGCCGACGCGGCGGACGGCAAGCTGGCCCCGCGCTGCTGGCGCACCGTGTACCTGCTGCTGGACCTGTACGCCAACATGCCGGACGCCGAGACCATCACGCACAGGTACGGATGTAGCCGAGTTACGTCTATGAAGGTGTCCACCAAATAATTACCAGAGGCATAGAATGTTTTCTCGTTACTAAATGTCCCCAAACACATCAATGTTTTATTACTTTTTTTGCCTTACTTGTAAATCCAAGTATTGATTACCTTCCCTTCTCCTGAGATAAATTCCGCTTTTCAACTTGTTGTATTCAGAACTTTTTCGCAGAGTCAAATTGACTCAATTTTGCCTTGAATATGTGAAAATCATCTTATCAAAAATTAGTATCAACACGAAAACTGTGATTATTTAAGAGGTCCCTCGAGGTGCTGTACTAATGTAATCAAAAAATACTCCTCTCCCACAGGTTTTCGGTGACGACAGACATTCCGGAACATTACCGCCACAGTCGCCCGGCACAACGCCCTAGCTCTCGAGAACAGAACACAAGCAATTCCTCATCCAGTGCTGCCAATATAGGCATGGTTGTTGTTGGAGTGGCTAGGTAAGTTACCACTCAGAAAATCTTTCGACCATAATTTTAAAACAGGAATAATATATTTAAAAAAAAATTGACCCCCATATGCTTGCGAGTTATCTTCTGTCTTCAATATAGTCTGAATTATTAATTTACACACCCAAGATCCGTCTTTCAAAACGAGATGATTATAGACCAAGCCAATATAAACTCATAATAAATATCAATTGACTTCGACAGTTATCTTATTTCACGTCAAAGTCAAATCGATATTTCAATTAGACCAATAAAGACACTTTTGTATGCCAAAAATAACAAATAAATGAAGAATCGAATCTAGTTGCTCCTTCCAAAAAGTTGGTTCCGAATGCAGAAGAACGGGCAAGACATTTTTCTAGACAATGGGCCTAACTATTCAACATTTGTTTTAAACTATTCAAGTCCCATGTAAAAGTGACCCTCTTCGCTGATTTAAAATTTAATATAACCCTTAATCCAACATTTCCTCCATCAGGATCCACCGCACTCGTCTCCTAGCTTCCCTGTCAGGGTTGAAGCTGGAAGCAGAGATCACATCGCTCCAGGCGTCGTTCTCGGCGTCACGCTCGCGACAGTGGTCGCTGACCGGCAACCTTGGGAGAACCATGATCGTGCTACTGGAGGGAGTGGCTCCTAACCATCAGTAAGTGATATTGAAGATGTTTTTTTTTTTTGCTAGTGTTTTTGTAAGGGATTTTGCGAAATCTATTGCTTCTGCGTAGATGTTTCGTTGCAATTTAAAACTTATATTAATTTGTCTACTGAAAATGGAGCCGTGTGTGACTGTCACAACATTTGCGCTTAACCTTCTTTCTGCGCTTGAGTTTACACGTCAAAACAGCTAAACGTTATCAAACGATGTCAATTCATGGACTTTATTTTCTGCGATTAATGATGACGTAAGCAATTCCATTTTAACTGTAGACAGTGCCGCAAAGGTGTTTAAGTACTTTAGCCAAACACGTAAGAATAGTAGATATAATGTTGAACATGAGATTGGTTCCCCAGGACGGTGGTGCGCGTGAGCGTGGGCAAGTCGCAGGCGCTGTACGGCTGGGAGGCGGGGCGCGCGGGCGCGTCGGCGCTGCTGAGCGTGGGCGGCGTGCGCGTGGAGCTGCCGCAGCACCCGGTGGCGCTGCACGGCGTCATGACGCGCTCCAGCCGACAGCTGTCCTCCACTTTGCAGGTCACTTCTCGTATTTTCATAACTCCTGTCTGCGTCTTGCGCACTAAAGAATGGTAGTTACGTCTGGTTAAAAGGAACTATTTTTCATGAACTTACGTTGCTGCTTAACAGTTGTTTAGCAACAAAAAATTACAAGTGGTTGTTAAAAAGAATTGAGTTGTTAAACCATTCGTATTTTAATATAATATAGTTATGTATTGCATTGTAATTGGTTTTTAGGATTCCGTACCTCAAACGGAAAAGCGCCATTATCCAGCAAGAGTAGCGCTAGTCTTAGAAATTGATGTTCTAGGTATCTATACCCACCTGAAAAAAAATTAAGATTTGTGTTAGAAAATAAGCGTATTATAACTAATATTCTTATTGTTCTCTTTGGTGTGCTGGAATCCACTGCAAAATATTGTTCTTTTTCGCAAGCCATCAAGCATAGTATGCGTTTGTTGTGCAGATGGATATGGAATGTAATTATTCCTGTATCCAAATCTCCATAATTAATAAATAGTTTCAATACTTTTTTGCATCATCAATACGCACTTTCTCAAACTGTATCTAATGGTTTGACTGAAATAAGCGAAAAATGCATGTGTACACAAGTAACCGCACATCTGCAGCAGTCTCGGACAATGTCTTCGCACATTGCGCTGAAATCTTACTGAACAATTAACACAACATCCTACTAGAGTAAATACTATATTACCATCTTAAAAGTTCAATATTTATTGTACCTACCTGATCCTTCAATTAAACACAGAAAACCAGAAATATCTATTTCATGAAATTTTAAAGAAACGGGAAGTAATTAAATGAATGAAGTGTTGCTGTCATTTGACACTTGTCTTTCTGACAGTGTCAGATAGTGATGCGCCTCGATTTTTTAGGGTTCCGTAGCCAAATGGCACGGAACCCTTATGGATTCGTCATGTCTGTCTGTCTGTCTGTCCGTCCGTCCGTATGTCACAGCCACTTTTTTCCGAAACTATAAGAACTAAACTGTTGAAACTTGGTAAGTAGATGTATTCTGTGAACCGCATTAAGATTTTCACACAAAAATAGAAAAATAAAAACCAATACATTTTGGGGGTTCCCCATACTTAAAACTGAAACTTAAAGTTTTTTTTTTCATCAAACCCATACGTGTGGGGTATCTATGAATAGGTCTTCAAAAATGATATAGAGGTTTCTAATATAATGTTTTTCTAAATTGAATAGTTTGCGCGAGAGACACTTCCAAAGTGGTAAAATGTGTGTCCCCCCCCTCTGTAACTTCTAAAATAAGAGAATGATATGACTAAAAAAAATATATGATGTACATTACCATGTAAACTTCCACCGAAAATTGGTTTGAACGAGATCTAGTAAGTAGTTTTTTTTTAATACGTTATAAATCGTAAAACGGAACCCTTCATGGGCGAGTCCGATTCGCACTTGGCCGCTTTTTTAAACTCGTAACTCGAGTAAATAAAATAAAGGCGCGAGTCCATTTTCTCTTGAGGTGCCACTCGATGCTTTCGCCATTAGTTAAATATCACAAACACTGCCCCTATATTTAACTGTCATTCTTTGTTCTACAATTAAATGCGAAGGTGGGTAATAAACCAGGGATATTTCGTGTAACAAACCGTCAAAATACTGTGGTACAGAGTCACAGGATTTTAATAAGAGTAAAAATACATTTTCTCTGTTTATTTTGTCATTAAAATTGCCACCGTATCATCATTTATAGTCAGATTGACAGTGAAATGTGAGTAGGAAAAGACGCTCTTTACAAAGTCGAACAAGGCCGATCTTAGTCACTGACTTAAACCTCAAAGTACAGACGCCAGAAGGTCAAGCTACCCGAAACTGTCAAATTTTTCCAATCAACCTTGGACCTCAATATTTTAGAGATAAAGTTGAAAATCTATTAAAGAAATTTGACAGATTGTAGTAGCTTGATGTGCTGGCGTCTGTATTAACATTTAATGGTTGCTGTATTTTGGATCTTGCTATGATTCTTTTCTTTAATTTTGTTTTGGGTGCATTTCAAACTTACGAAGCTGCTGGGAACTTAGTTTTCGGATTACATAATCGAGTCAATTTAGTGCCTGAACGTTAATGACTGAGTAACATCACTACAGTCTAACTGACAAGCAACAAGAAAACTACAATCCGTTTCACGTTGATTTTTAAACTACTTGAGACGAGAGTAAGCAAACTTAAAAATGTGATTAAACACAGGAGGACCTGCTGCAGTGTCAATGGTACATTTAGGTACTAAATAAAACAGATTCGGTTACCACCTTGAACTGTAATTAGCGATATACATGTATATTGTTTTTAAGGGTTCCGTACCTCGAAAGGAAAAAACGGAACCCTTATAGGATCACTTTGTTGTCCGTCCGTCCGTCTGTCTGTCAAGACCCAGGAACGTGTGGAGGTATCAAGCTGGAATTTATATCAAATACTCAGGTCTACTGACCCTTGGAGCTGTGAAAAAATCAAACTTCTAAGCCAACACAATCAAAAGATACAGCCGTTTATGCCGCAAATTTTCGACACTCGCAAGGGAATCAAAACCTACAGGGTACTTCCCGTGAACTCAGAATCTTGAAATTTGGTACGAAGCAACTTCTTATAGCAAAGATAACGAAAAAATGGCGAAAACCGTAAATTTTTAGTTACATACCTACAAATTTGTACGGAACCCTCGGTGCGCGAGTCCGACTCGAACTTGACCGGTTTTTCTTTTTTCTTAAAATCGTTAATTCGCTCCTATACATGCATTTATGATATTGACGACCATATCTGGAATTGAATCAATTCAGTGCATTATCAAAACATTTTCTTTTTATTACGATTTCGTGATTCCGGTTACACTTTATGGAAAAAATCGACCATTTTAAATGAAATAAAAACTTTTTAACAATAAAATTAAACCGCTGAAAAAACTAAAAGCAAAAAATAATTAACCTTTTTTATTTAACCTTAATAACTAAGTTATTAAACTAATGGAAGTATACCTAAGTAATTTTGAGTCGGCGCCGTTTAAACTTAAGGCAATTTAGTGATCTTTGTTTATTGATTGTTTGGCGCCGACTCAAAATTACTTATGTATACTAACATTAGTTTAATAACTTAGTTATATAAAAAAGTAAATAAAAAAGTTTATTATTTTTTGCTTTTCAGTTTTTTGGTGGTTTAATTTTTTTGTTAAAATGTTTTTATTTTATAATTTTTTGTGGCTATAATCTACTAATTGTTTGCCAAAGGGCAGGCATATGTAGCACTGAGTAGAGTAATAATACACAACTCAGTATTCAAATTTGTGAGTGAACAATAAATCATCCATATTTTCCCACCCTTAGGGTTGGTATTTTTTGTCCAACTTTTTATGGGACCAACTTTAGGGTATACCCTTTCCAGTAAAAAGAATTATCAAAATCGGACTATTCTATAAAAACCCTACGTAAGTACGTATGGTCATAATTTCAAGGTTATTTTTTTCTTTTTATAGGGTTTCACGTAGTCGGGGGTTTTTTAAATTTTTAATTTAATTTTTTATTTCATGCTTTTTGTAGGGACTCCTCATTATTTCTTTTCTTGCGTTTTAAGATTCAGGTAATTTGGTTTTTAATCAGGTTTTTTATAATTCGCCATTTTGTGGTGGCGGCCATCTTGGATTTGAAATTTATCATAGTGTATAGTATTCTATTAGTCAAGCCCTTTTATTTGATACCCATATTGAGGGAGTTGTGAAAAAATATATAATCCGCCATTTTGTAGCGGCGGCCATCTTGGATCGATTTTCATCAAACATAGCTAAGAACACTCCCGACAAATTCACCTTTCAAACAAAAAAAACAAAATTAAAATCGGTTCATCCGTTCGGGAGCTACGATGCCACAGACAGACATACACACACACACACACAGAGAGACACGTCAAACTTATAACACCTCGTCGTTTTTCCGTCGGGGGTTAAAAAGTTATGTGTGGTGTGGTGTGTGGTATACATAAATATATGCGTCGACTTGAGAACCTCCTCAGTTTTTTTTCGTCGGTTAAAAATGGTTACGTTTTTAGGGTTCCGTAGTCAACAAGGAACCCTTATAGTTTCGCCACGTCGTCTGTCTGTCTGTCCGCGGTTTAGCTCAAAAACTATTGGTACTAGAAAGTTGTAATTTGGCATGAGTATACACGTTAATGACGCCGAAAAAGTGGTAACATAAAATTTTGAAAAAAAAAAAATGATTATTTACGGTACCTCCCCTACATCTAAAGTGGGAATGATAATTTTTTTTTCATCCTTGCCATAGTGTGGGATATCGTTAGATAGGTCTTTCAAAAATATTAGGGGTTTGGGAAGACCGTTTTTTGATTAAGTAAACCGTTCGTGACTTATTATCAAAGCTTTAAAGTACCAATTTTCGTTAGAGTCAAGTGTCCCCCCTCCTCTACCAAATAAACGGTTGTAGTTAGAAATTCAAATGTCACGGCAGTAGTACCTATATGTAACGAAGTTTAAAGGAAAACTGTCACACTTAAGTGGGCTTTATAAGTTTACGAGTAATAGTCGACCAATTGTATTAGACTCGAAAATTTCGAACAACTCCATAGAAATGTCGATAGATGGCGCTAGGCGTCAGTTGTATCGCGCTATTGTTTCATTCCTAAAACAGTTTTATAAAAAAAAAACAATTGCTACACCGGCTATGACAAGTAATATCCAAATCTCAAAAAAAAAATTAAAACTTTCCGTGCAAAATTGTCGGATCAGATGAGGATTTTTATAGGAAGTCAAATTAGGTAGGTAATCATGTTTGGCTTTTAGTTAGAGCATGGTACGAAACTATCATTCAGCGAATACGACCCGCACTTGGCTGTTATAAAAACTACGGAAGCCTACGCTGCGCGTGGCTCGACACGCACTTGCCCGGTTCTATGTTCTATGTTACGGGTTTGGTTTCCGCACTAAGGGCCGGGACACATAAACACGATACGACGTCGCGTCGTACAATGCCAATGTCAGACAATGCCATTACGTTGTGATCTCGCCTTCAAGCATATACAAGACAGCATGATACATGCCAAGTCTGTCACTAGCAGCCGTACGGACTGCTGGCACGACGAACGGCTGACGGAATGGTGGCAACTTTGTTATGTAAATCGAAGGATTTTACGACGCGACGTCGTATCGTGTTTATGTGTCCCGGCCCTTAGTCCTTCAGATGGACTATTGTGCGTGGGCCATGGCGGCCGTCGGTGGTTATTCCAACCAGCCCACCTCCCTCCAGAAGCCCGAGTGCCCGAGCCCGAGCCCCAGTGTCCCGAGGGTTACTGATCTAATCTGGGCGATGCCTGTGCACTCAAAGAGCACATGCGCGACGGTCTCATCAGCCTCCATGCAGGCTCTGCACAGGGGGCTGTCCGTTATGCCAATCGTATGGAAGTGTTTGTTCAGTGAGCAGTGTCCCGTGATGGTCCCCGTCACCAGGCGCAGGCCTTTCCTGTCCAGTCGTAGTAGTCTTTTGGAGAGCTTGCCATCTAGTGATGGCATGGCTTCCTTGGACTGCCTGCAGCCCGGTGACGAGGACCACCAGTTCTCTGCCTGTGTGTGTGCTTTTGTAGCCACCTGCGTAGTTGGTTGAAGGGGATGGGCACGACTGGTTCCGGTCCGTAGACTGGCGTGCTGGATGATCCACGTGATCCACTGTGTCCTTTTATCCATTGTAGTGTCATTGTGTGGCGGTTCGATACAGTTACCTGTTCAAGCGCCATGTGACATTCTAGTATTAGATTTGATGTGATGCATCCCTTCTTTAGGGATTAGAGGACTGAAGCGCTGTCAGAGAGTATACGAACATGGGTGTCCGTAACTCTCCTGGCTGCTATGGCATGGGCCGCTTGTATTATACTCACACACTCGGCTTGGTAAACCGTGTTGAGCATTCCTAACGGGCTGCATATGTTTATGTTGAGGTCGTGTGAGAAGACTCCGACACCAGTTCCGCAGTCGGTCTTTGATCCATCAGTGTAAACTCTCAGCTCTCCTGGGCCTGAGTAGTCGCACTGCTCCTCTTTAAGCACTACGTTGTAATGCTTTTGAAAGCAGTATTGCTTAGGGGCTTTGTCGCAGGGTGATGCCATCATTGGCTTTCGTTTGATTGCCTCGTCCTTTAGGCGTATGTGCTTGATTCTCGAGTCTTTGTTTAGGGTTCCTGATAGATGGAGCCTGAAGGCAGACAGGGCCGCCTCCTCTCTCACAATGAGGTGTAGGGGAGGCAGACCAAGCATGGCCTGTAGGGCAGCGGTGGGTGCAGTTCTCATGCAGCTTGTGATTGCCATACAAGCAAATTGTTGCAACTTTTCGAGATCTTTTTGGGCTGTGCTCAGGTCTGTTCTGGGCCACCAGACTAGTGAGCCATATGTGATGATTGGTCGGATAACTGTGGTATAGAGCCAGTAAGTGACCCTGGGGGCTAATCCCCCAGTTTTTCCCAAGCACTCTCTTGCATTGCCACAGGGATATGCTGGCCTTCGTGGTGATGCACTTGCCCGGTTTTTTTAAGTATAATACGGTTAATAGACGTTACAAAAGGTGGGCCCAAAAAAAACTATCGCCTTTGTACAGAACCCTCAGTGCGCGAGTCCGACTCGCACTTGACCTCTTTTCTTCATTATTAGTCTCGAAGTTTATAATTCGGATGTGGTCGGGAATTTAAAAAAATCTTGAGTCTGCTTAGAACGGGTGAGACATCCGTATACTTGTCACAAACACATTCTCCCCCACAGGAGCTGGGCGTGACCCGCACGTCGTCGCGCCTGTCCCGCGCGGCGCCGGGCGCGGCGGGCTCGGGCTCGTCGTCCGAGGGCTCGCCCGCGCCCGCGCCGCGCCCGCCCCGGCCGCCGCGCCCGCCGCCCGCGCACCCCTTGCTCAACCCGCTGCACCTACACTTCAGCATACTGCTGCAGGTATGTCCTCCCTCCCCCCCAGGAGCTGGGCGGGCTCGGGCTCGTCGTCCGAGGGCTCGCCCGCGCCCGCGCCGCGCCCGCCCCGGCCGCCGCGCCCGCCGCCCGCGCACCCCTTGCTCAACCCGCTGCACCTACACTTCAGCATACTGCTGCAGGTATGTCCTCCCTCCCCCCCAGGAGCTGGGCGGGCTCGGGCTCGTCGTCCGAGGGCTCGCCCGCGCCCGCGCCGCGCCCGCCCCGGCCGCCGCGCCCGCCGCCCGCGCACCCCTTGCTCAACCCGCTGCACCTACACTTCAGCATACTGCTGCAGGTATGTCCTCCCTCCCCCCCAGGAGCTGGGCGGGCTCGGGCTCGTCGTCCGAGGGCTCGCCCGCGCCCGCGCCGCGCCCGCCCCGGCCGCCGCGCCCGCCGCCCGCGCACCCCTTGCTCAACCCGCTGCACCTACACTTCAGCATACTGCTGCAGGTATGTCCTCCCTCCCCCCCAGGAGCTGGGCGGGCTCGGGCTCGTCGTCCGAGGGCTCGCCCGCGCCCGCGCCGCGCCCGCCCCGGCCGCCGCGCCCGCCGCCCGCGCACCCCTTGCTCAACCCGCTGCACCTACACTTCAGCATACTGCTGCAGGTATGTCCTCCCTCCCCCCCAGGAGCTGGGCGGGCTCGGGCTCGTCGTCCGAGGGCTCGCCCGCGCCCGCGCCGCGCCCGCCCCGGCCGCCGCGCCCGCCGCCCGCGCACCCCTTGCTCAACCCGCTGCACCTACACTTCAGCATACTGCTGCAGGTATGTCCTCCCTCCCCCCCAGGAGCTGGGCGGGCTCGGGCTCGTCGTCCGAGGGCTCGCCCGCGCCCGCGCCGCGCCCGCCCCGGCCGCCGCGCCCGCCGCCCGCGCACCCCTTGCTCAACCCGCTGCACCTACACTTCAGCATACTGCTGCAGGTATGTCCTCCCTCCCCCCCAGGAGCTGGGCGGGCTCGGGCTCGTCGTCCGAGGGCTCGCCCGCGCCCGCGCCGCGCCCGCCCCGGCCGCCGCGCCCGCCGCCCGCGCACCCCTTGCTCAACCCGCTGCACCTACACTTCAGCATACTGCTGCAGGTATGTCCTCCCTCCCCCCCAGGAGCTGGGCGGGCTCGGGCTCGTCGTCCGAGGGCTCGCCCGCGCCCGCGCCGCGCCCGCCCCGGCCGCCGCGCCCGCCGCCCGCGCACCCCTTGCTCAACCCGCTGCACCTACACTTCAGCATACTGCTGCAGGTATGTCCTCCCTCCCCCCCAGGAGCTGGGCGGGCTCGGGCTCGTCGTCCGAGGGCTCGCCCGCGCCCGCGCCGCGCCCGCCCCGGCCGCCGCGCCCGCCGCCCGCGCACCCCTTGCTCAACCCGCTGCACCTACACTTCAGCATACTGCTGCAGGTATGTCCTCCCTCCCCCCCAGGAGCTGGGCGGGCTCGGGCTCGTCGTCCGAGGGCTCGCCCGCGCCCGCGCCGCGCCCGCCCCGGCCGCCGCGCCCGCCGCCCGCGCACCCCTTGCTCAACCCGCTGCACCTACACTTCAGCATACTGCTGCAGGTATGTCCTCCCTCCCCCCCAGGAGCTGGGCGGGCTCGGGCTCGTCGTCCGAGGGCTCGCCCGCGCCCGCGCCGCGCCCGCCCCGGCCGCCGCGCCCGCCGCCCGCGCACCCCTTGCTCAACCCGCTGCACCTACACTTCAGCATACTGCTGCAGGTATGTCCTCCCTCCCCCCCAGGAGCTGGGCGGGCTCGGGCTCGTCGTCCGAGGGCTCGCCCGCGCCCGCGCCGCGCCCGCCCCGGCCGCCGCGCCCGCCGCCCGCGCACCCCTTGCTCAACCCGCTGCACCTACACTTCAGCATACTGCTGCAGGTATGTCCTCCCTCCCCCCCAGGAGCTGGGCGGGCTCGGGCTCGTCGTCCGAGGGCTCGCCCGCGCCCGCGCCGCGCCCGCCCCGGCCGCCGCGCCCGCCGCCCGCGCACCCCTTGCTCAACCCGCTGCACCTACACTTCAGCATACTGCTGCAGGTATGTCCTCCCTCCCCCCCAGGAGCTGGGCGGGCTCGGGCTCGTCGTCCGAGGGCTCGCCCGCGCCCGCGCCGCGCCCGCCCCGGCCGCCGCGCCCGCCGCCCGCGCACCCCTTGCTCAACCCGCTGCACCTACACTTCAGCATACTGCTGCAGGTATGTCCTCCCTCCCCCCCAGGAGCTGGGCGGGCTCGGGCTCGTCGTCCGAGGGCTCGCCCGCGCCCGCGCCGCGCCCGCCCCGGCCGCCGCGCCCGCCGCCCGCGCACCCCTTGCTCAACCCGCTGCACCTACACTTCAGCATACTGCTGCAGGTATGTCCTCCCTCCCCCCCAGGAGCTGGGCGGGCTCGGGCTCGTCGTCCGAGGGCTCGCCCGCGCCCGCGCCGCGCCCGCCCCGGCCGCCGCGCCCGCCGCCCGCGCACCCCTTGCTCAACCCGCTGCACCTACACTTCAGCATACTGCTGCAGGTATGTCCTCCCTCCCCCCCAGGAGCTGGGCGGGCTCGGGCTCGTCGTCCGAGGGCTCGCCCGCGCCCGCGCCGCGCCCGCCCCGGCCGCCGCGCCCGCCGCCCGCGCACCCCTTGCTCAACCCGCTGCACCTACACTTCAGCATACTGCTGCAGGTATGTCCTCCCTCCCCCCCAGGAGCTGGGCGGGCTCGGGCTCGTCGTCCGAGGGCTCGCCCGCGCCATATATATGTATATTGAGGGTCTCTAAAAAACATACACTTACATCCTTGTAATTTAGAATGTAACTAAAGACCACGCTACCGCATTAGGATTATTGCCTGTAATGATAGTTGTGTTTGTGATAAATAAATAAATATTATTGAAATTAGAGCCTTCGAGGAGACCTATCTCTAGAGCGGTGGACCTCTTTTAATTCAAGTTATGTGGAAAGGCAGACTGCAACAAAACCTGTATTTTCACTAGCCCAATACCCCTGAAACCAAAGACTGCAATTATTGACAAACACAATAAGCATAGTAATTTTCTCAAGAAGATATTTCACAAAAAAAAAAAAAAAAAAATCCTATAGTACAGATCTCGTCTAATTATGACCTTGTTTACAGAGTCTCAGCATAACAGCCGCACTGCTGCCTTCGCTACAAGCACAGTATAAGATGGAGCAAGTACAAAGTTCTGGAGTGACCGGCAATAAGGCGCAGTTCACTGTTGATCTACAACAGCACTCGCTCAGCTTCGTCACCAAGTTACAGGTAAATATCAACCCTATCACTTACTAAATGTAGGCGCATACGTCCCAATAAAGCTAGGGCAAGGTAGAATTACGGTGACACTTACTGTAATTACGTCGCCGACCCTGGGGGAATGAGTTTACGCTTCGAAATGTGCGGTTACTATAGCATCGTAATTTCTTCACAAAATTTAACTTTGTTGTTTAACGGAAAGTTATCCGAATTTGCCTGTTTTAGAATCGTTTTTAAATTGTCAAATTGGTGTGTTTAGGTCCTGATAAAAATATATGTCATAGATACATCCTTGTTTGAGGGAAATTAACGGTTCAAAACGCAATAAATAGTATTTTACTAGATGAAAAAAAAAAACCAAAACTAAACTCGTCGCTATTAAAACCATTTTTCATTGAAAATGAAAATGTCATTATTTCTATGCGGTATGGTGGCATTTAATTGTCATTTTACAATAGTTTTAGGCACATCACTAATAATTATCGATAAAACCTCCAATGGTCTTGGCCCAAGCCAAAAAGCTAGTTTTTAACCCCGACGCAAAAACGACGGGGTGTTATAAATTGGACGTGTCTACGAGTATGTGTGTGTGTGAATGTAAGAAGAAACCGTGTTGCGCCGAACCCATGTATCATTTGATAGGGGCAGGAAGATGATGTGTCTATGTGTGTGTCTGTGGCATCATAACCCCCGAACGGATGAACTGATTTTTCGTGGGAGAGGGGGGGGGGGGGTCGGTGTTAGAAAAGCGGTCTCCCAACGCGACAACATTTAATCAAAAAATTTCATACGTACTTACGTAGGGTCATAATTACAAGGTTATTTTTTTCTTTTTACAGGGTTTCACGTTTACACCTTTTTTTAGGATTCCGTAGTCAACAAGGAACCCTTATAGTTTCGCCATGTCGTCTGTCTCTCTGTCCGTGGCTTAGCTCAAAAACTATTTGTACTAGAAAGTTGTAATTTGGCATGAGTATACTAATGACACCGATAAAGTGGTAAAATAAAATTTTGAAAAAAATAATTATTTAGGGTGGATGATAATTTTTTTATTCGTCCTTCCCATAGTGTGGGATATCGTTGGATAGGTCATTCTAAAATATTAGGGGTTTGGGAAGACTGTTTTTTGATTAAGTAAACCGTTCGTGACTTATCAAGCTTTAAAGTATCAATTTTCGTTAGTCAAGTGTCCCCCCTCTACCAACTAAACGGTTGTAGTTAGAAATTCAAATGTCACGGCAGTAGTACCTATATACAACGTGTCACGGAAAGGGTGTATAGGTGTATACATACCAAAGGCACGGCTTCTTTGGATTATATCAAACGATAATGGAAGGGTTTCAACTCAAAATAAAATACTCTAAAAATTGATACTAAATTTTCGGTTTCTTAGGTTTCTTTAATTCAAATCATAACAAACGTGTCACCGCACTACGTAGGTCAATGACTTCAACTTTAGTTGTCAATATTACGATAAATATCTTCCGTAATTCTGCGCGCCTAGTATCGTAGTAGCCTACTGCAGGCGGTGTTCTTTGTCGGCGCGAACTACATGCCGCCGCCCGAACCGACAAAGGGACGCAATCCCTTTGGCGGCTTTTTCGGCGGCGGCGCGCGCGCAATATTATACCATACCTACTTTACCGTGATGTAAAAATTAATGCGTAAATTATTGATTTTCAGTTTACTCACTAATATCAAGCCAGAAATTGCACGTAAAAACTGAGATTAAAAACTTACGTAAAAAATCGAAACAAAGTTTAGGTAGTAGTTAACCTACCTAAACTTTGTTTCGATTTTTTACGTAAGTTTTTAATCATCCCTTATTATTACTTGTTACCGAGTAAACAGTAAAATCTTAAAGCTTTGTTTAATTTGGTAAATTGACTTACATTTTTAAAGATGGGGTTCAATGTGGTGACCTTGGTATTGTATGCGCAAGGCCGCTCGCTTGCCGCTGTTGATGGACACCTGAACATTGCGTAGCATGTCTGGTGTTATTGTCCGGAAAGCGGCCTCAATCCGCACTTTCATTTGGTCTATTGTATCACACTGCACTGCGTACACTACATTTTTAATGTACCCCAACAAAAAAAAGTCTAACGGGGTTAGGTCTGGGGATCGCGGAGGCCAAGCCACGCTTCTACTATCACGTCCAACCCACTGAGATGATTACCATCTTCTGCTCCGACACACATCAACATTTCGTAATATTCGCTATTACTTAATATTTTGCAAACACAACAACAAAAAGTCAATTAGGTGTAGTCGTACTGAACTGATGCGCGTATCACAGGGATAAAAACGAGTGCACTAGACACGGAACAGAAGTCGACTGACGAGCAAAACAATCACAATAATGCTAAATAAAACTCCTATTCCCTGCTATCCTGGTACAGGGTAGCTGTAACTATTAGTGTTCACTACATAGATGTAGGTTTTTTACATTTCTATGGTCCACTACTATTAAAAAATATTCAAGATTATTTTACATCCTAATAATAATTTGAACTAAACTCAGTAAATCTAACACAATAGAGCAAACTAATTACGCCGCGTAATTCAAATTTAAAATTTGATAAATCATTCATTTTTTTTTTTGGGATGGGAAAATCATCAATGACTCTCAGCTCCCGCCCTGGGTGGGGCAGAAGGAAGTGTTAGACTCTTACCGACTAAAAACCATCCTGTTCCTTCAGTTGCCCTTGCATACCGGGGCCGCGTTATTTCGTTAGAACATTCCCGCAACCCGGAAATTCCCGCAACTCCGGAAAATCATTCATTTCAATCCATTAAAGATCATTTATTACGGGGCCGCGTTATCTCGTTAGAAATCTGAATTAGAAGTTGTATTTACCAGGGTCCAGGACTTGTTAAGAGGAAATGCGGGGTGGTGTTTTTTCTATAGAGACGCTCGCCTGTTTTCTTTCTGGTTAATGACCATATGGCTATGATTTTTTACGGAATAATAAATGTTAGTTACTTGTATGTCCCTATTTTTTCCTTTTTGATAATACATTATTTTTATAAACACTAGAACCCTCAAAAAATGCTCAAAATTGCCTATTTAGACCGCCGTTAACAGAGGCCTAGGGTACAAATTTGACAACTATTAATGAAAAAAGGAAAACATGGCGACACAGTATATATCCTTCTTATCCAGTTTATGAAATACGTTTTAAATTGGTTCAATACTGGTGGAGAAAATAGGCGAGAGCCAAACCTCGAAAATGTGACTTTTCATCAGTTTGTAATAAAAAAAAAACTATTAACTTGTTAATAGTGCTGCTTATGTCTCGACACGCTTTGATCTCCTTGTACCTAGAATAGTAATCGATCACAACCAAAAGGTAATCACCACTTGGTAACGGACCTAGAAGGTCTATGGCGATATCAACCCAGGATTGGGTAGGTAATTCTCTCTTCTTAAGTGGATTTGGTGGATTTGGTGCCGATACCAATGTGCATCCTTTACAGGACCGCACTAATTTTTCCACGTCCTTATCATAGTTAGGCCACCAAACCTTCGCTCTAAGTCTCAACTTCATCGCGACCATTCCTGGATGGCCCTCGTGAGCAGCATCTAAAACAAGTTGTCGTAGTTGTGTCGGAATAACTATTTTGGTCCCTCTTAACAATATGTTACCAAAGAATCATAGCTCAAATAGTTTATAACCAATGAACACTGCCGAGTTTATCAACCAATTGATCATTTAGTAACCGTGGACCCTCATCACCCCCCCCTACTGTGCCGTGACCTGCCCTCACATGATTTATTTGCGTATGAACCGGTGCCCAGTGGCCAATTTTAATTTTAATTACAATAAGTGTGACTATGATCAAATTAAAGCGGATTTATCCGAAATTGATTGGTTTCGTTTGCTCGATCACCTTCCCGCACACGACGCTGTGAATATATTGTACAGTAATTTATTTAATGTCATTCGTGAGCGTGTTCCCCTAAAGTCCAACCGATCTTCTAACTTTCCCGTTTGGTTCAGTCGTTCCCTTATAAGGCTATTTCGAAACAAAAACAGAGCTTGGATAAAATGGAAAGTTTACAATAACATATCCGACTTTGAGCAATTTTCTCTTTACCGTCGTAAATTCAATAACGAATGTTACAAATGCTACTCCAACTACATAAAGTCTATCGAAGACAATGTTCACAAAAACCTCAAACTTTTCTGGAGCTATGTATCTAGTAAACTTGATAATTCAGGGATTCCATGTAATGTGAAATTAGGGAGCACTTCCTGCTGTGACCCGCGGGATATTTGTGAGCTATTTGCAACATACTTTAAATCTGTGTACGAGCCATCTACGCTCGATGTTCAAAATTGGGTACCTCCTTCTACTTTCCATAGTGACAGTGACATTATTAGTAACATCTACATAAACAATTCAAAAATTTATAAAGAGCTTATATCGCTAGACTCCACAAAAGGTCCTGGACCTGACGGCATCCCACCCTCGTTTTTTAAGCGTGTTGCTGATCAACTGTGTGATCCTTTGCATTTGCTTTTTAATAAATGTCTTAAAGACGGTGACTTTCCAGATGTATGGAAACTAGCTAATTTGACTCCAGTCTTTAAAGAGGGATCAAAGAATGACGTGGAAAATTACCGTCCGATCTCGATTCTGTCCACCTTGTCAAAGCTTTTTGAGAGGTTAGTTTATAACGAAATATATCCCACTTTACACAGGTCCATTATTAAACAACAACACGGCTTTGTCCGACAACGCTCCACCTACACAAATTTACTCATTTTTGTTGGTAATATTTTTGACAACATGGATAATCGTATACAGACTGACGCTGTATATACAGACTTCCAAAAGGCTTTTGACAAGGTGGATCACGAATTGCTATTACAAAAACTAGCTTTTAATGGTATTCGAGGAAATTTGCTGCGCTGGTTAATATCTTACGTAACAAACCGTACTCAAAAAGTTGTGATTAATGGTTATCAATCTGAGATATTTTCTGTCACGTCCGGAGTCCCGCAGGGATCAATTCTGGGTCCTTTATTATTTACTTTATTTATAAATGACATAATTGCTTGTTTCAAACATTCCAACTTTCTACTTTACGCGGATGACTTAAAAATTTACAAAACTATAAAAAGTATTGAAGACTGTATTTTACTTCAAAGAGACTTAGATCGACTTTCTATTTATTGCACCACAAATAAACTCTTACTGAGCCTACCCAAATGTAGCGCCATAACTTTTTCAAAAAATAAAAAACAACATATATATAACTATTATCTATCTAACGTAAAACTAAATAGGGTGCATTCACTGCGGGACCTCGGAGTGATATTGGACTCAAAACTTCATTTTAACACACATATCATCAACAACGCGCTCAGAATGTACGGCTTTGTTATGCGCAACACTAAAGATTTTAGACGCCCTTCTACATATAGATATTTGTTTATATCCTTAGTAAGGCCATGTCTGGAGTTTGCAACTATGATCTGGAACCCCTACTATAAAAAATATATTGAGTCAATCGAAACAGTACAACGAAAGTTCCTGCGAGCAATGAATTGGAGATGTAGTCGCAGCCGGGGTTCGTATGATGTATTGTTGAATAATTATAACCTGCTTTCTCTAGAGTCCAGAAGACTGCTGCTTGGAGTAATGTTTCTTCATGGTATTGTCCATAACAAATATGATTGCTCTGAAATATCCAATAAGTTACCTTGTTCCAAGAACAGTAATGCGTAGGCAGGCGCGCCCATACCGTTTACTGTCTACTAATACCAGCCAAGTCTATCGCTCTAATGCTGGTTCTCGAGCTCCTCTGCGTCAACTTGTGGACTCTTACAACAATACAGTTGAGAATATTGACGTATTTAATCTATCCGATAACAAATTTAGGGAATTTGTAGTTGAATGTTTACTAGCTTCGTAATTTTGTTTTTTTGTTTTAGATAATGTTTTTTTTTTATTTTTGTTTATCTTAATTCTGTCATTTTACTTGAACGTCCGTAATCGCTGTTATTTGTAACTTTTTTAAAATGTATTTAACACACGTAGCATTAATATTAAAGCTAGTGATCAGTGGATAATAGTGTTGGTAGTGCAATTAGTGCTATTATTTTAAGTTTATATATAGTGTATAACATGTGATTGTACTACTGTTTTTTATCCCTAATAAATAAATAACCCTTTACTGTGTCATCCCACTGTTTGTTAAATACGCCCTGTTTCACTTTTTGTATGCCAATGTCAGTCTTTGAATGTTCTTCAATATCTTTTAGTGATACAGCTATTGGTCTAGCATGGTCAATAATATCCTGAACGTTATCTCTGTACTGAGTCTTAAGGTGGTTATAGGTACATAATCTAGACAAGGGATCGGCTATATTATTTTTTCCAGGACGATAAATTACATTATATTTATAAGATTGAAGCCTCAGTATCCAACGCTCAATCCGTGCACAGGGTTTGGACTTCGGACCGAATATGACTTCAAGAGGTTTATGGTCGGTAATTAAGTCGAATTCCTTGCCGTACAGAAACATGTGAAAGTGCTCCACAGCCCACACCAGTGCCAAAGCCTCCTTTTCAGTTTGGCAATACCGACGTTCACAATCACTGAGAGTTTTGTTTCCAAACCCAATAATGCGTGGACCACTTTCATTTGTCTGTACTAAGATTGCTCCGATTCCGACCGGGCTTGCGTCTGCAAATACTATCGTTTTAGCATCCACCTTGTAGTACCCCAAATTTGGTATGTCACTCAATGCAGCCTTTAATGCACAAAAGGCTGTTTGTTGACTTTTCCTCCAAGAATCTCTAATATCAGCATTTCTGGCTGAGTTTTGACGAAGTTTCAATGGTTCTGTAAGGGTGGCCATATTAGGAATCCATTTCCCAATATAGTTAATAAGCCCTAAAAAGCTTTGTAGTTCCAAAATGTTAATCGGGGTCCTAAAATCTTTTATAGCAGATATGAATGTTGTAATATTTCTTGAGTCGTGTACAAGCTCCAATTGGTGGAATGCGTCTGTTACGAGTATATCTAATTTACTAAACATTTTAGCATTTTGGATCTTTGGTAGTAGCTGTTCTATCGTTGCTAGCGGGTGATTTTCTCGCCTGATGGCCAAATTTGCACGCCTCATATCAATACAGAGACGAACATCCCCGTCTGCTTTCAGAATTGGTACTACCGGCAATATCCATTTAGACGGTCCTTCTACTTTTTCTATTATATCTTTTTGCAGTAGTTCCTCTATTTTCGAATTAATTTTTTCTTCCAGTGGAATCGATATTCGTCTGTAAGGTTGTGCGACCGGTTTTTCCTCAGAATTAATTGGTATTTGTATTTAATGTTTTGTTTCATTCCTAAATAAGTTTTATAAAGAGTTTGAGGATTTGTATAAGAAGTCAAATTAGGAAGGTAGTAAGTCATGTTTGACTTTTAGTTACAGCATGGTACGAAACTATCAGTCAGCGAATACGACCCGCACTTGGCTGTTATAAAAACTACGGAACCCAACCCTGCGCGTTTCCCAACACGCACTTGACCGGTTTTTTAAAAACAAGTTTTTATTACTTGTATAACACGCATTTTCGGGTTCAGACACAGTATGGCGCGCGAGCGCAAGGCTAGCTATACATCGGCCGAGCGCCGCGCATGCGCGTTGCCCACGCGCCACTCGCGGCATCGCTCCCGCGCTCCGAGTCAGTCGCGCGCCCGCTCCGACAAGCGCACCTAATGTTTTCGCACCGTCCACGGCTCTCGTTCGCTCCCGCCAAAAATCTAACCTAAACTGTAAAAACCATAATAATTATATCGTTGTGTGATACTGTGTGCTACATTAAACTGTTTTTCGTGGATAACATCGTCTTTTACTGGCATCTACACCTTCACGCCATTACACTTGTTAATAAAAAGAACTAAAAAGTTAAAAATAATTTAAACCTGATAAGAAATAAATAAAAGCGTGCTACATTTTGTTGGAACATTACAGAACATTTAGCATGTTACACCTTCATTATTTTTCTTTTGCAATCACACCACCGTCCGCGTGGTGGATTACGGCCACTGCCTCTCACAGAGAGAAAGCTTGCGTCCGAGCAGTAGGTTTGTGTGGCCCGTGTCGCAGGAACCTTATAGGCTGATTAAGCTATGTTATGTTGTTAGATGACGTCACTGAGACATGGGACCGCAGTTTTTCTATAAAATGTATTCCGATAGCCTGCGTGTGATAGTATCTGTTTGCAAGTCGTAAAGTACTTCCCGCAGGTGGCCGAGGCCAACATCCCGGCCGAGGCGGCCGTGTGGCTGCCCGGCGTGCACGTGGCGGGGCGCGTGCTGGAGCAGCGCGGCGCGGCGCGGCGTGAGGGCGCGCTGCTGCGGCCGGGCCGCTACGTGGCCGCCAGCGCCGACATCGGCCTGTTCGAGCACACGCTGTCCACCGACCTGCTCAACCACCTCGTGTTCGTGCAGAAGGTCTTCATGAAGGTAATTGGAAGGGCGCGCTGCTGCGGCCGGGCCGCTACGTGGCCGCCAGCGCCGACATCGGCCTGTTCGAGCACACGCTGTCCACCGACCTGCTCAACCACCTCGTGTTCGTGCAGAAGGTCTTCATGAAGGTAATTGGAAGGGCGCGCTGCTGCGGCCGGGCCGCTACGTGGCCGCCAGCGCCGACATCGGCCTGTTCGAGCACACGCTGTCCACCGACCTGCTCAACCACCTCGTGTTCGTGCAGAAGGTCTTCATGAAGGTAATTGGAAGGGCGCGCTGCTGCGGCCGGGCCGCTACGTGGCCGCCAGCGCCGACATCGGCCTGTTCGAGCACACGCTGTCCACCGACCTGCTCAACCACCTCGTGTTCGTGCAGAAGGTCTTCATGAAGGTAATTGGAAGGGCGCGCTGCTGCGGCCGGGCCGCTACGTGGCCGCCAGCGCCGACATCGGCCTGTTCGAGCACACGCTGTCCACCGACCTGCTCAACCACCTCGTGTTCGTGCAGAAGGTCTTCATGAAGGTAATTGGAAGGGCGCGCTGCTGCGGCCGGGCCGCTACGTGGCCGCCAGCGCCGACATCGGCCTGTTCGAGCACACGCTGTCCACCGACCTGCTCAACCACCTCGTGTTCGTGCAGAAGGTCTTCATGAAGGTAATTGGAAGGGCGCGCTGCTGCGGCCGGGCCGCTACGTGGCCGCCAGCGCCGACATCGGCCTGTTCGAGCACACGCTGTCCACCGACCTGCTCAACCACCTCGTGTTCGTGCAGAAGGTCTTCATGAAGGTAATTGGAAGGGCGCGCTGCTGCGGCCGGGCCGCTACGTGGCCGCCAGCGCCGACATCGGCCTGTTCGAGCACACGCTGTCCACCGACCTGCTCAACCACCTCGTGTTCGTGCAGAAGGTCTTCATGAAGGTAATTGGAAGGGCGCGCTGCTGCGGCCGGGCCGCTACGTGGCCGCCAGCGCCGACATCGGCCTGTTCGAGCACACGCTGTCCACCGACCTGCTCAACCACCTCGTGTTCGTGCAGAAGGTCTTCATGAAGGTAATTGGAAGGGCGCGCTGCTGCGGCCGGGCCGCTACGTGGCCGCCAGCGCCGACATCGGCCTGTTCGAGCACACGCTGTCCACCGACCTGCTCAACCACCTCGTGTTCGTGCAGAAGGTCTTCATGAAGGTAATTGGAAGGGCGCGCTGCTGCGGCCGGGCCGCTACGTGGCCGCCAGCGCCGACATCGGCCTGTTCGAGCACACGCTGTCCACCGACCTGCTCAACCACCTCGTGTTCGTGCAGAAGGTCTTCATGAAGGTAATTGGAAGGGCGCGCTGCTGCGGCCGGGCCGCTACGTGGCCGCCAGCGCCGACATCGGCCTGTTCGAGCACACGCTGTCCACCGACCTGCTCAACCACCTCGTGTTCGTGCAGAAGGTCTTCATGAAGGTAATTGGAAGGGCGCGCTGCTGCGGCCGGGCCGCTACGTGGCCGCCAGCGCCGACATCGGCCTGTTCGAGCACACGCTGTCCACCGACCTGCTCAACCACCTCGTGTTCGTGCAGAAGGTCTTCATGAAGGTAATTGGAAGGGCGCGCTGCTGCGGCCGGGCCGCTACGTGGCCGCCAGCGCCGACATCGGCCTGTTCGAGCACACGCTGTCCACCGACCTGCTCAACCACCTCGTGTTCGTGCAGAAGGTCTTCATGAAGGTAATTGGAAGGGCGCGCTGCTGCGGCCGGGCCGCTACGTGGCCGCCAGCGCCGACATCGGCCTGTTCGAGCACACGCTGTCCACCGACCTGCTCAACCACCTCGTGTTCGTGCAGAAGGTCTTCATGAAGGTAATTGGAAGGGCGCGCTGCTGCGGCCGGGCCGCTACGTGGCCGCCAGCGCCGACATCGGCCTGTTCGAGCACACGCTGTCCACCGACCTGCTCAACCACCTCGTGTTCGTGCAGAAGGTCTTCATGAAGGTAATTGGAAGGGCGCGCTGCTGCGGCCGGGCCGCTACGTGGCCGCCAGCGCCGACATCGGCCTGTTCGAGCACACGCTGTCCACCGACCTGCTCAACCACCTCGTGTTCGTGCAGAAGGTCTTCATGAAGGTAATTGGAAGGGCGCGCTGCTGCGGCCGGGCCGCTACGTGGCCGCCAGCGCCGACATCGGCCTGTTCGAGCACACGCTGTCCACCGACCTGCTCAACCACCTCGTGTTCGTGCAGAAGGTCTTCATGAAGGTAATTGGAAGGGCGCGCTGCTGCGGCCGGGCCGCTACGTGGCCGCCAGCGCCGACATCGGCCTGTTCGAGCACACGCTGTCCACCGACCTGCTCAACCACCTCGTGTTCGTGCAGAAGGTCTTCATGAAGGTAATTGGCGTATCAGATAATAGGAAAGTGACTTTCAACTTCTGAGCTAACATTACACAACCAAAATTACCCAAAAGCAGCGAAACGCACACGTTTCTCGCATGTCGAATAAACAGCGGATTAAATTTGCTACAGTTCCGGTTCAATTTCTGAAGAACTTCTAACAGCTTCACGTTAGAAGAAAAAATAGAACAAGAAAAAGCCTTTATCCTGCAACAAGACACCACTGTAACATGTATATGTATATTCTCTCTCTTTTCCCTCAATCTATCTGCCTGGCCTTTTCCCAATTATGTTGAAATCAGCTTCCAGTCTAACCGAATGCAGCTGAATACTAGAACTTTACATGGAACGACTGCCACAACTCAATTACCAGGTAATACGATACCCCTTGGTAAAACTGGCTGTCAGACTTTCGGGCTTCTAACGACCCGTACGACTGTCAAACTCTGTCTCTTTGTCTCTGTCTGGCTGTCAAATGACAGCCTTTTCCCCATCCCTCATGATGTAGAGAAATACATGTTATGTTTTCATTTTGCAGGAAGTCAACGAAGTCGTACAAAAAGTGTACGGCGGTGAGAAACCCGTACCACTATGGAACGAAGAAGAAGCATCCACATCTGCGCTCAGCAGGATATTATTCTCACTTACTATCAGGATCAAGGTATGTTACAATCTATTCTAAATATTGTTATTAAATTCTTATTATTTAAATCCTGCTCAGTCAGGCAGCTTATAATAAATCTAATGTATTTCTATACCCGCTCTCGTACAACAATTTTGACTTACTCGTAATTAAAGTAACAACAAGTTCACGAGCAACTTGTGGCCGAGCAACTTTTTTTCTCTGTTGCTGTCTCCTCGCCGAGATTTGAACGATGCGTACACGGGAGCGACCGCAACGCCACTTTTTTGTTAAATTTTCGGTTGAGCAACAACTGCCTAACCGGCAACTTTTTTGCCGCCCTGCGCACACTTGCATTGCAACCAATTGGACCAAACCAGACGGGCGACAGTTGCGCCCAAACCCGCGAACAGAAATGGTTCTCAGCTGTCGCGTCACTACATGCGCGCTCTTTCATACGAACCCGTAGACTTGATGTGTGAGACGGGAGACAAATTAGTTGCAGAGATAAAAGTTGCTCGTGGGCGCCCTCTCTAACTTTAATTAAGTATATCACACAGTACAAATTACACTCAGCAAGTAAACTACTTACTACTACTTACTTTCTGCGTGTTTACTAACTGAAGCTGTCAATCTGCTACTTTGTGGATGTAGGACATAGGATAATGGAAATCGTACTAACTAGCTTCAACTTTCTGACTAACTGACCGACTATTTAATTTTGACAATTCAAAAGTGCCTGTAAATGGTTTAATTGAAATAAATGATTTGAGTTTGAGTTTGAGTACCTTTTCAGAGTCTTAACAATTTTCGCATTTATTTCACCGTTTATTTACATCACACCATAGTCCATACACATTAAGATGTCATTCTGATGGTTCCAGCGTATACAACTAACAGCGACGACGCCTAGCAACTCAGCCGTCCGACTAGAGACGGGCGCAGTAGAGTTCGAGATATCGAACCGCGTACAAAACGTGCAACAACCCACAGAGCCGCATGAAGTGCGACTATTCGCCAGAGCTCAAGTACGTAACGAATTGAACATTTTGTCTGCTTGCACAATCGAAGGCATTTTTTATATACGTTTATATCTGGGGGTGTAATATCTATCTGATTATGTTTTTCTAGGTTGATGTGAACCTTAGCTTAGGACAGCTCATCCGCAACGCGATGTTCGAAGAAGCAGAGCCGGAGTTCCAGCAGTATGCCTTCTTCAATACAAGAATATGTAAGTCTCTTAAAATTACATAAAACTTAAAAAAAAATATGTTTTATGAAATTAACGTCTTAATAAATCATAGACCTGAATGTTAAAAATATGTGGGTCTCTCTGATGTTGTAGCACATTTAGATAGCGGCCTGTATTCCAACAATATTGATCGCGACGATAGGTCGTGGTGGAGCAAAATGAAACTGTAGCGGACTGTATAAAAAGTATAATGACATATGATAAGTATAAAATTACAACGGTCGGTAGAACTTAGACAAGAACGATATTAAGACGCGCGAGCGCAGCGGTGCACGAAGGAGAGCAACAGCTGACTGTCGTGGCGGGCGGCGCGACGGCCCGCGCTCGGCCGTCGGCCGGCTGACTGCCGCCGCCCCGCAGCCCTCGGTCACTGCCGCCAGCGCGGCGGTGTTGACTGGAGCGCGAGCTGTCTCAACAATATAAAGCATTGTCATAAAGATGACTACATAATTGGTGTAATTGCCGTATGGCGGTCTAGTGTGGGATAAATAAATAAATATATAACGTAATGAAGGCACAATGGATGAAAATTATGTCATGTCAGCCATACCTTGATTAATACTGGTATGTGCAGATATTACACTTTAATCTTACGATCTTATCTAGAAAAACAAAAAAATCTCCTGCTGAACTGCTGAACTCGAAATCTCAACATTCCTAAACCTTCCAGCAATGCGCAACGCCTTCCAAGACGAGATGGTGTGCGGTGACGACAAGGAAGTGGTCCTCATCACTCTAAAGCGGCCGCTCATATACATACAACCAGTGGCCGTGGACAAAGCCATACTGGTGTGGCTCAACTATAAGAACGCGTACGAGTACTGGAACGAAAAGCGGTTGAATTTGAACAAGGAGGTGCTCACGGCTACGCAGCAGGTTTTTGAGAAGGTATGGCTGAGCTGTTAATTTGGTTACGTCCGCGAGCAATTGAAACTCGACTTTAGAACAATGTGATAAGACTGACATTGGTATAACACAATGTTATCCAGTGTGATATTATTTCTTTTATTAATCATTAGGCAGTGTAGTTAAGAGTCAGTACAAAAGATTAGGTAATGGCCTGTACTGACCATTAATATTATGCTTATCAAATAATTATACAAGTTTCATTTGATTTTTATAGGTACAACTGACGTCACAAATCACCACGCCGCATCTGAGCACGTTGTTCTTACAACTAAACGTAGACGACATCGGAATATGTTTACCGCTAAACCAGCCGCCTATGGTGAGTCTAATCATTTTAATTGAAGCTATATTATCGTTAAAAAAACATCGTCTATAATCATTATAAACATAAAGATAATTTATACACAAGCTGTTGTTTTGCATTTTCGTCAAATTTCAGGAGGTGGTTTATTTATTTATTCAAACTTATACATATTTCACAAACATACAAGTATTAGCATGAAGTTCTAAATAAGACATAAATAATCAAATAAAATTACGATCCCTGGTAAATAATGAATACATGCTTGTATTTTTAGTTATTTAAGTTTGGCAGAATACACCACTTTCAAAGAACAGAATCGCGTTATGGTATCTTATAGGCGGCCGCGTTTTTATGTGTGTGTGAAAGGGCAGTTACAGTGCGGTCTCACACAGGCCGCGTTTTAAAATGCATGTCCCACACATGCCGATTTCCGAAAATAGAAAAAAAAACCTACTTATTATTGATTGATCGTGTCGAGAATCAGTCGCATAGTTACCTCCTTGAAGTTGACGAGGAGGCAAAACGACACCTTGTTTATGCAAGGTCCTCGCCAAGGTGTCTTTATAGACATGAGTGAAAAGCTGAAGCTGTTGCGAGAGTGATAATAACAATAAAATAATTATATAATAATTTTTTTCTTAAATACTTAGTTTATTATATTGTAAGTTTATTGTGACACACGAGAATGGCACGTGAGTATGTCAGAAGAGTCACAAGCACTGGTCCCGCAGGCGCGCTGGGGGCTGGGGCGCGGCGCGTGGGGCGCGTGGGGCGCGTGGGGCGGCGAGGCGGAGGCGCGCGGCGCCGTGGTGGTGACGCTGGACTCCACCAACATCGGCGCCTGCTCCTCGGGCGCGCTGGTCTCCAAGGGCCGCTTCGTGGGCCTGTGCCTGCGCTTCGCGGATGACTTCGAAGCCTCGCTCGATGACTGGAAGCCCAGGGCCGATGAACCCAGCTTGAATGTGTGCTGCGTGTCCGAGGGAACGTATGAAGTCTGTAGTCGGACTACTGCTGCTAAACATAATGGTAAGATATAGCCATATGACTGTGTTGGTCCCGAGTACAAATTAAAACATTAATTTGTACTCAGTACTTGTTAAGTCAATAATCGCAAAGGTTTGTTGTTTGTTGCTCGATAGATGGCGTTGCGCTGTTTAAAAGCAGGCTATGGTTTCGTTACCCACGATTAGCTATAAGGAACCAAATATTATTAATTAAATAACCCAAAAACATCTTGGTACGGCTATGTACAGTACTTTACTAACTTCTCATGATAATCAAATGACCCATAATCTCAAATACATTTTTCTTCTAGAAAATGCCAAATGGTTCCTGAACGTATCCTGGCAGATGGAAGGCGTGGACATACACCTGGACGTGAACGTCGGCAAACAGCTGTCCGCGCTAGGACATACGCTCACAATGCTGACAGGATATGAAGAGGAAGATCCTCTAAAAATGGACTATGAAAGTGATTTAGATGATGAAGCTGATAACAGCAAGGATTCTCAAGTAAGAATATCTTTACACTCCTATGTATACTTGAATACCCAATTTTAGATAATTCGTACATATTGACACATAATCAACTGAATTTCGATAGCTATAAATATATAAATATGGCGTAAAATATATAATAGAGACGACGGATAAACTCTGTGTATAATGATATGGTTAGAAAGGGGGTGACTACCGAGAGGACGACTAATAGAGAAGTATGGAAGAAAAAGACATGTTGTGCCGACAGTGGCGTGCATTGCATAAAGGCATATAAGCAGTGTCTACCTCGATAAATCACCATAAGCCTGTCAATTACATTTTAGTGTGTTTGCCCCACAATTAAGAAACTCACTTAATTATCATACCTAACAAAAAACAAAATCCTCATACAAACGCGCGGCAGTAGGCAGTCGCCAGACGGCCTACTCGGCTCCCGTGCTATTTGCACATTGTCATTGGTCTTTACTCGTTCAAGTTAATACGATGAAATTAAATTCCTGCCTACCTAATCTGAAAACCAACGCACGCCACTGTGTGCCGACCCCAATTAAATTAGATAAGGACAGGAGAATGATGATTGCCTTTTAATCAATTAACTGCTTTAGCGTAATGCAGTCATAAGTTGATTTTTGAGTGAACGTTTGTAAAAAAAGTTCTTAAAAAAACGATATCAATGACTTCTTCTCTTTTAATGTGCGTCACACCTCTCTGTTCTCCAGCTTTTGTAATCTACCCACTTTTTCCGTTAGATTCCATTAATGTAATACGAGCTAAATAATAGCAGCCGCACGGGTCGATCTATCAGGTTATGCTACGCTTGCCGCGGTTGGCCCGTGGATGCGTGACCATCTTTACACACCGATTCCCCTCCGTGCCTCGGAAAGCACGTTAAGCCTTTGGTCCCGGCTGTCATTCGTGGATATTTGACAGTCGTTACGGGTTGTCAGAAGCTCGAAGATCTGCCACCCAGTATTACCAAGGGGTATCATATCACCCAGTAACTGGTTTGTGGAGGTCAGATAGGCAATCGCTTCATGTAAAATACTGGTATTCAGCTGCATCCGGTTAGACTGAAAGCCGACCCCGTCGTAGTCGGGAAAAGGCTGGGTAGATAAATAATGAGCCAAATATTTAAAAGCCTTATTTCTTACACCAGGAAAGCATAATCCTCCGCCGCAAATACACGGACCACCTCCCAGCCTTCGTCTTCGACACCAGCATCGACGCCAAGAAACGTTCCAAGCTCATAGAGAAGGAGATGAACGAACAGGCCAAGATCATCAACGACCTTCGGACGCTGGGCGCTAGTCACACCACCATAGAATACGAGATGAAGAGGCTGCATGACCTGGAGGCGCTCGTGTTCAAGGACTTTAGAAGGTATATGAGTATACAAAGCAAGTTAAAAAAAAAATCGTGATCGAAAAAAAAAGCAGTAGACTTATTTTTGTTACGCCATATTGTTTTTTTTTTTCTGTTCTTCTACTTGTCCTAAATACATAAATTTAATTATGCCTTTGACCATGGGATTAGGCCAAATTACAGAACTACTCTTATATGATCTTTGCCACGCCTACATTCAAAGATTTGATCAACAACATCACCCTGAAATAAAGGATATTTATTTTAACTGACTCCTTTTACTTATTCATTAAACTTGTATCTACAGTCGTATTACTTTTTCCCAGGGACATGATTCAGAAACTTCGTCGTCAAAGCGTGCGCGCCAGCTCTATTACCAAAGGCAAGTTGGGGCTGGGTTCAAATAGGAGCAAGTCATTCGTCGTGCCGACACCGCCGCAAGAAAGAAAAGATTTTGAAGGGTAAGTAATGATTTTACAGTGCCGAAATTTTAATTTTATATCCCTTCATTGTATTAAGATCAATTTAATCCTACTAATATTATAAACGCGAAAGTTTGTATGGATGGATGGATGTTTGTTACTCTTTCACGCCAAAACTACTGAACAGATTTGGATAAAATTTGGCACACAGATGGCTTATAACCAGGATTAACACATAGGATACTTTGTATCCCGAAATTCCCACGGGATCGAAACTTATGCAGGTGAAACCGCGGGGCGCAGCAGTAATACATATTTTACAAAATATTTATGAAAACAATAAAACCTCTGTTTTTGCAATTTTTAATTGAATCCGTTGTCAAACCTCATGTCTAGTAACTTGATTGCCTATAAAGTTTTGGTCAACCATAACAAACCAGAAATAAAACACGTATTTATCAAGGTATCATTGTTACAGTATCGTAGAACCGAACCTGGCGATGTCACCCGGTGTAGGTGACTCTGGGGAGACGTTACTGCTGGGAGATGAAGATAATAGGCTCGCAGACATCATTGAAGGTGGCAGCTGGAGCTCTATGGAGAGTGAGCCGCTTACTGGTGAGTTTTTTTTATATTGATTAACTGTTATTTTTTATTCTGACGTACTCTCTGTCTCTCAAAACTTCAAAAGGGCCAATCTGAAAGGCAGTTCCCGTATTTTTTAACCGACTTCTAAAAAAGGAGGAGGTTCTCAATTCGGATGTTTGTATTTTTTTTTTTATGTTTGTCGCGCATAAGTCCGTCGCTTGCCAACCGGTTTTGAAAAATTCTTTTTTTGTTGGAAAGGGTATACTTCCCAAATGGTCCCATAAAATTTCATCAGCCGGTGGCAAACAACGAAAATGCCAACCCAATGACACCGACTTCCGAAATTAAAGTTATTTTTCACTTTGTAGTGTCGTTTTTAAAAGTCGTTTGTTTTTTTTTTTTCAAAAAAATGTTTTAAGAACGTTCGCATTCTCATCTCAGCCTCAATCTGTCAAAAATAAAATAAATTTACCAATATTTTTGACAAGTTTTTGACATTGATTGTCGTTGAATGGGATTGCGACTTGAATTTGAACGTTTTTTAAGTACGAGAATGGCCTTCTGATATAATCTGTACTTGTGGATAGTTTTTTTTAGACTTTGCCTTAAATATCAGTGTGCAGATTGTTGCTAATGTCCCTTCACCCAAAAATAACTTTAAGTTAAATCGATTTCTAAGGACCCACTTAAATTAAGATTATTCCGTGTCGCAGTTTTCTTTACCACCTTTCTCCCACCCATAACTCTTAATCTTATCACTGTTCTAAACATCGTTCTTGTCTTCCACAGGACCATCCCGCACAGCCTCCCTCCGTGGTCCAAGACCCGGTACAGGCAGTTCCCGACCGCTACAGCCTCCAGGTGTACAGCGACAAACCTCACTCCCTGCCCACCCAGACAACTGGCCGGACGAGCTTGAAGGAGTCGAACTTAGGAGGAAGTATGATCTTGGGTATGCTGGAGTGTTCGTTTAGTTATTATACAGAACATATGCTTGACCATGTTTCGTACTGTTTCGGCCGAATTTTCATACGCATCTCAATCATTACAAGTTAACTTTAAGGGTAGATTCACACTGCCAGGGCCGCGGGTTATTCGAAAGAGGTACCGTGGCCCCTGGCACAGGCAACTGAAGGAACACGGGTGGGTTTTAGTCAGTAAAAGTCTGACACGCCTTTCCGCTCAGAGATTCGATGATTCATTTGATGATATCCCACCCAAAAAAAAGGGTAGATTCACAGACCACTTTATTCAATCTGTAATGTTCACATCCGTATAAAACACTTACTTAACAAAGTAAAGGTGAAAGTGTGGTCTGTAAATCTTGTCCTAAGTCTCATGCCGTCTCTGTCACTTTAATGCGTATTGCAGCGGTAGATAAACTTTTAGGACCGCCGTACAGTTACGTGTTGTTTGAGAACTTAAGAGGTTGAAATACATTGCAAGTCTGGTCATTCAATAGTCAGGACATGTCAAGCCTTCTTCTTTTCGTGTCGATGGTACTCTTCTTCAATATTTTATATTGTTTGAACCTTGTTGTCCATTTTCTTCTGAGCGTACCGATGGTAAAAATTTCAAACATCTTTGGCCCAAAATTCAGCTTCGCGAACTCCGCTCACTGACGTTCATGACAAAAGACTTAAGTATTTTGAGTTGAAACATTCATATTCGCTTATTATAATTGTAAATTATTTTTGTAACAGCGGTATACCATCAGAAGGCCTGACCTCGGAGAACAAGACGAGTAAATCAAAGACAACTGAGCCGAACATCGACTTTGAACTGGACGTGAAGGTGTACATCAACAGTGGCAAGTGCGTGCTGCATACCAAGGAGCCGAGCAAGGAGGATGATAGTATTAAGATGTGAGTATATTACAGGCTACTTTTATAATGACACTAGCTTTCGTACTAGAATTCGTCCGCGTGTTTTAACATAAAACATATCCTATAGTACTTGGCAAAAGTGTAGCTTTCTATCAGTCAAATATTGTTTGTAATCGGATCACAACTACCAGAGATTACCTGTTACAAATATACAGGGTGACAGGGAAACTCGACGTATTCCTTAAAAGCCGTTATACTAGAGGTCATTAGCAACAAATTAAGTCCAGACAACTAGGGGTCAAAACTGGATGGTTACCGTGCTGTGTCGGTGCTTCGATTTTATAGACATTTGAATTGTTACCAAAAACGATTAATTATGAGAAAAAACTACTCCACTCCAAACATTTAATTGATACTTTTCTGAAAGTTGAAAAAAGAGTGATCGTTAAAAAAAATGCTTCAAAACTTACATGATCTCAGAAATAATAGGTCTTTAATTGCAAAATTTTAATTTTTTACCATCCAGTTTTGACCCCTAGTTGACTGGACTAAATTTGTTGCTAATGACCTCTATGATAACCCCTTTCAAGGAACACGTCGAGTTTCCCTGTCATCCTGTATAAGCAAACAATTTTATCTATATTTATTAATATAAAAAGCTCGTTCCACCTTAGATCTCATCCCTGCCTCTGGGCTGGATTGAGGTCAAGAGTGAGCCCATTGTCAATAAAAAAAAATTTAAAAAAAAATCCAAACTCATATAAATAATAATATAATAAATTAATAGAATAATTCAATTCTTCGTTATTATTATCTATTATATTATTTTTTTTCTTAATACTAGTTTAAATTTAGATAATCTGCGAGACATATCCACAACTTTAGAATCACCAATTAGTAAAAAAAAAAAAACGATTTAAGTAACGCGACACGATTTAAACTTGCACAAAGTTGTGGGAAAAAAATGCGACACAATATACACATCCATTCATCGTTATTTCTTATTACTCTCTTGAGAACAGAAATAATGGTTTCACGGATCATACCATATCTTTTAGCAAGTTCATATTTGCAAGTTGTAACACATTTACTCACCTATATGACCTATATCTCACATTTCCTCACCTGTATCTTTGTATCATATTATTTTTCTCTCTGTTCTGTTAGTTTTGTCATGGTCTGGCAGTTTGAGTAATGAATGTGGCCTACCCAAATGCCCTTTCTTTGGTATTGTTCGTCGAACCGTTGAGCTTCTTAAGTTTTGAGTTGAGCTGCACGATTTCTGACATATGCGTGAACTGACTGGACAGGTCCTCTCAATCTGTGTGGTTCTTTCCTCAAAAGACCATCTCAGACATCGACCTACATGGTCTTCATATGATCTGACCAAGATTATGTCTGGACTTTAAAAGAGACTGTGACGTCTGAGTTTTTTCGGCCTTTCTTCTCAGACTAGTCAGATAGGAAACGCCGACCTTATCTAGTTTTAAAATATGATTGACGTATAAAAGTGTTTGTACAAACCTACTTACAAAATAAAATCATTTATCATTTATCTAGTGGTCGCATGCGGGTAGGCCGCTCAGCGTCCGGCGGTCTAGCAGAAGGCGCTACCGGCGGCAGCAGCTCGCCCACTGCTACCAGAAGAAAAGCGGCGCATGCGCGGCACCAGCCTGTGTTAGACCTCACCGTGTTCAGAGTGCCCGGCCTGGACCTTAAGGTAAGTGATCATTCATATTAAAAACACCGCGCTTTTTGTCCATTTACAATTCAGATAACTCCTTATCGGAAGAATAATTCGGTGGTTCAGCATATTTCTAAGGGCTGATTTTGAAGTACCGTATTTATTCACGAAAAAAAATATTTTTTCAGGAATAAATACGGTGCTTTCACTGCGTTTGTATTAGAGCTGTTTTTCCAACGCCAGATTATTTCATCCGAGCAATAATTTTGAATTTTTGACAGTTCTTCCATACAAAATCTGTCAGACGTCAATTTTATTTCAGGTATAAAAAAATTCTTTCGATTGAACCTTAAACCTTATTTTGTGACGACACAAAAACGGACCCCAAAAAAATAAAACATGAACCGTCGAAAGCATCAAGACAATATTGAAGCAGTCGGATATAACTTCTTAATGTTGTCAATCCGACAGAATCCTGTCTAAATGTGATCAGCTCGTAAAACTACCAATAAGATCGAGCCTTCAACAAAAGGCAACCACTGTCTACGCCCGGCATGCCTACGCCTGGTTGGAGGCGCGCGCTGGCTGCGCGGGCGCGGGCCGCGCACCTGCAGCTGGGGGGCCGCGCACCTGCAGCTGGGGGGCCGCGCACCTGCAGCTGGGGGGCCGCGCACCTGCAGCTGGGGGGCCGCGCACCTGCAGCTGGGGGGCCGCGCACCTGCAGCTGGGGGGCCGCGCACCTGCAGCTGGGGGGCCGCGCACCTGCAGCTGGGGGGCCGCGCACCTGCAGCTGGGGGGCCGCGCACCTGCAGCTGGGGGGCCGCGCACCTGCAGCTGGGGGGCCGCGCACCTGCAGCTGGGGGGCCGCGCACCTGCAGCTGGGGGGCCGCGCACCTGCAGCTGGGGGGCCGCGCACCTGCAGCTGGGGGGCCGCGCACCTGCAGCTGGGGGGCCGCGCACCTGCAGCTGGGGGGCCGCGCACCTGCAGCTGGGGGGCCGCGCACCTGCAGCTGGGGGGCCGCGCACCTGCAGCTGGGGGGCCGCGCACCTGCAGCTGGGGGGCCGCGCACCTGCAGCTGGGGGGCCGCGCACCTGCAGCTGGGGGGCCGCGCACCTGCAGCTGGGGGGCCGCGCACCTGCAGCTGGGGGGCCGCGCACCTGCAGCTGGGGGGCCGCGCACCTGCAGCTGGGGGGCCGCGCACCTGCAGCTGGGGGGCCGCGCACCTGCAGCTGGGGGGCCGCGCACCTGCAGCTGGGGGGCCGCGCACCTGCAGCTGGGGGGCCGCGCACCTGCAGCTGGGGGGCCGCGCACCTGCAGCTGGGGGGCCGCGCACCTGCAGCTGGGGGGCCGCGCACCTGCAGCTGGGGGGCCGCGCACCTGCAGCTGGGGGGCCGCGCACCTGCAGCTGGGGGGCCGCGCACCTGCAGCTGGGGGGCCGCGCACCTGCAGCTGGGGGGCCGCGCACCTGCAGCTGGGGGGCCGCGCACCTGCAGCTGGGGGGCCGCGCACCTGCAGCTGGGGGCGCGCGCTCCCAGCGCCGCCTCACTCTAATTCTTACCACGGCGAAGACATTGCGTCTCTTAAATTTGTATTTTGGCATTACATCAGATTTTGTACAGTCCACGTCTTTTATTTATTCGCTCCTGGAACTGAGCACCCGACGTATCAGCGTCAACAACCACGCTTATTTCTAACTTTTCCAACAGGTCCACTACGAATCAAAGACCCTCCCCGAAGAAGCCAACTCCCCGCAGTCAGCCCCGACGCTGCCCGCGCTGGGAGCGCGCAAGGTGGGCACGAAGAAGGCGGCGCTGTTCGCCTGGATCACGCTGCAGAGCATCCCCGAGGAGACCATCATCTCGCCGCACATCCTGGAGTTCTTGGAGCAGACGTTAGAACCTATTCCGACTAAAGCCTCGTTTTCGACGCCTACGCCGGGTGAGTTTTTACAATAATTTCGTGTAAAAATAGATCATTACAATAGGGAATACTTAGCCATGCCATTGGTTTTTCACTTAATCAGTAAAATACTGTAATATAAAACCAGGAATAATGGTCGCAAATCATATTTTTATCAACATTCAACATGACATTGACTTGCAAGAAATTTAAGAAAATTAGAATTTCGCGCGTTTTCTTAGCACATCCCCCTTAATATTGTGCTCAAACGATTTAACTCTCCACCGCGATGGGGTTTATGACTCCCAAATCCAAGTTCCCGTCCCCCAACAGAAGCAGAGAGCGGTTCCCGCTCCCGCTCTGCGGAGGGCGCGTCGTACGGCCAGTACGTGTACGCGTCGTTCCCGGTGGACGTCATAGTGCACTTCCACATGCAGCCCAGCACCTTCCGCTTCAGCTGCCTGCCCGCCTCCCGCGTGGAGTGCCTGCTGCAGCTGCCTAGCCTGCAGATCGTGTTCAGCTCCAAGCGGGCGAGTGACGAGTGAGTACTCACGCACAAAACACGACACCCACACGACTCATGCGACAAACAAACGAAACAAAGTGAAAAACAACGGTAACCATAATAATTGCCAATACATTGCAGCATCATAGTTCTTGCAGTCCTATGACTTATATTTTTCCAACACTCTTGTAAACTTTACTTAGGTCCGAGGACTTCGACTAACCTCCCCATCTTCTCAACTCATTAACTAACCCATCTACCTACTCCACAGGGAAATGGCGGAGCCAGCAGTGGCTATGGGCGGTCTCAGCGTCACAGGCTGCCTGGCCGACTTCTCAGTGAACATGTTCCATCCATACGGCGGCAAGAAGTCCAGCCTCAAAGAAGCACAGTGGTCCCCCCTCTCGGATACCGAGCGGAAAGATTCCCTGAGTATCAACGTGGAATTCGTCAAGTTTCACCTGTCGAGATCGAGGAAACTGGACTTTCAAACGGATCAGGATCAGTCAAAGGCTACTGTTCGGTTTTCAAGTGAGTATTTTTTTGTATTAAAAGGAGCACAACGGTCCGCCCTCTTTGAAACTGAGAGGAAAGACTCCTTGAGCATCAATGTGGAGTTTGTGAAGTTTTACCTGTCCAGGTCGTGGAAACCTGAACTTTCGTACATCAAATCGTCATCATTCATCTTCATCATCAACACCATCCATCATCATAATGATCATCATCATTAATCATTATCATCATTCATCAACACGATCCATCGTCATAATGATCAAATCAAATCAAATCAAATCGTTTATTGCAATCCATAATGTACAATTACAGGTGGTAAATAAAAGAAAATAATAGAAACAATTATGGACCCTGTCGGGCACAGCAAATTTTAAATATGTTGAGAGAGGAAGAGCGTTTTATTAATTTTCTTTGTAGTTAGAATTAGAATTATATTGTATCCTATTAATTATTTCATACCTATATATTTATATTTCCATTCATTCACATAATCTTATATATATAATATTAATTAATAATATTATTTTTTCTTATTAAAATGATGATCATCATCATTAATCTTTATCATAATTCATTTTCATCATCAACACCATCCATCATCATAATAATCATCATCATCATTCATCAACACCATCCATCATCATAATGATCATCATCATTAATCATCATCATCATTCATCATCATCATCATTCATCATCATCATCATTAATCATTATGATCATTCATTTTCATCATCAACACCATCCATCATCATAATGATCATCATCATTAATCATCATCATCATTCATCATCATCATCATTAATCATTATGATCATTCATTTTCATCATCAACACCATCCATCATCATAATGATCATCATCATTAATCATCAACATCATTCATCAACACGATCCGTCGTCATAATGATCATCATCATTAATCATTATCATCATTCATTTTCATCATCAACACCATCCATCATCATAATAATCATCATCATCATTCATCAACACCATACATCATCATAATAATCATCATTATCATTCATCAACACCATACATCATCATAATGATCATCATCATTAATCATCATCACCTATCATCATCATAATGATCATCATCATCATCATTCATCATCATCACCATTCATCATCATAATGATCATCATCATCATCATTCATCATCATCACCATTCATCATCATAATGATCATCATCATTCATCAACACGATCCGTCGTCATAATGATCATCATCAAACTCAAACTCAAAACTCAAATCATTTAATTCAACTAAACCAATTACAGGTACTTTTGAATTGTCAAAGGGTCGGTCAGTCAGAAAGATGAAGCTAGTTGCCCATTCCAAAGCGTAGGTACCTATGGAGAAGAACGGGCAAGAAACTCCATGGACACTCTTTTAAAACATAAAATTGTTACAAAATATTTGATTACATCATTCGTGTTGAAATTAACCATGTGAGAACGATGTAGAAATACGTGCACGTTAAAAGCGTCCGTTATAAATAAACAAAAACAATTCAGAAATTAAAAATTAAAATAAGCCGAGGCAGCTAAGAGATGACCAGTCCCTACTGGCAGCGCCCGTTCACGAACATGACGTAAGGATCAGCACCACTCAGCTCAACCATTTTGGAGGGAACTTAATGATCCAACACACACGCCACCACCAGCGAGACATTTGAATGAGCATGACATACTTACAGCTGCCAGGGCACATTCAAGTCAATGAAAGACGTACCCAGTAAATGGTAGCTTTATAGAAAGTACATAGTGCTCACACGTGTGCTATGCAATTATACAATTCTAAGCAATTGAGTTTATACAATGCAAAGATAGTTTTTCTTTTCCAATGTTCAGCAGCTCCAACAATGTTTCCGAATGCTAATTAGTTTATGCGCCTCTGTGGAGCAGGACCATCATTAATCATTATCATCATTCATTTTGATCATCAACACCATCCATCATCATTCATCAACACCATCCATCATCATAATGATCATCATCATTAATCATCATCATTGATTCATCATCATGATCATTTTTAGTTTCCGATATGAGTAAAACTAAATCAAATTAAAAAAAAATATTTCGAGCTTTCGAGATATAGGGTTAGTAAAGTCCTTAAAAACGAAGTGTTACTCAAACAACACGATACAGTGAACCACATATTATGGACAGTTCACTCTGTCAGCAATATTTTTTAGAACCATGACATGGCTGGCCATGACTCGAGCCGCCATCGATGCCAATTACCACCGTAGGGACTTACACTTTACCAAATTCTCAATAGATTGTTCTAAACATAATATTTTCCTTCACCAGCCATCGTGGACGTCGGCTCAGCGTGGTTCAAATACGACATGCGTCGGCTAGGCGAGATTCTCGCGTTCCCTAAGGCGTGGTACAGACGAACGATCGTAAGACGCATGTTCTTAGGAGACCTGAGTTTACACGACACGCGAGATCATGGGTAAGGACAAATTACTATTACTTATTTTGTGTACTTATCTTACTATACTTGAATACACAATATAAGATAATTTTCTTGTGTTATCACTTACAACTATCTACTTCAGCGTAATGTAGTCAAACGACCAAACCCAATAACCTATTTTCAGTTAAAGACAGTTCGCTACTGATGGTAGCCAGTACAAACATAACTGCCAGTATAATATAATCATACAGATCGCCACTGATATAGATTATGGGGACGTTAAAACCAGAGATAGATAGGTTTTTCTACCTCCAGTATGCCAAAACTGGTGATAGATAAGTTCAAATTCAGCCGTAAGTTGATTTGGATAAACCATTTAGCCAGTAATAAAAAAAAAATAAAAAAAAATCGGTTGCAATGGAATTTGAACTTTATCTTGTATCACATTGAGTTTGTTTTCCCAAAACTTGACACCTATCTGAGATTTTGAAATCTGATGAATATTGAGGATATTTAGTTGTTCTTCGGAGAAGGTAGTGTATTTTGTATTCTAAGGTTTTCCGTATTATTCTTAGGCCACCAAGCAGCAACGCTCCAGTATCGCCCGTACTGCCACAGAGAGAGAAAACGAAGACTGTTCCAGAACACCAAAAATCAAAAGGTAATTAAATGTCGAAACATGCTTATCAGGACTTTATGTCCGATCTTAGCAGATCGCAATGGAACTTAAATAAAACTACGGGTTATTTTCTTAACGCACTAACAATTGCAATGCATTTCATTTTGGCAGTTCGACAACATTCTTCGCCCTATTTACACTCTCGAGAAGACTTACACCGTCGATTTTTTAAACATACGAAGCAATGGATTAGTTGTTTTGTAATTGGGGTAGTTTGCACAAATTACGGAATTTCGATCAACCGTTCATGCTTATAAAATGTAGTACAATCGCCATAATCTATATCTGACCACCGTAAGGACTATTTCTGCTTGCAGCGCATATTATTAGTCGACCTAAAAAGGATCCTCTTTTGTTTTACTTGCGGACGCAGCTGTGGTCTTCATGTGCACGGGATTTTGTTTTCAAAATGGTCAGATATAGGTATTGGCGACAGTAAATAACCTCTTGCTATGATTGATACAGTTATTTGGCTCTTTGACAATGATGATAACGCGTGTTGTGTGTGCAGACAGCAGCAAGGCGGCTCTGCCTGCGATGGGCGCGGCGTGGGAGACGCTGGTGCTGTTCGCCGTCAACTTCACCAAGCTCAACGTGCACATGAACATGGGCAACGTTATGGGCAATGTCAGGTAACACTATTGTGATTTTTTACTTTATAGCACTGATAAAAAATCTATTGCAGTACTTAAAAATATAATAGAATGTTAGTTTCATTCATCAAAAAACTATTTTTATAACGCTATAAATAAAACAATATACTCAATCACTGCAAACACTGGTCATTCCAAGGTTGCCTGGAAGAGATCGCAGAAAGCGATAAGGCCGCCCATTGTATGTTTTGTAGTAATAATCGTATTTTTCATCATGTATTTTCATACATAACAAAAAATACGATTATTACTACAAAACAACTACTACCGGTGTACAATAAAGTAAATATATAAATAAATAAATATAGTGCTTTGAAGACATGCATAGACCCAAGCGAAAGTTAGCGCGTAGCACAAAAATGTAACTATGCGTAGCATAGAGCCTTCTACGGCGTAGCACAGAGCCTGCTACGGCGTAGCGAGGCTGTCGCTTGTTCTAGCGTGGCTTGCTCATACTGACCGCTCGGTCGGACCACTGTCCGACCGAGCGGTCAGTATGAGCAAGCGACGCATTCATGGTCTTACAGCAACGCTGAACTACACTTAGTTCAGCGTTGCTGTAAGACCATGAATTCGTCTGAAAGCTTAAGATTATACGTAAGGGTGTTTGAGCCGATATTTCTCATCATTCGTATTTGGCGTAGGGGAAGTTTTTTTAAAGACTGTTTTTATGTATATTGTATCTCAGAAATAGTTTCCGAAGCTAATGCTTGTGTTTACTGTAGTTGGCAGTCGCGCGACTTCAACTGCACGGGCCGGCTGAGCATCGGCAGCACCGGCCACCGCAACATGCTGGTGGGCGTGGCGCTGGCCAGCTCGGAGCTGGACGCGCGCGGCGGGATCGTAGGTGGCGCCATCTCGCTCTCCTCCATCGATACCTATGGTACGTATCTAAGTTGTGCCGAGTGATACCGGACCAAGCTGTGTCAAGCTGTGCTGTGGCGTAAATACAACCACGTGGTTAGTACATGTCGGCGCATCATCGCCGTTGTTGTCACGTTCACACATGATATTTACGAAAGTTCACACAAATATGATAGTAGAAGATAATAACGGTGTAAAGGAAAGCACTTACTTCAACTTCAGGTGTTTATTCACTGCTGAGCGTACAAAGAATGATCCTACTGGCCACATTACGGCCTATTTATACTGATTTCTCACAACGCGGTTCATAATCAAAATCCGCCAAAACAAAAAGCGGAAATGATAACAAATATAGAAATAGAATAAACCAATCAAAAATGCTGACGAAGTCAAAATAAAATCCTAACATACAAATTTAATTCACAAACGGAAATCAAAATAAAATCCTAACATACAAATTTATTTCACAAACGGAAATCAAAATAAAAACTTACTACATTTTAAATTAAATCGCAAACGGAAGTTCAAATCAAAACTAATGCAGAGGATGTGACGTAACAGGACCGATATTTAATTTTTAAATCAACCGGAAGTTAAACAGAAATAGTATAAGAAATACAGTGGATGTGACGTAATACCAACATTATTTTAAATTGACCGGAAGAACAAAAATGAAATATTTACAAGATGTGAAAACTAAATCTGTCAAAACAAATACCAACGGAACGGAAATGATATTTAAAATGAATTAAATGAAATCAAACAATAAAAATATATGAAAATAATCAAATTATTACAATTTAAATTTAATTATTAGCTTGCGCCCATATACACCATGGGCTATTGCTGAATCCCAACGCTGTGGCTTTATCATTATTTATTTTAATTTTGCGTTTTTTTCTTTGCGTAGTGTTTAACGCGAATAACTATAAGTATTTTCTTTCTTTGTAATAAAAAAACCTTTGATATAAAATACTTTTCTCATCATATGGGCATGAACAACCAACTCCAACTAAAGTTCATACATAAGATATAAAAGCTGAATCTTGGATAGCTAAAAAAAATATCTAATTTTACCTTCCTATTCCATCCCTTAGTCCACATCGAAGAAGAAGCGGGCTGCAACCCCGGCCACGTGTGCGGCGTTCGCCTGGCCGCGCTGGAACTGCGCCTGGAGTACATGGGCACGCCGGTGCTGCTGGCGCGCGTGTCCCGGCTGCAGGCGCGGCTGCGGGACGAGTGGCTGGCCAGGAACAGGCATCCGGCGCACCATCCACATCGACCTACATCCAGGTAGGGGGGTGGTGAAGTTGCTGGAGTACATGGGCACGCCGGTGCTGCTGGCGCGCGTGTCCCGGCTGCAGGCGCGGCTGCGGGACGAGTGGCTGGCCAGGAACAGGCATCCGGCGCACCATCCACATCGACCTACATCCAGGTAGGGGGGTGGTGAAGTTGCTGGAGTACATGGGCACGCCGGTGCTGCTGGCGCGCGTGTCCCGGCTGCAGGCGCGGCTGCGGGACGAGTGGCTGGCCAGGAACAGGCATCCGGCGCACCATCCACATCGACCTACATCCAGGTAGGGGGGTGGTGAAGTTGCTGGAGTACATGGGCACGCCGGTGCTGCTGGCGCGCGTGTCCCGGCTGCAGGCGCGGCTGCGGGACGAGTGGCTGGCCAGGAACAGGCATCCGGCGCACCATCCACATCGACCTACATCCAGGTAGGGGGGTGGTGAAGTTGCTGGAGTACATGGGCACGCCGGTGCTGCTGGCGCGCGTGTCCCGGCTGCAGGCGCGGCTGCGGGACGAGTGGCTGGCCAGGAACAGGCATCCGGCGCACCATCCACATCGACCTACATCCAGGTAGGGGGGTGGTGAAGTTGCTGGAGTACATGGGCACGCCGGTGCTGCTGGCGCGCGTGTCCCGGCTGCAGGCGCGGCTGCGGGACGAGTGGCTGGCCAGGAACAGGCATCCGGCGCACCATCCACATCGACCTACATCCAGGTAGGGGGGTGGTGAAGTTGCTGGAGTACATGGGCACGCCGGTGCTGCTGGCGCGCGTGTCCCGGCTGCAGGCGCGGCTGCGGGACGAGTGGCTGGCCAGGAACAGGCATCCGGCGCACCATCCACATCGACCTACATCCAGGTAGGGGGGTGGTGAAGTTGCTGGAGTACATGGGCACGCCGGTGCTGCTGGCGCGCGTGTCCCGGCTGCAGGCGCGGCTGCGGGACGAGTGGCTGGCCAGGAACAGGCATCCGGCGCACCATCCACATCGACCTACATCCAGGTAGGGGGGTGGTGAAGTTGCTGGAGTACATGGGCACGCCGGTGCTGCTGGCGCGCGTGTCCCGGCTGCAGGCGCGGCTGCGGGACGAGTGGCTGGCCAGGAACAGGCATCCGGCGCACCATCCACATCGACCTACATCCAGGTAGGGGGGTGGTGAAGTTGCTGGAGTACATGGGCACGCCGGTGCTGCTGGCGCGCGTGTCCCGGCTGCAGGCGCGGCTGCGGGACGAGTGGCTGGCCAGGAACAGGCATCCGGCGCACCATCCACATCGACCTACATCCAGGTAGGGGGGTGGTGAAGTTGCTGGAGTACATGGGCACGCCGGTGCTGCTGGCGCGCGTGTCCCGGCTGCAGGCGCGGCTGCGGGACGAGTGGCTGGCCAGGAACAGGCATCCGGCGCACCATCCACATCGACCTACATCCAGGTAGGGGGGTGGTGAAGTTGCTGGAGTACATGGGCACGCCGGTGCTGCTGGCGCGCGTGTCCCGGCTGCAGGCGCGGCTGCGGGACGAGTGGCTGGCCAGGAACAGGCATCCGGCGCACCATCCACATCGACCTACATCCAGGTAGGGGGGTGGTGAAGTTGCTGGAGTACATGGGCACGCCGGTGCTGCTGGCGCGCGTGTCCCGGCTGCAGGCGCGGCTGCGGGACGAGTGGCTGGCCAGGAACAGGCATCCGGCGCACCATCCACATCGACCTACATCCAGGTAGGGGGGTGGTGAAGTTGCTGGAGTACATGGGCACGCCGGTGCTGCTGGCGCGCGTGTCCCGGCTGCAGGCGCGGCTGCGGGACGAGTGGCTGGCCAGGAACAGGCATCCGGCGCACCATCCACATCGACCTACATCCAGGTAGGGGGGTGGTGAAGTTGCTGGAGTACATGGGCACGCCGGTGCTGCTGGCGCGCGTGTCCCGGCTGCAGGCGCGGCTGCGGGACGAGTGGCTGGCCAGGAACAGGCATCCGGCGCACCATCCACATCGACCTACATCCAGGTAGGGGGGTGGTGAAGTTGCTGGAGTACATGGGCACGCCGGTGCTGCTGGCGCGCGTGTCCCGGCTGCAGGCGCGGCTGCGGGACGAGTGGCTGGCCAGGAACAGGCATCCGGCGCACCATCCACATCGACCTACATCCAGGTAGGGGGGTGGTGAAGTTGCTGGAGTACATGGGCACGCCGGTGCTGCTGGCGCGCGTGTCCCGGCTGCAGGCGCGGCTGCGGGACGAGTGGCTGGCCAGGAACAGGCATCCGGCGCACCATCCACATCGACCTACATCCAGGTAGGGGGGTGGTGAAGTTGCTGGAGTACATGGGCACGCCGGTGCTGCTGGCGCGCGTGTCCCGGCTGCAGGCGCGGCTGCGGGACGAGTGGCTGGCCAGGAACAGGCATCCGGCGCACCATCCACATCGACCTACATCCAGGTAGGGGGGTGGTGAAGTTGCTGGAGTACATGGGCACGCCGGTGCTGCTGGCGCGCGTGTCCCGGCTGCAGGCGCGGCTGCGGGACGAGTGGCTGGCCAGGAACAGGCATCCGGCGCACCATCCACATCGACCTACATCCAGGTAGGGGGGTGGTGAAGTTGCTGGAGTACATGGGCACGCCGGTGCTGCTGGCGCGCGTGTCCCGGCTGCAGGCGCGGCTGCGGGACGAGTGGCTGGCCAGGAACAGGCATCCGGCGCACCATCCACATCGACCTACATCCAGGTAGGGGGGTGGTGAAGTTGCTGGAGTACATGGGCACGCCGGTGCTGCTGGCGCGCGTGTCCCGGCTGCAGGCGCGGCTGCGGGACGAGTGGCTGGCCAGGAACAGGCATCCGGCGCACCATCCACATCGACCTACATCCAGGTAGGGGGGTGGTGAAGTTGCTGGAGTACATGGGCACGCCGGTGCTGCTGGCGCGCGTGTCCCGGCTGCAGGCGCGGCTGCGGGACGAGTGGCTGGCCAGGAACAGGCATCCGGCGCACCATCCACATCGACCTACATCCAGGTAGGGGGGTGGTGAAGTTGCTGGAGTACATGGGCACGCCGGTGCTGCTGGCGCGCGTGTCCCGGCTGCAGGCGCGGCTGCGGGACGAGTGGCTGGCCAGGAACAGGCATCCGGCGCACCATCCACATCGACCTACATCCAGGTAGGGGGGTGGTGAAGTTGCTGGAGTACATGGGCACGCCGGTGCTGCTGGCGCGCGTGTCCCGGCTGCAGGCGCGGCTGCGGGACGAGTGGCTGGCCAGGAACAGGCATCCGGCGCACCATCCACATCGACCTACATCCAGGTAGGGGGGTGGTGAAGTTGCTGGAGTACATGGGCACGCCGGTGCTGCTGGCGCGCGTGTCCCGGCTGCAGGCGCGGCTGCGGGACGAGTGGCTGGCCAGGAACAGGCATCCGGCGCACCATCCACATCGACCTACATCCAGGTAGGGGGGTGGTGAAGTTGCTGGAGTACATGGGCACGCCGGTGCTGCTGGCGCGCGTGTCCCGGCTGCAGGCGCGGCTGCGGGACGAGTGGCTGGCCAGGAACAGGCATCCGGCGCACCATCCACATCGACCTACATCCAGGTAGGGGGGTGGTGAAGTTGCTGGAGTACATGGGCACGCCGGTGCTGCTGGCGCGCGTGTCCCGGCTGCAGGCGCGGCTGCGGGACGAGTGGCTGGCCAGGAACAGGCATCCGGCGCACCATCCACATCGACCTACATCCAGGTAGGGGGGTGGTGAAGTTGCTGGAGTACATGGGCACGCCGGTGCTGCTGGCGCGCGTGTCCCGGCTGCAGGCGCGGCTGCGGGACGAGTGGCTGGCCAGGAACAGGCATCCGGCGCACCATCCACATCGACCTACATCCAGGTAGGGGGGTGGTGAAGTTGCTGGAGTACATGGGCACGCCGGTGCTGCTGGCGCGCGTGTCCCGGCTGCAGGCGCGGCTGCGGGACGAGTGGCTGGCCAGGAACAGGCATCCGGCGCACCATCCACATCGACCTACATCCAGGTAGGGGGGTGGTGAAGTTGCTGGAGTACATGGGCACGCCGGTGCTGCTGGCGCGCGTGTCCCGGCTGCAGGCGCGGCTGCGGGACGAGTGGCTGGCCAGGAACAGGCATCCGGCGCACCATCCACATCGACCTACATCCAGGTAGGGGGGTGGTGAAGTTGCTGGAGTACATGGGCACGCCGGTGCTGCTGGCGCGCGTGTCCCGGCTGCAGGCGCGGCTGCGGGACGAGTGGCTGGCCAGGAACAGGCATCCGGCGCACCATCCACATCGACCTACATCCAGGTAGGGGGGTGGTGAAGTTGCTGGAGTACATGGGCACGCCGGTGCTGCTGGCGCGCGTGTCCCGGCTGCAGGCGCGGCTGCGGGACGAGTGGCTGGCCAGGAACAGGCATCCGGCGCACCATCCACATCGACCTACATCCAGGTAGGGGGGTGGTGAAGTTGCTGGAGTACATGGGCACGCCGGTGCTGCTGGCGCGCGTGTCCCGGCTGCAGGCGCGGCTGCGGGACGAGTGGCTGGCCAGGAACAGGCATCCGGCGCACCATCCACATCGACCTACATCCAGGTAGGGGGGTGGTGAAGTTGCTGGAGTACATGGGCACGCCGGTGCTGCTGGCGCGCGTGTCCCGGCTGCAGGCGCGGCTGCGGGACGAGTGGCTGGCCAGGAACAGGCATCCGGCGCACCATCCACATCGACCTACATCCAGGTAGGGGGGTGGTGAAGTTGCTGGAGTACATGGGCACGCCGGTGCTGCTGGCGCGCGTGTCCCGGCTGCAGGCGCGGCTGCGGGACGAGTGGCTGGCCAGGAACAGGCATCCGGCGCACCATCCACATCGACCTACATCCAGGTAGGGGGGTGGTGAAGTTGCTGGAGTACATGGGCACGCCGGTGCTGCTGGCGCGCGTGTCCCGGCTGCAGGCGCGGCTGCGGGACGAGTGGCTGGCCAGGAACAGGCATCCGGCGCACCATCCACATCGACCTACATCCAGGTAGGGGGGTGGTGAAGTTGCTGGAGTACATGGGCACGCCGGTGCTGCTGGCGCGCGTGTCCCGGCTGCAGGCGCGGCTGCGGGACGAGTGGCTGGCCAGGAACAGGCATCCGGCGCACCATCCACATCGACCTACATCCAGGTAGGGGGGTGGTGAAGTTGCTGGAGTACATGGGCACGCCGGTGCTGCTGGCGCGCGTGTCCCGGCTGCAGGCGCGGCTGCGGGACGAGTGGCTGGCCAGGAACAGGCATCCGGCGCACCATCCACATCGACCTACATCCAGGTAGGGGGGTGGTGAAGTTGCTGGAGTACATGGGCACGCCGGTGCTGCTGGCGCGCGTGTCCCGGCTGCAGGCGCGGCTGCGGGACGAGTGGCTGGCCAGGAACAGGCATCCGGCGCACCATCCACATCGACCTACATCCAGGTAGGGGGGTGGTGAAGTTGCTGGAGTACATGGGCACGCCGGTGCTGCTGGCGCGCGTGTCCCGGCTGCAGGCGCGGCTGCGGGACGAGTGGCTGGCCAGGAACAGGCATCCGGCGCACCATCCACATCGACCTACATCCAGGTAGGGGGGTGGTGAAGTTGCTGGAGTACATGGGCACGCCGGTGCTGCTGGCGCGCGTGTCCCGGCTGCAGGCGCGGCTGCGGGACGAGTGGCTGGCCAGGAACAGGCATCCGGCGCACCATCCACATCGACCTACATCCAGGTAGGGGGGTGGTGAAGTTGCTGGAGTACATGGGCACGCCGGTGCTGCTGGCGCGCGTGTCCCGGCTGCAGGCGCGGCTGCGGGACGAGTGGCTGGCCAGGAACAGGCATCCGGCGCACCATCCACATCGACCTACATCCAGGTAGGGGGGTGGTGAAGTTGCTGGAGTACATGGGCACGCCGGTGCTGCTGGCGCGCGTGTCCCGGCTGCAGGCGCGGCTGCGGGACGAGTGGCTGGCCAGGAACAGGCATCCGGCGCACCATCCACATCGACCTACATCCAGGTAGGGGGGTGGTGAAGTTGCTGGAGTACATGGGCACGCCGGTGCTGCTGGCGCGCGTGTCCCGGCTGCAGGCGCGGCTGCGGGACGAGTGGCTGGCCAGGAACAGGCATCCGGCGCACCATCCACATCGACCTACATCCAGGTAGGGGGGTGGTGAAGTTGCTGGAGTACATGGGCACGCCGGTGCTGCTGGCGCGCGTGTCCCGGCTGCAGGCGCGGCTGCGGGACGAGTGGCTGGCCAGGAACAGGCATCCGGCGCACCATCCACATCGACCTACATCCAGGTAGGGGGGTGGTGAAGTTGCTGGAGTACATGGGCACGCCGGTGCTGCTGGCGCGCGTGTCCCGGCTGCAGGCGCGGCTGCGGGACGAGTGGCTGGCCAGGAACAGGCATCCGGCGCACCATCCACATCGACCTACATCCAGGTAGGGGGGTGGTGAAGTTGCTGGAGTACATGGGCACGCCGGTGCTGCTGGCGCGCGTGTCCCGGCTGCAGGCGCGGCTGCGGGACGAGTGGCTGGCCAGGAACAGGCATCCGGCGCACCATCCACATCGACCTACATCCAGGTAGGGGGGTGGTGAAGTTGCTGGAGTACATGGGCACGCCGGTGCTGCTGGCGCGCGTGTCCCGGCTGCAGGCGCGGCTGCGGGACGAGTGGCTGGCCAGGAACAGGCATCCGGCGCACCATCCACATCGACCTACATCCAGGTAGGGGGGTGGTGAAGTTGCTGGAGTACATGGGCACGCCGGTGCTGCTGGCGCGCGTGTCCCGGCTGCAGGCGCGGCTGCGGGACGAGTGGCTGGCCAGGAACAGGCATCCGGCGCACCATCCACATCGACCTACATCCAGGTAGGGGGGTGGTGAAGTTGCTGGAGTACATGGGCACGCCGGTGCTGCTGGCGCGCGTGTCCCGGCTGCAGGCGCGGCTGCGGGACGAGTGGCTGGCCAGGAACAGGCATCCGGCGCACCATCCACATCGACCTACATCCAGGTAGGGGGGGTGGTGAAGTTGCTGGAGTACATGGGCACGCCGGTGCTGCTGGCGCGCGTGTCCCGGCTGCAGGCGCGGCTGCGGGACGAGTGGCTGGCCAGGAACAGGCATCCGGCGCACCATCCACATCGACCTACATCCAGGTAGGGGGGTGGTGAAGTTGCTGGAGTACATGGGCACGCCGGTGCTGCTGGCGCGCGTGTCCCGGCTGCAGGCGCGGCTGCGGGACGAGTGGCTGGCCAGGAACAGGCATCCGGCGCACCATCCACATCGACCTACATCCAGGTAGGGGGGTGGTGAAGTTGCTGGAGTACATGGGCACGCCGGTGCTGCTGGCGCGCGTGTCCCGGCTGCAGGCGCGGCTGCGGGACGAGTGGCTGGCCAGGAACAGGCATCCGGCGCACCATCCACATCGACCTACATCCAGGTAGGGGGGTGGTGAAGTTGCTGGAGTACATGGGCACGCCGGTGCTGCTGGCGCGCGTGTCCCGGCTGCAGGCGCGGCTGCGGGACGAGTGGCTGGCCAGGAACAGGCATCCGGCGCACCATCCACATCGACCTACATCCAGGTAGGGGGGTGGTGAAGTTGCTGGAGTACATGGGCACGCCGGTGCTGCTGGCGCGCGTGTCCCGGCTGCAGGCGCGGCTGCGGGACGAGTGGCTGGCCAGGAACAGGCATCCGGCGCACCATCCACATCGACCTACATCCAGGTAGGGGGGTGGTGAAGTTGCTGGAGTACATGGGCACGCCGGTGCTGCTGGCGCGCGTGTCCCGGCTGCAGGCGCGGCTGCGGGACGAGTGGCTGGCCAGGAACAGGCATCCGGCGCACCATCCACATCGACCTACATCCAGGTAGGGGGGTGGTGAAGTTGCTGGAGTACATGGGCACGCCGGTGCTGCTGGCGCGCGTGTCCCGGCTGCAGGCGCGGCTGCGGGACGAGTGGCTGGCCAGGAACAGGCATCCGGCGCACCATCCACATCGACCTACATCCAGGTAGGGGGGTGGTGAAGTTGCTGGAGTACATGGGCACGCCGGTGCTGCTGGCGCGCGTGTCCCGGCTGCAGGCGCGGCTGCGGGACGAGTGGCTGGCCAGGAACAGGCATCCGGCGCACCATCCACATCGACCTACATCCAGGTAGGGGGGTGGTGAAGTTGCTTGTGTTTAGAGCTACTATTGTCCTAGTACTAGGCTTCTCCCTTCTATAGAGCTAATAAATTTTAATGTGTGTTGTTTTTAATGAATTTATGAACAGAAAAAAGAATAACGATACATTTCAGTATGGATAACATCCACAAGTTGGTCAAGCTAATTAATCTAGTTTTAAAGCAGAAATATGGTGCAAAAATTGCCTAAACATTTTTTGACAGAAAACTTAGCGCAATATATTGACTTACTAACAAATCAGCGCACATTAAATTAGGTACCTATACGGCTATTTAAATTTTAACAAGCTACATTCGTAGGCTAAACGCGCTAAGCAAGCACAGCGCACAAACAACATTGTAACAGCGTAACTAACCCGCACGATCTCTCACATAGCTACCCAGAAGATGAAGAACAGGAAGACGGGTAAGCTATGGGGCCCTATTCTATTAACCATGATCTTTTCCACCATAAAAAATACCTACTTTCCCCAAAGAACATTAAGGCGGATCCAAACTGCGGTCGATCGATGTCATTAGACTCAAAATATGTCACTTCATGCATCATAACACACACACATCACAGATCATAACACGGGTGGGGTTTAGTCAGTAAAAAAAGGCTCCCGCTCCGCCCAGAGCGGGAGAAGTTATTCAATGATTTCCCACCCAAAAACAAAATACATCATAATATTATCTCATTTGTCCCTATGTCATCATTCGATATCAGTCTAAAGTCTGGTTGCACCCTACAACGAGATAAGAAAATATAATAAAATAGGACCTTATAAAATGCGCAGTAAGTGCATTAAGTGTAAATTCTCCAATTTTTCTAAACCCTTACTTCTTCCTCCAGGCCAGCGATCATCCTGACACATGGAACTTTAAGCTGGCACCAGCTCCAGATCCTCATGTCTCGGAGTACCACTCCTGACTTGCTGAAGATGCAGTTGAAGCTTGAGGAGTTCTTCACGCAGCAGTTCAAGTCCAGCAAGCGGGTGTTCAGCTCGCTACATCCGAATTATACGAATGCTAGGCGAGATCGACGGGAACGTAAGTATATTCTTACCATCAAGCCTGAATGCCCATTATCCAGTGTGTTGAGTTTTTTGTCTAGATCATCAGGGACAGATTAAAAAAAAACCGGTCAAGTGTAAGTCAGACTCTCACACCGAGGGTTCCGTGCAAGTTGTAAATAGTTTAATCACTGATTTTTTTTTTAATGTAGCTACAAAACGGTTTCGGATTTTTTCCTTTACTTGTGCTACACGACATTGCTTCTTTCCAAATTTCATGATTCTAGGTCAACGGGAAGTACTCTATAGGTTTTGATTCCGGAACATAAACCCCCGTAGCTTTTGATTGCTTTGACTTAGAAGTTTGATTTTTTCACTGCAAAGAAAGGACTTCAAGGGGTTGCAGCCCTGATAATATTAATTTCAACTTGATCATTCCTCGCATTCCTGAGAAAAAGGGTCTTGACAGACGGACAGACAGACGGACAACGAAATGGTCTTTAAGGGTTCCGTTTTAGGGTAGCGGGATTGTCCGAAAGGGTTACCGCTGCCCTGGAACATAAAGGGCTAAGGAAGGAACACGGGTGGGTTTTAGTCAGTAAGAGTCTGACACTCCCTCCTGCTCCACCCAGAGCGGGAGGAGTCATTTGATGATTTCCCATCCTCAAAAAAAAAAACAAAGGGTTCCGTTTTTCCTTGTGAGGTACAGAACCCTAAAAAATAGAGAAATATTAAACTGGTGCATAGATTATTTAAAAATCAGAACATGTGTAAAGATCAGCAATGAACTCAGTGACGTAACTGTAGTAGCTACGGGAACAGCACAGGGCTCAGTTATAGGACCCTTGCATTATTTAGCCTACGTCAGTGACATGGAGAACGTTGGAAATAATTGTTCAGTCTATCAATACTCGGACGACACCTGTCTCGTAGCAGCTGACAAAACTTATCTAAGGCTGAACACACGATACAAAATGATTTTGATAGTTTATGTAAGTGGTCTCAGGGGCCTTGGCTAAGTAATAAGAGCCGCACAGGTCGATCAGGTAAAGCTACGCTTGCCGCGGTTGGTCCGTGGTGGGATGGATGGGTATCTTTGCATACCAAGACCCCTCCGTGCGTCGGAAAGCGCGCTAAGCCGTTGTTCCCGGCTGTCAATCGTGGATCTTTGACAGTTGTTACGAGTCATCAGAAGCCCGAAAGTCTGACAGCCAGTCTTACCAAGAGGTATCGTATTACCCAGTAACTGGGCTGTGGAGGTCAGATGGGCAGTCGCTCCATGTACAATACTGGTATTCAGATGCATCCGATTAGACTGAAAGTCGACCCCAACATAGTTGGGAAAAAGGCTAGGCAGATGATGACCAAATAAAATAATAAAAACGCTTTATGATGACGTAACGTGACAAGTTTCTTTAAATATTGCAAAATTTTGCCAATACACTAAAATACGTAAGTGGTTATTAATAGAACAGTTCACCAACAAAGAACTGCAAATAACAAGAATGGCAGCCCAATCAATACTGGTAGTATCGAGATACACGAACTATTACGGGAAACGAACGAACGCTTATATTTTAATACCTACTCTATTAATTATGTTCCAACAAAAATTTAATTGAAAATAACAAATAGCAACATTCACTAAGTAATTAGCATCGCCGTCATAGTTTTTGTACATTTATGTTGTTATTTGTGCGGTGCCTCTAATCAGACCATGTCCCACTTGCTGGATGCCCCAAGTGCCCGTTCACCTGCACCTTGGATGACTTGATGAATGCCACTGATGCCGCAATTAACGTCGCCACCTACTGGGCTCAAACAATATAAAATATTAAAGAAGAGTACCATCGACACGACAAGAAGGAGAACTACTAATGTTTTATAAACTATCTGATAACCATAAATTAATAATGATTATTATTATCTTGACCTTTCCAAGGCGTTTGACCTTGTAGCCTATGATATCCTGTGGGGGAAGCTGAGGGAAGCGGGACTATCAATCGAACTCCTAGAGATCTTTAAATATTGGTACACTAATCAGCTTAATTGTGTTCGATGGGGAGGGTCTCTGTCCGAATCGTACAGGTTGGAGTGCGGGGTGAGGCAGGGTGGTTTGACCTCGCTTAAGCTCTTCAACCTTTACATTAATGGGCTGATTGCTGGGCTCAGCAGTATGCGTGTCGGATGCTGGATAGATAACGTTTGTGTAAACAACTTAAGTTATGCAGACGACATGGTGCTGCTGGGCCCGACGGCCGGCTCGATCAGGGAGATGTTACTCTTGTGTGAGCGATATGTCACAAGTCATGGGCTTGTTTACAATGTAAACAAAAGTGTATACATGGTTTTTGAGGCCTCCGGTAGACGTGTACGTAGCGACCCAGTTGTAATGCTGAACGGGCTGCCCCTCAAAAGAGTTGACAAATTTTAATACCTGGGACACTTCCTAACCGGAGACCTCAAAGACGACGCAGATGTGGATAGAGAGCGCTGGGCGTTAGCGGTCAGGGCCAACATGCTGATACACAGGTTCGCTAGTTGTAGTATCGGGGTAAAGATTACGCTGTTTAAAGCGTATTGCCAATCGTTCTACACGAGCGGCCTGTGGGTGAGGCATACTAAGAGATCACTAGACGCCCTGCGTATTCAATATAATAACTGCTTCAGGATGCTGTTGGGACTGCCGCGCTATTGTAGTGCGTCCGGTATGTTCGCTTTTGCGCATACTGATGATTTTTACGCCATAATGCGCAAAAAAACAAACTCCATCTTGTCAAGGGCGCGGTCTAGTTCTAACAGCACCCTAAGTATGTTGATGGAAAAATACGACGCACCTTGGTTGTCGCACGCTGTGGAGGTGCTGGTCAGAAGACCCCTCAGCAAACCTTAACCTTTTTATTTTGTTTTTCTTTTCTTTTTATTTTTGTCTCTATGTTTTTGTTTACTAACAATAGCTGTTACTAACAATTGGGCTTAGTTGCCATAAATAAACAAATATTATTATTATCTCCTTTATTTCATTTAAATACTTACAAAATACATTTTTAAATATTTTTATAAACAAAAGGATAAAAAAACATTTAAAAATATAAAAAGTAGTAGCCCACCGGTATCGGGAACAGGGTCCAAGCTACCGGTGGTCAGGGCTCTAGAGAGAGGAACCTCCTGACAATGCGAGCCGTGTCAAGAAGTACCGCTTTCTGAATCAAGCCCTTGATCCAGCTGCCCAACGAGAGCCTCTTCAGGTGTTGGTCGAGGCTCTTGGCTATTAAGCCATTGGCTGTCACGACTATCGGCACAATGATCGCTGAGTCCACATCCCACATGTCGACAACCTCGCGAGCCAAGTCAAGATACTTGATTTGTTTATCTTTCTCGGCTTTCACGAGGTTCTCATCATGCGGGACGGTTATGTCAACAATCATTGCGCGTCGCTCTGATCGATCCACCACCACTATATCAGGCTTATTGACAACAATAGTCCTGTCAGTGATGATGGATCGATCCCAGTACAACGTGATATTACCATTTTCGAGAACTGGGTCGGGCACATACCTGTAGTACGGCACCTCCGAATCCACAGGGTTGTATGATGGATTATCCTAGCTACAAGGTTGTGTCTATGCAAGTACTCTCCGTTAGCTAGACGAGAACACCCGGAGATAATATGCCTGATTGATTCTCCCGGCCGGTGGCATGCCCGACAGATGTCAACCGTGCCGTCTTTCACAATAAATCTCCGGTAATTGTTCATCATCATAACTTCGTCCATAATTGCACAGACAAAACCTTCGGTTTCTCCAAAGAGGTCACCGAATCGCAGCCAGGCTACGGACGCTAGTAGATCTACATCGGGCCCATGTAGGGCCCGGTAAAAGCGTCCGTGAAGCTCCATACTCTGCCATACTTCCATGCGATCATTGGTGTCAAGCACTACTGGCTTGCGCCAGTTCTCTTTAGCCAAGGAGAGCGGGGTGAGGCCCTTGTCCACCGCGACCACATCTCGATGCATCCCCACGTCGGTTTCTAAGAAATATTCCCTGAGACTGCATATCTCGCGATTGTGAAGGGTCTTAGCGTTTAAAAAGCCTCGACCTCCACACTTTCGCGGGATATACAGCCTCATTACCGATGACCGTGGGTGATGCATTCGATTTGCAGTTAGCAGCGTACGGACCCTCCTATCCAGGGCGTCGAGTTCGGTCTGAGTCCATTTGAGTATGCCGAATGAGTACATCAAAACCGGCATGACCCAACCGTTGAAAGCGAGCACCTTGTTTCCGCCTGATAAAAGACTATTGAATACTTTTTTCAGGCGGCCATAGAAGCGCTCCTTCAACGATTGCTTCATGTCAGTTACATTGATGCCCAACGCTTCCGACATACCCAAATACTTATAGGTTTCGGATGCGGAGAGGGCTCTAAGATTTGTGGAATCCGAGAGTTGTGTTCCCACGGATTCCACGATCTCCCCTCGCTTTACATGCATGACCGCACATTTGTCCACACCAAATTCCATCCTGATGGCGCTACTGAAAGTTTCAGTAATATTCAGTAGCTCCATCAGTTGCAAATTTTTGGGGGCAAAGAGTTTCAGGTCATCCATGTAGAGGAGGTGAGATATAACCTGACCACCTCTCCTCAGCCGATAGCCTAGACCTGAATCTTCCAGCAGCGTGCTTAGAGGATTCAAGGCTAAGCAGAATCAAAGCGGAATCAAACTGTCGCCCTGGAATATGCCTCGCTCGATCCTTATCGGCTCGCTATTCCTCTGGATATTTCGACATCCTGGATAGCGAAGGACCGTCCTCTATTGCCCCATACACGTCATCAGGAAGGTGCGCAGAGTTGTATCTACTTTATACAACTCCAGCACCCTCATGAGCCATGTATGTGGCACGGACTCATAAGCCTTCTTATAATCTATCCAACATGTCGACAGATCCTTTCGGGAACGACGAACCTGTTGGCTAATGGTCATATCAATGACCATTAGCCAATAAGATCAATAGATCCTTAGTACCGCGGGACCCGTTCTTACATCCATTTTGAGAGACAGACATGATGGAGTTGGTGTCTATATGTTTATTAATTTTAGCTCTCAAAATGGATGTAAGAACCTTATAGACCGTCGGTAAACAAGTGATCGGTCTGTAATTTTTGGGATCCGCGGTACTACCTGATTTATGGAGCAGGTGGGTTATTCCTGTCGTTAGGAACCGGGGCAGCGACCCTGACTCTAAGGCTGACTGGAACTGGGATGCCAAGGGGGCTTGCGATCTTTGGAACCACTTTATCCAAAAGTTGTGCAGCCCGTCCCGCCCTTGAGATTTCCAGTTAGGCATCGGACGGACTGCACGAGCAATATCTTGGGGGCTGATGATAAGTGGCCCCATTTCTGGTATTAGTTCGCACGCTCGCTCGATCTTCCCAGTCCAATCACCTTCGATGTGACTGACAGGCACCGACCAGATTTTTTGCCAGAACGAACACATGGCGTCATCATCTGGTAGGTGCGTGTCAGTCACACCTTGGTCCAGTCACTCCCAATCCCTGTAAACCCACCTTTCATCGCTCTGGAATGTGCGATTCTGAGTGTACCGCTCCACTCTCCGCCTGTACCGACGAATACGGTTTGCCCATGCACAGATCTTCTGCTTCAGGAAGTCGATACGCTCTGTGACGCGGGACAAATAATCTTGAGAACTAATATCAGTTCCCGAAAATGCCCGCCTCACAAAGCGCATCACTCTAGGGCGAGTATTGCCCTATTATTATTATTATTACATTAGTATTAAGATTGCTTAAAAGTGTGTCAACATCCGGACAAACCTGTTGAGGTTTTTGTGATGTTTCTTTACTATAACTTTGATACTTTGTTTACCAATTAAAAAAAAAAAAAAAACAGGCAGGAGTTCGAATAATCAAAAAAGGCCTTTAATCTTGAATATTATCTGAGGAGAGTAGACTCTGCGAATTTTACACCATCTGCTCGCTAATGTCAAATTAAATGTCATGCAAACCTAAGAAAGTCATTAAAGCCTTGGCTCTAACCGAGGAATAATATTGTACTGAACCCGCGTCATTAATGTGATTTGAAAAAAAAAATTGTCTACCAATTCACACTAAACACAACACAACCCGGAATTCAATATAGCGCCCTTGACATTAGACGGACTGCTTTGTCGCCTTCGTGAACAATCCAGTATTGTGATCTTGTATACAAATATAATGTCGTCCTCCCGCAGCGCCGGCCGCGCCCAGCTCGGCGGGCGAGGCGCCGCCCGAGCTGCGCCACCACCGCCACTGGCAGAAGGTGCTGCAGCTCGTGTCCGGCATGCAGCTGTCCACGCTGCCCACGCCGCTGCCGGCTAACGGTAATATAGTATAGTGATGCTGCGCCACCACCGCCACTGGCAGAAGGTGCTGCAGCTCGTGTCCGGCATGCAGCTGTCCACGCTGCCCACGCCGCTGCCGGCTAACGGTAATATAGTATAGTGATGCTGCGCCACCACCGCCACTGGCAGAAGGTGCTGCAGCTCGTGTCCGGCATGCAGCTGTCCACGCTGCCCACGCCGCTGCCGGCTAACGGTAATATAGTATAGTGATGCTGCGCCACCACCGCCACTGGCAGAAGGTGCTGCAGCTCGTGTCCGGCATGCAGCTGTCCACGCTGCCCACGCCGCTGCCGGCTAACGGTAATATAGTATAGTGATGCTGCGCCACCACCGCCACTGGCAGAAGGTGCTGCAGCTCGTGTCCGGCATGCAGCTGTCCACGCTGCCCACGCCGCTGCCGGCTAACGGTAATATAGTATAGTGATGCTGCGCCACCACCGCCACTGGCAGAAGGTGCTGCAGCTCGTGTCCGGCATGCAGCTGTCCACGCTGCCCACGCCGCTGCCGGCTAACGGTAATATAGTATAGTGATGCTGCGCCACCACCGCCACTGGCAGAAGGTGCTGCAGCTCGTGTCCGGCATGCAGCTGTCCACGCTGCCCACGCCGCTGCCGGCTAACGGTAATATAGTATAGTGATGCTGCGCCACCACCGCCACTGGCAGAAGGTGCTGCAGCTCGTGTCCGGCATGCAGCTGTCCACGCTGCCCACGCCGCTGCCGGCTAACGGTAATATAGTATAGTGATGCTGCGCCACCACCGCCACTGGCAGAAGGTGCTGCAGCTCGTGTCCGGCATGCAGCTGTCCACGCTGCCCACGCCGCTGCCGGCTAACGGTAATATAGTATAGTGATGTGGCTCCCCCGCAGCGCCGCCACCACCGCCACTGGCAGAAGGTGCTGCAGCTCGTGTCCGGCATGCAGCTGTCCACGCTGCCCACGCCGCTGCCGGCTAACGGTAATATAGTATAGTGATGTGGCTCCCCCGCAGCGCCGCCACCACCGCCACTGGCAGAAGGTGCTGCAGCTCGTGTCCGGCATGCAGCTGTCCACGCTGCCCACGCCGCTGCCGGCTAACGGTAATATAGTATAGTGATGTGGCTCCCCCGCAGCGCCGCCACCACCGCCACTGGCAGAAGGTGCTGCAGCTCGTGTCCGGCATGCAGCTGTCCACGCTGCCCACGCCGCTGCCGGCTAACGGTAATATAGTATAGTGATGCTGCGCCACCACCGCCACTGGCAGAAGGTGCTGCAGCTCGTGTCCGGCATGCAGCTGTCCACGCTGCCCACGCCGCTGCCGGCTAACGGTAATATAGTATAGTGATGCTGCGCCACCACCGCCACTGGCAGAAGGTGCTGCAGCTCGTGTCCGGCATGCAGCTGTCCACGCTGCCCACGCCGCTGCCGGCTAACGGTAATACAGCTACAGGGCTGCAAGATGCTTAGCCGCCATCCTGATATTTAATACATTTCAAGTGACATTCCACAAAACAATTGCACAAAAGCGCCCCCTGCCAACGCCATTCCAGCTCCAAAAAAACAACACATCATCGAAACATCTACCCTGAATTTCAACCCTACGGAATTATTTTGTCAACTTGTTGCGGATATTTTGGTCAAACAAGACAGTCTTTCTATATATTTTGTTTTCTTATTTATTTGTAGTAGTCGGGGTTTTGTTCTCTTTTTTTGGAGCAATGTAATAGCATCGTCTTTTTACATTCCGACTTCATAATACGTAGAAAGTTTACTCTTAAAATACAGCAAAGTTCCCGCACATTCCGATGCGATTTTTTTATACATCATAATGTTTTGAAACTATCTGCTATGATAAGCGCAGTTTCAAATGTAAGTCTTAAAATTTAGAAAAAATTGAGTCCCCCTACATTAAATGTAATATTTTACTGTTTTTCCTCTAGGCACTGTTCTCGGCGGTACAATGGAGCTCCACGGCACCAACATATCACTAGCGTGTTTCCACGGCAACAGCTTTAAATCAAAATCCTGGGCGCTATTCAGTCTGAAGGACCCTTGCATCAGCTTCGCCACAGAAGCGCAGCAAGTCGCCAGTGAAGAGGGTGAGAAATTGCTGTGTTTATTTCCATCGGGGTTTTAGAATGACAGAATAAGGCCTATTTAAATTGGAATGGTAGTCGCTTCCACCAGCGAATCCTCAGTTACTCAACTCCTCAGCTTTCCAAAACAATTAAAAAGGGTATTTTTGGGACACTATTTAGTGTTACAAAGGACCGTCATTTGTTACACCGAATAATGTCCCAAAAATACCCTCTATTAAAAATATCGACAAGTGTCACCTGAAGAGAGAAATAGCAAAAGACAATTTAAAACAATCTAAAACTAAAAGAATTAGTTCCTAAATTAATCTCTACATAAATTATCATATACATATGTATGTGATTGGGAAAGACTGTGAACAAAAGGGTTCTTAAAATCTTTTTTGACTTTTACTCACGAGCTATTCTGTATGAAATGCATGAAGTTTCCTTGGCATGGCTATGATACATTGACCGTATGGTCGGCGAGCAGGCTCCATGGAAGTGCACGTGGTGCAGAGCCTGACGGCCAGCCTGGGCGGCCTGGGCCCCGGCGGCTCGGGGGCCCGCGCGCACGTGTCCATGGCCACCGTGTGCCGCATGACGCGCGCACTGCTGTTCCCGCCGCAGTTCAAGACGCTGAAGGAGTGGTTCCACTACGCCTTCGCCAATAGTGAGATTGATGGTGAGTTGCTGTGATTTACTTGTTGAAATAGTCCTCATTTCAGCCGAAAGACATCCACTGTTGGACATAGGCCTTCCCCAAGCATCGTCACTTCGACCGGTTCTGTTCTTCTCGCATCCAGCGGATTCCTGCGGCTTTCACAGGGTCATCGGTCCACCTTGCGGCAAGCCTTCCAACGTTACGTCTTCCGATACGAGGTCGCCACTCCAGAACATTTCGGCCCCATCGTTGAGATAGCTTTTAGGGTTCCGTACCCAAAGTTTAAAAACGGAACCCTATTACTAAGACTCCACTGTCTGTTTGTCTGTCACCAGACTGTATCTTATGAACCGTGATAGCTAGACATTTTAAATTTTCACAGATGATGTATTTCCGTTGCCGCTATAACAACAAAAACAAAATAAAATAAATATTTAAGTAGGACTCCCATACAAAAAACGTGATTTTTTTGTCGTTTTTTGCTCGATATTAATAACGGCAACAGGTAGACGCTAGAAATATTCACAGAATATTTAGTGTTCATGTTCACTTTAAAAATAAATAATTAGATTTAAAATAAATAGACTATTTAAGGGGGGCTCCGATACAACAGACGTGATATTTTTGCCGTTTTTTGCTCGATATTAATAACGGTTGGAGTATCATAATCGAGCGAAGCGAGGTCGGGACTTGGGCACCCCGACTCGGACAGGTTGGGTTCGAAGGGGATGACGGGGCTCAGGCGAGCAAAGCGACTGAACGAGCTCCCGTCAACTCCTTCGTGTTAGATTCCTTTAAACCCTGTAGACAGAAATTCCGTGACAGAGACCCCGTGAAGCGGGGCTCCGTCGACTACGTCTTATTCTTATTGCTTGTAAACCAACAGACCCGCCACGTGATCTTCCTCACCCTAAATACTCGCACTATCCACAAATCCCGCCATTTTTCAAGCAAGTTATTCTATTGAAAAAGGGTATATTTAGTAATGATTCATTTTAAACTGGTGCTACTAAATATACCCTAGTAGCTGTGTCTTGTTAAGGTACATTTAGCGGTAGTCATTCGAAAATGTGATCTCCTAATTATACCCGAAGTCGACCAGGTCCGTGACGTCCCTGGCGTCCACACAAGGTACATTTAGTAAAGACGCGTCTCGTCCCTTGTCTATAAATTGCCATTATTACAACTTTCCCTGTGAAACCTATATCCGATTCTACTATACTGGGGGCTACACCCACATCGTCGTTCTTTAGACAAATATCAGTATTGACGTCAGTAACAAACTAGTTCCCCGGGCGCGGCCCGCCTCTCGCGGCCGCGGCGCGCGCCGCCTGTGTAGTGCCGCGGCCTGCGAAGTCCCCGTCACTCGGTATCCAGCCGCTTTCATATTCACTCCACGCTGCGAATATGATCAGAAAGCCAATTCTCGTAATTTATAACGTTCAAAATCTAGTCGCAGTCTCATCTCAGCGACAAACAAATGTAGGGAAATTAGAAGTATTTTTTGACAGATTGAGACTGAGATCACAGGGGCAATTCTCGTATTTTTAAGTACGTTCACAGTCTGATCTCAGTCTCAATCTGTCAAAAATACGTCCAATATACATTTTGACAAGATTTTGACATTTGTTTGTCGCCGAGATGAGTCTGCGACTAGATTTTGAACGTTTTAGATTACGAGAATTGGCCTTCAGACTGTGAACGGTCTTAAAATTACGAGAATTGCCCCTCAGATTGCCGATGTCGCTTGTGCTATTGCCAATTTTCTGTGCTTCTGTACTAAACACCATCAAAGTCTTTAGCCCAGGATGAAATCCTTCGCTAAAGACTGGTGGTGTGTAGTGTGTGGAACAAAAAAGAATTGTCTTAGAATGACCTTAAAAAGCGTTACATCATTCCGCTCGGGCTCAGCTTTTAACCTACTGTCTACAACACAGAAAACGTGAGTACATATCACTAAAATACTACTACATGGACGCATGTAGGGTAATATTTTTCAGGAATCAGATAGAGTTTCATAGGTGAAGTTGCGCAGACTCACGTATCTGCAGTTGGCTAAATAAACAATCTGTATACCAAAATTGATATTACACGTACTATAACATAATTTTTATTTCCAGCTATCGAACTCTTCCCATCCCTGGAGCGCGAGCCGACCGGCACGACTTCCTCCAACGCCAGCGGTTCTAGCGCCAACACCAACAGCGCAGAGCGCAACAAGGCGGCTGCAGACAAGCACGTGCGCGAAGTCATCTTCGCGCTGCCCTCGCTGCAGCTGCACCTGCGGACCCACCACCTGCAGGCACACACACCGCCCACAGAAACCGGTCAGTACACAACTATTTCATTACAATGCAACGAGACGAGATTAAATACGTTAACAACCTGACATTTTTTTTTCTCGTAATTTTAAGAACGTTCACAGTCTGATTTTAGTCTCAATCTGTCAAAAATACCTCTAATTTCCCTACATTTTAACAAATTTTTGACATTTGTTTGTCGCCGAGATGAGACTGCGACTAGATTTTGAACGTTTTAAATTACGAGAATTGGCTTTCAGATCTCTCGCACGCAATAATGACGTCAGTTGATCGACAACGGCTATAGTTGTGTGGTTCGTGATATAGGAAAACTGTCGGTACAGCATCTATCAACATTGGGTCCGCAGTTTGTGAACAAGTTTATTGTTGTTTGGATTGCGTTCGAAGCGATACGAATTTTTTCTTTTCCGCATTTTATTAGTTTTCAAAAAAAGTTTTTAATTGTAGTTTAAAACATGAATTTGAAACAATGTTTTTGTTTGACAGATGAGAAGCCGGTAGTGGAATGCAGCTTCATCACAGAGTTTGAGGATCACATATTCGTGTCTGTGGACGCTGAGGCGTTCCTGTTCTTGCACGACCTCATATCTTCTTATATCAAGGAGAAGGATAGAGTGGTGAGTTGTTTTTTATGATGACGTAAATTGTGGTAAAAATTATTTGATTGAAGACTGATTAGATTTATTTGATACTGTTCATTGTTTTAATATAAATTATAGTGTAGTTGTGGAAAGGTTCAATGTTCATGGTCATAAGATTTAAGAAAAAAGCTTGTAAAATATATGTTAACGAGATGCAAGAGCACGCAAGGCCAACAGAAATGTTACATCGCATTATTCTACAGATTTCGATATTTTGCATAATGAATTATGTGTAGTCGACGTTGAGAGCTGACCACCTTAAGCGTAAGCAATGAAAGCTAATCATCATGTGTCCGTAGATGCCGGGCGGCGCACGCGCAGCCTGGGCGGAGGCGGGCGCGGGCGGCGCGGCGAGGGCGCGGCCCGAGGGCGCGCCGCAGGACTACCGGGACTACCGCTGCGTCACGTGGCATCTGGAGCCCACCGTCAGGTGTGTAGCTACTTACTATCATTAGATACTATATAAATTGTACACCCTTATTTAGTTTGAGCTATCACACTCATTATTCTCTAGCCCTTATCTCAATTTATTTGGGGTAGGTGCAATGTCTTCTTCCATACTTCTCCATTAGACGTCATCTCGTTATTCACCCCCTTTCTAGCCGTATCATTGCTTTGGTCTCTCCCTACTCTTTAACACTCTCTCTCTTTCTCTCTCTTTCTCTCTCTCTCTCTCTCTCTCTTTCTCTCTCTCTCTCTCTCTCTCTCTTTCTTACTCTTAATTTAATGAATTTTATTATTTATTTAATAAATAGATAAATAAATAATAAAATTCAGGCAAAACCCATATTACATAAAATAAAATATGACTTCATAATATTGCAACAGAATAGATTAGAATAGAATAAAATGTCAATGCAATACAGTTGCTAAGACTTTTTAATTTAAACAGCCTCCTCCATAATGAGCAATATGGCTTTACAAAGGGTCGTTCAACTACAGACGTGGGTGTTGCTCTGCTGAGACACATATTTGACGCATGGGAGAAGTCGCAAAATGCTATTGGAGTTTTCTGTGATCTCTCTAAAGCCTTTGATTGCGTGCACCATGACACGCTTTTGCGTAAGTTATATCATTACGGTGTCCGAAACGAGGCTCTGAACATAATAATTTCCTATTTACATAATAGGGTCCAATGTGTAGATTTTAATGGCGCGAAATCTTCCGGGCTACCAGTTCAGTTAGGTGTTCCGCAAGGCTCAATATTGGGTCCATTCTTGTTCTTAGTATATATCAATGATTTACCATTCCATTTGAAGGGCATCTGTGACGTTGTACTGTTTGCAGATGATATCTCTCTTATTTTTAAAGTAGACAGGAATAGACAAGATTTTGACGACGTAAACAGTGCACTCTCAATAGTTACAGATTGGTTTACGTCAAATAACCTAGTTCTCAATGCCAAGAAAACGAAATGTGTAAAGTTCGCCTTACCGAATGTCAGAAATCTAGGACCCCACATCGTCTTAAATAAAGAGGTGCTTGAAACAGTAGGCTCGGCAATTTTTTTAGGACTAACAGTAGATGCCAAACTTCAGTGGGGACCTCATATATCAAGTCTAGCAGGAAGGCTCAGTTCGGCTGCCTACGCCGTCAGGAAAGTAAGACAATACACTGACGTTGATACAGCTCGTTTTGTCCATTTCAGTTATTTTCACAGTGTTATGTCCTACGGTATTCTGCTGTGGGGCAAAGCCGCTGATATACAAAATATATTTGTCCTTCAAAAACGAGCTGTTCGAGCAATTTACCAGCTAGGTGCCAGAGTTTCTCTAAGAGATTTTTTTAAAGATATTGGTATTCTCACGGTTGCATCACAATTCATCTTCGCCAACATCCTATATATTAGGCAAAATTTGCACTTGTACACTAAAAACAGTGATATTCACAGTGTTAACACTAGAAATAAGGACAAACTACGTGCCCCCTTTCACCGGCTTCATAAGGTTCATAACTCATTTGTTGGGCTTGGTATAACCTTTTATAACAAGATACCCTCTTCTTTGCTAGACTTGCCTTTTAATGCGTTTAAAGCTCAAGTAAAATCCAACCTTTGTTCAAAGGCTTACTATTCCATCAACGACTACTTACACGATAAGAATAGTTGGTCGCCCTAATTAACTCAAGACAATGTTCATGTTCTTTCTCCAGAATTAGCTTAGGTACTGACAGGTTACTGTTATTAGTATTAACTCACTTATTTATTTCACATCGATGGTCCAAGTTCATCATCTGTGACTGCAAGTGACAGCTATGTGACGAACCCAGCAATGCATAAATATGTAAGCTGTCACGCCCTTTATGCCTGGAGGCTTTTATTTAGGTAGTGAGTTTTTATTTTAATTAATTATTTTTTAGCTTGAGTACGTATAGTTTTTATTATATTTGTTGGTATATTGGCGTAGCTAGCTGACATATGGCAAATAATTTAAGTTTCTTGTAATGTTCATAACTGAACATAGGTTCCTAGTATTGTATACATGCAACTATATTATAACTAAACAGACAGCTGTGCTGCTGGGGAGTTTGTTGCGCCACTTCTTCTTCCCAGCGATAGCACTAGGAAATGGTGAAGGGCGGGCGTTTTTGGGGGACTTTCTTTTGTAATTTTGACGTTCGAAAAGTGCTGATTCTCAGCCTAATTTGAATAAATGACTTTTGATTTTGATTTTGAAATTATACTATAGCCATCCACATTCATGTTCAAAACTTTCCTCACGACATTTTCCTCTTTGATTCCTCATCTTAACAACCGATTTCCACACTATTTTTCAGTTACTTTCAGGGCTTCCTCTTATATACTCATTTCTGAGCTAACAAAGTGTCCTACGCAAACAAAACCTCTGCTCCACAACACGTTGTTTCTACAGAGAAGAAACGGAAGACCTGCAGCAGCAGGGAAACTGGTGGAGTGGCTACTTTTTAATGTCTCCGAAGATTTAAAAAGTACCCTCTTCAACAGTTTCCATTTCAACAGTGAAGACCACAAGATCAAGAAATGTAATTCGGAATATTTACACTGTTTTATTGGAATACGTCTCCATTATCTCTTCAAGGCGACAGTGAATAGGCTTCTGGGCAAGCTCGTTCCACCGTAGATCTCATCCCTGCCTCTGGGCTGGATTGAGGTCAAGAGTGAGCCCATTGTCAAAAAAAAAAATTTGCACTTTGCTACTATAAGCATCAGCAGAATAAGTACAGATCTCCAAAGAAATGTATGCACTTCGGGAAACATCGCGTACCTTCGGAATACGCACGGGCATTAGATCTAATATAGAGCTGTCAGTTACAACCATGGACGTACTTGCCTATCTTGTAATACAATGATTACAGATTTACGACTCTATGTAATTCCAAAAAACTTTTCAGTAGCAGATGACGATCTGCAACCGGGGTACGTAACCCGACAGAGAGAAAACTTTATAAAACGCGCAATGATAGGTATTCTAGTACAAACCGCGGCAGGACAAATGTTAATAAAAGACGATTACCGAAATGCATACCTTTTTTGTTTTAATTGTACTTTTATAAGCAGAATCTTCTAAACGTTGAACTATCACAGTGTCTTATGCAAATGATAACCTCTTTACGAGCTCCAAAACTCCTCGTTTCGACACAGAAGACACAGAAGGCCACAGCAGAAGAGAAACTGGTGGAGGCGCTACTTTTAAAATGTTTCCGAACATTTAAAAAGTAGCTTCTTCATTAGTTTCCATTTCACCAGTGAAGCCCACAAGATCAAGAAATGTGCTTCGGAATATTCGAGCTGTTTTTTTTTTAAATATTTATCCATTATATAGGATGTAAAACGATCGATGGTGGAAGGTAGCGGAAGAAAAACGGGTATGTGATGCATAGCCGTTATCTACGCATCCTGTATAAACTAAGGGCTTTTTTTCCAACCCCAGATAATTTATCGGAGGAATAATTTTCAATTTTTGACAGTTCTTCCATACAAAAACTGTCAGACGTCAATTTTATTCCAGGTATAAAAATTATCTGTCGATTGAAAAATCAGCCCTACAAAGGGCTGATTTTTCAATCGACATTTTTAATTTACATTAAGCAAAAAAAATTGCAACGACTTTTATTTTTTGTTTTGAAAAATCGTTGTTTAAGACAGTGCGCAATGTAACGAACGCAAAACGTTGTTCGTATGAGTCCATGCAACGGTACAGGAGATGTGGAGGTATTTAAAGAAAAGGTTATAATTTATAACAAACTTGTTTTCCTGACCTTCAATATATCCGTAACCCGGAAACAGAAAAATCAGCAGGCCTGCAGCAGTAGGGAAACTGGTGTAGTAGCTACTTTTTAAATGTCTTCTTGAAAACATAAAAAGTTACTTCTTCAACAGCTTCCATTTCCAACAGTGAAGACCACAAGATCAAGAAATGTAATTCGGGATATTTGAGCTGTTTTATTTTAAATACCTTTATAATGGCGAAGTAATTATCACATAATTGAAATTAAGTAATTTAATAGCCATCCACATTCATACTCAAAACTTTCCTCACAACATTTTCTTTATTGATTCCTCACCTTGACAACCCATTTCCACATAATTTTTCTGTCACCGGTGTAACTTTCAGGCTTCCTCTTATATACTAATTTCTGAGCCATCAGTGTTCTGCGTAAACAAAACTTTCGCTCCACAGCACGTTGTTTCTACACAGAAGACACACAAGGCCCCTGCAGCAGCAGGGGAACTGGTGGAGTGGCTACTTTTTAAATGTCTCCGAACATATAAAAAGTTGCTTCTTCAACAGTTTCCATTTTCAACAGTGAAGTCCACAAGATCAAGAAATATAATTTGTGATATTCGAGCTGTTTTATTTTAAATTCATATAATTTACTCTGACTAACATAGTATTAAGTACAGACAGCCAGGACATCAAGCTACTACAATCTGTCAAAGGAAAATGCCCATGGCTGTATGGAATCCCGTACCATGCTGCATCAAAGTCAAACTTTATTTTTAGAACTCAACTCAACAACAACAACAACTCCAACTCAACCTGTCAACTTTGTTTTTGCTTTGTTTTTTTCTATACTTATCATATTAACTCCTGCAAAAGTTCTTTTTGTAAAAAAAACCCGAATCTCGGGAGATTCGGGTTTTTTTTACCCGGAGAAAAAAAATCGATATAACCTAAAAACTAGGTACTTTATTTTGTTTGACATGTCATACACGAACGGCCATTATTTCTCTAAAAACATGTTAATCGATTAAATCAAAATTCTATTCTATTATATTCTAGTTATTTTTAATTAATGTAGAATCGGCAAAGTATATTTTTTTTCCATGTTTTTTGAAAGACGTGATCATGACACTCAAAATTCAAGGTTATACTATTCATAATAATTTGAAAAGGAACGTTATGTAAAGGGAATAAAACAATATTAACACTTTTTAATTTTAAATTAAATTCCCTGTACAAATATCGTAAAAATTATGAAAATAATTACTAAGTATAATATTTTGATCTTGATGCATGAGACTTTTTGGTACGACTTATGGTCATTCTCTTTTCTTTAATAGATTTTCAATTTTATCGCTAAAGCATTAAGGTTCAAGGTTGATTGAGAAAAATTTAGTTTCGGGTAGCTTGATGTGCTGGCGTTTGTAGAACTAACACCTATTGTGGACCAAATTAATTGTCCACTATCATCTGATAGTGGACAATTAATTTGGTCTAATGAATGTAATAATATATCTATATTATTACATTCATTTTTCTCCAAAATGTATCAATGAACCTCTATGACCATTAGCAGAATTGATTGCCCGTAGAAAATAAACAAATTTCAATGTACCGACGAAACGAAAATCATGTTTTCTCTTTTTTTCTTTCTCAGACTTCTATCCTGGGCCGGCAAATCCATCGAGCCATACGGCGTGGACTACATCCTGCAGAAACTTGGCTTCAGCCACGCGCGCACCACCATCCCCAAGTGGCTCCAGCGAGGAACCCTGGACCCCCTCGACAAATTACTGTCATTAGTTCTCCTCAGGCTAGTCGCCATCGTGCCACACAAGTGATATTAGACCTTACAACCATAAAAATCAGGTTGAAATTACAACAGGACGCCGTCAAGGTAAAATGATACTTAATGTTTTAAGAACCAAAGTCAAATAATGGTTTGGTTACTTGAGTAACCTGCCTGTGATTTACTAACATGGATTGACAACGTGGTTTTAGAATACTGACATCTATCGACAATCGAGCGACATTAAACGAATGAATGAATTATTGAAGCACTTTAGGTTTGAAATACCTAGCGCTAACGAAATTAACATGTGACATAAATATTGGCATAATTTTGTCCAAGGAATCAATTTTATAATAATTCGACTTATCAAACATTCCTAAACTTAGAATGGACTGTAATTATCAGACGTTAAAGTTGAAAATTGAATGAATTTTGCTGTGGTTGAGGGATCGAAAGTAAAAAGAAATAGTTTTATTGAAACGAAGATGGCCTTTGGTGTGTATTTGTAGTTTATGTAGAGAATTACTGTTTTACTACACGTATACATCATATAAATGTAAATTTAGTCGAAATTAAAACAAAGAGTATATTATTCTTCAATGTATAGTAGTTAAATTGTGGAAAAGAGTTTATAAACTCAAATTTGAATGAAAATTAATGAGTATGAGATTATTTTTATTACTAAAATTGTATCATGTAAGTGCAAACACAGTTTCCAAATGTAAAATTGTGTATGTGTATGCATAATCAAAATATAAATGATATTATTGTATTTTGAGATTTTCGTGCTGCCTAGTAAATGTTCGTCGTCACTGCTTCGACCCAGAGAAAGTAGCTAGGAAATTAAATTTCATGAAAATGATAAAATATTATATTATTATACTCCATAGTGAATATGATATTAACCACTAAAATATATTGTCTCTAGCATTCCCTTATCTTATAATGTTGGAAAAAATATAAAATCTATTTCAATTGTAATCGAATTTTAACAAAAAGTACAATTTAATGTGAATTAAATTAACATACACCAAAAAGCGATCGCATTTCATTGAGTTATTAACTTGTAAATAATTAGCGAAATTATTTATTTCTTTATTGTTTAGAAGAAAACTTTTGGTTAATCGTAAGTTTATCTTAAATTTTGGGCAGTCACTTAGATTGTTTGAATGGAGATTTTTCTATTACACATTCTAGAAAGCCAGTTATCCTAATTAGAGTATGTTATTCCTATGATTAGTTAAACTTGAAAGTTTAATACAGCGAGGGCATTTCAAAGCAATGTATTTGGGATAACAGAGTATGAACCCTGAAGATGTCGCCTCACGCGGATGACAAACTATTAAAAATCTAACTTGGTTAGTCTAAGAAATAAAGTGTACCCCACGTAGCGAACACGCGCATACAAACCTGGGGGCTTACCCCCAGCTCTTATAGCAGGCCAGAAGTTGAACTGCACTGCTTTTTTATTCTATGCCTAAGTACAAAAAAGCAACAGCAGCTGGTGGTAAGCCCCCGGAACGTATACTGCTGCAAGGATATTTTGACGTTTGGATAACATTGACAGGGAGGCGCTGTTAGTAAACATATTGTGCAATTGTTTTGTGAAAAGTATTAAATAACCAAGATGGCGGCACTAGTTCCAATTTTGGCCACGCGTGAAAAGATCCTTGTATAGCTATAGGTGCATTGCGAATAACTTCGCGTTAGCTGTGCTAGTGGCCGACAACCCCGTTAGTTAGCAGTTTCCCTTTAGTAGATATATTATTATCCTTAGTTTTAATTTGCGACCAAATCATGTTCCATCACAGTTGAGTTAGTTTATTTTTTGAGGTGGGAATATTCTGTGATTATTGTGAATGCAGTAGGTATTAAGTTGAGTGGCGCGAGTATGTTGCCTATTTTATTTTACTGTAGGATCGGTAGCGCCATTTGCGTACCTGAGGGTTTTTATTTGATGATCAACAGTTTATCTCCGTGATGTAAGTCGTTTGCTTCAAGAATTTTTCGATTCGGCTGACTCGAGTTTCACTCAAAGTATAGTTTCGTTTCGTCGTAAATCACCTCGGTTCAAAGATGATTTTGTCAACTTTTTTTTAAATGGAGTTTAGGGCATTCGAAGACTTCTTGAATAAAATTACTTTTAATACGGGTGTTATTATTGTCACTGGTTATTATCCTGATAAATAATGGCGACGATTCCCTTGTTCCTTGTTCATGAAAAGTAAGGGCCAATGTTTATATTAATACTTTTTCTATTAAGTTTATATTAATATGTATAAAGTATAACTTCCTAAGAGTTCTTTTCATCACAATATTATGTTTTAACTTTAAATTGTAAAATAGGGCTGATTATGAAGTTTCTTTTTTTTTTAAACTGGGGGCGTTTCTTGTCCAAGCTAGTGTTAAGTTGAAGATGCACATAATCACTTAAGGTTCAATTTCGTGTGGCATCGTGTCGACTTGTTCGCCAACTCTTAGCGTACAACTTCAAACAATCTTGACGAAAGGCTTGAATTATGCAGCGTGATTGGACCGTATCTGCCGCTCCGCCACGAATTCGTTCGCAAGTGTTAGTTGCGATCAGTTTCGTATAACCCCAAAGCACAGCGACGAAGACCGCGTTGTTGAATGTAAATCAAGCCCGAGGCAGCTATTATAATTAATATTTTTTTCCAAATTAATAGAATGATAGGCTGTGTTTGTGATCAGTCCCATTTTACAGTATTTTTACTATGAAATTCCTTAATGTATATAAATATTATGTCTATACTGTACTTTTATTATAATTGTAATACCTAAATTATTTAAATTTTTGATTGTGAATTCCGTTTAAAATCGAATTCGGTTAATTTGAATGTTGAATTGAGGACGATAATTACCTAAATTGTCACATTATGTTAGGGGTTCTATAAACTATCATTCACTGGGCTTTTTCAGTAATCTACAGTCCTAGGTCGTAAAGATGGCACATCGAGTTTTAGCAAAAGTTCGACTTTGTACCGTTGTGTGACCGTCGTCTGTGTCACTCATACAGTATTTTTATCTCACGAAGTGACGCGTGCTTTACTTGTGGTTACTAAGCGTACAAACACGCTGTGAATGTATGTATAAGCGTAGCAGCTCTCGATACCGTCAGAGTCACGGGCGAGGTCGGAATTGTGTGTGTTACGTGCTGAAGCTACTCGGCTTCACGCACGCATTCATAGCGTGTTTGTAAAGTTGGTTACAGCAAGAAGCGTGTCGCTTCGAGATATTAATATACTGTACCTGTGACAGTCTCGTTCTCTCGATGTGACATATTTTCGAGTACTGTAATACAAAGTAGGTTTATTTGCGGATGGAGTTGTATTATTTTGTATAATAGAGGTAGAGGTTAGGTTTGAAGGGCTTCGTTGCATAGTACTGATTATATTTTATTAAAGCATGGTGATTTGTACATAATGTATGTGATAGATATCAATAAATTATTATTAGAATTTATTTGGGTGTTTTATTTTGCCTAGTAGAAAGTGATAGATGAGGTCTATGATAGAACGAGAGTGACCAGAAGATGCCTGTTCACTCTTGCTTTGAAGGCAGACGGGTTAAATGCGGAAGGGACCACAGATGCTGGCAGAGTTTCACACTTGCTGTACGCATAATAAATGTGGAGGAGAATCGCTGAATGCGACTGGTCGGGATATCTACAAAGTGTGGATAGTACCCTGCAGTACGTCTGGAAGTCCAGTAGTAAAAGGGCGATGGTGGGTCGTGGTGCTCCTGCGCACACCCTCCGAAGCAGTCTGTAGAGGACTGACAGGCAAGCAACATTACGCAGGTGAGCCAGGCTGTAAAGCCTAGCCACCAACATCTCGTCGCTTATAAGCCTTTAAGCTCTGCGTTCCACCGAGTCAACTGGAGCAAGCTGTTGATTTGCTGAGCCATCCTATAAGTGGCTGCAATACTCCATACAGGAACGGACCTCGGTCGGTAACTGGTACAGATGGACCTCGGAAAGTAGAAGATAACTGAAACTGGCTCCTTTTGGCACTGAAAAGACACGCCTGTGTTTTCAGGGTGTTGAATTTGATCTTAGTGATTGTTTGGTTCAAAGCGTACCCTGAACCCACTGTCTTCTTTTCCCGAGTACCGAGTTAAATCATATTTAAACATCGCGATACATTTACTTGAAGTTTGTTTAGTGTACAGTACAGTGATATTTCGGCTAAACTACGTACTGTTTCAAGAATTTTCATGTCATCGGCGCACGAGTATAACAGAATGTACGAGTTAATATAACATTTCTTAATATCTGCTATAAATAAACTAAATAGTAGAGGCCCAAAAATAAATGTTAGCAATACTTGCAATTGAATTTATACTTTATCATAAATGCAATTGAGTTTGTTGGTCCAAAACTTAATCATTATCGGAGATTCTGAATTGAAGTATAGTTGGAATGCCACAAAAAGCCGGTGACGGATGCAATGGTGAGGTTTTCATCTTTGACTATCATCGGCAAAGATATCCGAGATTTTTTTTTTATTTATGCAAATAAAACAGTTCATAGGCAAAATATTTTATATTATACAAAAAAAAAAAAACCAAACAGTGCACATTTAAACGTAAAATAACATTAGAGTATATATCTAACCGTACATATAACATAACTAAAAAACATAGCAACATATTTTGATTAAATTCGTAACATAATTTGCATTATTGTTATAGATTGCTAAATAAAATAATATTGTATTTTTTATCATCGTTGTTATAACTTAATAATTAAAAATAAGTTTTCTATCTATAAAAAGATCTAAGAAGTTCTCAAACTCGATCCATAATTATCTATTTCGAAGATATAGCGGCATCATCCACCAGAGAGAGGTGAAAGGAGAGTAGGCAAGCCTTCGGCCAGCAATGGGACAGTAAAGGCTAATAAAAAAAAGCGGCACATGTGACGAAATCAAAAACGAAAATGGCGGCTAAAACATTAATGCCCGTTTTCAGTGACACCTGACTGTACTGCCAAATAAAAGCGCACTGTTGGATTTTTAACGCTTGGGTCAGCGCCGAGAGTTGAATATCCAACAGCGCGCTTATTTGTCATTTAAGTGTCGCGTAGTGTGACCAGTGGTAAAAATACCATAAACAAGAAACGTCTTAAATTACATTTTTATTGTATATACAAGACGGATTTTCGAAAAGCTTATATCATGAAAACTATATTTCTCAGTCGGTATAAAAGCTACAGAGACACAATTAACAAAATAAATAATTATGGGGCATGTTGTTCAACAAATAAACATAATTATAGTTGATATTATATATCTCTAAGTAATATTATGGCGCTAACATAGGAATGTTCCCAACGTAAATGTAGTGGAAAATCTTATGTCTTTTTATAAACTAAATGATTTGTGCCAGTGACTTAAATGTATTGGGACTTTTTGTACACGGGGTGTTCTACCCTTCATTCATAAAATATGCTCTTTATTAATTCAGAACTTGTTTTCTTATAATGACAATGGATTGATAGGACAAACGATTTTTTATGAATAAGGGGCATAATATGATAGATTATTCATGGCAATTGGTTTATACTTGTGATTTTCCCGTGTTTGTTATACCTAACAATGTTTCATAGGATCTAACATTATTTATATCGTAATCATTACCGGCAAGGACTCAAAAGGCAAAATGTACTTAAAATATTTGTAAACAAAGAAATGCTGCAATTAAAGCTATTCATAAAACCATTTATTGGTATTGCATTGGCTCAGTTAAAAATTCACTGCAATTAAAATTTATTTATTAGGTATACAAATATTTGATTAAAAACATCACCTCAATTTTTTTTAACAAATCGATATATCGAATTGCAAAACATCGACAAAACATAGACTGGGCTACTCTACGATAATACAATAAACAGACGCGGCGAGATGTTGAACTATGTATTTTCTTATTGGACAACATTAAGACGATAGGTTCATTCTTCTTGATGAAAGAGACGGCTAACCTTGATTAAGCCTAGTGCACATTACCAAGAAATTTTATCGAGACGCGGCTTCTTTAAATCTAAATTCGCGACTAAACCTGTCAAAAAATAAAAGGCCGTTTTGACATTTGAGAAAGCGTTCTTGACACCTGTCAGTTTCATACAAACGAATACGTGTTTTACGAATTTGATCTTTATTAACTATTAGAACTGTCAATGTCAAAACGGGCCTTTTATTTTTAGACAACTTTAGTCTTGCGACAGTATTGCTAGCCGATACGAGGATACATGCCTCGAGATAAATGTCTGCAACTGCGAACTAAGGTTAACGCAAACACACCGACGGTTTTGTTGTTTAGTTCATATGTTTTACTGTGGCTGCTGTAGCAGATCAATATTTGAATATTTTGCTGGATTTTTTTTTCTTAAAAACAAGCGTGCTTATTTTCTCAACTTACGAAGTAATTATAGTTATTATTATAAGATATTATGACATGTAGTCTTCAAATATTTAAAAAATTACCCGAAGCGTTCGCCGCGCCTTATAAAAAAGCTACACAATATTCACACGTCGTGCTTTGCACCTAGTTGATGGCGAAGTTCTGTGTGAAGTCGTACTCGATGGTCGGTATGACCGTCTGCACAAACTTCAGGAACACTATGAGGTAGGAGTGCACGCCCATCTCGCCGCCGCTTTCCGTTACAGTCTCTATTATCTTCTTCATTACTTCTGCGTGCCTGTGGATAATTTGATGTTTATAAATATAAATGCAAAGCACATTAAAGTAAATGTCGGGGGTACTTGGGCTTGGTGGGGTGTTTGGGTGTCAACAATCTGCAGGGTAATTCCGTAACACACTAATAGTAGAAATAGCTTTCATTTTGACGGTTCAACTACATTCATTGCGTTATTTACGTTGTTAAGCAAACAAATTTTTCGAACATATGAAGTAATGGATTAGCAATATCCTTCAAATGATTCAGATTGTGATTGATAGTATTTTACGCAATTAGGGTGCTGTTGCGATTGGTGGCTATTTATTATTTATATATTATTTATCAAAAATAATATATATTTATTCAGCTGCATCCGGTTAGACTGGAAGCCGACCCCAACATAGTTGGGGAAAGGCTAGGCAGATGATGATGATGATGATATTATTTGCCCCACACTAGGAATTTCTCCTGCTATTCATTGCTATGATATGTTTGCTCCCATGAGGCTGGCATAGACACCAAAAAATAGCTTTAAAACATTAATTTATGCTAGGAGTTATAATAATATGAGCCTATCAGGTAAATACATAGAAATACCTGATAACGCCCATAGCAGATATTCAAAGTCTGTTTGTTATGAGGCTCACAAATTTTGACATCAAAGCTTTATATTCTGGCTTCGCTTTACTCGAATATTGATTGTAAATTGAAATATTTTCATACTTTATTGCGATTAATAGCGTTATTTACGGCTATCACTAATGCAGCATATCAGCTAATCAGAAAATAATAAGTTTAAGAGTCCAACTGGACATACGCATACCTACAAAATTTCCAAATCATTTAGGTACCTAATCAAAATGTACACAGGATACATTTTTAATCTGTGGGCAAACTGTAACCATGAATTCAGCTCATGGTTCTAGATCCCCTAGCGTAGAAATATTTCGTCCGTTATCAAAAAAAAACAAAAGCAACTGTTTCAAAGAAAAGTGCAATACCGATGCGGTCAAAATGTATGGCAGTCAATTTTTTTTTAATAACTGATGAAGAATTTCAACTCAATCGGTTCGGAATCAATTTACTGAATTCATGTTTACTGTTTTAGTTTGCGCACTGGTAAAAAAAATCTTGTATAAATACAAGATCAATTTGTACGGTGACCCTTAAACTAGGCGATTGCCTATTCTTGAGGTTCAGGATACATGAGCAGACTGTTTAATTTAGATAATGAAGTGAGTTGTTGTGTAGTCACTCACCGGCAAGGATGCACAGACGCCGTGCTAGGTCCAGAGACATGCGGATGCGACTCCATGGTCACGGTCTTCTTGGCGTGGTCCTGAGATACATCCTCGTACATCTGCTCTACACTCAGCAGGGTGCGGTCCTGGTGAGAATACTTGTTTTTAGGTATTATCTTTGGCAAATTAAATGCTTGGTGCATGTCATCGCGATTTCTAAATAACTTGCTACCTGCCCCTGCTTCGCATGATTTTTACGACTTAACATTTCTTTATTATATGTAAGTGTAATATCAAACACAAAAACCTTCCGAAATAAATTATCTAAATTATGGTGAAAACTGCATCAAAATTCGTTGCGTTTAAAAGAACAACGCGGTCACACAGACATACATGAACGGCGACTTTTAATTAGATGAACAATGAATGATGATTTTTTAGATGAACAAGATAATAATAATAAAATAAATGATGAAGACATTTTTTTAAATTTTAAACTTAATTCATATTAAGTCTAAAATAATAATACATATGTACATGTGAAAAAAAAAACAAGCAAAAGAATCATAGGGCATCAAAAAATTCGTCCGCATCGCTGCCAACAGGAACAGTCAATTTTAACTACTCTGCTCGACTAGATTTTGACATATGACATATCAGCTGACTCGACGGAATGTTGCGAATTACGTCATGAAATTCAGTAAATTACATCAACTTTCAGCATTCAAATTTATTAAGAAAAATATGTTTCCGCGCTTATTGTATACAATATATTTGTGGCAAATATCTTTAATTATTTGTTGAGGTCGGTCAAACTTCGTTAGTCTACTACGAAAGTTGTATAAAATAGGTATTACTACACCTATCCAAAAGGTAGGCACCTTAAACTCGCTGGAAATATGTACATAAACAACCTATTCTCTTGCTGAAAATATGCAAAAGGGAAAAATAAAGATATTATCATTCTCTCCGCGTTCTTACTTTTACCATTTTTATTACTTAAACTACTTATAAAACGCAATCAAGTCTTGATAAAAATTACAAAAAATTGTGTTTCGATATGACACTTCTTAGTGCTGACCATCCGTCCAGTTTTCTTATTTCGATTCAAAAATTGCCTAAAGCCTAATCGATAATCGGAATTTGCAAAAAAAAAAAGGTGTAGAAACTATACAGGGTGGCGATTAGGTTATCACATTAAATTGTACAGCAGGTATTACAAGTTGTTATCAGTCCGTTAAAATAATAAAATAAATAATTTTACTAAAATTAAGAAAATGCATTTTTCAAACAAAATAAATGGAGTTATAGTTGGTAAAAAATAAATCCTTTATAATATTAGTTTACTGACCTGTAAAAGCGGCAACGCCGCAGCGTCGCCATAGTATAAAGAGAGGAAGTAGGCTATCTCCGGCACAATCCGCGACATAATTGCCTACTGTCTTAGGGTTGTCACTTTTTGTTAAATTTTAATTCAGTGCCAATAAATGGGCAAGGGTCGGGATGTTGTATTTTTTACTTGTATTGTCTGGGTACCTAAACGATGATGAAACCTTTCATGATGAAAGAAAGAGCGACGGGCCAGCAGACGGGCGGCGCGGGGCGGTGATGAGCACGAGTAAACGGTAGGTTACTGATAGTACTGTCACCAATTCATTAGTTTAAAGCCCGGCCCTTGCCAAAGATAACACATATCTCTGTATAACTAATTCAGTGATCATTAGTCAATAAAGTTCAACAATGGTTTTCCTAACTAACACAGAAATTTATTCAAGATTCATAGCAGAATTATTTATAAAAAAAAACATCGTAAAACAACATAAAAAAAACTAACGCCTGTCTCTTAGACTATAATCAAATTTTTATTCTGCTGTTATGATTCGAACTTTGCTCTATTTATCTGATTCACAATTAGTCAATTACTTACTTATTTTTTAAGTACGATTTTATAACTGTAAGTAGGTACTTAGTTACTATACCTACAATAGGTACTGAGAAATCGGCATGACTAAACATAAACAAAGCAATAGCGGCAAATCAATTGACAGATCAAAAGTACCTAGTACATTCTAGTGGGAAATTAGGCCTACCTACTTCCTCTGTCTGATAGAAAACTAATACAACAAAAAATAAGTAAGTAGGTAGGTATCTCATCATCAAGTAAAAATGATATGCTAGAAAAAGTGACTTTCTTACCTTTCCTGTTCAATAGGTAATTTGAACAGAGACAATTCTAGAATCGATAAATTATTAAGACACCCAAATACACAGCAATACGTTCTCCTGCGATTATCACACATTTTTCATTCATTTAGCGGTGCCGAAAAGCCGTGACGCGCGAACCTCGTGCGATGTTAGCCCCGTCTGGCGCGCTGCGAAACCCGCCGAGATTTGTGTAAGTGTGCGTGCGGCGACGCATAGATACTTTGGCGCACACATACAAGCCGCGCGCGGTGCGTTTGTATGAAGATAACGTACTTCCTCTCTTTATACTATGGCGTCGCGCCGGCGGAGCACGCGCCGTACCTACGCGAGGTACGAGTACGAGTACCTACTTGTGGATGTAGGCACGCGCGCGTGGCGCGTGCGATAGTAATTCAACATTTTCACAACATACGATATTGTTTTATGAAATAATCAAAAATTAACTTTAAAAATCTCCACATAAATGCTCAATTATTACGTATTTTAATTTTTACGTTTTCAAAATGTCCACCGTTCTTCTGTACACACAAATGACATCGTCTTACGATATTATTTCGGACTCTTCAGAGTAGGCTTCGCGGCTAAAATTTTTAAATTGTCGAAGGCCCCAATTATTCGAGATTTTAAATCGTCCATAGTCGTCACTTCAGTAGCGTATACCTCATTCTTTAAATGTCCATTGCCCGAACTCCAAATCATATCGGTGTACTCCAGCGATGCGAAATTGATTCGAGGCATCTTGTTGGAAACAATAACACAATGAAAATAGGTACCTAACAATAATTATTATTTAGGCGTTTGATTTCGCATTAAACTGTCACACACACACCACCTTCACTAACCTATCCTATTCCTATTACTAAAATAAAGCTAACACAAAACAATGTCCACAAAATAAAAACAATAACAATACTACGAAGGGCGCGTGCGCCAATCGTCAACTATCCCTCAAGGATTTTGGCGGCGGACTATGTGACTCATTCGTCGCACGCGCCAAAGAAATGCCTACAAGCACACCCCCGCACCCCGTAGCATTTCGCGCATAGAAATTTATACCTTAAGTCGTCAACCGTAAGAATACTTTTGCATATTTTTTTCATACCTCTCATGCGGTCCCTTTTCATCTTTTAATTTTGCGCACAAAAAACGCCCTCAACTATTAGCCGTAAGAAGGCGGTAAGGACATTTTTCGCTTGAATTTTTTACGATTCTTGTAATAATAGTGTTACGCGCCACAATTAATGCCTGATACACGGTGACATTAGTTACCACTGGCGACATCTATTGTGGATTGGCAGAACTAACTGGCGCCATCTATTATGGAATAGTAGAACTAATAGTCACGCCATCCGTCAGCGCCATCTATTGACGAGTAGATATGACGAAGCTAGAACTTACTAGAACTATCGACATGTAGTCAGTCGGGGCCGGTATGTACTCGAACATTCTAGACGGTTCTACAATAGAAGGTTCTGGAACTATCTGCGGCACTATATAAGGCCGGGAATAGCCGCGAGCAATCAGACTTGGTTTTGCGACACAAGCGAATACATCGAAAGCGATCTTCAAGTGCGACTTAAGAGTGATTGTGTTTTATAATTAGTGTGTTTTGAATTGTTGTTAGTGTTGATTAATTAAAGTGAACTTTTGGGTGATTTTTATCGGCATTTTTAATTGTCACGAACCCGAAGCTCGTAACAATTTGGTGTCAGAAGTGGGATAATGCTCGGGGAGACAGCTGTCATTTGCAAATGGTTGTCCCTAAAACTCAAGTACCGGATGTTCTACAGCTGTACCATAATGGTTGTTCAGGAGGTCATCTGGGAGTAAAACGGACTCTACTGAAGATACGAGAACGGTTTTACTGGGTCCACTGTCGGGACGATGTTGAGGACTGGTGTCGCAAATGTACAAGTTGTGCAGCTGTAAAGGGACCTCAGACTCGTAGTAGAGGTGCATTGAAATTGTACAATGTTGGCGCACCATGGGAGAGGATAGCCCTCGACGTTGCGGGGCCATTTCCGGAAAGTGAAAGTGGCAACAAGTATTTCATGGTTGTGATGGATTACTTCACTAAGTGGCCGGAAGTCTTCGCCATTCCAAACCAAGAAGCTTCGACAGTTGCAGATAAATTAGTTTATGAAGTCTTCTGTCGTTTTGGAGTTCCACTAGAGATTCACAGTGATCAAGGAAGGAATTTTGAGTCCCAAATATTCCAGGAAACTTGTCGAGTTATGGGTACTCATAAAACAAGAACAACTTCTTACCACCCACAATCGGATGGAATGGTGGAACGATTTAATCAGACACTGGAGAGGTACCTAGCAAAAGTTGTGGAAAATCGACAACGAGATTGGGACAAGCACATACAACCGTTTTTGTTGTCATATCGAAGCGCTGTTCACGAAAGTACATCGGTGACACCAGCCTTCGCAAACTTTGGAAGAGAATTACGGCTGCCTGCAGACCTGATCACCGGAATACCACCTGATGCCCCATGCAGTATAACGGATTATGCGAATAACTTGCGGAATAAAATGAATGACATTTGTGAGCACGTCAGACAATCGGGCCAGCAAATGTCTGAAAAGATGAAAACCCGTTATGACCGCAAAATGAACAGTAAAGGGTTCGACGAAGGTTCACTAGTGTGGTTGCACAATCCAGTGCGCAGCAAAGGGAAATCTCCTAAGCTTCAAGCTAAATGGGATGGACCGTACCGGATTGTGACAAAGATCAATGACGTAACCTACCGGATACGGAAAGGTGCAAGAGGTACTCCTAAGATCGTCCATGTGGATCGATTGGCGCGTTATTATGGAGCCGAAAATGCTCGGGACGAGCATGTCTTAGGAGGGGGCAGTGTTACGCGCCACAATTAATACCTGATACACGGTGACATTAGTTACCACTGGCGACATCTATTGTGGATTGGCAGAACTAACTGGCGCCATCTATTATGGAATAGTAGAACTAATAGTCACGCCATCCGTCAGCGCCATCTATTGACGAGTAGATATGACGAAGCTAGAACTTACTAGAACTATCGACATGTAGTCAGTCGGGGCCGGTATGTACTCGAACATTCTAGACGGTTCTACAATAGAAGGTTCTGGAACTATCTGCGGCACTATATAAGGCCGGGAATAGCCGCGAGCAATCAGACTTGGTTTTGCGACACAAGCGAATACATCGAAAGCGATCTTCAAGTGCGACTTAAGAGTGATTGTGTTTTATAATTAGTGTGTTTTGAATTGTTGTTAGTGTTGATTAATTAAAGTGAACTTTTGGGTGATTTTTATCGGCATTTTTAATTGTCACGAACCCGAAGCTCGTAACAATAGTTTGTAAAATGGTAGTTTAGTAGTGCTTGTAGGTAATTCGGAATGGCAACGTTTGAAGTTTTGAACTATCTTCGCCGGCCACGGGTCTTTGACCTACTTTTATTGATCAGCTGATTATGTTTATGCAATACATGATGTTGTGAAATATTAAAATGAAAAAAAGGGTCCTGCGGCTATAATATTGTTTATTATTAAATTATTTTAATTGAATATGATAAAATACCTAATATAGAGTACGTGGTTTCATTTAATGTGATAACCTAATCGCCACCCTGTATATTATATCCTCTTTGGTATATTTTTCATGAATTAATTTATTTTTGAAATTAATCATTTTAATTACCGTACCTACACGTACGGTGTGGTTAGGTGTGTAATTTTTTATGGTTCCGTACGTCCAAATGAAAAAACGGAACCCTTGCAGGATCACTTGTGTCTGTGGGTCTTGTCTTTTCTTATTTGCTTCGAATCTACTGCACCGATTAAATTGAAATTTGGTACACATATGAATTTCTGTGACCCAAAGACGGACGTGTAACGTAAATAAATTAATTTTGAACATGGGGTCACTCTTGGGGAGCAAACTAGAAAAAAAAAAAATCTTTGCTGTACCTAGGGTTGCCAACCGTACTCTAAAATAGAGTATTGTCCTCTATATCATGTAGGCGTACTCTATAATCTATAACACTAATAGAGTACGCTAAAATACTCTTTTTTACACAATGTTTACTTAACTAGTGCCAGTCTGTAATAATATGCAAAAACCCATAATGAGAATAAAAAAGTAGAGTAAAGTTGTAGATGTTTTTGGTTTAATGGAAAATTTAAAATCAGAATTACTGCAAAGACAGAAAGACAACTATTTTGGCTATACAACAAAACAGAAATTAAAATCTCTTGAACAATCATCACCTGACTTGTTTTATCAAATTAACACTAATTTTTCATTGTGTATAGACAAATGTTTAACTTATTTACAAAAATGGTTTGATTTTAGTAGTGATAACTGGCTGTATTCACTAAATACAATATCTTTAAAAACTAATGTTGAATTTAATCATTTAGAACAAATTATAGAAGGAAAACTTAATTTACAAAGACTAAACATACACATGGACAGTTTATATTCAGAAGTAATAATTTTAAAAGAACTCCAAGCCGAATTGTTTAATAACACAGATTTTATGCAAAAATCCACTGCAGAAAAATGGCAATTTATTTTTAAAAAATGTCCTGAAGAATTTGATTGTTTAAAAAAAATGATTAGCTATATACTCTCTGTTCCCGCCACTTCAGCATTTACTGAAAGAGTCTTTTCGGTCATGAATGTGAAGTGGCGAGAAGAGAGAAATAGAGCTTCATTGAAATTGATCAAAAATGAGCTCTTGATACCTATATATAAATTTAGAGTTGGAATGTTTGGACTCATACAATTCCTTTAAAAACAATGAAAAATTGTTATGTGCTGCAAAAAGTACAAAAAAATACCTTTTTAAAAGTACAAAATAAATTATACTCTTTTTTTGTAAGTCCGTACTCTTTATTTACCTCCTTTAAAATCAGATTACTCTATTTCTTCTAAAAAAAGTTGGCAACCCTAGCTGTACCTCTGTGTGACATATCAAATGAAAGGGCTTGTTGTGGGGTTTTAAATATATTTGCTTAGTAACTAAAACAAAAGTTATGTGGCCGTCTGTCTATGTGCCGGTCGGTCTGCCTCTCTGCCGTCTGTACAAACCTAAACTAACCGTAAAATCTAGATTTTGACCAATTTGCACCGGCCAGCCTTTCTTATAGGGTTAACGCGGGCGTTTTCGTGGACGCGCGTTGTGGGTCGAAGTTGGCACTCCTTATGTCCCAAGCTGCCGTTCTGTAGCTTGGGATAAAATTTTAAGAACTGTAATTGTCTGATTTCTAATTTAAATGATCTGAAAATACTTTTACGGAACCCATAATTTCGTCATGTCAGTCTGTGCGTGCGTTCGGATGTCAATGCCATTAACCATTTTACTCGTAGACGTTAACGAGTGTTAATAACACTATATCGTATTCGTATTCTATGCACGCAAAATGGTGTAGTAAAATTACGATAAACATAATTAGAGGTAGCATTCCCCATGCATGTACCCGAGGGTTGAAAAAATCTATGCACACAAGCGTGTGGGGGGTATTGTTGGAACTTATAATTAAAATTATAAAGATGTTTCTAATTGACTTAACTTTTAAAGTCAATCGTTTTTGACATATGGGATATTTTCGTTTAAAACCGCAGAATTAACTTGGTTTTTTACAGTTTTTTCGAGAACTTTTAAGAAATACAAACTTATTTCTGCAGTCGATCAAATTAATGATATGCGCTGTGCATGCGTAAATATTCATCCCAAGTACGGGACCTTTCGCTGTGCATGGTCCGACATACACTTGGCCAGTTTTTTTTTAATTTCGTTGGGAAACTACCACAAAAAGTAAACAATTTCTATTACTCAAGTAAACTAATATAAATAAAAACTACCAAGCTCATACAGCTAACAAAATATAATGAAATGTAAAGTGTTAGCGGAATACTTAATTAATCTATCATCATTTCCCAAACTTTTGCTAAGCCTATCTAAAAATGTATACTGGGCATTCTGTAGCAAACTATTAGAAAGTATCAAAAATTAATAATTGCACAATAAATAAAAATAATTTTGAATAGCAAGCGCATTCCGAATATAAATTCAAATATAGAAACAATTCGGCGCGAAATTGAATAAATGACTATGGTCATAGGTCCTCTGTTATTGACTCAGTTTCAATATAATGTCCAAAAAACGATTAAAATTACATTAGGAAAGCATAAATCATTATTATAAATAATCCTTGTTGTATTTAATGCTTAAAATAATTTTATTTCAATTTCTGAGAATCGATTTCTGACATTCCTTCGTCATATTAATTACTCGGGTCAATCGAAATTTAAAAAAAAATCGTTTGGCATAATCGCTTTCGCACATCATTACGATAAAAAAAAATCAACAATGGTCGGCGATTTTGAACACAAATCAAGTAGTGGTAATGAATAATACGTGTTATTGGACCTGTGTTTCAATATTACGTTAGGATTTGGGCATTTTCGTGTTTTTTATAATATTTGTAATAATATTTTTCACATTTTACATCTTAACTACATGTGTGTGTGTGACTTTTGTGAAAAGTAAAAATGTAAACACGCACGATTGGCGCGAAACTTCGACTTTAGATATCAAAAAACTACATTACCACTACTTATTTAACATGAACAATGGATGAATTCGTCAAATAATTAAATCATGTATTATTCATTGCCCCTGTGGTGGAGTTTGGATTTTCGAAATCCCCAATTTTTATGTTTTTTAGCCTCGACCACCACTGTCATCAAAATGGCGATTATCGCATTTACAGACTTGAATTTAATAAAGGTAAATTAATAAACTTGCGCGCTAAATACGGAAGATTGAATGGCAATAACATATGAGTTTTTTATCCAACTCTCTTAATTAACGCACATTCATAAGATTTGATGGGTAGCATAATCAATATTTACATTATCAGTAAGGGTGTCATATGTCGTCATTTCAAGGTCCAATGGGACCCGTTACTGAGCCAGCGGAGGTTCGTGTGTTCGGGTCCATTCGGGGGCGCTACCGAACTATACGGTTAAACTCAATAACATATTTGTTTGCAAATAGTGCAAACAATTCTATAAAAAGTTTAAAAGCTTAAAAAAATTCCAAGTTATAAACGTTTTATAATAACTGCTAGACAAAGACGGCACTATCCCAGAAGTGACTATGTAGCTTTATACTAACGTCAAACATTGTCGCGCGACAAGGACAGGAATAATCCCCTCCAAAAACTTTTAAAGCATGCAGCATGTAGCTTCACCATATTTGAATCGATTTTACAGATTTTTTCGATATCTCATTTTACCATGTCTTCTTTGAAATTACATTATTTGTTCAAATATTAATTCTAATAAGTCGTTACGGGTAGTCAGAAGCCCGAAACTCTGACAACCAGTCTTACCAAGAGGTATCGTATTACCCAGTAACTGGGTTGTGGAGGTCAGATAGGCAGTCGCTCCATGTAAAATACTGGTATTCAGCTGCATCCGGTTTGACTGGAAGCCGACCCCAACATAGTTGGGAAAAGGCTAGGCAGATGATGATTAATTTAATAAGTCATCATCCCTATTTCATTGCGTTTAGGATTAACTCTTGTCGACATCAGGGCGCAAGAGGCGATACCAAACATGATTCGCGATTTGTACTTTGTTAAAAATAGGTTTTATTGGAAACATGTAGGATTGTTGGCGCTTTGTATTACGCATTTGCAGACAAAGACAAAGAAAAGTATGTTTTCATAGACAGTTATATACGTATTAATGAACCCGTATATTTAGCATGTTTAGGGACTACTCACACTTATTCAGCTCTATTCAGCTTTCGAGGCAAACCAGTATAAAATGAGGACAAATGTGTTATTATCATGCGAGTTCTATAGATAGAGTTCAGCGCTGTTCTTTCGCGTTCAGCGCTGTTCCGCCGCATTCAGCGTTGAACGCGGCGGAACAGCGCTGTACATCGATGGTTCTCGAATCCTTATCAACAAGTTGCGACCTGCATAGTTCCTGCATAGATTTGATTTATTATTACGTAAGTAATCATTATGCACGCAAGGATTGAGAGAGTTCGGACGTCAGACTTTAAAAGTAATTCTAATTATTTTATTTTTACGAAATAAAATGATGGACGAAGAGAAACTTATATTGCTACTGCCATAATATTCTTGCTTGTACGATATTAGTTCGTCACATTATAGCGATCAACAGAGAAAAAATAATGCTTGGTAAGAAAGAAGCGTTTCAGCGGAGATAACACGTTCTGACGGCTTTTCTCATTCTTACGACGCAGTACGCGGCTGATAGAAGCAGAACTGTATAAGTGTGACCAAAATCGTTCAGCGAAACGCGAATGGAGCTGAATAAGTGTGAGTACTCCCTTAAAGAAAAAATACAATCACGGTGCAGCAACGCGTCAAATCATGCTCTGTCAAGGTCGTATACGTAAGAATGTGTTCATGTAATTCTTAAGCAGCGTGTAACATGTAATTAACACCTTCGCGGAACGTGGTGGGAATCGAGACCATCAATTAATTGTTCATTAGAAGCATCTTTCTACGGAAAACGAATTCTTAGTTCATGTCTCAATATGTCTCATAGTAATCTGAACATGGCAACACTACACGTATTACATATTTTTATAACATTTTTTTTATTAGTGACACCTTTTTTTTTTTTTGAGGATGGGAAATCATCAAATGACTCCTCCCGCTCTGGGTGGAGCAGGAGGGAGTGTCAGACTCTTACTGACTAAAACCCACCCGTGTTCCTTCCTTAGCCCTTTATGTTCCAGGGCAGCGGTAACCCTTTCGGACAATCCCGCTACCCTGGCAGGCTACGGCCCTATGGGGCCCCGTCACTCATGCTGACATCTCTTTGAGGCGCGCGTGGAACACAACACGCCGTCCGGCGCGGGCCTGGTCCTGATCGGACGGTGAGTTACCCATTACTCACCGCCCGCAGGCCCGCGCCTACGGTGGCCGGGAGTCGTCACGCGGCTCCCGACGCCCGGAGCGTCTCCCGCGGCGGCTGAGGCGTGAGGTGCGTTCCCTCGCCACCCCGCCAGCTCCTTCGCTAGCATGACTGCTTCGCAGAAGGAGGTGACTGCCTCCCACTCCCTCTCGCCCCGGACCATGGCTTGAACCAGGGCCAGACGCGAGAGGTCGCCGCCGCTGCCGATCGCCTCTACGAGGACACGGCGGTGCTCTGCCCAAGCAGGGCAGACCTCCACCGTGTGCTCCACCGTGTCCTCATTAGTGACACCTTGCTTCTACATAGCCCTTGGATACCGTTACGAAACATACCTTTCTTATTTTTCTATTAATACATAGCTTTTAACCTGAATCTCGCTTGGTATTAAACGAGGGGCGGAGTCTACGATGGAACGGGCGCATTTAAAACATAAAAATTCCACATTTGTACAGTTTTCAAACCTCATCTACGTACGTATATCTATACTAATAATAAAGCTGACGACTTTGTTTTTTTTTTTTTTTTTTTGTCTGTTTGTTTAAACGCGCATATCTCTGGAACAACCAGTCGGATTTGAAAAAATATTTTTGCCAGCCCAATTCTCGAGGAAGGTTTTAGGCAATTTAACATTACACTACAACCGATAGGAGCCGAGCAAAAATTAAAAAAAAAGTCAGAGAGAACGCTAAGCGAAATGATGCGATGCAACAGGACGGGACGGGGGAACAAGTGATTTCACGCGGATAAAGTCGCGGGCAGAACCTAGTATTATAGTAAAGAAACAAGCTTATTGCCAAATTCAGGGAGCTACTGGAAAAATGCATAATAATAAAGTATGACGTGAACAGCACTTGAAACTTATCAACTAACCTCATCGTATCCGATGAGCCAGAGCCTCGGCGTCTGGTAGTACTTGTCGTACGTAATGTGCAAGTCGTACGTCCTCGTGCGGATGATATCGTCGCCGTCCGACTTCGACTTCTTGTCCGACTTCGGTTTGGGCTCTTTGCGCTGCGCTAGGTCTGTTGACTGGAAAGCAATTTTATTGGAATATATTTATTTTTTACTTATGGTGCATGTATAATTTTATGCAAGGTACAGGAAGAATTGGATGGGGTTGGAGCCCTTGAGCACACAGACACTCAGAACTGATATTGAACGTTTTGTACTAGAACTATTACTCTGAAAAAAAAAAACCGGTCAAGTGTGAGTCGGACTCACGCACCGAGGGTTCCGTACAATTTTGTAGGTATGTAATTAAAAATTTACGGTTTTCGCAATTTTTCTTTTATCTGTGCTATAAGACGTTGCTTCGTACCAAATTTCAAGATTTTGAGTTCACGGAAAGTACCCTGTAGCTTTTGATTCCCTTGCGACTGTCGAAAATTTGCGGCATAAACGGCTGTATCTTTTGATTGCGTTGGCTTAGAAGTTTTTCACAGCTCCAAGGGTCAGTAGACCTGAGTATTTGATATAAATTCCAGCTTGATACCTCCACGCGTTCTTGAGAAAAAGGGTCTTGATAAACAGACAGATCGACGGACAACAAAGTGATCCTATAAGGGTTCCGTTTTTTCCTTTCGAGTTACGGAACCCTAAAAAGGCTATAAATAAATAAAAATAGGACAGACTTGGTTGTATTAATAACTAACGCCTACGATCATCGATCGTTTTCTTAAATTTCTACTATAGTAAATCTAGTGGACCTTGCCACACCCGGTTAATAATAACATAGACATACATTAGGTACCTACTTATATTAAATTATTGAAGTACTGATAAACTACTGCTGATAAGTAAACAAATTAAGGTGAAACTACATTGTACGTTAACATCGATACAAGTAATCATGGACACAAAGTATAATAAATATATGAGTGATAGTGGTCCAGATAAATATGTCAGTTTATTAAGTACTGCATGTATAAAGGTAGCCAACAAATTCTGCAGTAAATGTCTCGATATCTCGTTCTCACAAGTGTGGCGAAGCAAACAATAAATAAAAATATTATTTTTACCAAAATAAAATTTTTGGCTGTACTTTAAACGTGAAAAGTAATCCCGTAAATAAACTCCATTGAGAGCGGGAACACCTGTTTTAGAAGCTGTATCGAAGTCGCACACCGAAACAGTCATTAACAACTTAACGGAACAAAACAGCATTGAAATTTTAATTTAAAATTGTGAACCATAAAGTGACATTTACACCGAAACAATTCATTACCAACTGGAATAACAGTATTGAAATATGAACTTTATGTTGTGAATCATAAAGTGACATTTCCAAAATTAAGGGACAGTAGTTGACGGATGGACGAGTGGACTTTTCGGTGTGCGAACAGACAGAGAGAGCGCTATATTGAGCTGTATCGACATGCGCTGTTTAGACGACGGTCCGCATGTGACTGAGTGCAACTGTGTCCATTGGACTTGGTTCAGTAGGACCACGCGCTGTGATCCAGTAATATGTCTTCCGCTTTATGTTTATCTAGCGTACAACTCTTGCATTGACATCTACTAATAAAACACCGGTGAACAGGCAGACAATGATTATTGCTAAACCACTCTTACCGGGTCCACCTCATCCAGCAACCCCGACTCCTGGAACTGCTCCATATCCTCAGCCTCTCCATCCTCGTCATCCTCTTCATCATCATCGTCGCGGTCACCGGCCGCGCCTTCACCATCGCTGTCACCAGTATCTGCCGCCTCTAGAGTCATCTCACATACCTGGTGGAGATTATGTTAAGAGACTTTAGAATAATAGATTTTAAAAACTGAGAAGGAGATGAGCACAAAGATAAAATAAGAAAAGAAAAGATTTTTTTTATTTTTCTGTGTTATAACTTATAAATGATAAATGATTTTGTTTCTGTAAGTAGGTTTGAACAAACACTTTTACACGTCAATCATATTTTTAAAACTAGGAGTTCGGCTACCTATCTGACTACTCCGCCGCCTTGATTAGACTATCTTAATTATTTTCGTTATATCCTACGGCATTCTGCTATGGTGCAAAGCCGCTGAAATATTCAGAATATACATATAAGACAAGTAAGTTTGGCTTTCTGCACATGTACAATTATGCCGTTAATGAGGTGCCAGGGAAGCCTCCCTGGCACCTCATTAACGGCATAACTATATAAATGTCTATTAACTACTTGTTGACAGGCCTATACTGTCCTCCCATACCTATTAACACTGTGATATGAAAACATTGTAAAAGCCAATTATTTTTAAAAGAGTAACTGTGGATTTTTTTTGCTGGCTCTTCTCCATTGGAAACAACCAATTGGAACCGTGCACCTAGCTTCTGATGTTTCATAAGTGCTCATGTTGGTTTATGTGAAATAAAATATTTCTATTGATTGATATTCTATCAACAACTAATTAAACAATAAGAAAAGTTGGTTGCTGTGTAACTCAAGACACTGGCCCTGATTCCCTTCTTCACAAACTAAACTAAATTTAAGCTCTGTGCATCTTTTGCTTTCTATTTCATTAAGAAAAGGACAGAAGATAAAATATTAGTTTACTTCTGTCAAATTAAGATACTAGATGGGAATCGGCGCCAATGTTTATGTTCTTTCTCCAAAATTAGCATATACAAGTTCATAATTGTTTATTTTATTTGACTGTTTATGTCAATTTTATTTTATTTTCATTTATTATTGACATATTCTAGTCATTACAATGTTTTTTTTTAATGAGTGGTATTGCAATATGTGGTTAGCTAGCGACCTCGACAGTTGATCATATTATTCTTGCTTGAGCAACCGGCAGCAAGTTCGTCATGCTCCCTTAGATGCGGCTGCTGCTGCGTGCTGCAGCGTCGCGGGTCGGGTTGCCTCTTTACCTAAAATATGACTGATCTTTGCATTATGCTCGCGAACGGGTGCTAGTTGTGGTGACAGGTCGTTCGTCTTACTGACCATGGTTTTGTTATTGTCCTAAGTTTATTATTTGTGACAATAAGTTACAGCCATATGAACATAATGCAGCACTGCATATGTAAGCGGGCACGCCCTTTATGCCTGGAGGCTTTTATTTAGGTATCAAGTTCTGTTTACGTTTTTATTATTTATTTCTGCTTGAGTATAGTTTTCAATGTTTTTCATGGTACTTATATTGCTAGCTGACATATCTCAAATAATTTAATTTAATGTTTTGTGTTTCGTAATGTTAATTAATTACTATTCTATGGATACAAGTTATTTTAACTGAGACTATCACGTAATTTTGACGTTCAAAAAGTGCTCATTCTCAGTCTAATTTGAATAAATGACTTTTAATTAAAAAATCTTTGTTTGACGTTTGACAACCAGTCTTACAACTGGGTATTATATTACCCAGTATTGGATTGTGGAGATCAGATAGGGATTCATGTAAAATACTGGTATATTGAATCTTACGCCAACATGTTGGGACAAGGCTAGGCAGATGAGATGATGGTAAGGCAAGTTTGGTTTAGGTTAATACTTTAGTATAGTTACAAATAGTTAATATTGTATACTATAATATTCATAATAAAATTAATTAGCACATTAAACTTCTAATTACAGACTTTAATCAAAGTTAATATTGGACGCAAATGGGAATACACAACAGGAAAAAACAATGTCTTGCCACTACTAGTAAATATGTTAAGAAGGGGTTGTACAGGCCAACCATACAATTCATATTTTTTATGCAAAGTAAGCAGTTTTGTACTGCGCAATTTACTTTAGTACGCGTTCGGTCTTCGCCGCGTGTACTCATTATCATAATATCGTAGCAGTTCCATATCCTAACATTACTGATCACTGTATCAATTAGCTATAGCATTATATCAATAAAATTATAATTATAACTCTATCACACTTTATCATTTAAAGTTGTCCCGTACAGGGGTAATTATAGGTATAATATTATTTACCTTTTCTTCAACTGTGGGTGATCCTGCATTATCATAGTGATGTGTGTCGACCCAGCCTCCATCCTCGTCCGCCTCATCCTCTATTATCTTTTCCTTATCTTCACAGTATTCTATCTGTAAGAGAAAACACATTACAGCATGGACTGAATGTTTTAAGAACTCCTCTGATCTTACTGACATTCCTAACATATTTTGTCATTGAACACTGGACTACACAGCATTTTGAAACAAGGAAATATTCAAAAGTTATTAGAATTACCTATGTAGGCACAGCAAAAAACATCTTTTACTGTTACATTTTAATAACACAGAAATATTCACACAGGCAAATTGAAGTTTCCAGAATATTTAGACCACAGTGTAAAAATAACTGCTGATATGAGTCATAAATATTTTTATTATGTACAAACACTTATAAAGTTCAGTAAAATGACAAAGACCTTTAAAAGATTCAATGTTATTACTAAAGATGGGCCGAATGTGGTTTGAACCGAATCCGAACTTCGGCCGAATATTCGGCTAAAATGAAAGGTTCGGCTGAACTTCGGTTCAATTTCAAGCGCTTTCTCGAGAGCAACACGCGTGACTTGTTTACGCATTTACTTCAATATTATTGCTAGATGTACCCCGCCCCCACACCGCGCTTTAGAAAATAAATAAATGACAATGACTGAGTAAAAGACATAATTTTATTTTACAGTAATGCTATCCTAATTCTATTGAATTTCAGTCAAAATAGTGCAAGTAGGTATTATTTTTCTTGTGCCGAATGTTCGGCATCTGAACCGAATTTCGGCCAATTGCCGAAGTTCGGTTCAAGCTGCCGAATTTCGGTTGAACCGAATGTGAACCGAATTTCAGCCCATCCCTAGTTATTACCTGTTTGCACCTCCTGTAACATGGTACATTCCTAGTGATAAGAAACTGCTTATCAGCTGGCAGGTATGGCCTGATCTTTGCCTCCTCACCCTTGGCCCATTGCCAGGTGGGGCAATGGTGGACCAGGTGGTCTCCGGCTGCTACAAACTCCTCAGGTGTCAGGACCCCTGTCTCTTGGAACTTTGACTCCTAATAAAGGAAACAGAACTTGATGGTAAACTTTTGATTTATTATTTGAGGGTGTTTTAAAATAAATAAATATTGATAAGAGTTGCAAACATAAATTTTAATTCATTGGAAGACAATGGTTAGTTATTTAAACAAAGATAAGACTAATAGATATCAGAAGACATCGACATTTCTGGAATATGTGTTCAGCTGTTCATTAATATTCAAAATCTATTCAAACTGAAAGTATTAACAAAATATCACAAGAGTTTACAAATAAACATCATGAATAATGAATACATAAGCATATCAATCATTTTGAATGTATTTTACACGGTATCAACTTACTGTAAACAGTGATAACTATTGTAAAATGTTACGAAGATAATAGTACCTTGAGCACCGGCGTCAAATACCCGGCGACTCCGAGGGCTGTGCCCTTTACCGTGTTTATCATGCTCTGCATTTTAGCGCAGTGTGGTCACAGGCTCCCAACAATGCACTGCAGTAACAATCTACGGCGTTTTATTAATAAAACTGATGATGAACTCCACACACAAAAGAGCCTTGCGCGATCTAGTTGATTAGTTTGACTTGGTTTGACTTGACTGTTGACAGTATACTATTGTTTTTTTTTTTTTTTTTTTTTTTTCCTTCGCCCTTCTTGGGCAGGCTAAGGTCTTGGACCATACCGCCTCGTCTTCAGTCTTTATTTTCCTTCTTGACTAAAAGTAAGGCCAAAGCCTCGTCTTCAGTTACATCCTTCTTGTTCAAAAATAAGTAAGGCCGAAGCCACGTCTTTAGTTTCATTCTTCTTGTCCAAAAGTAAATAAGGCCACAGCCACGTCTTTAGTAGTTTATACCTTGTTTTATATGTATTTTAGGCCAAAGCCACGTCTTCAGTATTCATTAGTCAAAATCTTAATAATATGTTGTCATATCCGTGTATTCGTCATAAACATTTTGTGTAATAAGGTCATATCCGGGTCATATCCTTCTATTATGTCGCCCCGAACGGTCAAATTGCCCATCCAGTGCTGTCAATAAATTTATACAGTGCTATGTATGTACTGGGGGCTTACCATGAGCTCTTATAGCAGGGCAGAATTTAAACTAAACTGCTTATTTGTACTATGACGTCTTATTAGCAGGACCGCAACAGGCCTGCTAAGCTGACGTTTACAAAAACTGTTCACCTTCTTTTTTGTATAGAATTTCATACCATGACCTGCTAATTGACAGCAACAAAACGAATATTGAACGACTGTAACGTCAAAATAAACCATCTTGAATAAGTTACTATTAGACGAGCTTTTCAACATTGTTTTGTAATTCAGTGCCCATCACACACGTTTTTTTATTATATCTCTGTGTGACGAGTACGTAATATTTGGAGTGAATATCGAATAGAAAAAAGAAACCAACGGGGTCGCACTAGGGAAATAAATAAGCCTGTTGAAATGAATACGGGGAATTTGTAAATAAATATTTTTCTTATTTTATCTAGTAATCAATATCATTAGTTGCGCATACTGCACATCAATGCTCAAGGATTGAAAGGTAAATTCTTCGAGCTAAACCATTAGCCGATCGTTATAAACCTCTTATACCTAATCGTAGTCAACGAGTGCCGTGCCGGGTCGACTTTTCCAAAATCGTATGATTCTCCTGAACTACGACAAGATCACGTCGCATCTTACTACAGCCATGTATGTATGTGATGTGAGGAATACGCTGAAGTGGGACCGACGCGTAACCCCAGGTACCGAAAAAAAGAGACCGCCTATTCAAAGGCGTCGCTATTAACCTCACTTATGATCATCTGACCGGAGATTCCCTAAAAATTAAGGGGATATCTATACCATACCGCACTGATCAGCTCCAAACATCACATTCGGGGACCTCAACCTTAAAATGACCGCACTCAACCAGACGAGAGACGAAGGGGTGGGAATATTATGGGATATGACCACGCACTTACCAAAGGAAATCACAACAGACGCAGAATGCGAGGAATATATACTACTACTAGAAAAAGCCATCACAGAACCCTTGGATGAGTATGCGCCGCTACATGAAAACAACAGAAGACATCAACTTTCAGAAGAGATTAATGAATAATAATTGAACCTCACTACTCTGGGATATGCTCGGTTGGGATCCTTGGCACCTCCGTGCACAAGACTTAAATGAGGACATGCTGCGCCGAAATAATGTAACATAAGATGCAGGGAATCAGGGAAATAAAACATCTTCTATTCTATAGGAAAATAAATAACAGGAAATTTGTAAATCAACCTTTTTTTATTTTGACATAATACGAAAAATAAAATAATAGTTATCACACATAGTATAAATAAGTACCTAACACCTAGTGCAATCTTATGCTCAAACAAGGATTCAATGGCCAATAATATTTTATGAAACCAAACTCTTAGCTTGCTTCTCAGTAGCCTTTTTTATCATGCATTGCTTTGATGTAGGTATTTATAATAAAGCTACACTATGAAAACATTGTAGTGATATGGTAAAAATACCTTTGACCATTTGCATGCAGACTTAACTACTCCTTTGCCAACAGAATGTAAAAGGAGTTTTTTTTTGTTCGGCGATTAGGTCCTCCAATTTTGGCGTCTATTAATGAAACGTATGTTTATTTGTTCCATAAGATGTCTAGATTACAATGGTACTTATAATTAAACTTCGTGTAACGGGAATACTGAGAAATACGATCATGAAATCAAAAATCACTTATTAAACTGAATATTTTTATTACTATTATGTAGGATATCAATATTTTCAATCAATAGTCAGACGACTTAGAAGTAAATACATAGTATTTCATCTTAAATTATGCAGGTCGTTCCAGTTCTCATCTTGATACCGTGTCCAAGATAAAAATACTTGAATACCGCACGCTCAACATTAGGTGTACACGTGCAGAACAGCCAACAATGTCTTCGCACATTGCGTATAAAATCTTACTGAACAATTAACACATCATCCTTCTGGACTAAATGCTGTACCGTCTTGAATATTCCATATTCATTAAAACCCTTCAATTACACAGGAAAACAGAAATATCAATTTCATACTATTCGAAAGAAACGGACTAAATATAATGAATGAATGAAGTGTTGTTGTCACTAAACTTGTCTTTCTGACAGTGTCAGATAGTGCTGCGGCTTGATTTTATGTAAGTAACTCGATAATCTAAATAAAATAAAGGCTTGAGTTCATTTTCTCTCAGTGTGCCAGTTGATGTAGTCGCGATTAGATAAATATCACCAACATGACCAACACTGCCACACTAGTTAAATACGTAGGTAGGTAATAAACTACTATTAGAAATAGGTAAATGATACACTACATCAACAGCTTCTATAATTATAATAATATATTTTAAGTAGGTACTATCATAGTAAAAGCAAACAAGTACGCCAACTCAAGCCCCGAGCGAGCGATAATAGCCTAAACTCGTAGGGCTGTCACTATACTTTATTCAATCGTCAAAAATACATAGTCAATCTCTATACAAAAAACAATGTTCCCCTGTAGGGTAAGCATCAGGGACCTTTAATACAAAGTTTTTTAAAATTATTTTTTCTATACACGGCTATAGACATCAAGCTATGCAAAACCAGTATTAGCTGACCGTTCATTGTGAGAAAATATCATACAAAGTGAGGCCAAGACAAACTGGTTTTGTATAGCTTGACGTGTAGCCGTGTGTAAGTACATAGACCAGAAGCCGACTACATTTTTTTCATTGCCCACGTCATGTTATCTGTTTAGTTATTTGAAAAATTACGATCGAAATATGACTAATAAAAACGTGGTTTTACTGAATCATGTAGGTATTTATTATTCAAATAAAATGAAATGATTATGAAGTCTTTGTAGTTAAAGGAGGTAGGTAGGTACATGTACAAATTATTTATTACGAGCAGCAGGACAGCGGCGAAGCATGCGCGGGCGCGGGCGATATTACCGTACGGCGTCACAGCCACGACTGGCGCATCTTTAGCAGCTATAAATTTTGTCAGTGTGTGCGTGCGACGACGCATACGTACGAGCGCGCTCACATACAAACCGTGCGCGGTGCGAATGTATGAAGATGTCGTACTTGTTTGCTTTTACTATGGTACTATAGATCACAATAGTCTCGGTCTTACACAGTCGCCAATTAAGTATAGATTTACCAGCAATCTCAGTTATAAATGATTATATCGTGTGATATCAACGTGATGGTGATATTAACCGACATAATACTGTGATGAAAATACAGTTCTGTTCTGTGGGTTAGAGTGCTGTCAGTTGATAACGTGTAGGTTGTTTTTTTCTGGATCTTGCTATGATTCTTTCCTTTAAGTTTTTTATTGTGTGCGTTTCAAACATAAAAAGCTGCTAGTTTGAATGGAATGGATTAGATTCAACTTGCAATTGAATTTTCGAATTATGTAATCGAGACAATCGAGTGCCTGACCGTTTATGACTGAGTAACAACACTAGAGTCAAACTGACAAGAAACCAAAAACTACAATCCGTTTCACGATGATTTTTACACTACTTTAAGCAAGAGTAAGCAAACTTAAAAATGAGATTAAACACAGGAGGACCTGCTGCAGCGTCAATGGTAAATTGTTTTACTTAATAAAAATAGATTTGGTTACCACCTCGAACTGTAATTATGTATATAATTCGTTTTTTTTTTAATGTCAATCGTTAAACACGCTTCAATACACGTAATTATTACATTAACAACCATATCGGGAATTGAATCAATTGAGTAAATTATCAATACATTTTCTTTTTATAACGATTTCGTGATCCCGGTTAGGCTTTATTTTAAAAAAATGAACATTTTAAATGATAAATTCGTTACTTTTTTTAAGGTTTAAGTAATACGATTAGACTTACAATACAAGGGGGGGCACAAATACTATATTCTCTCTGCAACCCTTTTCCACATTAGCTTGCTATATTCCCGAGCTTTTTATGTACTTATCTGTTATTTCTCTATGATTATTTAAGAACTCCCGGCGAAGCAGTTGGGTCATACTAACACGACTTGTACGTGTTTCACTAAAAATAAATTCACCACATTCAGTACCTATAATTAATCTCTGAAGCAAGTAAGTATACCATTATGATATTTTCATGTAAGTAAACAAACTTACGAAGTAACGACATTGTGAAGAGGTATACAAACATAAAACATTTTATTTGGCGCGTAAAAATACTTTTTTTTTTTAATTGCTGCTTGACTTATCACACACGTTCAAAATCACGTTGAATCCTACAAAGTTGTTTTGAACGGGAAAATGAGCTTTGTAGTGCTTTTAGATAATGTGTCAAGGTAACTTGTTATACATAATAATAGTTTAAATATGTGTATACCCAAGAAACTCATGTTTCTATTATTTTCAAAAAACCGGTAAAGTGAAAATAGAATTAGATTTAAGTTTCTGAACGATGCCTATTAAAAAGACAATGGCATTACAGCAGGCCACAGACAAGCATTACCATTCAACTTCGGTGAACTTCGTGCAATAGTCGTTCACTTTTATGACTCTCATAGTACGATTATTAGCAGAACTAAATTAGGCCTGCTTCTGAACTGAATGAACATTGAACGTTTTCTTAAAAGGTCATAGTAAGCCTCATGTAATTTGCCAGCAAACTTTGAGTGTCGCGCGGGATGCTTGCTGACGTTTTATATATTTCCAATAATTTATCGAATAAAGGAATTCTTTGTAAATCATATGCAGGGCATTCAAAAATTATATGATCTAAGGTCTGATCACTTCCTAAGTCACAATTGATACAAACTGGCGATGTTATAATTTTCATTCTGGCTAAATGTGCATTGAATCTTCCATGTCCAAGTCTAAGACGATTTAAAGTGGTATAAAATTTTCTGCTTTTGGGAAGAACAGATCTGGAGAACCAGGGCGCAGAACCAATGGTTTGATTTATTTTCGCATACCATTTTCCTTTAGTTCTTAGTGTTTCTTGCCAGTTCTCATGCCAAATACAGGAGGCTTACTATGACCTTTTAAGAAAACGTTCAATGTTCATTCAGTTCAGAAGCAGGCCTAATTTAGTTCTGCTAATAATCGTACTATGAGAGTCATAAAAGTGAACGACTATTGCACGAAGTTCACCGAAGTTGAATGGTAATGCTTGTCTGTGGCCTGCTGTAATGCCATTGACTTTTTAATAGGCATCGTTCAGAAACTTAAATCTAATTCTATTTTCACTTTACCGGTTTTTTGAAAATAATAGAAACATGAGTTTCTTGGGTATACACATATTTAAACTATTATTATGTATAACAAGTTACTTTGACACATTATCTAAAAGCACTACAAAGCTCATTTTCCCGTTCAAAACAACTTTGTAGGATTCAACGTGATTTTGAACGTGTGTGATAAGTCAAGCAACAATTTAAAAAAAATGTATTTTTACGCGCCAAATAAAATGTTTTATGTTTGTATACCTCTTCACAATGTCGTTACTTCGTAAGTTTGTTTACTTACATGAAAATATCATAATGGCATACTTACTTGCTTCAGAGATTAATTATAGGTACTGAATGTGGTGAATTTATTTTTAATGAAACACCTACAAGTCGTCGTGTTAGTATGACCCAACTGCTTCGCCGGGAGTTCTTAAATAATCATAGAGAAATAACAGTTATGTACATAAAAAATCCACCCAAGCTCGGGAATATAGCAAGCTAATGTGGAAAAGGGTTGCAGAAAGAATATAGTATTTTTGCCCCCCCTTGTATTGTAAGTCTAATCGTATACTTAGACCTTAAAAAAGTAACCAATTTATCATTTAAAATAGTCATTTTTTTTTAAATAAAGCCTAACCGGGATCACGAAATCGTTATAAAAAAAAATGTATTGATAATTTACTCAATTGATTCAATTCCCGATATGGTTGCTAATGTAATAAATACGTGTATTGAAGCGTATTTAACGATTGACATTAAAAAAAAAACGAATTATATACATAATTACAGTTCGAGGTGGTAACCAAATCTGGTTTTATTAAGTAAAACAATTTACCATTGACGCTGCAGCAGGTCCTCCTGTGTTTAATCTCATTTTTAAGTTTGCTTACTCTTGCTTAAAGTAGTGTAAAAATCATCGTGAAACGGATTGTAGTTTTTGGTTTCTTGTCAGTTTGACTCTAGTGTTGTTACTCAGTCATAAACGGTCAGGCACTCGATTGTGTCGATTACATAATTCGAAAATTCAATTGCAAGTTGAATCTAATCCATTCCATTCAAACTAGCAGCTTCTTATGTTTGAAACGCACACAATAAAAAACTTAAAGGAAAGAATCATAGCAAGATCCAGAAAACAGAAACAACCTACACGTTATCAACTGACAGCACTCGAACTAAGAACAGAACTGGTGGCCTACCGCGAGTTCTTAACGCGATTCAATTTACGCTCAGGGATCGAGATGGCGCTAGACGACTTGTATAGCTCTGTCTCTTTCCATCAGCCTAAACTGGATCGAGCTCGTGGTAAGGCCTCTGCTGTATTTTCATCACAGTATTATGTCGGTTAATATCACCATCACGTTGATATCACACGATATACCTAATCATTTATAACTGAGATTGCTGGTAAATCTATACTTAATTGGCGACTGTGTAAGACCGAGAATATTGTGATCTATAGCGACATGGTCTATTTGCGATCCAGTCATTCTGATACCAACCCCTTAAAATATATTATTATATAGAAGCTGTTGGTGTAGTGTATCATTTACCTATTTTTCGTAGTAGTTTATTACCTGAGGTGATATGCCTATTGACACGACCTCCTTGGCTGTATGGTGGTTTGTGCTGTCAACGACATGTTATACATAGTGTCATGGATACATATTCAATCTCTGCCTATCTGTAATTCTTTAGCTAAATAAAGCCACGTTCTATTTGGTATTACGCTTATTATGCTACAATTTATTTAGCTAAAGATGCCTGACGAAAAATTAGGCAAATCATCGCTATCAAGATATCTCCGACCCGATAAGTTTGACGTCGAACCTGATGTCGCGGACGCTGACGCAAAATGGCTACATTGGAAATCAACTTTCGAAAGCTTTCTCGCCGAAGAAAATACAGAAGACGTATCGGATTCTCTCAAGTGTAAGCTGTTAATCAATCATTTATCCGCATCGATCTACAAACATATCAAGTCTTGCACGACTTATAAAGCATCTATGAAAGCTCTAGAAGACATCTATGTCAAACAAAAAAACACGATACTAGCTCGACATGTCCTATTCAATCGAAAACAAAGAACGGACGAGACTATTTCAGAATATGCTAGAGCCCTTCGACTGATGGCTAATGATTGTAAATTTGAAGCAGTCACTGCGACAGAACATGAAGAACAGGCAATTCGTAGTGCTCTTATCTCCGGCCTGCTCTCAAGAAAAATCCGTGAACGACTCTTAGAAAACTCTACGCTTGCTCTTACTGAAGCTCTTAATCAAGCCATCACCTTGGAAACTGCTGAGAAAGATGCTCAGACAATCGGTGCTAACTCTCCGCAACTAAATGCTCTAACTGAAATCTTTCGAGACAAAGAATCGGGCAATCTAGCGGTAGCTTCATCGTCACGAATGCCTCAGAATGTTTCGGCCGCACCGTCCTCCTCGTCACAATCAGCCAAGCGCTGTTTCTTCTGCGGCGGAAATGTTCATCCTAGAATAAGGTGCCCAGCTAGCAAAGCTACTTGTAATAAGTGTTCGAAGAAAGGCCATTTTGCTAGCGTTTGCAGGTCCGGGCATAACATAAACTCTGTGTGGAATGATGAACATCCTAGGCCCAACTCAAGCAATGACCAGTTTTATAACGGGGCTATTTCCGCTGCTTCTCCTTCAAGTCTTAGGAGTGCGACAATCCTTATCACAATAAACGATTATAAAGCTGATGCTCTCGTCGACACTGGAAGTTCAGTCAGTTTCATAAACAGCAAAGTCGCCCGCATCATGAAGTTGCCCAAGAGACCGTGCAAACAAACTGTCAATCTCGCCTCTCTTAACCAAGTCTCGTTCGTTGAAGGGGTATGTTTCGCAACTATTAAAATGAATCAACATACTTACAAGCAAACAACTCTTTTAGTAGTTGACAACCTCTGCGCAGACGTTATCGTGGGTCACGACTTACTTAAGCAACATTCAAGCATCCAATTCAATCTGGGAGGTCCCTGCGAGCCCTTACAAATCTGTAATGTTCTGCAAGCATCAGTTCCGCCGGCCTCCGTATTCACCAATCTTTCGCCAAATATCCAACCGATTGCTGTCAGAAGCAGGCGCTACACTAAAGAAGACGCTGACTTCATAAAAGAGGAAGTGTCTAAGTTGCTCCAAGATGGGGTAATTGAAAAAAGTATTTCCCCTTGGAGGGCCCAAGTTCTCGTAGCGGGAGGAGGGGCCCATCGAAAGCGGCTCGTGATCGATTATTCAATGACAATCAATAAATTTACTGACCTAGATGCCTTCCCCTTGCCAAACATCGAAACGGTTGTGAACAACGTATCCAAATTTAAAGTCTTTAGTCAGATAGACTTAAAATCAGCCTATCATCAGGTTCCGATCCTAGAAAATGAGAAGATATATACAGCGTTCGAAGCGAATGGAAAACTCTATCAATTCACACGCATTCCGTTCGGAGTTACTAATGGCGTAGCTGCCTTCCAACGGACTCTTGACTTCATAATATCTGAAGAAAAATTAGATGGGACGTACGCTTACTTAGATGACATAACGGTTTGCGGCAAGGATGTTAAGGATCACGAGCGCAATTTAAAACGTTTTATGGACGCCATTAAAAAGTTCAATCTTACTCTGAATGAAGAAAAAAGCGTTCTAAATAAAACTAAGATCAGTCTTCTTGGCTATACCGTGGAAAATCATATTATCCGACCTGATCCAGATAGACTAAAGCCTCTACTAGACCTCCCCGCACCGACTAAATCAAGTGAACTGAAACGAGTCCTAGGAATGTTTGCGCACTATGCAAAATGGATTGGGCGTTTCTCGGAAAAGATAAAACCCCTCACCAGCGTCACAAGCTTCCCGTTATCGAGCGACACTCTCGAATGTTTCGAGGAAATAAAGCAGGACATCAAGGCGGCGGCACTAGCAGCGATTAATGACGAAATCTTCACCGTTGAAACTGATGCTTCAGAATTTGCTCTGGCGGCTACACTCACTCAACAAGGACGACCTGTGGCATTCTTTTCACGAACTTTATCATACTCCGAATGCAAGCAATCCTCAATCGAAAAAGAAGCTTGCGCAATAGTGGAAAGTTTAAAAAAGTGGAGACACTACCTTATTGGCAAACATTTCCTTTTAATAACAGACCAACAATCGGTAGCCTTCATGTTCAATCAGAATCATAATAGTAAAATCAAGAACGAGAAAATCTTGCGTTGGCGATTAGAATTGTCTTGTTTCAAATATGACATTATTTATAGACCAGGCTGCGAAAATGCAGCTGCGGACGCTCTATCCCGTGTGTGCGCCTATATGAATATCAGTAAGCTAAAGGAGCTCCATAACGCACTCTGTCACCCAGGGGTGACAAGGATGTATCATTGGGTGAGATCCAAAAATTGCCCTATTCAGCGAACGATATCAAGAAGATGACTGCCTCGTGCCCGACCTGCGCCGAGATAAAACCAAGGTTTCTCAAAATTAAAGGACACTTGATCAAAGCTATGGCCCCTTTCGAACGTATCAACATAGACTTCAAGGGGCCATTGCCGTCTAACACCTCCAACAAGTACATATTAACCATAATCGACGAGTACAGCAGATTTCCATTTGCATATCCATGTAAAGATATGACATCTGCCACTGTCATCAACTGCTTGAAAGATCTCTTCCTTACGTTTGGCCAGCCTCTCTATGTTCATAGCGATAGAGGCTCATCGTTTATGTCAGAAGAATTCAAGTCATTTCTAAGAAAAGCAAACATAGCCTCATCTAGAACGACACCTTACAACCCCCAGGGTAACGGACAAGTGGAACGTCTAAACGGGACACTCTGGCGAACTATCCAACTCAGCCTCCGGTCAAAGGGACTATTACCGGAAAACTGGGAAGTGGTACTTAAGGATGCATTGCATTGTGTACGTTCTCTTTTATGTACAGCTACTAATGCCACCCCACATGAAAAACTTTTTACATACCCTAGAAGATCCCAGAACGGAGACTCACTGCCGTCTTGGCTTACACCAGGCCCGATATTGGTAAAGAAGAATGTCCGACAATCTAAAACAGACCCTCTAGTCGAAGAAGCTGAACTCCTTGAAACTAATCCTCACTATTCTCTTATTCGACGGGACAATGGGGAAACATCAACAGTATCGAACCGTCAATTGGCACCGTTCCCGAATACCGTTGACTACAGTGGAAATGATAGTTTTCAATCAGCTTCTGAAGAGATGGAAGACAGCACTACAGCTCCACCCGAAACTGACACCCCGTCACTATCATCGCCGCAACGTTCAGAGGATCTACGTGGCTCGCCGCCTTCTCCGATACTCCAGATCGAAGCTCTCCCGCGGAGATCAAACAGGACCAGAAAGCCGCCCTCCTACCTAAGCGACTTTGTGGTAGATGGAGAAGGGAGGAGAGAAAACTCGACCGGGGAAGAATGAGGTGATATGCCTATTGACACGACCTCCTTGGCTGTATGGTGGTTTGTGCTGTCAACGACATGTTATACATAGTGTCATGGATACATATTCAATCTCTGCCTATCTGTAATTCTTTAGCTAAATAAAGCCACGTTCTATTTGGTATTACGCTTATTATGCTACATTACCTACCTACGTATTTAACTAGTGTGGCAGTGTTGGTCATGTTGGTGAGATTTATCTAATCGCGACTACATCAACTAGCACACTGAGAGAAAATGAACTCAAGCCTTTATTTTATTTAGATTATCGAGTTACTTACATAAAATCAAGCCGCAGCACTATCTGACACTGTCAGAAAGACAAGTGCTAAGACAAGTGACAACAACACTTCATTCATTCATTATATTTAGTCCGTTTCTTTCGAATAGTATGAAATTGATATTTCTGTTTTCCTGTATAATTGAAGGGTTTTAATGAATATGGAATATTCAAGACGGTACAGCATTTAGTCCAGAAGGATGATGTGTTAATTGTTCAGTAAGATTTCAACGCAATGTGCGAAGACATTGTTGGCTGTTCTGCACGTGTACACATAATGTTGAGCGTGCGGTATTCAAGTATTTTTATCTTGGACACGGTATCAAGATGAGAACTGGAACGACCTGCATAATTTAAGACGAAATACTATGTATTTACTTCTAAGTCGTCTGACTATTGATTGAAAATATTGATATCCTACATAATAGTAATAAAAATATTCAGTTTAATAAGTGATTTTTGATTTCATGATCGTATTTCTCAGTATTCCCGTTACACGAAGTTTAATTATACCATTGTAATCTAGACATCTTATGGAACAAATAAACATACGTTTCATTAATAGACGCCAAAATTGGAGGACTAATCGCCGAACAAAAAAAACTCCTTTTACATTCTGCTGGCAAGGAGTAGTTAAGTCTGCATGCAAATGGTCAAAGGTATTTTTACCATATCACTACAATGTTCTCATAGTGTAGCTTTTCTGTGATAACTATTATTTTATTTTTAGTATTATGTCAAAATAAAAAAAGGTTGATTTACAAATTTCCTGTTATTTATTTTCCTATAGAATAGAAGATGTATTATTTCCCTGCATCTTATGTTACATTATTTCGGCGCAGGATGTCCTCATTTAAGTCTTGTGCACGGAGGTGCCAAGGATCCCAATCGAGCATATCCCAGAGTAGTGAGGTTCAATTATTATTCATTAATCTCTTCTGGAAGTTGATGTCTTCTGTTGTTTTCATGTAGCGGCGCATACTCATCCAAGGTTTCTGTGATGGCTTTTACTAGTAGTAGTATATATTTCTCGCATTATGCGTCTGTTGTGATTTCCTTTGGTAAGTGTGTAGTCTTATCCCATAATATTCCCACCCCTTCGTCTCTCGTCTGGTTGAGTGCGGTCATTTTAAGGTTGAAGTCCCCGAATGTGATGTTTGGAACTGATCAGTGCGGTATAGATATCCCCTTAATTTTTAGGGAATCTCCGGTCAGATGATCATAAGTAAGGTTAATAGCGACGCCTTTGAATAGGCGGTCTCTTTTTTTTTCGGTACTTGGGGTTACGTGTCGGTCCCACTTCAGCGTATTCCTCACAATCACATACATACATGGCTGTAGTTAGATGCGACGTGATCTTGTCGTAGTTCAGGAGAATCATACGATTTTGGAAAAGTCGACCCGGCACTCGTTGACTACGATTAGATATAAAAGGTTTATAACGATCGGCTAATGGTTTTAGCTCGAAGAATTTACCTTTCAATCCTAGAGCATTGATGTGCAGTATGCGCAATTAATGATATTGATTACTAGATAAAATAAGAAAAATATTTATTTACAAATTCCCCGTATTCATTTCAAAAGGCTTATTTATTTCCCTAGTGCGACCCCGTTGGTTTCTTTTTTCTATTCGATATTCACTCCAAATATTACGTACTCGTCACACAGAGAAATAATAAAAAAATGTGTGTGATGGGCACTGAATTACAAAACAATGTTGAAAAAGCTCGTTTAATAGTAACATAATCAAGATGGTTTATTTTGACGTTACAGTCGTTCAATATTCGTTTTGTTGCTGTCAATTAGCAGGTCATGGTATGAAATTCTATACAAAAAAGAAGGTGAACAGTTTTTGTAAACGTCAGCTTAGCAGGCCTGTTGCGGTCCTGCTAATAAGACGTCATAGTACAAATAAGCAGTTTAGTTTCAATTCTGCCCTGCTATAAGAGCTCATAGTAAGCCCCCAGGTGTTTTGTTCATGTAATTTAGTAAGCAGGTCGGAACTTGGTATGGCAACATTTCTTGTCTCTGGGATGTCAACATTGTCAACGTCAACAATAACTCTTGCAAGATAATCTGCGTTTTCGTTTCCTGTTACTCCTATGTGGGAGGGTGTCCATATTAAACTTATTGAAAATCCTCTAGAACCAAGCTCAGCGTATAAAGTTCGAATCTCATGTAAAATATTTCCGGTATTAGCGTCCAGTTTCGGGTTTTGTAAGGCCATGAGAACACTCATGCAGTCGGTCACTATAAGCCAAGTTGTGTGCCCAAGATTCTTTTCATGTATGTACTGCAGAGCTGTTAAAATGGCTAGAGATTCTGCTGTAAATATAGTCATGGCTCCAGGTATCCGCACTCCATGTCCAACAGTAAGATGAGGTAGATATATAGCTAGCGAAACATTTCTATTGTTTTTGGATCCATCAGTAAATATATGCCTGTACCCAGGGAACTCAGCAATTAACTGATACACGTCTTCTTTACTCCTTAGGTCACGATTAACATAAATGTCCATGGGCCAGAATTTGCTGATATAATTACCAGTGTAACATGGCCATCTGCCTTTACATTTCTCAATTTGATATTGATCATCAATACTAATTAGATTAGAAAAGTCATGAAATATAAAAGGGACATTTACGGAATTAGAAGGACTGTATACTCTATAATAAAATAATATTTTCTTTAATAAAGGATGATTTTTGAAAGATAAAAGCTTGAGAATGTATTTGGATTTTAAAAACTGAAATCTTATATTCATAGGAGGAGTGTTACACTCAATTTGAAGTGAATTAATTGGAGTTGTCTTCATTGCACCAGTTACGCATCTAAGATTGTGGTTTTGAAGAATCTCCAATTTGTGAACCAATCTCTGATCAGACCCAAAGCATAAAAATCCATATTCAAAATGACTACGGACTAAAGATTTATATAGCATAAGCAAAATTTTAGGATCAGCTGCAATTGATAGTGACTTTATAAAATTAAATGCTTTATTAGCTCTACCTAATAGAGAATCAACATACTTAGTCCATGAGAGGTTGCTTGTAAAAATTATACCCAGAAACTTCACTTCATTCACTATTGGAAGAACACTATTATTGTAATAAATATGTAGGTCTGTTTCACATTCTCCAAATACTATAACTTTAGATTTTTCTGGACTAATATCCAAGTTTAGATAATGAAAATAGTTCTTTAGTCGGGTTAAAGCTTTGTTTAAAATACTTTCAACAGAACTTATATCTGAACCTGAAGCATAGATAACCAAATCATCTGCAAACTGCAAATTTGCCACTTCAAGACCAAGTACAATGTTTAGTCTATGTAAATAAAGAAGGTAAATCAATGGACTGAGGATGCCACCTTGACATACCCCTTTGTATGAAAAACGTGGCCCTATTAAACGTTTATTCACTTTGACATATACTTCTCTACCATGTAAAAAGTTAAAGATCCATATTATAATTTTTTCAGGAATACCAAGGGCACGAAGTTCACCCGACAAAATGTGCAGATTGATGTTGTTGAATGCACCCACTACATCAAAGAAGACACCAACAAAATGACTGTCCATTTTATTAGAATTGTATATGTCTAAGTGCAAATGAGAAATGCTATCCCGAGTGGAGCAACCGCGTCGAAAGCCAAATTGATTGGATGGTAATAGACTATTACTTTCTATATAAAATTCTAGCCTTTGTTTAATTAATTGTTCAAAGGTTTTTCCCATGCATGATGTTAATGCTACTGGCCTATATGATTCTGCTTTGTGTCTTACTTTGTTAGGTTTAAGTACTGGAATAAGACAATCTGTTTTCCATTCATTAGGGATGATCATTTCCTGCCAGAGTAAATTAAAAACACTTAGTATGTTAGAAAGTGCCTTAATTGATACATTTTTCAACATTTTATAAGGTATTCCATCAAGGCCAAAAGCTGAATCACGTCTAGATGATATTGCAGATTTTAATTCCTGAAGAGAAAATGGATAAATTAGATACTCATAATGTCCTGAAGCTTTTACTTCATGAGGAATTGATTGAAATGGCCCCTCAACTGTATCTGGAGTATATTTTTTAAGAAAATCGAATACCCAAGGAGAAATATTATTACTTGGAGGTGTAAATGTTTTATTAAATCTTTTTGAAATTTGCCAAACTCTAGATAATGGAGTAGTTCTATTAAATGACTCACATAGAGAAATCCAACTTAGATATCTTTCTCTTTTTAACACTAACTTTTTAAGAGCTTGTAATTTTTTAAACTCAATATATTTTTCCAATGTGGGATTATGCTTGAACACTTTATAGGCATTTCTAGAGTCTTCTACTGCTTTAGTGCAATTCAAATTCCACCATGGTAATGGAATGCGTTTTTTACGATTATTATTTACTGAAGCTGTATCAAAAGATGTAGCAGGTCTTATAGTTGGTAATGATTTAATAACAGCTAAATTTAATAACTTTATCAAGTCATTATATGACTGTAATGGGTTATCTTGATTAATTTTAAAATCCATTAATAAACTATCAACACTCTTCCTGTATATTTCCCAATCAACCAGGTTAAAATTAAAATGTTTTGATAAATTTGAAGTTACCATATCATGTGGGATATTATAATTGTTATTAATAAGTAATCTTGTAATTACAGGCAAATGGTAACTACCTAAAGGATCATCATGAACAGACCAGTTACAAGACAATGAAATTGAAGTCGATACTACAGTTAAATCAAGTGCATTTCTTTGCCACCTATCAGAGCCTACAGTAGTCATTTCTCCATCATTTAATAAAACCAAATTATAGTCATTAATGATTTCAAGCACCTCTCGGCCGCGGATGTTCACACTGTTACATCCCCAAGCTGAATGATGTGCATTGAAATCTCCACCCATCAAGAGAGGACCAGGAATATTACGAATTAAATTATCAAACTTATACTTAGTGAATGAAGCGTTTCCGGGACTATAAAAACTGACTAATGAAATTTCTTTATTATTGCCATATTTTAAACGAATCGCTATATTTTGTATGGAATCATCATATAAAGTATCTATTTTACTAAATTGTAAACTGTTATGTATTAAAATAGCTACACCATTGTGTGTATTACCTGAGTCTAATCTTACTATATTATATCCTTTAATACTAAAACTCATGTGAGGCTTGAGCCAAGTCTCACACAATAAAGCTACATGTATGTTATACTCATATAAAAAATACGAAAAAGCATGTTTGTTACTATTTATGCTCTGAGCATTCCACTGCACAATATTCAGCTGATCCATAAAATTAAGGTTTACTTATATTATTCTGAATTTTTGATAATAGAACATCTTTTATGCTTTGAGTGCAAATACTCTTTTCGTTATTTTTATTTTGAGAAATTAATGTTACTATTGTCTGTATTAAAATATTTAAAATTGGTTCTGTTTCAACTAGTGATTGTAATTGTTTAGCAGGACTGGACTTTGAAAGAGATGGAAATGACTTTTCATTGAATAAGTCTGCATATGATTTTTTATAAATTTTGTTTTTGTTTTCTTCCACTTTTTGTTGTTTGACAGGGCACTGTGCCGAAATAGCTACATGCTTACCTTGACAATGACAACATGTTGCCTCAGTTGGTGGTACTTGACATTCTTTATAATTATGGTCCTTTGTACATATGGAACATCTTTGGGAGTTCTTACAGAATTTAGCTATATGACCATACCTTAGACACTTCAGGCATTGTTTTACCGGCGGAATGTACGGACGTACTTCGAATCGCCAGCTGTTCAGGTCTACACTATCGGGGATCGCTGCACACGAGAATGTGATGGACACCGTCTTCGTAGGCTGGAAGGACACCCCCCCTCCTTCTGAAATAGTGCGTCGCATAAATCTTCTAATAGAAATTATGTTCTTTGTGCTGGTTATTGCGTTATAAATGTGTTCGTTGCTCAGTTCAATTGGAACATGCATAATGACACCTGTATTTTCCGTAGCGGCTGCTGGAATACTGGCTTTCAATTTATAGCTATCCAAAAATTTTCGGTTTAATAACGCTGCATTAGCTAAACCAGGACGTTCGAAAATAACACCAATTTTGTATCGGTTCATGCGTAATAATTGTTTTACACCCTTATTATATTTTTTAATGCCGGTTGAAAGGGACATCATGTCTCTATCACCGATCGGGACTAAGTCAATACTTTCTAAAAATACAACATATTCAAAGTTGCCTCCGTTTTCAGGATATGACCTAATGTAGTCGGGAATCCTGAATTCCCGATACTTATCCTTTTCTTCTTTTATAGATTCCTCTGAAGAGCTTGAGGCTCCACCGTCGTCTTCAGAGGACGCCAATGGTGGAGCAGAAGACGAAATATCTTCTTTTTTTCTTTTCTTCGGATTCCCTTTCTTCCCCATCATGAGAAAAGCAACCGAATTAATTTAAGAATAAATAAAATAATTATTTTGAAAATTTGTTTTAAAAAAGGCGCCCTTTCGTTACGAATTTCCCGCGCTTTTTTTTTTCGTATACTATTGTAGTCTTTGACTGTTGACATTGACATTTGATGGGATGGCTGGAAAGAATAGCGCCGTTCCGCTTTTCGTTCCGTTTAGTAAGGTAGTAAATTATAGAGAATTAATAATTACTAATCTAATAATTTTGCTACTTTACAGTAGCAACACCAATTTGTTTTACAGCAAATAAAAACAGTGACCTTGATAATTTCACAATTAATGTTTACAAACAGCGCCGTGAAGAGGACGGATGAAAAAAGATTGCTTGCTAGGAGCGGAGATGAGAATATGTATTGAAACTACGGTTATGGACGTGCGGAGTGACGAGAACGGATAACTTATGAAATGAGTCATAATCATCATTTTGATCTATAATAATAATAATAGAAAGGAAAAAAATAAGGACTATTATCGTCAATAAGCTTGATATTTATAGTAGATAGATTAGCGCGCCGCACAATGATTGTCGATGTTACCATTCCACATGACGGGAACCTCGTGAAAACTGAGAAAGAGAAATAAATTAAATATCTCGACTTAGCACACGAAGTTGACATGTGGAATGTTAAAAAAAAATCAAACTATTTATTTCATGCAATTTTTCATAACATTTTTATACATAAAAATAGCGCTCAATCTAATTACATAACATTATGTGCGCTATAAGCTTATTTTAGAGGTGCTCACTTATAATAGGCTGTGAGCTCGGCTGTCATTGTGCCGATTGTCGTATCAGCTATTGGCCTGGCCGAAAGCCTCAATCAACATCTATCGAGGCTCTCGTTATGCGGTTGAATTAAGGGCAGTACTCCTCCTGTCTCTGGAGCTCTAACCACCGGTAGCTTGGACTCTGCTTCCGACATCGGTGGATCACTATTTTTTTTATATTTTTTTTTATACTTAATTTTTATATTTAAAAAATATTTAAAAATGTAATAAAATATTAAGATATGTAATTAAATAAACGACATAATAAAAACTTTATTGCTCAAAAGATTACAGAGATTTTACATTGGCCCTTAACTAGGCAAACTTTTATCTTGGGCACTGATGTTCTGCATACAATTTTTAAAATACAGCAGCTTATAGGTTTTTCTAGCATTTTTGCAAATAACACTGGATTTACAGCTATACAAAGATCTTTTGGCACTGGAAGAACATTGACTGGAGGGTGCGCATCATCTTCCTGCCCCTGTCTCATCCATACTACTTGGGGTGCAACCATCACACACACTACATATCATTCACTTTCTTTTCTGTCATAGCATTGCTCACATAATTGATCCATCTTTTCTATGGCCTTCCTTTCCCTCTCCATTTATCAATTAATAGAGTCAACACTCAATCACATTGCGTTTCCTTTCTCCTCATCACATGCCCATTACCAACTCAAATGATATCCTTTCATTATCTTGAGCAGTGGTGGCCCAGTGATAACGGCCGCGACTTATGAGTTGTAAGTTGTAGGTTCGACTGACCAGTGATACGCGGACTCCTTTGAGACGAGGCCTGTGTCCCAGCACATTATAGGACGTTATATAGTCGATTTAGTTAATTTATTAAGAATCCTAATCAGCCTTATGATTCTTAATAAATTAACTAAATCGACTTACAACGACTATTTTATTCAGCAATTCCCAGCTCTAGTATAGTCATTGTCGTTGCTGTCAACAAACGTCAATTTCATCAAAAACTTGGATTTTCAATTTTCATTATTGATAACGCAAAATAATGATATTTTTCCTTTTCGAGATATAAATTGTAATACTATTGAATTCTACATAACATTTCTACACCGAAATCACCATGGAGGACGTTCTGGATGAGATAGTATCTTCGGAAGATTTGCAAGTAATGCGAAAACTTGTGCAACGTTGTATTCGTGAGTCATTGAATGTTAAACTGAATATTTTTTAATTTTTCACGATTTAGAAGTTCGAGAAAGTGTTCCACGAGCAGCTACACCAAGGCAACGTGACGCACAAGGCGCAGTTCGAGTACGCGTGGTGTCTGGTGAGGAGCAAATACCCCACAGACATACGAAAGGTACTGCACAACTTTGTCGTATCATTATTTTAATCATAAGAATTTTGACGTCATTTATTGCCTTTGTTGGACATATAATTTAATATTTTCGCTCAAGATGGACAAAGGATTAAAATTGGGCATGAAAACATAAACATTTTAAGGAGTAAAATAATAAAAACAAAAGTCATTCTTGCTATTTAAAGCTACACAACTCATTCATAGAAGTTTCTCTCACAAATCAATGTTCATGCCAAATGAGAGGCCTGAAGGTCTTAGAGGACTTCCAGATCATTTCTTCCTTGATCTTAAAATACTCAGACGTCAGACTGGGCAAGAATAGTTCAATAGAGGTCACAAAAGAAAAACGAAAAACTTGTTTGGAACCATATGTTGATATATTAGTACATGCTCATAACTGTATAATAGGTAGGTATACAAATTAACATTGATAAACATGACTGCATTGGGCTATTTCTTAATCTAGTACTGTCATTGAGACCAATTATTGATTTTTGTAAACAAAGAAGTTGTTCATGTTTGAAACACAGTTTTATTTCAATTTCCAAGATAATATTTATATAATTTAAAAAGCTAACAGTCTTAAAATAATAATAATTATATGGACAAGGCTCGTATTGTCAGGAGGTTCCTCTCTTTGGAGCCCTGACTGCCAGTAGCTTGGACACTATTCCCAATATCAGTGGGTTACTATTTTTTTATATTTTTTAATGTTTATATTCTAATATTTAAAAATACAATTTACTAGCTTCTGCCCGAGTGAAGCAACTTACTTAATTTTTTTTTCCGTAAGAACCTTCTACAAATTATTAGAAAATTAAAAAAAAAGATGGATGAAATTGGTAAAGTCGTTCTCAAGTTATGGAGTGACCAAGGGAAATAGGGATTAATTTTTATATATAATTTTCACACTCTTTTCAGAAGTGTATGTTGTTTGACTGATATGATGATCATGGTTTCTCTCATCTTTGTTGACAACCACCCCTATGTCCTACTAGTTTCATCTCTTTCAGTTTTCGGCAATCCTAAATGATTATCTCCTATGTTAAAACACAAACTCAAACTCAAAGTATTTATTTCAATTAAACCAATTACAGGCAATTTTGAACTGCCAAGAAGTTGGTCAGTCAGAAAATATGAAGCTAGTGGCCGTAGTAGTTGTAGAAGAATGGGCAAGAAACTCCATCAACACTCTTTTAAATTATATTTTTACAAAAATATTAGTTACATCATTAATGTTGAATTTATAATTATATGTGAACTAATGCCACAAACAAGTAAAGAACCGGAAATATATGAATATTAAAGCGCAGGCCACACCGCCAGCTGGCGGGCGGGCGGGCGAGCCGAGTGAGCATCGTATCACCTTTTTAGGGTTCCGTAGCCAAATGGCAACGGAACCCTTATGGATTCGCCATGTCTGTCTGTCTGTCTGTCTGTCTGTCTGTCTGTCTGTCTGTCTGTCTGTCTGTCCGTCCGTATGTCACAGCCGCTTTTTTCCGAAACTATAAGAGCTATACTGTTGAAACTTGGTAAGTAGATGTATTCTGTGAACCGCATTAAGATTTTCACACAAAAATAGAAAAAAAACAATAAATTTTGGGGGTCCCCATACTTAGAACTGAAACTCAAAAATTTTTTTTTCATCAAACCCGTACGTGTGGGGTATCTATGGATAGGTCTTCAAAAATGATATTGAGGTTTCTAATATCATTTTTTTCTAAACTGAATAGTTTGCGCGAGAGACACTTCCAAAGTGGTAAAATGTGTGTCCCCCCCCCTGTAACTTCTAAAATAAGAGAATGATAAAACTAAAAAAAATATATGATGTACATTACCATATAAACTTCCACCGAAAATTGGTTTGAACGAGATCTAGTGAGTAGTTTTTTTTTAATACGTCATAAATCGTAACGTAACGGAACCCTTCATGGGCGAGTCCGACTCGCACTTGGCCGGTTTTTCATACTTCGGTAGCTTATCTCTGTAGTTCGCGGTGTGAACCCAAGTATGAAAAGAGGTGAAACGATGCCTCGCTCGGCTCGCCCGCCCGTCCGCCAGCTGGCGGTGTGGCTTGCGCTTAAATAATACCATCTTGAAGGAAAAACCAGATATAAAATAAAAATTAATGATTTTCCTTATTGCTTTTGGTTTAATATGAAGGAGTGGAATTGTCTGCCTGCGTCTGCATTCCTGAGTTCATACAACCCGAATCTCTTCAGGGCGAGAGTGAATAGGCTTCTTCTGGGCAAGCTCGTTCCACCGTAGATCTCATCCCTGCCTCTGGGCTGGATTGAGGTCAAGAGTGAGCCCATTGTCAATAAAAAAAAATAATAATAATATGATCAGGGCCCGTATTCCCGTAATTTAAAACGTCCAAAATCTAGTCGCAGTCTCATCTCAGCGACAAACAAATGTCAAAAACTTGTCAAAATGTAGGGAAATTAGACGTATTTTTGACAGATTGAGACTGAGATCAGACTGTGAACGTTCTTAAAATTACGAGAATTACCCCGCAGATCAAACTCAACTAAGAATCATTTACAACTTTTTGTGTGATAAAAATTTTCAGGGTATCCTGCTGCTCAAAGAGTTGTTCAATTCACATCCCGATGGCAAAAGAGATTACCTGTTCTACCTTGCCATAGGCAATGCAAGAATCAAGGAGTACAACAAGGCTCTGCATTATGTCAAGTCCTTCCTAGAAATCGAGCCTGCTAACCAGCAAGTGTTGGCTTTAGAGGTTGGTATTGTTTTCCTGTATCTTGTAACCTGTAAATCTCAATTTTCTGATAAGTGACGTACCAAAATGCCTGCTTTCCCTGAAGGGTTAGGCAGAGCAGAGGTGTACCTACCTATAAATACACCCACATTTCATCGGTTATATAATAAGGGGTAATGTAATAAGGAGCGAGACCATTGCTATCAACCTGGCACTATCTTAAACTCCAGCTGCTTCTTATAAATGTTTTTAATTAACTAAGGGCTGATTTTTTTATAGTCCTGTAACTTTTATCTGAAGAAAAAATAGGACAGTTTGACACATTTTCCGTGCAGTGCAAAAGGTGTCAATGATTCAACGAATCAGCCCTTAAATGTGTAATATAACACATTTTTTGTTTATTCCAGTGAGATAACAATATCACATACTATTATTTATTTGAATTTTCTTACAGCCACTGAAATTAATTTGTAACTACATTGTTTTCCTTCCTCGTACTATCCATACACCACAATCAGTGTTGTGGTTTCATTGGTAGATTAATGAAAGGAAAAGTAGTGATTGAATCATTTGATAAACATCTACTACTGTGTGTCATACTTGGCTAACAGCTATGTATATTTATAACAAAGATGTTTCTATTGTGTGCCATAGCTTTGTGTTTACAAAAGAACCCATTATTGGCAGATTGTGTACAGCAAATTACTTTTCTCTTTACGTACAAACATACGTACATTATTACGACATTAAGATCTAATGTAGACACAGATGAGTCTACATTAGATCAGAGACAATGACAACCAGTGTTACCAAGGGGAATTGTGTAACCCAGTAACTGCATTCTGGAGCGATTGCCTATCTGACCTATAGGCCATCGTTCCATGAAAAATATTACTGGTATTCAGCTGGAAGCTATAAGCCGACCGCTTAACTGAGACGTTGTCTGTGGTAGCTGCGGTGTGCGGGAGGGGTGATAGTTGTCACAAGTTGACGAATCACTTAGCTCTCGCCGCACGTCACCACAGTACCACACCCCTCCCGCACCGCGCTGCTACCTCAGGCAACGTGTCAGTTAAGCGGCTGGCCTATAACTACGCAGATGATTACTTTGTGATTTCTCTGATTATTATGTTGTTGTATACATACCAGGTATTGTTTGTTATTGTATACCAGGCTTTTGGCTACTTTGCTTTATTTTGTATCCAGCTGAGCGGGCGAACTTCGTACCGCCTAAATGTATGAGAAAATGAATTTATTTATGAAATTTGGCACACATAGTTTATAACCAGGATTAATATATAGGATTTTAGGACTTTTTCCCGATATTCCCACGGGATTGAAACTTATGCGGGTGAAACCGCGGGACGCAGCTAGTATAATAATAAAGATGTGCGTCACACGTGTGCAGAAAATGATTTTTTTTTTTCTTTCATATGATTCTTATGACATCCATTACAATAAGCTCGTTTTCGGTTTATTTGACTGACCATCTTTTACTGACCATGTGTACTCAAAAGCTTCCTTCCGCCAATTCTAGCGCCAGGTCAACAAGCGTATGGAGAAGGAAGGTCTGATCGGCATCGCGGTCGCCAGCGGCGCCGTGCTGGCCATCGGCGGCATCGTCGGACTCGGCATAGCACTGGCTAGCAAGAAATAGCATTTGGCCTTGCTGTGAGTATGATATACAAACTTTTTGGTGCTTGTAGATTTTGTATTACGCTATAGTAGACAGTTATTTAAACATAAACAAATTGGTGTTATTTGTTTAGCTACGGAGATGAGATTGGTAAATAAAATCATATCTGATTTCCCTAATGAAAGAAAAGAAAGAAGGAAAAAGTATTTATTGCGACTCGTACAGGATCAAAAACTAAACTAAACACAGTTAAAAATAAAAATAAAACAAATTATATACTTATATAAAAAATAAAGTGACAACTAATGAGGTAGGGTAGGAACATGTTTATAGTATGACCAAACGTTTCCAGTTTATTAAGGTTCAATTAATGTTAGGTAATTTTATGAATATCAATGTTTGGTCGAATGTCTGATAAGAGTGGTGATAAGGCTTATTACGCACATAGCATAACGTCTGTATTCTCCAAAAGGAATAGGCAGATGTAGACCCATATTTAGTCAGTTATATTTACGTCCTATGTAATTTTGGCGAACCTATATAATCATATAGAGAAACTTCGAATGCGATCTAAACCGTAAACTTAATAGTTTCAATAAAAATTATATTACTATTGATTCTCAATTCTCTTCTAGTGCCTCAAACTTTTAACAGTTAACGGTGGAACTCTTGCCGTGAACCGCTCAGTCTTTATAGCCCGCTAGCACGCGATCCAGCAATACACAGGGCGCTTATCACCTTTCTAACATCGTAAACGTTCGTCGGGGGAATAAGCCGTGCTAATAAATAACACTCGACTTTAGTTTTGGAAAAACGATATATGTTTTATTCTTAATTTTTGCACGATTAAAAAAAAATGCGGATTGTATAAATTTGGGCCAAAAATCCAAGTGCCAGCAAAAAAAATGTGCATCCTAGTAAAAAGTCTTCCTTATCATGTTTTTACTATTGCGCCGAATGTCTACAGCCATTCCTTCAGCTGTTTTTAAAGTTGAAAAATCTAGTTTTTGGTTTTACATTTTAATAAATTATAAAACTACCGATTGGCGAAAAAAATGAAAGATGACCTTGAACAAGTATTACCTACTACTGCGAGTGTTCCTACAACTTTTTTTTTGCTTTTGCTTCTAGGAACGTCATAGAACTTATAAAGTTATGCTACTACACGCTAAGGGCACCCCTTGTAGGGTACGGCCCTTGGCTTACGTAGCGTAGGTACGTAACTAAGACTTAAAGGAAACAGCTGTAGGAACGCCGTCGTAGAGATTTGGTGCCGTAGCGAAAAATGCTTGGGTGGACATCCCCGACTTGGGTGACGTGCTTTTATTCATTTTGCATTTTGGGCCCAATATGACTGATCTCCTTAGGTACTGGCTCATTCTCATCTCATAAAGAGATGAAACGTGCGGTAATAGATTTAGAAAGACTTCAGTATTAGCCAAAAAACTGAACAATCTCATCTCCCAGTAACTGTTCCGACAATCTTTTGATAGGCAACATATTCTATTGTTACAGAATGAACGCTCTGTTGGGCGCTCATTACCTCTTTAAGAAGAAGCAGATAAAAGAGGATTAGAGGAAGAGTTTAGAACGATACTCTTAAAAAAATAACTCTTACACGCGGCTTAGATGTATTTTTTTATTTATCTATGTACAAATTCATCCATGATAATTTATATTTTGTTCTAAAAATTAAACTATGTTCCAAACGCTTTTAGATTTAAACGAAAAAAATATTGTGTGGTTTTTGATTAAGGGCTGATTTTACCAAACTTGGATATCTTTTATCCGTGGGATAAAATTGACATCTGACAGTTCCAGGGTGGAAAAACTGTCGAAAATTTTTCTCAATTTTTTTCTCTTATAAAAATTTGGTGAAATCCGCCCTAAGTAGTATAGTTTTTTTAAGAGTAAAATAGCAAGAAGTTAGTGTAAAATGTATGGAAATATGTGTACTATATTTATTTCTCTAGCTTTAGGCATTATTGTATATGTAAGAGATGGTTATAATATATTGAAGGAGGAAACGTTTGTCAAAGATTCCAATAAATAAATACTTTTTTTGTTTTGGTTAAAAATTCTTATGTTGACCTTATTACCTTACCTGTTGGTTTTCGAAATAATGAGTAATGGTGAGTTTTAATATAAATATGACGCACTAACAGTTTACTATTACTTATTAGTTTAACTACTGCCTATTATAGAGGACACGACTTTTACTGTCATAAAGTTGATCACGTAGTGAAGAGCTATATTTAATGTTACTCGTATGAAAAATTTCACAGTTTCAAGTACTAACACTATTAAATGAAAACGTTATTAAAAAGTAATAAAACAACACATTCAAAACAATTATTTTATTATTCTTGTATATAGTAATGTAATGAAGCAGCGTACAGCTAGTACTCTAATGTACAATGGCTCAGGCGTGGTTGTTCCAACTATAAAAATATACATAAAATAATATCTTCTGTCTCAATTAGGTATATATTTATCAAAATCATAACAATACTGAATGTCCTTCACGCTGGGATGACGTCATCATACAATATGGCGGCTTGTATCGTCATCCCAATCGTACCTTAATTAATTATTGCATAAATACTTAACCATTTATGTAAGTCCAATGATTTTGAAAAAATACACCTAATTAGTACAGTTATAGAGTCGAAATTATATTGAAAGAATGGTGGCTGCGCTTTATGCAGCAGTCGTATACAGTAGCGCCACCAAAGAAAGAAATGACAAATAATTTATGGGGAAGTTGCGAGATCAGCTGAACTAAATTTTGAACAATTTGTGATGTCATTTTAAAATGACTGCGACAGAATGAATAAATGGATGATGTTCGAGTGCCCTCGTAGAGAATAAGGTTGACTTTGCCTTGGCTGTGTCAAAGTCCCAGTGAATTGTACTCTGGTTCATACACACCATTTATTTATTCTATTGCCTTCAAAATTTAGTTCTTACAGAACAAATATTTAGGCTTCATAAAATTGTGATGTCAACCGGTGGTTTCTAAACAGTTGAAATAAACAAACTACTTGGTACCGTCACGAGTGAACAAACTTAATATCTTGTGCTCCCTAAACATAAGCTAGGCTAGGTCCGTTCGAGGCACGCCATTCACGACAACATACACATCTATTAACATTGAAACATTTTGCAAGAATATTATACATCTGTACTACATCAATTCATTATTTTGTACTCTGTAATGTGGCTTCATTATTTCTTACGGTTACCGTAAATTGCGTAGTGCTCGAACAGACAAAAATCAACATTATACTGTGCGTTAAACTAATAAAAAAGTTTTACATGATAGGTCATGCTAATGAGGTATATTAGTATAACCAAACAAATAAAGAAAAAAAAACTAATGTCGAACTTGCAGTTCACAAGGTAACTAAACGTAAGTATTATATCGAGAGCATATCATTGACTTATAGTCCTAAATATTCATTATTCTCCACTGGTATATAATATTCTGCATAATCAACAACTGTACAGTGCGGCGGGGGGTAACCAGCGTTATGTTAGTGTCAGACTTCATGAAGTCTAGTGAGAGCGTCTCACACGAGGTGGCGGCGTTTGTGCGGTGATTTAAGGACAGGTTGCGCTTGCGCAGTTTGATTTGCGGCGAGATTGCCATTTTGTGGTATCAAGTAATCTCAGAGCTGCCTGCCACATCGTTGTGTACAGCCCCTTAGATAACGATGTAAACCCCCCTTATTATTTATCTGTATTTTAAGTGGCATGTATTGAAAAAATATATATACTTTCCTTAATCACAATCTGGTAACTGACTATTGTTTATGTTAGATACAGCGTGCATCAACTCTATTTATCTAAAAGAACTATAATGAGTAGAATGTAGTCAGAGTAATCTAAATAAAAGATACTTGCATCTATACCATAATAATCAAATATTAAGCACTCATTTTCCTAAACAAACAAAACTTATTTTATATACAGTCGAAAATTATTACTCACTATGGCAACACTGTTAAATGTCAACAAGGTTATATTTGCGCAAACCAAACTGACTTAATCATCAATTCTCACTAACACACTAAACAAAAAATATTTTCAATCAACCCGTAGAACTTATCCTAGTAATAATAATAATATCTATGAATTTCCTTGCGATGGCCACACTCACGCAAGTGTCAAAATGACAGCTTTACAAGCCCCGGTGGCAAAGTGAGATATCTCAATAAATTCATAAATGTAATATCTCTCATATAAAAGGTTAAATGCTTTTACCTATTGCTCTAAATACTTAAATAACGTGAATCCTAACGTTCAGGGGCGGGAAGTAAATATAATTTTGTGACTCGCTTACGAATATCTTATAATATACTAAATAACTATAACATTGTACTCTAAAAAATATGTATAAGTATTGAAGGCTAACATGAGATTGTAATCACAGTAATTGTTATTTAAGTAACGAGCCCACATCATTACTACAAAATAAACCTTCACTTGTACACTATAAAGTTCATATTACCACAATACCAACGCAAACCGTTCACTACCCACGTATGTACACAAAGTCGAAGGCAACGTCAAGGTATACTTTATTTATTGCTTTTTGTTACTATTTATTTATTTATGTACTTTACATATCACCTCAATTTATATACATGCATAATACCGTCTTATCTTAATATATTGTTAAGTGTCAATTTGAACTTTTGACGAATCGCACGCATTGTGATAACGCGATAACTGTCCATCCCTTGGATGATATCAGTCTCAAGGAGATGAGATACAGGTAACAATACAGGGCAGAACACTCGCGAGTAACTCACACTTAATTATATTGAACGTGGCCCTTCCGCACTTGCCGACAATGCTGCAATGTAAATCTTGCCCATAATGCTGCAATGTAAATCTTGCCGATATTTTAATTTGATCCTTAAATGTTTTAATCGTTATACATCGTGTTCTTATCGCGCTAAAACTTCGCCGTCCGCGATTCAGTATACGCACATATATGTATATTTACTTTAATAATAGTATGAATTAAGCTCTGTTATATTTGTTCGTATACAATATTCTCATCGTATAAAGTTAGTGTGCTCATTGATATCTGAGGTTTATGTTCATTACTCGCTACGGTCGTGACACAGTCTAATGTCCTCTAGTGAGTGCGTTCTATAACATAACGGTTACGTACGAGTACCTACGGGCAGCACTAACAATGACCTAATGACTTGCATATATTTACCTACGATATACTCTATATAGTATATATATAAATGCAATCTGCAAAATGCATAAAACAACAGTTATTTTATATCTATAAATTGTATAAAATATTAAATAAAATCTATTGAAGTGAGGTAGATGGATGGAATTTCACAATTTGTGTGGATATTTTTTTTTACTTTATAACGTTTGCCGCATTGGCCCAAATGCTGAGGTAGATGGATGGAATTACTATGTAAGAGGCCCTACTACGTGGCCGGGACCTTTACATACACAATACAAAAAACACTACTCACTAGTTTCATTAACTACTAAAACAATCTCACAATCTTGTGGCGAGTCGATCTGAACTAATGTGTCAGGTAAATGCTAAAGTGAATTATGGCTGTGTTATCACATCGGGTATAAAAATAATGTCTCACTAACAGGTTTATGTTAAAAGTACAGTAGCGCGGCTATCCGCGCACCGCACGGTGTGCTCGGGAACGAACACGGTCCGACCCCCGCAGAGATTCATGACCACGTATCTGTCCGTTCACAATACCAGCAATACAGATTCGTCATATCTATGCAAAGTAACCAGACTCAACCTAGCTGCAACCGATCTAACCCTAAAACTTTAAATTTACATTAATATCGGAAATGGCACCAACGACATTCCACGGGTCAACAATTAAAACCGTTATTACAAAAACGAATCAAGCTAATGACCACAAAACATAACACTCAAGCACCTTTTGATAATTTCAACAAAACATTGTCCTATCTGTGTTACACGTAGTCTACGTGACTATTTCAACACACTTATACTTAACACGCCTTTATTTCATGAGTTTTTGTTGTGTTCATCCTCCGAGTAGTCTCCGTCGTCTTGTCCGTTGTTCTCCGGGTCCTCAGAGGCCACTCTCCGATCGTCCTCGTTATAATCTTTGTAGTAATCTTTGCCGTTGTCCTTGTCTGTTATATCGTGTTTGTCAGTATCTGTCTCGCTTATGCTTTCATTCCGTTGCCTCTCTTTGCCGAGATCGAGTGGTTCGTCGGTGTCCCGCATGATGTCAGGTTTGCTCCTGTTCTCAGGGTACTGGCGCTGCATCTGTTTGAGAAAGCGCTGGTGTGCGAGGTTGGTCGGTGGAGGTGGTAGGGATCCCATTTGTGGAGACGGTTCCTCGTATGGTTTCCTGTCGATGTGCATCGCATTCATTTGTGCCAGTTTCGCGTTCATCCCTGTTGGCAAAAGTGACGTTATAGAATTGAAGTTTTTTTTTAAACAAACCTATATTGGGTCATTTTATTTCTTTGCTCTGTGAAATTTATGAAAATTGTTACATACCAAACATGTTTTCTCCGATGTACTGCAGATAAGTATCAAGTAGTGCTGAGCTGCCTCCATACCCCGGTGGGTAGTCATCATGCTTCATGCCGGCAGTTAGTCCATGAGGAAGGTTCTCCATAGTCTTAGCGGTCACCGCTCGCACTGCTGGCACTTTTGTGATCGTCGTGTTTGCCAGGTTGTTTATATCTGAGAAGGAAAATGGTCTTTATGAAAATTGTGTCCTGAAAGCTTGGTCCTTTGGGATTGGTAGTTTAAGTGCTCCTGAATTGAATTAATTGTATATCCACATCATTTCAACACTATTAGAGAAAGAATTGAACCTGATCTATAAGCGTGTCTTTTTGCCAATCAAAGGCTTTGTTATGCCATATAGTGGAAAACAAGCAGTCGGTCCAACGAATGGTAGGTCCCGCCAGCTATGGATATCAATACTACAGGAATTGCAAGTGCGTTACTTTTTGAGAAACTTGTAAACACCAACTCCACAAACTTACGCGGTGGCGAGACGGGTATGCTGTCCTGGTATCGCGACTGGCTCAGGTCATCGTTGTCATTGTCCCCGCAAATGGAACTACTCTCTGAGGCTGCTGACTTGGCGTCCAGCTTGATGTCGGAGCGGCGAGGTCCTGTAGGGGAGGCGCGTGCTCGAAGCTGTTCTGGTGATACCTTTACACCGGCTTTTGCTAGTAACCTGATGGGGATGAAAATTATGTTTTAATACTTTGGTTTCATCATTTAACTAATCTTTATCTGGATCTGTTCTGTTCTTTTGTTTATATCTGAGGGGCAATTCTCGTAATTTAAAACGTTCAAAATCTAGTCTCAGTCTCATCTCGGCGACAAACAAATGTCAAACACTTGTCAAAATTTAGGGAAATTAGAAGAATTTTTGACAGATTGAGACTGAGATGAGACTGTGAACGTTCTTAAAATTACGAGAATTGCCGCTCTGGTCTTTTTGAATATGGTTTTGGTCTTTTGAACTCAAAAATCGCATGATCTTTGCTATGTAGCTTTCAGAAAGACAGATTTTTTAAAACCTTTTATCGAAGTTAAAGTCAAGACAAAGTATTGATAGTCTTGACTTTTGCGCCGCAAAGGAAGAATGCAGTCACTATATTCAGTAAGGAGGCAACGATAAAAAGCTTTCACTCCAGTGTAGAAGTAGTAGTAGTGTACAAAATGTTCCAAAAGAATACGTACTGGCTGGCGAGTTCAGGGTCGAATCTGGTGGGCATCTGCAACACAGGGAGGTCCTTGGTGGAGATGCCGCGGTGTTGTCGCGACATGTGGGAATGCAGCGAGTTCCGGGACTTGGCCACCGTACCGCAGAGTACGCAACTGTGGAAGAAAGATTGCATTGGTCAACTAAGTTGGCAGTTTTGTGTTGTTATCCTTCGAATAGACTTAGATTGTTGTTAGGCCGGATTTTGTCAAAAATTGGCTAAGTCATTAAGGCACTCGTTCTAAATTCCGAGTCGGAAGTGTTGGTTTGTTAGTAGGATGGTCTTCCTTTTATCTCGGATTCAAGTTGTATTAGTGGCACTGCTAAAACTTGGCCATCTCTTGTAGTATATTTTTAATGTTCTAAACGTTCTCTAGTAGTTAATACTATGTAGTAGTGTGTATTTATAGTGTTTAAAAATATTTGATTATTTATGTAGTTAATGTGAAATTACTAACCGATATCCAGGGCAGACAGTATGTTTATCTTCAAGATGCGTCCTCAACGTGTGCGCAGATCGGTAGATCTTGCCGCACTTAGGACAAGGCCGCGGGTCAGTCGCTCTCACGCGCAGCAGGTCCTGCGTCCTTCGACACCCTCCTGCAACAGAACATACACTTTAGGTCATAGTCCTGTGATGTTTAGAGTAGTCCTTACCTTATTCTCATTCTAATGTAGACTAGACTTAAGAAGTACTTTGTAAGTAGTTAGAATTAGTTTTAGTAATCTGTTTGTCGCATAAATGTAGAGTCAATTATTGTCCAAAGGTTTGATCAAATAAAAGAAACCTTTCTACTTGGTAGTTTTATTGTTTATGTATTTATATAAGCAGACACTTTCTTCTGGTAAAAATTAAGTTATTACGTATATATCGTATCACTAATACATTCGCAACTAGAATCGTTTACTCACATTGAACATTTGGTTATTGAGTGACTAAGTTTACGCTTAAAAATATTTTTTTATTATTTTTATTTTTTTTTATAGTTATTAAGATATACGACATTGCCTCTCAGGCGTCAGGAACAATTTCATCTACTCGCTAAATTTAACCAATATTATTTTTTTTCGTTCTGGAGATCTATGAAATGCATCCGTTTCCATCGCATATATTTTGAAGGCATCTTCGATAATATTTACACGAGCTTACGAAATGGACTTGAGACTTTCCTAAATACTTTATATTTTAATGCTAAGGCAACGTATGTCTTCGTGGGTAAAGTATAAAATGTGCGAGTCTATCTGTAGGCCTATTGTTTAACACTGGAGTACCATTGTAGTTATTGCTTTCTTAAGGCTAAGTGTTCCATGTAGGAGCGGTATATTCATCTTTGGCAGGCAGCAGCGAAGCGTACGCGCTGTCACGCAGTACGCATACCGCTAATATTTAGAACAAAGGCATTTCATGTTTCGTTCAGGAGCTGTGCGCTTCAATACTTGCGCTATATAATATGTCAACAACATTCAATAACAGAATAAGTTTTATTTTTGGTGTATTCCCCTTTTTCTTTACAAAAATATATGCGAATGGAATCGTCGATTATTTATGTACATTTTAAAATAAATCCTCCTGTTGTCTACATTGACTAGATATGTTTTCGATTGTGCACGACTTGCGTACAGAGCATCACGAACAAACATCATTTAGAAAATAAATTCTCTATGATTTGGAAGTGAACTTATTCTTAACTATTGCATTCAAAGGCATTAGATTCATTTTCGTTACAATCTATTTCGTATTGTCTTATCTATGGTCGAAAGTATTCATGTAAGGAGTAGCACACACTGGTGCAATCGTTCATCAAAAAGCATAAATCTTGTATAGAAGTCATTTCACACCTAAATATTATTTGTAAGTATATAGTCCTTTAAAAACAAAAATGTCAACCAAAAATATAATAAAAATAACAAATGTAAAAAAATAAAACTTCCAAGTAGATAAACGATTGCACCAGTTATGTTTGAGGGAAAAGTAGAGTGGCAGAGTGATGTCCCGTCTAAAGGGGCGCTTGAACCCACCGCGAATCGAACCAACTAATGCTACGCTTATTACCAGGACACCAGAGCCTAAGACAAACAGCTAATCGAAGAATAATACCAATCGCTTATAAGCGTTGTCTGGACAAGCGAATCTGGCACAGTCGGACTTAAGCTTTATTACAAAAGCTGAACCTACTTGGTACTTGTTGTGTGGAATAGCGTCAAATGCTTTAAATGTCATCAAACGTCCTCAGTTTTTCACCTAATCAGCAACTATTATTACTGGTTAATAATTTGCCTGACTGTCATGCAGATCACAGATCAAATAGGACGTTTGTTGACTCTTTCAGGAACTACAGTTAGCAGCATCGTTAGATTGTACGCCAGACGACGCTTATAATAGAGTGGCTATAACCGTAGAAGCAACAATGGAAGTTACAGGCGTTAAGGAAGTGATCAGAATGATCGACATTCATTAGTTGCACTTCGTATTCTATCAATGGCACCAATCATCACATGTCATAATGCGCTTATAATATAAACCTTACTTAAACAATATCAGTCTATTCTACTACAAAAATAATTTTCAGTCGATTTATACCTACTGCTTTATACAATGTTTTATGAACATGACAGCGTTATATGAAAAAATGCATCCAGGAGATCATTATATTCTCTGGTTTAACTACGAGCCCCACTCGACTTAGTTCCGTTTCACAGCCGTAGAAATGTTAACTTTAGAAAGCCGAATATCAAACGAGTCGCGTTCCCGACCGGTCAGTGCTTCAGGTAGCCCAGCCACAACTCCACTTCAATGTTTTCATCTTCTCCCACTGGCGGCGGTGCTTGATGCGCATGTGGTTGCGCACGGAGTTGGGGTGCGCGAAGTAGCGCGCGCACGAGCTGACGGGGCACACGGGACTGTCGCGCGGGTAGTGCGCGTCCAGGTGGCGCCGCGCCTGCGCCAGCGACGCCAGCGCCGCGTGGCACAGCGGGCACGTGAGCCGCGCGCCCAGCACCGCCTGCTTCACGAGCGCGCTCTCCTCCAGGTACCTGAGCAACTCGTTCCCTCGCTCCTCCCTCTCACTCGGCACGGTATCGCTTACCGCCGGGTTTGCCAACGCGCCCAGCGCCGCGGCATCTGCAATGCCGACAGCACCATGTTACACAAACTATCTACGGGCAGAGCGGTTGGCAAACCCGACCCTAAACTCGACATTCCGAACCGTCCGAACGCAATAAACTCTCTAAAAATATTACGTCATATTAAAATACAATATATAGATACGATAAACAATCCCGTTCCGATTTCGCTTCACGTAGGTCCTTGGCACATCTATTCCTATTATTGTATGCACCGCGCGGCGAGTCGCTTGCGGGGCGAGCGGCGACGATCACCACCACGCGCTGAGCGAGCCGAGCGTGCAGCCCGAGCCGAGCGGCGGCTGCGCGACGGGCGGCGGCAGCTCGGCTTCGCACCGTCTCTAAGAGTTCTGCCGCTGCCGGATGCCGTGGGCTTGCAGCTGGTGGTTGATGAGGTAGTGCTTAGTTTTGCACTTCTTGCCGCAGTGCTGGCATGGGAACCACTGGTCGCGGTCGGTCTGCGAGTGCACATTGAGCATATGCTGGCGCAGGTTGGAGGTGGAGGAGTACACGCGGCCGCACAGCGGACACTGCGGCCGGTAGCCCATCGCCGCCCCGCCCGCGAGAGCCGCCCCTGTAACACAGAGGCGGCGGTTAGACACAGATCCGAACAACATCGTTAAGCGCTATGGTGAGTGTATCGGTCGCAGCGGTCCGCGGACGGGGCGGGGTCGCGCCTCCTCTGTTTGACGCCGTGTATCGAGTTCATGTGTATCTGCATGTACTGGCGGGTCTTGAACGCCTTGCCGCAGACGGGGCACGAGTGCGCGAGCTCGTGCGCCGCGTGCACGTTGAGGATGTGCTGCTTGAGGTTGCTATTGTTGCTGTACAGCTTGCCGCACTCGGGGCACGCGGGCCTGCTGGGCTCACCGGGGGGCCGCTCGGACAGGTCGGGCGCGGCCCGGTCGCCACCCGGCCAGGTCGCTCCTGGGGCAGGGAGGTCTCCGTCAGTGCGCGCTCCTACCAGGTACTCGTCTGAGTTGACAACACGTCTAGGACGATCGGTCGCTACGTAACTTCCACGGTTGCCAAGATTTTTCTAACTGCGTTTATGCGTATTATGTTTTGGGGACGAAGTACGTATTTATCGAAACGATTATAATAGAGTAATTAAGCGCTTTGGTGTCGTTCTCGTTATTTAATTGTTAGTGTTAGGTATTACATGCAATAGGCACATGACTCAATAATGTACAATTAATGATTTGATTTGCTTCCTTTGTTCTTTTGGGCGTCATTAATATTGTAGATTGGAAATGGAAATTATTCTAATAGATTTTAATTATTCAGATCAATTCTAAGGCGATTGTGATGTATTGAGTCATGTATCATTAGAGTTATTAGTGTGAGTTACGAATGCACTTACCGTAATTGTCGGGTATTCCTGATGGTCCTGGCAGGCCGGGGAAACCTAGAAATCAAAAAATATCTCAATAAATTCAAATTACAACCAAATATACATAATTATATCGCAGTGAGTTTGAGCAGTGGTGGCCCAGTGGTAACGGCCTTACGAGTGGTAAGTCGTGGGTTCGAACCCAGGCGTTTTACTTTGGTTAATTTATTTCATCACCATTGCTCTCAAAAACTGTGAAGGAAAACATCGTGAGGAAGCCAGCATGTCCTAGGACCAAAAATTCGAAGACATTAGCAACCCGCACTGGGCCCACGTGGTGGATTACGGCCCATTCCCTCTCACAGAGAAGAGGCCTGTGTCCCAGTAGTAGGAACGTTATAGGCTGGTTATGAGAGCTATTTTTCAATAAATGGTAAAATAGAGATCCTATGTAGTAGGTATTTAACCTTATCCACTTTTAATACCTGGCAGATTGAGTAGTCCGGGGAAGTTGTGCGGCAGGGTTCCGTTGGTGTTCGCCATGGTGGATGGGTCGTCGTAGTCGATAGGCTCCTGTTTGGCGCGGGTCTCGCCCTCGGTGTCACTGGCACCGGCGTCAGATGAAGATTCCTCACCGTCCCCAGACTATGCACAAAAGAAGGATAATTAGGTTTCAAACCGTGGGTGTCAATGCAAATATAATGCATAAATGCTGATTGAGCACTAGCATGAAATATTTTTTTTTGGAACGAAGTCCTTATCGCACGTTGCGAAAGGGGGCTAGACGGAAAAAATTAAGACCAAAAGTTGGAACGACACTTTGCTATAGTTGTAAGTCGTGCGGCGTGCGCGTGTTTCTCTGTCTGTCTCTCTCTCTCTCTCTCTCTCTTATAGAAAGCAAGCCAGTTTTTTTTGTCTGTTTTTTATTTGTTAATAATAAAAAAAAAAAAAAAAATATTATAACTTAAAAAAAAAAAAATTATTACAATTCCTTCACTAATTAATCGAAAGGAACTTCGTTCCATACGGGTGTCCCTTGACACCTCTCAAGTCTTTTTCAAGTTAAAACAGGAAGTATGTGAAATACACAATGATTGTTAACAGTATAACCGAGTGCAAGAATTCTATCCTAATAAGAAACTTTTTTTCTAAGATAGTGTTTTGATGGGATTGGAAAATCTCAACATTACTAGTACTTAACAACTTACCAGATTGTTAGAGACTCCAGACAGATGCGGATTCTGTGAGGTATCCATGGCTTGGCTGAACAGGGCCAGTTCGTGCCCGTTAGTACCCAGCCGTTCCGGGCTCGCCGCCTGCACCGTCAGTAGCTGTTCCGTCCTACACCAATAATTTGAAAAACTCATAAATACCACTAACTCCCATCACATGTAGAAAAACATTAAATTATACAGAAGAATGATTGAGGTGTTTAGTTTTCAGGAGGGTATTGTCAAAAACTGCTTATTTCATACGTACGCCTTACTTGTAGTTTAGAAATAGAAATCATTTATTTGCTTATAATGCAGGTATATGATGATCATAGATAAGATGGAATTTTTATAAATAGTAAAAGTAATAATTGAATTTGGTTACAAACTTTACTTCGAGAATAAAAAGGACTATCAGTTACGCAATCAGGGAATGCTCAGTAATACCTGGACTTCATCTGCGCCTGGTACAGGTCTGAGGACCTGGCTCGCTTCGGCGGTGGTGTGTTGGCAGCACCGTCATCTGGTTTTCGTGGCCTCCTGCCTTCGCGCTGTTGTCCGCCTCCCCCCTCCCGGCCTTCGCGTGATCCTCCGCTTCCGGTTTCAGTCCATGATGACGCTGACTGTTGAATGATAATGCTTTCATTTTCGGAGAAAAGGGTGTTCAGTTACCGAAAGGATGTCATGAAATATATTGTTATAAACTAACATTTTAAAATAGTGTAAATATTGTTTTAAAATTCTTAAAGGGTTCATAATCAAGTCCCAAACGACCAAAACGACTTACTGTCGCCCAGCATGGGACTCTTAAAAAGAAGTTCTAATAAAAAGTCTGCAAGTCTTATATGAACACATTAGATCAGAAAGATGATGCCTTCTGAGATGCCTTCTGATCTAGTAATCATTTATTTACAAAGGTATACTTATTTTTTTTTTTAATGAACTGGCATTTATAATCAGAGAAAATATTGCTTTTCGATTTTTAAGGGTTCATGATATTGTGCCGTGCTGGGCGCCATTAAGTTCTTTTGTGGCGCCCAACGTGGTACCAAATCAATCTAATGACGCCCAGCACGGGACTCTTAATACGAAGTTCTAAAAAGGTTTGAAGTCTTACTGGTGATGCCTTCTGATCCAAAGTGGTCATCGGCGCTGGTGCTGGAACGTCTGTTAATCCTCGCACTTGTAGCAGTTGGGCTGCTCTCAGGAACTCTTTCAGCTGCTCTTGACCGATATGCACCTCGCCTTGGTACATGAATCTAAACGAATAAAAATAATTCATTTAAATTCCATTGTGATATAAATTGAAGTATTATCTAGTTGAGTCAACAGATCCTCTTCGAAAATTAAAAAAGAACTTACCTAAGAAGACTCTCCATATCTTTATCGTGGACATCACGCAGAATCACGATGGGATGTTGACAGGGATTCGCCTTTAGTAGCCTCCGGAAGTAAGGACTGCACGCTGACAATACAACCTGGTAAAAAATGAAGACAAGTAAGTCAGATATTCCAAGAATGCACGTGTGAAAGTTGGGCCAAATAAAATAAATCTGGCGAATGTCTAGTACAATCGTGGGTCCCATGTTCGTGATATAAATTCTTGACATTTCTCGGAAAATTGCAAGAAAGTATCAAGACTGATTCCCATGCGGTATTGACGGGCGATACTGTTGGCTCGCACTTCTAAGATTTAAATATGCAAATATTTATTGGAAATAGTGCAGTGTTGTAAATCGATTTTATATCGAACTTTCACGGAATTGTGTTTATTATTGCGTCACAGTTCTTAATACAATGTTGTCGTATATGATGCATTATATTTGTTGTATTCCTCCAATTAGTAACTTAATCACAATTTTTAAATCTTACCTTGTGCGCAGTAAAGGTGGCGCCGGCGCACGCAAGCGTGACGTCGACAAAGTCCTCCTCATCGCGCAGGCGCCTGAAGGAGGACACCATAGACGAGTGGAAATCATTCCACCGCAGGGAGTATTGCTGCTCGCCGCCGGCCGCGGCGCCGCCTGCGCCATACAGAGCGGTCAGTGTACCTTACAAATTTATTTTAGTCGTAAAATAACTGTATTTAAGGGAGTTCTTTGTTTTTGGAGTGCTGAAAAGCCTTCGTAATGCCTGAACACTGCGAGGGGTTTTCAGCACTCTTAATTATTCAAATATAAAGTAATCATAATTGTGTTTCTTCTCTTACCTATTTATTTCTGTTTAACACATGATAAACGAAAATAAATAGGAGAAGAAATGTATTTTTCTTTAAATGTGTGAAGCATGAATGTAATTTTTTTTCAACACTACGTAACGGTAGCGCTCGCCAAGTTACTTGAAAGTTATCTATGTTATTAAGAATATATTAATTAATCATTTTAAATTATTACAATTAATTTCCACTAAAAATAATTAAAATCTTTTAGCAATAATTAATTTCCTAACCGGTGCGCTCATGATTGCTGTCATCAAGTTTTTTCAATAAAGGAGGTTATTTAAATAAAGTCTCAAATGACATTTTATTAGCATAATCTAGGCGTAAGAATATCCTGCCTTTCACTGAATTCTAATTATCAGGCTTTAAAATCTTTCACCTAGCCGAAACTACCTACAATTTCGCAAAATTGGTGAACTTTGCGAATTTGTGTAGTTTGTTTAGTTGTTGTAATTTGTACCTATCCATTGTATTTAATTGCTTTACTTTCTATCGCTAGATGACTTTTATTCGAGGAATAAAATTGACGTTTGACAATTTTTTAAATAACATAACTGTCAAAATTTCAAAATTATTCCTCGACTAAAGTTATCAGATGATTGAAAAATCAGCCCTTAGTTAAATACCTACGAATCTAATAAACTATTATGTATTAGATTTTTTAATATTTTACTTTCAAGTTTGTTTAATTAAAGCTCATATTTTGCGGCCAAACAGGAACATTGGCAATAACTATCTTGGTGTAATTCGCTTGATTTATTCGTAAGTGAAAACGCTCGATGTCAAAGATTCCATAAAGCATATTTCACAACCACAGGTCATGGAAGACCCGTTAGATTTAATTTAATGTATATGATAAATATCTTTGAGCTCTTGTGTTACCTAAGAGCAATAAAAAGTGCCATATGATCGCTGGTAATTTATAATCTGCGATCTATCCATGTTTTAGGAACCAAAACGATTTTTTAATTGCATAAGTATTTCTAATTTATTGTTTTGTTTTAAAAAATATACAAGTTATGACAATTTTTGACCTCGCAAAAAGTTTTAAATGTCACCATAAGCTGTCACAATTGTAGTGTAGTTTACAATTTACATAGCTTGTAACAATGTAAAGAAATACGCGCGATTTTTTATGTTTTTTTATGCAAAACGGTTAGCATTAATAGTAAGTACAATACATTATTTATGTCGATCGGGAGATTGGTAAACACGCCATTTTTATTTAAAAAAAAAACTCCCTAAAGGTATAGGTACCTATTTCTAGGAATACGTTAATACAAAAAGCAGCATCGCTTGTATAAAGCCTAAACAAACATTTCATTCTTTAAAAATGCACAAAATTGCAGAATTTTGATTATGAAAAACGCATATCAGCCAAATTAAAGGCATAACTTTAAATATCTTTTCTGCGCTTTACCAAAACATAATAGGACTAAGTATTTGTATAATTTTAGCCACACATAATTTGATATTTATGTGCACGTTTACTGAGAATTTGTTTAAATTAACTCTATCACTGAAACCTCGTTCTAATATAAGGTACCTACCAGGGACTGAGGAACCTTCCTTCGCAAGTTTACAAATTTCTAAGGACTCAAACTTACAGCGAAAAAATAAAATTGAAACATAAAACGAGCAATAATCCGTAAAATTCTTTTTAAAACACACTATTTAAACTTTGGGACTTCGAAACTGTTTTACGTGCCCAAAAATGTTAAAGGATCGAAAGACTAAAATTATTTAAATGTGCAACTTAAGAACGTAAAATATTTTATTTCAATGACTAATAAATTGTGCGCTTTTTATAACAAAGGCAAGAAATATTTAAAAACAAGGTTTGATGATATTTATTTTATAATAGATGAGCACTCACAGGTAGTTAATATTGGGAAATGTCAAGGATCTTAGTACAGGTTGTGACTAACGCTAAATACTTCATACGTGGTGAACTAAGAAATTATTTTGCTTAATGTTTTCCTCATTTTTTTGGTTTTGCAGATTATTTTAGATGGGTTTTACACGTTACCATAATTTTTGGAATTTTCCTATCGACAATTTTGATATTAGGTATTAATATTACTTACGCTAATGACGACGAATTCAATGTTACTAGAATAAAATATCACGGAAAAAGATTTAAAGTGGTTTTTTGTGACGTACAAAACGTCAAAAATTTTATAAAGTCTGATACAATTTTTATTCTACGATAGATAACCTAAAGATTCTAAATCACTATGTATTAGAAATCAATAAAAAAAAAAAAAACCATCCATGTCATAACTCAAATTGCGTTTTAAATATCCAAAAGACAGATGTTCCAAGTTCGTTGGGTTATAATTCCATACATTAGAAATTTGCGCACGGTCGCGCGCAATCACATCTTGGAAACAACGGTTGAGTTTTTTTAAAAATAAATATGGCGTCTTTACGAGTGCCCCGAACGACATAAATAATGTATTGTACTTACTATTAATGCTAACCGTTTTACATGAGTCAATAACATCGGCATTTCCTTTGCCAAGATTTAGTTTTTTTTTTCTTTAATGTTGTTGTTTCTTTATTTTAAAATCAATGCTTGTGTTTTGTTAAAAAAATAAAGCTTCTTGATCAACTTGTAATGAATTTGAATCCACTGTTTCGATTAACGCGTTGAACTTCTATATTGTGCAAATAATGGTCCATGCCCTTTCTTTGGTATTGTTCGTCTAGTCGTTGAGCTCCTAAGTTCCGAGTTGAGCTATACGATTACTGACAAATGCGTTCACTGACTGGACAGGTCCACTCAAATCTGTGTGGTTCTTTGTACAAAAGACAATCTCAGGCACTGATCTAAATGAAAAATGCATGGTTCTCATATGGCTTGGCCATGATTATGTCTGGACTTTAAAAGAGACCTCTGAGTTTGAGTAGTCGGATAGAAAACACCGAACTCATAAACATAATCTATTTTTGCCGTGTAAAAGTGTTTTTTTTTTTTATCAATTTACAGGAATAAATATTAATATATCATCATTCATCACATACATTCTTAATATTAATTCTGAACGATATCAACAATTTAAAGATGTTCTTTTCACTAGACGGTTTGTCATCGAAAATCTTGGAACGATTTTTTATAACCTATTGTGTTAAAATTCATTGGTCTTTTGTTGTCCATTCATAATCTGATAAGCCCCTGATCGACTTGTTAAAGCAGCTTTTGCAATGAATCCCATTGGTTTTCGATATGATTCATAAGATCATGTAAATTAAGAACTTATTTTAATATGAAATTCTTCGGGACTATCAGCGAAGTTTAAAATTTTAATGGAAGTTTGTAACCCAGCGATGTTGGGATTGTCGTGGTCCTGTTACCAAGATTTAGGGATCTAATTAATCTCAGAATATCCGGTCGAGAGTCATAGTGAAGGATTAAATTTATTTCTAAGTTAGCGCGCAATTTATTGACAGAAATAAAATGGCGGTCTGAATTGAGTAATGATGCCGTGTAATGCATTTTGCAACTCAAAAAGAAGCTCTCGAAAGGTACGCTTTTTCCTTTTAATAATTCCGCCTTGCAATTTTTTATTGATTAGCTGTTTTTTATTAGAAGACCAATCCGGTTTATTGTTAAAACTAAAAACGATTTACAGTAACAATTAAGACCGTTGCGAGAGATATTCTTAAAAATAACGGTTTACGAATCAATATTTGATTTAATATTCCAAGAATCTTTATTTTTCCTCTAGATTCAACGGCCCTTATGGCCTTTGAAGCAGCGGCTAGCTAAAATCAATACACTTAAACAGACCAGTGTCCCTAAATACCCATTCACACTGTTCATAAAAGGTTCATATCAAAAAGGTCATGATATATTTTGAGTGTGAATGCACGGCTTTTGATCCCCTGTCCGTGCCACCCTTCTAGAAGGGTGAGACTGCGAAGGCGGCGGAGTGAGCGTTTTTATGACGCGTATATCTGTAGCCAGCGCAGTACTAACCTTATGAACCGTTTAGAAATCGCGGCGAAGAACGCGTTTTCGGCAGTTAAAATGGATACAATAGTGCGCTCGGATGAGTGAATAATAGACCGTTTGATTTTGGTGTTTCTTATTGGATTTCTAACTCTACGCTTCTTATTAGTCTTTGAAATGGAAAACACTTTATTTGCAAATTAGAGGTATTATTACTACTATTGTAGTCAGAAAACAAAATTTACTTAGTCTTACTGAAACGCGCAGCAGTAGGGAAACACGTAGTAAACACGCAATTTGTTCAGTAAAACGCCATTTATACTCCGAAACAAGCTTTTAAAGATAAAAACAGAACACCATAAACATTTTACCACGAACAATTATTTGTAAATGCATTTTGCGAAAATAAGAGAAAAACTCGGGTCTCGAGTGAAGCGACGTCATTAAACAAGAACGGGTCGCCCCATCCCCCTGGTCCTGCGGGGTAGGTCCTGGGGCAGGACAGCGGGGGGTGGGGAGCGAATATCAACGAACTCATACGTACGTGTGACGTAGCGACGCGTACGTACCATAGTATACATTCTGTTGGTAAACAATTGCGTCTCATTGCAATTGGCGTTTTGAGTTTTTTAATCAACTTTTTTTTTCGGATTCGGCTGAGGCTTTCGATGTGTTTGTATGTTTGATATGAGGGTGGGCGTTAAAGAGTTGGAACTTTCTTTATTAGTTTAAAAATATATTCAAATGCATTGGAATGCGAATTAGTTCTATTGTAATAAACAGCTAAACTTCGATTATAAAGACTTGAAAGATTTCAAGGCAAGGCCATAGGATGGTGTTTCAAACGTTGCTCCATTTTAAAACCAAATCGATTGAAACTGATATTTCTACCAAGATAATTTACAAACTATAAAAACTCTTATCATAAAATCATAGATGCTTTACAAGTAACATTGGGGCGACTAAATGATTTAAAATCGAATGCAAATTCTATTCTAAATCATTTAAAATTTAAGTTTGAATTTAAATTCAGAGAGGTGTAAGACCTCTGCTCATGCTGGGAATCTATCTTGAAACATTTGCTATTCTAACGAATTAGATCATTAGGTATATCTTAATGTCCGTAATGAGACGTTAAAACTTTCTTAATTTCATTCAGCTAATGTTTCCAAATAGATTTCTCTTGCCAGATTTTCTTACTTCTAATTCAAAGTTTGAAATGGTATTAAGTGCGCTATACATCTGCCGATTTTACGAAGGAACCTACTACGCTTTGGAATGGGCAGCTAGCTTCATCTATCTGTATAAGTGACTACTTTGACAGTTCAAAAGTGCCTGTTATAATTGATTAGCTTGAAATAAATGGTTTGAGTTTGATCCAGGTAGAGTACTGCTCTACTACAGTTTTGGTTTCCTAGATTTGATCGTCAGGAAACCATCGGGTGATGTGTAGCGCACTTGTGATGCTGTGCCGAGTACTTACCGGTGTCGGTCGCCATGGCCGGGTGCTCTGAAGGCGGCACCGTGTCGGGGCGTGCGCGCGCGCTATACGTGTCCAATCCTGCGCATTCCAGCCGGGCGCCCAGTGCCGCCGCCACCGTAATGCCTTCCACACAGCTTCGCACCCAAAACTATGTTATCTATGCCGTGCACCCTGCAGGACTTGCACGACTTGCACCCCTTTTCTTTTCTTTTTCGATCCGTACAAAGACTTAGTCAGTTTAAAAAAAAATTGAAGTTTATTTTTAAAGCTTGGATTGTTTTTTTTTTTTGAGTATTGCGTATTATTGGATGTTTTTGTTCTGAAAAATTGTTTGCACATTAGTTTTATGAATAAGAATAGTTAATAATTTCACACTGTGCCGGCAGGATCGAGCGGTGACATCTTCGTGTTTAATAATTGTAATTCGTGCTTAATTTATGATTGTATGCGACGAGAAGGGTGGAGGAGCGATGATAAATATTTATAATTTACACGTAGCGGGAGTTTGTTCACTTTGCGGTTAAAATTTAATTTGAATTAACAAAGTTCTACAACTTAATTAAATGTACAAAGTTTTGTTGCAATGAAAATAATTATCCATTTATCGTTAAATGTATCCAGAATAATTGAGATTCAACGCGTAAAAGCAACATATTTATTTAACAAATGTAAAAAAGTAAATGTTACTGAACAGAACTTCAATTCACTATAACAATTAATTTAACTTGTAACATAAATCAGTATAACTGTTAATATATTACACAGTTAATGTCTATTCCAATTAATTAGTAATTAGCATTAATTGCAATTGACTAAATAACTCACGTACTGGCATCCACGTGACGCAATAATTGGTAAAACTCAGTTCGCACTTGGTACACGACTACACACACACGACACTGCAACGCTTTACAATAAAGTCCAAATATCGTGTGTCCAGCCGAATCGCGGGGTGTTAATTTAAAGGGCCGGTGCAACGATCGATGGCGCGCCCTGCACCGCCACAAGGGAGGAGCGGGCAGATAGAAATCAATACGATGTCCATCATCGCATGCAGCCACCCCCCGGCCCGCACCGCCTGCGCCATGCACACGGGAAATGCATTCTCCGCGACTCCTCCGCCCTACACCCTTCTCGCGTTTCCGTCACCGTAGTTGCACGAATTTATCCGAAAATGTTGACAACTGTATTTTTTTGTGATGTCCGGTGTAGGATGCACCGCTCGGTCCGTCCGTGTCCGGTGTATACCTTGACGCACGCGTGCGTTCGAGTGCGCGTCACGCGGGCGACTGTCGCGCGCCCCGCCACTCGGGCCGAGAATAAACAGCGTGGGGCGCGCGGGGGGCGGGGCGGTGCAGCGCCTGCACGCCCACAGCGGCCGCCCACGGCTGCCGGACGAGCGGACGCGAGCGGACGCTGCCGGACACACGCCGGACGCCGGACACCGATGAAACATGGATGTTTCAGGACGTCATCGCACTGCGACGCGTGTCATCTCGTCGCCCAATAACGCGTGCGCCAACAATTTATTGCGGTGTTGCCTCGTGGAAGGACTTTCGCTTGCACTGTATACAGTTCGCATATTCACCTCAAAGTAGAAATACTAAACAAGTTTCCAACAGGAAATTAGTTCAATCATTTATTACATCTTTAGTAGCATTCAAATAAATGATATAAAAATATTAGTGAATAAATTGGATGGGCTCAATAAAACCTCATATTCACTGAGAACATCTTGGTAATTAATTTGGTAGACAAGTGATCATTCCGTAATCGTATTAATGAAATCCGGTTTTATTCTAAATTTGTGATTAGGAGACCATATTCGTATGATATTTTATGTTAGAATTTAATGTTAACATTTACGTTTCTTGTATGTTCGGTATCGGTAACATTATTAATAGTATTTTTATTCTAATAAAGTCACATTTTTCTACCCTTACTTATAACCAAGGGGTGTTAAAAGCAAACATTCAGTGGTTTGGTCTACGAAATCAATTCTCTTCATAGAGTTCTGCAATTTTGATTTGAAAGTAAATGTTGGAAGCTTTTTCCGTATTTGCGTAACACAGACCGATCGTTACGGCTGTGATCACAGATAGATACCTGCTTAGGTTTGTTTAAGTGCAGTCTCTGACGTCACTAAAGACTATTGTAAACCGTCTGAGGTAGGTAGAAATAACGTTGAAACCAGTCCAGTGTAGATAGTGCATCAATAATGCTGTAGAGATGCGCGACTTAGTAGGTTCATATTAATATATTCCCTAATTTGACGATTCTTCGACGAATCATTAACAGATTAAAAATCAGCTAACGTTTTAGACCTTGATAACTCGAGTCTTTATTGATTCTGAAACAATAAACAAATTATAAACTCTGCAAAGTCCATATTGCTTTGATTGATACAAAATCATATACAAAAAAGACAGCTTTTCAAGATATTGTAAACTTAACAGTTTTCATACAATCTGGAGTCAATTATCCAAAAACAATATCTCCTATTTTCGTGATATTTTCGTTCCCGAAATTAGGACTGCCCGATTAATATAGATGGGCCGTTCCCCTGTCGCTAGGGACCTGCCGTCTGCATCGGACTATAGGTAATGTGGTACCTATACAACACTACCTAGGTAACTACATGTCAGCTTACCCTCGAGGGTAGACGAGACGAGTACTCCCTGTAATATCACTTATGTCTGTAGTCTTTTGTTTTATCGAGCGATGAAATAGCTTTGTCATGTAGTGTACTTGTGTGTGCATTGAAATCGAATTTGGGTGCATATTTAGTATTGTTTGGGTGAAATTGTTGTGATTTGAGAGTTTTGATCGATAAAATGGTACCCAGGACAGTGAGCAAGGCAATCTGTAGGTAGTACCTTGCTGCCTGCTTAAAGATTGCACCTACAACGACTAGAAAAGATCTATTAAACATATTGTATACCGCTCATTTGATAGCTACCACTTTGCGAATTCGTCCATGACACTGTCGCAGTACTACATCGTTCTTATCTCTACTCAGCGCAACCATTATAGAGTTTATAGATTTCTGGTTTTTAGATTTTAATACCTTGATGACCTATGCCCGAATGCCCTTTTGCTTTTGCATATCAAAAGTAGTAGTAGTAGTAGTTTTAGTATTGTCAATTTTCATTGACTTCTAGGCTAGGCGGCACAATATTGAATTGCGTTTAAGCGGCTTACATCAACCATGCCAAAACGTATATCACGAGAGTGCGTGCTACCCGTGCTACAAAAATCACGCATACCCGGAACCACCTAGCACCTAGTATCTGTCTACGTAAACAATATCAAAGTATTCTTTACGTAACAATAGTGAACTTGTTTCATATCGCCCGTAACACCTTAATGCGCCGCTGACGATTGAAGAGCAATCGATTGATGTTCCGATGCGTTACAAACGGTAAGATCTTTTGTATAAATATTGCGTACAAGTTGTACTAAGTGTTTTTACTATGTAAAACATTTTGGCGTGAGACGAGATGAAAATAGAACACCCTTCGTGTGGGAGTCGGCATTGAGGAGAGATTAAGGATTTTTAGAAGTTTCAGATCGTTGCGCAGGACTCAAAAGTCAGTGCGTCCTAGTGGCCAAAAATATCCTGGCGTCATAAGGACAGCTCTAAAAGCTGTTGGTATTTCGCAAAAATATCTTTATGTCTTGGTTGGTTGGTGTTGATGTAGGTAAGTAACTAAATTACTACTTATATCATTTTTAGCGACCTACGTAGGTATCTTGAAGTGTACTAAGATCTTAAACGGGAACTGCTGAATAAAAAAAAATCCAAGATTTTTCATACTTTATCGCTCACATGCTCGCTTCGCTTTTGGCCTGCTCAACCTTGCCTGCTTCATTAAACTGCTTTGCTTACGCCCTTTGCCATTGCTTTACAATACGTTTTGCAGTTCTAGTAAACCATTTAGCTGGCGCTACTCTACCTGTCATCATTACTCCTTGGAAGGTGACCCCGCCTTACGCCATTTTATTTTATTACTATCCCATTAATACTTACCAATAGTATATTGGTTGCACTCACGAACGGCTCTTTCAAAGTTATTGCAAGTCCTGCATTTGAAAGAAAGTGTCCTCCTGACCCCCTTTAAGATACCTTGCTCCCCTAAATGCGTAATATCGCGAGTTCCATGTTAGTCCGTTTGCGGGTAGAACCTGGATGAGGCTGGCACAGGAGCGTAGGGATTTGTAGTTGATGATGATCAATTACGTAATACGTTTTAAATCACAATCCGAAAAATTTTGAAGGAGATTGCGAATCAAGTGTTTCATATGTTTGTAAAATTCGTCTGCTAAATAGTGTAATGAATATTGTTAAAATGAAAAGTATTGCCACTGTGTGTTACGCAATTACCCCATAGGTCGTTTAAAGATAGTGCTGCCCCAGCAGTCTTGACATTCATAGCGATCGCTTTACGACCGAATTCGGTCGCAGTCCTGTCACTCCATAAATTACACCGGTCAATCCGGGACTTAGCGACCGAATTCGGTCGAAAAGCAATCGCTATGAATGTCGAGACTGCTGGGGCTGGTCACGTTTCTATCCATTTGATACAGTTCTGATGTTATTGTTACTTCCTTCTAAAACTCACCCTTACCCTCGAGAAGAAAGAGAAAGCATAATATCAATTTTAGAATAGCGACTTGCTATTAACTTACAGAAATATCTCCGAGAAAATCATAGTTGGGACACATTACCACCTGAATATAATCCTCATTTGCCATATTATAGTTTACTTACTTACCTATCAAAGTAGCACATTCCTAAATGAGATATGGACTCACCCCTATGCACACTGCTGGCTATAAACGGACTTATCCTCACGCCCGAACTCCACTCGGGGGCGGCAGAATTTAAGCCCACAATGTGTCTACGTTTATTTGGGAACGCAACAAAATCGATCAAATTTTCCCTATTTAAAAAAATCGAAGAAACCGCGTAGGGAAATGAAATTATTCAATTCGAAGTTTTTACGTTGACTTTCCAGAAAATTGCCATGGGCATGCATTTTTGCTACTTAGGTGCCCATAAAACAAGCTTATTGATAGGTATAAATATAGCTATCAAGTACCAAAAATAACCCGCAGCTTGTTTACTAAAACTCAAACAATCTGCACAACAAACGAACAAACTCAGTCCCCAGCCTCATGATATTTATACATATCCGTGGCCGAAAAACAAAACAATCCGTAAAGCCTTCCTGTAACAGGCGAGCGGCCGGCCAATCATTCGTCAAACGCTACCCGGCCGGTTGTAAATCTTTGCAGGGGTGGCGCGGGGGCAGGGCGCGGCCGCCCGCGGGGTGGGGGGGTTACGTAACATCCGGAAGTGCGGATTAGGAATCAATAGTGCGCTTGTAATGATAGTTGTAGTGTAATCGTAAATGCGCTGAGCTGCGCGGATCTGCCACGGATTCGGACCCGACGCGGTTTGTAGGGTTGGGTTGAGTCGTAGGACGGTGTGGGGTTAATGGGTAATGGCAAAGTTTTAGAATTATGTTGTTAATTCTTTGATCGATAATGAACGATTTTTCATTAGATCCGCTATTGATTTCAGAAATTTACTTTCTATAATCTTTTATAGACACAGATGTTTAAAAGTTCTGAATAATATGACGATTTAGCCCTGAACAAAATTAAATGGACAGCATTTATAAAGTGAAGGGGGGTAAAAAGAAATCCTGTCGGCGCTACTTTCCATTACCACCCCTTCAATTGTTAGGCAAATTGTGAGTCAAGTGAGTGTAGCTGTAACGCTCAGAGGGAACTCTGGAAACCTTGAACGGTGCAGTTTTATTATGTTTATCACCCTATAAGTATCATTTTGCAAAACGTTTTTGATGATACAAAAGGTTATATGAAAGCATCTTTCGAAATTATGCGGGTGTTCGTTTGGCACCTGTGTTTATGTGAGAATGTTAGGCTTTGTAACTTCACAAAAATCAATAAAAAAAAACAATACCTAGTCGAATCAAGTTTGCATGTCATAGGCAAATTCTGAACGGGCGAAAAATATTATTTGGTATACTGAAGCAATCACATGCAAGCATGCTTTTATTATCCATAAAGGACAAGTCCATTTTTAAAGAAACAAATATTTAGCTTAATTAAAATAATTCATTTCATTCATTCCTCATTTCTCCTTATGCACCGCTCGTCAAACTTTAATAAATTCATCTTCCATCCCAAGTAGCCAATGTTCAGCTGACGCGGCTGCACTGCATCACACGTACTCAAAGCGGGGATAAGACGACCCCCCTGTCCCCCTGATATCCCCACGCCATCCCACCGGGCCGTCATCGCCGGCTCATCCGTCACGGTGACTGCTGCTGTTGACAAATGCTTTACTTCATTTGGGGGACATATTAAAATTGGTATTTTTTGGCGGCGATTTCATATTTCGCCCTAATGGTGTAATGTCCGTTTTTTGTGGGGTGCGAATTACACTTCGCGGTAAATTATTTTCTTTTTTATCAAAGCGTGTTACTGAGAATGATTTGCAAACGTGTCGTATTCTTCTGTCTGCGTTTAGTGCCCATAAAATGCTACAGCGCGTCATAAGCTCTCCATGCATTCTCACTACGTCAGAAGTATCGATAGGTACCTACCTACTATCACTGTCTGCATCGCCAGTGCGAGGGTGTGAAGCTTCCAATTGTTCGATCGAACGATTCATGCAATCTTTTGCTCGTTCATCCACATCATATTTAAAAAATAATCTTGTCTCGCTCAGAACTTTCCCTGACTCCAAAAATAAAGCCACAATCCGAAAATAAATATCTAAACGTACAACGCTGCACATAAAGTCTCAAAGTGGCGGAGAAAAGTCCGAGCTTATTACAGCTTACTATTGCGTCTGGGGTCGCCCCGGACCCCACCGCCCGCCACCCCGTGTCACGTATGATGGGGGGGGGGGGGGGGGTTAATGATGTTTTTTAACAAAAGATTACTCCACCACATCATTGGTTTCCTTGTGGCCTGCAGGTTTGTGTGTAAGAATGAATGATACGCAGTTTTTGTAGTGAAGCTCAGTGGTGGATAATTATAGTTGAGTAAAAAATTGTGGATAGCATTGTTGGCACATTATCACTTATTTCAAACAGAATTCCTTATTAGTTTTGACATTCCTATGCGGCACATGGTAGAAGTAGATTGATTAGTTAAATTTAAAATAAAATCGAGAATTTAATGGTGTCGCAGAAACTTATCTGCTAATCTGCAAAAGTAGAAGGCACCAGTTTTGGTTCTAGATAGCGCAAAATGTAGGGACGTGAAGGTTAAGTTACATTAAACGATGTTATCAATAATTAGAAAGTGCTAGTTCATAAGCTCTTCCCATTGCAATTTATCTCTAGCATAAAGTTTTGATATAAAGAAATGTCAATATTATGCGACCGCTGTTCCAACTCGTCTTGTACAAGCGTCGAGTTGACCTATTTCCCTCACTCGGCCCTCACAGTCCCTCACATATCACAAGACAAACGGTCGGGTCACAGGCACATCCTTTTTATTATTGCGTTCGTATTTGAGCCATGTCGACTGTCTATGTTTGAGGAACCTGCAACTTAAAGGCACTACTACGATAAATTAAAATTTTGATCTAGTTTGGGGGGATCCATTAAGGTTATCTATTTGTTACATAGCCTTGCAGACTTCTGTTAACCACGAATGGTCATAAACTAACGGCCGAACCCAATTATCTATCTAGCATCAATGGAATATGTCAACATGCGACAATATGTAATACCCCTAAAAACCCTTCACCGATTCCTTGTGATAACCGAGCAATTACGCTCGATTCTAAAATTACCACGTAATGATACATATTAAAAAAACATTACAACTTAATGATATACAGTTTAAATTACCTAATACGACTTAAAATAATACCAGCCAAAGACTAACAGACATCGCTTAACCTATACATAGAAAATGCGAGTTATCAAACGTGGAAGTACCCTCCAATGTTTACTGGAAACCTTTTGATTTGAACCGTTGTGCGCACTTGTGGGGTAGTGAGAGGGAGTCGAGGGGGGTGTAGGGGGGAGGTCCGGTCCTGTGCAAATGTTATTGATGTGTAGTGGTTATGATGAGATAGTATTGTTCATATCGCCCGTTTATTTTGCGGGTAAGGGATGTGAGGAGATGGATTTTTTTTAGATTCGGGCTGTGAGACGAATATGGAATGGTCCTTTTTAAGATGGGTTACCTACCTAACTATAGTGGTTATAATACCAGCCTGTTATCTGTTCCACTGCTGGTAAAGATCTCTTCTCTTACATGGAACGCAAGAGCATTGATCACCACGCTTTTTCAAGACGGTTTGGTGTTTTCAGACTTATAGAAACGATTATATAATTTAGTACCTATTCTGATGTTTTCATCAGTGTTCACAAAGGTTCAAAATGGTAGGGTTTTTTGTTAATATTACGTCTGGCTGTATAGTAGGCATTGAATGACGTCGGTTCCTTTCATAAGCCATGCGTCAAAAAGTTTGTAGCCCTGAAAGAGAATTCAGAAAAATAATAACGTTCATAATCACTGTACGCATTTAAAATTCTTAGTAAGAGATGATTGGGAGGTCTTAGTTTCTAGAACATTTCTAAGCGTATTTAACACGCAATTAGCAATAAGGAAAACGAACAAAAATGTTAAAAAAGTACCGTTTCTAAGATAAACTATCTCCTAAATTGAATTTATGTAATTTTATAAGCATTTTTGCGGTTAACCTCGTTTTTTTGTGAACATGATGACACATAAGACATAACAAATAAATATTTATTATTCCCCGATTAAGTGATTTGATGACGTCACTTGTAAGTAAAATCACGCCATCTCGTAAGACATTGGTACTAACTTACTAACGTTCATGTAAGTATATTCCGTGATTCATTCGCAGGTTGTAATAACCCGAATGGTGAGTCATAGCATCCTCATTGCTTGAAGGCTTTTATTTCATTTTACATATAGTCATGCTTTATTTGTAGGTGATTTGTCAATTTTGTATGTATGGCAAAATTTCTTTAGATTTCCGGTATAAAACGATCCTAGTGTCATGTCAACACTTCTGAATGTGTACACAAGTATGATTTAATTTATTGCGCGAGTTTCTTTTCTCGTATTTCCAGTTCAGTATGAGCTTTATGAGGAAAGCTTACATAATGATGTCGTTGTGTGGATGTTAATCCATACATACAACAAGCTCTGTTGGTGGACTTAATGCCCAAGGTGTGCGAAAATCGAGGAGGTTTTTAATGCATCCCAAACTGGTATTTTGTTCCATTTTATTTTAGAATCTAGTCGAATAAATGCGCTCTCCTATAAATCCTTGAAGCCATTAGCAATGCAAGTAAAGTATCGATCGATACTTTCGTTACACAGATGTATGTGCACAGCCTTAGCTTCATCGTGATTTAAATTCTTTTATTTATCTAAATAGGGTTCTTAAACAATACTATCTACAAAATCATCAAACTAAATACTTTCTGAAGTCTAATTTTTAATATTTATGAAGTTAGACAAAGGTTTATCGCCATTCAATCGGCATCGCAGAACCATGGAATTCTTTAGGGGATCCGTCCATCGAGCGAGTTCCATCGAGTGAGTTCTATCGAGAGATATATCGAATGTATCGATAAAACGTCCGTTACGATAAATGTTCGTCGACGAGCCGGTAGGAGCTTTCATTTGTAAATGGAGTTTGGGCTGTGTTCTGTTTAAGAGTCCATGGATCTAGGCTTATGGGTATTTTTTTTCTTACTGATGAATAGATAGATACTATGTAGTGCGACTTCATGATTTTCTATGAAACAAAAATAAATGGCAATACTCAAAAAAATTGATAAAATATTTACTACCACAAATGCTTTTATGCAGGGTAGAAAAGGAAGCTTGGTTCAGTGTTTTTTGTAAAACAGGTTCTATTTACCACAAAAATATAATCATCCCTCATTTCTAACAAACTTTAACCCCAAAACCAGGAAATGAAAACTTTGCCAATATTTTCTGACGTACAGACATAGAAACAAAGCCGTTCCTACTTATATGAATAGGAAGCAAGAAGGCTGAACGGGTACTTCCGGTGCGTGAGTGCGCCCCCCGGCAATGTTAGGGCGGGCGGGTGTGGGCGGCCGACGGACGCACGTACAACTACAAGTTTTTGATATTGGATTTATTAAATATTTTGGTGGGTTCAAATGGTTTGAGTAGTTTTGGGTGGGTGTATGGATTACATATGGATCACAACACAACGGTGAAAGAAGACAGCGTGAGGAAACCGGCATGTCCTAGAACTAAAAATTCTAAGACATGTGCCATCTACCAACTCGCTTTGGGCCTGCGTGGCAGATAGCAGCCCATTCCCTCTCGATGAGAGGAGGCCTGTGTCCCAGTAGTGGGAACATTAAGTATGGGCTGATTATAATTATGTATATGGATAAGTGGATATATTTTAGTAACTATTCTTTGTTCTATTTCTGCTACTACATATTTAGAATAGGAAGTTCATTATGTAGAGTCAAAAGTAATTTATTCATATAGGCTGAAAATCAGCACTTTTTGAGGTTATATAATTTTAAGACAGTCCCCTAAAACGCCCGCCCTTCATCACTTCCTCATACTTTAGCTAGGAAGAAGTGGCTCGACGAACTCTCCAGCATATACATATCAGCTGTTTAGTACATTTTTCAATTGCTTATTTTTTTATTAATACATTTACGGTTTGGCTTTATTTAATGTTTCATATTCAGGTCCTCGTGATCTTAGCAACAAAAAAAACATGTTACCAAGCTGAATTGGGATTGGGCGGGTCACGTCAGCCGCATGCACAGTGATCGCTGGGCAACAGTCTCCACACGGTGCGTGCCTGAGGATGGACGGCGCCTAGGGAGAACTGTCGAGACGACCTAGAAGCGTACCGCAGGGGTTGGTTCGATGCTGGTGGATGGCTCTAGAAAAGGATGCCTGGAACGATTTGGGGGGAGGCTAAGTAAAAAGAAAAATACATTTTCCATTCCATTGTGTAAATTTTTAAGCAGAAGAAGTTACTTTGATAAGCAACGTGTATTAGTTTAATAAATCAATAGTGGCTCTATACTCTATAATGCATGCCTTGTGGACGTACAACCTCGCCCTTCATGCACTATTGCAAACAACCTATAACCTGTCATTGGCTCATATAAATAGACATTACTCGGAAAAATATTATAAGTTAGGTCGTGGTGCAGGTACATCGCTGAAGCGGGGCGATAACGGAGTGTGGGCGAGACGACTAAAACAAATGAGGCCCTATTACTGAAAGTTTCTCTACGTAATGGTAGGTCCCTACACTTTTCTACTAGTATAATATACCAATACTTTTTTAGACGAGGTGAGAAGGAATTTGTCTACTGGAAAAACAGTTTTCTAAAAAAAACCTATAGTTTCCACTTCTAAGTTGTGAATTAGAAGACATTCTTATAGTTAATGGCGTAGGATAGTCACCTTAGATAAATTGACCATTTCAGAAGAATCCAGAATACTGAACTTCTAGATTGATTAAATACGTAGAGGAGTTGTCTCTCGCGGTGTTGCTGCTTCCGTAACCATGGCCTTAGGGCAAGGCCTCGAAAGTTATCTAATATAATATCGTGAACTGTCACATTTATTAGTAACAAGGCCCACCACTAGTCTTCTTAGCTTTCAGACCAGAGTGGACTTGGTAAATAGTTCAGCACTTACTGCGTAGCCGCTCGTGTCCGAGGCCTTTCCCTACACGGAAAGATAATACGTAAGTAATGTGGACTCGCCCCCTGTCTGTCTCGTGGGAACTTGTACGAAGAAACACAAATTATTAGGTGTAAGACAGTACGCCAATGGTGTCCACTGGGGAAGACGTGACGGATATATGTCGGTACTTAGTAAGAAAAATATTGCAAAAACTGCCCCGGAAAATTCTGTATTAACGTCTTCATCGTTGAGGTTTCTTTGAAAATCCTTGGGCTTTACGTTTAAAATCAAGTCCATTTTACGAAAAGGGATGGAGCTATGTAATCGAAAATAAAAACATTTTGCTTCGACGCAACACCGTGAATTAAAAAGAAAACCAATTTTCGATCTATTTTCATCTCAACTAATCGAATAAAGAAAAACTTTCACACATTTTGATCAAAGTTAAAAGGCTTAACAAAACAAAATATATAAAACTACCAAACTCAGTTGAATCTATCACCAATATATTGTTAATTTTGGCGCAAAAACAAATAAAATGGCGTCACTGGTGCACATTAGGCGGTGTTTACAACAGCGCGACAAATCGCTTTGTTTACGCGGTCAGACAGCGATGTAAACAACATCCGTGTTTCAAGGAATGAGAGACTGTCACGGGGTAGTTTGGGATAAGCGTGACTAGTAATACGTAGATATTATTATAATGTTTTGTGAACCTAAACTGTGTTAAGAAAAAGCGACTCCATAATTATTATCATCCCATCGTCATTTTCATCTCCATAAAAATGTGGTAGAGGAATTTCCTGACTTGTAAAAACGTATATTACAATTTCTATTAAAGCACGGGAAAAGCATTGCATAACTTTCACATAGGTACCTATTTATTTATTATTTACTAGCTTTTGCCCGCGACTTCGTCCGCGTGACTACTTGCGGCGCGCGGTTTCGATTCCCGTTTCAACCATGTAATTGTTTAAAAATCTATGAATGCAGTTTAATGGGTTATGTCGTTTTCTGGGACCCACATGGTGGTAGATTTAGCCCATGACTTGTTCGACATGCGGCAAACGTGCACTTAAGCTTGGCTGTTTTTTGGGTGACGTCGGTTATTTATGTTTTGGAGCGCAGCACTGTCTTATACCTGCTGTACTAATTCGTAGGTATATATTTTTGAGCGTCAAAATAAACAATTACCTATCATTAAAGCACTTGCTTTTTTGAAGCTGCACAGAAAAGGACCAATTTTTCACATACTTTTTCCGTGCTATTATAACCGCTAGGTAGATACTCCACTACACTTCAGCTCCTTGAAATAAGACGAGTTTATTAAGCCATACAATTCAAAGGCTTAATGGTGACGTTGATGACTGCCTCTGTAAACATGCTCCGTAAAAACCTTGCCTTCATTATTTATCGAAATATCAGCACCAGTTTACCTGGTCTCCGTGGTAACACTTACTGTTACCGCGGTAATTACGGACCGTAATAATGTAAATTGGTTCGTGTTTACCGTAACTAGGGGTAGTTTGCTTTGGGGTTCCGACCTGGCTTGATTAAATCTAATTGTAGTTCTTTTGAGTTGAGGTAACTGGTTCTGCTTGGAAGGCGTATTGGAAGACTGTTGCCAGCGCTTCTAACGGGCGTTTATGGAACTAATTATGAAATTTGAATTCTAGAAATCGAAAAGTTTTGACACCATTGCCTTACAACCTTCTTAGTTTTCTGAATTTTGTCTTTATTAACTTTAAAATACAACACCACCATGAATATGTATTCGCAACACCGCTGAAATCGGCGAAGGAACCCATCGCGGCATCTCCTAGAATAAAAAATTCGAAGACATGTGACATCTACCAACCCGCACATGATCGGCCCACTCTCTCTCACCGAGAGAAGGCCTGTGTCCCAGCAGTGGGAAGAATATTTAACATATATTCCCTTAACAGGCAGAGAATACATATATCTGGCGGCATTGGATGTCTGAGTTTTTTTTTCATTATTAATCAAATTGCAAATAGAAGCGGTAGCACTACATCAAATAACGTACCAGCTTTAAACCAACCCTCGCCTCAATCACAAACGCAATTGTATATAACTACCAAACAGTTGCATTCAATTCCCCCCTCCATACATACAGAACCCATACAAATATTCTGTTGATTACAAATTATAAAAGTAACAAGCATATCGGTACATAGCTTGCGCCACGGCGTCGCTCGCGTGACGGCCGACATGACTCCTGCTTACTTCCGCAACTAAATTACACGTAGAATTACAACGATAGAAATAGATTTAGAAGGTGTACTGTGTGTGTGTACGTGTGTGGTAAAGGCTAGGGGGGTGGTTTAACGGTCTTTGATTTGATTTTCGAAATTGACGTTATGATAGTATTGCAAGGTATGGTTAGATTGATGGTTTCATTAATGGACGTTGTGTGTCTGTCTTTTAAAGTGAAAGAGGTCAAATTGTGGGTCCTGTATTGTATTGCTCGTCCATCTTGAGGAATTGGCAGGGAAAAAATTGTTTCAATGTGTGCAAAATAACTTCTGCCCTAGGTTTACTGTAGCATACTCCTCTCAGCCTATAATGTTCCCATTGCTGGGACACAGACCACATCTCTTCGAGAGGGGAGTAGGGCTGTAATCTACCACGCGGGTCCAGTGGGGGTTGGTTGGGTTTACTGTATTTGACGAAAATTGCAACTGAAAATATCGGAAAAATGCAATTTTCCAACTTATGATCTACTTTGGTCAATGCAGTACTTACAATATTAGGCAGGACAGCTACATAGTTAAAAGGAGTACCTGGCTAGTTTTGTTTTTATTTGTATTGGAGGTTAGCACCACGTGCATGGAAAATAATCAGGCAAAAGGTCCATCCGATTCCATGACCCCTGTTTGCTTTTCGGATCCCATTTGTTTACGGAGGTACAGCACGGTGCAAGTTTATACCAACCAAACAAGGACTCGTAGTCCTAATTATCGTCATCCAAATCCGCCCCAATAAAGCAAATTACCATTCCGGAAATCCACCGCTATATCTATGTTTACGTCGACGCCTGTACCTCACCCACACCGACACAAGTTCCCTCACACATACACAAAGCCCCACGCACACTACTACTACAAAAGTACATTCGAGCAATAAAGTGCGTACAATTACTCTAGGTGTCCGCGGGATGAGCCCTGATTAGTGACGGTCAGGTGGGCGCAGCGGAGGGCGGTCGATAACTCACCCCCAACGCCCCCTGCGCCCCTAACTACTCCCCCACTGTTTATTGCAGGGGGGGCGATCGCCTGAACTTAAGTATTGATTCGCGCGAAACGTGATTTGTACGCACTCATCTAGAGGTTAGCTTGCGGCTTACCGAAAGTTCATTGACTGTTGTTTGGGACTTTTCGATATCCATTGCCGCCCCGGGGCAGTTCGGAACCGGGAAATCAATTTTGTATGGTCAATGGATGTTGCGTAACGCGAAAGGTTTTTGGCAAGTTTATTCGGTGGGTGGATCGTATTCCGCGGTGGTGTTTACGCGCAAACCGCGGTCAATAGGCCTCGGGCCGCACCTACCGTTGTCTTCGGCGGTAATGTCGACCCGTCACGGCATCTACCGACTTATTGCCGAGTGATGCCGCGATGTTTTATTTGCTAAGTGCTTTGATATAGTTCGGGCGGGGGTGACTTAATTGACGTCGTCATGTTATACAAATGATATTTACGATTCGCTGTTTTCGTTTCTGTATTTTTTATTGTTTTCTTAAAATATTATCAATTTGGTCCTAAATTTTGGTCCAAGTACCAGTAGTGCACTAGAACATTTGGCATACAAAGCAAATAGGTTTAATTTAGTTTATATCAATGCTCTTCTGGACACGCTCGTTCCATCAGATCTCATCCATCGCTTTCCATCAGGAGTGATCGAGGCAGGCCCTAAACAAACAAAAAAAAAAAATGCACTGAAAGCTAAATTGCACGCGAATCTCTGCCCATTTTTTTCCAACCTGTCACTTAACACTGGCAGCCAATCTTTTCATTTCAAGTACAACAATGCCTGTCCAACGGTTGACATTTACAACTTGCGCGGGTTGATAAGCCTCTGATAAACTCTACTTTTCTTCTGTGGGCCCGGTCAGCGTAGGTGTTCATAATTTAATCAGCCATTTTGGGAAATGAAGAGAATAAACTGTCTAATATCATCATGCCCTTTATTAATTAGTCAATAAGAAATTTGTCTCTGACAATATGCCGAAATCAAATGAAGCTTATTATTATAAGTCCTTACGTTAGCTTGGCCTTGAATGTGTCGTTTATGAAAGATGAATGAAACGTGGGGTGTATTTATCCCAGCGCCGCTTTGCTAATTCCTTTCGTAGAATTCAGCCATGACTTGTTTGTCTTGAAGATCCTGCTGATATTTATTTAGTAGAGAACTGCGGGGTAATTGCATACCACACTAACAGTAGGAATGGTTTTCATTTTGACAGTTCAATAACATTCATTGCGTTATCTACGTTGTTGAACAGACAATTTTTTCGAATATATGAAGCAATTGATTAGCAATATCCTTCAAAATGATTCAGATTTTGATTGACAGTATGTTACACCATTGGGGTGCTGGTGGTTGTAGGAAAGACTTGCATTCAATGATGCACCATGGTAGCCTGAAGGGTTGTCCAGAATAGGCAGATTTTTTTTTCTAAAACTAAAAATATTCCAAGAAGTTAGAATAATTTAGTTATGGACACAATAAAGTCTGCAAAATAAAATGGATAGGGAGCGGTGATTGCCCTCGTGGCTGTTAAAGTCGCAAGGGCAGCGCTCCCTCTATCATAATGAATTCGGTGTACATCGCTGTCGAGTCTGCAAATGATAATTATTATTATTGCCTAAACACCATCATAATTGTCTCAAAGACTCCACAGTTACAGTACAGTTATATAACATTTTTGTGGCGGTAATTCAATTCAAATTTTCAATAGAATTAGCGAAGAGGGTGAAAGTTTTTCTAAGGGAAGCCGGATAAAACCTTTGTGAAAAAATGTATAGATATTAGGTACCTAATAATGAGTAGTGACGTGTTTATGAGAGAAGCCAGAACAAATTGTGTTGTGTAACGTCTAATGGCTCGAAGGACCAAATTTGCTCAACCAGTCTGGTCCTTCGAGCTTTTATATCCGTATTATCAGACTGAGGGCAGAAACACAAACGAGTGGCGGAACCACAGAAATGTAATATCTCTGGGCGGAACATTGAGCGATAGATACCGCCATGATTGGTGTGGCGCGGAACAATGCGGGCCGAAGTTGTTATGGACTACAGTCCAACGCCTTGTTAGAAAAAAAACCTATATCCTTACACATACTTAGATGGTGCCTGTATTGTACAGCGGAGTAAGAGTTGGAACCTTGTGTTCTTATGATCAGGCAAAAAAAAATAACACTAAAAAAAATCTTAAAACTTTATGCACAAGTAAAAATGCTGTACAAAGTTGGCTTGGCGATTTCTCTACCAGTCACGTCATTTACCCGGCTCACTTTCATTTTCAATAATTTTCATAGCAATGGACATTGGTTTAAAGAACTTTATTTCTCATAAGAATTTAAAAATAACAGTTCGCTTATAGTGAGATACTTAAGTGATTACTAGCTTCTGCCCGCGGCTTCGCCCGCGTGGATGTCGGAAATTATCCCACAGGAACGTGCTAACAGGATAAAATGTATGTGCTTCCCCAGGATGCCATCCATCTCGCGGGCCCTTTGTGGCTAATTACGATAGAAAACCAATTGTGTCTCATTAGTGGTGATTAAGAGGGTACCTATATGATATCTTTACCTAAGTACCTACCTAATTAAAAAAAAAATACCCTACCTAAATAAACCTATTTCTGATGATAACTAATCTAAACTCAATAAATAAGCAAAATCCCTAAAAACTAATATCTATACGAATGACTAATCCTACCTAACAGTATTATAAAATAACCTACGGTCACTACGTACACTAACAAATATACTACCTATACTATAAAATTAAAATCTATACCTACGACTTATAAAATTAAACCTAAATAACTCTAAACACTAAAAGGAATAAAAAGGTCGCACAGATAATACTGCGGGTGACGTAACCTTCGACAAACTTATTATTTGCGGTTGGTACAGTAATCGGTCTAGGGATCGAACCGCAAAATTAAGTTTGTTTTTTATTGTATATACTTTTCCGGGATAAAAAGTACCCAGTGTGGTGCCCAGGATATTAAAGAATAATTATACCAAGTTTCATCGTAATCGAACCGGTAGTTTTTGCGTGATGCCTGAACAAACAGACAGACAGACAGACAGACAGACAGACAGACAGACAGACCGACAGACAGACAGACAGACAAAAATTTTTGTAATCACATTTTTGGGTTTGGTGTCGGTCTAGTAACACCCCCTGCCATTTATTTTTTTGATATTTTCAATGTACAGAATTTTCACTTCTACAGAATTATTATAAGTATAGATAACTAGTACTATTAATATTAGTTACCTCTAGGATGCTGGAGACATTTTATTAGGGTATTCTGTTTTATGTCATTTCAAATGTTGATATTCTATTGTACAGACGCCAGCAGGTCAAGCTACCCGAAACTGTCAAATTTTTTCAATCAACCTTGAACCTTCATGCTTTAGCGAAAAAGTTGAAAATCTATTAGAGAAATTTGACAGATTGTAGTAGCTTGATGTGCTGGCGTCTGTACCTTAGATTCCTCAGATTCCATACTTAGAAGGCAAGGTCTAGGAGTTAAATTGTGTAAAAGCTGCTATAAAAGTATAAAACTGTCCGGCAGTGTCCGGCCTGAAATCAAAACTCAGATCCTCACGAATGGCAGCCGTGCTTGTGACGACTCCAATAATGAAGTACCTAATCAAAATTAAGGCGGGGTTGTATGAAATATAAGAGTTTATTTAACTCTATGACCTCTAGCGTCAAATCACAGAAATCAATTAGACATAATTCTTTCAAACATAATCACGCATAAAACTAATTAACGTATCTTAATTAATTTTAATTATTTTCGTTGAAATTGCGATGTAACTCATCCGCGACCGGTTCTCTTGCAGACTTTGATGATTTGCGAGCAATTAGAAATTGTTATTTTTCTAATAATTTTAACTGTCGTTTGGTTTGACCTCACAACCGACATGGATGTAATTATATCCGGCGCATATTTCACGATTTTACAATAAAAGTCGGTAGAATAAAATATTGTACTGTACAGACGCCAGCAGGTCAAGCTACCCGAAACTGTCAAATTTTCCCAATCAACCTTGAATCTTAATGCTTTAGCTATAAAGTTGAAAATCTATTAAAGAAATTTGACAGATTGTAGTAGCTTGATGTGCTGGCGTCTGTACAAGCAGCTACGCATAATTGCAGCTGCTAAATTAAATTAAATAATCATTAATTTATTTCAGGAACTTATTCCCACATTAAGCACTACAAATTACATAGAAATATACATAAAACATTACACATTGCATTAAAAATAAATAAGTTAAAGTACCTACAATTATAGTTATTAGGTTAAAATTCATTCGATTACATGTAATTATATTGATAAAACAAAAATAATCACTTAATAAATGGTGACGAACTGGCATGCAGGTGCATCCACCACTCCAACACCACCGAGTCCCATCGCTCGGACAATACGCTCAAGATACTGTTTGTGCTGCTAAAGGAAGTAACGTATACAGTAACAATAAAGAAAGAAAAGAAAGAAAAACGTATTTATTGGGACTCGCACAGCAATATCACAAACTAAGCTAAACACATTCTTAAAAACAAAAATAAAACAGAAGTTAAATGAAAATAAAAACAAGTGCGTGTCGGGCCACGCGCAGTGTAGGGTTCTAAAGTGCGGGTCGTATTCGCTGACTGATAGTTTCGTACCATTCTCTAACTAAAAGCCAAAAATTACTACCTACCTCATTTGTCTTCCTATACAAATCCTCACCTGATCCGACAATTTTGCACGGAAAGTTTTAATTATTTTTTTTGAGATTTGGATAATATTTGTCATAGCCGGTGTAGCAACTGTTTTTTTTTTATAAAACTTATTTAGGAATGAAACAATAGCGCGATACAACTGACGCTTAGCGCCATCTATAGACATTTCTATGGAGTTGTTCGAAATTTTCGAGTCTAATACAATTAGTCGACTATTACTCGTAAACTTGTAAAGCCCACTTAAGTTTTTCTTTAAACTTCGTTATATACAGGATAATTTTTTATTCAGTGCGTAAATTTTCACAGGGTGTTCTACCCATGAATATGAACAACTTTCACTATGGGACCATCTCTGAAATCATAAAAAAAAATCAGCTGTTTCCTATAAAAGTTCAATACCTACTCGAGCAAAATGTATGAATCTGCTGATTTTTTTTTCGTGATTTCAGAGATGGTCCCATAGTGAATGTTGTTCATATTCATGGGTAGAACACCCTGTAAAAATTTACGCACTGAATAAAAAATTATCCTGTATACTGCCGTGACATTTGAATTTCTGACTACAACCGTTTAGTTGGTAGACGGGGGGGACACTTGACTAACGAAAATTGGTACTTTAAGGCTTGATAAGTCACGAACGGTTTACTTAATCAAAAACGGTCTTCCCAAACCCCTAATATTTTTGAAAGACCTATCCAACGATATCCCACACTATGGGAAGGACGAAAAAAATAATTATCATCCCCACTTTAGATATAGGGGAGGTACCCTAAATAATTATTTTTTTCAAAAATTTATTTTACCATTGTTCGGCGTCATTAATGTGTGTACTCATGCCAAATTACAACTTTCTAGTACCAATAGTTTTTGAGCTAAACCGCGGACAGACAGACAGACAGACGACATGGCGAAACTATAAGGGTTCCTTGTTGACTACGGAACTCTAAAAAAACAACCGACTTCCAAAAATGGGTTCGCATTTTCGTTGTTTGCCACCGTCTTCCAAAATTAAAGTTAATTTTCACTTTGTAGTGTCGTTTTTGGATGACGGTTGTTTTTTTTTTGCAAAAAAGTTTTTGTAACAAAATAATTTAAATTATAGCAGTGTCCGTGGAGTTTCTTGCCCGTTCTTCTCCATAGGTACACTACTACGCTTGAAAATTCAAAAGTGCTTGTACTTAATTGGTTTAATTGAAATAAATGTTTGGAGTTTGAGTTTGAAGATAAATCGATACTTATCAAACTTCGACAACAGAATGAAATGTTTTTATTGTGAATTTGTGTTAGATTTTCTACTTTTGTTTTGTGCCCAAAAAAGGATAACTTAAGCCTAACCTTCCTTATAATCTAAAATTACAACTTGCAGATGACGTGTCAGTAATAATATAATACCGAAAAATAACAAAACATTACATCAACAAAAGGCAAATCAAACTATTAACGATATAATTAATTGGCTAAACGAAAATAACTTAAAAATAAATACTTATAGCTAAAACAAAATTCATTAAATTTGCGAACTACAAACAAAACCCCCCAAAAATTATTTTAAATCATAATAACCAAATAATTAATTAATAAAGAAAACAGTATACAATTTTAGGTCTAACACTAGATGAAAATCTATGTAAAAAAATAAATAGATTTGTATACGCATTAAGAGAACTACGCAAAACAGCGAATGAAGAAGCTGCACTAAATGCCTATCACGGCTACGTAGCGTCTGTATTGAGGTGCGGATTACTCCTATGGGGTAACTCATCACACATACAAAGAGCTTTCATAGCGCAAAAAAAATACATGCGAGCGCGGGGGCGCCTCCATACGAGAGCTGTAAACCAATTTTTAAAAAGTTAAAGGTTGTGTTATCTTCTACTTACATCTTAGAAATAGCCACATTTGCCAGGAAAAACTCTCACTTCTTCTCCACAGTAGCCGGAAACAAAAGATATTTTGAAAAACGGGACACAGCCAAGTTAAAAAACCAATTTTGTAATAGTATTCTCCACTACTGAAACAGCTACCTTATGTCCATTAAAATATATAACTATATTCCAAAACTAATAAGAGAGCTACCATTTAATTTTTACAAAAAAGTCTAAACAATGGGCTTCTCCAAAATAAGTTTTACACATTAAAATATTTTTTTTTATTATAAGGGTTAATAAGTAAATATACATATTTTTTAATTATAAGGTAGATTTATTCAGTCGTATAATATAAATGTTATTGTTGTGTTTTATTTTATTTTATATTGTATATTACAGTACATATGTCCATAGTATAAGTGTTTTGTATTGTTTATTAGAGAATAAGTAGTAGTATATAAGATAGGTTTTATACCCACGTGTACATTAGGTTCACATTGTAAATATTCGTATGCCGCTAGTACTTAGTGGTGGATGTGTCGAATTTATCTATATGTACCAACCATCTTTGTACCTACCATATCCTACGAATAAATGTCTTTGTCTGAAGTATTCTTAGTTTTCTGATCAAATTGCAACATACCTACTCATTTAACTTCAGTGAAGTCTTGAAGGTTCTTTCGTTGCCCCTGAAAAAAAGTTATGGTAATTTTTCTTGCGATTTCCGATAAGGCGTCGCCCACATATATCGACGTGTTTACGTAAGAAAGAAAGAGAAGAAAAATATTTTATTTAGGGCACGCTCAAGAAATACAAATAATATTAAGTACTTAAATCTGTAAAAAATATGAAAACAATGAAAAAAAAACATCAAAGTTTATCTAAGATTAAGGCATGATTTTTCCATCGCCAGAAAACTTTTATTCGAGGAATAAAATTGACGTTTGACAGTTTTTGTATAAATAACTGTCAATATTTTAAAATTATTCCTCGAATAAAGTTATCAGATTGAAAAATCAGCCCTAAAACCAACAAAACAGTGAAAACAATAAAAAAAGGAAAACCCGTGCCAGGGCAACAAGGGTCTTCCCATAATAGGTATTTATAGGTACTACAGTATGTTAGATTAAACGTGTGAATACTTTAAAGGGGTGTAGTCCTCATGAAAATTACAACTACTAAAATTAATTTATGAGAAAAAGTAAGCCAAAATGTAGGGAACAGTTTATTTTTCATATTACAGAGGTTACCTAACAATCTGTAATGGTTTACTTCCGCCTGATCCATCATTTGAAGTCGTAAGGAATCCACTGTTAGTGCAAACGCCATCTGTTCCCTGAGACGTGAACTAGCGCTTTTTCAGCGCGATACGGAATAACGAAAGCAAGGACTAGATGTACCGTAGTTCATATTATTTGACCAAACGGCGGATCCAGAAGGCTTGCTTGGTGAATATTCTAACTCTTGAAAATAAAAGACTTTAAGAAATCTATCATTTGTTTTTAGATATATAGGTAATAATAATAATACTGATATATATCTGAAATAACCTGAAAAAATGGGAATGAAACCCAAGATTGACGGATGACTCTGATCGAGGTTCATTAGCAATACTCGTACTTAATATTTATTTCAGGATAGTAAAAGATGGAAAAAAACCTTATCTAGAAATTAGAATAAGTGAAGTTGTGAGTGTGACTTAAGATTGCTTAATTTAGTTTGGGAGTAAGTTGCTATTTATAAAAGCATAATGGGAACGTCGCACATGTGTATAAAATTCCCTTTAATAAAGTTTGCTTTTTATTTGCTTAAAAATTGATTTTAATTTGCTTTGTTTCTTTCAGATTTTCATGCACCTGAAAAATAGGAATAGAGCCCAGGGCCGAAGACTAGAATGAGATAGCTGCCGGAGAATGAGATAGGGTTACGAAACGTTCTTCTCATCCACGTGGACTTCTAATTGACGAAAGAAGGTTAGTTCAGCATATGCACTGGGAAAAAAGTTGCATTTATGATTTTGAAACAGAACAATCTTCCCTAGGAATAGTTTTGACTACTTTAAGCAAATATAGAATAGTAGTTTCGGAGATTAACCGGAAGAAACAGACTATAAGGTAGACAATTTTTTTACAATTGTTTTTTTTAACCCCCAACAAAGACAATGTGGTGTTATAAGTTTAGCTGTGTATCTGTGTGTCTGTCTGCGCCATCGTAGCTCCCAAACGGCTGAACCGATTTTGATTTTTTTTATTTGATAGGTGTTTTGTTGTTATAAGTTCCGTATATACTTTCATATGCATTTAGAAAAAATATTTTATTTTGACATTACAAACAGACAATTGTATTTATTAATGTTATGTTTACATACATAAAACATATACCTACTTATCTTAAATATACACCTTCAAATTAAGAAAACGGCTATTTCACATCAAAGTTAAGTAATAAATTACTCAGTTTTAGCGACAAAAACCAACTAATTCGTTTCCGAGATCAAAATATGCGCTTGAGCAGCCGCCTAACGTGTCGCCATCGCATAAAAATGTAAATACACTAAGAAACAGGTACGTCACTAATTATGTCCATTGAACCGTTACCTGCGCGCGCGCAATATTGGAAAGTTACCGCGACAACTGGCTTAGGGGACAACATACTTTTAAATGTAGAATCTAATCATTTTTATAATTATTAGGTACATGACTTGGTTGACATTCCGTTTGTAACTTCGCTGAATATTATTAAGAAATGTGCAGAAATCATAACGATTAAATATTATACATGTGAGAAGTCACAAAACAATTATTACATAATCAGCTTATAATGTTCCCACTGCTGGGACTCTGGCCTCTTCTTTTCGAGTATGAGTGGGCTAATAATCCACCACGCGGGCCCAGTGCGGGTTGGTGGATGTCACATGTCTTCGAATTTGGTTACGGAACTAAAAAGTAGATATTGTGTATACCTAAAGAGGAAAAACTTTTAAAAATGTATTTATAGATTATGAAAAAAGTGTCACAAAGAAACACCAAAGGATAATAATGTTCAGTGAACCGGTAACTCGGTATTGGAAAGTGACTACCACTCGACACCGGCCTCGTGCTCTAGGAGACTGCCGTATAGGCCAGGAGCCAGGGGACTAATACAATGTTATCATTTAACAATGTTGTATTACAATGTGGTACTGACTGTGTGATATTGACGGCTAAAGGAGCAAAATATTGGCGCCAATTCCCTTGTTCACAAACTAAAATAAATTTATGTTCAGTGCATATTTTTCTTTCAATTTCATTAATTAAGAAAAGGACAGAAGTTAAATATTAGTTTAGTCCTGTCAAATTAGTCAGTGCCTGACGCAAATTGATATATTTTTAGTAGCCATGTTTTTAATCACGTCTAAGGACAATGTCCAAATTGGCCCTGTGCAATAAAGAGTATCAGATTAAACGATAATTAATCGCCTATTTTATTATTTAAGTTGCAAATACTTCTGTATCACGGACTAGCTGTATTCCAAAATGTACTTTTAATAGAATTTAACGTGACTAATAACATAAGATCGCCATCTTCGCCTAATGTCATGTCGTGTCAGAAGTGAAATAGGGATGTCCAATCAATTATAATCGATTGATTGAATTATTATTCGATCGATTGTGTTTTCTTTTCTAAAGTGTATTTTTAAAAACCTAATAAGAATACTTTATGTATGCAGTCATACTCCAATTTAAATAGGTAGTAAGAATAATATTATACAGTAATCAAAACTTTTTATTTTGATTATCTAATTCATTTTTACGACAATTAATACAAAAATAACATTTCTCTTTCGGCGTAAAATAAACCATTGTCATACATAGGTACTTGTAATGTTTATATGACAAAGGTGATGTAACAGACAGTTTGAAATAATTTAAGAACACAGTAAATCTTAATCGAAAAAATCGATTATTGGTGTGGTGTCGTACTACATCCCTAGTTTTGCTGTGAACGTCACGTCGCGTCGTTAGTTTAAATGCATTTTAATTTTGCACTTGCATCCACTTTTTAGAAAAACAACTGCATAGGTACCTAATTATCTAGGTAGGTATTATGATATTACCTACTTTTCAGTTTCTTAAAAATCACTCAGAGCTATGAAAAATCGTAGGTACCTACATTTAATATTCGTTGTTATGGTTAGATTATAACCTCAAAACCTGATACTTTTTTTGAAATATACCTTTTTTGCAGCTAGTCCGCTACAAATACAAGATCTTTTAAGAATCTACTAATGATAGAGAATACAATACATAATTATCCGATGCTCTTGGCTCCAGGGCCAACAATGTATGGACGCAGAGCAATGTCCTTTGTCTATGGAGTATCTTAATTTGACAGAACTAAACTAATATTTAACTTCTGTCCTTTTCTTAATGAAATAGAAAGAAAAAGATACACTGAACTTAAATTTTGTTTGGTTTGTGAACAAGAGAATCGGCGCCATTGGCAATTTATCGAGGTTTTAAATAGGACTCTGAGCAGTGGTTGAGCAGAATTAGTAATTTTTTGCACTATTTTGGAGGTGCGTCAATACCTGTCTGGTTAATGAATGAATTCAGTTAATTGAGACTTAACTAGGGATAATTTAAGCAAGCTAATGTGTAATGCAACTTAAACCAGATTTTTTTAATTATCCAAGCTTGTCGTAGCTCCCACGTAGATCCCTAAATACGTACTGCTACGAAGGCGTTACGAAAATCTGGGACAACGAAAATGATCCGTGTTGCTTAATTTTAGATGCCATATTCTCCTCGCTTACTGTCTCCGAGACTACAAGCTAGTATGACCAATTAGATGACAACATTAAACGTTGAGATATGTATCCGGTGCGATATGTTTGGCGGCCAGATCAGATTCATTAAAATTATTTCATTTTAATGACATTACTTTATACTGATGTACCGACCTGGCTAATGGCGGATCTGTAATTGTTAAGTATCTAATCTATTAGAAGTTATCTTAATATGCTACATATACGTCAGAGAGCTGTATGTATCATATTTATGAGTTCTTGGTTAATATTTAATGACATACTTGAACTCTTTTGAATTAACTGTTCTGTTTATTCGGATAAAAATATTCAAGAATTTCTCAGTTGTATACTTAAGTGTTAACATGATCCCACAAAAACGTTTCATGTTAAATGTTGCCAAGACGAGACCATGTAGCTCGCACTGTCAAAAAGTAATCAGATCTCATGTAGAGCCAAGCTTCTAACTCTACACGCCCTAACTCTACAAGGCCTAACTTCGCAAACTCTACACCTTAGTCAAAATATGTGGCTTGGCCATTTCGCTACATTCACATGAGCGTAAGGTGAAAAACTTCATACTGTTATACAATGGTTCTTGTAGTAACGAAACGGCCAAGCCTTATACATATTTTGACTAAGGTGTAGAGTACTGTTTTTCCTTACCGGGGTGAATATTGAATTCTGCGTCCACTCCAGCGTCTGACAAATTTATTGATTTATCTCTTTAAGGTATTCTTACTAAGTACTCCTAGGGCAAATTTCACCAAAATTTTACACCTAGAATAAGTCTTACCTGAGAATAAAATTTTAATTTTTGACAGTTTTTCCATACTAGAACTGTCAGACCTCAATTTTATTCCACGGATAAAAGATATCTGACTTTGGTAAAATCAGCCCTTATGAGTTTAAATCTAACACCCAATACCCGTGAAAACTTCTTCCTTAACATACTGCGTAATATTTAAATGTCCCACTCATTCACAATTATAATATTGATGCTGTAGAGTGTCTAACTGTCCATTATCATACCCAGATCAATATGGATATGCAAAATGACGATGTCCAAGTCAATTTAGCTACCTAATCACATCAGTCTGGTTTGAATTGAGTGACACAATTATAAGTAGCGGAATTAATTTACATATTTTACTGGTCACTCATCTCTGAATCGCGGAAAGCATTTTTTATTATAACTTTTAACAGTGAAATGTGTGCTTTAATGAAATAATAGGATATTATTTTACAAAAGACCTGTTTACGTTTTAATTAGAAGAAAAAAACGCTAGCTCCTCGCCTACATTAAGCGTGTGCTAGACAGCTGCACTGATTATACTGTAGTGTCTTCACATTTTGGTTAATCAATACAAAAAATATACCTGTTTCAGATCATAAAATATATTATTTAGCTTAAAACGTCATGGAAACTGAAATTTTCGAATTTTATTGCCACCTTTCTTGACTAACTAACCTACGACACATCAACATTAAAACTCAACGCGCCTTAGACCAACCCTTATCACCAAAGCTCATCACCGTGTCAATCCAACAACCTTCCATTTCACGCATCCATTTAGTAAACACGCAGTAGCCAAGAATAGCGAAGTCTGGTCACGGGGTGGACCCCCCCCCCCCGCCCCCACCCGTAGGGCGAGCGCCCCCGCGCGGAAGGGCCGCAAATGAAAAATGGCGCAATTAGCCCCACAGACAGTGAAAAACAAGTGCACTCGATCTGCCCGCCGACTCGACGGAGCGCTAACTCATCGATAACGCACCGATGTACTAGGGATGCGATTAGGCGAGTTTTTTGTTTTGTTTTTTTATGGTGTGATTTGATTTTTGTTTGTCTGTTTTGTTTTGCACTGTGTTATGGTGATGATTCAAAATGTAGGTATCAGGAGGCGGGTTCATCGATTTTTAAGGCAGATGAACGTAAACGGAGTACTGTATGCGTCTCTCGTGGGAAAAAAGACGTAACTTTCTGTATGTATCTATGTATTTCCTGTCTTCCAACTTTTTGCCTATAAGTAGTTGGTGAAATTGAAATTTGCTTTCTGTTTCGGATCTACTTCCGGTAGTATTATTTAGTCCATTTATCTTTTCCTAGTTACGTTTGAAATTGGCACTTTCCATGAAGATAGACCATTATTCTCGATAGGTAGGTAAGTACTGTAGGAGAGGTACATCAATCAAACAATATCTTCCAGATGAAATAAATAATTATTACGGAATCATTTTGCAGTTTCTATCCTTATCGCTTGGCTTGTCAGACAAATCTGACGCCTACAATTTCTGCCTTCTCAATTTGTATTGGCGTTTATCTTATAATGTTATGCCATTATCCTATAATTACCAAAAAGGAGGCATGCCACAAACCATGCAGGGAAAAATTCTCGCAATTTTAAGAACGTAGGTACACAGTCTGACCTCAGTCTCAATCTGACAAAAGTTTTCTAGTCGTTTATTAAATCCTAATTTAATTTTGTCATAGTAGGTACTTACCCACTACACCAATCGGCTTTATGTATTTTTAAGTTATAATATTGTATTTTTTCTGTAAGTGATTGTGTAAATCTTTTGAGAAAATAAATGTCTAAAACCGTAAAAGTACAATCAATTACCATACATTTTCGGCAAGTTTTTGACATTGATTGTCGCTGAGATGAGGCCGCGATTAGATTGTCAACGTTTTTAATTACGGAAATTGGCCTTTAGATCTCTACAGTACTTACGTAACCATTAGTTATCACCATTCGAAAATGAACAGGAAGAATCGAAAACAAAAGTGCGAAGATCAAGAGAGGAGACCTTCATCCATCTTTTGTTAAACTCTCAAGTACTGTACCTGTCTATACTTAGTTATTTTTATACACATGCTGGTGTTCAGAGGCTCCGCAGTAAACTTCCGGGTACAACTTTTAATTAGTTAAATTCCTTATTAACAAAAAAGTAAACGAACATCCATCTACATTAATGATAAACTTCTGAAACCGCAAGGGAGGGTACTCACTTGGCAATTAGGCTGTTGTTTAATTGTAGAAGACGATTCGACAAGCATTCTTTGAGTTGTATTAGATTAAACGCGTAGTTTAGTAACTACAAAAAATATTTACAAAGTTTAGCCGACTTCAAAAAAAGGAGGTTCTATGTTCGTCGTTGTTTTTTAGGGTTCCATACCTCAAAAGGAAAAACGGAATCCCTTATAGGATCACTTCGTTGCCCGTCTGTCAAGACCCTTTTTCTCAGGATCGCGTGGAGTTATCAAGTTGAAATTAATATCAAATATTTAGAGCTGCAGTCTCTTGAAGCATTGAAAAAAACAAACTTCTAAGTCAACGCAATCAAAAGATACGGGCGTTTATGTACCGTTTATACCACATATTTTGACACTCGCAAGGGAATCAAAACCTATAACTTCTACTACTTCCCGTTGACCAAGAATCATGAAATTTGGCAAGAAGCAATGTCATGTAAAGAAAACAATCCGAAAACCGTACATTTGTACTTACATACCTACAAATTTGTTCGGAACTCTCGGTGCGCGAATTCAACTCGCACTTGACCGGTTTTTTTTAATGTATGTTCATCGATTTAACATTAAAGGAGATTGCGCGATTCTGCCCTGAAGGCCAATAGCGTTTAGACACCTACCAATGAAAAGATCTCACCAAGGAGAGTATTTCTTATCTATATCTATATCTATACTTATAATAAATCTGTAGAAGTGAAAATTCTGTACATTGAAAATATCAAAAAAATAAATGGCAGGGGGTGTTACTAGACCGACACCGAACCCAAAAATGTAATTAAAAAAATTTTTGTCTGTCTGTCTGTCTGTCGGTCTGTCTGTCTGTCTGTCTGTCTGTCTGTTTGTTCAGGCATCACGCAAAAACTACCGGTTCGATTACGTTGAAACTTGGTATAATTATTCTTTAATATCCTGGGCACCACACTGGGTACTTTTTATCCCGGAAAAGTATATACAATAAAAAACAAACTTAATTTTGCGGTTCGATCCCTAGACTCGATTACTGCACCAACCGCAAATAATAAGTTTGTCGTAGGTTAAATCACCCGCAATGGAGTTCATTTTTATTCCTTTTAGTTTTTAGAGTTATTTAGGTTTATTTTTATATAAGTCGTAGGTAGGTATAGATTTTAATTTTAAAGTATAGGTAGTATATTTGATAGTGTACGTAGTGACCGTAGGTTATTTTATAATACTGTTAGGTAGCATTAGTCATTCGTATAGATATTAGTTTTTAGGGATTTTGCTTATTTATTGAGTTTAGATTAGTTATCATCAGAAATAGGTTTATTTAGGTAGGTAGGTATTTAATTTTCTGTTATTGAGTTTTTTTTTTTAATTAGGTTGGTACTTAGGTAAAGGTATCATATAGGTACCCTCTTAATCACCACTAATGAGACACAACTGGTTTTCTATTGTAATTAGCCACAAAGGGCCCGCGAGATGGATGGCATTCTGGGGAAGCACATGGGTACATTTTATCCTGTTGGCACGTTCCCGTGGGATAATTTCCGACATCCACGCGGGCGAAGCCGCGGGCAGAAGCTAGTTAAGACTATTTCTCTTGAAGAACATTCCTAAACTTTGGTGCCGAAGTAGTCACCTATTTAGGTCATTAACTCCGAACTGCCTAACAATTGGCAAAATTAGTACGATTATTACTTAAAACCTACTAACTAGCGGTATAAACAACTAAAGCGTCTCAACTAATTTTTATCAGGAATTTTTTACACTTTGTGACCATTTCTCTCTTTTCTATCAAGAATAAATTAAAAAAAAAAACATATATATAAAAGTTTATTTGCACCTTCAAGTAAAAACATTTGGTTTACAATAAAAATAGGCCTAAGGTAAGTAGAGTTCTATGTAAACTTAACGACTGTGTGTTACAGCTGTAGGTACTTAGATTTTTAAGGGCCTTATACAGGCCTTTAAAAATCTAAGTACCCATCCCATGTCCCTTTTTGTTGCCATCATCATCATCAGCCTACAGCAGTCCACTGCTGGACATAGGCCTCTCCTATTGCAGGCCATTCAATTCGATTTTCGGCAACTCTAATCCAGGTGCTACCAGCCATCCTGCGAAGATTGTCGCTCCACCTAGCCTGAGGGCGTCCGATCTTACGTTTACCGATTCGCGGTCTCCACTCAAGAACACGTCTATCCCAATATGATAAGACGATTGTCAAAGCCCATGACAACTATCTCTATCAACCGAAATATTCCATCCTACATAATCCAGTCTATTAGTGTGTATCAGCTGGCACTTGGTACTTGTAGTAAATCTTGTTAAGCTTATTAAGTACCTTAGTAGATCTAAGCACTGCGAGTGTACCTATCAATCGAATCAGTAGGTACCTAAGTATATTATTACTAGCGGCATCTACGGTTGACCTCTACAAAGTAATACGAAAGCCCATTGCTATATTTGTTACTGCTATTTTGTATTTTTTTGTATGCACGTGTTTCTCTGACAAATAAACCTATTTTCTTTCAAATAAGTTTAAAGTATGTTTATTTATTTATTTAACCATTTATGTACACACATAGAAAAAAATAGGTGCAGAGGTGATGCTAATTTCATAAGAAATCTCTTCCAGCATACCTGCGATAGGACAATATATAGAGAGATGTAGACAGCGTGTGAAAGAGTAAATATGACAAAAAAATAATACATAAAAACAAAAACAATTCACTTAAAAAACTAAACAAAAATTATGAGAATATACTAACATACATACAAATAAACATACATAATTCTAAGATAAATATCCCTAGAACAATAATAATTATAACATACTCAAAATAATGAATACATAGACAACTATGATAAAGATTTTATTTTAATGTAATGTTTGACGTTCAAAAGTGCCTTTTATGTGCATATTTGAAATAAATGATTTGACTTTGACTTTGAAGTGGACAGACAGTGTTCTTTTACTCTTTTTAGGGTTCCGTAGCCAAATGGCAACGGAACCCTTATGGATTCGTCATGTCTGTCTGTCTGTCTGTCTGTCTGTCTGTCTGTCTGTCTGTCTGTCCGTCCGTATGTCACAGCCGTTTTTTTCCGAAACTATAAGAGCTATACTGTTGAAACTTGGTAAGTAGATGTATTCGGTGAACCGCATTAAGATTTTCACACAAAAATAGAAAAAAAACAATAAATTTTGGGGGTCCCCATACTTAGAACTGAAACTCAAAATTTTTTTTTTTCATCAAACCTATACGTGTGGGGTATCTATGGATAGGTCTTCAAAAATGATATTGAGGTTTCTAATATCATTTTTTTCTAAACTGAATAGTTTGCGCGAGAGACACTTCCAAAGTGGTAAAATGTGTGTCCCCCCCCCTGTAACTTCTAAAATAAGAGAATGATAAAACTAAAAAAATATATGATGTACATTACCATATAAACTTCCACCGAAAATTGGTTTGAACGAGATCTAGTGAGTAGTTTTTTTTTAATACGTCATAAATCGTAACGTAACGGAACCCTTCATGGGCGAGTCCGACTCGCACTTGGCCGGTTTTTTAAAACTGCAACAGTTTTGTGTTTTATGTTTCCATAATTTATTTACGCTAGGTACCAAATTAAAAGACTAACTATACAGGATAAATTTTTATTCAGTGCGTAAATTTTCACAGGGTGTTCTACCCATGAATATGAACAACTTTCACTATGGGACCATCTCTGAAATCACAAAAAAAAATCAGCTGTTTCTTATAAAAGTTCAATACCTACTCGACCAAAATGTATGAATCTGCTGATTTTTTTTTTCGTGATTTCAGAGATGGTCCCATAGTGAATGTTGTTCATATTCATGGGTAGAACACCCTGTAAAAATTTACGCACTGAATAAAAAATTATCCTGTATCTATAAATAAAAAACAAAAGGTTATTTAGGCGTCGAAGTCAGCATTGCCACGTTAAATGGCAATGCTAATTCTTTGGCTAAAGAACGACTCAGCCCTCTGGTCACGTGAAGTGCCAATTGTTTTTTCTTTCTTTTTAAATTATCAGTGCAATCACTGTGGCGCATTTATTAGATAGGTACCTAATCTGTGTATTGTTTGTTAAGGAGAAAGCGTCAGGGTAGTCCGCGAAATTAAAATTGACTTATGTACGTTTTTTGCAATTTGCTGGTCAGTATCAGGTTGAATATGATTCGCGGCCGTAAAAAATATTGATTTATAGAATTATAATCATTAGAATCAGCAATACAACTAGTTAGAATTGGCTCAAAATTGTCATGATTTCATGAAGTAGTAATTCAATAGGGTAATATGAACTTAGAGTATTGATGATTTTTATGGTTATAATTCTAGTAATAATTATTTGTTACGGCCGCAAATCATATTTAGATAACCATACAACCAAAGGGGCAATTCTCATAATTTTAAGAACGTTCACAGCCTGGGTCCCAATTCTATAACTTTGAGTTAAGTAACGCGCCATTGACACTCTATCGACACACTACAGACATTATATTGCCACTGTTGCAAATTTGGCATTCTGCAAAAACTTTCATGGCGTTTCAGTGGTGTCTCAGTAGTGTGTCGATAGAATGTCGATAGTGTGGCAGTAGAATAGTTTTCTTGTCAAATACCTTACAGACTACCGTAACTTTGGCCATCACGATGAGATTGACACATTATAGTGGACCAGACTACCAATTATTACAATAGTCTTACTATGGCATTTCAATAGCACTACAGTGGCAAGTCAATGACCATAAATAATTTGTAGAATACCGAATGTAAAAACTATTCTATTGAGACACTACACAGACACTATTGACAAGTTGGTTATTTTACAGAATTGGGCCCCAGATCTCAGTCTCAATCAGTCAAATATACCTCTAATTTCCCTACTTTTGATAAGTTTTTGACATTTTTTTAGACTGCGACTAGATTTTGAACGTTTTAAATTACGAGAATTGGCTTTCTGATACTGACATGCGAATGGCAAAAAACGTACAAAAATGCGAATTTCGCGGGCTACTCTGGCGCTTTTGCCTTAAAGTATTGTAACTGGAAACGCCAGAAGGTATTGAAACTATAAGAAAAACTCTTACTTAATCGGATACTTACAAACAAACAACCTGTCATGATTTCTTTTTGATTTGTTTATTTTAATTCCTAAAATAACATGCTGTTTTGTTTTTATTAAGATTATGAATGGACTTCATAGTTAATGTTAAAAAGGCGTTCCTTTTTGTTTTGATGCTTTAATTTAAAGCTTCTAATTTTAGTATATACCTAACTAATTAATTAAAATTATAATCACCTTTAAAATGAGTCGTTGATAAAACAGGTTTTTATGAAAAATTGCTAGCTAAGTATAACTTTTAAAAGTTGTTGGTAATGAAAACCGTTTTCCCCTAAAGGTCTATCAATTATTCTAGCTAAGCTTATATTATAGTCAGATAATAAACGAACCCACCATTAACACTTATCAGTGTCGGTATCAATATACCCGCAACACTACAATGACAACTGTTTAGCTAGCAAACAGATTAATCGTTATCAGACGAGCCAAACTCACTTAACCAATCAATCTTTAATTTCGCTTGCAATAAATCAATAAATTCGCCATTAATTTTCGCGTACCGCACAGTCTTGGAGGCTGCTAAATAATGGATGGCCATCAGCTTTCATTAGCGCCGAGAGGGGGCGCCACCGGCGACCGGCGGCCGGGCGCCGGCCGAACAACTCCGGATCAATACCGCCCGACAGACCCCGAACCGCCACGGGCCAACCCGACCACACCCGAACGCGCCCGACAAACACCGAAGAACACCGAGCGCGCGCCGCACATGACAAATGTCACTGTGATACGGCTCTGCAGCCTTCAGGCCTCCCTGAAAACTGTGAAAATTCATTAGAAAAGTGCATATTAATCACACGTGTGTTGTACTGTATTGTGCATCCGTTGTACATAGTGAATATTGTTTGTGAAAACTGCGCGTAACGTTGTGTGCTGTGTGAGTATTTGACAGTTTATACTTGAGGGTAGCCCGATCCATATTTTGGTTCCATTGCACCAGTTTTGAGCTATCCTGAGCTAGAATTATCCCTTTATCTCCAAATCCCAGGTCAGTTCTATGGATTCTGTGAGTTTTTCCGAGAAAAGTGCTTCATACTTTTTGCGCAGACCCCCAAAGGTGGCATTGTGAATGAATATTTTCATCAATGGGTGACAGATGATATAATTAGATAATGGGGTGTGGTGTGTCGTCCTAAAACGTGTGTGTTTTTTATAGGCAAAGGCCAGCTTTATCCAAGAAAAGAAAATTAATACGATTACAGGGAGGTTGCTGGGGCGCATGCTCCGAGCACGACTGCTCTGCGTCATACATGTTATTATCTATAATTTTCTATTTTACTGCAACTTTAAATACGGAAAACGAATTCGTTTTAATAAATAGGTTTCGTGGAAGTTCTTAAGTTAAAGAAGTGTTTAATTTAGAGAATATCTGGAGCTGTGTGGACTTTTGACAGCAGGTGTTTGAAAATTGGTGGTTATTTGTTGATTTCGTTATCGAATCTAGTGTATGAAATAACAAGACAGTAAGCTTTCGTGTGAAAGTGAGTACCTACCTAACATTTGTGTCTAACTGGTGTAGATACGTCCTTTTGTTATCATGCCTTCTGTCTTAGACCTGTAGCTTCTGTCAACCCTTCCCAGGAAAAACACGATCGACATCGATACGATTTTCAAAACTGCAGTAATCCCTCACCTTTGAGAGCATCTATTTTGAAACACCAGCCGACCTTGACCAATTTACATAAAAGCCTGCGGGAGGCGCTGCAGTAGCGGCAAACATGGCCGCTTCATTAAGACCCCTTTTCATCTTCGCTTTACCTCTTCCGCCACCGTATTTACTGAGCTCACAGAGGGGCGAGAGAGGCCTTTCATCACTGGCCGACAGTAGCTGTCATAGTGACAGTTGAAAGCTCTCAGCGGGTGTGAAAAGGATGGACTTGAAAATAGAACGATCATTTTTGAATATTTAATCAGACAATCGATGTGTTTTTAATTTTGGAAATGGAATGTGGGTGGTCTTTGCATACAGCCTTTGTCCGACCGATATCTCTTTAGGACCGTTAATTAAATATTCAAATACATGACATTTTGACATTTGAAATGTTTTTGTGGATAAACAAACTTGTTGTTTTGCATGCAAATCGTGTTGCTGTCGGCCCATTACAGAGATTATAACTAATCTTCCCATTTATAACCATAATAAAGCGAAATGTGTCGGAAAATAAAGACAGCTGTTAATGGATACAACGTTGGTCACATTTAACTGTAAATCTCTCAAGAGGAGTATGGATGGTGTGCGAGCATTATGCAGATCAGCAGACATTGTGGCCCTGCAGGAGACCTGGCTCATGCCATTTGACGTTCCTTTGTTGGGCACAATCGATCCCGAATTTGAATACACTGGTACTTCAGCGGTGGACACTTCGACTGGTATCCTGTTAGGGAGGCCCTTTGGTGGGGTCGCCTTACTTTGGAGAAAAAGTATTTTTCAAACGGTGTCTGTTGTTAGTTGTGACAATGTGCGGTTATCAGCTGTTAAAATTGTGTTATCACACAGATCGATTTTGGTGTTTAGTGTGTATATGCCTACGAATAGTGCCGAGAACTTAAGTGAATTTACCGAGTGCTTAAGCCGGATTAATGCCATTATTGAGGAACAACAGGTAGAAGCTTGCTTTATTCTAGGTGACTTTAATGCCCAGCTAGGTGAATTGTTTGGTAATGAGTTGCAACAATTTTGTTTAGAGCAAAACTGGAAGTGTGCTGACGTACAGATGTTAGGTACGAGCTCAGATACTTTCACTTTCATTAGTGAAGCACACAATTGTAAGAGATGGCTTGACCATTGTGTGGTCACGGAGTCCGCTTGCAATACAATTGTTAATGTGAGTGTGAAGTATGACATGTTGTGGTCTGACCATTTTCCATTGGTTATAAGGTGTAATTTTAATGTAATTAAACCTAAATCGTTTTTGAAACATATCAGGGTTAATAAAGTCATATGGGGTAACAGACATGAGGAACAATTAGTTAAATATAATAAACTGTGCAATGACAAGTTGAGGCTCATTGATTTTCCAGACCAGTTCCGTCTTTGTGCTGACAGTAGTTGTTATAATTTGGATCATCGTGCAATCATTGATAACATGTATCAATGCGTCATATCTATTTTGAGTAATGCGGCGTGCCATACTTATGAGAAGCCTCGCTGTAATAGAAAAGGGGGCTATGTTAGGGGTTGGAATAGGCATGTTAGTGGGTCGCACAGGGAAGCTAGACTTAGTTTTCAGTTGTGGCTGGAAGCTGGTAAACCGTTGGGTGGCCAGCTTTATAGAAATATGGTGCAATCAAGAAAGGGTTTTAAGTCTAAATTAAAATGGTGCCAGGACAACCAGGAACAGATAGTAATGGACAAGATAGCTTGTCTCCATAGCGATAATAATTTCAAGAACTTCTGGCAGAGTACAAAAAACTTGAACCATAGGTCTAGCTTTCCTGTAAGCGTTGATGGTCTTACTGATACGGCAGAGATCTCGAACCTGTTCAAAGATCTGTTTACCGTGAAATCGCCACTGGGCCCGTCGTGTGGCCAGGGTGAACTTGACCGGACTCTGACACAAGACTTATCAATCAGGTTCACAGCTAAGGAAGTCAAGGATGTAATAGTACGCATGAAGCGAGGTAAGTCCCCGGGGCACGACGGGCTCAGTGTGGAACACCTGAAATATGCGGGTATTCATCTGCCCCGTGTTCTGGCATTGTTTATAAACTGCTGTTTGTCGCACGCTTATCTGCCACGAGATATGATGAGAACTATTGTCGTCCCAATTGTAAAAAATAGGACTAGTGACATTTCGGATAAAGGGAATTATAGGCCAATCTCTTTAGCCACGATTGTAGCTAAAGTATTTGATGCTCTGTTGGATAAAGTTTTGAAAATCAACATAAAGTTACATGATGCTCAACATGGTTTTAGAGGGGGCCTATCTACTGAAACGGCAGTTCTATGTTTGAAAAAGACTATTAATTATTATACAGGCAACCACACTCCTGTTTTTGCCTGTTTCTTAGACATGTCAAAGGCTTTTGACATGGTGTCTTATGACAAGCTGTGGCCTAAGCTCTGTGGTGCAAATGTTCCTAGTGAGGTGATTAATATTTTTAAATATTGGTACTCCCATCAACTAAATTGTGTAAGGTGGGCTAATGTACTGTCTGATGATTACGCTATGGAATGTGGAGTTAGGCAGGGTGGGTTAACCTCCCCCACCCTGTTTAATTTATACATAAATGACCTCATTGTCGAGCTCAGTAGTTTACATGCTGGCTGCTATATTGATGGGGTTGCTTTTAATAATATTAGCTACGCCGATGACATGGCGCTGCTGAGCCCGTCAATGGTTGGCCTTAGGAAATTAATTAGAGTCTGTGAGTGTTATGCTGAGGGGCACGGTTTGAGATACAATTCGGTCAAGAGTGAGTTGATGGTCTTTAAGGCGGCTAACAAGGCCTCTGAGAGCTACCCAGCTGTCTTTTTGAGTGGTTGTGTCTTGAACCGTGTTCGTCAGTTTAAATATCTAGGGCATATTGTTACGGAGGATTTGAAGGACAATCTAGATGTGGACCGGGAACGAAGAGCATTAGCGGTGAGGTGTAATATGTTGATCCGAAGGTTCTCACGCTGCACAGGTTCAGTTAAAATAACCTTATTTAAAGCTTACTGTCAAGTATTTTACACGTGCAGCCTTTGGTCCAGCTTCACTCTAAAGGCTGTTAATGCTCTTCGAGTCCAGTACAATAATGCATTCAGGATGCTGTTGGGGCTGCCACGCTTCTGTAGTGCCTCAGGGATGTTCGCGGACGCCCGGATTGACAGCTTTGCTGCAATCAGGCGCAAGCGAGCAGCGTCCTTGTTGCACAGGGTGCGTGCCAGTAGCAACGGTCTCCTGAGTGTCATTGCCAACAAACTGGATTGTCCTTTCATCTGGTACTTAAGTCAGCTGCATGCTCCTGTAAATATTGGTAATGTCTACTAACATAGTTTTTAAGTTTTTATGTTACTAACATCTTGGTACCCTTTGTAATGTTGTAATTATGGAATTGTATTCTGAATTGAAATTGCTACGGAAAATGACATATATAATTCGAGTGTGTTTTTGTAATATTATGTGTGTTTGTTTTTTTTGTAAGATTATGTAATATTTAATGTGTACTAGATTAAGGTTTCTATGGGTCTATGCCACCCGAAATAAAGTTATTATTATTATAACCGAAAAACTACTAGACAAAAATGTATCTAATTAATTTCGTGCGGTCAAGGGCCTGAAGGGCCGTTACCAATGGTCGTCTAATATTAATCACGTGGTCACACTTGCGTCGAATTAACGTGAATTCTTTGACCTGCGATTGTGGGGACATGCGGACGTTTGAGCGGACAAACAACTTTCGAACACAGTGCGTCGTATGACCTCTGTGTCGCGGATGATACGCACCGCGGACGTTATGCTTAGGGGCGAGTGGACAGTTGTCGGCCGAGATGTTGTTATTAGGAGATTATTTTAATAGTCAGTTTTCTGGTGACAAGTAGGCTTTGTTTGTTTCATTGGATGAGCTCGCGCTCGCTGTCTAAGCATATCTCACCAGATGTTGAGCGCTGACAGAGCCCGGGGATAGAATTTTTGGGGAACGATTTTAATTACTTACCTACGTTTTACAAAGGTTTCTAAAACGGCAAAAAGGAGCTAATATGCAAATTTTGTTAGTTATTTAAAAGTTTATTTTTATGCGCAGGCGCATATTAAGTCATTTAAATGGGTCTCATTGTAACTAAGTAAAGATATGACTTTATATACCTAGATACAATAAAATTAGTAATGTAATGTGTTCGCAGTAATGCGATAAGGCCGCCCATTGTATATTTTGTAGTGTTTTATGTATTTTTGTGGTGTACAATAAAGTATATATAAATAAATAAATAATAAATTAGTCACTTTCAAAAAATTCAATAAACTTAATATAGCATTGATGTTACGAAAAAACCTAAGTTTATCAATTGACAACAAGCGAGAACGCGTGTTCTCACCATGAATGAATTACGTTCAATAAATTATTTCCTCCGTGTTTCAAATGTTTACTTTCTTTTATTAGAGTTACCGATAGTGTGGGTGTGACGAGAAAGTTTATTTTCAACGATCCACACCGGTAGGTGCTTTATAGGCATTCTGATACAATTTATGCCCCTCAAAGACCGAATAGACTAATATAGCATAATTTGCATATAAATAATCGATTTTATTATGAGATTATGAAGATAATAATATATAATTTTTTAATTGGTTTTCTTCGTGGTATCTTTGTCTGTGATTAATTAGATGACTTTTAGCGTGCAATCAAGAATGGCGGAAACTGTGATTTGGACAGAAATCGATGTGTCAAAAATATGAAAGATGAAAATAAAATCACCGAATTTTATAAAGAACTTGCTGTTCTTTAAAAAATTCTATAATTTTTCATCTTTCACATTTTTTTTTTGACACATCTATTTCTGTCTAAATCTAATCAGATCGGCAGTGGCTCCATGTAAAATACTGGTATTCTGCTGTATCCGGTTAGACTGGAAGCCGACCCCAACATAGTTGAGAAAAGGCTAGGCAGATGCTGATGTTGTTTGGCAGGGAAATATAGAAATGTCAAATAGTTCTTAGTGTAAAATTCCAACAGGTAATAGTTAGTTAAAAGGAAAAGTGATGGGTGACGCCACTTATCACCTACCGCATGGTTCACAGTCCATTGAGTGCTAATTAACACTTGTCTATTATATCTCTTTATAATCTTGTTAGACAACGCAGGTTTGTTCACAATGGTTTTTTCATAACAATGGTTTATCTCACGTCAGGTTATCTTAGTCTACAGACTCCATAGAGCCTCTCAAGCTTGTGTTGGGTTCGTTCAATCCTCAGGGAAAATCCGAGAAAAGTAATGGAAAAGCGCAATTTCTTCTTTGAATTTTCTTTGAAGTATACAGAGGAACAACCTGGCATATTGGCATCTTGTCAATTTTGACTCGTTAGGTCACGAGACCTTACGGATAAGGATCAGGTTGATTACTTACCTAATAATTATTATAACATTTTAGAAAAAAACCTCTGAATTTGTTCTGTCGATTCATTTCAAAAATCCTAGTTGAAGCCCATTCTGTAAATGTAAAAACTTGTCCTTATGATTCAAAAGATCATCTAATAATTTATCATGTAACTTCTCATGACTAACATCACCATATCGTTCCAGAGCGGCGGCGGTGCCGTGGGGGGCATGCGCCGGCGGCGCTGAGGCATGAGCGCGGCGCGCGCGCCGGATCCCCGCGACCCACCGCGCCACCACCGCCAACACCCACAGGTAACTTACCATATTATTTAGTATAAGGGTAACTAAGGAGAACTTCAGTCCCTCCAGTTACTGAAAGCCTAGTAGATTTATTCTTATGCCAACTAAAGCTGTGCGCAGACCTAAGTCAAGTCTGTCTTAAGTCGGAATATGCGCTCTCTGTAAACACTGCTGAGGTGCACAGCGCTATAAGGGACTAACCCCACTTATTCAGCTCTGTTCAGCTTTTGTACAAATGTCTGACTGTATGGACAAAAGCTGAACAGAGTTGAATAAGTGTGGTTAGTCCCTAAATCAGTTTCGTCTCGTCTCGATTTTGGAACTGTTTTGACTATGGCAGATTTTTTTTTTTTTGTTTTCGGGGGGAAACCTTCAAAAGGCGCTCGGGCTTTGGAGATAAGACCGGGAAATAAAGGATTAGCACAAGTTTCTGTTAGTTTTGAAGATGTCAGCAGATTGACTGTTCAGAAATCTGACTAGGCTTTCAGAAACGGGGGATGTTGTAAGGATTTAAGATTTATTCAAGTGGTCATTGACTGCTCAATTTTACTTAGATATCTTTGATTATGAAAGAATTTTAAATTGCTATAAGTACGTTAAGTGTAACTTTTGAAGTTTTATATCTTACGAAGCTCTTGATTAGTGGCAAGACAAACTGGTACGTTGTTTGTCAGTTTGATATTTGCTCTGCTAGGATATCATAGCTGTCTTTACCTTATTGTTCTTACCGGCAAATTGCTGCTATTTAACGCACGCACACATAATGTGGCAACATTATTTAAAAAGTTGGAAGCAGGTATTGCAAATGAAATGCTGAAAGCTGTAATTAATTTTGCGAACTACATTCCAGCTCGGCCTCACCAGTAATAATTGGTGACGTTTGTTGTAAAGCTAGGACACAGTAGATTAGTAAGATTATACAGGTTGGCAAGGACATCGCCGCGCAATCTGTTACCATGGAATCAGTACATGATTCTGGATCCCAACATGCGTTAACGGTTATCAAAAAAAAATTGGTGTTCCATACATTTTGACCGCGTGGATTTTTGTAGGAAACGGAGGGTCCAGAAGCATGTAACAGTAACTGAATTCATGATAACAGGTTGCGCGGTGATGTCCCTGCCAACCTGTATTAAGACTGTCAATGTTGACAAAACGGTCTCGGAATTAATCATATGCTATAGTTCTAAACTATATATATATCACTGTAGGTATGCTAGAGAAACTACAGATCAGCCTGATCAAAACTACATATATACACATACATACTTAGTTTTCTGCGCTAAGTAATTATATGAAGTCTATTGTGGTTAGGCTGTCAAGCACAGGATATAAAGATATAGTTTAGTGATTACTTAATTTGACATAGATGGCGAACTGGGGGTATTAACATTGTTGGGAACAAAGTTAATTACGTGGTGATGTCAGTAGGATTTGGTCCAAATCTTTTGCTGACCTCTGACCGAAACCTACTATGGGCTTTCGATAATTTACGATTAAAATAATTAAAGGCATAAATAAATTGTTCCGTGACCATTAATCTCTTTAATTCTCTTGACCTGTAACATCAAATTACAAGCCATTTACAATTAAATACTTACGAGTAAATCCAGTAGTTTCTCCTACTAAAAACATACAAATAAGTAAATTCATAATGAAATAAATAAACCCAAATTAGAACCCCAAATACCAATAATTACAATAAATAAAATGCAATTACGCCATTTTTTACAGCGACCATTGTTTCAGTAACAACATCTATTATACTACACATTCTCAGAATTGGCACGAGCACCGAAACAGCACGGCTAAATTGCGCCGACGCACGCGATATCAATCCGTTCCGTTTGTTTTTAATTGACAAACGGATTTACAATTAGAATTATACGCGACTATAAAATACCGGCGTTATTTAGTGGCCATTTCGCGACACCCACACTGTGTTAAGGCGCTGGCGGTTTTTTAGGCCTGATTGGTTTTCGCTTCATTAAGTATTGATTAATTGTCAATTTGTGGAATGTTTGTCCTAAAAAAGTTATTATTTTTTACTGTATTTAACCTACAGTTTTGTATTTTCGGGTGAACTTTGTTTAGTAGTGTAGCGGTATCTACAACGCCACATGCGAACAACTCGTCATACTGACGTCACGCAGAATCCTGCATCTCGCAAGCAGAGTTTACCGCGTAATTAGCGTATATAGTACAACTGTCCTGACACAAATCATTGGGCAGTTGCCCGTCAGACACAATACCCGTCTTGATCCTGCCTTTTCTATGGAGGATGAGTGAACTTTACACCCTGTTCCTCATACCTCTAAAGTAGGAGAGGTGTCATTATTTTCACTACTTTTTCATGAAGGCTTTTAAATTATCAAAACATGGTCATATGATTGATTCACTTTGTATGCGTTTCCGATTGGTTTCCATGCTTTGCGGGCTTTTCACAACACCGAGCTTCGGTAATACTTAATTAATTTAATGACACGGATTAGATGCAACAAAAATTATTGGTCTTCTATAAAAGCCTCATCTGAAATGATACATTGTTAAAAAATCATCACAACACACATTTAAATGGAAATTTCTGCATTTCCGTGTCAGTTGAATGATAAATTAAATACTATAAATTATAAAAATTAAATCATAAATCACTAAAACCCAGTTAGGATTGCTATTAGCAAGAATTAAAACGGGTTCCTGTTTGCACATTCACTAATAACTCTTTCGAACGGTAGTCAAAACGCAATATTTAATTTTTATCCATTGACGTCTGTTATATTGCAGATAAACAATAAATTAATTGAGTTGCAATTACAATGCGCGTTCGTTTGTTTGTTACTGGGTAATACGATTCCACTTGGTAAGACTGGCTGTGACTTTCGCGCTTCTGACGAACTGACGACTGTCGAAGATCCACGAATGAGAGCCAGACCAACGTCTTAACGTGCTTTCCGAGGCACGTAGGGGTCTTGGTATGTAAAGATTGTCACCCATCTACGGACCAACCGCGGCAAGCGTCGTTTAACTTGATCGATCGACCCGTGCGGCTGTTATTACTTGGTCACAAACCCCTTTATTAGATTGCCCTTAGATTTTTTCAACATTATGGCATGAATTAGACTGTAAGTAGACGTTAGCAAACAAGATCCTATTATTCAATTGAGCGTCGCCATCGTACTTGTACGAATACGCAATGAGGAATTAGCACAAAAGTGTCCTCAGTAATGTCCTCTATGTAGGTAATACCGTCGTACAGACGCCAGCACATCAAGCTACCCGAAACTGTCAGATTTTCTCAATCAACCTTGAACGTAATGCTTTAGATTGCAGTAGCTTGATGTGCTGGCGTCTGTACCTACGTAAGCGCAATAGTAGGATACTTCATACTATTTGCACCAACCTTTAAAAGCAAGTAAAGATGGTCATTGGATTACGTTGGTAAATCTTATTTTTTCATTTCGTGAGTCACAGGCTTGCCAATTTTTTTTATAGCCTGTATTCCTAATCTCGAGCAAAGATCTTCTTCCAGTCTTCACGATGTTGCCAATTTTAGGACCAAGTAGGCAGAAAACAGATATTTAATGACGGTATCATCGCCTTAATGAACTCGTCATATTCCTGCGCAAGAGCAATTAACTGACATCCTTCCTCTGCGCAGATTTTGTGTAATTACTCTGTACAACACAGCTTTGGTGTGTTTTATTGATTGTTACTACATTAATAGCAATTCTTTGAATTCCTTTTCTACTTGATTTAAGTTTTGTTGGTACTCGTAGGACACGCGACACTAGCGCTATATTAGTTTTCATATGGAGCGGTCAGATTATTTTAAGCGGTATTGGAATGGAAGTTTGATATTCAGGTCTTTAAATAAGAGCAATTAGATAGGATGACATTGAATTAATAGGGTTTACTATGTGGTATTAATAACTAAACACTGTTCAAACTAGCCTTGCATTACAAAACGATTTGTATTTGCTAACGGATTTTTTCTAAAATATAGAACCATATTTCGGTCTGAGTAAATCTAAATTAAGAGCAATGGTGGCCTAGTGGTGATGGGCCCGACTTACGAGTTGTAGGTCGTGGGTTCCAACCCAGGCAATAAATAAATAATTTCATTACCACTGCTCTAAAACGGTGAAGGAAAACATCGTGAGGAAATCGGCATGTCCTAGAACCAAACATTCTAAGACATGTGACATCTACCCCAGGTGGGGACATTATAAGCTGATTATGCTAATCTATGTTAACTAAACCAAGTATATCAGTATCGACTAATCTGATAGGTGTCAGTGTCACCTAACACTGATACACGCTCATCTCTATAAGTAATACAGGGTCACCTCTATCGCAAGTATTTGCAAGAACTGTTTCAATTGCTTCACGTGCTGGTTGCGGATGCTACTCAATTAGATTGCCCATAAGGTCGGGATATTTCTCTTGAATATCTTATTGTGTAGTGGTCAGAATTAATATTAATTTCATTGCTTATGTGTCGTGTCATCGTGTGGAAAAGGTTAGATGCAGCCATCGCGAAGGGCCCAGAGTGAGATGGTAAGCATTCTCTTAAGTAGGTCATTCCTCTGTTAGTTATCTTTAGGTTCAAAGTTCAATGGTACTGAATTGATTGTTATTTCATCTTCTCCTTCCTTCCTTCTCTTTGATATTGACTGATTTGATAGCATAATTTCAGTGATCTTCATAATTCGCGAAGCATGTTTGTTCGGAGATTTTAAATTGTGTAATAGTTTATTTTATTTTATTTTGTTTCACCTTTATGTGCCGGCTCTTGACCTGGAACTCGCCCGTTGGAAAGCGTGATTTATTACAATCTAAATCGGCATGTCCTAGAACCAATGAATTTAAGACATGAGACATCTAACGACCCGCATTGGGCCCGCGTGGTGCATTACAGCCTACTTCCTTCTCGAAGAGGCCTGGGTCCCAGCAGTGGGAACATTATAGGCTGGTTATACGAGTACTATGGTATGCATCACATACACTGATACATATATTGATAAGCAGTGATGTACAATATACCTTAAATAAAGTATCTGAAATACAAAATGCAAAATACTTTTAAATTAAGTATTTCAGATACCAGACCCAAATAGCTTTCTGGAATGGTATCTGAAATACTAGATATAAAATACGTATCTTTTGAATACTTTTTATAGATAAGATACTTTTGTAAAAAAACAACGTTTTTTAAATAAAAGTTTATTTTTTTAAATGTAAATCGCGTTGATCGCGCAAACGTGAAAGAAAGAAAGAAAACTATTTATTGCGACTCAAAAATTGTTAAGACAGTTACACTGTCATAACAATTTTTGATAGTTTCAGGTCATGGTCTGAATGTATATCAGCTATCATTTCTGCAACTTTATCATATGTGAGCCCCTTTGAATCTTCTGCAAGCAATGGCAGCACTTTTCCTCCCAAAAGTCTCATTTTCAATCCAATGGACTGTAACCCCCAAATAACTTCTTTTAGAGGAAGACCAAATATCAGTAGTACTGCACACAAATTCAAGTGTTCAACTCTATTGAAAGAATTGCCACGCCATCTATTAATTTGCCCCAGACTATATTCAATGACGCGTTAAATTTTATCTACTACAACATTGACATTTAAAATTAATGTCACCTAAGATGTCACAATAGAATCAGTTATCTATTACTAAAAGTATTTTAGCAAACATAGTATCTACAAAATACTAAGATACCAGACGAAAAGTATTTAAATACAAGATACGAAATGAATTTTAAAAAAGTTTTATAGTTCCAAGAAGAAAATACGTATTTTGTATCTTGTATCTGTATTTCAGATACTTGTATCTCAGATAAGTTACATCTCTGTTGACAAGCAAGGCCCGCTTATGAGTTCTTCGTGATTTTCTAACATTATTAACGTAATTTCGTCAATTCCCTCCTGACAGCTACAATAATTATGCCACAATGATTCTTTAAACAGTTTCCGTTCAATTAACAATAACCTATCTTTAAATATTGACGCAAATATTAAGTTTCAATTACTTTTTGGTATACACATGTTAATTAACGAGCCCCTTCCCCCTCCCCACCGGCGGCTGCGCGGTGGGCGTGGCAAGTCATGCGCGCGCGCCGTTCCGTGAATCGTACAAGGTCGTCTGACCTACTGATATAATTTCTTTGCTGTGTTGTCCGTCTGCCTGTCTGTGTGCGACGTCTGTGGTCAAGACCTTTCCGTTAAAATACTCGACTTGTTGAAGCCAGCAGTCAACGCACGCACACATAGGCATTTCTCGTTTATTTGAAATCAAAGAGGATAAAGGGTGACTGGAGAGGGATGTCTGCGCAGAGCTCAGTGTAAATAAAGGCTCTGTATGTGTGTGTGTGCCAGGAAATATTTATGGAGGCAGAAATGCATTGTTTTACTCCTGTCTGCCCGTCTATGTGTGAGTACCGTCTGTAGAACCGCTAAGGAAATGTATGAACATGAATGTTGCCTAATTTTCCGTTGACTGCGCTCAGGTAATAGGCGTTATATATATGGTTCTAGATCGCAGCATCGCTACGGGATTTTATGATTATTTGTTTTTTGTCGAATGCGCTCTAAGGTCGTGTGAAGCAGCGTCAAACTTTTTCAGTTCCTATAAGGTTACAAATGGGTGGGCTCTCGAGGCTAGATGTTTGTTTATTTTTTGTTTCCAATGCATTTATTCTTCGATTTAATTGGGAGGTCTAACTTGTAATCTAAGAAGGGCATTGTTCTATTAATCATGTTAGCCATCTACATTTTCTGGGAAGAGCGTTGAGCTATTTCTAATATGAACGTTCCGTAAATATCAAGTCTGAACTCCAGCACATAATAACCCAATTAGATAGCCGATACTTTGTCAAAGTTTTTCTCCGTCTTACGTAAGAATATCGTACATAACTGTGCCTGTGCCGGGAACCAAAGGCGCATACCTCCGCAGCCGCGCCGCTCGCGAATAATTCAGTAGTTTCTGAGAAACAGTGGCGGCGTCGCAATAAATTTAGAGCTTCGGACCCCTCATTATGCGGTACTGCCTACATTCCGAAGGCATACAGTTTGCCGAATAAAAAGTTACGAATCCGACTATTGTTTTGGGGCACAGGACTTTGTGAGGAATAGAAAGGGCTTTGTGTACATGTGAATTGTAATCTTTGTATTTTTATACCATCGAGGTTGTTTAGATCGCGCAATATTGGGACTATGTGATTGGTCTAGAATACGACCTGACCTTTGACCTTGACTTTTTCAATTTTCGTTCTAACACAAATAAGATTGTCTAACAAACTTCAGATAAGTTTTTTGGGTTAAAATTAAAAGTTAAGATGAAATGAAATGATATGAAATGAAATGAAATGAGATGAAATGATATGAAATGAAATGATATAATGAGATGAAATGGTACCTATATCATTTCGCAAATTTTGAACGGCCTCTTAAAAACCATTATGTCGAATCACAATGTATTTGTTTCACTGCTACACATGTATAATAAATTGTCTATCTACTTATAAAAAAATACCATGAACGCTACATGCATAACGCGAAACGCAGTCTACATTTCTCCAAGAGCACGCTTTTCTCGCTTTATTGCAATGCTGAAAGAGTCCTCATCGCGGAGTTTCCTATGGAAGGATCGACAACCTGACCATTCGTACAGCTCCAGTACTACGAACGTTCAGCTTGTTCATCCGTCTAACGGACAGTCATCGGTAGCTTCGTAACAGTCTACAGACTGCTGCCAGCAACACGCCGTGAAAGTACCTCGGGAAATATAGGGAAATGTCGCCGCTTTTTGAGGAACTCACTTTAAAAATTGTGACACTTTATGCTTGTTTTCACAAAATTTTAAAGCGGCTTTTAGCTGGAAAAATGTGTGCAAAATGCTCCGTTCCTATGTATCTAAATGTGGATCGATGCCAACAAATCCTTTGAGAAACTGCAAATAATTTAAAGTTATTTAACATTCTGAACCTATAACTATTACCTAACTACTAATATTAAGTCAAAATCAAAATCAATCAAAAGTCATTTATTCAAATTAGGCTGAGAATCAGCACTTTTCGAACGTCAAAATTACAAAAGACAGTCCCCCGAAAAGGCCCGCCCTTCACCACTTCCTAGTGCTATCGCTGGGAAGAAGAAGTGGCGCAACAAACTCCCCAGCAGCACAGCTGTCTGTTCAGTTAGAAAAGTTTGAACGTCAACGGCTAATATGATTTAGGAATTGGGCATACTTATTGGTATGTACAGTCAGCAACAAAAGTCATTTAACTCAATGATGCGATACATTGGTTTTCACTATTTCATGTTAATTATTAAATATTATATTACTACATATTTTTTAAGAATATTTTTCTTATTAATTAAGATTGAAACAATTGAAGTGTTAACCGACTTTTGTTGCTGACCGTACGTACCAATTACACGGTAGCTTGAGTTTAATTCCACAGATAGATAACATCACTAGGGCATATTAAAAAGCTTTACCGTAAACATTATTCACAAATCATTCAAACGATCATAAGAGAGGTACCTTTGTATGGTGACTGGCAATAGTAATCTATCAAATCAATTAATGTATCGTAGAATTGGCATACTATATCACTAAATATATGTTTAACTAGACTGGTTTTGTTTTTCAAATATCGCTGCATCATGCTGAGATAGGAGCCTTGTTGGCATCGCAAAATTTACAATATAGTGAAAACAAAAATGGGAGTCCCCCTTTTTTTTGTTTTCACTATATTGTAAATTTTAATCTTAATTGGATATTATACATTAGGTAAAAAAAGAACATTCAAACTCAAAAGGTTTAATGTATATTTAAAATTTTATTCTTTATTATTTTCAAGATTTTGTTAGATTTCATGTTCTTTTATATTGGTTGTATTTCCAGTGCGTGTCCCAAATAAAATATTTTTCTTTCTTTTTTTCCATGTTGGTCTGCCTATTCTACACCTTCCCATCTCATCATTTATCTTACCGTCTCTAAAGTTAGCAAGCCCTTCTAAATACGACGCGGAAACAAAGCGTTTCAAATAGACATTGGAGACACAACAAAACAACACAAGCATTATTCCAGGCATTTTTCTAAGTCAATTAAATTCGACCCAAGATGGCGGCGAGGCAACTGTTGATTTTTTGGCGACTGAGGTGCAGGCAACAGTTATCGGGAGAGACGAATTTATAAATAGGGAGTTGGGGTTAGGGCTGCATTAATAATTGTTTCTATGTTTGAGATCTTATCGTGTGTATTTATAATCGATTGGTCTTAAGATGCTGAATTAAATAATCATTAAATATCTCAGTTGATACGTGAACGGAATTAAAATGATGTTTATAATTACTTTGAAATAGTCTTTCGATTCCGTTCGAAGACGCCACGATTTCTTAATCCGATCATAAAATCTTTAATAACGATAATAAAAAGTTAAGTCACAATTACCTAATGTTACTTGCGACTTGTTGTACTTTTATCATCTGCATGATTTTTGGAGTCATCATAGTTATGCAACGAATACATCGTTAGATTGATACCATCTGTTCTGCTTTATGTATGGTATGCTGTTGTTCGTAACTTTTTATTCTAGGATCTTTTCGTCGTATTCTAATTCTAGTATATGCTTTCAGATAACCTATTTTTCTTAAAGCTCAAAGGCTGAATTTATTATTCTACTAGCTGCTTTCCGTCTGCGATCCAGGATGAAAAGAAGCCTGTGTCCTTTTCCAGATCATGGTCTAACCATGAGCCAAATTTTATCCAAATCCGTTCAGCCGTTTAGCGTGAAAGATTATTTTTATTATTACATTTATAATATTAGTTAGAATTACCATCCATCCATCTATGGCGGTTGGTCTGTGGATGGGTGACATCTTTACATACTGGGACCAACCGCTTAACGTGCTTTCCGAGGCACAGAGGGTTCCTCGGAAAGCACGTTAAGCGGTTGGTCCCGGCTGTCATTCGTGGATCTTTGACAGTGGATACGGGTAGTATCGACCGGTAGACGCCCGAAAGTCTGACAACCAGTCTTACCAAGGGGTATCGTATTACCCAGTAACTGGGTTGTGGAGGTCGATGGGCAGTCGCTCCATGTAAAATACTGATTTTTAGCTGCATCCATAGTTGGGAAAAGGCTAGGCAGATGATGGTAAGCTAGGATTACCATGGCCGATAACAATCGCATCTACCCTAAATGTCTAACAGTTATTATAATACTATGTAGCGGGATATTCGCGATTCCTTATCCAAAAGAAATACTTGTTCGGATAATCGCAGAGCCAAAACGGGCTCACATTGTTTTCTATTTCGGACTTTTTGTGCAAAAAATATTTGAATATTCTAATGGCTTGAAAGCAAAAAGTTTTTAACTCGCTATAATTTGAAGCGGAAAAATTTTTGGACATGGAGTGAATGTTTTTGGCTGTATGTAATGCGTCATGCCTACGCAGGATTGAAAAAAAACCTTAATCTCTGCGAAATTATAGTAGGGTTTCATTGTCTGACGTAGGATTCTGTATAAAAATAATCTGCTGAGAATCACTTTCGAGTTTATTATTAGATCTTACTTAGGTAAGTATCTACCTCGGCGTTTGAAATTTAGCTACTTAACATTGTGATAGGGATCACTAAGTGAGAGTCTAGATCTTGGATAACATTCTTCCATTAGAAGTCTGCCTTTATTAAGTAGAAAGTTCAGTCCTTTCAGTACGATAATGGAGGTTTATTTTTTGGCTGAATTCAAACGCAGGTTTACTTCCTTTATTGTGTAAATTAATTTAATGATCTGGGGATATTTTTAGGGCTCTGTACCTATTACTGAAGGCTCCACTTACTAAGGGATCCGTCCGTTTGTCACAAGGCTGTATCTTTTGAACTGTAATAGGTATGTATACACTTGAAATTTTCAATAAGTGTGTATTACTATGGCCGGCCGCTCTAACAACAAATAAAAATAAAATAAAGTAAAAAATTAAAAATTATCCCTTTAATTTTTTACTTTATTTTATTTTTCACAAGAAACGTGTATCTTTCGACTTTTTAGTGTTAAAGTGTTTAAAAAGCATTTGTGTAGTATATTGTACATCTATACAAGTGCGAGTCCGACTCGCACTTGGCGGCTTTTTTCTATTGTATCAATCAATCCAACTCGATCTGCTTCATCTAGCTCAAAAAACTTATTACCCCATACAAACCCGTAAATAACTGAAGTACAGCCGTAGTTACAAATAAATGTAAAATGTAAACAGCTCATCGGGCGCGCCATAAAGGTGCCCACACACGGCCTAATGAGCTCCCGCGGATTTATGGGCCATAAATGTGTCAGTCCAGGCATAAAGGGTCCAGTAGTGGGGTATTGAGTTAAGACTGGATTCGGTATCTAGAATAGTCAATTGATAGTATGGATTGAAAAAATAATCAAAAAGTAGCACACGTTTTTTTTTATCAGACATTTGAAGTTGAAATTCTGAAAAAGCTTGATTTGAGAAAAAGCATTTTGAAAGTTTGAGTGAAAAAAAAACACACTTTTACTTGCTTGTTACGTAGATTTTTATTCATTATTGTAGATTGATATGTTTTCCATAGAATCAACTTATAATTATACTTTTGACATCAAAACTAAAACAATTATTATCAAAATAAAAGAAGGATACACAGTCTAGTAAAAAAGGTCCACTTGCCGATATTTAATAAAAAGTTAGTTATTGCGATAGTAATTAACAATAAAAAACTAAAATTAAGTATTCTTACTCTATTTAGGAACTAACAAAATAACAAGACAGGCTTTTTTCAAACATTACTGCAACAGAATAATGATTATTTTAGCCACTGGTACCTTTTATGTAATGTCATAAAAGGTACCAGTGGCTAAAATAATCATTATTCTGTTGCAATAATATTTGAAAAAAGCCAATACAAACATAAAAATAAAACTTATTCTATTTGGGACTCCAACTTACGTTTTGGACAAAAATAAATTCCTCCTCGCACCTGATTCCTATGACCAACCTGTTTGCAGTACGAACATGTTGGTTTTTGTCGAATACTCTTTTCAATTGATGGTTTCTGAAAAGAGTACTCGACAGATGTTGTTGGGACAGAGTTGTGGTCAACATCAACATTTGGAATGGGTTTCGGGCATAAAATGTCTTTAGATTCTTCACGTACAAATTCACGAATCTTATTATAAAGATACGATTTTCTTTCGTACGTCATGCCTGCAGGGGATTTTTCTAAAGGAAAACCGTATACTTTATTCGGGTTCAAAACCTTTGATACAGTTGGTTGACTGTCAGTATATTTTTTGTAACATAACATGTGCCCTCTATTATCTTCATTTGTTTCAAAATGACTAAAATGCAGAAGTTGGTTAATAGTTACACAATCAGGTTGAAAAAAATTGGCCCAGTCGTAAGTTTTCACAAAAGTTTCTCCTTTCTCATCACCAGTTAGAACAGCTACTATAGATTTTGTTTTCGGACAAGCTTGAACAGCAGCTGCAAGAATATCCTTTAAGTTATTGCATTCCCATTTTCTAAAACTTTTTTTGAATAGACCGAAATACATGTCGGGTGCAAACTTCGTATGACCCACGGGAAGGAAAGATATACGGAAACTTCGGTGTCTGCCTGTTAAAACTCGCCATGTTGCATATTGCATGACATAGTTATTTTTATTTTGTCCAGCACAATTATCTGCATGACAAACAACATCTTTTTCGCCTATACCAAAATTTTCGAAAAAATGATGTAGCATTGAAATTATTACATTAGCTCCTTTCCCAGTAGCACAGGGTTCAGGAATTACGTACAAAACGAACTTTCTCAAAGGCTCTGCAGCAACACCAAATAAACTGACTTTAAATCCTGTCAAGAAATACAGTGGCCCAATTTGTTGTGAACTGTGCGGCAAATGCACCTGTTGGGCAAAATCAAAAGAGTAATGCATGACGCCATCATAAGAACATGGTTCATGAGGTCCAAGAATAAGAGTAGAGTCCGTTATTGAATCAGTCGCAACTTTGATTACATTGTTATAATATTTTCGTTCATTTTGCACTAAATCAAGGTGCTGCCTCGACTTTTCTACAAGCTGTATTTTTTCCTTTTCATCTAAACCACCCATTCGTCCCAACGTGGTCACGTTTTTCTGACAAGTTGCACATAGATCTGTTTTCGGTTTCTGTATAACGACATATGGACAAAAATCTTCCCAAAGATCATACCAACTACTTCTACTAATAGGAGTTTTATCGAGTAAAGCTATAGTTTCCAAATATTTGTTGTACACATACGCTTTAGACATACTACAAGGTAAAATTATTAAATCAGATTTAAATTGGTGGCCTGGTAATCGGCCCGGCAATACTAAACCGTTTTCATTAGCAAACTGTCTTATAAAAGTGATTGCGTCTGATCTAGTTTGCAAATTAATACAATTGTAAGGTCGTTTACGTGACCCGTGGACCTTTGGAGCAACACCGCTGTCCAGAAAGTTCTTTTTTACATTTTTTAACCTTTTCAAACCAGTGGCATATACATATTGGAAAAAAATCTTGCATACTGAAACACCTCGAAAGAAATACTTTACCGTGTATTCTTTTCGTTGCAAGTTTCTGTTTTTTGAATGTAATGTATTTTCACTTGTACGTAAGAGAGCATTTAAAGCTCCTTTCAAGACCAAGTGATGATGATTGACTCCTTCATTACAACGTGAATTTAATTCGATACAATCTAACCTACTACTTAATATTACATCTTTTTGAAATTTGGACACACAATTATTATTACATCCACAGCCAGTATCTAAGAATGAGGCCTGAGTTACATCGTCTAGAATTAAAGGATCATCATCTAGTAAAATATTACCAATTTGCCGCTCTTCGAGCGGCTCACAAGCACTAAATTCGATGTCACACGATAATTCTGTACCCCGTTGACTTTTGAACTCTAAATTAAAATTTTCATAGTCTTCATGTTCTACAGACGCTGAATAGCTAAACTCTGAAAACAAATAGTTGAAATATACATACTACACAGGTCATTTTTTCATACTATGTCTATGACATAGGTACCTAACACAACTTCTTAATTGGTATTAGAGTCCTTGCTGTAGTCATAAAGAATATGTACTATTGCATGCATACAATGATCACGTCGATCTTTTTTGATTTTACACAAGGCTCGGCTAACTATTTTAGCAAAATCATAACACTCATGTATTTCATCTTCACTGATTGCTTCTGTATTAGTGCTTTTTTCATAATACTGATCCGTTTCATCCATCTCAGATGTCGACTCTGTGAAATTATTTTCTAAGTTGTAAGTACCTGAATAAGGTGCAACGGTTTCTTCTTCTGTTGGTAAATCCGGCGTTGTTGCGGTCGAGGCCAAAACAGGTAGTGTGTTTACTTCCACCTCCATAGAAAGTGGTACAGGTCCATCAGAATGCTTAGATTCATCACTAGAGCTGGAACCTTCGGTTGAATCTTCAATAATTATGTTACCTAAAAACAAATTTGAATTTAGTATAAATGGGATGAAATTATGACTAATTGAGATTCATTAGCCTATCAACTTTGTCGCGGTCAGTTTTCAGTCTATGTGGATGCAGCCGAATTATTATGATTAAAGCTGCTCTCTTTTAAAATGTAATAAATAAGTAGGAACGTAACGTAATCTACGCTTAATCCATAAATCTCTAAATCTCTAAAATCCATAAAAAATCGAATTTAAAGACGACTGCTGTCTGTAGGAGGCTTCGCCCCTGTCGAGGTCTAAATATGAAAAGTAGGTAACAGCTGTAGATACACACAAGAACTCCGTAACATTCCGATACCCCGGTTTATAGAACTAGCTTTTCGACCTCGGCCCCGCTAAGCGTAATAACGTTAATAATATTATAGCCTATGACTGAATAATGCAGCTTTGTATTGGAGAAAGAATTTTCAAAATCGGTTCAGTACTTTTGGAGCTTATTCGATACATAACACAACACGTAACAACAAACATAGTATTAGTAGATATAATAGACAACGTAAAGACTTACCTTTATTCATTTTTATGCGCACTTTTCACTCACTCAATTTAAAACAGCTAAGATAATAAAAACTGCTATATTTACACAAAGACTGTCGGATATTGTTTCCTTTCCGGTGTCAAATGACAAATAAATTATTGCATCACAGGCAGATCTATTTATAGGACACGTAGGTAGCAAAAAACGATCAGGGAAATCCCCGCTATGTCGAAGTGAAGCAAAGTAAATCCCCTTAGTAGTTGCATAGTAGCAGGGAGTTCCCCGCTTTAAGGGACCTTTTACACGTAGTTTCAACATTTTAATCTTAAAATATAATTAAATTATTAGAAGTGATCAGTACGGGGTATTGAAACGTATTTTATTCCCAGAATATCGACATGCCACCCACTGGTACCTTTTTAGTAAACTTTTTTCATAAAGTTTCTGGTACTTAGAAACATCGTATATAGTCATTTACTATATGAAATTGTAGATAATTGAGCATTTATTTATAACCAATTAAAATCGCGAAAAGCAATTTTTATACCCAACTTTACAAAACCTCTTATATCTCGGAAACTAAATGCCGCGCACTGGACCCTTTTCGCTTGGACTGACACAAATAATGTTACTTGCGCGTAATGACCATATGGCTGTACATCCAATCGGATAGCCTCATAGTTTAGACATGGACCCAAATTGGATTCTTTTATGGTTATTGGTACAAAACTTTTTAGACTTTCTTTAGCTATATCTGCCAATCCTAAAATTCAGGTCAGCCCAGCGATTACTGGGGGGTTATTACATATCAATGGATTTCATTTTGACAGTTCAACAACATCATCATTTACGTTGTTGAGCAGACAATTTTTTCCAACATATGAAATAAAAAGAAAAAAAAAGCATATGAAGCAATGGATCAGCAATATCCTCCAAAATAGATCCTTCCTTCAGATTGTGTTACGGAACTATCTTGCTGGCTATATGAAGTTAATAGAACTATATTTACCATTAAAAGTGACCTGCTAAAACCTAGGCTTAAGTCCAGGCAGTATAAAGGCTGTGACGTCATTGATGACCTGCCTTCAGACACGAAAAATAAAATCAATGAAGTATTCAATGCTAATGTTACACTAATAGAAGCAGCATCTGCGCTTGATAAGGCTAATTAACGCAGACGAAGTAGGAATATATGTATATATACATCTATATACTCGTACATACATACAGATGTAATGACGGGCCGTCTCTAGGTACTATCACCAAAATGTATATCTCACCACCGTGAGGACTATTCCTGCTTGCAGCGCATATTATTAGTCGACCTAAAAAGGATCCTCTTTTGTTTTACTTACGGACGCAGCTGTGGTCATCATGTGCACGGGATTTGGTTTTCAAAATGGTCAGATAGAGGTTTTGGTCATAGTACCTACCTTAAGGCTACATGGCAGCTCTTCTTTTCTGGGAGCGAGAAAGGTATTCCACGGATGAATTATTTCAAAGGGTGCATGGAGCTTAAAATTAGACATCTTTAAGCATAAATATAATAATATTGTACCTTGAGATAGTTTTCAGTCCTAAAAATCAAACTGCCTAGCCTTTTCCCAACTATGTTGGGGTCGGCTTCCAGTCTAACCGGATGCAGTTGTATACCAGTATTTTACATCGAGCGACTGCCTATCTGACCTCCACAACTCAGTAACTTTGTAATGCGATACCCCTTGTTAAGACTGGTTGTCAGACTTTCGGGTATCTGACGACCCGTAACGACTGTCAAAGATCCACGAAGGAAATCCAACAGCTTAACGTGCTTTCCGAGAAACGGAGGGGTCTTGTTATGTAAAGAAGGTCCACCCATCCACGGACCAAATACGGCAAATGTAGTTTTACCCAATCGTTCGACCCGTGTGAATCTAATTACATAGCCCCAAGGAATATATTATATCACGACGTAAATTGACACTGTTTAATGTGAAACAGTGGATTTTAAGTCCTTGATATTTGTAGCCATAGTAACGATTTGATTTAATTCCTGAAGAAAATCCATGAATTATTGAAGAAGTTCTACCGTGACATTAGAATATATTAATAGGCACAACATTTAGATTGGTTCCTATAGCTATAATAATTATGCAAACATTTTGTATTTAGTCCAAAGTTTACTCAATCAAACTTTCATATGCGTTACGCTGACTAATTACAATTATATGACTCTAGCCTGCGCATGCGCAGGCGACTAGACTAGTTATTGAGATATATTGGATGTTGTTCATACAACAATCGATTATTTTTTCCTATTTGGGTAGCGAAATTCTAATTTGAATTATATCGTCGTATTGTGAATTTATGAATATTTTTAAATAAATGGAGTGTCGGAAAATTTTTCCTTCTACCAGCATTACATACATACTTAAATCGGTATGCTATTACAAAATCAGCCTATAATGTTCCCACTGCTAAGACACAGGCCTCCTCTATGAGACGGAGTGAGATGTAATCGGCCACGCAGGCCCAATGCGGGTTGGTAGATGTCACATGTCTTCGAATTTTTGGTTCTAAGACATGCCGGTTTCCTTACGAATTTCCCCACCGTTTTCAGAGCAGCGTTTACCACTTAACAATTTCTGTCGTGATGGTCATGTTTTTTCTTTGTGGATTTTGATGTTTTTCATAGTTGCCTCATCTACTTACCTATGAATATTTATAAGGTGTACAGTTGTTTATCCCAAAAATATTAAAATATGGCAGCTGGTGTTTAGCCACTCGTCATTTTCCTACCGACCACAAGTTTAACTCCAAGTTCTTGATAATCGATAACACTCGTTATTTACTGACAGGAAATAAACATTTTATTCTTAATTAGGTTCAGACATCGACTCTAGACCGATGCTGCCACTATCTTCGATTTCGGAAAAAACATAATTAATTTCATCGCAATCCTTCTTAGAATGACCATTGCGACCTTTAATTCAGCTGGTAATTTACAAGACATAGTAAATTTTGCCATTTATTACACGTCTCTTTGCACTTGGTTTTTATAATATACTTTTATTACTGTCTGCATAGTCGTAAACAGGATTTATTGGCATCTACCAATAATTTAGCTAGGTTTTATCTTTCATGTAAATCTTCGTTTTTTTCTGTTTACAAGTTTCGATGCTGTAAATTGCTGTTCCATTTATTGATTGCTTACATATACACTGGTGTAATGACGGGTGGTCTTTAGGTACTACCTACAATACCTAAATGCTAAATGGCAGTCTCTCTTTTCTGGGAGCGAGTAAGGTCTTTGACAGACGAATCATTCCGAATAGGAGAGTTTAATATAAAACATCTTAATGCAAGGAAATAATAATATTGTCCCTTGAGATGGTTTTCAGTCCCAAATATCAATATGCCTAGCCTTTTCCCAACTATGTTGGGGTCGGCCTCCAGTCTGACCGGATGCAGCTGAATACCCGTATTTTACATGGAGCGACTGCCTATCTGACCTCCACAACCCAGTTACTGTGTCACACGATACCCCTTAGTAAGATTGATTATCAGACTTTTAAGAATTGGATTCTCAGTCCTAATGCTTTCAAAAATCGCGAAATAAATCTATGTGCCGTCACATTCAATCTGCAATCACATAAATTCGAAATCTAAATCCACACAACTTCAACACTCGCTTCCAATTAAAAGTAATTATCTTACGAATTACTATGTAAGTCTGTTTATAGCGGGTCTTCGAACTCTCGATCAATAACTTTACGATTCGTGTCCAAGTGCGAACATTCTGACTCATGTTGTTTTGACAACGTTTCCTTGATTCTAATGATTTTGTTGTGAGTCGTCACGTTATATTGTAATATCTTATTTGGGAGTCCTCGGTTGTTCAATGATGTGGGGTATGGTTCTATTGGTAGATTTGAATTATGAGTTTCGTTGCTATGCGGACTTTGTAGAGTACATTATACTTATCTACCGTTTTATGTTCTTTAATCGTTGATTTATCTACATCTTGTGCTTACGTACTTTACTTGAGTTGACGTAGTTTTTGACGTTGTCTTCATTATGATGACTTAGAGACTGTTCTGTGAACTTTTGTGTTATTTTTTCCTGTGAACTAAGTAGATGATTTTTGGTCTCAAGATATAAGTTTACTTGCCTGAACTGTTCTATAAATAACTACTGCATAGTGCTCAATTTTTTATTGCAACTGATCTCAATGTTAACTAAAACTTGAAGCTGTAAGATCACTCTATATTAAAAACACAATATGTTTTTGTTTTTTTTTGCTAAATGTGTGACATTTTTGACCGCAGTCCGTGCGCACATGCGCGTAATTGCACCGACACATTAACTTTGAGTCTTTGAAGTTAATTGGATCCAAAGCTAAGCCGCCATTTTAATGAACCTGCTATTTATAATCTGCAGTGCTTTCGGACGTTATAACTCTATGTACGCTACGCAGATTATATTTAGATTCTTGGAATACGGAGGCCAGACTTGTTGGTGCCATCGACACTTTAAACTTGTGACAGAAATTAATAAAACAATTAGGTACATTTTTTTAAACAGCATAATATAATCAGCCTATGATGTTCCACCTACTGGGTCACAGTGGGTGAGAGGGACTGGACCGTAATCCACGACGAGGGCCAAGTGCGGGTTAAGAAAATAACACTTATGTAATTTCTGAAACGAAAAAGAATTACTTAGAAGCATTTCGACCATCTTTCCATGGAAACGAAGGATCAATGATTTTAAGGACCAACATTTTCGAAATATAATGCAACTTCCTGTACAAAACAATAGCCTGTACAGTAGCGTATAAAAATAATATGGATTCATGTCATACACATGTAAACAATAAAAGAAAACATGTCATTCATTTTATGCCAACTTCGTTAATCATTTTATCTATTTCACGTGGGAGCTGTCTGCCGAGACATATGTGCTAATATTATCCCAAATGGGGTAGGTAGCTTACGCAGTGTGGGTAGAGATATCTTGAGAACAATGTTTAAAAACGTGCTAATTTAAGTGACAACTATTTTTGCCTCTTGCTATTCCGGATGTGTTTGGTACTTGGAAATGTTTTGCTTTTCAGCATCTTTATCCTAACTAATCCTACTAATGTTATAAATAAGAAAGTTTGATGGATGGATGGATAGATGTTTGTTACTCTTTCACGCAAAAACTACTGAACGGATTTAGATGAAATTTGGCACACAGATAGTTTATAACCAGGATTAACACATAGGATACTTTTTATCCCGAGATTCCCACGGGATCGTAACTTATGCGGATGAAACCGCGGGGCGCAGCTAGTATTATAAATATGAAAGTAAGTTTGTTTGTTTGTTACGCTTTCACGGTAAAACGGCTGAACGGATTTGGATGAAATTGGGCACATGGGTAGACCATGACCTGGAAAAGGACATAGGCTACTTTTCATCCTGGATCGCAGATGAAGTAGGGGCCAATAGCTAGTCTAATATAAAACAAAGTCACTTTTCGTATGTGCTTGAGTGACCACATTATTTTTTAAACTACGCAAAGGATTTTGATTCGGTTTTCACCATGATTTAGAGAAATTATTCCGGAAGGTTTATGTGTATAAATGATAACTGAACTTGCATATAATAAAGATCCCGATGTTTTGTCAAGTCATCAAAAAATGTGCGAGACAGGAGCTGGTCACTAGTTACACGCGATAAAAGAAGGAGCCGCTTAGTGGCTATTCATAAGGATTTCTAGAAAAGCTTCGGTAGGAACTATCAAAGTAGCTGAATGGTAATTTTTTGCCATGATATTAACTATCCTTGCATTTCATGTGTTGTTAAAGCTCATAACTAAACTATTTTCTAATAATGTATTTTGTATAACGACCAAAGTTAATAATAAACTACCAGATTGTTTTAAAACTCTGAACTTTAAGACATTTAAATTTAAATTATTCAATTATCTCTTATGTAGATGCTTCTACTCGAATGTTATCCTAATTTATTATATCTAACAAACTTACCAAAACCCTGAAAATGTATTTGTACACCGGAAACGGCAGAATATTATGAACTTTTAAAACTATGTAACAACTCTGTAACAATGTTCTGACAAATAAATACTATTACCCATACTGACTCGAGAGTTGAACATTTTAAAGCATCATAGATAGCGTGTCTAGACAGAAGTGACACGCTATGTCTTTATAGACTTGATGCTGATTTTGTAACCTAAAAGAATACCTACCACACAATACTTGGTGACTTGTTCAACCCTTACATAAAGAAAAAATTCAGTAGTCTTACAGCAAGTTCCACTTCACAATTAAAAAATAACAAACAAAAATTAACCCAGTTTTCCACGATAACATCCGAAACCTGTCTTCACTATACAAAGGTATACGTGTGGCGGTTTGTGCGTAGACGCCTGCGCCTGCGCCGATCCTGCGGGATCCCGCTACGCAACGGGAACCTGCGTGAACCAGTTCTCGTTTTTTGTCGGTGGAAAGCTTTTCTTTGAACAGTAGTGGGCTGATAATAGCAAGGTGCGTGCCGGTGCGTGTGCGCAGTGTATAGAGGGCTTTATTTTTGTACTAAGATTCTCTTTTTGAGTTGCGTTTTGATTGTATATTGCTTTTTTTTCAGTACTTGCTGTGATGTTGTTTTTTATTTCTTTCTGGATTGTTACACAATAGGGGTGTAAAAAGTGTTAAGACAGGTGACAGACCACCCAAAGTTTAATACAAATAGTGCTGTTCTCAGTCTTCAAGTACAACACTACGGGCTGATTTTTCCAACGCCAGATAATTTTTTCCGAGGAATAATTTTGAATGTCATTAAAGGCTGATTTTTCAATCATATGATAACTTTATTCGGGGAATAATTTTGAAATTTTGACAATTATTTCATGCAAAAACTGTCAAACGTCAATTTTATTCTTCGAATAAAAGTTATCTGGCGATGGAAACAACAGCCCATAAATCGTCAATTTTATTATAAGAATAAAAATTATCTATCGATTGAAAAATCGGCCCTAAAAGAAAAAGACATTGAGGACAGCTTAGTCCTTCTATTAGATCAAATATGCAAAAACGGACGGATAATAATTATGTAGAAATAAAACATTCTCGGAGTTTTTAATACAGCCTTTCGTTCTGTGACATACGTGAGGAAAAATATTCATAGACTATTTTCCTACGTTTTGCATTACTTTACATCAAAAACAACTAATCTTATAGTTAAAATTGACATTTAGTACGTTGAAATTAAACATCAATTATGTCTCGGAGTTTTTCAATCTAGCCATTTCTTCTGTAACATACCTACTTGTGGAAAAATATTCTTAGATTATTTTCCTCCGCTTTGTATTACTTCGCATCAAAAATAACCAATCAAGGTCTTACAGTTTCTCTATTAGTCGTAAAATCTCTCCATTCTTTCCCACAAACAGTTCATAAAACAATAAACTAGAACAAGTTATTTTGAATATAATGACCGTTACTGTTTCGCGGTGTCTAGACCCATAGACACCATAAATATTTTCGACGTCAGATATTTTATATAACATTAATATATAAATGAAGATTCCATTCAAAATCAGTCTAAAGTTATTTATGCTAAATATTGTATTTTATTCATATTGTAATTTTTGCCTTAGATATTCACAGTAGGCAGGTGCGTTGGACGTGTAGGATATCTATGTATATATTTAATTTATAATACATATTTTATTTATACATATTACCATCGACACGAAAAGAAGAAGTAGAATTATAAATTAAAGTTGCTTTTCGTGCCTATCTGACCCTGTTGTTCTTCTAAACTACGCAACAGATTTTGATGCGGTTTTCACTATTATTTAGAAAATTTATTCCGGAAGGTGTGTAATACATTAATTAATTTTAAATTTACAAAGATATTTGGATGTTTTGTAAAAACCGTGGGATGTTGGGCGGGTCGCTAGTTTAGAATAAAAATAATAAATATAAACACGATATAACTCAAGATGTGTGAGTTTCGCCTAACATGAATAATTCAAGAGCGCTATTGAAACCAATTGATGGGTGATGGCCTGTGTTGGCTGTTGGCAGTCTGTGTGTGGCCAATGTTTGTGGCACACGTCTGGGGTGTTGAGGACATAAAAGTAGAGCATTTGATGAGCGGTGTAGTAATATGGTTTTGCAAGACAACTATCACCGCGAAATTTTTTGATTGCGAAAATTTCGTCTTCTATTTGTAAATGGATAATTTATTTTGTAACTTACGTACAAATATTTGTACATTTATGAAATGACTTCACGCAAATATCGTGATTGTAGTTTGTAGAGACGTGGTAAATGTTGCTTATGAGTGGAACTAAGGTTGATATAGGTAAACCTACTACAACTATATAATAAATGATAGCAGAAGCTAAGGATTTTGATTAGCTTCATCATTTCTATATTATTTAAAACATTCAGTTTGTTTACTGTGAGCCTATCCCCAAGGCATGCCCAAAATTCTCTCCCAAACCCTAGTATATAAAAAGAAATATTATTATTTAAGTATTAAACAGGTAAAACTAAGACGCGATCATCACAAAAGAGCCCAATGACGTCAAACACAATTTAAGTGCTCATATTGCCCAACATTGGTTCCAATACGTCACGGAGACCAAATTAAATAAATTATCGGAGCACAATAGAAAGTCGCACACCGAACAGGAAACATATTAGATATTATAATATAAATAGTTCTATCACTGTGGCCGTTGTTTCGTACTGTTTTTTATTCAAATCAAGTAAAATGGAGCTAGGAAAACAGCGATTTGGTTCTTCAGAACGGTCAGGTGCGTAGTCCTCGCAAGCGGTGTGCGTGTATGACCGGATGATGTATGAACGCTAGCGAAGAAAAAGGAGCATTTACCTACACGTCGTACGAGCAACGTACCGTCATCCATGTGAAGAAGTTTAGGTTAGAAACGGTGGAAAGCGGACGCGATTTGTAGGAGGAAATGGTTCATAAAAATTATTTGTGCTGAATTTTCTTATGGACTGGAGAAGAAATATAAAAAATATATTTGGTTATTGGTTCTAATATTAGTTCGAAAAAAACCCTACTTTGAGCCGAATTTGTATGATATTTCTTTATTATCATTTTGCTCCGTGTCTGCTCTACAACGTAAATAACGCAATGAATGTTGTTGAGCTGTCAGAATGAAAGCCGTTGCTACTGATAGTATATTACGCATTTTCGCCGCAGCTCTCGCGGTCACTATGAGCCACTGCGGTTTCGTCTTAAAGACTTCAACTTGTATGAAGTTCATACAAGTTGAAGTCTCCACTTTAATTCCAAAGAAGCATGTGTTCATACTATGAACACATGCTTCTTTGGAATTAAAGTGCACCCCTCTTTTCTTTCAACAACAAACAGTGTCAACTTCTTTCTCTAACGCTGTTCTAGTGGCCCACCGCTAACCTATCGCGACGATCACACTTATTGGTCTCACCGTTACACGGAATTGTAATTTATGAATTTTGGAAATCAATACCAGTAATGGACGTCGTGTAAATTTCTTCTGTGACATTTATTTACTGTATGTAACATTTTAGTAATAAGCGGATTAACCTCGCCTGTGCGCAAGCGCAAACAGTTAGATTTCTTGATTATTTAATCTTAAAGTTCTTTGGGTTGTTATAGGTTTTGTAAATGAGCTCAATGGGGATATTAAAATAAATTATCGCGGATATTGTGAATAGTTTTGTTGTATTAAATTATGTTCGAACCAGGGTTTCGTAAGCGTAGGTTGAAGAAATATGGTAATTGGTCAAAATGTTCTCTGCAATTTCTAATTATACTTTTTCTTATGTATAATTAATATGATTTCATAGCTGTTCTATGAAATAATTTATTCTGTCAATAGGATGACGGAATCACTTTTACACGCTTTGTTTTTAGTAAGAAAAAGCTAGGTTAATTCGACTTTTCTAACTGACTATCCGTGAGAAAAATGGCGAAACAAACTCCCTTTAAGTATTTTTCGCCATCTCTTCTCGAAGTCTTATTTAGAGTCAAAAAGCTCGTTTTATGCTAATGTTATCTTTGGATACTTTTAAACTAAAACATCAAGGTCTTTGATATTTTTCGAAACACAAAACAACTGGAAATTCTTGGTTGTAATGTTTGGATTGGCGATTTTTTCGGAAGTTTTCTGTTGAAACAATTTACTCATTTTATTCTATTCCATTCGGGAAACTTACAGATAATATGTATAAGCAGTGTATGCATTTGAAGGCCATTTACAAGTTTCCACTGATAAACACTTAAAACAAAAAGGAAAACAAAAAAAGGTCGAACTAGTACCTCAACAATAGCCTATTAAAAGGCTTTCTTTCGAAATACAATTCTATATTAAAACACAAATCTCACTTCTTATTCAAGATTACAGCGGCTTAATTCAACTACTACAACAAAACATAAGCTAATGGCGAAACCCCATTACTTGTAAGTTTTTTTTTATAGATATATATATATTTACGATAGGAGTACGTGGCTAATCTCATGTGAAAGGCATTACACCATCTATTGCCATGCTATGTCGGTTTATGTGCGTGTTATATGGCTGTGTTAAATTTTTTATTGTCTATGTAGGTGTGATTGGTTACCTCTTGTATAAGTAAGACTTGTACGTTAAAAGGTCTAGAGGTCTTGTTTCAATGGTTTTTAGGATAGTTTTAATGTGTAGCTAGTTAGTTTTGAGCTGTCGTTTGAATGTAGCTGTTGGAGATTAGATTGAATCTGCTTTGGGTTTGTTGTATTCGTTAATAAGTATTTTTTCGCTTGTGGCTAAGTAATAACAGTCGCACGGTTCTATCGAATAGGTTAAGGTACGCTTGCCGCGGTTGGTTCGTGGATGGGTGACCATCTTTACATACCAAGACCCCTCCGTGCCTCGGAAAACACGTTGAGCCGTTGGTCCAGGCTGTTATTCGTGGATCTTTGACAGTCGTTACGGGTGGTCAGAAGCCCGGAACTAATAACCAGTCTTACCAAGGGGTATCGTATTACCTAGTCACTGGGTTGTGGAGGTCAGATGGGCAGTCGCTCCATGTAAAAAACTGGTTTTCAGCTGCATCCGGTTAGACTGGAAGCCGACCTCAACATAGTTGGGAAAACGCTAGGCAGATGATGTTAATAAGTATTTTTTCGTCGTACTTGTTAAGACAGGAACCAGCAGGTCAGGTTTGTCTGAGCCAGTAACCAAATGGTTACAAATTGCAGGCAAACTGATAAAAAGCTTCATCGAAGTCTCCTAACATTTTCATCTCTTTTCTATAAGTACAAATATTTTCTTTTTGACTCATTATTAAGGGTAAAATCAAAATCAAAAAAATCAAAAGTCATTTATTCGAGTTATGCTGAGACTCAGCACTTTTCGAACGTCAAACTTACAAAAGATAGTCCCCCAAAAATGCCCGCCCTTCACCACTTCCTAGTGCTATCGTTGGGAAGAAGAAGTGGCACAACAAACTCCCCAGCAGGGTTGTAATGTAACTTTAGTTTATTTATTTATATATACGAGTATATATTATTGTACGTATACTACAAAAATACATAACAAGAAACTACATCAAACACTACAAAATATACAATGAGCGGTCTTATCCCTTTCTGCGATCTCTTCCAGGTAACCTTGGAATGGACAGTGATTTAGTTAAGCTAAATACATACCTCGGAATGGAATCCGTTGCCGACGACAGCAGTGTCGATAAACCCTGATCCTGCTATTCTCAAAATTATAAGAGGATAATTTGGTAACCACATCCTATGCATTATCATAATACCAATCATAATCAATATTCTAGATTCGCCATATTTTTTTCTTCCTTTTTAACAAATTATCATACTCACATTTTCAACACCTGTCTTTCCGAAAAGCCCCTACCAAATTAAATGATTTTAAAAACAAACAAGTATAGCATCTGCTCCCGACACGTGCTTGCGCGGCGAAGGCTGCGCAGGAAGTGGGTCAGCGTGCCCTTGACTCTGCGCGGGCGCATGCGCGAGAAACAAAAAGAGCGCAGACCGGCTGCGCCCGCGCCGCCCTGCGTGGCCTTGGCAATGGGCGTTGTGGAACAATTGCAAATTTTTTGATGGGTTGCCAGATGAGCTGGGGTTTAGTGGAGTGTGGATATTTTTAAAAGATTTAAAGGATACCTTTAGTAGAGATTTTATATTAAGAAGTAAGGACTTTTTAAAGACTTGGAGCGACCTATTTTGCTTTTCCAAGAGTACGAGGAGCTAAATAGTGTTTGAAAGATTTATTAAATATCTGGATTAAGCATTCGTAGTACTTATTACATGTCTGATTGGGAGATTCTGGATTTCACTGTTTTCATGACAAACAGATATCCTTACAAATATCCCTAGAACTTTCATCTTTATCTCATCTTACCACCAGTGCCTACATTAAATTCATCATAACACAATTTCACCATCCCAGTCCTGGCAACACCGTCTCGCCGGGGGTCACCTTCCGGCGCGTCGCGGGCGCACGCGATAATTGTTATTATTAACGATCAAAGAGTCGCCGGCGGCAGGTGGAGTGAAGCAACTCTTGCTTTTGCGCATCTTTGATTTTTGCCTATAGTGACAGTTGGTGCGTACGAGTGAAAGTTGTTTGAAAGGAATAAAGGATTAGAAATAAAAAGTTGATGTGAAGTATTTTTATTTAATCAATTTTTTGCGTTGGTGTAGGTACTTAGTTAGCTGTCCATACCTACGTAAAATACGCGCATTGACGTGGAGTGGTGGACACCAGACAGTATTACCTATTATCAAGCTGTATTGCTGCTTGCTACTGATGTTTCTTTGTGCAGACCTATAGTAATAACAGCTTGCTTATAGATAATAATATGCTTAAATGCGTTGAACTCCTTAAGTTCTGAGTTGAGCTGCATGATTACTGACAAATGCGTGCACCGACTGGACAGGTCCGCTCAATCTGTGTGGTTCTTTCCTCAAAAGACCATTTCACATTTCAGACACCAATCTACGTGTTCTTCACATGATCTAACCAAGATTATGTCTAGACTTTAAAAGACACCGTGACCTCTGAGTTTGTTTCGGCCTTTCTTCTCAGAGTCGTCAGATAGGAAACGCGGACCTCATCTAGTTTTAAAAATATGACATTGACATGGAAAACTGATTGTACAAACCTACTTTCAAAAATAAAATCATTTGTCATTAAATATATGTTCATACTGGTATATTATTTGTTGCGGGTTCTCGATGGAAGGATTTTTTTCTGACTTTATTTTCGGCCTGTTGCTAGGTAGGTACCGCTGGTTCCGTATACAGGCTAGATGTTGAATTTCGCTTGCTGGTCGTTTGCCAGTGTCAGTTACCTGCAAAACAGCATTGATCAAATAACGGCTTTATGTATTTGATAGAAGTTTAAATAAATGGAATATTATCCTTGTGGCACTTAGGTATTTTTTAAATGTAACAACTTTGCGATCTCTTTTGTAATTTAATGGGAAAATACGTTTGGAAAATTTTACGAATCATAAAAAGAAGAAAAACATTTATTTTGATTGCATCTGTGAATGTTTGTTTTGAGATTTTCCTGTACTGAGCAAGATCATGTTTTAAAGAAAGAGCGATCAGGGCGTAATATACGGGGCTTACGTCAGGCTGTATTAATAAGAATAAGTTATAGTTACTCGTAACTAGGTGCTAACAAACAGAATGGTTTAAATTAAATCTACATTATTTTAAATTTTTTTACTGCTTAAAGGAACCAAAAAGATACGTTGTCTATGAACTAAACAAGCATTGACGTCAATCTTATGTTGAATATCTCCAATAGGTATACGGTCTTTAGGTATACTGCGTTCAACAAGTTAGGTACTTACAAAAATCAAAACAAACATAAAAAATTAATCCGTAAAAGATATTTATTTAGCAAGAGAAGAAACAAAACACAATCAGTAAGTTATCTGTCCCTAAACGGAACCACATTCCCACACACACTTAGCCATAACCAATAAAAGTAATACATGTACCAACACTTATAAACCCATACGGTGACGTCATCCCTTCAAAATATCCATTTGCGCGCGCATTTGATACTTCAAAGCGTACGAACATTTCGAAAAAAGAACACGAATGCTTTTAATAAGTTAATCTCGAAGCTCTAATGAAACGTCACGCTGCGACAGAGATGAAGTTCAGTACTTGCATTACAAAATTAACACACACTTTGTAGGAACCTTAATGTTATTGGAATAAGGGTGATATTAGCGTGATGTTGAGCGTGTTTAATTTGGTATAAGTGTGAAGGAAATAAACAATATGAGTGGAAAGATGGCGCGATAAGAAGTACCTGAGTGGTCGTAGGGTTGTGCCGCGTGCGTTTGTGGAAAATGGTTCGGTAATGGATTTCTGTAAGTTCTTGTGTTATGGATGATTCGTTAGGAGGGGTGTGTGATTGTAATCAGCAAGCCGTTTTCGATCCCAAGCTGATTTTTGTTTTGAACGCGATAGTTTGCGTTTTGTGTCACGTTTTTGTACTTGACCACGTCGATCTTTCGAGATCTTATTTTAATGATCGATGTTTGATATTTTTATTTATATGAGGAGTATACATGAGGATTTCGTACTCAGACTTCTGTGTATTTTGCTACAGTGTCCTTATTCTGGAGTTTTCTCTCTGAATTCTGACTTTCATTCTGAAATCTGGTGAAACTGAAAATGATAAATTTTTCCCCCGTATTTTGTTGATTATGCAGATTAGTACTGGTTTATGTGAAAACTCAAACTGCATTTATTTCAAATAAACCAATTAAAGGCACTTTTTAAATTGTCAAGGGGTCGGTTCGATCCCAAGTCAGCCGGAGCAAAGACAATCACTTTGTATACAGTATCAAATTAAATTAGCTAGCGACACTCCGCGGATGGGATGGGTATCAATATATTAACACAATAAAACGAAAGAAAACAGATTTTCTCAACTCATACATCAAGTAACAAATACATCCAATGGTAGTTGCATCCCAAAAAAAAAAAAAACATCAAAACTTTTTTGTTTTCATTTTATAGTGTTTACTTTAGAGTTTCGCTTGCTAATTCAATTTGACCCTGTAGGAAAAGATACTTAACTATGTCCGATTAATAATTATCGTAGAGTAAAGATAGAAGTGGTCATGCTTCTTATTTTAAAATCCCACACATTAAAAAATCCCCCCAGCCCTATAGTCGTACATCCGCGAATTTGAAGTGTGTTGAACGCAGCGAAATTGATATTATATTAAGATTCCGCGCATGCTCCGCCGTCACCCGACGCCCGCGACTCTTGCAGTACTTATATTGTGTTTGAAAGTTTACACTTCTGTAGTCATTTGGATTTAGCGGCGAGATTACACTTGAAATATGTTCGGAAATAGTGTCTAGGAGTGTTGGTTTATGGATACTATATACAGCGCGACAGGGAAACTCGACGTATTCCTTGAAAGGCGTTATACTAGACGTCATTAGCAACCAATTTAGTCTAGTTAACTATGGTTCAAAACTGGATGGTAACCGAGCTGTGTCGGTTCTTCGATTTTTTAGAAATTTTCTGACTTGTTACCAAAAACAATTAATTATAATAAAAAACTACTCCACTCGAAACATTTAATTGATACATTTCTGAAAGTTAAAAAATGTGTGATCATTTATAAAAAAATGCTAGCAAAACTTACATCATCATCTGCCTAGCCTTTTCCCAACTATGTTGGGGTCGGCTTCCAGTCTAACCGGATGCAGCTGAATACCAGTATTTAGTTTAATAGCAAAACTTACATAATCTCAGAAATAAAAGGTCTTTAATAGCAATTTTTTTATTTTATAATTATCCAGTTTTGACCCCTAGTTCACTGAATACTTACGTCGAGTCGTCGTCCTTTTAAGTAATACGTCGAGTTTCCCGTCTCCCTGTATATATTATTTTTGCTAGTTTAGTGCGTAAATTGGAAGAAACTGCGGCAACATCTGATGCCTTTTAAAAATATTCCGAAACGGTGGAATCTTCTTCTTAGCGTGTCGATGGCAATCTAAATGAACTCGGCCCAGAATTCGGCTACGTGTTTGGCGCCATGACTAGCATCCGTCAGTTCCTGTAACGTGCAGCTGACAGTACACGCAGGACATGATATTTAGTGTCCCATCATTTGTGGAACAGCACCACATCTACACTCCAAAGCGGAGTCGTCTATGAATCTCCTGAACAGGTTAATTTAATTAATAAATTGGAAGGGAATTTTCGCTTCAGGTGGGGTAAGAATTCTTCGGGGCTTATTCCAAAAGTAACCTTTAAGCTTAACAATCCTTCCTCTGTAAACACCACAACGTGCCCGCACCTCGTTGCCAAAACACGACATCGAAAAACCAACATCAAATTCACTTTTTCCTGCCCATGTAGGTAACGGACCTAATAAAACCACATAACACGTCGCAACCTCAGTAAACTCCAGAGTACACCTAACTAAACATCTCGGAGTCAGGACCATCGGCCCGAGATTCTCACGTTTACCTCACCCTTCATAAATTATCGTATGCCGCGATAAGTTAACAATACGACAATGCGTTGCGAAGTGGAATCCACCTGACGTACCCTGTCCCCCCTGCCCCGGCGGCGGGTACACCCCCGGCCACCCCCGAGACGGGACACAAAAAAATAATATCATATCTCGTTACTGGATCTACCTTTTGTTGGGGTTTAGAGGACGTAGGTTTGGTTGGATACGGCAAAATCTTGTGAGAGACCTGCCAGGATCGTGAGCTTTAATGTCCATTATATCATATAATGACCTTCTAAAAGTATTCTCTGTATTACCTGATAAAACTGTTCTGTGTCTAGAATCTAAACATTTCAATGATTAGATAAATGAGAGTCGGAACTTTCCGAATAAAATTTTTTGTACACAATAATCAAATGCTCCAGTGTCATAATGTGCATGAAATATTTGATAGGGTTTCTGAAAAAAAAAAAAAAAAATAGAAATAGAAAACCAAGGTTGAGCTTGCAATATTTTTCATGGTCGAAAGTTGTTATATCCAAATAATTTCGACTAAAATCTTTCCTCAGAATGGCACATCCACATCCTTACCACATCCACTGTTCCACACAGCAATAATATACCTGTATGCACTTTCGTTTTTATAAAACCCGCTGTATCCACTTTAAATTGGACGTCACGGACCTTTTTTTCAGCTCATATTCCATTTATCTCTAAAGTCATGATTCGTTGCATTGTCCTCGGCGTAAATACGGTAAAAAAAAACTTATGGATGATACTCGCAGTAACGTAAAAAACATTTGAAATTAAAAATGGAATCGGTTTTGATTTGTGACTTAAAGTCGGATTGTTTTTTTTTTTTGGTGAGACCGTTTTGCGTAGATTTTTTGAAATTAGAATTGTGTAGTGTTGTGCTTAAGAATATTTTTTATTTTTTTAAATGACGACTGTCGTTACCATAACCTTATTTAGTATTTTTTACTAAATCTCTAATACCATGACCGATAAAATCTCAAATTAACTTGTTCTAAAACCTTATGTAAATTAATTTGCTTCAATACAAGTGATCCGCCACAGGCAGATCGGGTAGCCAATTTGATATGTCACATTCCCTAAATCTCTAAATAAACCTTATCACTTATTTCAAAATGACCCATACTGGCTTTTGTACCTGCATAACATCCCATTTTACTTCCGTTGAAGCAAATACCTCTTAAACTTCTTATTTTTTCCATTTGTGGTTACCTCTTTAAAAATCATTGTTGCACCATAAATCTTTTAAATCCCTTAATCATAAATTAGGTAACGAAACCGCGAAATTACTAAGCAAGGTATAACAGAATTTTAAAGTACTTTTATGCGGCTTACTCACCCATATTTTTCCTTCAAATGATCCGACCTTCATCATTGCAACCTCATCTGTTTTAAACAAGTGACAGCTAAAAAAAAGTTTTTTGATCGATCGTTCAAATGCTTCCGTTGTATTGTACCAACATTATTGTTGCACAGTTGGTACAACCAACTGTGCAACAATAATGTTTAATGAAGTTAAGTTAAGATGGAAGCGCCACGCCGCGAAATTCAAATTTTCTTACGTTTTTTGAAATTTGCAGGCCAGTGTCATGTTGTATATTGAATAAAATGTGATTCACGAGCGTAACAAGTATGTATTTACAGAATTATAATCATAAAAATCTTCAATACTACCCTCTAAGTTCATTTAATCCTATTGATTGGTATTTCATGACTGATATAATTATAATCAGCCTTCTTGGTGAAAATATTTTTATGATTATAATTCGGTAAATACATACTTGTTACGCTCGCGAATCATATTTTGTTCAATATACAACCTGAAACTGACCTGTAAGTTGCAAAAAAAAAAGACAATTTGAAGTTCTCGGGTTACCTAGCGCATCTTCTTAAAGACAATGAAAGTCTAGACTTTCGAAGAGGCCTTTGACCTAAGTTTGGGATCGGTTTTACTTCTTAGAATTAGTGAGACAGGAAACCTCTGACATCTTCTAAATTATTGACTCGTAAAAATATATGCTAAAATGCGGTTACTTGCAGACATATCGTTTGAAAGTTTAGATTTAAGCTTAAAGACATTCTTCAATATAATAAACGTTACTTAAAGATAAGATTAGCGACTGTTTAATCATTTATGTTTGGCGTTTATACGTCTCTTAACTTTAAGCGACGTTTATAAGTAAATTCCATTAACTTTTGTGAAATGAAATATAAGCTCTAAATATAAATAACAATAGTTTTCCTTATTAAATGATTATGTAACACAGACACAGTTACGATCTCTTGTAAACTACAAATCACAATGAACAAACACCATTATACCGGCTATAAAACAATCGATTTCCCAACTATTTCCTCACCACAAACACTCTAATTCAATGTGGGAAAAACGGAAAGTTCCAAACATTTTTATAATAAGCATGAACATACAATATTCTTAAACCACCAGTACCGGTTTACGTAAAAAATGTCGTAGAATGTCGCGGTCTGCAATGGGTGTACAGTTAGAAAAAGTACATAAATGTCTTCTAATAAAGTGTTGCCATATATGCCTCACGGACGGACGCTATGTGTTTATGTATGTGTGCTTAAGTGAATGTTATGTTAATGGGGACAAAATGTTTATCATAAAGATGGTGATTCTGATAGACTGGTAGCGGTTTTGGTTAACTTTTCGATTCTTTATCGTGCACGCTTTTTTTAGCGCTAAAACATCTATCAGGAACAGTCCTCCTATAGTCCTTTCCTTCCCTTGCCGATTCTAAACCGAGGATGCGTATTTTCTAGTTTTCTCTTCAACTGTCTCTTTGCTCGTCATCTGTGTCTTAGGACATTGCATCATCATTTCAGCCGAAAGACGTCCACTGCTGGGGCATAGGCCTCCCCCAAGCGTCGCCGCATCGACCGGTCCTGTGCTTCTCGCATCCAGCAGATTCCAGCGGTTTTCACAATGTCATCGGTCCACCTTGACACGCAGTCGAGTGAAATGGCGAAAGGTTGTGAAACCTTTCAGCCCCATCGGCCAAGCGTTCGGCGGGCAATACGCCCCTGCCCCCTGCCACGTAAGCTTGGCAATTCTTCGGGCAATGTCGGTTACCTAGGTTCTTCTGCGAATCTCTTAATTTCTAAATCGATGACCTGATCGAATCACATGACGAGTATAAGACCTTCAGCGAAGTTAACTGCATTGAGATTATTCGTAGTTAGGTATAGGTAAATCTATTAACCTCCCAATTTTCGCGTAATTTCCGATACGTCATGTAGTTTGGGAGGTATTTCGCTTATTTCTCGTGAAAGACCCAATGACGTCACGGCGTGAGTCACAATTTGGTGAAATTGTACACCGGCGTGCTTTTGGGAATACTTGACTCGACCTTTTTAATTGTGTTTTATTACGTTTTGCAATTGTTCTGAGCTTGATTCTACGTAATCTGGGAATTGGATGTATGTACAGACGCCAGCACCTCAAGCTACTACAAACTGTCAAATTTCTTTAATAGATTGTCAACTTTAGCATTAAAGTATTAAGGTTCAAGGTTGATTGAGAAAATTTGTCAGTTTTGGGTAGCTTGACCTGCTGGCGTCTGTACCTACAAATGTATCAAGTTTTCGTCATGCTTACAGTGCGATCGATAACAATGCGTTCTTGACACCTGTCAGATTCATACAAACGAAATGTGTTTTGTGAATTTGATCTTTATTAGCTACTACAATTGTCGCACTGACAGTCAGTGTCAAGAACGCATTCGCTTGACGGCTGGACTGTAATTGATACTATTAAAAGCAATGGCCGATTATCAATTAATAAGGATATAATGAAGACTTCTCTTATCCTTAAAAAATTTGCTAGATAGACAGTTTTTCTAAAGCTTCTGCTGTTTTATCTGCTTCGATCAAGCTTGCGTGATTCAAAAGATATGAATGGTGAAATATTCAACCAGTTTGCAATAACATAAATTAAATTAAATCCATTTATTTCATTCTAATTATATGTCCATGCTAGTTAGTAACAAAGGTCTTAAAACTATGTTAGTCATTACTAAAATCAAAATAAAACAAAACATCATTCATATTATTCAAAAGTCAAAAAATTTAAATCATAGTAGGTAAGTACTAGTGTCATCTCGTCACACGAAGCTGGATCTCACCAGCACTTCAGAGTCTGGCCTCCTAGAGATCATCCTTAGAATTCCGTTGGCGCTCTCCCCCGAATCCAGCGCATTAGACAAGCTGTTTTCTCACGCATAATGACATAAGAGTCATCGACTCTTGCGTCAGCAAACATATATTTATGAAGTTTTGCGAAGAACAGAATCTTCATCAAAATTGTATCTTAACCAATATGGCATTAAACTTTTATAATGTCGTGGGCTTAAAAACTCGAGAGAACAGTGAAACAGAGGAACAAGTTTCATCTAAATTCTAGCAATACTTAACATTGAGACACAAATAAAATACATTAGAGTGGTCATCGCTCTCATAATAAGTTTTGTAGAGATTGTATTTGCATATATGTTAATTGTGCGACTGGTCGTTTGTTACTTTGTTTAATGAAGCAGGTGTGAGTACTTACGTTTGATATTTTTAACGTTGCTGTCTAGTAAAGTTTTCCGCCAGTTTGCTGTAAGATCTTGCAAATGTAACTTCTGGTCCCATATTATTTTTCTTGTTTATACTGTCTATTGAACCTAATTTGAGATGTCATTTGATGACATACAATGTATCAAGCCTTTCGTAGCAAGACACTTTCTTGCCTCTCAGGTCCAATAGGAAAGGTCTATCATATTCGGAGGTCTGAAACCGAACTGAAAATGTTCATCATTGACAGCCACCTATACTGAATATGCGCACTTTATTTTGTTTGCCACAACTTTCTCAGTCAGTTTGCAATACCAACCTTATTCGCGTGATAATCTTTTAAGCTAGCTAAATGTCATTCTCACCAAGCTCATGCTGTCTTGAGGAAAGAAAAACTTTTTATTGTCACGAATGCCAATAAAAATGTCCCAAAAATAATTAACCAAGTATAGTAGCCCCACCTCGTTCGAACATAATAACAAATATTCAAATAACCTAGCATATGGTCAGATTGCCCACATAATGTATGCGAACGTTAACACACATCGTACTGAGATGATACTCAGTTGCCTGTTGTCATAAATTACGGATATTCAAATGATTCTGATACGAATTTGGTACTGCAATTAACGCGCGAACTGGTTTCGGTGTAGTGATGGGGATGTGCTGTTAAGTGCATTTGTATCGATAGAATTTGGGTCTTTCGAACTATGAACGCCTAAAGCTTGAAAAAAAATGTTAGCTTTCATGTTCAGGGCGAAAACTTGTTACATGTTGATAATAATGTTGCAAAGCCTGAAAAGGTCCTTGTCACATAACAATTTTAATCTCTCGTATGTTGTATGAAACTGTATAATGAGTTCATTATGCTACTCAATTGTAGCGTATCTATTTAATAAATATGTACTTAAATACTATCTCATGCACATTGGAAATGAGGTAGATAATGTCAACTGACAGTTCACCACGAATGGCGGGAGACAGGGGAAAGTGAAGCATGCCTGCACGAAGGGTTTGATGTGGTGATGAGCCAATGCAGTGATATATTCAGCTTAAATACGTGAACAACCGGATTCTACATCCATTATTGAGTCTGAATGTTTGATAGCACTTTCGTTCTGTTCTTGGATATAAATAATGGCAGTGTGAAACTATCAATATTACTAACATAATTCTCTAAGCCCCACGTCGACACCCGCCGCATCACTAGCCCGCTACAAAAATGGTTTTATTCGTTCTCTAGCCAATAAGTGTGTAATGAATCTCATGAGTACCTATGGAATGAGATAATAACCAATTCAGCTAAGTGTGGGCACGGCCCGTCTTTTTTAAAATAAAATTTATGTATTTCATACCGGTTTCGTCCGATGTCGCCACAGTGCTATCTTCTTAAATATCGATGTACCTACAAAAGTAATTGTCGAGTATTTTTTATGGGATTACATCACTATTTTTATTACAATAACGATTGCTAAATTTCTTTCGTATTAATATGATTTGTTCGCGTATAAAATTGTTATACAACTTGAATGTTTAATGTTTATTATATAATGATAAACATACGTATGTTAAAATTGTGAACATTAATAAAACTAACTTTATTGTAGATAGGTATCTACTTATGTAAAACTATTACTACGTTTAAACACGGCAATTTATGATTTACCTGTTAAGCACTTGGGATTTTACCGAATTGTTTATCATTAAGTAGTTTTTGGGATTACGTCAAGAGGAAAGGCAGATGCATCCTCTTGTCTACTTAAAACATCAAGTTGCGATCTCGAATCCGTTAACCAATCCCAAGTGTGCTGATTGGCAAAACCCTAAGGCCATCATTTTCAGCCGAAAAACGTCCATTGCTGGATAAAGGCCTCCCTATCCTCCCAACCACCGCCACTTCGACCGGTTCTGTGCTTCCCGCATCCAGCGGATACCAAAATCAAAACCAAAAGTTATTTATTCAAATTAGGCTGAGAATCAGCACTTTTTAGGGTTCCGTAGCCAAATGGCAACGGAACCCTTATAGATTCGTCATGTCTGTCTGTCTGTCTGTCTGTCTGTCTGTCTGTCTGTCTGTCCGTCCGTATGTCACAGCCGCTTTTTTCCGAAACTATAAGAGCTATACTGTTGAAACTTGGTAAGTAGATGTATTCTGTGAACCGCATTAAGATTTTCACACAAAAATAGAAAAAAACCAATAAATTTTGGGGGTCCCCATACTTAGAACTGAAACTCAAATTTTTTTTTTCATCAAACCCATACGTGTGGGGTATCTATGGATAGGTCTTCAAAAATGATATTGAGGTTTCTAATATCATTTTTTTCTAAACTGAATAGTTTGCGCGAGAGACACTTCCAAAGTGGTAAAATGTGTGTCCCCCCCCCTGTAACTTCTAAAATAAGAGAATGATAAAACTAAAAAAAATATATGATGTACATTACCATATAAACTTCCACCGAAAATTGGTTTGAACGAGATCTAGTGAGTAGTTTTTTTTTTAATACGTCATAAATCGTAACGTAACGGAACCCTTCATGGGCGAGTCCGACTCGCACTTGGCCGGTTTTTTTTACAAAAGACTGTCCCCCAAAACGCCCGCCCTTCACCACTTGCTAGTGCGGCCTTTACAAGGGCATCGGTCCACCTTGTGCATGGAGGCCTTCTAACGCTACGTCTTCCGGTACGTGGTCGCCACTCCAGAAACTTTCAGCCACAACGGCCATCTGTTCTGCGAGCAATGCCCTGCTCACTGCAATTGTAGCCCATTTTCAGCTGTTTACAAGTTGCTACTAAAATGGTGACTCTCAAACTAAAACCTGCAGCGTATTCCAACAAGTTGCATTGTAGATGGGTATCGACGTACTTTTAAGTTCCCATAACTATATTCACCCTTCCACAGAGAGGTCTGTGTCCCAGCTGTGGGAACGCTTTTGCCTGATTATGTATTATGCCTATATTTAGAGTTCCTAACCTTCCTTATTCTTTAGATTACTTAAAAACAGTTATTATATACTCAAAGAACATATTAACACGACATAAATAATCATATTACTTAATTAATATTCTTATCTATTTCTCAAGAATTACATCTTGAGGTAAATATGGCATTTGCGTATTAAAGTGATCATGTATTGTGTTTAGGGGAAAACCAGTCTATCTCCGTATTAGGTGAGCATTACTTTATGTATTCCATTTTGAATATAATAATGTATGATGTCATTGAAGACAGTAATGTTACCGTTTTGGGATACTGCTGGAATGTGAAATGATATGATTTATTCTAGAACAAAATGAGAGTCACAAATGCAGAGTTGAATAAACTATAAATGTCTTTGTCTACCTTCTATAGGTCATAACTTTTTTAATAAAAGAACGATGCTGCATCCTGGTGCTGCATCCTGAAAATATCCCTATGACACCTATTATATACCATCCTAAAATATCCCCGAAACGATCAATTGCCATTGTTGATTGCAATCAATTGCTATTGTAGTAATATTGTCAATCGTTTCAATTACATCACGTAAACATTGACAATTGCAATTGATCGTTTCGTGGACCCTTAACTCCTTTGAAAGGAGGGCGATGCCAACTATCCTACTGGAGATTTCCAAAAGTCACCACAGGTCACTACCTGTGTGAGTAGAGTAGGCTTTTCCTTCCCGGGAAACTACGCGCAAAGCCCTATTACACCCTACCAAAATCAATTCCTAAATCCCACAACTAATAACGGTCCGTAAGTTAGCATACCGCCATGATAGACCACCTACCAGACCGGAAGATGACGCGTGTGGCAAATCAATGAATCGCTCGCATTTCATCGGATTTGGCGCGTTTGACCGATTCATTGATGGTCCTATGAAACCGGTCCTTCACGTCGGAAAGCTTATGGTTTTAATGATAAAGATCGTGTGTGTAGATTTGTAATTTATAATTGTGTGTAGGTGGGGATTAGGGTTTTTTGTTAATGATTTAAAGAGAATATCTTTCGCGTTGTTCTTACATAGTGCGAATCAAGGCGGCCTTGCTCAATTAATCCTAATGCTTCTCGGTGATAACTCAAATTCTGACACTGGATAACCAAAACATAAATAATAGGCTCGCTACTTATCCTTAAAACCATTCAGGAACCATAATAGTTGGAACGCAAGGTTTGGAACAATTTGCGACAAAAATTGCGAAAGAGTTTTTTGTATTATCATCTTACTGATTGATTAGAGATCGCATAGGTTCACACGACGACATATCAAGCGATACATTTCCAGTTTTAGGTGACCTCGCATTGTATAGGCTATTCGTAATATGATAAGTTAGCTTATACTGGAAATGTATAGCTTGATGTATCGTCGTGCGTACAACTGCTGAACATAGACAAAGCTATGCCTCACTCATAAAAACGAACTCATCAAAAAACCCGCCAATATCCATTACAGAACAGTTCTTTACACAAATAATGTGTAAAACTTCGCTTGTAAAGATCTGGTGGTAAATTTACAGCGCCATTACACAAGGAATGGACGTTTAAGTGCAATACAGCGATGTTTACTACCCTCGTATTGTTTTAAACGAACCTGTTACTAGTCCGATTTGGGTGGTACGTTGTAGTTCGTATTTTTAGGTGGCCATATTAGCTGTTGAAGCGATGGCTGTTGCGGAAGACGTGTTCTTCAGTGAACATTACAAATTGGCTCACGAATAGTGTCGGTTTCAAGCTTGGGGGAGGGACCGTCTTCGCAAGATGGCCTTCATCAGTGACAAAAGCCCATTATCAAAAACTGATTTTATGCATTTCATATAATAGCTAAGAGTCAATATTCTACATACTTCTGTTCTGATTATAATTAAATATTTTAATAATTTAAATAAAATATTTTTTAATCGACTTCTGCTGCTGACTGTGGGTAATGTCGCGACGTAAAGTGGCGTGGAATTGGATAGGTCTGTATCCAACAACAGACTGCTCTAGGAGAGAAGGCTGATGATGATTTGTTTAGGAGTGGAATTTAGATGAACCTTCTAAGTCTCTTAGAACAGCGGAGTAATTGCATAACACACAATCAGTCGCAATGGCTTTCATTTCAATTTTTAATTTATGTTAATTCATTTCATGGCGCACAATTCATGGCGAATTAACAAAAATTTGACTCCTCAACAATTTAAATAATTACATTGTTGAGGAGACAAATTTTTCGAACATATGAAGCAATGGATTAGCAATATCCTTCAAAATGATTCAGATTGAGAGTGAAAGTGTGCTTACGCAGTTAGGGTACAGGTTACATCAACATTCCAGTTGATTCTTGAATCGCCTAATTTTCAGCATACAAAGTTATAAATTCCTGACGTTTTAGTGGCCCTTTTTAGCGCTTGGCCTACTAGTCACCTAATTGGTACAGGTCGGGCGGGCATACCTTAAATGGAACTGGAGCAGCTGACTGAAATATAAATTGCTCTAGATTCCAGGAATAAATAAATTTTGCATTACTGATAGGACGGTCGTCCGAAACTATTTTAACCTTTAAAGTTTTGGCGTTCTATGTGTAGCATTGTGCTAAAAGAAATAATTATTTTTAAATACAGTAAAATAATTCTATAATATTAGACAGTTTAAATATGTAGCAAAGACTTGGAAACCACCGGATATGTTATGTATTCATAGAATTTAATCTTAAAACAATAAACGTTTAGCTAATCTCAATTTAAACAAAATGCTTCCAATTTATCTTAAACGAAAACTGCTTTTACATTATGTTAATTATCAATATCTACCATTTTGGACATTGTGTCAAAGATCAATTTAAAATGTTATAAAAACAAGAATATTGTTCCAATTTTATGAGGTCTCCGATGCATATCCGGTCATTCTTTGGCAATTTCCATTCAAAACACTAGAAAGTGATCTTAAACAGAATTTATTTAATAATTTATTGTATTTTTTGTGTACAGAAGAGGAGAAAGTTAAATATTTTAATTTTATTGCGTCATTGAGTTAAAGTTAAATATTTTGATTTATTTTTTTGTGTGCGGACGACACGGTTATTCTCAATATTTTTATACATTTTCACGGAAATAACATAGGTAAAATTGCACTTAGCAGGTCATAAATAAAAATTTTGAATTAATAATTAAAAAAACTAATCTGTCAATTTTTTTCAATTCATAATAAGTTTATTTTAATCGTCAATAACACGAAAACGTACGTTTATTGACCTTTCATTGGAATGCACTTATTGCAACTAGCTTCATCTTTTTGACTGACCCTTGACAATTCAAAAGTACAGACGCCAGCAGGTCAAGCTACCCGAAACTGTCAAATGTTTCCAATCAACCTTGAACCTTAATGCTTTAGCGATAAAGTTGAAAATCTATTGAAGAAATTTGACAGATTGTAGTAGCTTGATTTGCTGGCGTCTGTACCTGTAATTGGTTTAGTTGAAATAAATAGTTTGAGTTTTGAGTTTGCAATGGTTAGTCACCCAAAGACGAATAGAGCAGTGACGCAAATAGCTTTGTTTACGAATAATAAAATGATAACGTGAATTTTATTTATGAAATCCGTGTCGTCTGCACAAATGTTTAGTTCTAAATTCTAGATGCTTTTTAGTCGCAACACGATCACACATTTCGATGCTTCCCACTGGGCACTGGGCAATCTCTTCCTTCAATTTCATGACTTCTGCATGTACCACTGTCAATAAACGACTTCATAGTACCTAGTTCTTAATTATGTGGTGTTTATAGACTGAACATAACCTTTTTACTAGAACTGTTTTTACTGTTGAGATTGGAATAAATAATTCAATAAAATAAAGCAGCGAATCGAATTTGGTTTTCGAAAATTATTATTCGAAATAAAATTTTTGAAAATATTCGAATAATAAAAGTGACAAACGTGTTTTATTTCGTCAAGTCGTTATCAATTGTATCGGTCAAAAAGTAAGAATTGATTATTCATTCTTCATGATTTTTTTCGAATAAATAATTTATTTAATAATAATGCATTTATGTTATGAATAACTAATGATCCAGTCTAAACAGTGATAGTGCTCTAATAAATGAGACTGTGGCGTTATTTTTTTATATTAATTTGGTTTTACATGATTTTTAATTTCTTTATTTTTTCCATTTTGTATAAATCAATATAGAGTTGTTAGTATAATATTCTCTCCTTTTTATCTAGTGTATGTATTTATATAAATAGTTATTTATAAGATTTTTCCAGTCTGTTTATTTTTTATTTACTTAGTTTATGAACTCCAGTCCGTGAGCCACCCGTCTTAAAAGCGGAGTTAGTATATCCACGACGCCTTGGTACTGCAACCTAGTGGACAAAACAGTGAGTCTGTTTGACCAAACATATTCTGTAGTACAACGTAGATAGCCGTAGCCCTAGATAAGAAATCCCGGCAGCCAATCCAGGTGCAAAATCGCTGACCCCAATAGCCTTGTCCTAGTAGCACCTACCTTAGATCCAGGTACCCCAGGGTCCATTGAAGTGTGAGATCTCGGTGCGAGGTATGACCGTGATCGTGCACAGGGTGGAGGCGAGGCGCGGGCGGGTCGCAGCCAGCGGTTTTCGGCATCATCGACGGGGTCACTCGGCAGGGGCGCGCTCTCCGACCCTGACATACAGACCAGACTGCAGCCGAATCTTCCAGCGTTCTGGGTTCGTATCTGTGTGTTGGTGATTGTGGTCCCCTGCTTGCAGCCTTTCGTTTGTGGCTTGTTTTGATATAGCGTTCTGCTTTGGTGCTAAGGTAAGTTTAACTGGTATTGGTACATCTTACTTCAAGTTTTCGGTACTAAATGATGGACCGACATTTCCTTAAGTTCTGGACCTAAAGGAGAACAAAAATGAACGGTTTCTATGGCTTATGCTAAAACTTGCACTGCGTCGCACATTGGCTTTAATTCGCAAGTATGTTGTTATGGTTGTAAATAAACTTTTAAATGTATTTAAATGTTGTTTTTACAAGTTTAAAGCACTGCTGCAAATTATTCAAAGTAATTTATACAGAGCTCTAGGACAGAAAGTAATTTCGTTTAGTTAAATGATACCTATAATTATCAGGTTTTGTTTTACATAATAAAAATAATATAATATTAATAAGTATAGATTTATTCGAAGTCATTAAATTTTTTCTTTAATTGACCACTACTAAAAATATTTGTATCTAATGCTATTTTTTCAGTATTGGTTTTTAGATCGAAAAACGCATCACATACTTTTAATTTATTTAAATTATTCCATAATCAAGTAATTTCGCATAAAGATGACTTTAATTAATAGTAAAATTATGTTTTATACCGGTAAACTTTAGAAATTACAACATTATTTAAGTGATACTAATCTAATCTCAAAATATCAAAGATTGTCGGTACTATTCCAGTTCTCACGTAGATCTATAAGGTCATAATAATAAACCTATTAGTTCGTTATGACATTTCTATCGAAGAGAAAATTACATCGAAATGTCATTTTGGAATTTAAAAAGCATACGTTTTGTATCAATGATTTTATTTAAAAAACTTGAACAGATTTTGCACAAATTTGACCACTTATAGGTATTTTGAATTTATCGTCATTTAAGTATTAGTAAGTACAATCAGCAAAGGAGATAAGTAGCCAGGGTCGTCGGATACAGTTGAAGTTTAGTAAGAAACCGCTGGATGTTTTAGAAAGAAATTTAATTTGATAAATTAACTGTTTCTTTTCTATTAATTAAATTAAATTTTATTCGAAAACAATCATCGGTTTCTTACTAAACTTCAACTATATCCGACGACCCTGATTACTTATCTCCTTTGGTGACCGTACACTGAATTTTTAACGATTATTTATTGAGTTAATACATTCTTAAACGTCTAATCAAACTGCTGTGCCTAAGATTCATATAAGACAATAAACATTTGGATAACTGTTTGCAAGGATTTGGGCTTTGCCTAACAGTAGGACTAGCAGTATTCTCACAAAAACAAAAAAAAAATTAACTTATAATTGCACCGTTTCATTATTCAAACCTGCCCATATTTATCTAAAACAAGGCTTTATATTTATCTAAAACCAGGCTTTTGAGCACGTAGTATTGAAGTTTAAACTCTACCTCCTAGATTTAAAACTCATAATCGCCTACACTACATTTTTTTTTTACACCACATCCTTTAAAAGATGGTTTACCTTATCGCTAAACAATTTGCATTCACTTTATAATATTAGATCAAGTTTATTATGTCCTTAAACTTTGATTATATCAGATACATCTGACCAAATACAAACTAAGTATTTTTATTAGACATACTCACCTCACATTGCTAGACAAAATTGGATTCTATTTTAATATGCATAAGAGCTATATGTTTTAGTAGTGGGGTGTCTTCGGTTTATTTATTGCACATTGCGTAGATTTCCCAGACATTATTCTAATATAATTCGTAGATCGAAATGCCGACCGATTTTATAGAAATCATTGACATTGTTTATGTTGGAGTACGGCGAGCTGCGGTGTTCAAACTTGTTGTATTTATGATAATAATTGGTACTTTTATTTATTTGTGTGTGATCTTACTGATGGCTTAAAGTTCGAAGACATGTGACATCTACCAACCCGTACTGGGCCCCCGTGGTGGATTACGGCCCACTCCCTCTCACAGAGAGGAGGCCTGTGTCCCAGCAGTGGGAACATTATAGGCTGATCATGCTGTTAAGCTGTTACTGGTGGCAATAAGAGTAAGGGAAGACCAATAAAATGATGGATGGACTGTGTGAATGATGATATGGTTAGAAAGGGGGTGACTACCGAGATGACGAATAATAAAGAAGTATGGAAGAAAAAGACATGTTACGACGACCCCAAATATCACTCCATTGGGATAAGGGCAGAAGAATGATATGTGTGGCCTTATTGGTGATGTTCTGCAGAAATGTTGGGTGGGTAGAACTCGAAACCGGTGTGCGTGTATGACCAATTCTCGTAATTTAAAACGTTCAAAATCTAGTCGCAATTTCATCTCGGCGACAAACAAATGTCAAAAACCTGTGAAAATGTAGGGAAATTAGACGTATTTTTGACGGATTGAGACTGAGATCAGACTGTGAATGTTCTTAAAAGTACCAGAATCGCCCCTCTGATGTATAAACGTGAACAAATCAAAAGGAGCGTGTAAGGATCGTAGCAGGTGTCGCTCTGTAGTGGCTGTCCCTATGGGAATAAGGCGTGAGTTCATGTATGTGATTTGTTTGTGTTAATTGGTCCTGTTGCGTGTAAAGTATAATTTTTGGTTATTTATTCGGTTACAAAAATGGTTGAGGAAGATAATATGAAATGAATATAAAATAAATTGTTATTTAGAAGATAGTGCGACTCAATAAATAGTTCTTTGTTAAATACCGAATTAAAAAGCTTTTGTAAATACAGAGTAGTTTAGGTTTGCATCATCATAAGGTGCGGCGCGTCATAATAATGGCGTTCTTGGCTATTAATCATATAGGCGTCGCTACGACGAATCATTAGTTATTTATAAACATGCATTTTAAATTACCGTAGCTTAGAAAGAGACAAATATATTTTTCACAACATAAGCTCAGACGATTTTCGCAAATCATGAAAATATCAGCAGCTACGGTAGCTGCTACGCCGCTACGAGAGTGCTACGCCGCGTAGCACGTAAACAGTTTGAGAACCGTCGCCGTTCACCGACGCTCTCGTGTTTTATGGCGCATTATGCTATAATAATATTTTTTACTTAGCACATTTTTGTTTATACCTGCACTAGAGACGTGCGTGTGAGTGTGTGCGTGCTTATGTGTGCGTACGCGCGGGCGCGGGCCGTTCACTTAAAAATATAAAAATGTCGTTTGCTCGTCGTACCGAACGGCGCGGAATCTAATAGCCAACCAAATTTTATGTTCTTTCGCGGTACCAGCTTGTGTTACACGGTGGGCCCACAGGTTTTTTTAACCTCTTTGCTGGGAGAATTGACTTTTGTTATGCGGCCGGTTTATGGTGACGCCCAATTAGCGATGGGCTCGCAATCTGTGTACCGCACGGCTTTTGTTACAAATGATTTATGTCTATGAGCGTTCGGAGCGGTCTCGCAATGGCAATTTAGTTTTTGAGGATTAATTATATGTTAAATATTAAATTTCGAGGTTAGAACTGTAAAGCGGCGAGCTTTTGTTGGAGTGCTGGCTGTTCTCTGTTGAATCTTTGTTTCTGACATTAAGTGGGTTATTTGCTACTTAAACAGAGAATCTATTATGCAGAACTGAGGTAGAGTGATATTTAGAAGTCTTTACGAGTATTCTTTCGAAGTAAACAATCATATTTCTGGGTATTAGTCACTACAGTAAGCGTTGGCATTGAGCTATGTACGTCAATCATAACACGTGGCAGTGCAGATAGCTAATAAACTTATATGACCGCTAATAGACACTTACATGCATAACTGCCCGTAAACTTTCAGTATTTTAATGGGCCATCCTCGTAATTCACTATAACAAACAAAAGATCAGAATTATAATAATATCTTCAATCAACTCAGCCTATCGCAGTCCACTGCTGGACATAGGCCTCTCCCAGGCTGCGCCACAACACCCTGTTCTCCGCCTTCCGCATCCAGTCTGTCCCAGTCACCTTCTTAATAATATATTATGTGTCTTATAATAATATTTTAGGTTTTAATAATATTGTCATATAAATTAGTCATGTAATAAGACAATATTAGTAACATTTTAACTGACTTAACTTATCTACTCTTTAATATGTCTTCAAATCAAATCAAATAAAATGTCATTTATTCAAATTAGGCTGAGAACCGGCACTTTTCGAACGTCAAAATTACAAAAGACAGTCCCCCAAAAATGCCCACCCTTCACCACTACCTAGTGCTATCGCTGGGAAGAAGTGGCGCAACAAACTCCCCAGCAGCACAGCTGTCTGTTCAGTTAGAAAATACTTGATTCTATACAAAGTAATTAACATTACAAGACACAGAACATTAAATTAAACTATTTGCCATATGTCAGCTACCGACGCCAATATACCAACAAATATAACTCGAGAGCAAAATCTAGATAGAGGCATCTAGTTATCAGAATACATAAATAAAGTTTAATACTGCTATTTCTTCCAGACAAATAGCAGTGTAAGGATCTAATCGAAGTTAGAAAAACAAATGCTGAAAAGCATGCCTACAAATTATTGGCACGTCGCTACTTTCAAACACAACACAACTATGTATATACGTGTAGAAACCTCGACATAAACCCATAAAGACATAGCTAAATAAGCCTCATTTACAACACCAAAAAGCCCATCCTACACGATTCCGCTTCACCACAGAAACTTGTAACAAAACTTAACTAAAACTTTAATAACTTCATAAAATAGAAAACGTATACGCTCTAGATAAATTACGGGGATAGGGCCAGGGGACAGACGGACATACACGCGTATGTATGTATGTGTTCGAGTGAGCTCATTAATTGCTGGACCACACACGATATCGGTATTGTGCCATAGTAATGTAACTGTTTATCATTATCAATTATACTTAGTTAATGGGAACGGTTAATGAAGAGAGAATCGGGTTGGAGGACTCGGAATAGATCGAGTTTTTTGTTAAGATTAAAGAAAGATTGTTAAATAAATTGCTATTTAGTTTAAGTGAAGATGCTTCTTGTTGAAAAGTTTGAAATGGTGATCTACAAAATCAGATACTAAATTACGAATTCAAAAGTGAGGCTCTGGTGATTTACACGACAAAATTATCAAATTGTAAGGCACAAAGTACTTTGTTAAAGTTAAAATTGAATAGGAAAGTAATAAAAGTGGTTAGTAACTTTATATTAAAGATGACCCACTGACCTAAAAAGCGATAATAAGTTGGCAGTCCTAGAATTTAATAACAATTTAGTGGACTTTAGAGTCAGTTTACGGTTCAAAGGCCCAGAGACTATACAAAACACGAATGTGTTTCGTGTTGCAATATTTAATAGATCATTGTTTTCCGTCAGGTTTTCAACCAAAACTAACATAGGCGAGACTATTTTACAACGTACAAAACAACAAAAAGCGACCAACCCACATGAGCAACACAAATAAACTTTATTTCTTTACCCTCGAATAGGCCCCGACATAAACGACAAAAATATACGTTTAAACTTTTTTACACACCCTAAAAACTTTCCTATTTTACATACCTACAATTAATACGACATTTTCCGAATCATTAACTATTATTGTTTCACCATTAACAAACTTTTGCAGGTATTAGCAAACTCAAACTACCCTTCTTTTACAACTGTAAGTTACAATAAAACTTGTAGATATTAATGTCGAATTTATGACTATTTTGTTCGAAGTATTCTTTTTTATTAAAGTTTTTAACGAGTCGGGCAGGTTAATGAGTTGGGCCTGTTAAATTAGTTGTTAATAGGTACTTTGTAACAGTATGGTTCGTAAATGTGGTCGGGTAAGCGTTTATGTGTTGTGGTGATGGGAAAGGTAGGAGCGATTGTTCTTCGTTTTTGAGGGTAGTTGGTAATATTGGTGGGCATCTGTTCATAGAATAAAGGTTTAAAGACTCGTGTAGCATGCCTTGTAATGGCGTTACTGCATGTTGTGTATATCGTTGCGTAGAATCAGCTGACTTATAGCTTCTTCTACCAATGCTTGAACATACCAGTGATATGCATTGTATTTAGCATCTTAGAATCGTGAATTATTGAAATATGTTAGTTCTGTAACGTGGACTACGTTACAGAACTAACATATTTCAATAATTCACGATCCTGTAAGACGCTTCAGTCTAAAGTCAAAGTCAAAACGTTTATTGCAAACTAAATGTACAATGTGTGTGTGTGTGTGTGTGTGTGTCACGGGATAGTAGTTAGATCTACAGAGTGGCAGGAATATCGACGCAAAACCTATTACCGTGGATTCAGAAGTTTCAATGCAGTTTATAATTATTAATTATAAACTGCATTGAACAATTTCGACGGCTATAACAAAGATATGCTGTGCCATACATTATGACCGCGTAGGTATTGCTTGCACTTTTGACTATGAATGAAAACCGCAGATTTTTTTTGATAACCGACTAAAAATTTGTACACAGTGAGGCCTAGAATCATGCGCTGACTTCATGGTTAGAGTTTGCGCGTCGATGTCCCTGCCACCCTACATTAAATTAAAAATATTAAGTCTGGAAGCGAATGACAACAAAATTACGCAACATTTAATTAATTCAGGCAGAGAGTTGACATCATAGTCAGTCGCAAAACAACATAGACACAATAACACTATTAAAATTTGTCTCATTTTCATACTACGAGTATAACATAGCTCCGTTAATTACCCAACCTGACTACACATTAATAGTTTTTATAGACAAGCATTTACGGGTAAACAATTTTTATTTCTTAGCCTATTATCAGATGTTAGTTGCGGCATCCACTGGGCCCATAAACAGTTCATCCCTGTTTTATAGAAGCATAATAACTGGTATAAAAGTACAATTTTATATGATTCCGATGAGATTGATGTTTATCTTGGAATAGCTGGTTTTATGAGCTGTGTGAAGTGTATGGCTGGTATTTACGTATTGTTTTATAGCGTATGGTTTCTTGTTTGTTTCGTGTTGTTAGGTGGGGTGTGTTAAGTGTGCTGTAATAAGTGTTAGAAGAACTTTCTGTAGTGTCTGTTTACCTATTGGAGACAGTGATTCTGGTGGAATATTCCGCAGGACCATTAACCGTGCCCGTGGGGTCAGATGTGATGGCCTGTCGTAGCCACCATCGGCTGGGCATCGCTGTCTCCTGCTATCATGTCTGAGTACCGACAGACATCAGTTCAGTTAGTTAGGAGTGAGAGCAGCACTGGCGTCTGGTAGTCGCACGCTGTTCGTGCTGTCAGCCGATGCGGCTCGCACGCGGTACATAATATCTTCATTCTACAATATCATATTATTTGCTCGTTTTGCTCAAAAGTTTGCTGTTAGGAAAGACAACAAACACCCCGGCCCTGTAAATGTCCACGGCCCTGGTTCCACGTATTTATTGTACAAAATTTGTCAAAAACAAACAGTCGACATGCCAGAAACATTTGTAAATAAGTGGGATTGGGGGTCAGTTCTGAAAATAGGCATTCTAAAGACAGATACAGGAGGTATTGCTATAAGAATAACCACATTTTCCAAATGGATTAATAGGTATTTCCAGTATGTTATTAATAGCAAAAGGTCACTAGCTACTACCCTGGTAGATATTTATAAATACATTTTTTTAACCAGCCTATTTTTATCCTACTGCAACGCAGAGGCCTTTTCTCATGCAGAGTATGGCACGAGCATTGCTCACCGCGCTTGCTCAAGACGGGATGGCGATTCTAGCCAGGTTTCTTCTCGTTGTTTTTCCTTCATCGATGTCGATATTGTCTAAGATAAGCTCAGAAGGTGCACGTGAATGCAATGAATATGACGCAGAAAGCGATAAGGCTGGCCATTGTATATTTTGTAGTGATTTGAAACCACAACCTCGTGCACGAGAGGCGAAAAAACCACTATACCATCACGACATTAACCGTATACATTTTAAACTACTAGGGACAGAAATTCTTTTAGCCAAGAATTCAGCATTGCTATAAGAAGCTAAGGGACGACACTGCTGTCTTTGTCGCGTCGCTACATGCGCGCACTTTCATACAAACCCGTAGACTGGATGTGAGAGGCAAATTAGTTGCTGAGACAAAAGTTGCTCGTGGACGCTCCCTAATACATACACAAAACATAGGTATTATTTCTTCTAATCCAAAATTCGTAGAACTTGTTTTGCTAACGGAATCAAAATAATTATAAGAATACTAACAGTTTTAACATTTATATCATAGTTCTAGATGAATCTATGGAATTCTACCAAATATATACCCAACATTATTTTAATTATTTCGGACAACAGCGCCGTGATTTACATTAATTACTTTACTTGTCATTATAACTCGTTTTCGAGATAATAATGCGAGTATGATGTTCGTGTCTAAGTGTGCTGTAGTCGTTTAATATTATAGGTACTTAATATAGTATGTCAGCGTGATTTATGTTAATCTATTATTAAAGTTGACTACCAAAGTAGATTTCGAAAAGATACTCTGGCCAATCCAAACACTTTTTGTAGTATCTCAAGAATGTAGTTTTTTCGTCGCTTTCTGCGGATTAATTGCGTACTCACACAGGCCCGATGCCATTCATTTTAACAATTCAACAATATCCATTACGTTATTTACGTTATCGAGCAGACGAATTTCTCAAACACTTGAAGTAATGGATAATGAATACTCTACAGCATCTATAGTAGTATAGTATGTAGTCCCATAGTCTTTCGGATTGTGATAGATAGTCAGTTATGCAATGGGTATGCTATCCTGTTGAACTGCTTAAAAAAGCCGTTGTCTTTAAAGATAAAGTCGTCTGATCATCGTGATGGCAGCTGGCTGGAATGGTAGGCACATAAGGTTAATAAACTTTATTTTTAATAATATAATCTATCGAAAATCTCTTGACGTTGCAGGCATAAGCATAATCAGCCTATAATGTTCCCACTGCTGGGACACAGGCGTCCTCGCTTTGAGAAGGACTGGGCCATAATCCACCACGCGGGCCCAGTGCGGGTTGACGGTTATAGGTATATGTGTAGGAAAAAAACAAATATATAAATAATTTAAATAACTTCACACGGAATATTAATTTTTTGCTCTCAATTTACATTAAGCACTTAACCATATCTATTAAATAGTATGTTACACATATTTATGAATATTTAAATGTCTTGAACTCTTTATTTTATCGCTAAACACGCACATAGCTGACATAGAATACAGACCTGAAATAAGGCTAGGTGTAGATGACACTATTGTGACGTCGTGTGATTTTGTAAATTTCATAAAACCGCGCGGCATACAATCGCGCTACGATCTGCACCCAGCCTAAAATCCGCATCGCACCTAATAGTTTAGAAACAAAAATGGCAGTAACATCAAAACTTTCCGTCTTGCCGTTAACTATGTAGTTATGTACAGACACCAGCACATCAAGCTACTACAATCTGTCAAATGTCTTTAATAGATTTTCAACTTTATCGCTAAAGTATTACGTTCAAAGTTGATTGGGAAAATTTGTCAGTTTCGGGTACCTACCTAAATAGCTACATAATATGTTTGTATGTATGTCGGCTGGTTGTGGGACATCTCGTTATATCTGTTTTATTGTATGAATACGTAATGACTTGCGACACACCAATTGCTGATCTTAGCACTTACTACGGTAAAGTTTACATAGATTAAGATTTTTTCGGATACGTGGCGCGATAAGAATTTAAGCAACATTTATGTGAGCAGTATGAAGAAGTGATTAAAGTGTTAGTGCCGATATTTTTTGTTTAATTATCGGGAGATAAGAGCAAATGTTACTTAATTGGACAAGTACCATTAATTTAAAAATCTTATTCAATTTGTCTTCTTTTGATCTAAAGCGTGTTTTTTTTTTCTTCAAAACATAAGAACTTTCAGGCATATATTGAATTGACCAATATTGCTGTCATTCGTGGATCTTTGACAGTCGTTACAGGTCGTCAGTAGCCCGAAAGCCTGACAACCAGTCTTACCAAGCAGTATCGTATTGCCCAGTAACTGGGTTGTGGTGGTCAGATCGCTTCAAGTAAAATACTGGTATTCAGCTACATCCGGTTAGACTGGAAGCCGACCCCAACGTAGTTTGGAAAAGGCAGGCAGATGAAGATTTAATTGACCAATATTATAAATCTAATGACAGTAATGAAAGCTAATTTGTTAAGTAAATATATTTGCTTTTTATTAATTAATTTATTATTTTACAATGAATCTCACATAGACGTTTTTCTCTTCTTTCAATCAAAAAGTCTCCAAGGAGTTAGTATTTTCAACAAGAAGGCTGGTCACACGGTTTTAACGGCCTTAATCAGTTTATAAAAGGCTGTTTATCTCATTAATCGTTTTTGATTAAACAATCTAACCTCCCAGAGGCTCTCAACAACTATACACAAATCAATGAGCTCGATATCAGTCTATCTGTTCACATTGTCGAATCACTATCGCCAGTAGAATTGAAATTGATAAGTAGGTAGGTAGGTATGTGGCATATGCTTGTTTACGAGTATCCCGTATCTTTATTATTTAAATCTTGTCCAACCGGTCGCAGTTAAGTGATTGCGTTGGTGTATTCACATTACAAATGTTAGATTTTTTTCTAACAAGTATGAATATTTTTCTAATTAATTTAATGTTTGTGTTCTTTGTAATTATGCGCTGTTTCGTTTTAGTTTTTGGTTCATTTGTAGAAGGAAATGAGGCTTTGGGAATACTGTTGAGAAAATCTTATTTAGTAGATGAATACGAGCATAAACCATACTCTTTTAGGATTCTAGTTCTTTTATCAGTGGTTGAAAAAAAATAAGTAAATAAATAAAAATCTTTATTGCAGTCCACATGATCCATAAAAAAAACACCAGAAACAAATTAACTTCTGTCAGTTGTATGGAAAATCTGTTTAAATATAAAAAATCTAGAAGACATACTATACTAGGTATAAAAGTTTGGTCGAATTCGCCCTAAGTGATTGAATTTCTTAGTTAAACATTTCCTGAAAAGAGACCCTGAAGTCATTCATAGGATCTGATATACTCGTACCTTTTCCTTTTTTTCTGTAGTGAAATCCTCCTGGATACCCTCCATCTGGGAAGAACGGAGGGGTATGTCGGAATCCTACCGACCAAAGCCCCCACTGTTCCTTCTGGTACCATGAGTCGAAGGCTCGAGAGATACTTGTACGTACCTAAAGTCATTTGGTTTTGGATGCTGTAAGCACTGATATGAGAGTATTTTGAAGACTATCAATCCTCAATATAAAAATAGATTATACCCCTTTTTACCACATACAATAAAGAATGTATCTTGTTCTGATCGGAAACAGGAAACGGCCATAGTAAGCAGGTTATGGTACCTACCTACCTACCTACCCACTGAGCGCTGATCAGCCTTTCACTGTTACTATAATATTTGTAATTTATTGTGATTGGCCAGTGTTTTGATTCTCACGGTAATCGATACTTATAATTAAAAAGTGTGAGCGAATATTAGTCCTAAATCAAGCAATTCGTGCAGCGAGATTTGTGGTGTTTGCGAAATCTTTGGCGATTTCTTTAAGGTGCGTAAGAGCATTATTTACCGAGTTTTGCGCTTGCTTAGGAGCTCAACTGTAACTAATGAGACACAATAAATTTTTCTATTGTTACCGAACTTAATAAGCTTGGCTAGCAGACAAGGGGATAGTTTAGCTTAGCAGAAATATGGAAGAAACAGACATGTTGCGCTGGCTCCAAATAAATTGGGATAGGGGCAAGAGAATTATGGTAGGTTAGATTTTCCATGGAGTTTCTTGCCCGTTCTTCTCCATAGGTACCTACGCTTTGGGATGGGCAACTAGCTTCATCTTTCTGACTGACTCACCCGTTGACAATTCAAAAGTGCCTGTAATTGGTTTATTTGAAATACAGTAGAACGCCGACTATCCGAATTAGTTGGGACCGGGGTCGATTCGGATAATCGAAAATTCGGATAGTTTGACATAGACTGGTAATAAAGAAAAACGAACTGTCACACATAGAATAAACTTTATTAAGTTTACCAAACACAGTTCTACAATAAGGTCACTTGAACATCTCGATCAGAAGGTGCAACCCCATCAGGCCTTAACAAAAATACAAAGTATAAAAAATTTACAACAATAATAGAGGTACATAGTAGCAAAAAACGACGCTTAGGACTGATTCGGATAATTGGCGATTCGGTTAATCGGCGTTCGGATAATCGGCGTTCCACTGTAAATGCTTTGAGTTTAAGTTTGATTAGCATTATGCTAAGGATAACCATGTAAGCTCCTAAATGATGGAGTTCGTAAAGTAAATTATGGATTAAATAGTCTAGGATTGATGATTTGATATTTTTAGATCAATGTGATGACAGATTCGGATTAACACGACGACAGACAAGAAAACCCACAATGAAGAAATCATCTTGACGAAAACTAAGCATTTTTGCTTTTTTTTTTGCTTGTACAATCATATTTATTGTATGTCTAATCTTGTGTTTTTTTTTTCTTTGTACAATAAACTTATTATTATTTATTATTATTCGATCACTAGAGAATGTAAATCTCAAAGAATTAAGGTACCTAAATCTATGAGAAATTAGATGCGACTCAGACGTAATTTTGACCTCTTAACTTGATATATTACATGACTTAACTTTATGATTTGTGAATGGGAGACCAAGATCAGTTTCAATAACATCCGATGCCCCAAGCGATCTTTTAGCAACGTATAATTGCAGTTTTGCGAATAATCGAAGCGCATTAGACGACTATTAATGCGAAGATTGGCGCATACCATTACGTGGGCGAGCCGAATAGCTTCTTAAAAGAAATTGCTTATAAATCTGAGTTATTAAGCAATAAAAAAGGTAATATGTCTGGGTATTGATGATACATTTGGTGTGGTACAAACAGGTACTGAACACCGAGTGGTTGGGATATGGGACAGAGTTGAATATTTAGAAAACGGAATTGGTGATGAATATTATAATATGTTCTTTCATTAAGTCATTCTTGCCTCTATTCATTGATTAAAATTTATCTGATAATCTGTTAAAATATTCTGAATATCGGAGGCATTAACCTCTGATTCAATCGCGCGAATTTACGTAACGCGCATCTACGCCGCGCCGTCTACGTCGCGTTAACGTGCGCCAACCTTTAGACGTAATAGTCCACCTAACTATAATTTGTACATCGTAAATGCACTAATGATTCTTCCTCATTTTGACACAACGTTAATTAAAAACGAGCTTCATAAACGTCACTAAGTGATTTTTATTACCCACCATAATGAATCCAACATCCCATAGTGTATAATAAATTATATATTGCTATATAATTTCAAATGTTTTAAGTTTGACGTGAAGAAACTAGGTATTCATTAGGTAATGGTTGAACTATACTATATTATGTCGCCATTGGTGTGGTAACACCTAATTATGAAAGATGGTCGTTATTTTTTAAATGTAAATCGAAAGTGCCATCTGTGGCATCAAGTGATGTATATTGGCGCAGTGTCTTTTAATCATATAGATACTTTTATTGCCTCATTTTGATACGGAATAATAATTAACTCATTCATTATAGAGATCTCTGAATCGTCTACGCGGCTGTGTTCGATTCGTATGTTTTTTTTAGGGCCGGTTGTGTCAAACTGTTGGTTAACGTAACAGACGTACCTACGTCAAATATTATCGAGTAAGTGATCGTAATTATTTGACGTAAGTCAAGGGAATAAATTCTGTAATTGTAATTTGAAACAATTCTGGGACGAAATACTGAACCAAACTCAGACTTCACAGTCTCTTTCAGAGTCCAGACATTATCTTGGTCAGGTCATGTTTCACCATGTCAAGGTTTCATTATGTGATTGGTAAGTAGAGATTCTTGTTCAAAAAGCATCTAACCTCTTTTAGCACGATACAAAATTAATTATTAAAACTTTATGCTGTTGAAAATACGAGTAAAGTCAGTTTTAAATTAACCATAGTCAAGTTTTTGATCGATAAACCACAAACATACCGATTGACAGATAATAACGGAAATAATATTAATGTATTATTTAAGTATCTCAGATTTATATTAAAATGTGTATAAGACGTACTTACTCGTATAATATTAATGTGATTACGTAAATCGACTTTTAACGATTTAACTTAAAATGGTAAGAAGTACTTGAATTTTTGACTCGCTAATATATTACTTAGTTAATATTGTTGTTTTGTTTCCAAGAACTAAGGTGATTATGATACCTATTTGAATACAAATTCTGATGAATAGTTTTGAATCTTTGATATTTTGAATCTTTGATTGGACACCGACGCACACCTATGACCGTAGATTCAATACATGAATCCGACCTGCCTCGTAAATTTTCGAAGGTTATTAAAAAATAATGCTGCACCATACACTTTGACCGCGTAGGTTTTCTAGGACACCACAGATATTTTATTTTTATAAACGAAATGTCAACGCTAGGGTGATAAAAGCATGTGTGAATTCATGGTTACAGTTTGCGCGTCGACGCTCTGTATATTTCATTTTTTTTTATTCTTCACAATTTTCCATCACTGCTGAAAAACAAAGCTGGTAAAAACACAATTGAAAACTGCTTTCAGGAAGTAATCATTTACATTTTCTTAGAGTTGTTCATCACGGCGCTACGACTCTTGCTAATTACAAATGAAAAAGATTAGTGGATAGCAAAAAATTAGTGAAAGAATGAACCTAAATTTAGCAAAAATTTAACTGGATTGGCCTTTCTCAAAATGGACGATAAACTTTAACAATACACCGGAAAACCTCTGTGAGCAAGAAATAATATTCAATAAGATCAGAGCAATAATTTGATCACATTCTCACACAATCTAAGCTCGCAATAAACTTTAACGACCTTACCGTTAGACACCCAAATCTTCAGAAACTGTCTCAGAAGTAAAAACCCGAAGAAATATATATGTGACGTCACCGGCTCATCATTGTGTAACAAAGCATATATTGTGGGACAATTGGAGCGCTCGTGGGCAGAGCTATTATCTGAATACTAATGTAAGATGATATATATACTAATAATATAATAAAACTGAAGAGACTGTTGGTTTGTTTGAACGCGCTAATCTCGAGTCCTAGACTGCGTATCGGCAAACGTAGTGAGGGACGCCTCCCAGCCACATGGAACTTAAGAAGGTGGCTAGGACCGACTGGATGCGGAAGTCGGAGGACACGGTGTTATGGCGCAGCCTGGGAGACGCTATGTCCAGTATTGCACTGCGATAGGCTGAGTTGAATCTCTGGAACTACGAATCGGATTTGAAAACATCTTTTTTTGCATTTTGTAGCTCAATTTTTGAGGAAGGTTATTATAGGCTATTTAACATCACGCTAAGACTCCGCAGAGACGAGCAAAAACAAAAAAAAGTCGGAAAAAGCGCTTAGCGAAATCGAAGTAGGTACCTATTAGCGTGGGCGGGCGATAATTTCACGCGGACGCGGGACGTAGTCGCGGGCAGAAGCTTGTTACTAATATGTTGTTATATGGACATCGGTATGAGTGGAATATTTTATGATAGTTTTATTCTTTTTGAGAAGAGAAGAAAAAAAAGAATAAAACTGTGGAGGGGGAACTATGTACTGGAGGGGCCCGTGGCTAAATAATAACAGCCGCACAGGTCGATCGGTCAGGTTAAGCTACGCTTGCCGCGGTTGGTCTGTGGATGGGTCGTATCTTTACATACCGAGACCCCTCCGTGCCTCGGAAAGCACGTTAAGCCGTTGGTCCCGGCTGTCATTCGTGGATCTTTGACAGTCGTTACGGGTAGTCAGAAGCCCGAAAGTCTGACAACCAGTCTTACCAAGCGGTATCGTATTACCCAGTAACTGGGTTGTGGAGATCAGATAGGCAGTCGCTCCATGTAAAATACTGGTATTCAGCTGCATCCGGTTAGACTGGAAGCCGACTCCAACATAGTTGGGAAAAGGCTAGGCAGATGATGTGTTTTATTCTTTTTGAAGTAAATAAATCCAGTCACGTCATATCCGAATGAAACAGTAGGTACTATACATATATTTTGTTAACCCCAACACAACACGGAAGACAAAGTATAGCAGAGTACTACTGCTCAGTAAACACGGCCGCCGCACGGTCGGGAGCTGCGCCCATATCGCTAGCATAGTTTATTATCTGTCTTGGGGCAGACATCAGGAAGCAACAGACGCACCCGCTGCCTTTTTAAATGATCTTGTGCTTGATTTGGATCAAATTGTTTAAAAAATATTTTAATGAATTAGCATTTTATTCATCTTCCCTGTACGAGTATCAGTTTGTAACACTTGAATTTTTCGAGATTCCCGTGGCTCACATGCGACTAATGCCTTAGTATATCAGACACATATATCAATACACTCTGCTATATTTGATTTGTGTCCGCCATGGGTATGATAAACACAACAAATAGATAAAGTTGAAAGACAAGCAAAGAAAACCTTGCAATTCTTACAGAGATCCTGAAATATTTTGTATTAGCCCCTAAAGTTCAAGTTAACCCTGTCAGCCTGGCATCAATACCTATATGATAGTACAAGTAAATATGATAACAACACGCCCTGTCTCCCCGAGGAGTCCGGCAGAGGTGCACCCACACCCACACTACACCCACACCCACACCCACACCCACACCACATCCACAAACACCCACACCCACACTACACACACAGATCCACACCCACACTCACACACCCACTCACCTACCCTACCACACACCCACATGTGGGTGTGGTACACCCACATTTCCCCAGCTGTGTTTAAATCCCATAAGGGGCGAGCCTATTTCCATCAACCGAGCCCAAATCCAGACATCAAATGACCTCTCCCGCTCTGGGCTGAGCAGAAGGACCTGTCAGACTTTTACTAACTAAAACCCACCCGTGTTCCTGCAGCTGCCTGTGCCAGGGGCCACGGTATCTCTTTCGAACAACCCGCGGCCCTGGCAAGCATCGTCCCTAGCGGACCCCCTCAGTTCGTGCTGACATCTCTTTGAGGCGCGCGTGAAACACAACGCGCCGTCGACCCGGGCCTTACCGGGCGGCGAGCTGCCCATTGCTCGCCACCCGCAAGCCCGCGCCTACGGTGGCCGGGCACTAGGGGCGACTAGGGGCATGAGGGCGCAGAGATTGCCTCTCCCTCATGCGCTCCGCCTCCTCCTTTGCGAGCATTAACTGCTTCGTAGAAGGAGGTGACGGCTTCCCATGCAGTCTCGTTCCGTACCATGGCCTGGACCAGGGCCGGACGTGAGAGATCGCCGCCACGAGGGCGCGGCGGTGCTCCGCCCAAGCACAGTTTGCCCGACCAATCGGATCAAGATCTTCATGCTCTGCAGTAACGCTCGCGACCACTAGTTCAACGACGCAGTCCATAATAAACCTATAATGTTTCCAATGCTGGGTCACAGACCTCCTCTCTTCGCGGGCTGTAATCTACCAGACGGGCCCAGTGCGGGTTTGTAGATGTCACGTGTCTTCGAATTTTTGGTTCTAGGACATGCCGGTTTCCTCACGATGTTTTCCTTATTTTGAGAGCAGTGGTGATGTAATAATTTACACAAAGTAAAGCTTGTCTGGGTTCGAACCTACGGCCTACGACTCGTAAGTCGGGGCCGTTACCACTGGGCTGCACTGCACTGCTGTGGATGGTTGCAATTATTATTTTTTATCGTCACTGAAATATTACTGTCTTGAAACCACGTATTAGGTTGCATGATTTCAATTCATTAATCAAATGGACATGGCAATATACATAGCATATATTTTTCCTCTATAAAAGCCGTTACACCAATATTGCCTCTCTGTGTCTTACCGTCCAATTGCGTCATTGCATTAAATTCACTGGACATCCCAGTTATTTATGACTGTTATCCGGAAATAAGCGGCTGTAAGCGGTTGTAACCGGACCGAACCGGTTTCGATTACAATTAATATCGTCGCCGACTTAACATTTGTTGTGCATTGCTTGAGGCCAACTTTAATTTATTGTGCTGTAATGAGATTTTAGTAGGGAACGTTTTTCGCTGTCAAAGATCGGTTATGTCGTAGAAAGGTGATCGTGTAGAGGTAAAATGAATTCGATCTCATGCGTTTAATTTTCTGCGCAATTTGAGAAATGTGAGGAAGGTGTAGTAATTTTAACCTAGACGATTTGTCGCGGCAAGACAATAAATTCAGTTTGTTTAGTTGAACGTAGATCACAATGGCTTTTTTTTGTGTATTACGACGTTTGTGTATTCAATCAGTTAAGCTGGTACGACTAGAAAAGTAATCAACATAAATATGGGTCATCATCATCTACCTAGCCTTTTCCCAACTATGTTGGGGTCGGCTTCCAGTCTAACCGGATGCAGCTGGGTGTCAGTATTTTACACGGAGTGACTGCCTGTCTGCCTGTCTGGTGACTGGGCATGGCACCAAAAAGTACTCGTGTCTTACTTGAAGATCTATTTTTATGTAAAAAAACCCATGGTGACTTGATTAAATACAAAAAAAATGTGTTTTAAATTCAAGACAATATATCTTTGCGACCTTTCACTAAACTTTCCTATTTTACCGTCTTGTACAGGCCTCCATAACACGACCATAAACTAAATCGTAAAAAATTTAAACCAGTGTAGTCTGACCTCTATGTAACATTTTATTAAGCGATTTTTAACCTTATGACGAAGGTGTTAGAAGCGGCATATTAAATGATACAGTTATTTTGGTTGATCTATAAATTAATCACCCGGTTGTTCGTGATTTATTGTTTTTAACACTTCAATAGCAGCCGATGTCCATTTGGAGACATTTTTCAGTATAGTGATCTGACAGCTATAATCTGCACACTAATACACTTTGACGCCTCGTTATCAATAATAGACACCTTGTTGTCTAAGCTTTAAAGTTGAAGTTCGAACGACAAACGGTTTTTGATCGGTAAAGTTAAGTTGGTTTGAAGGAAGTAGTGTTGTTACCCAACTGTCACTTGATTTCCATGAATATTCAAAAGGCTCTAAATTCGATCAGGTTGGTGTTATATGCTATAAAATATAAAAATCGGTGCAATACATCACAGTAACGAACAAAAACGACCTTTCTATGTAATTTGCGCCTAATTAATTACTAAACGATCCTGTAAATAACTGTTTTTTTTAATTATTTAACATTTATAACACCTGTTTTTTGGTGCTAATTTTTTAATAAATAACTGCTCATTATTTTGTTGTTTTGATACAGTTACCTAAATAACTTTTGGCCAGTATTTATATATATTTTGTAGGGTATAATTTTATCTAACCCACCTGTTTATGTGTATTCGGACAGCGCTATGAGAGACCCCTAGCGGAAAATGGCTGTCACAGAAAAAAACTAAAATAATGACTTTTATACATTTATGGTGAAATATGGTAAATTAAAATACAATGTTCCGGTTTTTCTACAAGAAATACGGTAAAAAATAGTGGTGGCTATGCACCTACAATTATGTAATAAAAATCTGGTCCTTATTTCCGCAACGTTATAGAGAAAATCAAACCCGAAATAAGGTAATTAATATAATTAAGTTATGCATGAAGGGGCCGCATATTTCGCTCAACCCGAAAACTAATGCCCCGGGCGAAATCCATAAAACCCAAATTGTCTATTAATAAATTAAGAATTCCTACTACTTGCGTAAATCAGTAGGTATGGTAATGATTTCGGTTCAATATGGTACTTTCGAATTTGGTGACATGTACGTTTTTTCATTTATATGCTGATTCGTGGACGTATGGCGGAAACACTTGGCCGTTACGGGGACGTACTGGTGGAAAGACATGTCGCGATTGAATGATACGGAAGGGTGTTATGAGCGTTCACGCAACGTAATATTTGACCACTAAGAGCCTTTTTTAAGTGAGAACTCAACTATTAGTTTCACATGCCCCATTGTCTGTAAAATTTGACACACTTCCTGGTTTCCAAATTTTTGAATAAAAGTTTAAAATCTTTATAAAACTGTAGTAGTACCTACTACATACAATATTTTAATTTAAAAGAGTGTCCACGGAGTTTCTTGCCCGTTCTTCTCTGACCCACTCCATAGGAAACCGCTCCACTCCATTTTTTGCTTTGAACTGGGCAACTAACTTTATCTTTCTGACTGACCAACTCCTTGACAGTTCAAAAGTGCTTGTAATTGGTTTAATTGAAATAAATGCTTTGAGGTTTGAATGTCATGCTTAATACTTGTCTTTTAAACTTATAAAAATTACTTCGTATGCTTTATTTTTCTGCCGTCTACATATACGATACCAACCAAAACAGTAAAAAAGTACCCTCAACAATCGTATCCCGACAATAGAGACTGGCTGTGTCGCTTGCAGGGCAAAAAGATATTTCCTGACGCCATAAACGGTGAATAAAAATGTTTAGGGCAAATTGAATTCGGAACGTGTTTCGATCTACCGTTACAGATGAGTTTCTTTTGTGAGTTTTTGTATAAGAATGAAGTTAACTGGAAGTTTCAATTTCTGGTTCCTTTTTATTGAAAACATAAGTATTATTATTTATTATAAGCCTATGCTGTCCCACTGGGACCCTTTCTCTTAACCATTCGTATGAACGTGGATCCAAGTGAGACACAATTTGGCTTTTTAATTGTTTCTGTAATTATGGCATTCAGCCGGTTAAGTCCAGCTAATATGTATAATTAAGTTTATTTTCTAGGTTTATTAACATCAGCTATATATATTTCACCACCTGCCGAAATAAATACATTCCGTAGCGGCTACGCTCACAGCCAACCTCCCGTATGTTTCCACGCATTACTGTGGTTTATTGGCACCGTGTTGCCATAATATATTCCGATTGCAGATTAAATGATTTTAATTAAGCAACACCGATAGATTAATATCATTGAAACGCTTCTATTTCTCCTAAACGCTGTATAACTGTAAGTTTCCCTATAATTCGGTTGAATCGGTCATGGGGCCGTGCGTGGTCATAATATACATATATTTACTGATTTCTGTTCTAAATGAGTGAAACGAGCTACATTTTGACGCGTTTAAAATAAATCACGTATTGATGTATACAAAGTCAAATTAAATTAACTAGCGAAACTCCGCTGACATGGTAGAATACCGATATCTAAACGTGATAAAACATAAAAAAATATACATTAGTTTGAAAAATCAGTTTTTTTTGTGGTAATCTTCACAGACGTGAAGATTAATACCCATGTATTAATATCCAAACACGATGAAATAAAAATAAACTCATTTTCTCAACTCCTGCTTCAAATATATACAATGCCAGCGGCTGTTGACTCCAAAAAAGTCATCAAATCGTATTATTGTTTGTTTTAGTATATTTAGATATTGAAACCCATCACGTCTATCAAGTTTCGCTAACTAATTTAATTTGACCCTGGATAAACTTTTCGATTAAAGATACCTACTGGTATCTTTGACACAGTTAATGCAATGTTCGGGTTATGATAATTTTCGGTGATTTTTAACTTATATAGTTATTGAATAGATATGATTGATAGTTTTATAGTGGTTGCGTTTCCATTAGGATCATTTGCCATAAATAATGGGATTATAATTATGGCGGAGGTTGGCGAGAGGTTTGTGTATATAGGGGGCTCAGAAATTGGGCACAATTTGAGGTTTAAAAGGAAATTGGTTCTTAGTAAACTTTATTTATTGATAAGATAGGTAACTAGAATAGATCACTCATTTATGTCAAGTCAAGTTATCATATTCTCTTTCGAATTTCAAGCCAATGAAAAAGTATTGAAGTCGTTCGGAGATACTTCACGATTTTCCTTTGATATCTAGGAGATATTTAGTTTTTTTTTTCTTACCTATTAAGTACATGGGACTTAAACATAACTGGCGAAATGTGGGTATACTAGAGGTACTCCAACGCTTCAGAAGAATAGAGAGTGAAGGAAAACATCGTGAGGAAACCGGCACGTCCTAGAACCAAAAATTCGAAGACATGTGACATCTACCAACCCGCACTGTGCCCGCGTGGTGGATTACGGCCCACTCCCTTTCACCGAGAGGAGCCCTGTGTCCCAGCTGTGGGAACATTAAAAGCTGATTATGATGTTATGTTGTACCCGCTTTGGAAAAAAAACTAGTGAAGACCAAGATATACCTCGAAAGTAGTTTTGGAAATGTTGATTCAGTTCTAATAGCCCAACCTTGTAAGACAGGCCCCGTGGTCACCAATCAGTGCCTGTCTCCTTAATTACCCTAATTAATATCTGCCTGACCAGTGATAAAGTGGCAGTAGTTGACTCCAATATTTAGAACAACGAAGTAGCTAGGTAGCAGATATTTTTTGTGACAGACAGATGGACGACATTGCACCGCGCATGTGCACAAATGTTCCGCACATGCAGTTTGTATCTACGTCCTTACATGTTGTATCGTTTTGGAGATCCGTGGATATAGTCAAAAATATGCTGTCTATGTAAAATTACTGAAAGGTTCTTTTGATTTTGATAAAGTGCGAGGGTTTGATTATGTTGGAAATAATAATGTTAGCAGATGACCATAAAAATGACGATTACGGATACTGCAACTAAACCAAAATTGGTAACTATTACGATATTTTTCAAACAGCAAAAACTAATAACTTACCTTTTACTTAGTGTGATAAGTAGTACGCGTTAACGGCAGAGGCAACTGCTGCCGTCGACACGCGTCGACGCCCGCCGTCGACATCATGCGGCTCGTGTATTGAGCACCGTACTCAACGACGTTGACACGCGTCGACGCCTGCCGTCGACAACATGCCGCTCGTGTATTTGAGCACCGTACTCACCGACGTCGACGCATGTCGCCGGCTGCAGTTGTCTCTATGGTTTACACGTGCCGCTCGTGTGTATGAACACGTACTGGTTAATTTCAGAGGAGTACCTCATACTAAACCTGAGGGGCAATTCTCGTGATTTTAAGAACGTTCAGTCAACAGTCTGATCTCAGTCTCAATCTGTCAAAAATACCTCTAGTTTCCCTACATTTTGACAAGTTTTTGACATTTGTTGGTCGCCGAGATGAGACTGCGACTAGATTTTGAACGTTTTAAATTACAAGAATTGGCCTACTGTTTTGCTAATAACTTTAGTGTCAATAACAATTTGTTACCCGTTACTAAAAGTCAGATTCTTACGTCGTTTGAAATTAACTGCAATAAAACAATTTATTGTAAATGACTGTTAATTTATCTTAGACGTATGATTTATCTATTTACCTGAACCGCTGACTTAAAAAAAGTGCACAATATTTTTAAAATTATGAAATTAAGTAAACCTAGTTAATAGGTAATCAATTGGCTATGACCTACAACTTTGGATCCTTTGGCCTTCAGAATGGCCTTAGTTGTCCATAAAGTTAGCAAGTCAGGTCTTATTGAATATGTGCGCCTTGCAACATAAAACTTCAGTATTGTGGCTCCTAATCCGAATTTCTCCTCTTATTATTTCACTAGCCTCTGCCGGCGACTTCGTCCGCGTGAAATTTCAACCCCCGACCCATCGCGTCGCATCCCATAGCTCGCCCGTGATACTACTTTGTTTTCGCTTAGCGAGCTTGCGGTCTTTTTTTCCTTTTGCGCGGCTCCTAAGGGTCGTCGTGGTGTTAACACCTTCCTCAAGAATTGGGCTATCAAATGCAAGATTTTTTCAAATCCTATTGGTAGTTCCGGAGATTACCCCCAACCCCCTACATACAAACAAATTTTACCTGTTTATAATATTAGAAAATCTCTTTTGGGTATTTCTACTGTCTCTCTTAAACCAGCATTAGACAACCCACATTACTAATTAAATTACTAATCATTTAAATCTTTAACAACTCTATACGGATCCCTCCATTATAAAGAGTGTGCCATACCCAGCTTCGTATTTTTTTGCGTCAGTCTTAAGCATCCTTTTTTTTGTGAAATTGTCGGAAGTGCGGAGCGTGCCATATGTCGGGTCGAGTTACATGCGCTCCCTGCGACCCGGCTCAACCCACCGGAGTGCAATGTAAAGTGTCATGGCCGAATTGTTACTATTTCTTTTGGTTATAGAGGGGATTTCTATTTTTTCAGAATTCAACCTTATCAAAGCTCGTTAAAGTTTGTTAACAATTATTAATTCAAACATCAATCTTGCAGATGAACATAGATATTAAATATTTATGTAAAAAAAACAATGACGTATGTACATACCTATGTTTCGAATTATATTTCCTCGATACTAAAATAATGTAACCTTTACCAAATGTAATAACCTAATAACTGACGATAATTGTTGCAAAAAATCTAGATATAATTGTACCCCGTGTAATCTTGAACTTTAGATGATACTCATGTCGTAAACATACTTTTTGTTTTACTACACCTATGTTTTAATGAACAGGTTAACAAGTAGTATGTTTTCAAGTATTTTAGGTGCGGTTAACAGGATTTGATGAATTTTGCTTAAATTATTTTGTGATATCATCATAAAAATATATCCAATCAAGTGCTGTTGAATTTGGTGGCGAGTATTTTTAATTACAATTAGGCTCAATTAGGTAGGCAAGAATGTCGAGATGTCCCAGTAGTTCGGCCTTGCTTCTCATGCACGAGGTGGTGAGTTCAAACCCGGACAAGTACCAATTCGACTTTATCAATCCATATGCACTCTCGCCAAAATCTATATCTGACCACCGTAAGGACTATTCCTGCTTGCAGCGCATATTATTAGTCGACCTAAAAAGGATCCTCTTTTTTTTTACTTACGGACGCAGCTGTGGTCATCATGTGCACAGGATTTTGTTTCCAAAATGGTTAGATATAGGTTTTGCCGATAGTACTTTCTGAGTTTCTCTTGGACACTACTGGAAACCTAGACTTTATAGTTAATACAACTCTGTAATCACCAACCCATTTTGACCAAGTATGGTGATCAATGCTCGTGTCTTTTACGAGAAGGCAGGACACTTCCTATTCTCACACAGATGTGAAGAGGCCTTTGTCCCGAAGTGGGTCAAGCTGGTGATATTTTTAATTAAATAGGCAGGCAAGAATCACGTGGTGTTACTCCAAAGTGCTGCCGAAACGTTGCTGTTTAAAAAAACGACTAAAGCCATGTTGCCTTTATGTAGTTGGAAACACACATACATAATATACAGGGTTATTTTTCAAAGACAAGCCAAATTCAAGGATGTGGTACAGATCATCAAACTGAACAACTTTCTCCAAGGGACAAATAGCGTAATCGCGAAAATTTTATCAACTGTCCTATAGAAAACTTCAATACCTGCTCGACCTAAATGTATGGGACGGCTGAATTTTTATTCGCGATTACGATGTTGGCCCCACATCCTTAGATTTGGCTGGTCTTTGAAAAATAACCCTGTATATAATGCCTATAATGTTCCCACTGCTGGGAAACAGGCCTCCTTTTTGTAAGAGGGACTAGACTGTCTAGTCTAGTCCCTACCCGCACTGGGTCCGCCCGGACCCAGTGCGGGTTGGCGGATGTCACATGTCGGTTCTAGGACATGCCGGTTCCCTCACGATGTTTTACTTCGCCGTTTTGAGAGCAGTGGTGATGAACGAATTTACACAAAGTAAAGTGCCTACCTGGGTTCGAACCCATGACCAACAACTCGTAAGTCGCTGCCTTTACCAATAGGCCACGACTGCTCTTACAGAATTTTTTTTTTGAAGAAGTGTAAACAAAAAAAAAAACGTTTCAAATATAAACCATAAACAGAATTTACATAAAACGAGTCCATATTGTCTATCCGCCATTAGCATTCGGCGTTGTAATCACAATAACAACAGTGGCCCATCATTCGTACAGATTGTAAAATTTTACAATCCTCGTCTGCCTGTAATTGTTCAGATTTATACCCCAAAGCTTATTGGAACCGCTTTTTATTATTTACATGTTCGTTATACGTTCTATACATGGTATTTTTTTTAGGGAATTTTAGAAGTCCGCAAACATTTTGGCCCTCTGTTGTATACGGGTGGTTTCTTCTTCTTGTTTTACTTCCCTTAGATTGCCATTCTGTTCATTATCTACTTATAACTCATTCAAAATACTGCATGGTATTGCGTAACACACTAAAAGCAGCAATGGCTTTCATTTTGACAATTCAACAACATTCATTGCGTTATTTACGTTGTGGAGCAGACAAATTTTTTGATCATATGAAGCAATGGATTAGGGATCTCCTTCAAAATGATTTACATTGTGATTGATCGTGTGTTACGCAATTAGGGGGCTGGCTCGTATTATTTTTTGTATTCTTAGGTGTATTTGGCTTTAATTGTACACTCGACTACTTAATATCAAGCTATACATTTCTAGTACAAGCTGACCTCTTATTGTAGGGCAAGTTGCACCAATGCGATGTCAGCTTATACATTAATAATGCTTGATATGTTGCCGTTTGTACCTATTAAATGTGTTGTATATCAGCGTCATCATTAGTTTTAGTCTTCCTGATTAGCTTTATCTTTTCGGACTGCTTCTTGTTTTTGGTCACGCACGATCATTGCCAGGATATGCAATTATTCAATTTTCCAATTTTCAATTAATTGAATATCTAAGTTTTTTCTTACATACGGAATCACGAGTATATTCAAATTAAACAAGCCACATTCCTCTTTTTTCTTTATTGTACTGTGTTTTGAACGTTACCACTAGTTTTTTCACCCGTAGTTGTTCGCAATACCGCAATGTTATTCTCAATCGTCAATAATTATAATTAAAGTTGATTGGCTATCATCAACACATATTGCAGCTCAGGTTTTTTTGCGAAAAATAATATTTTTGATTGCAGAATGTTAGCGAGATCATTGGTCCTTTCGCGTTGCGGTATCGTAATGTGGGTTGATTTACTTCGTTTATTCACGGATTGTTAATTAAAACTGTAATTACTGACCGATTAACCCGTGCTTGTCTAGTTTACCTAAATTCATGGGCAGTTGGTTCGATTTGGGATTAATTGAAACGGTGGAAAATTTAAGTATTTGCTCAATTCGTTGTGGCTTATTGGTCTAGAGTAGTGGTAGCTGATGTGTTTACTAACCTAGATATTATTTATTCTTTATTTCATCTAAAGACTTATAAATTATTAATTAATAGGGTAGCGGGATTGTCCGAAAGGGTTACCGCTGCCCTGGAACATAAAGGGCTAAGGAAGGAACACGGGTGGGTTTTAGTCAGTAAGAGTCTGACACTCCCTCCTGCTCCACCCAGAGCGGGAGGAGTCATTTGATGATTTCCCATCCTCAAAAAAAAAAAAAAAAAGACTTATAAATTACATTTTTAAATATTTTTGTAAACAAAAAGATAAAAATAAATTTAAAGATGTAAAATGTAGCCCACCGGTGTCGGTAACAGGGTCCAAGCTACCGGCGGTCAGGGCTCCAGAGAGAGGAACCTCCTGACAATGCGAGCCGTGTCCAGAAGAACCGCTATATTATTATTAAAAGCCTGTAATGTCCCACTACAGGGCAGAGGCTTCCCTACTGAAGCAGTCATGCTAGCGAAGGAGGTGGCGGGGTGGGCGAGAGAACGCACCTTGCGCACCTCACGCCTCAGCCGCCGCGGGAGACGCTCCGGGCGTCGGGAGCCGCGTGACGACTCCCGGCCACCGTAGGTGCGGGCCTGCGGGCGGTGGGTAACTCACCGTCCGATCAGGACCAGGCCCGTGCCGGACGGCGTGTTTGTGTTCCACGCGCGCCTCAAAGAGATGTCAGCATGAGTGACGGGGCCCCATAGGGCCGAAGCCTGCCAGGGTAGCGGGATTGTCCGAAAGGGTTACCGCTGCCCTGGAACATAAAGGGCTAAGGAACGACTTCTCTCTATTTAAAGCGCTAAGGACCAGTTCTTGTTGAAGCAAACCTAGATAAAGTAACTAAAATGGAACTACATCTAATTGTGATCCTTTCCCCAAAAACATTTTGGGCGTATAATGAATACAAAAAAATCATGACCAAAAATTACTCCCATGTTCTGTGACGTAGGGACAATAGCTAAAAAATTGCCACTACCCTGTACCTGCGCTCGAATTATTTAATTTCCAACATCATTAATCATCTTTTTTTCACCACAGTCGGCTAAGGGCAGTGCAGAGCAATGCTTTTAACATTTTTTGTATTAAAAGCTTTTATTATAAATTGTGAAATTGAAAAAAGTTACTTTATCTGTCTGAATTCCGGGTTGCGTTTTAAAATATTTGCGTGGGACTTTTAGCCGAGTTTGATATCTATGAAGTTTTTCGAAGCTAATTGTTTTTATTGGTCTAGTGAGCATAGGCGTAGCTAGGGGGACAAGGGTGGGCAATGCCTGCCCTAGAAACTTCTTTGCCCACCCTAGAAAAATCGTCATCATCATCAGCGTTCCCACTGCTGGGACACAGGCCTCCTCTCTATGAGAGGGAGTGGGCCGTGATCCATCACGCGGGCCCAGTGCGGGTTGGTAGATGTCACATGTCTTCGAATTTTTGGTTCTAGGACATGCCGGTTTCCTCACGATGTTTTCCTTCGCCGTTTTGAGAGCAGTGGCGATGAAGTAATTTACACAAATTAAAGCGCCTGATTGGGTTCGAACTCACGACCTACAACTCGTAAGTCGCGGCCATTACCATTGGGCCACCACTGCTCTCTGCGAAAAATCGTCAGTATTGAGGAAATACTTACTGTTTAATCGCTTTTTATTAGAGCTGTACGTATTGATCAAGATGTAAGGTTTGTAAAGTTAGGCCTGGTAGAGTTAGCGGCTGGGATTATTTATTACGAGGCGTCATTTATGATCTCTCATTAGATGACTGTGATTAGTTCAGCTGTTGAGATTTTAACTGAACAGTTTGGTAATGGAATCTTAAAGCACTGTAATAGGGTTTATGCTGGGTAACTGGATTGTCCTGACAAGTACAGACGCCAACACATCAAGCTACCCGAAACTGTCAAATTTTCCCAATCAACTTTGAACCTTATGTTGTAGCGATAAAATTAAAAATCTCCTAAAGAAATTTGACAGATTGTGTAGCTTGATGTGCTGGCGTCTGTACCAATGTGACTTTTTTAATTCATATGTGCTTACTGAGTTGAACCTTGGCCATTACTGACATCGGTGAAGGAAAAACATCTTGAGGAAACCTGGACTTATGGTTAGTATAAGTCTGAAATCGCCAACCCATCTTGAGCAAGCGTGGTGATAAATGCTCATGCCTTCTTGTGTGAGAAGAGGCTTTTGCAATACAGTGGGACAATAATAAGCTGGTTTAAACTACGTTGTGGAGGTCAGATACGCAGTCCATGTAAAATTCTTGTATTCAGCTGCAGCTGGGGTCGGCTACCCGTCTAACCGAATGCATCCGGTTAGACAGGTAGCCGACCCCAATATAGTTGGGAAAAAGATGATGATGTAAGTTTTATACTGCTAAGCTGCTGGACCAAGTTTATTCAGTCGTAAGTTTTAACATGTACTTAGCTTCAAATTTGTTGCTAATAAAAATAAGATTAAGCTCTTAAAGTAACTGTACTATCTAGAAAAAATATAAAATAAAGTAATCGTTTTGATAGATAAAATAAAAAAAAAATTAACCACTCGTGTGCACAATATTGGGTTACAATCTCAAACGGTTTATATCAAGCCATTGTCTAGCCAGTAACATTATCTCGTTGCCAAGCGAAAATAAATCTTACTCCGTCTACTTAAACAATAATTTAAAAAACCATACATATTTTAACATTTACAATTGCATCGGGCGCCTAACCTTTTTATCACACACGCTTAGATGCAGTTTTAAAAGTAAATCGTATCGAAAAAGCAACTTTATTTTATCAGGATAAGGTCAGACTTTGATAGTTGGTATTTTTTGCGATAGTTAAATAGTTGTAAGTCGTATCGGAGTTACAGGTAGTGGTTTTTTTTTAATATTTAACGATCTGGCACGGGTCGTTGCGACATGCGGCGTATTATTTCAAATTCATAACACTGTTTGAACAAAGCAGGTAGATATTATAGCATTTTGGTAGTTTTTTACGACTATCAACTTACTATCGTTTGGTTGCTATGTGGTGTTATAAATATGTAGGTATTTCTATATAGTGATAAAACTTTTAGTAAGTTGTAGGTGCTAGAGTTTACGTAGGTAAGCTAAATGACAAGGGATAAATTATCAGGGGTCATGATTTTAATAAGGTTTCTCTTACACAATCAGGTCTATTTTAATGAAAAAAATAATATGCTAAAAATCTTATAGAACACAAAGGAAGCTATTAGGAAATAATATAAACTTGCGAATAAACATTTGCAAACGATTGAATGAAATGCACCGATCCCAGCGTGTTAAACCAGACTCGATTAATCGAATGAACCCCAAGACTCGCACTAGCTCCTGTAGCCTCATGTTCATGGTGCTACAGCGACCATTGCATATCAAGGAGTAGACCGGGGGGCGCGGTAATGGTAGGGAAGACGTGCCCGTAGGATAGGGGAGGATTTAAGAGCCCGGGAATATGCATCCTAGAGAAAGCATTGGACTAGTGGAGAGATGGGTGATATTTGTCTATGGATGGGCATCTTTTAACGACGCCGAAAAGATTCACGGGTGAAGCTCGACATGAAGTACCGGCTTCAGGACGAGCTTCACCCGTGAATCTTTTGGCGGGGTTTCAACTGCTTTCTCGGCTCTTTTCTATGTCCTTGCTCTGCTGTGTTAAATGTTGCTGTTTTCAATGTCTTCGACGTAGGTCTTTCTACTGTCAGCGTTTTACTGCCAGTGTTTTTGTAAATCTCACTAGCAGGTTTCTTGATCTTATTTCTGTGTTCCGCCGTATCCCTCCAAAAATTGGTTCCTTTGTCGAAGTATTTCATGTCCAATTTTAAGTTATCGTTCCATGTTGCGAAAAAACATTTGCAAACAGCATTAATAAACCAGTCATTGATTTGAGGGCAAATGACGGAATGCCAACATTTTTTATGCAGCCATTAGTTTTCTTGTAATGCAAGAACGATATTAATGTCGGCGTCAAAGATCACAGTGCGTTTGACATTACCAATAATTTAAAGAGGATTACAACAAACAAATGGCGTAAAACACTTTACAAAAACGCAGTATTCTGTACTTTTTAAAATTCAAATAAATTAATACTTGATTTAAAAAAAAACTGCGGGTAGGAGTTCTGTTTTAAGTAAAACAACACATTGTATTATCGCCAAAACCTACATCTGACCATTTTGAAAACCAAATCCCGTGCACATGAAGACCACAGCTGCGTCCGTAAGTAAAACAAAAGAGGATCCTTTATTAGGTCGACTAATAATATGCGCTGCAAGCAAAAATAGTCCTTACGGTGCGTGGTCAGATATAGATATTGGCGATAGTACCTATAGCTTGTTTTACATAGCCGGACGGTGGTAATTTACGTGATAATAAAAAAAAAACAAGCCGTATTTTCAAATTGGAGATTTTCCTGAATTTTTCTCCAATCTTTTCTCAAAATCAAATCAATTCAAATCGTTTATTGCAATCAAATCAAATCGTTTACTCGAATGTTTGACCAATGTTTGAATATGAAATATTCATTAAAAGTCTTATTAAAATTATGTTTATAAAACACCAAAAATCTTTTGGCAAAATAATAATTGTAGCGCACTCTCAATAGAAAAAAAAAAAACATTTTACATACCACGTTCTTAGTACTTCCTAAGTTTAATAAAAATAGTAAAACTGTGCACAATTGAATTAATCAACCGATTGATTTGCTACCTAGGATCTTAAATAGACGTTTGCGCACGCATTAAAATACCTAGCTTTCTATATTTGCGTAACATAGGTATATATGTTTTTTTTTAATAATTCAAACGCAGTTCATTGGTCGTTTTATGTATCGCAGATTACGAGTTCAGAAGTCAATACACTATTTATATTTGTTAATAAAACTGGATGCCGGTTGAGAGTAAACTTGTATGTATGTGCAGAAATCTTTAGATCAATTTACCGTATTTGGTATTAAGATGCTTGGCTGAACAAATAAATGAATTTTAAACTTATGTTTTTTTCTAAAATTTTTGACTTTTTAGTTTTTCTGTGATGTGATGTTTAGGGGAAAAAAGTGTTGAAGTCTTCAATCAAAATCGATTATCTTAAATTCGATTTTTTTTTTCCATTTTGTTATGTAGTAGAATTTATTTAATATTATTTGCTATTAACCCAAGTTGCTGCGTATTTACACTAGGTACCACATTAACAGCCTAATTAACTAAGACAACACCTAACTAACAAATAAATACATAAACAAAAGGACAGGGTTCGAACTCGTTTGGAGACATACTCGTAGGCATCTTACTCGTTTTTACATTGATTTTTATCACCTGCACACTACAACCTCGCTAGATTCTCCCACGACTAAAACGTCATAGAATTATGTGACATTACGCCATCATAAAAAGGAATAAAAACATTAAGAATTACTCTGTCAAAAATCCATACAAAACTCACAGAATTTATTGCAAATAATAATACTTTCATCAAACAAACGATTCTGATTCTTACGCTACATAATTTTCTTAGTCGAAAAACAACATCTCTTTGCCACTCTATTTTAAACTTTAATTTTTACCATGTACGGTTGAGATTGCGTTAGTGTTAGAACAAGGAAAGTGACCTGCGAAGTCAGTCGCGACAATGCGATTATGATTATGCGCGTTATTTTTTGCGCGACAAAAGGCGAGGGTGGGTCACAGGTAGTCCCGTTGTTATCGTTGCGTTTGACGCTTTTGATAAATGTACGTGAAATCGGGAAGATGTGTTGTACGTAAGTGTGAGATTAAAATATTTCTAGATACCACCTAAAAGTTTGGCAAAAAAAAAAGCGTAGAGGGAATAAGCCAAAAAGTATGAAAGTTAGAAAGGAAATACATATTATTTTGTACTGATATACAAAAACAATAAAAAAGGGAAAATTAAATACAAACATAATAATAACTGTGTGCCAAATGCCAGACAACAACTCAGGCATCAGTTGTCTGGCTTTCAACTGCACCTTGAAATCCTAAGTTATCGCCCATCCATAAAATTACCTCTTTAAAATTTTGCATGGTCTATAGCTGACATTTAACCAGCAAGTTTCCAGGTAAACACATAAATTGTTTCTAGACGTTTTTGCAGCTATAGCATAAAATATTTTACATATTTAAACTATAGAATCTTAGGCTACATAGACTGGTCGCCAAAATATGGTGAATTTGACCTTTGGATTAGTTTCTTATTCCATTGTAATACGAACTTCTTAGTGACTAACCTATTTGTTTACATATTTCATTATAATGTTGTCTTTTAATCTGGCTATTCTTTCTTCTGGTTTTGAAAACAGCATCTAGGCAATCTTATCTTTTAATTTTATTAACATACATTTCTTATAATCCCACGCTATATACATATTATTATTTTAAATGTTAGCTTATATAATGTAAACATTATCTTGATTAAGTAAATAAATGTTAATGTGTTAAAGAAAAAAAAAGGATTAAGTATTTAATTGTTAATACAATCCTGTTTAATATAATATGGTAGCGACTTTAATAATAGATGCACACCAGATTTTCCCCTTGTAGATTTCATCATCATCATCACAGCAGATTACTGCTATTCGATGGGGAGCCTCCTCGAATAGGTAGTGGAACAGTAGGTCAATTCCGGTAATTAAAATCGTTCAGGTCGCAATCTCATCTCAGCGAAGATCAATAAATAAATAATAAAATCTTTATTTCTCAATAAATGCATTTACATTATATGTTGATCTAAAAATGGCTTAAGTTAGTGTTCCAGGGTGAAAAGCCAATGTCAAAAATGTAGCGATGTTCTTAAAATTACAAGAATTACCCCTCAGGTTAGGTCCTAAGGTTGATTAAAAAATACTCGCTCATAAACTTTTAACCTAACTCCCAACAATTCAATTGCGTCGCCCGCGCTCTCCACGCTCCTAAGGGTAGTTTAGACAAGTGAGCGAGGGTGTCGATTCGCCCGTCGATAAATCACGTTCCGTTTTTTGTTAGATTCGCTCCAGACGTGAGAATACGACGCACTTGGCGATCGCATGTATTGCACGTGTGACCTGCACATACATGTGGACATAGCGACTTTTTGTTGCGACTTTTTTGCGCAATGTTCGGTGCTTGGTTATGGACCGTGGAAGTTTTGATTGAAATTATTGAGTTCCGGGGAGAGTAGGACAAATGTTGGTTTTGAGCAGTCAAAAGCATATGTGTGTTTTTTCTTCATGGAAATACTACTTAGCATATTATAATTTAATTTAGGGGCTAGCACAAAGTTTTCCGTTGTTGCCGCGCCGATTGGATTCTTTTTATTTGCGTTGACTTCAATATAAGTATGTGGCCCTCGGAGCTGCAGATCACCCGTAAAACACAGGTTTAAACCACCGTAAGCTTTACAAAGGTTCAAAGTAGAGCTTCTGATTTAATCATTACAAAATAAACAAAAACGCATCTAACACACAGATCTACACGCGCATACCCCGGTGTCACGGGGTAGGTACCCCCGTTGTTTGCTTAGGACGAGCGCCGATATTTGGCGTATTTACCCCAATTATAGGCCGTTCTTACACTATTATGCGATAATGTATGGGAGAGGAAAAAACAATGTTTTCGTTAGTGAAGTTGAGGGTACGTGTCACATTTGTTCGTGATGTGCGATCCAGGTAGATTTCTGGATTGTTCATGTAAATAATGGAATTTATTACTGTCTGTTGTTAGTATGTTATAATATCGTAAGTTAGTTACAGTTTTAAGTATTCTCCTTAATGGTTTTTCTTTCCTTATAAACTACAGTACGTTTATCGGATCATCCCTCGATGGACTTAATACGCCTATGCACCAGTCTCTCACAGTAAAACTTTTATGCATTGCTCTTGATCATTTGAAAATGTATTTATACATATATTGTGGTGAGAAATAAATCTGTATCTTATCTTAATAATTTTCAAAATAATTCAAAACAGCGCCATCTAGGAATCGAAACCAGAACCTCAACACTGTCATGGTAGCTCTGGTCCTTCGAGACTGACAAAAATAAAACGTCAACCAAATTAAAATCTACTTCAATAATTTATAGAACTCCCCTATTAAACACTTAATTAAAACCCGCTTACTAGTAGCCATTGAAAATTCTCGCGTCTTGAGGGTACACAGTCGCTATGACGTAAGCGCAGGCTCAAGTGTGTCACTGTGCGAGTGTGCAGCGACCCAGTTCCGGACAAAAGGGCCCACAGTGCATGTCAGCAGTACAAGTAGCTCGTATTGATGCCGCGAATTGAGAGCAGGCTGGATATATGACCTAGCTTGTTAGATTGCTTACTTTTTTTGAATTAATTTCAAAGTTGACTTACTGTAGTTAGGTTTTAAGTTTCTTTTGCTACCAAAATATATTCAAACATAATAACAAACATATTCAAAATAATGTTTGAATTGTAAGTCTGAACTCTTCTTTATTTTATTTTTATAAAACTTAATTTTAGTTCATAGCCCAGCGAAACCGACGCCTATTTAATTTTTATATTTTTCCTGATAGGAGCGAATAATTGTATTATTTTTGAGTGAAATTAATTATCTTATCTCAAATTACCATTTAGAACTGTTTACAGATTTCAGTTAGTAGAAGAAAGTGCAATGTTCTTTTATCATGTTATGATTTTTTTTACTATCCACCAACCAGCACTGGACCCGGTTGATTATGGCCTACTCACTCTCACAGTCAGGAGGCCTGTGTCCCAGCAGTGGGAGCGTTATGGGTTGGTTATACATGAGCTTTATTATTTTTGTACCTACTTATGCTTATGTGGAAATCAGGTTTCTTACCTAGATTTGTGAATGACAGCTGTGGGCCAAGGTTAGACTCTCATCAACGACACGTCTGTTTGGACTTGTGAAAGGATAACTAGTTTGTTTTAGATCTATAATATTACATAGTTGCCATCGCAACGACGAAGTAAACGCTCCTCGTTCTCTCCATCGGTAGGTACTACGCTTTGGAATGGGCAACTAGCTTCATCTTTCTGACTGACCGACCCCTTGACAATTCAAAAGTGCCTGTAATTGTTTTTTTTTTTTTTTTAATAAATGCTTCGGAGTTTGAGTTTGAGCAAAAGCGGTATTACTAAAAAAAATAGTTAAAGCAGCCTTCACCGGTTTGTGAGATTTCAGCGCTGTGGAAAATAAAGCGTAATAAACCGCCCAGCAACACCAGTGTTGCTAATTACAAATTTCCACAATATACTATGCATAATAAAATTGCACATATTGAAAATATTTACCGAAATAAAAAACAACATTATCTTAATGAAAGTTTCATACATTTGACCTCATGCAATTCAAAATGAAGTGCTTACCCGTTTAATATTGTAATTCTTGCTAAATATTCACTGTGTCAGATCATGCGTTTGCGCATATTATTTAAATGTATCAACATTTTAAACCTATAATAATAGGGTCTTGTACTTTTTTAACATGAACTCATATTTAAAATTAAATCGGTATTTAGTTTAATTTTGGATATATTTTTTTTAAGGTTGAAAATAAAACTACTACGTTCTATCATTTTATGCTAATAACAGGTCGTTGACTTATGATTTTGGAATCTAGTTTTCAAGTTTTGTCTGTGATTTTGAAATAAGATTTTAATGTTTGTATTAGAATGTATTTTTGCTTTTTGGATCGAGTGACCCCTGCTGATCAGTTTCAATATTTACTGCAGGTTTGTAAAGTTCTATATTCTTCGTTAATTTTAACTTTACTTTTTTTCTTCTCTCTTTTTTTTCTCTTTTTTCTTCTCTTTCTAACTTAACTTTACTTTTTAATTCATGCCTAGCCAATATAACAAATGAAATGTCTCGCCGCCACCAATATCTTGTCCTCACCATTATCGTATATCAGTCCACTGCTACTTTTATCCAGCTTCTCGCAGTACCCTGCAAAGATCTTTGCTCCACGCTTCTTCCTACCTTGGTTTGCCGATTAACGGTGTCTACATAAGAACACGTCTACTTCAACGGTCATCGGTTCTATGGCAAACAGCCAGCTTCAGCTTACTTGTTCTGATGACTATGTTAGACAGTTTAGAACATGTAGTCCTCAGCATCATCATCATCATTGGCAACCTTGTTCAACCACTGCTGTGTATAAGCCTCTTGCCTGTTGTGCCATGCTTCTGGTCTGTTTGAGTTTCATCTAGCTCTTCTCCGTGATTTTCTGTAGGTCCTCCATCCATCTTGCTTGTACTGTACTGCTGGATAATTGTGTAACAGTAACACACTAACAGTGGGAATGTTTTTCATTTTGACAGTTCAACAACATTCATTGCGTTATTTACGTTGGTGAGTAGACAAATTTTTCGTACATATGAAGCAATGGATAAGCAATATCTTTCAAAATGATAGTGTGTTACGCAATGAGGGTGCTGAATAATAATAATTGAAATGTCAATTTCTATCCCTCCCTTGGTCTATCGGCGCAAGCGCAGCCCTAACGAGAATATAAACATGTTATGTTTAAACGCTTTAATGCCTTATTTTTCAAGTCTCATTACAATTCGATAAGACCCCATTTCCATATGGCCACAAACATGGGGGCAATATCCAGATCTATCTATAGACTATGTGTGGGTATGTTCAATGACCCCATACAGACATACAGTGCTTGGGTTGGAGGCATGCTTACAGTTAGTGTAGTGGTGTGTATTGTCAATATTGTATTTTGTATCTGAATAAGTAATTATCACAAAAGTTTAGCAAACACCACTATTTGGCAATTTTTTATGCATAATCAGCCTAATAATATTCCCACTACTGGGACACAGGGCTCCTCTCTTCGAGAGGGAGTGGGCTGTGGGTTGTAATCTACCACGCGGACCGAGTGCGGGTTGGTAGATGTTACATTTTTGTGTAGTTTTCGAATTTTTGGTTCTAGGACATGCCGGTTTCCTCACAATGTTTTCCTTCGCCGTTTTGAGAGCAGTGGTGATGAAATAATTTACACAAAGTAAAGCACCTGTCTGGGTGCGAACCCACGACCTACAGCTTGTAAGTCTGGGCCATTACCACAGGGCCACCACAGCACTCATGCTAGAACCTCATAGAGCCTAATGAACTTATAAACATTAATAAGACCAAGAGTGTAAGTTCTCGCGGAGTAAAATTTTCCTCGGTTCTACCTAAGTGATACAGAAAGATCTAGGTATGTCTACTACAGCTATATTCTGAATTAACTTGACCTTATTTCTCCCCTAAACATCGATACCCACTTAAAACATTCATAGTCTTTACCATGGACTGCAGAATAAGAAATTCGCGGTGAACGTACTCCAGACATTATAATTTAAAAACAAAATAATCTCAATACTTTGAACAGCTGGTAGGTGATGGCGGATTTAAACGATACCAGCTTTGTACAGTCACGAGCAAAAGTATGTATACACTCGGCTTTATTCAAAAGCGATTTACTCCTTTATTTTTGAATGAAATTTTATGTTGTTACGAACATAGCATTTTCGAACCCATAGGTTTATGTAATGTGTCGTATTTTAACGTTGTATTCGTTATTCCACGAAAGAATCGCAATTGAAAATTGCCAAGTGTTGACATATTGGAGGTCGTGACTGTACGCGTTCCCGAATTATAATATGACCAAGCTATTTTTATATAATATCCTTTGCTAATGTAAGCCGTTGCCAGAATGGAAAAAAAATTGAATAACAAAAAAAAAACATGATAGATATACTTACTTGTTTTTTTTTTTAATACTTAAATTATTTATTTATGTTATACAGTTTTAAAATTAATGTTAAGAGCCTGGATTTGATATTAGTACAGGAAAACAAACAAAATGGTTGTCCCTGACTGCGGTCAAGGGCTCATTTACCTCTTTCTGCTTATCTCCACCATCTCATTGTCTACTGCCATCTGGATCCATTGAGATTTATCTCCTAGACCTGCTATGATGTGGTTTCACAACATCTTAAAACTGGGAGTGTTTGGGCTTTATCACGCGGCGAGCTCGCTTAGCACTCGCGGCGTGTTCACCGCGCACACGTTGTGAACTCGCGGCGAGCTCGCTGCGCACCCGCCCCGCTTTCCACTCGCTCGCAGTTCGCTAGTGTGATAAAGCCCTTTTCTAGCCAATGCTAAAAATACGACATACTCGTAGGTAATTTATGTCATTACCTTTTTCTTTTTTGTACTTTAACTCTTCTTTAGAAATTGTATATCCTTCACTAAACCATGGTTTAATAATAAGAAATAATAATTATTGTATAATTATCAAAAAAATTATGACCACCGAGATGATGACTAAGGCCGAGTTGTTTCATGTCCACTTGACGCACTATAAGAGAATGTCCATGGAGTTTCTTGCCCGTTCTTCTCCATAGGTACCTACTACGCTTTGGAATGGGCAACTAGCGTCACCGTTTTGACTGACCGACCCTTGACAATTCAAAAGTGCCTGTAATTGGTTAAGTCGAAATAAATATTTTGAGTTTGAGCACGCGTATACGTCAAAAATGGCGCTAACTTTAGTCAAACCAAAAAAAATAGGTTGTTTCAAATTACAATTACAAAATTATGGCCTTGACTTACGACAAATAATTACGATTACATACTCGTTATTATTTGACGTAAGTACGTATGTTACGCTATGTATCAGTAGGTGTACATTCACACACACACACCGTGTACTTACATTCAAACACACAAAAGTATTAAAAAACCCGCAAAGGTCCTACAATGAATGCAACCGTCTCACTTGATCGAGCTGAACACAAACCCGTACAATCGATAACACATTACACCGCAAGCTTCACACTCGATTAAACAGCTAAACGCAGCTTACAGCTCCTCTTTTTGTGTCTGACTGTACTTATTATTAGTTTGTAGACAGTAGACCGCCGGGACGATATTGAACCGTTAATTTTTTATTAAAGTAATTTACACTTCATTGGTAGATTAACTATTTTTTCCGATAGTTCTTTGTCTGGTCCTTGCAGCCGGTAAGAGCTGAGCTGGTTTGAGTTTTCCACTATTAGGGGAATGTAGATACGAATCGTTTTATGGGCTCTGATTAATCTCTCTTTTCAAATGGAATGAATGGAATGGATCATGGTATTTTGAAAAAATGCTGTAATTTATGCCTCCGTAAAACTTCAGGAAGTTTATCATTGACACGAAAGCGACAGAGTTGTTGGGCTAACGCGGATGTAATATCAGCAAATCCGGCCTACAGGGTGTAGGTTCATTGATGACGCGTTGATGAACAATTCCTACGTAACATAGATAGAAAATCGTAGTAGAACAAGTAGGGTTTTAGGGCTTCACGCTATTATATACTTTAAAATAATGACAACAAAACCAGTCTTGCATTCTTTTTCATCTTCAAATCATTTCATTGCTTCCTCCTTTCCTGATATACCTACCTTCTTCAACTCGCTCCAAAACCCAGTTACGGATCAATTTTTTTTTATACGCATTCAGTTAAGTTATCCTGTTCTAAAGTTCACCATGATCTGGCTGCTGTACCTTCATCTACATCCACCCTTTCTACTCTCGCTCTAAAACATTTGCAGAACTTTATAAAGGTTTTCTCTTTTTGCAATATTCATAATACCATAACAAAATTAGCAGTAATCCGCATTGTTGTCTATGAATGGCTAAACGTCATTGTGATGGGATTATGTCGGTTTGTGCAACGTGCAACCTCCGTACTACTGGTTGGTAATACTGGCTGGTATTGTGGCCCTGGTTTTTTGCAGGATTAGAGGCGGGTTATGAGTAGTAGTATCGTTCGTTTTTTAAAGCTGTTCGATTCTCTTTGAACAATGATTTGATGGAGCAAGGACGTATGCTTAAGGTTAGTGCCTGTTGAGTTTTGATTTTGGTGTATTTAGGAAGCTATGTCAGAGATATTGCTGTAATTTTTTTTAATGGCCAAATTCTTCCTGGCTTACACAGACTGTGAAAACTATGGTAATACAGCATTAGGTTTGCTTTTTGCCTTAATGAGTATTGTTGTTAAGTGTGATTTTAACCGCAAATCACACCAAAAAGGTCGTGCAGATTTGAATGTTCTTTTACTTAGGGACAATGTCAAACAACTTTACTGTAAATAAGTATGCCTCAGCTCTGTCGATCATGAAATGAAATATAGAAGAAATACTCCTCTCAAACAATTTCTTCAGCTTCCAAATCATTGAACCACCTCATCACACCTATCAACTAGAGACTTGAAACTATTCCTCTCCCGACTACACACTCGTTACTAAACGAATAGCTAGATTTTCCGCCTCGTACACACTGTCTGTTCCTCCAGCTTTGACATCAAAGGCTGGGTGCAGATGCACTGCTTCAGCGGTGCAATTTGTGCTCTCAGCTCAATGGAGACGCTTTGATCGCTCGTTGTTGAGATTATCTTTATTATTACGAATGCATGAGTGTCTGTCAGTGCTAGACTAGATGATTGTAGGATTTGTAGTGATTTGGTCGTCGTGTTTGTATTTTATCGTAGACTTTCTTCTTAGCGTGTCGATGCCAATCTACACAGGGTTGACAGGCACATCGACGCACAACCTGTTCCTATGGATTCAGTACATGATTCTGAACACCCCTACGTTGAAATTTTTCGTCTAGGGGTCTAGAATCATGTGCTGAATTCGTGGTTTTAGCAAGCGCGTCGATGTCCCTGCCACCTTGCTTAGAGTCGGCCCAGAATTTGGCTACGAGCTTGGCACTTTCAGTAGTGTCCATCAACTCCTGTAGCGGGCAGACAACGAGACTGGAGTTTTGAGTGTTATAAATATATTTCAAATGTCTTTTCTTTCTTTCACATGTCCATAACCAGGCTTTATTTTAAAGAATGTTGTCCTATGTATGTACGTATGTTAAGCCAAACTGATGCGCTAATACATGTTGCTAAATCGAAATAAGTATGAAAATAAAAGACGATGACAAAACATAGAAACTATCGTTGTTTGTCCTATCCAGAACCTATAGACTTATTCATAGGAAACCGGATGTCTACATGACGCTATGTAATTACACGAGAAGGTACGTGCTCTGACGCATGCGCAAACCCAACGCGTGATTACACTCACGCGCAACTACACAAACCAGTATCTTTTCCCGATCAATCGCAATGGTCTGAATCATAAGGGCTTACTTTCCCACAGTCGCATAATTGGAGTAAAAATAAAAATTAAAACTTGCAAGTTTACTGAGAAACTTACTATCACTTACTTGCACCACCCCAACACAAACCCACACCATCAATAAGAGAAACTCAACTTAATGTTTCAAACTTTAAAGTCGGTATTCGACTGTCTCCTCCAGGTTTATACGACGATTCAGAATGCACCTATCATATGAAAGAGGAAAACTCTTGCGATGAATGGAGAGGTGCGCAGGAGCAACCAGTTGTGAGAATGCATCGCGGCACCGACCCACTGCCCGAATGAGTCATATTTTGATGCATAATAATATGCATCAAAATTGGGTGATCGAGTCGGTAGCGGTCAGTGGGGGATCTGTACAAAAAACAAAGAACAATTGGAACGATGAGAAAGTAGACAGATTTCCTGGAAATATGTTTTTGATAACTTAAGTTTATACTGTTTATATTTAACAAAAAAAAAAAAAAAAAACAACAACTATGTCCAAAACAAAAACACAGCTAAAATAGTGGTCATAGTTGTTGTTTGTAAAATAACAATTATTTCATTTACGAAAAGCAAACCGGTAATGTACTGTTGTTGCGATGTAGCAGCCAGCTTGAAATCCAAAAGGTATATCAGACTGAAAATAGATGTCTTAATATCTTTTACGTTGGAAACAAACCTTAAATAATTAAATCGGGGCGTTATCCCAAGTCATTAAGAATCATCACTCAAATTCCAAAACCTCAACTTCAATGGGCTAACATATCGTAAATAAATACTTTTCGCGGAACTCCAACTAACAACACAAGTCATCAAAAACGTAATATTTCGATGATTCAATATCATCACATTCTTGGCATTTGATTTGATTAACATTCTATAAATTGGTAGCCATTACTTAGGATTTAATATTTAAATTCATCACTGTAATACATAATAAATCATATCGTTTAAAAGGGATCACTAGACCATTCGCAATATCGCTATTTAAATTCTCATTATTGTTAGAGCTATAAAAATGCTGTTAAATTCTTAAACGATGTGAAAGCTTTTCTCGCGATTCTGCTTGCGTTCGCGTCCTATATGCTTCTATTTAGGGCCTAAGGAACTATAGTTACATGTAGAAAACCCTAATAGTCCCCTTAGGAAATTTCCAGAGATACTACTACTACTAATACTGGTATTCAGCTGCATCCGGATAGCCTGGAAGCCAACTGCAACATAGTTGGGAATAGGCTGGGCAGACGATGATGAGGAAATGTTCAGACATACTGTTCCCCAAGAAAAGACCAAGCAAAGTAACGAACACAAACGCTACACTTCTATATTAATATTATAAAGTGAAAAGACTTGTATTTTTGTGTGTATGTTTGTAATGAATAAACTCAAACACTGCTGTGCCGATTTCAAAAATTCTTTCACCATTAGAAAGCTACATTCACCCTAAGTGACATAGGCTATATTTATTGTAAAAACATTTTAAAAAAATCTTATGTCCACCCGTGCGAAGCCGGGACGGGCCACTAGTAATTAATAAAACCAACGCTGCACCCTTATTGCGTAACAGACTTTCAATCACATACCGAATAATTTTGAAGGATATTCCTAATCCATTGCTTCATATGTTCAAAAAATTTGTCTGTTCCACAACGTAAACAAAGCAATGAATGTTGCAGAACTGTCAAAATGAAACCGATTGCTACTGATAGTGTTCCGCAACCCCGCTGATCTGCATTTTGCTCAGCACGATGTATTCTATTATGCAATTACTCAATCATGTCTCAATCTTCTCAGCATCCAAAGTCCTCGATAGTGCATTGTCTTTCATATCATCCTTCAAACTGGAGCGCTTTAATTGAACGGAGGCACGACCTTGCTCCAGAGAAAACTAGGTCATGAATGAATGCAGAGAAGTTTTAGTCTTAGTGAGGTACTAGGAGATCTGTAGAATAATTAGTGGCTGTAGGTGCAATTGATAAGTCTCAGTTTATAGAATACTAGCAGCGCTCCACGGTGTCACCCGCAATAATGTCGATCCCGTGGGAATATTGGGATAAAAAGTATTCTATATGATAATCCTGGTTGTAAACTATCAGTGTGTCAAATTTAATCGAAATCCGTTCAGTAGTTTTTGCGTGAAAGAGTAACAAACATCCATCCATCCTCACAAGTTTCGCGTTTATAATATTAGTAGGATTAATAGTTGCAATGTTATATAGGTATTGTTACCTATTACTTCTATAAACCAGTGGTGGCCCAATGGTAACGGCCGCGACTTACGAGGTGTAAGGTCGTGGGTTCGAACCCAGGTAGGAGCTTTACTTTGCATAAGTAATTTCATCACCTTGCCCTCAAAATGGTGAAGGAAAACATCGTGAGGAAACTGGCATATCCTAGAACAAAAAAAAAATTCAAAACATGTGACGTCTTTACCAACCCACACTGGGTCTCCGTGGTAGATTACAGCCCATTTCCTCTCACAAAGAGGAAGCCTGTGTCCCAGCAGTAGGAACATTATAAGCTGATTATTACTTCTATTGACATCTGGAATCTGGACCACTGGTGCTTTCATCTTCGCTATTTGTGCTAGGATACAAGGAAGGTTTTCACTGATGTGTTTACCTTTTTATACTCAGAATCAAAATATTGATAGCAATTTACATTTTATCCAAATTCCGTTTAAAAAATAAACGCCATTCGTGATTTCGTGAACTTAATTCGTAATAAGTAGTGCACAATTTTATCTTATACGTATCTATAGTCCAAAATTAAACCTTAGGCCGGCGTTATTTGGTCGAAAAATAACAAATAAAAGATGGACATTAATACAGGTCGGTTTCTTTACCCTTTTCAATCACTATTGCCCCTAATCGCGCTCGATTTAGTTTACAAGTGCGTTGTGGTGCCGCTGGGAGCGGTAAGCGGTTCTTGGGAGTATTTGCTTATGTAGCTGATGATTTTTAGAAAAAATAAACGACTGTTTTCGACAGAAAACTACGCTACGTCTGATTATTATGAACTAATTAATAAGCAGTACTCATATTGTGATTATGTCATATCAATATGTATTTTTCTGTGTGTACATAAATAATAAAATAAATAAATATATTTAGCAATGGGTTTCATTTTGACAGTATAACAACATTCATTGCGATATACATATAGGTACATATGTACGATGTTGAGCAGAAACATTTCTCGGACATATGAAGCAATGGATTAGCAATATCTTCCAGATCCCAATTGAGATTGATAGTGTGTAACGCAATCAGGGTGCTAAGTCATCTCACTGAGAAAAATCTTTCTAAACAAGAATATTTTATGCGATCATTCGTTGACAATATGCTTATTGTAGAAATGATGCTGATAAAACAGTATCGCCCAGTAAGCAATGCAAAATATAGGAAAAAACATATATCCCATTTCCGAGTTCCCCACAGTGCATTCCGCGGACAACGGCACCGCGCCCGTAGAGCGTCCAACGCCATATGTAAATGTACCGCCAGTCCTTCCAAGAACACGCCATCTTCGTTCCCTAATTATTTTTAATTGCCGCAAGCACTGACACGACGCGTACGGCCTTCTACAATTTAAGTTTTTGAATTTTTTTCGCGTCTAGCGCTTGAATCATGTCGATTACATTATGAATGACTCATGTAAAAACACACGCGATAATATTAAGACTAAAACAACTAGGGTTTTTTACCGGCAACCTTTGTTGTTCGTAGAATGCGTTCACTCATAAATCAGTAATGGCGCCCTATTATTTGTAGTTCGCATAAATTCGGAGGATTGGTAATTGGATGTATCGTCGGGTTGCGCCGCGGGTGGTGTGCGGACTAATCACACTTGTCTGCATCGTTTCGCTTGTGAAACTGAAGACTGTCATTTTGTATGACGCATTTTAAGGGCCTGTAATACCTCAGATTGCGAAAATTGTCTTAGCATTAATGGCTCTAGTTTTAACAATACTGCAATATTCTCTTTGAAATTAATATACAATAAAGACGAGGACTGCTGCGAGGTGTCGTCTGTTTCGAAAACACGATTGCATACAATTTTCTCGATACAAATAAATCTCAAAGTTACCTCTAAACCGTACAATAAAAGAAGAATTATCAATGAAAATGTTCAAATTAGGTCATGAAACTTTGCAGGCTAATCGATCCATGCAAAAAGCAGGTGTCATCTGTTCGTTTTTATTTTTTAATCGTTACATTTAACGTAAAAAGATGAGATTGGAAATATCAAGCTTTTTAACCACTCACACCTTGAACCGCTCTGCCGCCCGGCCCCCGACAGGACCCCGATTCAGTACTTGTCAGTACCGCTTCGGCTATCGGACGGGGAACCCGTGTCACTTCGCTTGCGCTCAAAAGACCCGATTGGCAACGTTTTATGTTCTTAAGAAATTATATGATAATGTAAAATTAAATTTAGATGTAAAAATAAGGCACCCGTATTTTTATTTTATCCAAATTTTGTAGTTTTAATTTATAAAATCATCTTTGAAATGGTTCAAAATCGTAATCTCACGTCAATGTCAAAATATTGTCAAAAATTTAAGGAGGTAAGCGTACCTATTTTAGATTTAGTTCCCAAATTTTTATGATGTTTTCAATATATTCAGCAAAACTTTTTTTTATAAATAATTTTATTTGAGATAGAAAGAAAGAAAAAAGTTTATTTGGACATAGTTCGTGAAACACAAAATACAAAATTAATAAAATAAAAAATAATGTTTCAGACAACAATAGTGTGTGCCTCACGGCTGCGCCAAAAAGGTTCATTTCAGCATTAATGCCAGACAGATGCTGTCTGACGCTGGTTTTCTAATGAACCTTTAGGGAAAAGTGACGGGGAGTACACACAGTTTCAAGTTTCAGTTTAGTTCACCCTAACTAAATCAGTTTGACAGTGCGAGCGGGTTAGAGTGATACATGGCGCGGGGAAGTGGGGGCAAAATATGAATTTCAACTGAGGTATTACAAGCCCTTAACAAGTGTGAACATTGCCTTATTTTTGATAGTTGTAAATTTAGTAACAGTTATAGAGTTTTTGCAATTTAAATCATAGAAGTGATAGTTCTAATTAATTAAGTTGTAGTGAACGGTTAAAAACACATAAATTTTTTAAACTACTAGAATAAAATTCGCACTTGATGATCTTAATTTGCGCGTTGCCCTACAACTCAAGGCTGGTTATTGCTAAACGTTAATTGAATTTCGTTTAACTAGATTTCGATCATCATTGCACGAATTAGTTGCTTTATTGAGAGATTCACAAGCGATTCTAACAGTACGATTCAACAAAATTGTAATTCTATCAAGGTTTCGGATCCATATTTCAAGCGAGCATTCCAATTACTTTTTAACAAAAATTTTAAAAGGAACTCTTTTTAACAAGCGTCTGTCGTAATTTGTCAATTTGTGTGTTAGAATGTAAATAACTATTTAACCCCAGTCCTATTGAACGGCTATCCAAAATGGCGATTGCCAATAACATGTGACTTCCTGCCACTGGCCAGTAATAACCGTCGCCGCCGTAGATCATTGTAAATATTCCGGCCACATGTCGCTAAACAATACGTTTAAATCGACTTTTATTTTTGCTGGGTGCACTAGAACCCGCCTGTGGCGTCGCTTGCGAGTTGGAAGTTCATCGCAAAAACGTATATACGGTTTAAGACATTTATTTCTCAAAAAGAATACAATTCACTTAATATGAGAAATACAAGGTAATCTTAAAACTAAATATAAAAATTACTGAAGGTAGGTTTCGTAAATAAATTAGTTAGTAGACACACATTTTTTACAATGTTGCAGGTATGGGGAAAAAGTTGGTTTACTATTACATATCGATTCTTGAAGGCAAGTCAATAGCAATTATATCTGAAATAATACATAGAGCTTTTAAAATATAGGTAGGTATTTAAACACTTACAGTCTTATTCATAAAACTTTAATCAATTGCTAAGCAAATGATTAACAAAATTCTTATTCATAATAGCTATTTAGCGCTAAGAGGATGCTAAGCAATTGATTAGTAGCTGTCAAAATTAAACACCACCGGACCACTGCTAAGAGGATGCTAAGAGGCAACATGGCGGATTTTATTTGAATCAGCTGATCGGATCATTGCAATTCGAGGTTATTTTGTTCATAGTATCGAGTAGTTCGTAAATATGGATTTCGACAATCTTTTACTGGATTTCCAAAACGATGTAGCAGAGTTAAATAATTTTGAAACGATAGAGGGAAGTAAAAGAAGGAAGACCTACAAAGCTTGTACAAAACCGCTACGAGAATGATTACCTATTGCATATTCTTCATTCCGAGTAGGTACATATGATGAAAGGATTTATAGGGAAAGCTCAATGAGGTGGCTCAGTAGGTTTGAAGAGAATGAGTTCGTGAACAAGCTTATACAGATACAGCACAGATAGTGATTATTCAATGTGTTATCCCATGTGCCCATGTGTTATCTTATGACGCCAGTTCTATGGTACAGAACTAAAGAAAAGCCACGTCGTGGCAGTCACGCACAAATAATAAGAGACATTTTGAAGAAATAATTTATTTTGATACGTTATAAAACTACATTTTTGTTCTATATTCTTTTTGTTTTCCAATACTCTTCCTCCAAAGACATGGGTGCCATTATTTACTCATGCCACTCTCATTCCTCATCTTTTTCACGTAGCATAGTCTCCTCCATCGCCGTCTTTGCGAGATTGAATAGTATTGGTGCTAGGTATTAATAGTGGCTTTCATAGCAGCAGTCAAACTTGTATCTGTAAACAAGTATAATAATTATTACTAAAAGACACCAAAACGCCGTTACAAAAGCAGTAGGAAGTAATATATATAGACACAAGTACCCAATTACATATCTAAAAGAGTAAATTCGTGTTAACAAGCATAAGAGATAAATACCTTTTCCTGTTTACTCCAATTATTGGAGCTTATTATTTTCATTGCTACCATCGCAAACACAATGATTTAAACATAAAACATTACTTTATTCATATTCAAATTATCCGATGAAATTTCTGACTTTTATCTGCCAAAGCCACGACAGATAAAAAATCGTAGTTTTGACAAGTTTATTCTATTTTTAGTCGACTACTTATTTTGATTATAATCTGTGCCGAACGCATAATTTTACCTCTATTTCGTTTCGCTACTAATCACCTGCTAACTGGCGTTTATGAATAAAGAAAAGTTAAGCATTGATTAAAAGCTAAATAAATGGTTAGCTAAACAGTAGCTAATGAGTGATTAGCTACTGTTTAGCTAACAATGATTATTTTTATGAATAAGGCTGTTAGAGAGTAGGTAGGTACAGATGTCGGACATATAAATACGGACATGTAAAGAAGAGAGAAAGAAGATGGTAATCCTAAGGACGATGTAAACACTCAAAAGACTGTTAAAAAGGTGAATATAAGAAAAAGACGTAATGCTGGCCATCAAATGATATGGTATAGGAACAGGACATAACTTTAAATTAAAAATATCGTTCTGCCATCTTCAAAGATTTAAACAAACGAACTGACCAACACACGTGGTTTCTTTTTTTTTTTGGCGTTCAAACCAAAGAACCATTTTTTGCAACCATCTATTGTATGGAAGTGAGAGCACTTTCGTTCGGTCAATTTGACTGATCCTTGAAACTGATTTGGTTTTGTATTTCGAATAGATTTAGTTTCTGTGTTTACAGCTTTGCTTACTCATGGCGTGTTGGAGCATATAGTAAATTGGGTATATAATATGTTCACGTAAGCGTGGCTTTGGTCTTCCTTCTGGCTTTGATTTTGAAGATAAAGATTATATAATTGTCCAAAACATGAGTATGGTATGCAAGATGTTACAATAAAAAGGTGAGGTGAGTTTTAGAACCCAAAATGTAGAATATCGAATATTCTACATTTTGGGTTCTAAAATAACACTATCGCCTACGTAAAATTTTTGACAGAGAACTCCTCTGTCAAAAATCTTAAATAATTAAAAGACTCTTTTACCTTACACACATGCATTTAAAATACCTTAACAACATCATCAAATATTGGTCAAGGACTCAAAGGACCAAAAAAAACACGAGATACAATTACAACCCTTTCTCGACTAGACACTTGTGCCTAAGAAAAGAAGTGTAAAGAATAATATCAGTAAACCCACGCACACACGTCCACCGGTTAGTAATAAAATAAATTCCACATATAAATTCGGTCGGGTCTGTTTTTTTGTCAATTAAAAATTACAGTGGGGTCTAAAACGCAGGTACTCGGTAATGTGGGCCGGTACCACTAAGCGAGTATGCCACGATTTACATTTTACTGGCTCTATCTCGAATTATATTGTAGTGAGATATCGACCGAGTGCTTTGATAGAAATTCTTAGACAAGATAAAGACTAAAGAGAATAAAGTGGACTTTAGTATGTTTTTAAAGCTAGAATCGAGACAGAAGCTCCCTTTGAAACAGATAGGTTTGAACAGAAGGATTTAAAGGAAGCACCCGCGGAGCCAGAGTATAATTATGTACTTATATAGAATTACACAAAAAAATCTGTAGGTCACACTGATCCAGGAACATCCAGAACAGACATTGAAATAATTATAACCAGGAGACGACGATAAGGATGACTTCGACAGTTCGACCTAATAACAACAACAAATCATACACGTTTATGACCTAATCTGCTTCGGTTTTATTACTGAGCAGAGTTATTTAGAGCAGCCATCCGACAACAAAAACAAAAGTAGCGCAACAATGCGCAAACGTAAAGTATCAAAAAATATTTTTTGTAAGTGTTCCCGGACCGACCTAACTCTGAACTCAGATCAGGTAGAAAAATGAACATTGAACATACGAAGGCAATTAACTTTCGGTACCTGCGCGCACGCACACACGTGTATGGGATTAAACTGAGAAAAAACGTATCGAAGGACCATTCCATACATTCGCCATGCGTAATGAAGCATTTCCGAATTGCCCTGAACTTATCTCTATTTATGCGGGGAAAATCACAAGAGGGATCCTATGGGATATTAAAAGTCCATCTTCTCTTCGTAGATTAGCTAGTCCCAAGTATAAATTTAGGTAAAGTGCTTCTCAAAAATAAAATAACATGATTCTTAGCAAGGTTTCCATCCCTGGGGCTGCAGTCTCGACATTCATAGCGATCGCTTTACGACCGAATTCGGTCGCAAAGTCCTGTCACTCCATACATTACACCTGTCAATCCGGGACGTTGCGAACAAATTCGGTCGTAAAGCGATTGCCATGAATGTCGAGACTGCAGCCCCTGGTCTGGCCTTGGAAAATAATATATCTATTTCTAGATAATTATATCTGATCCTTCTAACTGTCCTGTCACAAATTCAGAACTCCATCTTAGCTGTTCTCATGATAGTTAGTAAGCATAGGTAACTATGCCGAAGCGTTCTGTTGGGAGTGGATCTACTGTATGTCCTTATTCTGCGATGTCTGCACACGCGCGTACGCACATCCCGTTTACATGTGTGCGTGCGCGCAACACTTGCGCAAACATGGGGGTGTAACGCCTTTATGGGGTTCTAAAGATAAATCGGTGTGCTTTAATGGCATTCGGAATTTATGTTCGGGTTGAATTTGTTTTTAAGTTATATTAAGTGCGTACCAATTGTAGTTTTCGAGACAAAAGGAGGAAGAAATCTTGTAGGGTTTTAATATGCTTTAAGTGTTATCGGGGTTTAAAATTAATTAGCGTTGATTCATGGAAGGTATTGCAACCTCCATTAATGTGCATTATGGAAAAGTTAATTTTAAATGTGAGTTTTAAGAGATAGTATCATATTTTATGATACGAAATTGAAAACCAAAGTTAAATAAAAATGGACAAGAAAATCTATACTGTCAAAGCATATGCCCAAAATGCAACTATGAGTGTTGAAATAGTAAATTTAATAATTATGATAAATAGCAGTAAGACAATGATCATCATAATATTTTAATTAGTGAAGGTACGTAAAATTAAAAGACTCTAGTCAAGATTTAAAAACCCTAAATAAGTACTTGAAGCAAATTAAGGTTTGCAGCATTATCCTTTTCTATTTTAGAGGGACTTGTTGGTTGCTACTGCTACTCAACCGGCTACATGTATACTACGTATGTATATCTTCAAAGAAGGAATATAAGAGTCATTCTACGTTATTTTTAAAGGGGAAGCGCCAGGTTAGCCAGCGAAATTAAAATTTTCTTACATTTTTTGCAATTTGCAGGTCAGTGTCATGTTGAATGTTAGTTAAAATATGATTCGCGACCGTAACAAATATGACTTTACAGAATTATAGTTACTAAAAACAACAACCCTCTAAGTTCATATAATAATAAATTGAATTTCGCGAGTTACCTAGTGCATTCCCCTTAAACTAGAGACTACGGAAGTAACAAAACCATCACCTACAATTTATTCCATATAAAAAAAGCTGAAAATAAATCAGTCCTCTATGCATTTCTCTTGCCAAACTCTCAATGCCAAACAATGCATACGAAAATCATTACCAGCGATGTACCGATAGCACAGGTAGACGCTCACGAACAATGCGCTGCGGTACCGTCAGCAAAAACGGTAATGAGTACACTGTCACGAATAATGGCGCCCATTGTCTATGCGGCGCGCGTTTGCTTCTGAAAAAAAAAACGACTTAAATTTTTTGTGCTCTGTGCAATAGTGGTGGTTTTTTTAATTGCGATTTGGCGCCAGTGGCGTTCGATTTTTGATGGAGTTTTTTTAAGGGTCATTTACTGGCGGCCCCTTGAATACGAATATTACGATAGTTAAGCGGGAGAAGAGGGAACGAACTTTCAGTAATAGTATACCATAGTTTTGATTTTTATGAAAGACTTTTAAGAGATCGGAAAAATGTACTGACTAAAAATGTGTTGACGAAGCTATACATAACGCACGAATTGAAAGCTATGAAGCAAATAAACTGTAGTATTTAAGGAAGCAAACTTTGTCACCTACTTATAATACTGTAGATGACGCAGAATCTGACAATAACGCACCACTCAACATTGCTAAAATCTTACATAACAATATCAATCGTAATAAGGATGCTTAGCTCATCTTACTTCATTATAAAAACCAATCGATTGCCCAAGCCAAGCTAATCACCGTATCATTTAATAACATTTTAATTTCAAGATCTAATTAACATAAAATTAGAATTATCTGTAACAAGAATTGACGGATTCACATCATAAACGTTTAGAAGATGATAAATGTATGACATTAAAGTTTGGCCATGGCTAAGTAATAAATACAGAAACGTAAACTATTATCGATACTTACCTAATTTATATCGTGTTACGTAAAAGAAGTACATATATAATTATGTTAAGCTGTTTTTATTGGGAGATTATTGAAGGCAATGCGAAGGTGTTGTCCTTTATTAATATTTACTGAAGCGTCGAAAATATTCGTTGAGTTTAGGATTGTATTAGGTTGAATTTGGGATTGTAGTTTCTTTGGACCTGGAAGTCTCCAAATTCGTAGCTTTTATAAGTGGATTCGTAGCATTTCCGACAGCATAACAGGAGTATACGATTAAATGCCTTAAAATCTTCTTGTTTCCCATATAGACACCTATTGTTCCACTAACAGAATATTTCACAGTAGTCCCAGTTTCGGACCTTCACACGTCACAGTAAATACTTATCATTATGGCTTAGAAATCTGTTCACACCAAAAGAGAAAACGCTAATCAAAAAGACAAACTCGTATCCGTTAATCAACTTCTTTGTCTCAAACTAGGCAACGCCATTAACAGCAATCAGAATCATGTAATCTACAAAAAAACATAGATTTAAAAAATCCAATATTGTTCTGCGTATGAAATTGGGATACTCGTATCTATAAAGCACAGAAACTTGTTTGTTGAACAGGTCTTATGTAAAGTGCACTCGATATTGTACGGACCGGATCGCCGGACCGGTATGCTAACGAGTCGGTTGATGCTGATACATTTAATTAAAATGATCCACCGGAAACGAGCCGGCCAGTCAACACAGATTTATGAAATGACATAAATGTCTCGCTTTGAGGTGAAACTCGCGTTATGATTGTAGATAAGCTTAATGATAACGCCATGACGTGGGCTGCAAATGTTTGGGCGCACGCGAGTGGGAATTGTTTTGATTCTTTTGAGTTAGGTACTGTGAGTTTCGTCCTTTCCGGCGTTCTATGCGATATAGCAACTCGCGAATTTATAGCCAGAGATGATAGAAAATTAATCTGTTTTTTTTTTTGGATAAGCATTAAATAGAATTTTAGCTTGATCATTGGATTGGACATTTGATGGTGCATGTGAAATCAATATGGGTGCGTTTACTAAAGCTTTTATAGAAATTGTGTTCTTAGAAACAAGCTCATATACAGCAACATAAGATAATTAGATACTTACATTAAGAAAATGTTCTTTTGGAAAAATTATGGGATTTTCTCGACATAGATTTGGCTTAGTTATGTGAGAAAGAGGTGAGGTTACTTTCGCCTATTAACACTGTAGCATATTTACGACTTGAGAACGGGATAGCAGATAGCGTGCTTATTGGTGATTTAATTATAACATTCAAATAATATGTAAATTGTTTACCGCCACTTATAATATGTTCGACAGAGATTACATACCTACTGATCTGCAGTTCCATAAATTACATAAAATATTATGTCAAATTGTGAAAAAAAAACCTAATTATATTTTTTAATACGCACATATTATTATATATTCGAAGAATATTAACGGTATATACTCTAGTGTATAGGTACCTAATTTAATTTGTTTTATCATTTGCATATTACTGCAAAAGCAATAAAATGGTATTTGCAGAAAAAAAACGGGTAATGACTAATAAAGTATTCTATGACCAATCAAGTCTGAGATTTCACGTTTTATTATTTATAAAAACTTCTTTATTATACTTAAACGTCAGTATTTGATTATTTCTTTATGCATTTGCATATTGTTTACCATTGTGTTCGAATAAGTGAACGAGTTTACCAAAATTCCTAGCTTCTTCAATAATACCTATAATTATATCTGCACCTATCAAAAATAGATCATCCATTTTTGATGTCGTCGCTCACAGACAGACTGACGCGCGTTACGTAATCTAAATGCTACGTGATTTTGAAATATCATTTAAATATTAAAAGCATTAAAGTTTACATACAAAACATCCGCTGTCCAGTATCATGAGTGAAATTTAAAAGTTTTTTTGAGGATGTCGCTAAACTTATTAGATTTGAACTAAGTAGATAAAGTATCACACACAGCAGACAGCAGACAGCAATATGACACAGAGCAATATTTTTCATCAAAAAACACAATTTAAATAAGTAATTAAGACAATCATAAAAGGATGACATCACTAGATTTGATATCCGTTACACAATTATTTATAATCAAACCCGTATTAAGTTCTATGAACAAATAACATGTATTGGACACATTTCCATACGAGGCCGCTTGATTGCGATGTCACAGCAATTGTACGAATATTATATTTATTTTATGCTAATTTCAACATTTCAAACGCTGAGTTCATTATAAATTATATCTGTACGACTCCGGCGCAGATTTAGTATTATTTCTCCAAAATATGTTTATCTTTAACGGTCCCGCGATATATCTTGGTTTATGTTCAATGTGCTCTATTTGATATCTTGTTACATGGTCACATTTAAATATTTTAATAGAAATGGTTTTTTTTTAATGCTTTTAGCAACACTGCTGTGGGTGTGAATTATCGTTAAATTCTGGTTGCATCTCGGTCTCATACACCTTTGACATATTGTGATAAGATCTCAAAGTACCAGCTTTGCTTGGTCGGAACTTGCAAACAAGCACTCAAAAAATGCTCTACGTTTTTTCTCAAACACTACCTGTGTACCTAAATAATATCGGCTACTTAAAAATAAATCCTTTCGCATTATGGCATCATAAGTATCGCCGTCAAACGTAGGCGTTATTCCTAATTCAAAACTCTGACCCAAGACAATGAGGCATACAGCCTCATCTGTCAAATCCGTTCAATGTTTTTAAAAGGTTTTAAGGATCGACCCAAGCCGACTTGTTATTGTTATTTATATTAAGTTAGAATTGCCGAGCCCTTCGCACTTGGTGTTTGAAAAAATTATAAGAATCCTACTGGCGCGTTTATTTTGACTCTTGATTAAACAAAATAGAGTATATTTTTCCTTATTCCTGAATGCTTGGGTCAGTAATGGCGAAGGGTATGGAATGCAACGGATTGCGCTCGGCATTAGGGACTTATTTTTTGTCGGTGTGTGAAAGGGACGGATGTATTTGAGGATCTTTCGCGAAGTGCACTAATGGGGATTATATGGGATTGCTTGCACCATCTCGTCATTTCTTACGCTACATTAGATTCGACGCGTTATTTTTTACTCCGGTCATATTTATCACGGACCTTGTGGAATAGTTAAGGCATTGTGTAGCGGTCCGTGAAAGTTAACAATTAAGTTTACGACGCAATTTTGCAAAATTACTAGAATTGATTGTATTGTAGGTCAATTTGTGGTCATTTGTTTGTTAGAGAATTTCCAATTGTAACGGATTTAGAATGGAAGTGTTTAAATAATTTTGTTCTCACTATTTGTTATAATTGCTTCATCCATCATGTCCTAGTTCATTGTTCTTATTTCTTAACATCTTCATTATTTTAGCTTTCGACACCAAAAAGGTTAAAGTTTCCTCTATAACTCATATTAAAATCTAAATTTCAAATCCTCAAAAAACGATTCCAATTTCGAATTTGGCTGGCCGGCACAAGAAGCCAACTAACCCAATGTACCGAACGCACTCGATATAGCACATTGGGTCACATTGGGTACCGGTCGTCCTTCGCGGTGGCAGCCTGTATAACTTATGATGCCATGCCGCCGCGAACCTAACCCACTGTTGCTAATTTTTCGGGATTCGAAATTAGAAATAAGATCGTTTTCCTTGTTGGCAATGATATTTTGTTTGGAGGTAAAAGCTCCTTAGTGATTACAGAGCTTTCAAGCTCTTCTCATTGAAAAAGATTTTTTGATGCAGTTATTGTGTTTTCGTATTAATATCCAATGATTTAATTAGCTCTCAAGTTAACTTTAAAATCAGCCACTTCTTTTAATAGTTCTTGGGTCATCAATTCCAAGTCCGTTGCGTTATCCTGTTCACAGGTTTTTTTTAAAGCCTCCAGCACACTGGCAATGGAGGCCTTAGAAAAAAGAAGAAGAACTCTTGGTCTTGTGTCTAAGACACACCCTTTCTTCATCTACTGTGTCTGTCTGCTCAAAAAGCACGTTATTGTATTCTACGCCCAAAACACCAACAATATCTCATTCCATTTCACCCCCACCAATAAAACTATCACCACCATGCACAACATTACCGTGGCTACCTACCATATTTTATACTTACAATAACAAAATCTTTTTACTTACGTATAACTATGTTTTTTACACTTTTTATCGCCCCTTGCACCTCGTTCTTTTAGAAGGCTGTAAACATTTAATAGGGTAGGTTTACGATGCACGGGGGAGGGAGACGAATGGGGTTAGAGGGGGGTAGACACAAATTGTTTTAGGCGGACGATTTATTTGGTGTTTTGTGGCCTTGTAGTGATGTTTTTGAGAATTTTGTGTTGAACTGAGCAAAGTTAGAAATTGGTTACGAAATGCTGGCAAATTACTACCGTGAGCTAAAAATACTCACTACTACATTGGATATTGAATGGATTCCATAGAGCAATAAAAATATAATTGATTATCAATTATTCTGAATTCAATAAATCACTTTAATTGAATCTCTGACGCAAAGCATACACCATGATGCACACATGACCTACAAAGTTAAATAATTATACCACACAAAATTCAAACATTCAACAAGCAAAAACCATATAATTTTCCAAATCGATAAACAAATGGTTACCGGTTCTAAAACCATTGATAATTTAATAATTCGTGTGTATAAAACTATAAGTATTAATTACATGTACGTACATAAATATAACACTTTTGGTACAAAAAGTTGGGCAGGTCTGTACCCGCCAATTACTGACGACCTCTAAACTAACAGTCAGAATAAGCGTTTGTACGCAGATTTATATGACGCTGTTCAATTATATAGGAAATTCGTTAAACTAATATATTATAATGTTGGTAGGTATGAGAATATCAAGTTATTGAATCTAGTGTCAGTATATGAGGATAACGCCATAGCAGATACGATACTGTTAGCATTGGCTATTTGTGATTTACCCCTGGTTTGTTTTTGAACACTTCGTTTTTTGTTTTAATTAGCCTACACTGTGCCACTGCTGAGTAAAGACCTCAAATCTCTCCAGATCCAGGCATACTCTTCCAAAACTAGCTCGATCTAACCCTTGCGATACGTGCCTAGGTCGTTTCGCTACCTTCTTAGGCAGGCCTCGGTGGCACCGTCGATCCTCAGTTACGGAAGAAATTTTGCTTCAATAAATAATTTTGTCGAACGATAAAGAACTATTGAGAGTTTCTTGAGGAACTCCGAAACCAGACAGTCAGTTTTCGGAAGCTTAATACCCTCGTCATTAGCACTAGTAGACGCTATTTTAGGCAACACGTTTATGCATGACATAGGAAACCTAGTTATTACCCAGAGCTCTCCAGAGAGTAGGGATCATGATGTGCCTGCCACAATGATACAGTTGACAGACGCTATTTTAGGCAACCCGTCTAATACTAAACCGGTAAAGGCAATCTAGTTAATGCCCAGAGCTCTCCAGAGAGTAGCGGTCGTGATGCGCCTGCTGAAATGATCCAAGCTAAAAGGCACCAAGTTCTAACTCATTCTAATTGACTTCTTTCGAGTTTGACAAGCAGCTGAAGAAGTATTATTCCTTAATCCCAAAATCAGCTCCGAAATAACTCACCATACATTGTACAGTCTGCAAAAAATGATTTATACACCGAGGCGCCGACACCTGCCCTGCTGTCTGTACTTGGCATGTGCTGACTTAATTTGGGCTATTAAGTTTTATTTAAGTACCTATAAATTGCTCGAATCAGAGCATGTATGTTATTACTGTGTTATTGCTATAGGGTGATAATATCTAAGGCGAAAGGCGAATACTAATTTTCGAGCTCGTTGTTAACCGCATTTTGATTATTGTTTAGATTTAGAAGATACAGGAGTTACGACGTGCAGCAGTGCGATTCTGTACCATCTCACCGTGAAAACTTAGGTGAAGTGAGCTGTCATTCCAACTCATACTAGGGATTGACACTATTGACAGCTCACTCTAAGCTCACTTCACCGAACTTTTCACGGTGAGATTTTTACAGCTGTTTTCGTTTTGAGTTAAACGGATTGGTAGCGACATCTATTGTGTTACGTATGAACTATCGGGAAAAGTTTTTTTATGACAATATACACGCTCGCGGAAATCTCTTCTCTCCTGTTCAGATACCTATTGTTTGCAATACGGACGGGTAGAAATAGGTAATGAAATATGAGAAAATAATAATATTATACGTGGAATCAAATAAGTCCTCGTTTCTAATAAGATTTTCAGCTTCTGAAGTTTCAAATGTGCCTTATGAGGAGAGCATACCATCTACCTTAACATTTTCCAATAGGTATCTAAACCAAAACAAACCTGACAAACAAAAATCCATCTTTTTAAAACTAATTACTGCAACAAACGGGAATTTAAATTACACTGTCGTTGGTTTCCACTAATTTTAGCGTTGAGTGAAAGGGCGGAAGCGAGCTTCCAAAACTGGGTCAGCAGAGCTGTCAGTGCTACCCCCCATTCTCATCCCCCCTCGCACTTGTCACTCCGGCTCCCCCATTTACGGGTTAATAGTGAAAAATTAAGTGCAGTGGGGAGGATGTTATTTAGTTTCCGCTTTCGTTGATTCTGTTGTTTTAAGTTTTCGGTCGCCATTTTTCTGGTTATAGACAATTTCATAATTTTTGTTTATTTGACGTGGATGGAGGAAAATGTAGTCTCTATTGGTTGTGGGGAATAACAATTGTCGTTTGTTTATGATTCTTGGCGAGATATGTATTGCCTTGTTACCTTTGATTCTTTGAAATCTGCAGGATAGAACATCTTGCCTAAGTATTTGCTATTCAGTAAGCCAATAGGGATAAGAAGGGGAATAGGCAGTTTGCAGTTTCTATCTGGTTTACTTTGTGTTGAGTTCGGCTTCCGGACTAACCGCATGCAGTGGATTACCATTGTTTTACATGGAGCGACTGCCTTTTTTTTTTTTTTTTTTTTTTTTTTTTTTTTTTTTTTTTTTTTTTTTGTCGCTGAGAAATGCTTTATGCATCCCCGCCTCCCGGGGGACGAGACGGGGTATGTGGGACTCCCTGTCGGAATGACAGTATACCCACTAAAACTCAGCGGTGTTCCCGCGTCGCCGTGATGGGAGGGCCATGGGAAACCGGCTTAGCCTTTACTTCCACAGCCCTCCCGGCGCATGCCCGCCAAGATGGTATGGCGGGCCCCACATGCCCCCCAGTTTGGGGGGCTACGGGAATGGCCGAGAACACCTGGCCATTCCCGTCCCACAAGGTGGAGGCCTGTGCGATGCAGGCAACGGTGCCCCCGCACCCGTTCCCTGCTGGCCTCCACGCCCGCCTAGTTGGCGGGCCCCGCATGCCCCCCCAGGTTGGGGGAGCTACGGCCGCAGAGGATAGGGAGAGCGGCAACGAAACACCGACACTCTTCCCCTGCGGCCCCACCGCGTCCGCCATCTGACGGTGGCGGCCCCGTCAAGGCCGCGGAAGGAAGGGAGAACCCCTCCCGCCGCGGCCTCTGTCCTCAGCCGCAATGTCTCCCTCACGGGGGACATCGCGGCCCGCCTCAGGTAGGTCACGATGACGCGCAAGCGGCACCGCAACCTACCCGTGGGCCACTACGTCGGGCTAAACCGCACAGTCCGGACGAGCGGCCCCCGCTGGGGTTCCTCTTAGCTTCACCGTGGCCCAGCTCGCCACGGCTACTGAGCCCCCCCGCCTCGACAATGCGGGAACCCACCGGGGGGGATGGAGCGACTGCCTATCCCGACCTCCACAACCCAGTTACAATACCGCTCTGGTAAGACTGGTTGTCAGACTTTTAGGTTTTGACTACGCGTAAGGCCCGCAACGACTGTCAAAGTTCTTCGAATGACAGCCAGGCCAATGGCTTAACATGCTTTCTGAGGCACGGAGGGGTCTTAATGAAATGGATGGTCCACGACCCCACCGCGGCAAGTTTAGTTTATCTTTCGATCGATCTGTGCAGTTGTTATTATTTAGCCACGAGCCCCCTCGTCAATCTAGGTAGGAATAATATTGAGTCTATTAACTTTATGATACGAGTATTCATATAAAGAATGCGTCATTAAACATACTATAACAAAACAACTCATAATTTACATAATTGAATCTCGAATATTCTAAATACTGTCAAATCTTGCAAAACATTGCACAACGTATTAACCATTTTACGTTCGTGAATCATCGGCAATAATCGGAATACTTCGGAGCACTTGATTTGCATACATTGCTCATTATCCGCCATTATGGTACGAAGCGTGTGAAATAGTTTTATATCTTAAATGTTAGAGACACCCACGCTTGCCTTTCATCAAAATTATCGATTTGAATGGTTTTTATCGTTATTTCTTTCGCTTTGATTCAGAGTATTGTCTTTTTATAGCTATTTTTATGATTTAGGTACTTTGTTTTCCCCGCTGTGCATTTCCAAACTAATACCAGAATCATTGATTCTGCAATGGCATGGAATGTGGGACGACTTTAAAATCATTTACATTCTCATATTCGCACTAAGTTTTATTAGCTAATAATTTCCACAGGTGATAAAACGCCAGCACAGCTAATAAAGCTGCCTTTCAATACATTCGATCCAGGATGTACAGTTCTCTATGCAATTAAATTAAAGGGAAAAGTGTTAGCATCGTAACCCATCAAATGGTTCGGTAGGAATAGGCTTCTTTCCATCCTAGATTTTTCTATAAAAAATTCACGTAGACGACCTGGCGGGCAACAACTCTCATACATAACAACAAATGCGAAATTATTCTCTCCCCTCCTATAATACCAAGGAAAACACTAAGGTATTAGGTTTTTAGTTTTGGGTAGCATTAATTCGGCGAGGTTCGCGTACGTTCGGCATTAGTCGGCGTCGGCGTCAACACCTGTCGCTGCGAGCTGCGTTTGTCTGGCTTTGACTTTTGGCCAGTGTTTAGAGATGGGGTGGTAGATAGATTTGATATCGAGCTTCTTCTTTTCTGTTCGTATAAATTACTATCGATTGCATAGAATTGTCACCTAAACAATAATATCAAGGATTCAGTTGCAGTGGATCCTTTACAATCGATGAAGATGAATACAGAGAGGATGGTTTAAATAAGTACAGCTTGTAGGACGCAAAATGTAGTAGTACTTACATCGCATCTTTTTTTCATCGTTTACGTCACGATTTCAGGCCGTTAACACGAATGAGGTTCTGACAGCGATACCTCAAACTTTTTCAATTACCGAAAGCGAAAATACTTAAAGGTGGAAGAACAATGAAAATACCTCGAGTATTATCTTGCTTTAGTTTTTGTCATAGATTTTTATCTAAATTAAAATTAATCTACTATGGAGTTTTTGTAATCACTGTTTGCGTGCAAGTAGTAATAAGCCAGTGCTTCACATAATGGTACAAATTGAAATAAATGAAAATATGCGCAGACGAAGATTTCGGCGCCAGATTTACGCCGAAATCTTCGTCTGCGCAAATTAATTTAACTTTTAGTTCAATGACACACTGCTTTTTGCGATTGTTTCTTTGATATCTCAAATGTCTATGATCTGCTGGTCTATTCTGTAAAAATATCGCCGTGAAAACTTGGGTGAAGTGAGCTGTCATTCCACCTGAAGCCAGAGATTGACACTATTGACTGATCACATCAGTTTTTAACCGACTTCTAAAAAAGGAAGAGGTTCTCAATTCGGATGTTTGTATTTTTTTTTTTTTATTGTTGTTCGCGCATAACTCCGTCGCTTGCCAACCGATTTGAAAAATTATTTTTTCTTGGAAAGGGTATACTTCCCAAATGGTCCCATAGAAATTTCATCAAAAACGGTTCAGTAGTTTGGTTTTTAAACCAAAATTACAACTTAAAAGTGAAAAATAAAAACTTTTTTGCAAAAAAAAACAACCGACTTCCAAGAACGACACTACAAAGTGAAAAATAACTTTAATTTCGGAAGTCGGTGGCAAACAACGAAAATGCGAACCCAACGACACCGACTTTCGAAATTCAAGTTATTTTTCACTTTGTAGTGTCGTTTTTGGAAGTCGGTTGTCTTTTTTTTGCAAAAAAGTTTTTATCAGTTTGAGATTATTACAGAATAGATCGACTGATCTAATTTATTTAAGTATATTCATATCTTTATTTGCATCCCATAATTTTAACAGGATCTTACAATGGCTAAGCTACAATTTCGGACCCATTGGGCATAGAAAAAAGAAAAATGATATCATGCTTGTTACTCTACCAACTGAAAGTCTAATGATTTCAGAACTACGGTTAAAAATATTTATTTCTCAAAACAATTACAAAATCACTTATAGAGAAAACATGAATACACACATGAACAATCATTATTATTTTTTAAACAATATTATGTGGCATTATCATTAAGCGTAGCTTAAAATATCGAATTAAAGAATAGATCATTGTTTCTGAAGTCTGAAGAACTGCTCTTTGAGGCTTTTCAGCTGCATATTTGACAAAGGTCTCGAATCTCAAAGACAGGTGACCATATTAACAAATAAATAATTCAGCCCTAGCAGGTGCTGACAACGCCTCTATTAGTGAAAGCCAATGTTTTTATTGGATATCCATAAAACTGCTTAATCTTATTTTACGGCGTGCACTTAATAATTTATAACACCTGAATTGTAAATTATGCTATATTTTAGCGCCCTTTTATGATTTTTATGATGATCAACATTCGTTATAATTCTCATCTAACATTATAATAACGTCACAACTTCACAAGTATTCTTACAATGTTCGTTCTCCAAAAAATTCCTCAAATAAGATTTAAAAAGTAAAGGTCGCTAAACATCGATAATATTTTACTGATCTGCACTCCCGGATCTAAAACTCTAATCATCATTATCGATATTCCTTCCACCCCTATTCTCCCATAATGGTCATTTCGGTAATGGCGTGCCGGGGCCCGCAGGACCGCCGGGAGGGGCCCGCGCTGCCCTTGCGCAGACGTGCCCTTGCGCAGGTCACCTTGCACAGGTACGCGCATGCGCCTATTGCGCGCAACTAACCTTTTCACCACTTACACTCGAAATTAAACCTTATTGTGTGCCGGCAGGGTTGGTTTTTGAATATTTTCAAGTCCAGTTAGGGCTGCACACACGGTTCCGGTATTGTACGGTTATTTATTTCGAAGATTAAATCTAGGTATCAGATTTCTTTTTTGGTATATTGATTCGATAATGTAAAAGTATCGAATTAGGTTTGATTAATGAATTTGATTCGGTTTATGGAAATGAACGTTATTTTTAGCCTCTTTCATGCGGTTGGCTGAATGTAATTCTCACACTAGTTTGAGGGGAAGGCATAGACAGTGTTTTTAATAAACAAGGTGGTTTGTTTTGTTCAAAATTGATAAATGACATTTATTTTCTCCAAAGTCAGTTTCTTACAAGAATTTTAAAGGAATAAAATCTTCAATTCCAAATCCCTCGGTGCATTCCATTATGACGTTCTACAAGTGTGAACCTGACCTTATTCTAACGAGGTCCGATTTCGGTTTTTTAAGCCAATTGCATTTTATAGGCGAGCGTGACAGGATAATTTAGGAAAGAGTGGGTTTATCTTTTTTGTTCATTGGCTTGTGCATGCGATTCCCAAGTGTCTGTCATTGTTTTTGCACATTTTTTGCTGACCATTGTATTACGTTTAATAGGTATTGAAGTAATAAATATTAACGTTTAACATTCGTTTCTGGTATAATTACGTCAAGTTTTTTATTAGCCGAAGATCGACGTACAATAGTTTTGTTTATAGTCTATGTGTCCGTTTTTATGACGTCAGAATAAAACCTTGTAATCATATTTTGTTATACTTGTAATTTGCTCAGGTGTTTGTAGTAAAAAATCACAGCGATCGGTAATAAATATTGCAATTATATTTTACTATCCGAATTAATCTATCATTCAATGTTGTCAATAAAAAAATACAATTGGCATGTTGCAAAAAAATGGCGGCGAAGATTCCTTACAGACTGACCATAGATAAAGTTTCCTACATTTTTTTATTTACAATTCGAACTCAGCTATTCGTCACCAAAAAATTTGGTTTGAGGTTTTCAACTTATGCGTTCTTTGAATGTCTTCTGAATTTTTCTCACGAATTGGGCCGTCTTAATATAAGGCCAGGAATAAAAAGGCTTTCAGTACTGGGAACCGAATGATGACGTGTTTGTAAGGATTTTTCCTCCTGTCTGTGTCTGTACTTTCTAAAGCTTTCTTCTTAGAAATAATATGAGCAAGTGTGTGAGTCATACGTAAAGTGCAGGGTCTTATCATAATCATAGGGTACCTACGTATTATGATCTTGTAAGTTACTGTGCATATGTCGTCATCTTGTTACTCGCTGGTAACAAACCTCAACAATCTCACAATCTAATAGGAATTTCCCGAATCCAAAGTTTATAGAACAAAACTAAGAACTCTGTCAAGCAGTGGACCTGTTGATGCTAAATTTTTCAGTTTTGTTGGAATTATACACGAACGATATTTATTTAATGGGCATTTTGCTACCGAGTGTCTGTTTGGAATCATTTAATTCTTATAGCACTGGAAGCTTTTCTAGATCGACAACAATTTACTCACTAGGCTATCGGTCATGTATAGCTCAGTCTCTTTCTTACACTGGAATCATGATGGCATTAATCTAGTATAATTGGTCATAATACGGAACCTAGATATTACATATAATACACATCACTATTATTAAAGGCTGTGCACGTGAACAATCTAACACTTCTGACTTGTGTCAACTATAATGATATTTTTATGTGTTACGATAACAACTGCCTACCTACCTGAAAATTGTTTTATTTGATTATTTACGTTTTTATTTTATTTTTTCTAAAAAAGAAAATTGGGCAATTAAAGCAGGATATTTATTGTTTCTTTCACAGGAATCATCGCCAACATTGACGCTTTTTTCGTCAAAGGTGAGTATTTCAAAAATCGAACATTGGCATCATCCATTGTCATTGCTTGACCAGAAACAAATAATATCCTGCGTTTTTTTTTTTGTTTTTTTTTTGTTGTGTTTATTTTATGTATTTATCTGTGTATTTTTTGTTTGTGTATTATTTTCGGGCCGGGTTGTGCTGCATGGTCGTAGATGCCATTCATTATCATCATTGCTGTGTATGCTAACTTGGTGTATTTAAATGTATGAGTGTTAGATGTATTTAATAAGTTTTGTATCTTTGACGTACTTTTTTAATCGGAGTAAGGACTTAGATGAAGCTGGCTTTGGGCCGGACGAGATGCTAATATACATAGATATTTATGTAGTGAATAAATAGAAGAGACAGTGTAATACCTAGTAGTGTCAGTTAGTAGCGTTTTTTCCCGACTAGATGTAAATAGTGGTAGTCTAGTCATAAGAAAATATTTTTTTAAATGTATTTTACGTTTACTGTACTTTGTCGTATAGAAATAATAGCGTTACCTATAAAATGAGTATTTACCATTTTTATAATATTAAAATACCTATCCTTGATAAGTAGCGGTAGGTAGGAATTGGCGTACGTAACATGAAGAAGAGAATTGTAAAAAAATTAAGACATCTGAAAATTAATGGCACTCTGCCTGCTAGAGGATAACACATGCGGTTTAATTTAAATCATAGTGCAAATAAAACCCACCATTTTACAGAATTAACAGTAAATAATTCTATCTATTCTAAAAATAACGCTTTTAACATAATAGCATAAATCACGTGTTTTATTTGTTTCATAAATTAATTAGGAGTATCAGTACCGTTTTCACGCAGTTTTGGCACAGTAAAAGTGTTAATAAACATGAAATTTATGGGCCATAAGCTGTTAGATAAAAACTCGTATACTTTGTTGTCATAGGATAGTTCACCTTAATTAGAAAGGTTTGTCAAACTAGTAGCGAATTATTAATTAAATATGAATATTTTTGACAGATCAAAGCCGAAATATCCGATGGATATTCAAAACGCTTGTCTAATTGATAATATCTATAAATTATAAATATAATGATCTAGAACAATCATATATTTTCTCTAGTTTATGGTTTTTGATTGTATATTTTTTATTTAACAATGTAGAAACACACAATTAATTTCTCGCAACTTAACTGCAGAGTTAAATTGATTTTTTTATTTCCATAATTATGTGTAGAAGTAGTTCCAAATTGTAATTAACTTAGATATTTGAATTTATATTTAACCTTTCTGGTTGGTTTTGTGTAAATAAAAGTAACTGTTACAACTTTTATATTCAGATGAATGTAATGCTGTCTTGTTACCAAATTATTGATACATTATGCTCAAACTAGATAACACATATTCATCACTTAAGAAGCGTTAAACATGAAAAATTGATTTCATTTATACTCACAGAAGAACCAGAATCCTATTTAAACGATTGATAATTAAAACCATTCGTAGGTAATTGGATATAGGAGCAGGGCATGGCCAAGTTCAACAAAATTCCCTAAAGATTTAAAAATGTCTACTATTAGAGGTAGAATTTGGTCTTAATGGTTAGGTCTGTTGATTCTGTGCAGTACTGTTACCATACTGTTATGTGAGGCCGGTTTTTTTACGTGTGACACAGTCGAGAGGCAGTAGGAGAAGTCGGTGCTGTCGTCGAGGTTATGCAGATTAAGTATAAAGTATCATAGATTGATTCGTTTTTTTTTTTAAATATTGTTATGAAGCCTTCTAAATATTTGCTGTCTAATCAGGCTGTTTCCTGATTACGTATAAGTTAAACAGTAAAATAAGTAGTTTCGTTTATTTGAATTGAATAATTGTACGAGAATTGAAAATGAAATTTCAAGGACGCGACACGTTTCTTCACATTTCTTTACATGAGAGAGTAGAAACATATAACTCTCCGTGTCTCTCACACAAAATCTCTCGTATTCTTTTAATAGGTACTAATGCAAAGCTTACCTACATACTAATAAAACTATACACTACATACTATACTATAAGTAAAATTTCTGAGAGACTGTTTTAAAGATGAGATAATGAGAAGATTATTTCAATGATAATTGATAATAACAAACTTGGCGCAATAATCTAAATATCTAATCATGATTTACCAAAGCAATATTCACTTTTTAAACTCGTATCTTCTTAGCTTAGTAGATTTGGACTATGCCAAATTACACAATAGGGTAATTGCCTGGGTAAAAAAATAATAATTTTATTTAGTCCGTCAATTAGATTATTGAAAAATAATGGACACGTATTCTTTCTTTTGTCAATCAAACAAAAAATAACAAAGATAAAGCGCGTCAAAATTTGGGTCGTGACGTCACTTGCTTGCGACACTTTTGCAAGCAAGTGACGCGGTCGACGTCACGCGGAACTTTAACGGGCGGTATCTTCACCATTGTTTATATAATTGACAAAAGAAAAAATACGTGTTCAATATTTTTTGATAATCTAACCGACGGACTAATTAGATTTTTTTTAGGAAAATAGCCTATTGTATTCGACTATAGTTGGTAGGCTGATGTGATTTGATTATATGTATTTCCGTATTGACTCAACAAATTTTTGTGCGGACATTGTCCTTTATCAGGAAATGAACTTACTGATTAATCTCCTCTGTAACAGGTCTCGCGGCACGCTCGGCCGTGTTAATATATTTTAATTAAAACAACTTGAGTTGAGTATTTGAAACGCGGCGGGCGGCAACCAAACTATCAGTGATTATTTCGCTAATACGTAGTTTTAATATTAATTAGTGAAATTGTCAAATCCAGGCCACAGTTGTCCCACAAATGTTGATGTCTTCAAACTGGGCAATAAAATTAATGTCGTCTATAGAATGCTGTGATTTGCTTGTCATTTTGTCTACAATATTATTTTGGCCTACTAGCCCTGTATTGATGTTTAGAAAGTGCCTATTATGTAGGTATTTATATTATGAATAAATATTGGAATATTTCAAATTTTATCGTTTGATATGTCAGTAATAAAAAATGTTGAAGTGAATTATTAAATTAATTTTTCGTGTTGTATTTTTTATTGCTAATAATTTATTTATTACTTGTCTAGAATCCAGTGAAATTCGTATGTTTATTTTTATTATAATAAGTAATAAAGTTACCTAGCATCGCCAAAATATTCTAACAAATACATAAAAAATTGAAATAACAAATAGGCATTTCATTCTTCAGCTGAATATTAATAAAAGCAATATTTAAAATGATAAGTAGTTAGTAGGTAGATATTACTTTAACCAGCACCCCAATTGCGTAACACACGATCAATCGGAATCGGTTTCATTTTGACAGTTCAACAACATTCATTGCGTTATTTACGTGTTGAACAGACAAATTTTTCGAACTTATGAAGCAATGAATTAGCAATTTGCTTCAAAATGATTCAGATTCCGATTGATCGTGTGTTATGCAATTAGGGTGCTGGATGAGCACCCTAATTGCGTAACATTCTACCAATCACAATCTGAATCATTTTGAAGGAGTGCACAACAACGTTAGTAACGCAATGTATGTTGTTGAACTGTCAAAACGAAAGCCATTCCTACTCTTAGTGTGTTACGCAATAACCCCGCAGGGGAGCATGCCACGTAAGGGAGGATGCCTATACGGTGGAGGTCTGCCCTGCTTGGGCAGAGCACCGCCGTGTCCTCGTAGAGGCGATCGGCAGCGGCGGCGACCTCTCGCGTCCGGCCCTGGTTCAAGCCATGGTCCGGGGCGAGAGGGAGTGGGAGGCAGTCACCTCCTTCTGCGAAGCAGTCATGCTAGCGAAGGAGGTGGCGAGGTGGGCGAGGGAACGCACCTCACGCCTCAGCCGCCGCGGGAGACGCTCCGGGCGTCGGGAGCCGCGTGACGACTCCCGGCCACCGTAGGCGCGGGCCTGCGGGCGGTGAGTAATGGGTAACTCACCGTCCGATCAGGACCAGGCCCGTGCCGGACGGCGTGTATGTGTTCCACGCGCGCCTCAAAGAGATGTCAGCATGAGTGACGGGGCCCGATAGGGCCGAAGCCTGCCAGGGTAGCGGGATTGTCCGAAAGGGTTACCGCTGCCCTGGAACATAAAGGGCTAAGGAAGGAACACGGGTGGGTTTTAGTCAGTAAGAGTCTGACATTCCCTTCTGCTCCACCCAGAGCGGGAGGGGTCATTTGATGATTTCCCATCCTCAAAAAAAAAAAAAAAAAAGGGAGGATGCCTACACTCAGCAGTGGGTAGAACAAGGCTGCAAAAGATGATGATGACCAGCAGTGCGATTCTGTAACCATCTCACCGTGAAAACTTAGGTGAAGTGAGCGTGAAGCTGTCATTCCAACTAATGCTAAGGATTGACACTATTGGTAGCTTCACTCTAAGCTCACTTCACCTAACTTTTCACGGTGAGATTTTTACAGAATCGATCGGCTGCTTCTATGTATGCTTATCAATAGATCGACGAAAAACGTTTCGATAAAGAAGAACCGATCCCAGGTACCTGATAAGCCAAGACGATTGCTTAACCGGCATTAATAACGTAACATGTTTTAACTACCGTAGTTATTCAGTACGGCCATAAACATGTCGGGCCTAAATTATTTCCAATAATGAGCCATCAAACCTGTACTAAAATTATTACGTTAATTAGTTTTTTTTTTAAATATTTAAATGATTGAATCGATAAAACTTAGTTTGTGATAATTATAAAATTATGACCGATTATATTTTATGCGTTTCATTTTAATTTAATTATGTTAGTAAGCGACCCGGGCTTACAAGTTTACTACAGTAAGAGAAATGAAGATATTAGAAATACCAAAGCTTAAAATATTCTGCGGGGTAATTGCGTAACATACTAACAGTGGGAATGGCTTTCACTTTGACAGTTCAACAACATTCATTGCGTTATTTACGTTGTTGAGCAGACAAATTTTTCGAACATGTGAAGCAATGGATTAGCAATATCCTTCAAAATGATTCAGATTGTGAGTTACGCAGTTAGGGTGCTGGTCCTTGTAGTCACAAGAAGTATTCACTAAAAGTAAAGTAGGTAGTAAAGTAAAGTTTTCATTGCATTTTTTTCAGTTTTCTGTAATTAGTTGGAATATTATGATGTGAAAAATGTACCCACTGCTGCATTTTGCTACACCAGTAGGGGAAGACCAAACAAACGATGTGCGGGCTGTGTGAAAGATGATATGGCTACAAAGGGAGTGACTACCGAGATGACGACTAATAGGGAAGTATGGAAGAAAAAGGCATGTTGCGCCGACCACGAATGATTGAGATGAGGGCAGGAGAATGATGATGGTTGTTGCATTCGAAAACCTTTTATTACCATTAAATATAAGGGTATTCATATTTAAAATGGCAGTAGCACTTAATCGTGTAAAGTAGCAATGGTTAGCCCATCGTCTACCACATTTTAATGACCCATTTTCTCCTGTAGATTTTTACTACTTTCTTACGTAAGACATACATAAACAGCTCGTAAACCTCATGTATTTCGTATTCCTGGACATAGAACATAATAAAAATAAATTAAACTTAATGCAATAACTATAAATTGTAAATCGCGTAAAATGATTCTAATTTTTGAAAGCTTTAGGTACTAAGTATTTGTAAAACATTATACTTAAAATCTGCAGATTCTGAAAACTCATTTCATTTAAATGCGACACATGCTAAGTATAAGTAATAACAGCCGCATGGGTCGATCGAAAGTTAAGCTACGCTAGCCGAGGTCGGTCCGTGGATGGGTCACCATCCATTATGTATCGAAACTCCTCATGCCTCGGAAAGCACGTTAAGCCGTCGGTCCCGGCTATCATTCGTAGATCTTGGACAGTCGTTACGGGTAGTTTCTGACAATCAGTCTTACCAAGGGGTATCGTGTTACCCAGTAACTGGGTTGTGTAGGTCAGATAGGCAGTCGTTTCATTTGAAATATTGTCATTCAACTGCATCCGATTAGACTGGAAGCCAACCCCAACATAGTTTGAAAAAAGGGCTTGACAGATGATGACATACCTAAATACGAAGCTTTAACAGTCACAAATTAAAATGGCTTTAACAAATAGTCACCGTCCTTAGTAAAATTCTAGTAAATCCCAAATATAAACTTCAAAAAGCTGTCGTACACTCACTGTAAAGTAATTTCCTGTATTTAAAAGTAACTAAATGATTCGGTTACTAAGACATATGTACAGTCATTCGGAGCTTAGGTAGGTACGTGTAAAATTATTATAAGATGTGACACAATTTTCTAAGATCAGAAATGAAACTGAGGAAAATACCCTTGATATTTTATGTATCTTAACTTCATTTATTTGTCGCATGAATATGAACCTAGTCTCTTTGTAACTAGGTACTAGATTCTATATGGGTTTTCTTTAACTTCTAGTACCTGACCTACACTTAAACTAAACGTGGCAATGCTACCAGGCTTTTGGGCTCCTTTCCTGTTGACAGCGATGCGGACGATTTTTTTGATGTCCTATGATTCCTTCCCCCTCCTTTTTTATACCTATACATATTATTATTTTAAGATGGTTAGCTCACATATTATGTAAATATCTTGTTTGAAAATAAATATAGCTGTAGGTTAAAAAAAGTTACATGTAAACTCAATTAACAAATCCAGTTCAAATCCAATTCATTTTCATTAATAAAATAGATAAAAATCTTATTCAAACATACAAGGCCGCATCAAAATATTTACCCATATTCCGTCACTACAAAAAATCCAAATGTCTTAAAGTTCCCAACCACGACCTTTGGCGTATCGCAATTATATCTTGAACAATTAGTCATCTCTAGCAAGATTTCACTTAGACAATGTTTCATTGCATCCGGATGATATTACTCATCGCAATTGGCGTGGTTAAGATATGAGTAATAGCTTTGAAGTTTTAATAATGGAGTGTTAATACTTAGCTACGTCTTTACATCTTTCATTTTACACGTTGTAGATGTGTAGACCATTTTTAGGGTTCCGTAGCCAAATGGCAAAAAACGGAACCCTTATGAATTCGTCATGTCTGTCTGTCTGTCCGTCCGTATGTCACAGCCAGTATTCTGTGAACCGCATTAAGATTTTCACACAAAAATAGAAAAAAAAACAATAAATTTTAGGGGTTCCTCATAGTTAGAACTGAAACTCAAAAAATTTTTTCTAGGGTATTTATGGATAGGTCTTCAAAAATGATATTGAGGTTTCTAATATTATTTTTTTCTAAACTGAATAGTTTGCGCGAGATGTCTCTTCCAAAGTGGTAAAATGTGCCCCTCCCCCCCCCCTGTAACTTCTAAAACAAGAGAATGATAAAACTAAAAAAAATATATGATATACATTACCATGTAACTTTCACCGAAAATTGGTTTGAACGAGATCTAGTGAGTATTTTTTTTTTTTTAATACGTCATAAATCGTAAACCGCAATTTACCTTTCATTCAATCAACTCAACGGAACCCTCATTGGCGAGTCCGACTCCCATTTGGCCGTTTTTTTATTTTTGATCTGTAGACCATTTTTTATTTTATGAAGTACCTGGTACTTGTTGACAGTACTGACAGAAGTACTGTAATTTGAAAGCACTGTAAAAGCCAATTATTTTTAAAGGAGTAACCGTGGAGTTTCTTGCCGATTCTTCTCCATAGGAAACGACCAATTGGAACCGTGCACCTAGTTTCTGACGTTTCATAAGTGCCCGCCCGCGTAGTTTTATGTGAAATAAAATATTTTGATTTTGAGAGGGTCATCATATTTAAAAGATAGCTTAACAATCACTGATGTCGTCACTCTGGCTAACAATTTTTCAAAGACAAATTGTCATCACTATGACTGGCAAATAGCTTGGCAGCAGTTTTATTAAGCAGAAAATTTTCCTATCAATCAGCGTGAGGATTAACGAATACCTGCGCGCAGAAGTCAAGTATTTGTCGATAACACTTAGTATACTCTGAATCGCTCACTTGCTCGTTAGCACTCCATGTCCTCTAGTTCTGTGGCACGAGTTGGTACATAGATCTTAGTCATTATTACATCTCAGTGCGATTGTCAATAGAGGTGCGAAGGTGAAATTACCTCGCGGTAATATTTGCCTGTTTGTAGGACTGTAGGCGTCATTGTGTCGTCATTTAGTAATCCTCATTATTGTCCTTATTTTCTTCTCGCTGTTATACCTATTATCTGTTGGGTTCAACGTCCTTTATCCACGGACCAAAATATTTCTATGTTTATCGTCTATTCTATTATAAAATATGCCAAGCATTTTTAGATAGGTTTCATAAATTATTTTGTCACTGGCAAAGAGCGGAAGTTCTAGGCAAATTTTGACGTCTTTCTACAGCTCCCTTTATATGGAGCCAAGGAAAAAACGATTATTAAGCATATTAAAACGTAAAAGCATACATAAATATCGTTTCTTCCATAGACCATAGGGCACGCGCTACAATCCTCCAATACCTTGATACTACAATCCTCCAATACCTTGTTTTGCTACGGTCACATTCTTATTTACATCTTTTACCTTATAAGGAAGTGAACTCTGATTTTTAATTTGCTACACTGAAATGACAGCTGCGATCGACCTTTTTTGACAACATGACATTATTTAAAATATATTAACTGTAATTTCGTTTTAGCAAATTAAATATCTGAGCTTAGTAAGTTTCTTAGCATCTGCTTCATGTAACGTCTATAAATTCCTCTACTATGAATGCCACCATAACTAAAAATATCTCCAAAGTAAATAAAATCCAACATCCATAATAAAACAAATGGAATCAAACCAACAATTAATACCAACATGAAGCTAAAACCGATGAACATGAGTCAGTTGAGTTAGGTGCGCGTGCGACGTTGTTTTCTTACGACGCGCGCCGCTTCGGATGCGAGCATGCCGACAGCATAGGTTGCTGAAGGGTTAGATCTGTCTGAATCATTAATTATATAAGAATAATGGTTCGAGACAGTGCGGGAAAAATATACCTGGGAGGAGTTCCAGGTTTTTTTTCCTAGACCTCCCCTAAGTCCTAAGGGGAGGCCTTTTCTCAGTAGCAGCACGCGGCATAGGCTAGAATAAAAAAAAATGGTGCAGGAAATCCCTTGGATTTCCCTTTTTTCAACATAGTGTTTTTTGTAGAATGTTATTATTCGACTATTCGAATGTCTAAACGTATGTTCTTCAGTTTTGGGCTTTCCCTTACATTGAGCTTTAAACTAACGCCTACTTTGATATTATATACATTTCAGTTAATAGATAATTCCCACTGGTAACAAAAACCTTGCAAGAAAATTATTTGTCTGAACGCTCTAACACATTCATAACTCTACGCCAAGAAAAGTCACATCGAGAGATATTCAGTAAAGTACAAGTGAAGTGTCTCTGCTACTAGAAATAGCTGCTACTACTGCGGGGGGAGGGGGGAGGGAAGCGATGTACTTGCGGGGTAAGCGGAGAGGCGGGAGGGACATATACGTTTCCGTCGCGGGAGCACGTGACGTTTGCGTTGATTTTTTTTTTCTTTTATTTTTTTCTTTTAAATGAGGATGCTAGATATGAGTAATTTTTGGATAGGCATGTCCTTTTTGTATGTGTGGTCTTTGCTCAGCTGTTAGTTAGGAAATGATGAATGAGAGGTGGCGTTTTGAATGATTTTGACTTTTGTTGTATGATCGGACTGAAAGGCGTAGTTTTTATTAAACAAAAGTTAGTCAAACTTAGACCGGATTGTAGTTTTTAGACGCAACTTTAAAAAATGTTTAGCTTTTAGTGCTTAAAAGCTTTTTCTTAAGCTCGTAGGCACGATTAAGAATTCGAGGTAGAACCTGTCCGCATCTAATGTACTTTTCTGCAAACCAACTCTTTTCTTCCTAGTATAAGCATACAGAGAATTTTATTGATTATTGTAGAATACGGAATATTATGAATCCTTTACCTTAACAATTAAAAATAGTGCACAGTTGCTAATTTGCCTGAACTAGGTTGAACCTGTGCTTCAGGCTAGAAAGTGCATAATTATTTAATGAAATAAATTAATAATAAATATAATGTAAAAAAAATTAGGTAAAATAGCATGTTAGTAGTTTTATTTGCAGACAATAAGTAGGTCTTCTGTCTGTGCATAATCGATGGTTAGTAAATAATTCAGTATATTTTTTTTACAGCTATAGTAATTTAGTTTATAGATACTTAGTTTTCTATTTAATCTATTGTACAAGAATGGACCTAAGAATGTTAAAAATCTTTCTACAAAGACATGTTTTGAGGCTGCATTAGACATGCATACTAGATCATTCCGTCTCTTGATAGTGGTGTCGGCATTGTAGGCAAGCATGGTGTGTTGTTTTAATACGAAGTGCATAATGAAAAGCTGGCGAACAGTTAGTACATTGCAGGATTTATGTAGCAGATCTGTGGGAAAAAGAAGGGATGGAAGTTTGCTACCTTCAAAATTGCTCTCTGAGCTCTTTCAAGAGGAAGCAAATTAGTTTTTGGTGCGCCACCCCAAGAAGTGATACAGTATTGAATTATAGATATATAGACATAGGGCCAAATAAACTTGTGTGATTAATTTTGAATATGCTAATGTTCGCAATTTATTTTTTTAAAACATATATTATCCAGGCACAGAAAACTTCAACTAAGGAATCTAAATCCAAATCATTGTAAATTCGAATCCCGAAAGACTGATTTATTTTTATGGCCCGATAAACCATATCAATTTCAGTGTCTTTTTAATATCGGGAATATAATGGTGTAAAATGCAGTTCTCCCATTGGATATTAAATAAGAAACACTTACTAGTACGCTTTGATATTTGCGTAGAATCAATGGTGATAGTTTCACTCAATAACGGTTGACAAACTTGATCCTCTCGCTTATGTCATCCAAAGATCATCGTTTCACTTAGCCTGAAGGCATCCTACTTCAATAACATGGATTTTACAGTTGAACTATTTTTCATTTAGAGCTAAATGAATATCCACCGTGTATGTACTTGAACACACTATCATACCCACACCTCTGCCTGCCTCATAGACATAATCTCCAAGATTAATACCGACATCTACAACGCGTGTACTCGTAAGTACTGGATAGTACTTTGCATACGAAATCCCCTCGATTTATCGTCAGCATTACCAAGGTAACAGGGACCCGTAAATCCAGAACTACAGTAATAATGGCGGCATAATCTTTATAAATTCTAACTGACCAGCTATGGTACGATACTAGGAGTAAAGAAGTTAGGGAGATGTGTTATCAACTTAGTTGCAGAGAGGTCAGTGGGAATATTGAGAGTCTTTACATCAGCATATTATTCAGCATACTTGTATTCACCGTATTCATAGACGTATTTGATCAATTTTGTTTTTCATTTTGAGTATTCCTGAAAGGTGGTCCTTATGGGTGAACTTTTTTTTAACAAAATAAACTCTATTATGTACTCTCTTTACGCATCCCTCTTCTTTCGTCTATAAAATAAACAATATACTTCACATTATCTCCTTAAATATTTTTAATCTCAAGTGCCATATTCTATTTTCCTAAGTTATTTCTACGATCTAAGGTACTAACATATCTGAACTGTCGAGCAAGTAGACCGCGGGTACATATTTCACGGCGGTGTGGCAACGCGGCGTCGCCAACCAAAATAATACAGAAATGTGTGGGTGGGATGCACTCGCTAGGACATGGAGCCATGAGGAATAGTTCTGGAAGGAGATGTGCTAGTTTGTATATATGACCAAAATCACTGGTTGCTAAAAGCCGCTATTTGTATTCTAGACATAGCTGTTTTCAAATTCTGCGTGAGGGTTATAGGATAATGTGATTATTTAATCTAGAGAGATAAAAATGATATCATTTACGCCCTGCGAATATTGTCCTCTTTGCCATTTAAGTAATAAGTAGAAATTCTCCAGAGTGGAAGCAGGAATATTGTTAATATGGACACAATTCTGACTAAAACTGGGTTGTGGAGGTCAGATATTAGGCAGTCGCTCCATGTGAAATACGAGTATTCAGCTGCATTCGGTTAGACTGGAAGCCGACCCCAACATAGTTGGGAAAAGGCTAGGCAGGTGATGATGGACACAGTTCGTGCTTATAGATTATGTGGACCCTAACAATGATTGTCAGATTGCAATATTTCATGAAGGTATGACGAACAACTCTACCTTAGTACCTACCATGAATTATTGAAACACGATGCCATCCTTAGTAGGTACTTCTTCGAGATTTGTGACAAATAGTGCCACCTCCACGCGAGCCCTACGCCAACTATCATTGAAGTATTTTTATAATGTCTCTGTAGGTTTAATCTGGTCTCTAGCATCATTCACCGGCCGCTGAGCGATATACACTCGCCCCTCGATCGGACAACACTGCGCTCCTTTGATTTACTTCTGGCGCCTCGTTTTAAGAATAAAAATTATTTTTATTGAGAATTATTAATGGGACTTATGTAATAGGGATATGTAGCTGTGTGTAGATTCTTTTGGTGCGTTTTATTTTTTCTTGACGTCTTTCGTACTTGTTATGAAGTTAGGATTACATCTGAACTCAATGATATATCGTGAATATTTATGTAGTCTGTAATATTCACCTGGTTTGTTTGCCTTATCCAAGTAGAAATCCTCCACTTTGGAAGATACCTATCAATTAGTTTCTATTTAAATGACTGCATCTATCATGCTTAACTTTCGCAACGCTTATTTCTTAATAGTACGAGATATTAGGATCCAGTTTGATACAGGTTCATAATCAAACTATAATGTTCCCACGGCTGCTGGGTCACAGGCCTTCTCTCTGTGAGAGAATGTAGGCTATCATATCCTTCGCTGTTTTGAGGGCAATGGTGATCAAATAATTTACACAAACTTCATATAAGCAGTGCCTGCTTGGGTTCGAACTCACCACATAACTCGTAAGTCACGGCCGTTACCATGACGCCACCTCGGCTCTCTGTGTTATTTTCTCTTTGCTGCTTTTCAAACCATCATGAATTCAGGACAAGACTTACCTATCGTAGTCTGCCTTCACACTTCTAGACGTTCATATGTCGGCTTCTGAACGATCAACATTATTTTTCGGATCAAAAGACTCACAAAGTTTACTAGGAATAAAAGTCTTACCTAAGTAAATAATATATCCAAATGTAAAAATAGTATTTTAAGAAAATAGCTACCTACTTACCCTCATAATACTCGTAGATTTATTTATGTTATTGTTATTAATTTTTTTATGTGAGCGTAATTTTTTAGTTTTCATGTACAATTTTATTTTTGATTTTTGTTTCTACGATTTAGATTTTTAATAAAATATTTATACTTAAGTATAATATTACTGTGCCCTGACAGGGTCTACAACGGCTCTTAGCTATAAGCCTTTTGTGAACATCTGTATACCTTGTAGAATGCAAATAAACGAATATGAACATGAATAACGAAATCTTTCGAGGCCTTTGCCCAGCAATGGGATGGTGCAGGCTAACAGTAACAGTAACTAAATCACACTTGGTAAACCAATTACTGATCCCATTTCAACGTTACATGATATCAATATTTCTATTACTAATAACACCTGAAAATAATTCCACACCACCGTGCTACGTGATCAGCGCGGAGGCAGGCAGATTACGGGGTACCCACCGAAATAGCCCGTCTATGTACCTACGTAATTGTAAAAATAAAATGTTTGTTTTGACGCAGCAAAGTGCTGTCTCCTCTGCAAGATGGCTTCCTTATGTCGGTAGAGTGATTTTATGTGTTAGTTTGAGAGAAAACGAAAGTGTTAACTCTTGTTCATTTGTCTATTATTATGATGTATGAGAAGTCACCAGCGATATTAGGAGAAAACCTCCTATTCATTATCTAACTCCGAAACATAACGTTTCAGACAAGCGCTGATGTTCAATTGTGTGCCCTATGCCTACAGCACGACTTTAAAGGACCAAAATATTTTTTTGGTCCTTTAGGGCGAATCGCCATTAAACTTTAAAGTTAACTTCGTTAGCACAACAAAACCACACGTAAGGGTATTTATTTATTAAAATACTAGCCTCTGCCCGCGTAAAATGTCTTGTTCCTCCGACCACCGCATCGCATCGCGTCGTCTGCCGGCGTTATAACTTCATTTTCACTCAGCGTTCTTTCTGACTTATTTTGTTTTTGCTCGGCTCCTAAGTCCTAAGGGTCCTAGCATGATGTTAAGTAGCAAAACGTTATTTTCAAATCCGACTGGCCATCCGCCTACAGGCTGGTCTGAATCTCGCTGTTCCAGAGATTACCAAGTTCAAACAAACAAACAAATTCTTTAGCTTTATTATTAGTATAGATAATAATATCATTAAAGAAGAAATAGTATTGAAGAAAAGGACAAGGATAAGGGTGGGGGAATGATGATAATAATATCATAAAAATATTCGTCCTGCCGATCATTTCCTACAACTTTTTATTTAAACATTCAGATCCACATGAACACCACATCTTTCAATCACCAACGACATTAATTGTGCCCATACGCCGTACTGCAAAATTACTTTACATCGCGAAAGAATTATACTCAAATAATACCAATAACACTTGCGAACGCAATAATATTGATTTTAGCGCTCAATCATAACAACTTTTAATAATGGCGGGAACCATGTGCGCGCGCACAGCTCGTAGATTTATTAACACATAGGGAAATTCAGAAGGCCCACGTTATGCTTTCCAAGGAGTCGTAAGTTTAAAGGGCTTTCTGGGATCACCAAATTATTAAAATCCACAAAGCATGGTGATTTTTGAAGTTGTTCAGCACTGACTATGGACAATTTTTTCGACATTAGCTAGCATCTTCTGATAAATTAATAGAATGAACAGTAAACATTGGGGATAGGGATCCCCACCCAAGCAGCACACAAGCGTTTTCAACATCAATATACCAACCTATTTAGAACTTAGAGTTCTTTTAGAGACGTACAAGAGTGTCATAAAATGCTTTTGTCTTTATAAGAGTGATTTATGAGTTATTATACAGCTCAAACTGTATAAAATCTTTATTGAGGGATCTGCGTAAGCTTGGGGTGCTTAAATAGAATATTTAAATTCTACTATACAGCTTTAAGTATTTTGTGACACTTCAATCTGGTTTCATCGTTAAAGCTGTATACAGGCTGTATTTTACATGTGATCACTGACTTATTACAACTCTAAGTGTTATTACAGTATCACTTGATACTTGTTTCTGTACAATGGTGTATGCAAACTCCGTTCTCAAACTTATTTTTATGGCGTAATTGTACACTATTGTAAATACAGTGGTTTTATGACTTCTGTCTATGAGGGTGTTTTAAAACTAAAAAAATAAATGACAGCTATAGTACAGCTTTAGTCTGTATTACTGACACAGTCACTTGATTGCATGACGAATAAAATTAATGTTTTCACTGTGAAGAAATGCAACATGTGGAAAAAAAGAAAAAGATCTGGTGCAGTCAAGGGGAGGATTGAAAGGGAATATTTGAATATTACAAATTATCAACCAAGTAACAGTTATGATAGTGAACCATCATTTATTGAGGAAGCAAGAGAATCATTAATAAATCGGACAACCTACAGTCAAGCGTCAATTCCATCGACGTCCAACGAAGAAGATTCCGTAGCAAAAACATTAAACAGTGATAATAATGATCATAACAGTTATATCAAATGTGTAGATTTAGTACAACCTTCGGAACCTGATAATGAAGTTTTTTCATTATGTGCGAAAATTAGTGTGATTTAAATAAAAAGGCAACAGGCACATGTAACGTGTATGAGTTTTTAATAACAAGTAAAAGTGACACATGAATGATGTGCGTACGAGCACATAACAAAAACATAATACATAGTTTAGGTAGGACGGAACACTTAGAGCTATGATCAATGTCATAGGCGCTCCAACATTCCCCCGAGCGTTGAAAGTCGAGCTTTCAACCAGACTTCGATTCTGGTAATGGGCATATCCTGTTGAAGGCCCTCCGGATGACTCCAGTAGAGGTCTTTATATCTGCTACCCGGACAATTCCATCAGTACCTGGATGTATGGCGATGACTCTTCCTAGTCTCCACTTCAGAGGTGGAAGATTCTCCTCTTTCATGACTAGGAAGGCTACAAAAACAACAATAGAATTTTTTGTCTCCGGGACAACCACAGCCACGAGATTACGTGTTTCTCTTAAATATTAACAAGCTCGTATAAACAAAATTTAATAACAAATAACATTTACATAAACGTTGTGACTTAAGGACAATGGACAATCAAATTAACATGATTATTAAGTGTTTCTCTATGAAAGGTTTAAAAAGTAAATTAACCACTTGAAAAGATCACCCTATAAAAGTTCATTATTGTAAAACTAACAAAGAGATTCCTCCTCCTCTTCTTCAATAATTTATTTTTCGCCTGTAGCGTTTTTGTCGATTTTACCTTTTTCATCTGTATCCATTTTATTTTGATTCCTCTCGATTTCCCTGATCTGATTCATTTTCAGCTATATTTTTTTTAAGCGCATCTTTTTTGGTTCTCATCCTTTTAGTTGCTCTTTCATTCTTACTGAGTTTCCTCTTCACAGAATTTTTCAAGACGTTTCTATGATTTTAAACGGCATATTTTCCTGAAAATAAAGTAAAACAGATATAATATACACAACACACTAATAATACTTTGCAATAAGTTTACTTAGGTATAATAATGTTCATACAAAACAATGTATTTTATATGAACGAGTTATAAACTCTACTTTTCACTTCGATTGCGAGTAAATCAAACAGTGATATAGCAAGTTAACATATATTTTAGTTTAAATTAACAATTTTTGGAACAATTTTTCAACTTTTTTACCTGAGTAAATAAACATTAGGCTTGTGTGTAGGAGAACTATACTGCCAAATCACAAGTGCGTTTTAATAAAATATTATTGATAAAGTGAGGAACGGATCAAAGTAATTTTGAGCTCAGGGTTTTCATTTCTTTATGTAACTCTAAAGAGCATTATAAGTTATGCATAGAGAACTATTATACAGCCTAAGTAATAAACATATTCTATTATAAAGCTGATTAAAAGCCAATAGCTGTACAATGTAATCCATAACTTACTTAGTACAGCTATTCAGACTATAATACTCTCCAAATATCGTGTAGGCTGCTTAGCTAATTGTCGCCATTTTCGAATGTTTAATAACAAAATTTAAAGTATAATTAAAGGATTTTTTTACAAAACCTTAAGCCGCATCATGATAATTAGCTTGAATAATGATCACTGTGCCCTTATATCTATTACTTTAAAATTATTTTTTTATTCTAACCTTAAAAACAAACATTTACTTACCGTATTTAGTATTTTTCTTTATGTCAGCTCGATTATTTTGCTGGCGCGTGAATATTTTGAAGGAAAACATACACAGGTTCACAATAAATTTAATTTGCACTTTCAATTCACCAAATAACAGCATCAGATATACAAGTCTACGGTTATCTTTTACTTCTAGTAATAAATATTAAATAATAGTGTCGCCATTTCTACTACACGCATAATGTCATCGAAAATAGTTTTGTTTTATTTTTATTCTTTTGTAATCCTCTTCAAAAACCTATTTAGAACACTTTTCGTTACAAAAGAATTATAAGATAATATCTGTAGTATAATGGTTTCTTTGTACACCGAATAATAGCTTTAATACAGCTATTGTACAGCTTCTCTTTTGCTTGTACAGCTACTATACAGCTCTACTAACGACAAAAGCTGTATAATATGGGCCCTTTTTTACTTACAGGGGCTGTTTAAGCGCTTAAACAGCCTATATACAGCCTGAATATGCAGCTTCTAGTATAAAAACCAACTTAAATACAGCTTGTATACAGCTTGCAATGCTACTTGGGCATGTCTAATTCAGTTCAAAATCAGCCAGTATTCTAGAGAGAATACAGACAGATTTTGAATTCATTTACATAGTTTCAGGAAAACCACTTTTATCAAGTGGAATAGTGAATTTTTTATATAAAGAACAATGTTCAAAATGTATGGACACCGTCCCCACCCTTGTAGCACTTTAAAACCTATGTTAATCGAAGGGCCATAGTCATCTTATCATTTTATTGTATGACAGCGAAACTGAAATGTGCATCCGAAAAAAGTTATATCGACATGAAGAAACCGCACCCTAATTGCGTAACACACAATTAATCGGAATCGGTTTCATTTTGACAGTTCAACAACATTCATTGCGTTATTTTGTACGTGTTGAGCAGACAAATTTTTCGAACTCATGAAGCAATGGATTAGCAATTTGCTTCAAAATGATGCAGATTACTATTGATTGTGTGTTACGCAATTAGGGTGCCGGTATCAGTCACAATAATAATTATGTTACAGATCACGATGCTTTTCTTTTTTTAATTATTACTGTGGGATGATTTAATTCGGAGCTTTCAAACAACTCTTTGGAATTAAATGGTGACTCCCGCACGGGAACAACTCACGGAGCAGAAAAAAGTTCAATGAAAAATTCTGCTGAATATTATTTTTGTCAAGTAACTATTGACGTATTTTTTAGGAGTTTTCAAATAAAAATACCATCTTATCAATTACAAATAAAACCTTTATTCGGTGTTCTCAGTATCGATTACAATACTGTCCCAGGCACTGGCTGGCCCAACGAAATTCTCTAAACGCCTTCCAATCTCATAGTACCACACGATACTACTGACGACATGCGCGCAGGCACCAAGTGTCCTCATACCCGTCAAACATGAGCAGTAATATGCCTGAATAGCGTTTATGCTTTATGCCCTATGCGTTATTCAGTATTAAATACGTGTAATAGGTCGCATTTGACCTCCTAAAAACTCCAAAAATACGTCAACAGTTACTTCTCAAAAACGATATTCAGCAGAATTCTTCATTGAACTTTTTTCTGTTCCGTGAGTTGTTCCCGTGCGGGAGTCACCATTTATTTTTTTATTTTTTTATTCCTTTTGTTCCAAAGAGTTGTTTGAAAGCTCCGAATGAAATCATCCCACAGTAATAATTAAAAAAAGAAAAGCATCGTGATCTGTAACATAATTATTATTTTGACTGATACCGGTTTCTTCATGTCGATATAACTTTTTTCGGATACACATTTCAGTTTCGCTGTCATACAATAAAATGATAAGATGACTATGGCCCTTCGATTAACATAGGTTTTAAAGTGCTACAAGGGTGGGGACGTTTTGAACATTGTTCTTTTATGGATTATTGAATTTTCTGGTACATCGTGTACCTAAGACTTACTACGCCGGCGTAACACTATTTCAAGCCTTAAATAGCAAAACCAAGCAATTCGGTTATGTTCGATGTTTCCTTGACAGGGGCTGCAGTCTCGACATTCATAGCAATCGCTTTACGACCGAATTCGGTCGCAAAGTCCCGGATTGACAGGTGTAATGTATGGATTGACAGGACTTTGCGACCGAATTTGCTCGTAAAGCGATCGCTATGAACGTCGAGACTGCAGCCCCAGGGCACATTCCAAGCCCATTGCATTACTTGGCAGTGGTACAGTCCCTCCCACAAGCGTCTGTCCCATAGCTAAGGAAAATCTACTGAATCTTCTGAAGCTTATCTCCATCGTGTAGCGCACCGCGTAAGTGAATAAAAATGTGACAAATGTTTGAATTACAAGAAATGTGCGCAAACACAGTATTTATAGATCGGTACGTACACACGTTCTTTATAACACGCGCTGTAAAAATTACTCTAAATTATGTGAAGTGTCTCGTTACTGCGAAAGACTTTATTTTCAGAAAAAAATAAACTTTATTTCGTGGTAAAGTTTTTATGTAGAACAGTATAACTAGAAGTTGTCGTGTTTTAGTTATTCACTTTGAGGGTATTATTAACTTTTAACATAGGTAAGTATCGAAGTTTGTTTGATACTTCTAGACATGATATTTTTTCTAGCTGTTGAGGTAAAAAAGTTTAGATATGTTCAAGAATAATACAGGCTGATTTATTTTATGCATTTCAATTTCGGTCTTCGTTTTTTTCGTAACACTGTTTTCAGGAAATCATCTCATCTGCCTAGCCTACTCCCAACGATGTTATGGTCGGAAAGCCCGGTAAGCTGTTGGTCCCGGCTGTCATTCGTGGGTCGTTGACAGTCGATACGGATAGTCAGAAACCCGAAAGTCTGACTACCAGTCTTACCAAGGGGTATCGTGTTACACGGTAACTGTGTTGTGGAGGTCAGACAGGCAGTCGCTTCATGTAAAATACTGGTATTCCGCTGCATCCGGTTAGACTGGAAGCCGACCCCGACATAGTTGGGAAAAGGCTAGGCAGATGATGCGGTAAAGTTGCGGTATAGATTTACCTTAAATTCCATTATTTCTTTACATAACGCACTACCTTTCAAAAGGCATTCAATTAAGAAAGTAAAAAAACAACCAGAACACGAAATTCAAATAAAAATAATTATTCCTTCAAATGCTAACCCCTTAGTCTCCTTCATTACTTTCAATCATAACCATTATCGTGATAGTACGTAAATTGGCAAACGTATATAAATGGCGAGTATCTCTGTTATGTACCATCAGCAAACTATTAAAATGGCGATGTTTTATCAATCAAGTTTTTGTTTTATAGTCCCAATTAACTTGCTAACGGTACTCGCACTAAAACTTAGGTTAAATGAACAATGTTTTATTATTTTTATTTTTTATAAATTGATGTGTAAGGTTTTGAACCTTGCTTTGCCTAGTGTTAAACACAATCAGCCTAAAATTTCCCACTGCTGGGACACAGGTCTGCACTCTTAGAGAGGGAGTGGGCAATAATCTACCACGGGGGCCCAGTGCGGGTTGGTAGGTGTCACATGTTTTCGAATTTTTGGTTCTAGGCCATGCCGGTTTCCTCACGTTGTTTTCCTTCACCGTTCTGAGTGGTGATGAAATTAGGTATATAACGGGGAAGGAACAGTAATGTTATTTTTGGGTAAGCCTTCCTCTTCGTACAATCTTCAGAAAACAGGAAATAATACCACGAACAGACAGCGTTGATATTCTTTTATTATTTCACAAACTTTATAAATTACGATAATCACAAATATCCGCGATGGAAAAGGATGGAGGTTGTGAGGTCATCCGCTCATGCGCACGTTCCTTGGCCGAATGCCTGACAATCACTCTCCCTTATTAAAATGACATTAATTGACAGTGACAACTGACAGACAAGTGGAATAACCTGACATTACTTGACAGTGACAACTGACAGACCAATAGAATAACCTCACTACCGCCATCTTGTAAAAAATGTTAGAACTTTCTTAATCTATGGCCTCCTGCTGCGACATATATAAAGAAAAAGAAATGGCTGAAAATATATAAGGTTCCATTTTAGACTGCAACAGATTATCGAACGAGAAATCCGTGACTGTTTAGGACCACAAATAATAATAATAAGTATTTATTTTCTTACCACAATAAACATTACAGACATTGTTACACATGATCTATTATTTGCAAATAGGGTAATACTTATATTTTTCTGGTCCTTCGAAACTGTCACCCTAAATTTAAAAAGCCAAGCTAAAGTACGAAACTATTTTCGAGCTTTTCCCTTTCAACAGATACCTAGTCAAAAAATAAGAATAAAATAGATAGCTATTTCTAGTTTGAATTCCAGGATATTCATGCACTATTAGCTTCGGTTACTTTTCAATGGACAATAAACAAACAGACATATCATCTTAGTTCACCGTGCACACAAAAGTCATATTTAGCGAAAATTACACAATTAGTCTCGGTATTTTCGCGAAGTGCTGGCGCAATTCGCGAAGTATTGATATCAATCAGCATCAACACAGTTAATGGCTCATACACACTCGTCAATAAAATACGTTGGGTTCGATAACCAAGCCGTTAGAAAACTATTATTTTTTTCACTTATATTGTCAGTTAAAGTGTTTCGTACGTTCAGTTTAATAGCTCAAGGAATTGTTATAAAAAGTTGCGAAAACGTTGTGTTGATTGGCTTGTATCCATTAATTGTATCGTTAATCGTTCAGTGATACATTTAACGTCTTATTCTTGAAGTTGTATGTTTCCTGTTTATTGAGAGATAGGTACCTTAATTTAGAATAACGGCTACAATGGGTCAGGGAAACGGCCGCAAAATAAACATAATTTCTATAGGTACTGGTTTTTCCCCGAACTTTCCCGCGTAATTTGCGAGGCTTTGCACTGGTTTCTTATATGTCACAGTACCTACAATTTATTAACATTCTCGGTAGCTGTTTGGATACTGCCAATCAAATTAAATCTTAACAGCTGAAACGATGGGAGTTTAGGGAAGGCATTTGGCTGGAACCGATATTTTTTAATGCCTTTACTGCTTAATACAATCGTATGCTCACTGACACCGTAGTTGTAGCAGCTAGTAGAAGTCGCTATGTCATAATCTCGTTTAGTTTCGTTTTGATAAATTGCTGGTAACAAAATAAAGATTTTTATTCCTCAGCCAATATAAAATGAATCACTTATTTAAACTGCACATAAATAGTGTCGAAAACACCATAAAAGATTAATGAAAAATCCCCTACAAGTCTACTTGACACATGTAGACGCGACGTGGCGACGTCGCTGCCTCGCGTGCCTCCCTAATTGTCTAACTTTGTACACAACTTACCTACGCACCGTGCTCCGTTTGCACGTAAGTTGTGCGGTAGTTGCTATTGGAATGTTGTGTTTATTGTTTCTTTTTTACAACCGTGATAGTGTGATCTTTCGTAGTAAATGTATGGGCTTGGGATTGTTTGTAACTTGGTGCTCGGAGTCGGAAAATGATTTTCTGCGAAACTTTCCAATGTTGACAAAAATACCGTGTATTATTTACTCGAAAGTTAAACTGTTTGCGACGTGAAAGTAATTGAAAAAGTTTTAGTTTATAACATCAGGCTTGTATACTCCAAAGGGTAAGGCAGAGCTGTACCTATAGTACACCCACATGTCACCAGAGGGGCAATTCCCGTAATTTTAAGAATGTTCATTCAAAGAATGTTCGGTGTCGTCGGGTTCGCATTTTCGTTGTTTGCCACCGACTTCCGAAATTAAAGTTATTTTTCACTTTGTAGTGTCGTTTTTGGAAGTCGGTTGTTTTTTTTTGCAAAAAAGTTTTTATTTTTCACTTTTAAGTTGTAATTTTTACCAGTAATTTAGGTTTAAAAACCAAACTACTGAACCGTTTTTGATGAAATTTCTATGGGACCACTTCAAAAGTATCTCCTTTCGAACAAAAAAAGAATTTTGAAAATCGGTCTACAATTGGCGGAGAAATCGCGTAACAAACACACAAAAAAAAACATACCGTCGAATTGAGAACCTCCTCCTTTTTTAGAAGTCGGTTAAAAATACCTCTAATTTCCCTACATTTTGACATTTGTTTGACGCCGAGATGAGACTGCGACTAGAATTTGAACGTTTTAAATTACGAGAATGGGCCTTCAGTTATGTTTAAGTTGCTCTTGTATATTTATCGTGTGCTATGTTTTAGCTGCAGAAGCTCTCGTAGCCGCAACAATTAAACACATCATATTCTGCTCCATCATTCCTTTTATTTAATCAATTTTCTCATGTTCCGAGAAAATCACTCGATTTCAATGACATTGGTACAGACGCCAGCACATCAAGCTACTATAATCTGTCAAATTTCTTTAATCGATTTTCAATTTTATCGCTAAAGCATTAAGGTTCAAGATTGATTGGGAAAATTTGACAGTTTCGGGTAGCTTGACCTGCTGGCGTCTGTACCTACTCATTTACTGTTCTCATACACATTGCTCATAAACAAGAAATAACACATTACTTATTGAACAACGAACAGACAAAACAAAAAGATATTTCCGTTCATTACATTCTAATTTTATACTTCGCTTGTTTTTCCATACAATTATTAAGTAGACAGACAGACACACTCAGTTGAACAGTTGGCAACTCCTCCAATTCTTTAGTAAACAAATGCACGATCCAAGTGTTCCAAATATGTAGGACACAGGAAAATTCTTTCATAAGTTTGCAACATAAGATTAATAGTGCTTTCTCATTGAATATTTTAATTTTTTTAATGCGTTTGGGGATTAATTTGTTGAATGTTAGCGCCGTTTTCTATTGTTTATATTTTCATATTTATTTGTGAGTTTTTCCGACAAGACTTTACCATGTTAAAAGAATAGGTATTTTTCGAAGGATACAAAAATACCTTCATTAAAAGATGTTAATTTTCCTTTTGAGTTTACGGCGCAGTTTAAGAGTTTTTAGCTGTAATGGTGTTTTTTTTTACAAAATTATAAAAAAATAAAGTAAATAATAGGTACCAATGCAATTTATAAGCATTGCCATACAACGCGGCGAATGCCGCCAGTCTCTTGGGTACATTACCAGTCGACAGCGATGCGGAGGAATTTTTCGGCGCCATATTTTAGTTTGTTAATAGTTTTAGTTAAGATAGGTTATTATATTTTTATTTTAATGGTTTGTTAGTTAATTTAGTATAAGTTTATCCAGTGTATATATTTTATCAAACTATATCTTCCTAATATTATAAACGCGAAAGTTTGTATGGATGGATGTATGGTTGGATGTTTGTTACTCTTTCATGCAAAAACGACTGAAAGGATTTGGATAAAATTTGGCACACATATAGTTTATAATCAGGATTAACACATAGGATACTTTTTATCTCAATAATTTCCCACGGGATCGAAACTTATGCGGGTGAAACCGCGGGGCGCTGCTAGTAATTTATAAAAGACACTGGTGGCTCTTTGAATCTAACAGAGACAAGATTATAACTAAATTAAATTAAGGAAAATAATAAAGCATTTTAAAACAGTCAGTAACTAGCTCCAGTAACTAGCTCATACTAAACAGGTCTATTGCAAGTGCGTGCGCCCAATACTTACCCGACTTATTCGAGGGAAATGCGGATTGTGTGAAATAGACACGGCTATCACCTCTTCTGACTAAAGGTTATGTAGCCAATAATAGTGATATTATGGCTTAGTTTTGATGGTTAATAAGCTCATTATTTGTTTGTTTCTTACTGGCTTGTTAGGGCTGTAAACAAATAGGTTTGAAATCTAATGATATTGATCTTAGAGTCTTTAGTATATTTGATCATTTGTTTCCTCCAGCACGTCCCGCCGTCTTCTACGGGGTCTGCCGCGACGCCTTCTGGCTGTGTCAGAGCTCTACGTAGTGGTCCACTTTAGGCCTGGGTAGAAAGAGCTGGAAGTCATGGGGAGAGGCCTTTGCCCAGCAATGAGCAGATCCAGGTTAACAGTAACAATATGGTCTGTTGGATCAAGTCACTAGGAAAATGCTAACTCTTTCTAATCCCTCACGTTTCTATATAGTTACATTATGAATTCTAAGCCCGTGTAGGTAAGTTTTCTATGAAATGGATGGGAATGGAACACGTGGAACACGAACACTAAAATTCATTATGCATGACATAATGAATTTTAGTTACTGGCGGAATTAAACGTATCCGTACCTTGCATTATATCCTGGAATTTCTTGAAACTAAAATACGGAAAGCTTCTACAGACCACAAACTTGCAATATGTCCTGCAATTTCTAGAAACTGAAACATGCAATGCAATTTACTCTACTTAGAAATAATAAGGACATTTAATAAGAATGATATCCAAATTTGCTGTTTTTTTACTTGATAGAGCATTTGTAGTAAACCTACTTACAAAATCAAATCAAAATCAAAAGTCATTTATTAAATCGAACGTCAAAATTGCAAAAAACAGTCTCGCAAAATGCGCCCTTCACAAGTGGTGAAGGGCGCATTTGTTTTCGCTGGGAAGAAGAAGTGGTGCAACAAACTTCCCAGCAGCGCAGCTCTCTGTTCAGTCAGAAAATACTTGATTATTGCCTACATCATATTAGTTTTAACGAACATTCTAATAAAAAAATTAAGATGAAGTTAGGGCCATCGCTGCCCATTATGACGGTACAACAAGGGGTTCTACTACAAGGACCCCTAACCAGAAATAGAAACATTACGCACTATAACGAAAACAGTTGGAAACTCTTGATGACTGGCAATTATTTAGCGGAAATAAGTTCTGCGCTGCGGTCACACCGCTTGCGTGCGCGCCGGTAGCCACGCGATCCGACGACACACAAACCGCAACACTGCCGACTTCCCTTAACAACTTACCGAGCCACCATTAACCCAAGTGGTAATGTATGAAGACCAGGTAACTCCAGCGATACGTACGGCGTCATAAAGAATAGTTTTGACAGTCAGACAGGTGTTAAATTTATAAGTTGGCGTGTTTATATCTCAGCGATTGTATCGCCCTAAGTATCGTGGAAGCGCCTCCGTCGACTGTTTAGTGCTGTTCGGCGTTTTATTGCGTTCGTAAATGTTAATTTTATGTAAAATTCTCTGGATTCTTCCACTTTTTGTTCTGGGTGCGATGTGCGACGCGCGACTCGCGATTACGGCACGATATCTGTTCTTAATGGGATTTGTATTAGTATTATCTGATGGCAGCGTTGACGCTAAGTTTTTTTATAGTATTGTGCCGATCTTGACAAAGAATATCAACAGGTATATAAACATTTTAGTCATATTTATGCTACAACCGGATTTAAGAATAGCTAGAAAAGTTAGGTGACCTTCTAGGTCACTAGCTACAGCAGGCACTGTTTCTATTTAGATAAGAGCAAGGGGATCTAGCACTAAAATACTTATTGTTTAGCTAGCATATGATTTCACTTGACAAGCTTTATAATCCCCTTCTATAAACTCCTAGAATAGATTGATACATACAGATAAATAGAGCATAACAATCATGCGCACCACGTGACATATAATCCATTTTCCAGCAGAGAACATGTTTAAAACGAAAACAGAATATAAACACGTACACTTTAGAAGTAAACAAAAATAAAATTGAAATCTTCCACTCATGAAAGAAAATCTGAAACACGGAAACGTCTCGTTCCTGTTTCCAAAAACGCATGCATTTACTCCACTTGAGGTGAACGCACTCTCATTAAAGGGCCACTGGTTTAAAATCCAGAACGACATCCAACGACACTTCTGTTCCCCTCCCTAATAATCCCCACAGCGAAGTGGGCCGCCGATGTATACAAAACAGAGTGTCACATTACGCCGCCAACGCGGGCCCTTCTTATTTTTATTTTGTCAAATTGTAACTGAAATAAACTGGAGTGAGTAATAAAAATACCATCGGTACTGTTATTGCAGCGGGCTCGAAATAGAGGTGTCATGGCGGCCCCTCATGGCACTTGTCGTGAGGAAATGTTAATAGATAGGATGTAACCGGCGGATAAGAAGATGCTGTTGTTTTGTTTTCTGCCGCGTTTAGATTTCATGTAGGTACCTACCTACTTGTGTTTTTTTAGGACACGCGTTTTAAAGATGTTTCAGCATCGACAGTTGGGTCTGGAGGTTTTCCGAGTTTTCTTCTGTTATCTGAAGCATTTTCTCAAGCTGTCTGCTAAGTTCTTTAAATGTTGGACTTTTCATCTTGATTGCAGAGGTTCAATTTCAGTCATAGCTTTTCATGAAACCTGAAACTCTGTATAGGTGTCAGAAATGAAAATGTGTGGTAATATGCGCATATTCATCTGATCTAGCTTCAGATTAGGTTCCTTTAAGACGTAATAATGGAAGGGAACAATATTACGTCCTTCCAAATGCAAGCTGAAAATGTGTCAAAATTTCATGTTTTTCAATTATCTAATTTCTAAGCAGTCTTGCTGTAAGATATTTACTTTAGAAAAGATACAATACAACTATTAGCCCTTTTAATTTTCTTCGGAATGCTGTGTCACAAGAAGTGACCATGATCTCTTAGCAATTTTCCAAGGCGTCCTAAATTAAAATATCGCGATTGTAGCAAAAAATATTGTGCTGTTACATTGCGCAACATCAGACGATACTTTTTCTCTCGGGTGACGCACACATTAACGTGATAAAGTGAACGGCTGAAAGGTATATCCTGGCAATGAAACAACTTCTGTAATGATTCAGTATTCTGTGAGAAATAGTTTTAATCTTGCCGACGAGAAATATTAGGCTAACCAAGAGGGACAAGAAGTTCTGCAAGAAATTCTAAGATCTGGATTTTCTTGTCGTATACGTCCCGTAGAAGAAATAAATAAGCCTAATATCTACATCAACTGAGAATTTTTTTTCATACAGTAGGGGCTTTAGCCATTGTCTACAATATACTAAAATAGCTTTTATGATAAAAATTTACAAATATTGGCGCCCACGCCGCCACCCGCGCTTTGCCCTACGCGTACGCATTTAATCGAGTTGTTTTTTCTCACACACCATTCGTATATTTTTGTACTTATTATTGTCAACGGTCAGTTTAGAATACTTTAGAACACCGACTTTGAAGATATGTTGTCATGGGATCCTATGTCGACATTCGTCTCATAAAGTCGCCAAAATCTAGTATGAATTTTTCGTATTTGCGAAGACAGAACGTAGAATTCACAGCCTAAAATAGTTCAATACTCAATATATTTATATGCAGTTCATGCAGTTTAGTTTGGTCGTTTGTTTCTTCCGTTTCTACGGTTACCTACGCGTGCCATTTGTGTAGACATCCAACTCCCTCTGGACATCCCATTAAATAACTTGCGTTATACAGGCTAATAGCTATAACCCCAGGTCTTGGTTATGCTCCTCTTCGGGCTGCGGCATAAGTTATGCTCGTATAATCCGTGCCAACAAGAGAAGTATTAGCAGCATTCGACAACAGTGTTCTACAAATAGCTATGTTGGAATTGGCAATTGTAGGTAATCCTTATAAGCTATCATGTATTACTGGCAGTATATCCTTCAGCCCATACGAAAACACTGAAGCACAATATTGAACCCATTCACAAGTCCCACAAGTGCGGCGGACGCAAAGACAACCCGTTCCTTTTGCCGCATATATAATTATTAAGTTCTGAAATAGACGCGAGTCGTTCACCCGCCGCCGTATTTGGTTAACTTGCCGTTTATATATAACTGGCTTATTTCATTTAAGTAGATACCTATAGCGTTGGGTGGTGGTGGTGACACGGGAATCGGAGATAGAGTAATGTTTGGAACTTTTTCTTACGGCGCGATGGCACTTTTATTTAGGTATCTTTATTTTATGACTACACGTCTGTACATCAACAGACAAGAATCAAGTTACGGAAGACAGTATCTAGACCTGGAGGACCAGGATTTGTTGCACAAACATATCACAAATAGACCTTTTGTTTGTATTGAAATCGCATTACATAACATACATACATAATCAACCTATAATGTTCCCACTGCTGGGACACAATACTCCTCTCTGTGGGCGGGAGTGGGCTGTAATCTACCACGCGGGCCCAGCGCGGGTTGGTAGATACCACATGTCTTCTAATTTTTGGTTCTAGGATATGCCCAGTTTCCTCACGATGTTTTCCTTCATCGTTTTGAGAGCAGTGGTGATGAAATAATTTACACAAAGTAAAAGGCCTGTCTGGGTTCGAACCTACGACCTACAACTTGTAGGTAAGTCAAGGCCGACCACTGGGCCACCACTGCTCCTCAATCTCATTAGATATCTTCATCTTTGAGAAGGCGGACGTTGAATTATCACAGACTGTTGTCCTCATCACCTAAAAAAGGGGCTCACCGGAATCTCCCGTGGAACGAGCAGTCAATTAGCACGGAATTGCCGGAAAAACATAGCCGCTTTCCGAAAATCCTCGGAGATAACAACAGTACTTTATACAGCTAGGAATTTTCTACTGTCCTATCAGGGTTACCATATTATGCTCACAAAAAACAACATGTTATTAATTCGATTCCCTATTAGATTAGATTAATTTAGCAGTAGACATATTATTTGACTAAGGACGAATGCCACTGAACTTTTAAACCTAGAATGAGAATTTTTTTTTTTTGTACAGTTTTTCCATACTAGGACTGTCGTACGTCAATTTTATTCCACGGAAAAAAGTTATCAGACTTTGGTGGAATTGGTCCTTACAGTAACTAAACGTATTTCTTAAACGAAAATAATCAGGAAACAAGCAACATGACTCATACATCAAAACATTTCTGTGGCCAGCAAACGTTACAAATAATTTCATATTCATTTCTTCGCTGATTTTCGTCGAAATTTAAAGCTCAGCGTTTCCGACCATCAATCTCCTTCCAGTCGCAACACATAACCACAGGCGCCAGCGCCATAGGGCCACAATAACAGATATCAAACAATAAACGCAAAACAATCTATAAAATTCAACTTCGTTTTAATGAACAGCGATCGCGTAAACAACATAAAATATTGCAGGAAAATATAATAAAAAAATATTCGTAAAAATGGGTCATAGAAATAATGTCCCGGGATTCAATCAACGTTGCAATTCCGACGCCATTCGACGTAGTTTGGGCGATGCGCCAATAACTAAAATGTGTAAAAAACTATTTTGTTTTGCTTGGTATTATTTAATTTCATGTTACTATTGCGCAAATGTTACCCACGACACATCGCCTACTGTTCCGTCTGAGTGAACACTTTATAATATTTTGGCATTTCTCCAATAGAAGTAACTTCTTAATATTTTCAGTTCATTCATTAATGATCTACTGAATTTTATTGATGGACTGTGAACATAAATGTAAACTTAATAATTTCTTCTTCAGACAAATATTATCTCGTCGTTAATCGGGTTATTTATCAGACCAATATATATTTTTTTAAACATATGTATTAATTTGTTGTAAATCAAAAATATTAACGATAATTTAAGTTACCTAACTTTTCAGGATTTTGTTATGCTACCACTAGCGCCATCTACGCACTTGTGATAGAACTAGAAACTATACGATTTAGAATAGCGCCACCTAGTGTGAGCATTTGCAAGCTTGATTGAAGCTTTCAAAGTAGAACCTTCGTGGAACGAAACTTCAAAAGATATTCCAGTTACCGCTAGTGCTCACTAGTTTCACTAGAGGGCGCTTTTGTGACACGATGATAGTTCAGTATCATTCAGCTACGTTTCAGAGAAGAATATTAATCATATTTCAGTTGCAGTAGCTATCCAGTGTCAAAGCAAAATTATTAATGCAATGCACAATTAGGTTTTATGAGTTTGTACCTACTTGTTATTTTACTTATTTATTTGTTTATACATACATACACGAATACAGACTCAGTAATTCTCTGTTCAATTTTCATCAGTTTTTACTTTGTAGGTATAGGTACTGAACTACATGGAATTCCTTTCAGGAATTAATGAAAATTAAAATGTTTCAAGGAAGAGATAGAACATTTAATAGAAGCAACTCTAAAAAATTAGGTGTTTACTCTTGTACAGCTACCTACGTAAAATTCGGCTACAAAATGTATTATAATTACATGTATAATTAAACAATAAGACAATGGCATCAGTTGCCAGCTACTCTTGACAGATCAATGCCGAATGAAGCGGAACCACTGGCTTCACAAATCTCATCCATAATTACCAACTAACAATCATCAACTTTTCATACAAATCTAGTCTTTAAACGGAGGTGTTAAGGTCGCTATTAAGTGCAGGAGTAAAGTTGTTGGGGTTATCTGGTAATATGAAAATAGTTTTGGCAGTATGAAAATATTGTAATGTTTGATTTCCATCGTGCGTTTTGTTAGATGATAAGGAATGGAGATATTAAGGAGTATTCTGTTCATTTTAGGTAAATCGTAGTAGGGTATTTAAAAAACTTCCTTTGAAATAGACAACAAAACAATCTATGAGAATTACTAACATCAGGCAAATCTTACCGTTACGTAATAAACTAGTTTCTGCCCGCGACTATGCCAGCGTGATTTTTTGTCGTCCCCCCCCCCCCCCAGCCCATCGCATCGCATCGCCTGCGCTGTAACCTCGGTTTCGCTTAGCGTTCTTTTTGACCTTTTTTTCTTTTTGCTCGACTCCCAAGGATCCTAGCGTGATGTTAAATAGCCTTATAGCCTTTCTCAAGAATTGCGCTATCAAATGCAAAAACAATTTTTCAAGTCCGACTGGTAGTTCCAGAGATTAGCGCGTTCAAACAAACTCTTCAGCTTTATAGTTAGTATAGATATTGTAATAGATGTCGGACAAAACTACCCACATTTTGAGGTCACAACTGCGTCAAACATTTTATAAACTAAAAAGAATATAGAAGGGTGGATGCAAAAATGCAAAATTCTTCGAAGTGATTGGTAAGACTTTAACATTCACCTTGAATGGATTATGTATGCATAGATCGATAGTCGTGTTCGTGAAAGCCCATATTCAGTAGTTACCAGTGACGCCTCGCTATGGTGAGTTACGCGAAGTAGACCCGGGAAGAATGAAATGATAAAAGACAGTATAATTTGAAAACTTTCTAAAAGACAATTATTTTTTAAGGAGAAACTTCTTGCCGGATCTTCTCCATAATAAACAACTATGGAACCGTGAGCCTAGCTTCTGGCATTTGATTAGTGCCCTTGTTTTAGATATGTGAAATAAAATATTTTGTATTTTGAATACTCTGAATTCTGGGTCTGTTGAGGGATTACCAAACCACGGTAAGATAACATTACCGTGACCTAACGTTACCTTCTGAAAAAGTATCCTCCTTCCTTCGGTCCTTTGTCAAGATTCAGATTTGACCTGTAAAAGCTTCAATGACGGGTAATTGAGTGGAAGTGTTTACAAGAAGGATGCAGCGTCAGGTTTTGCAAATAAGTAAGGCATCGGGAATCAAGCAGAAACAAAAAGTAAGTACCCAATAATGTATCGAAAAAGTACATACACAATCATGATGCATTGACAGTAATCGTCATTTCATATATGCACAGTTGAATATGAATAGGTAAAGGAAAAGGCCAAGAAACGCCAAGAAAACCAAAACTGAACTGCAGTGCGATTCCGTAACCATCTCACCGTGCAAATTTAGGTGAAGTGAGCTGTCATTCCAACTAATGCTAGGGATTGACACTATTGACAGCTCACTCTAAGCTCACTTCACCTAAGTTTTCACGGTAAGATTTTTACTGAATCAATCGGCTGGCCCTATAGTCTCCATTGACAACAAGATATGCAGGGTGGCAGAGTCATCGACGCGTAAACTATAACCATGAATTCAGAACATGATTGTAGACCCCTTAGTACCTATACATCAGCTGTTTCATAGAATGTAAATATAATCGTCATTTCAGCCCGGAATTGCCCAATTCTGGGTATCGGCCTTTCCTTTCATCTGCAATACTTCCCGGTTCCGTGCGTCCCTCGTCCAGCTGTTACCCACGACTTCGACGATATCGTCAACCCAGCGCTCTTTTGGACGGCCCTGGTTTCTTTACTCCGTCGGTAAATATAGTAATAAAGTGCATTTTTTTTTTAAATAAACGGCATGAAATTTCGACCTAGGGGGGGTTCAGAATCATATACTGAATCCATGGCATAAGGTTGCGCGTCGATGGCCCTGTCACGCCGTATGTATTTGACGAGACACATCAATGTACATCTCCCATCTGAAATCCTCGCACGGATCCCGTGTCTCCCGCAATACGCGCCATTATTTTTAGCGCGGAGCCGCCGAGCGATCCCGCGGCCGTGGTCATCACAATATTATGCATCACATCTAGTTAGTTTAGTAGTGATAGTGTTAAGTGTATACAGTGAAATGTGCGTCTTATGACGAAGGCTCAACTACCATGGATCACTTTAGGAGACGCCCGCGGTATAAACTGCGAAGGGTAAGCTCTGTCAGGAATTTTTTGTCAAAATTTTGAGGTTATGTTACGTTTTGAACTTGTGTAGTTTTCCCTAACTTGTTATCATGTTTATGACTCAAAAATATATAAATTTAAGTCATTATTTATAGGGAAATTTACAAGTTTTTCTAACAAATAGTCTTATACGTGTCAGCACAGTGTTGCCAGGTATTAGTTACGTGTTGCCAATTTTATAAACGTTAATTATTGTGTGTAGTACGAGAGCATTACATCGCGTTGAATTTATAGTAATACACTAAACAGAAGCGGAATGTTGGTACTCGTAGATACATCGCTTTGGCTAATGATGGAGTGATGAGATTAGTTAAACAAGTATTGTATTTATTACTTTATTTGCTCAACAGCCAATGACGTATGTAAACTGATGAACTCTTGAACCTGAATGAACTTGAACCGGGTCATTCTCCTTGGCCATACCTTTATACCTACAATCTTACCTTATAGCATGATCAGGCAGGTATCTTGATGGAAATGGTACCTTCAGACTTTTATTAAATTGAGGGTAGGTTGTCCAATGATTCTTTAACGTTGGCCAATGTATTTGATGCAAGGTATGAACTGAATACTATTAGGTACTTTTGATTCTGAATCCCTTACTTCGTGCGATATGTAAAATCTGTTTCATACATCAAGGTTAGGTCAGTAATGCATCATATTCTTTGATTGTTTGCGTACGTCATAGAAACACTTGACTATACAGTCAATCACATCAGTGGTAGCACCTGCACTACGAAAATCACCCTTACTACTACGACAAAAAGGCGCTGTCAATGTCAAATTGTTACCACTGCGGTTAACTGTACATCGTCGGTTGCACTCCAGTCACTACTTACTTCTCCAAGCAAGTAAACGAAATTGGCCACAGAACAGGGTTAGTTCACATTTTATACGGGTGGATTACCTTATTACAGTATTTGGTGTTTCCAATTGGTTCTTCTAAAATACTGAATGAATTTCATAGATGGCAAATGTACTCGTATATGATTTGGGAAATATAGATAGGAATCAATCATAAATGTCACAAAAGCATCCCCTGTATATCGGGTGTAATAAGGCATTTAACGAAGCCGAGAGTCACTTGTACTCTCCGTCATTGTGATATTTTTTTGTACTGGACCATACTTGGGATTCTACTGGTTATGGAGATATTGATAGCCAAAATTCCAACTACCCCTGTACCGTTGCATGCACCCATAAACACAATGAATTGCATGCGTAACATTGCGCACTACCGCAAACAGCAAATTTTCGCACCAAAATTAAATGTCGTTTCTCAGCAATTATTTTTGTGCAATATTACTTAATTTGATGTACTGAATGCGTAGTCGACGGCTATGTGATGTGTCTTTTTACTCACTGTATACTGTTTGATATACTATACGTACTGCTTGAGGAGCTTGTGGCTAAGTAATAACAGCCCCAGCCACGGGTCGATCGATCAGGTTAAGCTACGCTTGCCGCGGTTGGTCCGTGGATCGATGACATAACAAGATCCCTCCGTGAATCAGAAAGCACGTACAGCCGTTGGTCCCGGCTGACATTCGTGGATCTTTGACAGTCATTACGGGTAGTCAGAAGCCCAAAAATAACAACTAGTCACACCAAGGGCTATCGTATTACCCAGTTACTAGGTTGTGGAGATCAGATAAGCAGTCACTCCATGTAAAATACTGGTATTCAGCTGCATCCGGTTAGACTTAATGCCGACCCCAACATAGTTGGGAAAAAGCTAGGCAGATGATGAGATAGGAATCAATTATATATACTGTTTGATTAAATTTCAGTAGCTGGACAAAAGTTTTACTCAATACAGAAGTTCAATGATATAAATATGTATATATGCGTGCGTGCTTGTTATCGTAATAGCACTTAATAGTACACAGTTTTAAGTAAAACAATAAGCATAGCGTGTGACTACTGCGTATAATTCCGTATTTCATGAATGGCGCATGAGTCATGATCGTACGTATACTTGTTTGATCGTATACAACGCGTTGAACATAAACGTGTTCAATGAGAGATTTGTTGTGAGTACGCGGAAGGTTTTCATGAGCTTTGGAAAGAGAACTGTTTTGCGGGAATTCATTCATAGAATTAGGTACTTAGCACAGTTTTCTCCGAATGTAAACTTCGCTTTGAGGGAATTTTCCGTACCTTACCTTACAAAACCCATCAGGAACAGCACCCTAATTGCGTAGCACATGTTCAATACCAATCTGAATGATTTTGAAAGATGTTCCTAATCAAAAATTGCTTCATATGTTCGAAAAATTTGTCTGCTCTGCTCAACAACGAAAATAACGCGATGAATGTCGTTGAACTGTCAAAATGAAAGCCATTGCTACTGTTAATGTCTTACGCAATTATCTCGCTGCACTATCTGTTACTTGATAGTGTTTCTTTCTATTAAACATGAAATTTGATTGTCAACTAAGTTGCTATTATTTGGGACCTTAGAATTAATGCTTTCGACGGATACAAGGTGTACACTGTGTACAGCGTGTACAGAAAACTACTTTAAATTATAATTTTGAAGAAGGCTCTATTTTTAGTAGTTCCTTCTATCTATATTTTATAGAACTACAAAACTTGCCTTCATTTTGAAAATAACATCATAAAGTGGCGTTGACCTTCCAACTGCCTTGCCAATACTTTTAAATTTGATCCCTCTCCATTTTCTGCAACGCTTCTGGGTCTTGTCCATGTCTTGAACAGCCCTTAGATGCTCCGTATCGTCCGCCACGGTCAGAGTGGGCCCTCGAATGAGATGGGCCTCTTATAAAACCTTGGAGTCAGTGATTTTACAGTTGTAGGGTCCCAGTGATCGCGACCTCCCTTTTCAAGAGTTTTATGAAGTTAGCAGCGCCATGCAGTGTCAATTAATATCATGAATATCCTCAACATGGATTTTCAGGGAGGGAAAAACTGGGTTGCTCACCTTGAAACCTCTGAATTGTTAATCAATTACATCGTTTACAAATATAGAATAGGCTTTATTGGACACCAAAATTGAACAAAGCTAATTAGCTTAGCTAAAGCTAAGCTAAGCTTCATTTATGTATAACCATTTACAAACTCACAAAATGGAACCTCACTTTTTTGCTAGTTTAGATCTCGATTTTCTCCACGAATTCCATGGTACTTACTTATATCTTCATAGTGGTAACGTCGGTTGACTGGTTGGTAACCACTCTTGGTATTCCGGTTGACGACTGCTCGTTCTTCGAACAAACTTTGCTTTGTTTAAAAATATATTTAGCAAAACAGTCATGCATGACCTGAAGATTTATGCCAAATGATTCTCGTTTCCAAAAATGTGTGAATCACACTGGCAGAATGTTGGCAATGTACTTTTCTGATTAAATCTTACTCATGCAATTAGTCTTTTGGTTAGATTTTACATTACGGGAATAAACAATTATAAAAAAAAATATGTGTGGAAAATAGGGTGCGCCTCCACTGGATGGCTTTATAATTCACTTGTTTAACTTCCAAACTAACTGCTGTATGACCTTCTTTTGAAGAGCAGCAGTAAACTTATCTGCATAGTTCATCATTTAAATCAGCCTATAATGTTTGCACTGCGGGGACACAGGCATCCTCTTAGCGAGAGGGTTGTAATCGAGCACGTGGGCCTAGTGCGGGTTGATAAGTGCCAAGTCTTTACGGCCGTTACCCAGTGGTAACGGCCGTAAACACTTGGCCCAGTGGCCATCATTGCTCGCATTGTGAATGTCCAGTATTGTTTGGATTGGTATTTCGAGAGCAAAGCCACCACCATTACCAGGTCTAACTCCTGCGGTATTTCTAGGCAGTCCCATTACCAACCAGGTTAATCTTTACACCCCGCCACGATACATTGATGGCATCGATTGCTTGTCAAAGGAAGAAGAAGTCTTATTGCTCGTAGAATAAAGACGTTTATTGATCACTCCGCTTATGCCCATGCCCGCTACAACTAGCGCCCCCCAGATGTACAATTCCCCCCGGTATATCCATAGCTACTTGATCAAGTAGCTATGGATACACCGGAGGGAATTGTAAAATGAAAATGAATTGGGAATGGTTAAATGAAAATGATTTGAGAATTGAAATATAGGGCGCAAGTAAATAGCATTGTAGCGGCTACCATGCTATTTTCTTGCGCCCTATATTTTTAATGATCTTGTTTATTTTCGCTTCGGTCATATTTACTGACATTTTTGGGGAAAATAGTGTGTTCTTGTTTGTACAATGTTTGCGGAAAATCACAGTGCGTGCTTCCGATGTTTCCTTCTTGGATATGTAAAGTTTGTTGCCGTGTCTTATGGCTCGTTGATATCTGAATTCAGTTTATAGCCTATGTTATTTACCTATGTGTCTGTTACCCACCCTGTTAGGTTGTCTATGATAATTATGATTAATCCAAGTAACAAAACATCTAGTATATCTAATATAAAGTATACTAAATATTGTAAAACAATTTAAAAGAGTAACTGTGAAGTTTCTTGCCCATTCATCTCTATAAGAAACTACCTTTTGGAAGGGCGACTACAATGAATTGTATTTTGTTGACATTCAAAAGTGCCTTTTCTATGCCTATTTGAAATAAATTTCTATGCCTATCTATACTTATAATAAATCTGTAGAAGTGAAAATTCTGTACATTGAAAATATCAAAAAAATAAATGGCAGGGGGTGTTACTAGACCGACACCGAACCCAAAAATGTGATTTAAAAAATTTTTGTCTGTCTGTCTGTCTGTCGGTCTGTCTGTCTGTCTGTCTGTCTGTCTGTCTGTCTGTCTGTTTGTTCAGGCATCACGCAAAAACTACCGGTTCGATTACGATGAAACTTGGTATAATTATTCTTTAATATCCTGGGCACCACACTGGGTACTTTTTATCCCGGAAAAGTATATACAATAAAAAACAAACTTAATTTTGCGGTTCGATCCCTAGACCCGATTACTGCACCAACCGCAAATAATAAGTTTGTCGTAGGTTAAGTCACCCGCAATGGAGTTCATTTTTATTCCTTTTAGTTTTTAGAGTTATTTAGGTTTATTTTTATATAAGTTGTAGGTATAGATTTTAATTTTAAAGTATAGGTAGTATATTTGATAGTGTACGTAGTGACCGTAGGTTATTTTATAATACTGTTAGGTAGGATTAGTCATTCGTATAGATATTAGTTTTTAGGGATTTTGCTTATTTATTGAGTTTAGATTAGTTATCATCAGAAATAGGTTTATTTAGGTAGGTAGGTATTTAATTTTCTGTTATTGAGTTTTTTTTTTTTAATTAGGTAGGTACTTAGGTAAAGATATCATATAGGTACCCTCTTAATCACCACTAATGAGACACAATTGGTTTTCTATTGTAATTAGCCACAAAGGGCCCGCGAGATAGATGGCATTCTGGGGAAGCACATAGGTACATTTTATCCTGTTAGCACGTTCCCGTGGGATAATTTCCGACATCCACGCGGGCGAAGCCGCGGGCAGAAGCTAGTTTGAAATAAATTATTTCACTTTGACTTTGACTCTATAACCTACCAGCATTCTTGAATATTCCCTTTCGAATACGAGTATTGATATACATCCTGGCAAACTATCTACATCCTATTAGAGAGCATACCAACTAAGTTACGTTTCATAATAATGTAGGTACGTGTACTCCATCCCTGCCTCCACCTGCATGCGATTTTAATTGCTTTCTAATCGCTACCCTATATGCATATACATATATATACTCGTATGCTTACCATCACGTTCTATTTCCACAATATAAACTATACAATATATCAATATTCCTGGTTCCTTAGATACAAGAACTCCCAGTACAAGAGCCAGGGTTATACAGATGTAATTGTGACTTTGAAGTGTAAATAGAGAAAATTTATTTACAATGTGTACTTTGGTGGTAACTTAAACTTCATTGAGATCATTATAGACTCTGTCGGGCACAGCAAAATAGTAGGAGATGAACTTTAAAACTTAACTTATCTTATACATACATACGAGTACATACATAAACACACCCTCTCCTCCCATGGGGGCAGGCAGAAACAATCTAATCTTATTAGAGTATTTGTTTTTTTAATATTTATGAATTTTAAAATAAATATGATGTCAGTAATATACTCGGTAACCGTTTGATTGAGAAGGAAAGATCCAATCTGTCCGAGTAACAATAGCTGAACAGTATTGCCGTTTTTAGATGTTTGTAAGAAAATGTTTATCAGAACCACGAAGTAAACACACAGGTAAGAACACATACAGTGATATGTTTTCTCATCTGCGAGATTTTCCTTCTACATTATACCGATACGCATAGAATACGAACACTCGTTACATTTCCATATCGCGTATCGACAACAAGTCCATAACGCCTTATATCCCTGCCTTCCTGCTAATCAAAAATAATCCACCGTCTTTCAACAATAAAGATCAAAGTTACTTGTACTATTTCAAGATAATAATTTGTCCCCCTTGTATGACGTGAATGTACGAAAGCCATCCAATATATTGACATGCTATTCACAGAACACACCATGACATGAATATTTTAATGTTAACTTGAATTTTATTATTAGGTAAGTATGTATAAGGAAAATGATGAGGTTTTCTTATATCCTTTTCGTCTTAGATTTTTTTGTAGGTCAACATCAATGGAGAAGCCAACTTCTCAATTTATTTCGTTTTGGTGAACGATAAAAAACATAAATCGGTAAGTGAACTAGGTCTTTGGATTATGCCAAAACGCATTTCGGACAGATTAATTCATTAATAATGATGATTGATTATTTAATTTGAGGAGTCATACATAACGCATAAATTAATCAGTCGACGAACAGTCAAATGGTGAATCGGTCTTAGGAGAACGATTGCGGAATCGCATTATTACGACCCCAAAATCATAGAAGTACTATTCTAACATTGAATGTTGATCCTGATAGTCTTCAATATTAGTCGTAGATAGGTCTGATGGACTCAAATATTTATCTCAAAATATTCCCAACATTTTAGACTGAAAAAAAGAAAACACACGTCAAAAGAGTCTAGGGATCAAGCACGTTTTATCTAGTTACTAAAATCTGTTTTTTTTTTTAACTATATCTTTGTAACTCCTATGGATACTTTTTTAGTAAATTTCGTCATTTGAAAAGGAAATAGTTTTTGAATTTCAGTCAAAAGATGGAAAATCTTCTGACAAGGCGTATATAAACCTGCAACGGGTTTGAGGCCAAATTAGTAAAGGGGTTTGAGTAAAGTTGGCGTCGTTTTGAAGTTGAGCGGCCAGTAATGAAACTTGGATATTATGAAAGAACAGAATAAAGCGATCAAAAGCTACGAGTATTATGGATATATTTCTCTAAATCATATCGGAACGGAGATATTTGATTTTGTATGCTCATTAAAATCGAAGAAGTTATTATATTCTACTGCACTCTTTTAGGTATTTGCCGTATTTTTTTAAGAATTCCAAATTAAATTAAATCAAATGCAATAACGTAGATGAATGGACGTGTGGCGTTTGGCATGTCCTTGGACATTGTGATTATTTGTGTATTGTGACTGGCCCAGCATAGCTCTTTGGACTCTGATATTATACATACATATACGATTTGGCGCGCCATGGATGCAATTAACAGTGCATTTTTATCTGCCTTGCCGACTAAGTCTAAATAGTATTGGCGGGACTCGTCGTAGATCATATTGACAGCCGAGTTCGTGCAAAACAATCCGTCTTTAATGACGTAGTATTTGGTGGAAATTGCGAATGTTGTGCAGGAAAGTTTTGTAAAACCTAATACCTGTAATATTTATAAAACAAGAGCGACATACGAAAATGCGTAAACTCACTGGCACTAATCCATACCATCTATGTGAATTGTGAGTTGAAAATAATACATGAATCCTCTTTTCTAGTTTAGTGAGGAGGTAACAATCTGTAGACCTTGTCTACAACATGCTCACTTATATCTCTAACATGAACCTTCTAAAAACATAACTAAGATTTCTTTAAGCTGGACAGTGTTTATATTGAAGACATTTTTAAAATCTTCAAATGCAAATATCTCAGCTTCGATATCACTTAGGACAAAAATAATTAAACATATCACAGCACAACAAAGTAACATGTAAACGGTTGGCGGCCGCTGAAAAAAAAATGAAGCCGCTAGTCCATACAAAGTTACTCAAACCCCTTTCTATCGAGACGCTTTTGATGTGTGTAAGTTTGCACAACATCTTCTTAATGATTCAAAGATAATAATGGTAAAAGCAAAGGAGGTGAGTTAGGATCACGAATTCACGTCACAAGGCGTTTTATTATCCTCCCATGGGCGTACCTATCGGGAATAGCGTGAATTTATTTATGTATGAAATTTGTGATAAGCATAATATAAGAATGTGGATTTAACTTGAAAAAAAAGGTAGTGTTTATCTTTCCTTTTTTGCGAACAAAAAAGCATTTACAAAAAACAATTGAACCTTCTTAAGTTTAGTTTCAACACTCACGTCCGGTTTTTCATATTGCAAATGTTTTTCGCGTGACCACAATCGACGTCGCACATTGGGTCGGTCTGTTTTTAGCTGGGGTCATCCCACATTCTATTCCATATCAAGAAATTATATAATATAACACAGGACAAAACGCCTTCCTAAATCCCACATCAAAACCATAATCAATAAAAAATGCAACAACAATCGAGTATACCAAAAAGCAAAAACAGTACAGTATACCATTCAAATACCACGACCATTTAAAACAGACAATGACTCCCGAACAACAATATACACCTGCAACGGTTACATAGCTGACTGAACGTGGACGTAGCGTTTGTCGACCTTAACATAGCGAGTAATGGAGCGCGTGTGTTTGTGTTTCGTTGCGGTAGTTGTACGATCGCGCGGTTACGGTGCGACCTTTGTTGCTAGGGAAATTGGAAAAACAGAATGGGTCGTTTTGGGAGGTAGGTAAATTGAAATGATATCGTATTTGTCAAGTTTATATTATATATTTATTGGTCTTTTATACATATTATAAATTGAAGTTGTTCTTCTAAACTACACAACGGATTTTGATGCGGTTCTCAACATCATTTACATAATTTATTCCGGAAGGTTTCTGTGTAATGTGTGACATTAACTTTAAACTTACATAATACTTAATAAAGAAATCATGATGTTTGTTCAAGTCGTAAAAAATATTTTTATAAACATTTTCAGGTCTACTAAATTTCTGCTCATTCCCATGAAAAACTCCCTATTTTTTTTTTTTATTTATACTTACGTGTATTGTAAATAATGTCTTAAGAAAACCACTTGCAGTCTACTCAAAACCTTAAAAAGCTCCTTTGTCGGTCTTAGCATCGTGATGAAACCCTTTTCATTTTTGTTACACACTATAAAACGCAAGGTCTCCCTGTGTGTTCGTCCGTGAGTGAGCTCATAACTGAAAACCAATTATCCGATTAATGTGATTTTGTGTTTTTTTTTTTTATAATAAATATCTTATTTAGCTTGTTGTATAGTATTCACTCACAAAGTAAGTGTCCACACATTTAAAGTGGCACCGTGGCGTAGCGCGTATCCTGCCCGTCACCCGTGCGAGCGTCTGCCACAAGTAGGTCAGACGTCGCCGGCGCGGCGCGGCGGTGAACATCGATCCGAACCCCGCGCATGCGCCACACACCACAAACAAACAACAACCTTACTCACATCAAAACAAGCCTCATTCTCCATTGTCGCAAACACAGAATGTTTTACCGCATGCCAACTCCGAACTTACACCGCAAAATTATCATAACCCCTTCTTACATGGACTTAAAGTTAATTTTCCTTTAACAGTTCCGAGGTAAATGGTAATGCAAGTTGTGCTGTAGTCGTTTTGGGTCGTATTACATGGGAGTAAGGTTGAGAATTGATGGTTATTGTGAGATGCTGTTATGGAAGTATTAAATGACAGCCGATGTAGTTTGTGCAGATAATTATATAAAAGTAAGGTACTGTCGCTCGCTGTTGTGAAAACGTTGTTTATAGAGTTGAATACCATCGATGTTGTACAAGTTTTCGATAAGGAAGACAACTTTCATGATATTCAACTGTAGGGCGGAGGAAGTATTTGCAGTCAAACAACTAAGCTGAAACGGTGTTTCCTGATAACGATGTACATGTTAATATGCACAGGAACCTTCTTTTAGTTCTTTGCGTAGTAGACACAGGTTGGTCAGGCTATCCTGTTCGAGGTTTAAGCATTGCTCGAATGGCTTTTATTCCTTCGATTTGTCATTTTCTTTTCGTGGGAGTGAAACACGTGCATTTCATTTGGACTCTATGGCCCAAATGATAACTGAGTTGATTCTCTGTTCTTAGTTGCAGATTTGGCATGATTTGGTCTATACACAGATAGTCAAGTCCATACAATCAGTTGCTTCAGGAAATGCCCACGTAAACTCCGGTCTACGCCACTGCGACAGCGCTACGACCGCTACGCAACCGCTACGAGTGCGTAGCAGATACGTAGGCCGATGTTTAAGGGCGTTCACTTATTTACATAGAATTATTTTATCACGTAAATGGGTATTGTTGTAACAATAGTTTTTATTGATATAATTTCTAGTGCCTTTTTTTTCAATGGAGTTTATATAGGTCAATGACCGCTACTTTGTCTTTTGCTGACATTTAAATTTTTTCAGGTTTGAATAGAGGGAAATAAAAACAAAAAAAAATCGTACTCAAAATTGTAGATATACTAAATGCTTGCAAACTTTAAGCTATGCAATTTGCAAAAATAACAAAACTAAAAATATTTACCAAAAAATCTTTTGCTATCTACAAAAAACTTGAATGAAATAAAAACCGTACTAATCATAAACCGTGTAGTATTAAAACAAAAGCTACAGCTTACGAGGTACCTACGACGAGGCGTGAGTCACCGCGTGTATGAGGACCTCGCGGAACTTGCATATACCAGCCTTGCGCTCCTCTTTAGTAGGCCGGAATATTCCCGTCGTAACATAATGGCGGCGGTGCCAGACTAGATGAGCGGTAGTTGGCCGACTAGTAAGTGAGTAATGTCCTCCAGACCGAATTTCGGCCATGGTAGCCAATCTCAGGGAGATATATTATAGTGTACACGTGGGTGCGCAGGCGCAGGTGCCCTCACTCTCATAGTCCGACTGATTTGGCTGTTTTGACATAATATGCTACCTTTACCATTTTGGGAACACAAGTAACAAAAAAAAGAGTTTTGTGCACATGTATTTACATGTTTTTTGTGTCCCAGTTACTGATAACTGGGACACGGGAAACGGACCTGACGACATGATTCTTACGGCATCTGAGTGCCTGTTATACCCGCGTAGATAATTTTAGAAATTAAGTATTTCTCAGAGCAGTGGTGGCCAAATTGTGACGGCCGCGACTTACGAGGGGTTGTAGGTTCGAACACAAGCTGCAAATAAATTTAAAAATGAATTAATTGTAAATTATATCATCACCACTACTCTCAAAACGATGAAGGAACACATCGCGAGGAAACCGGCATGTTCTAGAACCAAACATTCAAAGACATGTAACATCCGCCAAAAATAAATATAATAAATTAACCGGACCTCATCCGGGGGCAGGCAACCAAAAACGTTTATAAAAATAAAATAAACACAGGTATGGGCTCGTGGCTAAATAATAACAGCCGCAAGGGTCGATCTTCAAGGTTAAGCAACGCTTACCGAGGTAGGTAGGTGAGTGACCATCTACTCTATACCGAGACCCCGTCGTGCCTCGGAAAGCACGTTATACCGTTGGTGTCATTTGTAGATCTTTGACAGTCGTTACGGGTAGTGAGAATCCCGAAAGTCTTACAACCAGTCTTGCCAAGGGGTATCCAGGGTTACCCAGTAACTGGTTTGTGGAGGAAATAGACAGTTTCTCCATGTATAATACTGATATTCAGCTGCATCCGGTTATTTCTCTGACCGTAGTTAGGAAAACGCTAGGCAGATGATGTATGTATGTTGCTAGCCTTATGACGACATAACTTCATTGTACTTGTTAGTACAATTTACTTACTAGTGAGTGTAGTGCAATATTGGAAGTGCGCCCGATAAAAGCTTGAGTCTCGAGCGCAGCGAACCGAGGACGTCGGGCAGTACGAGCACTTATGTATGTACTTGTAGCAACTTTTACTACGGAGTTAGGGCTGGCTAGCGTTCAGATCTGAAATACAGGATGCCTACTGAAAAAGAATGTTTAAAGAGTAATGAAAGGAGGGCTTTATTTTTTCATAATCATCATTTCAGCCGAAAGACGTGCACTGCTGGACATAGGCCTCCCTCAAGCACCACCACTTCGACCGGTTCCGTGCTTCTCGCATTCAACGGGTTTCTGCGGCTTTAACAAGGTCGTCGGTCCACCTTGTGGGAGGGATTCCTTCATATTCGTTTAAATTTTAAGTGTGCTACAATATCGCATTGGGACAAGGATATTCGTATGTTTAGAATAAATAAATAAATATTTTTTATTCATTCCGAGTTCATTTTCTGGAATCCGCTGGATGGGAGAAGCATGGAACCAGTGGAAGTGGAGGTGCTTAGGGGGAGGCCTATGTCCAGCAATGGACGTCTTTCGGCTGAAATAATGATGATACTCTTTTTCCTTTTGAGGCACGGAACCCTAAAAATAAGCTTGATGGAGTCCACATTTCCCATCTAACTACATCTGAGAAGAAAGGCCGAAACAAACTCAAAGGTCAAAGTCTCTTTTATAGTCCAGACATAATCTTGGTCAGGGGGCCTAAAAAGGCCACTTTAAGCAATACCTCTAAAAGCTATTCATTTTCTGAATTCCCAGTAGATCATTAGCAATTCCTCTAATTGTACGTTACGCAATTATGTAAGGTGCAGATTATGTGAGGACCACGGAGGTTAATGTCGGAAATGGTCTTTCGAGTCCAGCCGAGCTTGATAGAGTTGGGAATGAAAGGTCAAGTACTATAATAAACTCCATTACTACTAATTTCAGTTTTTACAATTCATTCATTTATTTATTCATAAACAATTTACATTGTGTTGAACATTAAATATTAAATAAAATTATCATATGCAGTAACAATACCAAATTAAATGTTAAATAAAATTATCACACGCAGAAACAAAACATATAAAACGAACAATAGGTACATATAAAAGCCTAATTAGCGTTTATGTGAAATGTCGAGTTCAAGAGTCAATTCGTATAAAATATGTCACCCAGTAAATATAATGTCAAATTAATTGCAGGTATAATGTCAAAAACAGTATCAAAAATATTAGGAGTACAAAAACAATAATTCGCTTTTCATTCATTTAATTTTATGCAAATGTTAAACTATGATGTAATTCCTGTGACCTTTGAGCACGTTCCCAATCTTGATGTTACACGCAGTTGTTCAGTAAAACGTTTTACTCATTCATCGCGGTAAATGAACTTGTTACATTAATCCGACCGTAATCCGAAAATAACTTTTTTTAAGTGTAGGGCAATGGAAAGGTCGTTTTATTGTTTGTACAGACGCCAGCAGGTCAAGCTACCCGAAACTGTCAAATTTTCCCAATCAACCTTGAACTTTAATGCTTTAGCGATAAAGTTGAAAATCTATTAAAGAAATTTGACAGATTGTAGTAGCTTGATGTGCTGGCGTCTGTACCTATCCCCATGAGTTATTAACATAGTTTATTATTAGGTACTTGCTGACTGATTTGATACCTACAAGCATTTTGTTCTCCAACAACATGAGGGATATTACTGTCATAGTCCGATGGGATGGCACGCCGACACGACAGCAGAGAGATCAGGCGCAGTACCAACAGCTTAACGTGCTTTCCGAGGCACGGGGGTACCACACTGCCAACTACCACACTCCGGGCTGTTACTTGGGAATCGAACCCAGGACCCCAGCTCAGCAGTCGCGCTTGCGACCACGAGACCAACGGGGTGGTTACTTTGGATTAGTTCATTCCAACAATAGAAAAAACGAATAAGTACTTAGTTCTTCCGTTGATTCCATGACCATCTGAAGTCACGTAAAATATCGATCATACATTTTGTAGTATGCTCACTGTCTGAACCCGTCTGAATTTAATTGAAAGCCTATTGATTACCCTTAAACACGAGTTAGGGGCCTCTAAATATAAGTAAGTGCAGGGTAGTTAACATGCAGTTTATGATATTGCGTGATGATAAAATTAATGGCTTTTGGCGACGCGTAATGAAATGATTTTTTCATCGGTCTTTAAAAATAATGTTCCCAACAAAATACCGATGACCGCTATAATATGAATTATCAACATGATGCAGACACAGCAGACAGGGTTTTCGTATAAACTCCTCAAATACAGGAACCATATAACTATACCTACATACATAAATAGGTACCTAACCTACCCAAGACTCAATCAAACTGCCTGACCTTTTCCCAACTATGTTGGGGTTGGCTTCCAGTCTAACCTGTTACAGCTGAATACCTTTCTTTTACATGAAGCGACTGCCGGTCTGACCTCCACAACCCAGTTACTGAGTAACACGATAGCCCTTAGTAAGACTCGCTGCCAGACTTTTCGGCTTCTGACTACCCGTAACAACTGTCAAAGATCTACGAATGACAGCAGGGACCAATGGCTTAACATACTTTCCGAGGGTCTCGATATGTTATGAATGGTCACCCATCCAGGGAACGACCTCGGCAAGCGTAGGTTGACCTTCGATCGACCCGATTGCTATTATTTAGGCACGAGGCACGAACCCAAGACTATGGGAACATAAATCTGTGTTATTAGGGCCAAGTCGACCAAGTATAATTAACTCCTTATTATTTTTCTAAAATTAGAACACCAAAAACCCAGGATCGGAGATGTTTTTCAGCTTATGTAATATGGCGTTCATGATACATACATAGTAATAACATGTTACTGCTAGCCTGCATCATCCCCCTGCTGGGAAAAAGCACCTCCCATGAGTTCCAGTCACATTCGTCCTGAGTTTATGTGGATCGTTTCTTATTGGTTTTGTCCAGCTCATCCCGCGATCTTCGACGTTGTCTGCGTGTACCTATTATAGTTATATTTTATACCTCCAACGACAGTAAATATATTAGTGTAGTAGTTAATGGTGCTTATCCAGCATTTTAGAGCTAATCTATGTTAATTGTCTTGCCTACATGCGAGGGCGGATTTTAAATATGGGATTTGAATTGGCTGAGGTTTCGCAAATTAGAAATATTCGCTATGGCAGATACTGTTCTTCTTAGGTTAGGTTTCCTTCGACACCTAGATATAGAATGCATCATCCTTTATTGAGAAAAGTATTGTGTAAAATTGGTATCTCTATTTCACTTTAAATGTGTAATTTCATGTTATATTTACCAATTTTGGATCGGTTTTGGCCATAGGGAGGGTCATGTAAACACCGATCTGCCCTCTACTCACGTTTGATCCAAACCTCTCTCTGACTGCGGCCTGCTTCATAACTCCATTCAAGTCCACACACCGACTGACAACGCTGGAAACAATTGGCCCTCCATTATCTGAGGTGACCCCCTTGCTGTAATCCCTAATCTTGCTCCCAACACGGTTCGTCAACCGGAGTAGAACCGTGCGCGCGCATCCATTCACATAACGGCGGGGGAGAGTCCGCCAATCCGAGGGGGGCTTGAGATTCGGCGTTCGGAGATATTCGGGCTTATTCGCTCGCGACCGTTGCGCACGACGGTAGTGTGGCAGCTCCGATGTGCCGCCACCACGGCCGACCCAGACGCGATCCCACTGGTGGTCCGCAGTGGCCACCACCTGCCGCCATGTCGTAACATGATGGGATACAACAACCAAGGGAACGGGTACAACAAGTTGTTTACACAGGTGCGCGCGCAAGTGTTGTGTTGTTTCCTAACAAAGTGTTGATTTGTGGCTTGTTGATGATAAGGGTCGCCATGTCGTTATGTTTACGTAATGCTGATAATGTTGTTTGTTTGTTTACACACGTCATCGTTCGGATGGCTGCTACGAGAGCTTGCGATCAATCCGCCCGCCTCCCTGCCTGCGATGACCTATAACTTGGTCGAGGCGGGACCGATGCAATTCGTGTCAGTGCTATTCGGGCCCTGCCCTGTTACGTTCGTTGGATATAAAGCCATATTTAGATGTGTTTCTATACAGTTAATACTAAAAATACGCGGAATTGTGCTTTAAGCTTCCTGGTGTGTTCAAAGCTCTGAAATCATGTCTGTGGTAAGATTTTTCACGTTCCTTTGCTAAATATTGACGAAGCTCATTAATTGTCGCTGAAACCTAACCAGGTACGTTTCGTACATATATTCTATCCACCCAGCATCAGAATGTGCATCAATCCCGCGTGTGTTCTGCGAACCGACTCTATTTCCGACGCGAGTACTCTTGGTTTGTTTGTTTGTCTGTCTGTCATTACTGCTAGCGTTTAGTCTATTATAGTTAAACGTACGCGCACGTGGTGTACATTATGTTTCAACGAAACAATTAACAACAAAATAATTGTTTGGTAGGAATAATTGTTTAGAATTTACGTTTACTTTGAATAGTAAAACAATGTTTGTTTAATGTTGTAGTTTAAACATTTGAAATGCAATGGGTTTTACAAGTTATTGTATTCAAGAACAGTATGGTAAATAATTATGGTAGTGTTAAGATCCACAGGTATATCAGCTCTTAATACATAACAGATGCATACCTGTTATGTATTATGAGCGAGATTGTACAAAAGCTTTTGAAACTATTGAGATTAGTGCATACTAATTTCAATTGTTTCAAAATCTTTTTTAATATTATAACGTAAATACTGTCTCCATGTTTAGCAAAGAATGTGCGTGCTATAAAATTCCAATAATAAGCTTATCTAGGTATAACAAAAACAGTAATAAAATAATAAAATCTTTATTAAAATAAACAGTTCAACTTGAATTAACAGTTCTACTAAGGGCTGATTGTTTAATAGTCTGATAACTTTTATCTGAGGAATAAATATTGCGATTGGACATCTTTAATATAGAAATTACGTCAACTGTCATAATTATTCTTCAGATGAAAGTTACCTGACTATTGAAAAATCAGCCCTAAGTGCTGATGTTTCCAACGCCAGATAGTTTTATCCGAAGAATAATTTAGATTTTTTAACAGTTCTTCCCACAGATATAGATAGATATCTGTGGTTCTTCCATACAAAATCTGTCAGACGTCAATTTTATTCCACGAATAAAAATTATCTGTCGATTGAAAAATTTGCCCTTAAACAAAAGAGAGTATCTACCTACCTATATTATATTCGAATCACTTATATATAAGCACTGCTCATTCTCCTGTGTCATCATTTCTAGTAGTATAACAGCTAACAATCAAATCCGATGTTTAGGCCTGAGATGAATAATGTGACTCACGTTTAGTTTCCTACTAATTACTCTAATGACTCGCCATAGATTTCTCATACTTTTGATTAAATACAAAAAAAAAAAAACAAAATGTTGTTCTAAGATGTCATGTCAATGCTGTGAGGTCTGCTGAAGCTCACACAAAAATAAATTCGGTAATTTTTAAACAAATAGCATAGACAAGCATATGGAACTCTTTGTTTTCTTTACATTCGCATATAGCACATTATGTGATATGTTGCAAATGGCTGTACCTATTTAATTGTACAGTATATTAATGCGGGCCAGTTCTGCCTAAAATACTCTTTATCCATACTAAATTATAAGATGTTAGGTATCACTTTTGACAAAGATTCCCAGTAACGTACAAATTCACTAAGGTTGAAGCTATCTAACTACCACATAGAGAAATATACCTTCGGGGTATTTGCGTAACAAACTATAAGTAGCAATGGCTTTCATATTAACAGTTCAACAACATTCATTGCGTTATTTACGTAGTTGAGCAGACAAATCGAACATAATGAAGTAATGGATATCCTAAGCAATATAAATATCCTTCATAATGATTCATATCGTGGTTGAAAGGGTGTTACGCAATGAGGGTTTTTCATTTTACGAAGTGCAAGTGACAGTCAACTTTAGGGTGGGAAAGCAGCTATAGGTCAACTATACCTACCTAAAATACCTTGGTCGTGACAGGTACGAATGACGCAAACAAACAGACGTTACCATCTCTGTAACTTGTTCTACCGTCCCTGAGTATCATCCATCTATGAAATCTAAAAGATTTATTCTAATAATTGTACATATAATGTCAAACTGTCAATAGCACTGCTGTTTACGATGTTAAAGTGATGGTTATAACAAACGTGATAGATTTTATATTAGGGATGGCTGGACCATGGGTCGCAGAGCATCCTGTCGGCTCTCTAATAAGTTAGACGTTGTCTACATCTCTTTTTATGTACTCTCCTATCGCAGGTATGCTGGCAGAGATTTCTTTAGAAATAAGCATCACCTCATCTGGTCTGTTTATATGTGTGTACATAACTGAAGGCCAATTCTCGTGCTTTAAAAAACGTTCAAATTCAAGTCGCAAACTCATCTCAGCGGTAATCAATGTCAAAAACTTTTCAAAAATGTAGGGAAATTGATTGTATTTTTGACAAATTGAGACCGAGATTAGAATGCGAACGTTCTTAGAAAACATAGAGTTAAATAAATAACATACTGTGATCAAAGCCACCCTGCTTGGAAACTTTTCTAAGCGGAGTGGTTTTGATGCAGCTCCTTGCATGTGAGCGATCTCTCATATTCAAGTAACTCAGTCAAGAATCTTGATCTGAGTTGACATTAGTACGAAATCTACCTCAGTTATTGAATACGGAAATACTCACAATGTCTGAATCGTCTCTAACAAAAGCTAGCCTACTGCACTTCTCGATTTCCATCTATAATGTACAATTAATACAAGGAATCATATTAATAGCATTGCCCTTTCGGAATTTATCTTGGTATTAAATTATGAAACTGCAACCACAGTCCTACTGTAGGTGCGCTATAATCTTGGATACTGATAAGGTTGATGAATTTAGAACACAATCTCTGTTATTAACTTAGTCAATGATTAGATGGATGGCATGTGTATGATCCATCACATTAGCTTAGCTGATGCTGAACATATGGCTCCCAGCATATTTATACAGACGTTTATTCAATGTTTAGGTTTTTCCAAAGCATAGTCGAACGTCATCGTAAGTTTTCTAAATAGTCAGAAAACTACTGTTAATAATATAAGACAGAACAGCAACGATGATAAACAGTTGTTTGATGTTGTTCATTTTATAATCATCGTTGTGTATTTCCATACTTTTCAGAATTTTAAAGCGATAACTCGAACATTTTGAATGGCATTCATGTAAACAAACAGCTAATCAAACAAGCACAAGGGCAAACAAAACCTGTTTGAATGAAATAATTACATATCTATCAACAAACGTTTTTACACTGGATTTGCAGATAAACCAGATCGGCTTTACTCTACAAATTCTCGACTAGTTTTCAACTGGACAACATTTCAGCACACGATATGATTATCATAAATCAGCCTATAATGTACCCACTGCTGGGACACAAACCTTCTCTCACTGAGAGAGAATGGGCTGTAATCCACCACGCGGGCCCAGTGCGGGTTGGTAGATGTCACATGTTTTCGAATTTTGGTTCTAGGACATGCCGGTTTACTCACGATGTTTTACTTCACGGATTTGAGAGAAGTGGTGATGAAATTATTTACACAAAGCGCCTGCCTGGGTTCGAACCCACGACCTACAACTCATAAGTCAGGTCCGATACCACTGGAACTGCAGTCACCACTGCTCGCACGATATATCATAAAATAATATTGTTTTATTTAAGTTTGTTTTGAATTAATCATAAAGATAAATATTATTCTTAGTAACATGCATTTTATGTCAGGCTAAAATATTCCAGGATTTAAACTAAAGCCTAAAATCTTGATTTACTTATTATTTTGTATTTGCGGATCCGTAGAAAAGCATAACAAGAAACTAATATGCAATTAGAGTTACGATCAGCGAAGTGAATAGCGTGTCAATGGTAGACATTTAACAATAATTCTCCAATAAATCCCAGTAAATTCAATAGCCGATAAATTCTTGGAAATGTCGGTCGACTGAAATATTGACGTAATCCATACACCGGGTAGCTATACGTATTGCCAACATACTCTTGTTAAATTGTTGATGTTGGCAACATGTTGCACTATAACTTCAAACCCTCTTAGTTTAGACCCGTTTATAGTAAGATTGGATATCTTTTTCAAGGTCCAGAAAAATTCTGCGATATTAGCTAAACTGACTCCGTATCAAAGTAGCGACAAACAAATACGCGACAAATGGTCGATGGTCAATGGTCGCACCACTGATGGTCGACAGTACGATATGTCGACCATCAGTGGTGCGACGGCAAATCAGCTCGATGACTAACCCATTTTGGCCCAACAACATAATTGAATTCCTCTGAATCGTACGGATATGACGTCATATGCAACTTAGCCCAATATCTGCCTGGAAATATATTTTTATTGTCTTTTTATGACAGCGATTTACATTGTTACCTATCTTCAGCTCTTCATTAATGGCTTCTGTGGAAGAGACACCACATTTTTTGCCATTATCACGTACAACTATGATAGACCATCGTCCATCACACGCTGAAGAATAGATTTAATTAATATAACAGGAGTGTTTGGGGGTCTTGTAAATACTTCCAGCGTACTTTAGGCAGTCAGTATCCTCGGCAACTGCTTCCTGACCGGCTGATATTTTTATCCAAAAGTTGTTGTTATTAAGTTCGTGCCAAAACGAGAGAATATGAATCGTTAGGTTCCTATATGACATCATAGGTACAGTGAGGGAAATGATTGATTATCAAATTCACACACTACACCAATTTCATCTATCATACAACTATCAAAAAATGACAGTTACTGTTGTGATTTGACTATACGGACAATTTAAGTTGGTAGGCAGTCAATTTGCCAAACAATTTTCCCTGACTAACTTACAACTTAACCGAATGCTTGGCTCAAAATTATTTTGATTGTATTTTTATGACACCATGTTATACCATGCGTGGGATGAGTAAGTGAGTACTTTGATATTAAGATCCCTTCTGGCACGCGTTGCCATAGTTTTATAAGCAGTAGATACCTAATTATTCTCTTTGAAGTCTATTTATTGACGTCTATTGCCGATAGAGTTTTACGATAGCTATCTCGTATTGAAATGTCCGTTTATTCTTAATTCAATTCGTCTATTAGTATTGTAACGACTTGTTGTTAAAACGGTTTAAATATAGTACCAAATTTGATTAAACGTTTATTTTTAAATCATGAACCTGGATTTCTGAGCTAACTTGAGCGATGCCGTCCGTTCAATATTTCGCTTGGTATTCATGCTAGGGTTTGTGAAATGAATTTACTAGCTGTATTCACATAACCTTGAAAATCGTGAAATATTTGGAAAATCATCAACTTCGGAAATCTAAGACTCAAGACTAATTTGCCTGGTCTTTTCCCAACTAATAACTATGTTCGGGTCGGCTTTCAGTCTAACTGGATGCAGCTGAATACCAGTATTTTACATGGAGCGACTGCCTATCTAAACTCCGCAACCCTTTAGTAACTGGCTGTCAGACTTTTGAGCTTTCTGGAAAATCGTAAGACTCCTAAAGAAAATTCTGTCGTAAGACAGGTCTGTTGATATTTAATCGCGTGCGTTTATCTTACCGTCCTAAGCGGGACTTGGGCCCGAATCAGCCATTTCTAACAGAAATAGACTAATAAAAACACGTTACTATTATCGCATGCACGTCATGGAATCGTTGAGAATACCAGGCTGTTTGATAGACGGATTTGTCTAGGCAGCTTGTATAGGTTAGGCATTCCATCACACCGTACATTTGATATTGTAAAGATAGTTTATTTACTTTAAAAACGCGTTAACGTCGATGTTGTATTGTTTTGCTGTATCAAAAACAAACATGGCTGTCTGTTTTTTTTTTAATATTTGACAGATTCGGAATTTGAATATTTAAAATGTTAAGATGTTTTTTTTTAGAGTTGTACTCGCTCATGTTTTACATAAAATCGACTAAACTCTCGTTACTAGGGGCCTTTTAATTATCGTTGTGAAAGAACTAGCACGATGCATTATTCATATTCATGTTTTATTGCTCTGAACTTGATGGGATCGTGATAGGAATGAGTCCATACAATTAATTGTAATAGAGTTCTTAGTCGATTTGCTGGCTACATAGATTTTGCGGATGACTTGACAAAAGTCATTGAATCTTTCGTATTGAGGTTACATCTACCGGATTCCCTGTTCCATTGAGTGAGAATTTCGTGAGCTAAGCCAAACACGAAAATCCCGCATAATAAAATATAACTTACCTACCCACGCAAAAACATAGTAACGCTAGCCAAAACAGTGGTTGATAAATAAAAAATCCTCTACTGGCGCTGCCCCAAAAACAAGGGTGTAAAGTATGCACAGTGAGGGTTATCGAGCCAGTGCTGGGTGGCAGGGGGAGGCAATGACGTCACTACTTCGACCCGCCAGACTGCCGCCGAAACCGTCGAGCCAGTGTTGTTCAAGCCTTGATCAATCGCGGCCAGATAAAGCCTCCTTCCCGGGCTGAATGGGTTAATACCTTAGACCTTCTCTGTGAATGAAAAAGTTATCACGTTGAGGCTTAATCACAGTTCCAATTTTAAATTCGATACAGATTATATTAGATTAGATTAGATTCTTTTTCTGAAATATTAGCAAAAGTACTGGTCGGTTCGTCTTGTAGTTTGTATGTAAAATGTTTGTAAGTGTGAAGACGATTTTTTTGTTTAATTTAAATATTTTTGGAAGCTTTGGCTAAGGTGAGCGTCGTCTGTAGTTTTTAGTTTGTGTTGTTTGATTTAGATGCTTTTAGTTCATATTTAAAATGCTTTAGTTTGGTAGTTTCATCTCATTTGCTGTTAAGCCCACATACATTTCTCAATCGTTTTACAAAAATGTTTTTATGCTTTTGGTTTGAACAATTTATTATTTTGTAGATTTTCTTTTTAATTTATCATAAATCCTTTCAACTTTAATTTTAGTCTTTTTTCTGTTAAATTGTATTTATGTTAAACATTAAATTGGCTAAAACCGAAATTGTGATGACTATTGGTGTATAAAAAAGATCAGATTCAAAATTCCAAATTGCTCAAAAATTCTGAGATGATACTAACATAATACAAACCCACCCGAAATGATTATCGCATGAACTAATCGTTTTGTTTTTTAGATTATGTGCCGACATTACTTTGTGTACAGTCTGCGCCACAAGTCGAAAATAATGACTTTGGTTATATAATAACTCTATACAACTCATTTTTTTTTTAAATACGATATTGCAACTATCTGTGTCAATTATACCATAGACACAGCGACGGTTCTATTGAAAAAAAAAGAAAATATATAAAATTCAATATTCGAATGATTTTCAAATCATTCTGGAACAATTTTTATGCTATACTTATACCGTCTTATTACAAAACGAAACCTAACTTTAGTTCTAGCCTAAACCTCTGAGCCAGTATTTGTTTTTCGAACTTTATTTCGATTTAGATAAAGTTCTTTATACAAAAATGACAACTTAGCACCGAACTAAGTGGTCATTTTTCTATAAAGAACTGTATTTCTATAAAAGTTAGGTTCTTAATTCAATAACTGGCGCGGTGGTTTAAACCTGATCTAAAGTAAAACCTTGTTTTGTAATAAGGGGGATAGAGTTATATAGAATCGGTGGCAGTCTGTACTAGCTCCCAGCATGTCTGTCTGATTTCCGTCTGTTTGTGTCTCGCATTGCATGCAGTCGGCACCACTCACCACCGACCAATGACAAACTACAAGCCCCTGGTAAGACACCTGTATTTCTTTTTATTTTTTCTAATCTATGTGCTTTTCACCTGTGAGATGTTTTGTGTTAAGTATTTTATGTCGATTATTAAACTCTTTAAAAGAGAAATTACCGAGACCAACAGTGGATATGAAAGTGTCTGCAATATAAAAAAAGATCGCTTTAGATGATATCCATCCACTATCATGAACGAGACAAAAAAAAAATGAAGTTTATAAAATAGTTCGTGAATTTAATGTATTTTTGACGATTTTCTGATATAAATTAGATTTTTGTTCCGAGTATTTATTACAAAAAATTACATACGTAAACTAGTCGATTTTTTCAATATTAAACATGAACTCCGCCCAAAGACGGTCACATTAAATTTTCCAATAGCCTTCGCCGTATTATTGTCCAGTACGCCGTATGGCCAAACCATGTCGCAAAATTACATTTTACCTCCAATTCTTCAGTTATACATGAATGTAGCTCAATATAGGTTTTATATCCATAAAATCATTTTACTCCTACTTTCTCGTAGCAACAGTCAAGATGGGTAGAACTCAAGCAGGGAATAAAAAATGATATAAGTAGTTGTTACCTACACAACAAATGCTTTTGAATAGGATAGAATTCCTACTCTTTATTATGTAAGTACATCACACACCATCTGTGTGATTCTTTCCTCAAAATACCATTTCAGACACCAATCTATATGGTCTTCACATGATGTGACCAAGATTACGTCTGGACTTTAAAAGAGACTGTGACCTCCGAGTTTGTTTCGGCCTTTCTTCTCAGAGTAGTCAGTTAAGAAACGCGGACCTCATCTAGTTTTTAAAATATGATTAACGTGTAAAAGTGTTTGTATGTACAAATCTACTTACAAAAATAAAACCATTTATCATATAAGCTACAGATAAAAATGTAGTTACATAGGGTGACACAAAAGGGCGGTTTTGTAGCTAAAAGCGATTTGTACCTTTTCCTTTTGGCAACAGCCTAAAGTCTGACCTAAATATTAAAAAAAACGTAATAGTCTTCAAAGTGTGCCACGACTATGTATTGCTTCTCCATTACAACCCATGGTAAAAACTGCATGATTGCTGCAAAGCGGTGCGCGCATGCGCAGTGCTCACGCCGGTCGAGGCGCGTGCCAAAATATTTGCACTACTTATGGATTGTTGGTTCAACTATAACTGACAGTTTTGTTTCAGTAAACTTTTGTTTAAATGTTATGTAAACCTGCTATTTATAGAGGAAATAGCTGTTCTAATCCGTGTAGGTTTCTGGGTATTCCAGTGGCGTTCCAAGACACGTTATCGAATTGAATAGTGAAGTAGGAAGTCTTAGTTAATGTTAGCAGCAAATTCTAGATACGTCATCAGCCTATAATGTGCCCAATGATCGGACACAGGCATAGATATCGGGTAGCGGGATTGTCCGAAAGGGTTACCGCTGCCCTGGAACATAAAGGGCTACGGGTGGGTTTTAGTCAGTAAGAGTCTGACACTCCCTCCTGCTCCACCCAGAGCGGGAGGAGTCATTTGATGATTTGCCATCCTCAAAAAAAAAAAAAAAGGCATAGATATCCGGAGATATGCCTTCATTGTGGAATAGTAAGGAGTTCTAGTGCGACCGCTTATCTCCCACCCAAATAATTACAACATTAACAAATAGTGTACTTACAACACACACTTAAAATTTGAACACGCACACTAAGAAGAAAGCAGCCACACTAAATCAATTTCTAATAGCACACATACATAGAAGGGGGGAGGGGGGCATTCACTTGTAAACATTTGCTATTTGCGAACATTCAATGCACACGCATGCAATTAGGGAGTCGAAAGCGATGGTCGATAGTTTTTATCGATATTTAATTTTAGCACATTCTTATTTCTTTTTTTATTATCTAATATAAATTTAGGGGCTTTTGGTCACAACACGACCATGCCAGCCCCATCATAACCTAATTCAATAAAAGCTTTACTCTATTCAAATTTCAAAACCTTATTAATACTATTTTATAAAGTAAGATAGCTGCATTCGAGACAGGCTCTGATAGTATGCTTTGAACAAAACCAACATCTATTAAATTAATTTTGAAGGTATTCGTCAGCGCCTCTCTAGCAGCTCGGCACCCTAATTGCGTAACACACAATCAATCGGAATCGGTTTCAATAAGACAGTTCAACAACATTCATTGCGTTATTTACGTGTCGAGCAGACAAATTTTTCGAACTTATGAAGCAATGGATTAGCAATTTGCTTCAAAATGATTCAGATTAAGATCGACTGTGTGTTACGAAATTAGGGTGCCGGTCCTGACGCACTCCACCAACTTCTTATTTCTTGTATTATAAAAGTTTTTACACTTCACGAGTAACTGTATTGAAATAACAATGTCTTAATTTGGTTCAAACAACAGTAAATGAATAACTAATTTAACTCTTTTACTATACATGTAATACGACAATATCCATTGAGTTCTGTAAAAAATATTCAACTGCAATAATACGCATATCGAAATCAGCCGCACGCACTCGATTGCACCTATCTAAATCCAAAACACTCGTTGCGTTCGGGAAGATTCGGGCTAGTTCGTGTCGCTCCGGACGTAAGTTAGTAAAACATTTAAAATTGATTTCAAATATAAAATAGTGACTTAATTGTTTACTTGCCGGTGGTAGGACACGCCATTTGTCTTCTGGTTGATGCTATTTGACCTATTTTTACATATAATTACTGCACAACTCGGCATTTTAATTTTTACGCATCAATAGTACAATGTACGCAGTTGCAAAGCGACTGAAATACTGAATGAAGCGTACAGCCGCCGTTCGAATATAAGACCGATTTTATAATATCGAGGCGGCACGTGCCACGCCCCCAAGGCATATCCCTCGATATCCGTGGACACAGGCCTCCTCTCTTAGAGAGGGAGTGGGTCATTATCCACCACGCGGGCCCAATGCGGGTTGGTGGATGTCACCTGTCTTCGAATTTATGGTTCTAAGACATGCCGGTTTCCTCACAATGTTTTCCTTCACCGTTTTGAGAGCAGTGATGATGAAATTAAATACACAAAGTAAGCACTTTGTTCCCCAGCCAGGCGCCTGGGTTCGAACTCATGGTCTATTAATCGTAGGTCGGGGCCGATGTCACTACTATCTCAAACAACGTACATTAATACCTAAATTATGACAAAACATTTAACTATAGAATTATTTTTTTTAATTTTCTGCCATTTATTCTCATTCTATTGTTTATTCTACTACAGCGTTTTGTAGGAATATTACCCCGTCGTCAGTAGGTTAGGTACGACCGTGCGATAGATGTCTGCTCGACAGGCTTCCTATCAGTTGAGACGAAACACACGTCGTGTCTACTCACAACATAAAACAGCTTTACGACTGCGTACACTCGCATTTCAGACAATGACTCACCATGTCGAAGATCACCGTGAAAAAATCTAAGCGATTTGACTCATAACGTTTTATAGACATACTACACTATTCTGAGATTGTACAGAAGCTGTAATCTGATGTAGGATTTGTATAAGGTCCAAACAGCAAGTTCTATCATTCTTTAGTTTCAAGTGACTAATTTTTGAGACCCAACACCAATCAATTGAGCTTTGTCTTTCGGTTGGGTTCCAGTCTAACCGAATGCAGCTAAATACCCGTATTTTACATGGCCCAAAATTATCTAGGGCTAGAATTATTATTAGACCGAGATATAAAGGACTACATGGATAAAATGTGCCTTGTCTTCCTTTGTTCATTGCCCATGCCTGCAGTACGATTCTGTAACCATCTCACCGTGAAAACTTAGGTGGAGTGAGCGTGGAGTGAGCTGTCATTCCAACGAATGCTAAGGGATTGACACTATTGACAGCTCACTCTAAGCTCACTTCACTTAACTTTTCACGGTGAGATTTTTACAGAATCGATCGGCTGAACCTGATTTCAAGGGGATGGAATACCTATCTAAACAGGGTGGCAGGGACTTCGACAAGCAAACTAAAACCAGCACCAGAATTCAGCACATGATTCTAGACTAGCGTAGAAATTTTTCGTAGCTTATCAAAAAACAAATCAGCTGCTTCATAGAAAAGTGCAATACCTACGCGGTCAAAATGTATGGGACAGTTTTTTTTTTTAATAGCCTTCTACAAATTTCAACGCAGTTCAGAATCATGTACTGAATCCATGGTAACAGACATGTAGACCATTTTTATGTTATCAAGTACCTGGTACTTGTTAACAGACCTACGCTGTCCTCCCATACCTACTGTAATTTGAAAACATTGTAAAAGCCAATTATTTTTAAAAGAGTAACCGTGGAGTTTCTAACCGGCTCTTCTCCATAGGAAACGACCAATTGAAACCGTGCACCTAGCTTCTGACGTTTCAAAAATGCCCATGTTGGTTTATGTGAAATAAAATATTTTGATTTTGAACAGGGTGCACGTCGATGTCCCTGCCACCCTGTATGCAAGACGATAAAAACAAAGCTTTTAGGTACAGTAAAATACAAACGGACATTGATGGTCTGCGATACGACAAATATTGTTAAACATGACTATAAAATTAGACAATAAAATATGTAAAACAGCAATTTAAACATACAAAAACATATATTTACTATTAGTTAAAATGTTGCACTGTCATAAAATAGTGGAAACGTTCCAAAAATGTCAAGGAAGGCAGCCTTGAACTCTTTGACACCAAACGATGCAATGACGTGTTCTACTGCAGACTTGAGGGATGTAGATTGAAATCCTGCATTGAATAATGAACTAGTAGCTGTTCCCGTGACATCATTCTCATGATTATCCTATTTATCGACTCCTATACACTGCAATGTATGCCTTATTTTTGCGAATAAGCTGGTCTCTTATGCACTTCCAAGGACTTAATTTTGAATATATGTTTTTTATCGTATGGAACCACGATATGATGTCTTGCCACTTTTAGAGCTTTCTCCCACAGGCACTTCTTATTAATTTGGAGACTTCAAAGTTTACTTAAAAAATCCACAAATGTAACCTTGGCTACTAAAAGTAAAACTCCCTTGTAATTTATCTTAAGTATTTTGTCTATGTCCCATCATACATGTCTCAACCTAACCTAAGTTACTAACCTTGTTTATTCTAATGTTCCAGGGCTCAGCAGATTCAAACTATTCCCAACCATCATCGGAACTGTCGCTTGACGAAGACAAGGAAGCGCTGCGCCGCGAGAAGGAAGCGCAGGCTATCAAACAGCTGGACAAGGCACGGGTGAGTTGACCAGCAACAGTTCTCTAAGAGTGGAGGTAGATACAGTACACTAGATACGAAGATAAGGAAGCGTATGCTATCAGACAGCTGGACAAGGCACGGGTGAGTTGGCAAACCCTTCTATTAGATGCAGTAGACCAACTACGAGAAACGATCTCTTCGAAGTCCGTCAAGTCCTAGGGCTCCTCCTTTATCTTAGCATGATGGGAATCTAAACTTTGTGAGCCCAGAATTTTGCAAATGCTTACATGAGTTTCTGTAACGTGCAGGTCAGGCACGCAAATTCACGCAAGAAATTAAAAAATTAAAGTTAAAGTATGTATGTATAAAATATATATATTCGCTTTCCTTGATTCGTAACTTAATAACATCCAACATCTTAAATTGAAATTACACTGATAACCCAACACTGACAGAGTCAAGGTCAGTTATGACTTTAATTGTGTTGAATTTATACTCTGGCCTTCACTACAGCCAGCACCTTCCGTTAAAGCACAAGAACAATACTGAACCTGTTACCATGTGTTGCAGGAAAAGCCAGTGGCGTTCGCCGTGCGTACCAATGTGTCGTACGATGGCACCGTGGACGACGACTCGCCGGTGCACGGCAGCGCTATCTCCTTCGAGGTGCGCGATTTTCTCCACATCAAGGTAAACCACTGTAACTTTTTACTTAATTGTTTCCTTATTTATTTATTTTACCGAAACTCGAAGGGTTTCCCCTGCTTAAGGGCAGAGTAAACGGTGTTAACTATTCCCATCCGGTGTGCCACCAAAAGTACCATGGTTTTATCCAGGTTACTTACAACATGACAAAAAATTCCATGAGCTAGTGCAATATGATGGAGTCAAGGATGATCGTGTCTTCAAATCAATATCTGACTTGGACAAATAAGATCTCAGTCTGAAATACCGAGGATCGAAGATGTTTCGCTAGAAGCGACAAGTGTACGCGTTAGGGTCTGCTACCTACCCGTGACCCTATGCGGGATCCCACTTATTGCAGCGTACCTTCGTGGCCATTTGCTACACGCTCAAGCGAAAACAAATGAAAGAAGTTGTTTAGAGCATGCCATGAATTAAGGTCTTAAAATAAGGTAATGTAGTTAAGGCCGTAGCGGGATTGTCCGAAAGGGTTACCGCTGCCCTGGAACATAAAGGGCTAAGGAAGGAACACGGGTGGGTTTTAGTCAGTAAGAGTCTGACACTCCCTTCTGCTCCACCCAGAGCGGGAGGGGTCATTTGATGATTTCCCATCCTCAAAAAAAAAAAAAAAAAAATGTAGTTAAGGCCTAATACTAAGGATGGTAGTATTAACACACCCGTATAAACGTTCCAGGAGAAGTACGACAACAACTGGTGGATCGGGCGGCTCGTGAAGGAAGGCAGCGACGTGGGCTTCATCCCGTCGCCCGTGAAGCTGGAGGCGGTGCGCTCGGGCATGACGGCGCGCCGCTACCCGCGCCCCGCCTCGGCCGCGCCGCACGCGCCGCACCCGCCCCTCTCCCGAGGTAGCACCCCCCCCACGCCCGGTACGTCATGCATACCTCATGCGCACGCACGCCACGTGGTCCGCGAGAGACGAGACACGCGGCTATCGATTTTTTGGTGTCTGATTTATGCAATTTGTCGTACAGCCGCTCTATTCTGTACAACTGTCGCCATGAAAACTTAGTTCAATGCCTGGCATCAGGTGAATAGATAGTTTTGCTAATGATGTCATTCAACAGCCAAATGCTGTCATACGAGTACCCTCCTTTTTCTTAAATGTAGCGTTTTTTGCCGTTCTTAACCAATATTAAAGCGATCGATAATATAAATGACTCTTTCTGAGTATTTGAGAATCGAATAAATATTTCAGACGCCATTATTCGATTATTTAGTCGATTTTAAATCGATAGTCGCGGATTTGAGATGATGCTGCTACAGTGAAAATTAAAGCAATTGGTTTTAATTTTCATAAAATATCCCAATTATCTTTAGAAGTAGAAACTAATTTGTTAAAATTAAAATAATTTAGTTAAATAGGATCAAAACGATTAATTGGGATATTAGAAGCAAGAGTGACCACCTGCCTAAAGCTTTATCATGCACTGGATAAAAAGGCATACACAATATTTTAATAATGTGTTCGATATGAGTTTATTGTCACTAGCGAGCACATTGGCTCGATATCCGTAGCTAGTAATAGGACTTAATTTAAAAAAAATCTTGCAAATAAAATTATTTTAATAAAATAAAATTATTTTATTTTGTAAGTGTTTTCAAGCCAAAAGAAAGATTCGTTCTAGGACAAAATTAATTGTTTTCCCAGATCGATGTCAACAGGTTTCAACAGTAGGTTTCTCTTGAGCTATGTACATATTATATTCTAAAAATAGTTTATTTTAGTATGTGTAACTATATTATTATTGTGACTACTCATGATTTACAAGTTCAGCTTAAAGTGGAACCTACTAATTGCTAGCAATTATAAATAAAAGTGCTAAAACAATTATGATAATTTAGTACTTATTTCTATTGTATGTATGTCGTTTTATCTAATGCCTGTAACGTACAACGCAGTTGTTTGTCTCTCTCTTTTACATCGTCTTGCTCTTTCTAACACTCTGGACTCGCTATGAAAATAATGGCCTTTAACAAAATGTCTTCTAAATTAACAAAATTATTAATATTAAAAAGCAAGACGGTTCTAATAATGTAGTTCGTGATTCGGTGTTACAATTGGCAACTTACAATTTTGTAAATATTTTACTAAACAAAATTTAACTTAATTGCACCTCGGCGCGGAGTATCTTCTTCTTACTTATTTTATTTATACCAATATTATTTTTATTATTTTCTTTTTTAATTATTGAACTCTAAATAAGTGTCAGTTATATATTTAATTGATGTAGACTAGCATTCTTCAAAATTATTATCTTCTTGCACTAAATTCGACTTCTAGCAATAAAATTGTTACTCTCGCCACAACCAAAATTATTATATTACTATACTATATTAATATGGTACGTATAACTGCTTTGTACTAGCCATTCATGATCACTCATTAATTCGGTGGAATTTGCTGGAATTTCCTGGTCTATAGAGATGTACCGATTATTGACTAAAATCGATTATTGAGTCGACTATAGACTAACGTCTATTTTATTTTAGTCAGTATTTAGTCAATTCGTTCGCAAAAAAACAAAGCAAGTATATTACCTGTATTTCAATTTAATAAGTTATAAGAAATATTTATTTACTTATGTCTGTCTGTATTTAAAAATATTACTATGGTTAACGATCGAATCGACTAATCTGTTGACGTTTAAAAGCCCTCAAGCGACTAATCGAGTCTAAATCGAATAATTCGAATAGTCGGCCAGCACAATAGTCGATACATCGAATAATGTATACGTAGCACTCACTCTTGCCACATTTTCAGATGTGCCATCGTTCGATCGAGGTAAGCTCACGCACTCATCGCCCGACACCAGGAAATGTCGTAAATTTTCACCTTTTAATTATTACTAGATGTTACCCGTGGATTCGTTCGCATAAATGTTTTATTATTTTGGTGAAACCTCCGATTTGAATATAGATAATTATTGTTTTCCCCTATAATAAATACTTTTACCCCAACTTATAAATGCATATTTTTTAAATAATAGGCATCGAAATAAACAAACGGACTAAACAGACTGACTAATAATCGACTATTATGAGAAATTATATTCAAAGTATTATCTAATTCATAACTGCTTAGTATTTTGCTACCATAGCCCCAATATTTATACTGTTAAATCCTCAATATTTATCTTAAAACTAAAATTATATAAGTCGATACTTTTGCTCGAGACTGTACACCGTTTCCATCCCACACTTTCCATTATTGCATGACTCCTCTATTATTAATTTATCTATTTTTAATTACTATTTAATATTTTCTTTAATAACTCTTGATGTTTTACAGGAACGTTTTAGCTATCTTATATTTTATTTATTTTTCTGGTATGCTAATATTTTTGGGCAGAATGGTTATATTCTCACTTGAGATTATGCTTTTTAATTGTTGTCCAAGGGTCTTGAGGTTATGTGTAATATATATTTTTCTGTGTGAAATATACACAGTAGAGGAAAATATTCCGACTGAGCTGACTATCCTGTGTCCTGACTAATATGTGGCCGTGACTAAAAATATGGACTAACTTTTGGGCATATTATAATCACCGTGCAAACTTGGGATTGGTGATTGGAATATGATGAAGTCTGAGGATTATTGATAAAGTCAGCAATCGCTGATAACTATCTTCTGTCAAGCACAAGAAGAGGCTTTGTCTTGCGAGGGATTTCACCAAAGATGTATCTATTAAAATTATGTTTTCCTATTTATGACTTATTCTTGTTATTATTATTGAGTTTTTCCTCTACTCTGTAACCTGGGATGTCTCCAAAAAGTCTTGGTGTTGTCTATGTGTACCGTAGCAAATGTTTATCAAAGTTTGTGTTTTGTACCTTGAATGACATTTAAGTTGCTCCTTATTGTTCAAGTCCAAAAAAATATAGATATTTTTGTAAAAAAGAGAGCATGTTAGCTTTAAATCTTTGAGGGCCACAAATGTTGAAAGTGAGTATCTTGATGTTTTTTTTTTTACTTTATACCAGTATGCTACACTGGTGGTGGGATGCATGAATGCTGATGCGCTGCATCAGATAAATCCCAGATCAAAGGAAAAAATATGATTATTAGGGAGAGATTCTATGAGGATCAATCCTAGGGTGCACAAGCACTAGCCCTACTCCCCCCCCCCCCCCAGGCGAGGAGTCGGACGGCGCGGCGCGGCGCGGCGCGGGCGGCAAGGAGAAGCGCAAGCCGTTCTTCAAGAAGGCGGAGACCAGCACGCCGTACGACGTGGTGCCGTCCATGCGGCCCGTCGTCATCGTGGGGCCCAGCCTCAAGGGCTACGAGGTCACCGACATGATGCAGAAGGCTTTGTTTGATTTTCTCAAAAGACGCTTTGAAGGCAGGTGAGGGTGGTATCTTGGCTGCTATTCGAGTTTTGAAAGCTCTTTTTGTATCGTGTATTGATCTAAATATGAATAGTCCAAAGTCCTTTATTGAACTGCAAAATTTGGCCCGTTGGGTAATTAATTGGCATGATTAGACTAATTCTGAAAAATGTCTTATTACTGATTATAATAATAGTCTACCTGTAAGAACAGTCCCTAGAGTCTAAATTAACCACCTAACTATTGGCAAAAACCTCTAGATTGGCTTATACTTGTAGATTACTTTTAAACCGTTCATCAGAGGCCACAACAAGTGCCCAAAAAAGCCAACTAACCCTTTATTTCAGAAACCGGCTCCGGTCAAAAGCTAACCTCACTAACTACTAACAGTTTACCAAACGGGACTAACATTGCAGGATAATAATAACCCGCGTGATGGCCGACATATCTCTCGCGAAACGCTCTCTCCTCAACAACCCATCGAAACGTGCCATCATGGAGCGTTCCAACTCGCGGTCCACTTGCCTCGCTGAAGTGCAGGTATGACGTGTTGCAGGATCATCATCACGAGGGTCCAGTCCGATATATCGTTAGCCAAACGAACGCAAAACGCGCCTAAGAAACCGTTCGTAGAGAGGGCCGGTAACAGGACCAACTGTTTAGTCGATGTCCAGGTGCGATTTAATTAGTAGGTCTTAGCTGTGGTGTTGTTGTTTGAGGCACGTGACATGTCGTGGGCGTGTTTGGAATGAGTGGATCTATAGATCTGTGACCTCGCAGATATAGGACTTTTACGTTAGGGTCGACACGTAAGATTTTTCTCAGCACCTAGAATTTTAGCGGACCTGCGCGAGATTTTTAGGAACCTAGAAACAGGCGATGTTGTAGTTACACAGTCAAAACTCCAAAGTTATTTTAGAAGCCAATTATCTCAAACACACACAGTTTGAGTCCTTTGTCGGTCTTCTAGGCGTTTCCTTTTCGCCAACAGTTCTGGTTTGGATGAAAGACATACCTCTGATCAAAGTCCTGCAAAACGAACAATAGTGTTTTTGATCAATAGTCTAGTCATTTAATATTTTTATCGCCAGTTAGTATAGTGCGTTAAAATCTTGCTTTTTTTTCATGCCACACAAATTTAAGCTTTAATAAAAAATCCTTCCATTTCTCTAGATTTAGTCACACTTAGAATTTAGTCAATCTTTTTGTACTACGCTCGCTCGATCCAAACATGCTCATATTATGGTATTTATAACATAATGGTTAACTAGTTACTAACATACCACGATATCCTTTCCGAAATTTCCTTTGCAATAGGTATTAAAATTGCTGAATCAAGTAGTCACAATTCCTGGGTATTTGTAAAAATTGGTACAAAATGGTAGACCGTATGTAGTAGGACCTGAGACAAAGTCTAAAATTATTTATTTTGTTGTCCTCATAATACTTTAGCGTCTCATTTATATCCTATGTAGTATGTATGTGTATGTATGTAGTATGTCGTATAAATCCAATATATCCTGACACAAAAACATAAACACTATTTTACGAGTAGTTTTCAACATAAATCTCCAATATTAGTCCTTCAAAATAAAACACAATATCAAATAATATTTTTAATATATCACACCATTATAAATAATAATAATTATTAGTACCAACTCATTTTTACCTACTGTGTCGTAGAAAATAACACAAATATGCTGACACATCCTGTTTTGTTTTTAGCTTCGATAAAATAAGGTAAAAAGTTGATAAAAACCTCCATCAAAGCCTTTATTAACCCCTCTCCTGATAATATAAGATATATAATGACATTAGTAAGTATTTTGTGAGGAGTGAATTTGCATGAATGGTTGAGATTACAGTTGCTGAAAATGTATTAATTTGCATTGCCTTACCTCTGCGCTTTGACGGCTATCCGGTCTGATCGAGGAATTATAAATTACTATAATTTATAGTAAGGGGACGGAGCACAAAATTCGTCGATTTAAATGGTCAAAGTGTGGTGGTACAATCACGAGCAAAAATATATTATCGTCATAGATATCTGACTGTCGATATAGCGTCAATGATATCATTTTCTACTTACCCTTTTAACCTACTATTATTTTTCGTAGTTAAGGTATTTGAAGTATTTAAAAAAAACTTTATCGCTGGTCAGATAGTTGTTGCTCGTGACTGAGAGCTGAATATTCGTACAAAAAAATATTATTAAACTCATTAAAAAAATATGGTCATATTATTATGGTTGTTTATTATTAGCAGAATAATATTATGTTAGTTTAAACTACAAGGTCGAATTTTAGTTGATTTTAGTGTTATTTTTTTAATTTCCTTTTGTAGTTTGATGATAACTTTTTAGAGCAAACGTGGTCACCAATATAAACGTGAAACCCACGACCACTTTAGACTCCAAAATGTTTTTTTTTTTTTAATGAATGGCTTTATTTCGTTGTACCTAAATTAAAACATAAAAAATATGTATACGTATGTATACGTCCGTACGTGGTATACGTAGTAATATTTAAAAATAACCGTCCTTTAAGTTGTATATCCTTTTAGTTAATTTTAGGAGATACTTCAATAGGTATATTTATTCGCCGTGAAAGCTTATGATAAATTTTGCTTTTCGATATTGTCGCCACTAACATGTGAATCTTATTTATTGGCTATTTGTAAAACCGCATTGCGCTTTTTTTACACCATCTTGGGCCAAGTCAAGATGCTGTTAAGACATCTCTGTAAGCACGTCAAACTCGTTTCTCTTTTATATCAAAATTCGCTTTGGTATCATCACAATTTGTGGTCTGCACACGAAACGTGCCTTCATAGATGTGCTTATCACTTAAAAAATCTTATCTGCTCAATTAACACCATTAATTCCATCACAATCAGAATGAAATCGAGAGGATATTCGACCTGGCTCGCACCTTGCAGCTGGTGGTGTTGGACTGTGACACCATCAACCACCCCTCGCAGCTGGCGAAGACCTCACTGGCTCCCACCATCGTGTACCTGAAGATCTCCAGTCCCAAGGTGGTATTACAAGTGCCTTTCTAACATTACAGTCGTAACATACCAAATATAAATGATCCCATTGAAAGCCCCAAAGATGATGATACTTAGGTTTATCTAAGATGGCAGATGCGTTAGTCAGCGTAATATGATTGAGAACGATAGCTAAATCTTAGGCATTATTTAGGATACCTAAGCCCTAAGGCAGCGAATTCAGAGCGACGGGGCGTGTAGCGTTTCAAAGAACTGCGGAGTAATCGCGTAACACACTATCGGCCGCAATGGCTTTCATACCGACAGTACAACAATATTCATCGCATTATTTACGTTGTTCAGCAGACAAATTTTTCGAATATGAAGCTAAGATTAGCGATATCCTTCAAAATGATTCAGATTAAGATTAACAGTGTGTTACGCTATTAGGGTGCTGTCCATGCTTTGGCATAAGAGAACGCTCCGTCACCGCCAATAGTTGGAGCCTTAGTTCTACCCAAAAAACATATAGGTGATGAGGTTCCATAAGTAGCTAAAAATGTCATTTTTAAGGGGCAGAGAAAAGTTCACAAAAATCTTATAGATAGTCATGATTATAATAAGCTTTATTGAATCATGATTCATGAGTAACTGGACTCCCATAAAGTAGTAAGTCAAGTTTTTCGTTAAAGAATCGCTGTTGTATCTGCAGTTAGTTCATGTTTGAATGTTAGTTAACTACATGTCGTGGTCTATCCTTTTCTTCCGCCTGGTGTTAGTCGTCACTAAATTCCTCGCAACACTAGCTACAATCTTGGCTGTTTTGTCCCATAGGTGCTGCAGCGCCTGGTCAAGTCCCGCGGGAAGGGTCAGACCAAGAACCTGTCAGTTCAGTTGGTGGCTGCAGAGAAGCTGTCGCAGTGTCCCACAGACATGTTCGATGTCATCCTCGATGAGAACCAGCTGGAGGACGCTTGTGAACATATTGCTGAATATTTAGAGGTCAGTTTACACTTCATTTTTTTCATCGCGACTGTACCTTGTTGTCTTTGCGGACCTGGTCCGGTTCCTGTAGGTTTATACATTTTCCGGAAGAAATATAAAAACAACCCCATTTGTAAACATTAAAGTATTAAACATTGAAGTACTTATTTCTTAAAGAGAACTGCGGTTAAGAAGATTCCATGTTGCTATAATAGGTAATTTATTTAAAGATTAATTCAAGTATATCGGGTCTTGCATATAGTACAGCTTTTTGCAGTTTCATGTAATCCAAATACCTATACATGTACTACTAAACTACTACTAGAGCCATACGTTTCTGAAAAGTTCTTTTACACTCGTAACAATAAATTATGTCACTGTCCATTCTAAGGTTGCCTGGAAGAGATCGCAGTAATGCGATAAGGCCGCCCATTGTATATTTTGTAGTGTTTTATGTATTTTTTATGCTATGTATTTTTGTGGTGTACAATAAAGTATATATAAATAAATAATTATCTAAAAGCACATAGCTTCTGCATGATGTCTATTTTGTAAAACCTCTCCGTAAAAACAGTTGAAGTGAGCCGTATTTCCACCCGATACTAGAGATTGACACTATTGACAGCTCACTTCTCCTAAGTTTTCGCGATGAGATTTATACAGAATAAATTGGCGGATTTCTAGGCATAGTCCAGTGTAGCTAAACCGTGTCCCGTCGTGTCGCAGGCGTACTGGCGCGCGACGCACCCGCCCGTGCCCGAGGAGGCGGCGCCCGCGCGCCCGCTGCAGCGCGCGCACAACGCGCACGCGCAGCCCGGTGAGCACGCACACTCGTACACCACACCACATTGTTGTTCTAACGTAATACTACAAGTCTGCTAATAGTATAGGATCCGAAGTTAAATCGACCTTCACCAGATCGACCAATTACTTATTATCAAACATAATAAATAATAATACACAGCTTCTAGTACACCTGGCGACCACCGGGTTGAGACAGGAACAGAAGGCAGAAACTTAATTTGGCGTAAATAATTTTGATCTTTGAAAGCAAGATTCACAGACCGCACTTTACTTTGCAAAGTAAAATGAAAGTGCATTCTGTGATTCTTACCCTTAGTAAAAGCGACCAACGGGAGACGAAGAGTTCAATGTTGGTCGAGCTGGTGTGGTACGAACCTTAGGCACACACCTCACCACGACATCAACATTCTGTAGGTACTGTCCATCTTTTGGTAAAGTTAGCTGGATTCAATACTGAATTATTATCTACAACTAAAATCACAATTAAAGTTTGAAAAGAAAATAAAAGTTGCAGTATAAACACATCACACTGCCTCATACAGGGTGGCTGGGACACCGACGAAAAATGTCTATGCATGGTTCAGAATCATGCGCGTCCGTGTCCCTGCCCCCCTGTGTATATGAGACAGCTGGCTGGAGGTTTCTCGAGTTTACTTAAGGCTACCACAGGATAGTCCGGTTAAGTAGTTATGACCTCTAAAGGTCATCTACGAGATGCCATTTCTAAAAAAAAGTGTTTATATTGCCACTTTTATTTTTGTTATATACAAACACTTGGTCTTCAAAGTGTTTGTTAAAGTTTTCATACCATTTATAATCAGACAAACACTGTTTTATCGTTAAATTTCTGGATCGCCCGAATATCGTGAGATAAATGGTGCAGACTGCAACTTTAGCATTAATTAATCGATGTTATAACAATATTAATATTGCTTGAATGTAGGTAAACTTTATTTTACACAATGCAACACAATTGTATACACATAAGAACAATTCCTAAGTACTCGTGGGTAAGAGATAGCTTATGCCTTCAAAAATGACTATTTTTAGCCTTACTAAGTGTTTATACACACGAGCGGCAGGCATCATCGGCAGCAGCTACTGGAACCGTCGACAATGTGACGCTCGTGTATTTGAGTAGGTACGGTGCTCAAATACACGAACTGCACGCTGTCGACGGCTGCAGTTGGCACTGCCATTGACGCCAGCCGCTCGTGTGTATGAACACTTATTGGCGGGCTGAGTCGTGTCGAGCGGCATCCCCACTAGGGCCGCGCGGACGTACCTCGTGAGTTAGTAAACACACCTTCCAATATATAAATATAAAAGGATAATAAACGTATTATTAAAATCCATAAAACGGCCGTTCCATTGGTGTTCTTCCATTAACCCTAATGGGGACGCGTTGCAAACAATAGCAAAAGCTTTGAGGCCGAGCGGCCCGTAGTGGGGACCTTGCCTTTCAGGAACCGAATATACAGGAAGTTTTTCAGATGGGAAAGTCGATCTCAAAAACTCGTTCTGTAAATTATGTTTTGTACAAGTCTGTTATTCTTTATACTCAGCTCACATACACATCTATCTCTAACAAATATTTCCGTAAAACTATTGTATATTTATGTATGTAACCGTGTACTGCGATATTTTGAACCCCCTGCTAACACTGGAGGGCATCGCGAGAGATCCGACTCGTATAGCTACGAGAGGGAAAGAGGTAACTAACAATAATATACAGGGTTATTTTAAATTGTCTATCTAAAATCGCAGAGGCGATGGATCGATACCTACACAGAATCAAATAAAAAGATTTGATGTTATTTTTGGGAGATACTATGACCGCTGTTAGTGTAAACAATACTTGAAGATGATATAAGCTGAGAAAAACCGTTTTCTTATCTTATATTTCTTTTATCGTGTTTAGATATGGATACCCATCGCGTCTGCTGAGTTTAGCTAGCCAGTTTAAAAAAAAACTATATACTCGTATGTAGGTATATTGGGCAGAAACAATGTGTTTTTGAACCCAAGACACGTTGAATTCGTCCACTACCAATTTCAAATATTTTCCTCTTAAAGAAATAAGCATTATAAATGTTAATAAAACCTTTTGAAATGGTGCACTATTGTCAACAATTAGAAAGATGTAAAATAAGCAACAAATTGTTTACACGCTTGGATTCAAAATACACCTATTATATGTAAAAAAAATACTTACTTTTAAAATAGTACTGTCTGCACTTTTTATTGCAGTCAGCATAGTTTAGAAGAAAAAAACCTATGCTATGTGTTATTTATTTTATTTCATATTCATTACATATTTCATTTCAATCTATTTTCAATGTCTACTAATATCTAAGGTACAGTCACGGACTACACTCCCAAATAAACTAAAATTAATAAGAGGGAGCCTCCCTTTAGAAAATATTACAAGGTGAAACATTTCCGTAACTGTACTTCATAGTATAAATTATGGCGTGGGCACACCACCGCTGCGGTCCACAGTATCATTGCGGCAGTATTGTGGCGGCGGTAAGCGGTGGTGTGCAAACTACGTAAGACATAAATGTTGTAGTAGATGTTGTCCCTCCCCGCCAGAGGACGCCACTCGACTGACCCTCCTGTTCATTTCAGTACAAGCGTCGGGGCAGGCCCACTAACAACCGAGCCGAAGACTTAATTCCAGGTGTTTATTGTCAGACGCACCGGCCCCCGTCCAGGTTGCAAACAATTTCTAGCGGCCCCCACCCTTCTAACCGCTTGATCGCTTCAGGGTGACGCTTCACTAACCCTTCAGAATCCAACAGCTGGACAAAGCTGCTGAATTCCGCCAGCTAACACGTAACAGCGGTTCAGAATGACGCTAACTGTGATCCGTTTTAATAAGTTTTGGGTCTTGGGGTGCTGAAAGTTAAAATATTAGGGGTTTGCTAAAAAATTCTCTGGTTGATATCCAAAAATGACTGAGCTGTTTGTCGTCTTGAGCTTCAAAAACAATGTTTTTTAAAGATACAGATTTTTGAACCTACTGCACTAGCGCTGCTTCCGATATGTATTCATTGGACTTAAGAGCGCCTTCACACTAGCGTTTGTCCAGCGTAGGCGTTCGATAAACGTATGCGCAGCGCAGACACCGCGACTACGCGGCACAGGCGTCGCGTCGTCGCGGTGTCAGTGCAAGGGTAAATGAATACGCTGCGTTAGCGCCGCAGGTGCGCATTGTGCGCAACGCATGCGCCGCGTTACTGCGGAGTCATGTACAATCCTGTTCAGATTCGACCTCTCCCCGCCACCCGCAGCCGCGCGCCCCTTTTGTTAATGATATTTTCGAAACGACAACGCAATTATGTGACGTCTGCGCCGCGTTAGCGCACGCCTACGCTGGACAAACGCTAATGTGAAGGCGCTCTTAGCAGATCCTATATCCTACCGTCTCGTGTATCCCTGGTTACATGGCCATCTCATATACCTTCTGCCCTCTCATCGCAACCCGTTTCGCCGTAACAAGTCGTTTCGATCGTCCAGTCAAGCACGAAGCAGAACATCTTCCATCAAGCAGGATTCTTTCTTAAAGGCTTTTCCCAAGCCTTATCAGGCTTATAGTCTGCAGCATCTCAAGTGCCCTGTTCCGCAGCGTCGCCGGTGCCGGCTGCGGCGCAGGTAGTGATCCCGGTCCCGGGCAAAGTGCGCACTCCCGGCGGGACCATCATGTAGCGTGTTGAGTCTAGTGTCGCAGCCGTAAGTGTGGGTGCCCCCCTCCCCGCCCGCAGACGGTCCCGCTCCTCTCGCCCCGTGTGATGTGTGTGCTCTTTGGTCCTTGAAACCCTGGTCGATGCAAAGGCTGGATGGATTTCCAGGGCCATGATCGTCCTGATTATTTTTGAGTTTGTTGTGTTCGAGTGCGTGTTAATTTTCAACGGTTTTATTTTATTTTGATTTCGTACTATTATCGCAAAATTCTTTTACGAGTGTATTGTACGGTTGACAGGCGGCAGGTCTCGCGCGGCACGGCCGGAGCGTCTGGAGGAGGAGTACTACCCGAGCGGTGGTGAGCGGTACGAGCGCGGCTACCCGCGCGAGTACCACGACTACGGGCCCGAGTACACGCGCGAGCGAGCGCACGCCGCGCATGCGCCGCCGCCGCATGACGCGTACGGCCACGACTACACGCGCGACGCATACGCGCGCGACGAGTACGGCCGCGAATATGCCCGCGACGAGCGGGAGCGGCGCCGCGACCGCGACCCCCCCGACGACTACGGGCCTTCGCGTCGCGCGCTTAACGCTGTCTAACCGCACCGCACCGACCTTGTGCGCGCCGCGTCGTGCACGGTGCGACCCGCGCGCTGCTCGCCGCTCGCGTGGCCGCCGCGTGCTTAGTGTGTCACGCCGCGTGCTTGGTGTGTCACGCCGCGTGGCACCGGGTGCTTGGTGTGTCACGCCACGTGCTTGATGTGTCACGCCGCGTGGCACCGGGTGCTTGGTGTGTCACGCCCCGTGCTTGATGTGTTACGCCGCGTGGCGCCGGGTGCTTGGTGTGTCACGCCACGTGCTTGATGTGTCACGCCGCGTGGCACCGGGTGCTTGGTGTGTCACGCCACGTGCTTGATGTGTTACGCCGCGTGGCGCCGGGTGCTTGGTGTGTCACGCCACGTGCTTGGTGTGTCACGCCGCGTGGCGCCGGGTGCTTGGTGTGTCACGCCGCTTGTCGCCGCACCGTGCCGCACGCGTGCCACGCCTCCTGGCGCCGCACCGTGCCGTGCGCGTACCGCGTCCCGCTGCGCCGCCGCTACTCGCGGCGATTGTATAAATTTTACATACTGAACGAAGGAGGAGCTAAGTTTAGTACCGTTAGATATTATCCGTTTCCCATTTTTTGAACATACTCTGTAATTATATTGCATCGTCTGTACTTCATTGTTGCAATCATTTGTAAATAAAATACTTTATATCGATGACCGAGGTTTCACTGGTTTCTCTGATACCCTCACATAAGAAACGTGTTTTTATGTCGACAAAGGCAAAACCGGGCAGCTGCTGAGCAATTCTTAATGAAAAAAACCCAATGACATGGTGGCAATGACATGATGGTAATGGTATTAGAACCCAGCCTCGTGCTAAGCAGTCGAAGCATTCAAACTATCTACTTTCTTAACTCCAGTAGAAGACACAAGATTGAAGAAGGAATGTGGAAGAAACTTAATTGGAAGAGGGATCTTTAATTTATGGAGCGGCTATATAAATCAAGAGTCTGTCATTTTTTGAGTATTAAAAGAAAACTTCATATCAAAAACATATCGCAGTTTATTACAGACGTGTTTGAAGTAAATTCGATGACGTTCAACATGTCAAAATGGCGCCCACCAAGGTTGCCACATTAAATAAATTAAACATTAAATCGCGTAACAGTTGTTAAATAAATCTAATTCTTCATAATATTATCGCTCGCGTGCCTCTTTGGTGTCTACTAGCTAAATAATACAATAACTATATACATTCTCATAGAATTACATTTTATTTTTAATAGTTGCATCATTTTTGTGGGGATTAATACAAGAGAAAAATTTCTTCACCTTCCAATATATCGCCAGAGAAAAATCCAGATTCCATAAATATTCCCAATTACTATAGTTTTATGTGCAGATATAGCTTTCTATGACAAAACATTGGAAGGGAATTTACCGTTGGATAGTAAAATTCGTCTACAGCTATTACAAATAGCTATTCTAGCATCTTTTCATATAACATTGACACTACGTACCATAATATTTTATTAGACTATGTACCATTTATTTCCAATAGTGCCTTAGGTATTATAATGGCAAAAGCTATGACAATCTTAGATACTATCAATTCACTTGTGACTTCTAGCAATGCATTAGAATTGCAATATCTTCCAGCCAAAATAGCTCTTACATAAATCAGGCTGTCTTGTTCAAATATTCCTGAATTCTGAATACATTCTGGGTCTTTCTGTGCCTTACTATTAACTTAACTGCCTCGATAGGTTAGTTACAAGCATTATTGTAACAACTCTTTGGTTTCATACTCACCGAGAACCCTGGCTGATTGAAACCACTCCTCGGAGATTCGTACAAAAATATAAATCGTTCTAGTTTTCCATATAAGGCAACATGATCCTTGAAGACCAATAGTCTTTTTACTATGGTACAAAATTAAAAGGACCATTTTTTTTAAATCAACGATTCATTTCGTTCCATCAGACAGGGCTCAAAGCTCTCACCAAATACCTTACAATCCAAAGTCCATATTTACACTTTACACAAACTGAACCGTATTTACATTTCACAAGAGTCGCTTTCTCACTGTACCATCGAGGTGCTTACGGCCTTTGGCGCTGCACCGTAATCGTCTGAACCTGGCTAAGTACACGGCTAGTCAGATGTATAGATAGTCATTCTTGGTTTCCCTACAGTAGCTGATGCTGGGGAACTTGTAGACGGGGCTGTACCTTCTCTTCTCGCCTTCAGCTTCAAGGGAGAGAGCGGATAATGCTCTGGAAGGTTCTTCGTCTTCGGAGGGAGTGTCTTCTGGGGGCGGCAGAGAGCGCGGCGGGAGGGGAGGTGCCCTCGGGTTCCTGCGTACCCTGAAGTGGCAGTCAGTATCTGGCGGCCAGGCGCGCTGCACCATCAGAGGAAGGTCATCAGGGTGTAATTTTCGCTCGTATTCCTGCGAGGGACTGACCTGAAATTGCATAATAGTCAATTAAATATTAGTTGATGTAGCTGGCTTTCAATAAACATTTCGGTCATAAGGTAAATATCGAGTTTACGAAGTAATACGAAGGCGAGAAACAGTTTTCATTATTATTATATTCAAAAACATTTTTTTATACATATCTTTGCCAAGAAATACGAAAGAAAAGGTTCGAGTTCTTTAGCTAGGTAATTGAATAATCATAAAAGTAGTACAATACGCACCTCATAGAGCGAGAACCTCTCAACACCCTCGTTGGAGTCGTAGCAATGCAGCAGGATGGCCAGCACCTCGTCTGCTGTGGTCCTCTCGCTAGTCAACAGGCACTTGTACTGCGACGAGGACATGAGCGCCGAGTCGTAGATCTTGATCAGACCGCCTGGTCGCATCTGAAGTGAGAACCTGGAAATGGATAGGGGTGTGGTTAGGAAATGAAGGATAAAAAAGTAGTTCAGAAAGTTTATGAAGGAAGTTTGGACTATAGCCCACCACGCTAGTCCAATGGACGTAACGCCAGAGCCGTCCCGTCAAACTAGAGGCAGATAATGACTTGGTCCTTTCTAAGATGTTAATAGAACAGGTTAAAAAGATGTACCAAATGACTTGCCAAAAAGCTTTTAAGAGTTCTTGTTTTGTAAAAGTAATCTTTGAAAACTGTTGCTCAAATCCACCGAATATTACTCAGGTAATTTGCTTTAATAGCAAAACTTCTCAGTTCTATTCAATTCATACAGTTTGTCCGCGGAACCTTGCTTACTGAATAGATCATTCTCACGGCTTGTCTTAGCTAACGAGCAATATACATTTTTCTCAGTCTTGAAGGTCATTCTAACCAAAAGATAACTATAATTTATTACAGCTAGGTAATTATTTTGGTTGTTAATTTTAAAAGAAATGTTAAAATAGCTAAAGCTACGTTTAGGCTTTATAAATGGCCTGAGCTGGCTTTAGGAGACGGTCTTTGGGTTTTTTGTTGACAACTTCTGCTATCAGCGCTATCAAGTATCTAAAGAAAATCCGAATCTTATTCGATCAATTTCAGATTTATATCCTGAAAACAACATACCGACACTATGACACAAACAAGACTTCCCAAAAGATAATGCTGACTATATTGTGTGTGTACTTACACGTAAACGCACATAAATAAATGCTTATTGTTTATTTTGCAGGGGAAACCCTTATTAATAACACTTTCCTACCGACCTCGTAAACTATTCAAAACGCCCATAAACCCAGTAATACATTCTAAACCATACAGCTTTAACCGTAATAACGATCCATTTAATATACAATAACAACTAAAGTTGATCCCTTTACCGATCTACTCCAAACTGTCAACACACAGTAACACGATACATATGGTCAATAAAGAGCTAAGAGGACTCTTTTAAAGTTTTTATATTTTTTATTACCGCCATGTTTACCGTACGAGAATAGCCCGTGCCGGAAGAAGGGACAAAAGTGGATCTTTTTCGGTACACCGGCCGGTGGTCCCGGTACCAACGACGCAGTATTGAAGGGTTTTCTGTTGACCGATGGCGGGTTAAAAATAAACTTCTAGTGAAAAGGGTTTCGCCGATTTTGTTGTGTGAAATTGTGGTGAGTGTTATTTATTAAATGTGGTTAGAAAACAAAGTATGATTCAGTAATGATATAACTGTGGAGTAATAAATGTTTTTTGGTCGTATTATGTCATTAATTCGTTGTGTTGTGAAAAAGGAAAATTGAAATAACCTCATAGTTAGAGATGAAAATGATCTAACGAAACTGTCACGATGATGTAATAGTGATGACTAATATACTCCGAATGACCCAGACAATATTAGCATTGATTTCGAATACTTTAAAGATTTCAGTAAGAATCCGAACCCAAACACCAGTCTTCTTCAATAGCATCCAGGTGGTGAAAAAATTAGACAGTAGGCAAAGTCAATAACGGTTCTGGCTACCCAAGATGTTCAATAATCACGTCAAAAACAATACTCACTTAGAATAACCCTTCGGATGGCACGCCTGCAGCGCTGCAGGCCTCGCATCATCATCCAGCACCAGCGTGGTCCTTAGCCCTGCGGTCCTCACTCTGACCTCCATGCTGAGGTAGAACAGCCTCGGATCCCGGTGGCGCATGCGGAACTTGCCCAGGAGGGTGGAAACCACTTCCTGCGCCCGAGTGCCCCACGTTACGGAGAGCGTTTTGTACTCAATGTCCGGTCGGAGGCGACGGGCGTATACTTTAATTGTCGTCTGTGAACAAAAAAAAATAGATATATTAGTTAAACATATCAAATACTTGTAAAATAATTGGACGAGAAAGTAAATGTCGATACAAAGGACCAGATGAGGCTTATCGCAAAGGACCAAATTATTTCGCGAAAAGCCTGTAGCTACATATGCAGAGGGTTCCGATATTATTCAAATTGAATGTATTCGATTTACATACAATGTCAAATTACGTTTGACGTTATCTTTCGTTGGTTTTATGGTGTCAACCGGAAGATTCTTTTGATTCCACTCTTGAATGGCCTCCCTCGTGTAGGGTGACACAGGTGCATATCGTCATGGTTGGCTGATCGGGTAGGGTGGTTATTGCGATATCCTGATTTTATATTGTACAGCAGTGTGATTCTGTAACCATCTCACCGTGAAAACTTAGGTGAAGTGAACGTGGAGTGAGCTGTCATTCCAACTAATGCTAGTGATTGACACTATAGACACCTCACTCTAAGCTCACTTCACCTAACTATTCACAGTGAGATTTTTACAGAATCGATCGGCAGGAATTGTGAACTCGACCCTAATATTTTATGAACGACGATTAAAGTTAAGTATCGTTCAGATGTCAAAAATGTATAGTTAAGCAGTCGCTATTCACTACTTAAAGCAACGTTTACGAATAAAGCCGTTAATGTTAAATAAACACACAACAAGAATTACATTTTTATGAATTAGATATATGTAAGTAGTACCCTCAATTTGCTATTTCATTCATTCAAATAAAAGCTTTGCGGATTTTGTCAACGTCGGTTTAGATAAATAATCGTTTTCAGCATGGGCTGATAAAGTTCAAATTTTAGGTCATAAAATGTAATTTGAACAGTTATCAATAAGCAAAGGAAGCTTAACAAACTTCCGTTTTTAGGGAGCAGTCCATGTGAAGTTCCAGCTAACACTATCTGAGTGCAAACAAGAAATTAAATTATGTAAAAATAATTTAGCAAATAGAGATAGATACTTAAGTAGGACGTGATGGTAGAGTTCAGGAAGCCAAAAACTAGGCAAATAATGTAATAGATGACTTATCGTAAATTTTAAAATACGTGCTAGATACAGGTTGTATTCCTCGAGGTTTGTTTCAGAAGTTTCGGGTAACACAATTCAGTGTGCAAACTTTGCTTCATTCAAAGAAAAACAGGCGACGCTAAAACAATACGCGATTTTGAACACCGCTGAAGTCGCAAACTTTCAACAATTCCGGATTGACTTGATTCAACAGCCAATCCTTTTGAAACTAACAGAACCGCTAAGCAAATCGCAGGCTCACAAAACAAGATAGTCAAGTACAGTAACTAACGACCAATAATGTTATTATTCTGTGTAACAGAATGCAAAGATTGCAGAATATCCAGTTCCCACGCGAGCTGTTCTCACCGCACAATAAAAACAACACAAAAAAACTTGAATAAAAGTCACATCGTAATAAAATAATAATGGAGGATTTTATGTTTTAAATGACTCACATGAATGTTATGGGGGTGCAGCGCTAAACGCATGCGCGGAGCCGGGACTGGCGCGAACGCGGCCATGACACGTGCGTGTGCGACGACGCGCGGGCGAAACTGAGCCAGAAAGCCTTGAGCGGAGCATTCGAGCTCTACAGGGGGTTGCATTGCAAGCATCTGTCGTTTACTTCCTCAATTTATTGATGGGAACACGAGACTATCCGGGGAATGTCGAGATTTCTATAGATTCAGGATGTTGGCCCGGTGAAGTAAAGGTTGAGCATGCGTAAACGTGGTTTGCCTAGCCAAAAATGGATGAAAGTTTACAGAAAGTCCACTAAGACTACTAGAAGCTAAGATTTAAAATTAACCAATTTGGTTTTTTAAATAACAATAGGCACTAAACAGCCAGAAAGACGAAGGATGAAGGAACCATTCCGGTTGAACTACCTATATAAGCTTGTTGTAAAGCTTCTATACAAATCATTACAGAACTGCGCCAGCAGAAATCAACCACAGTGACGCACAATTAATCCTGTAATTTCCAATATAACATTGAACACGATACCGACAGATAGTGTAATTTAAAACATAGGACTTGCAACAAGACCTGACTTGGCGCCGGAAGTTCCCAGCCCCCACACAAAGGGTAAGTAGACACCTGTCCGTCACGGAAACCGAACCGACTCCCGATCGATTGTACCGACAATTTCAAAATATCGCAGGCACCGTGTGAATATTCGAAACACAATTTGCAAGTGGCCAGGTGCTTCCAGGACCAAAATATATGTTAAACGTGAGAAACCAAACCACCAACGAACAAATTCGTTCCAATGGAACTGGAACCAAACGAAAATCCAACGGCCATTATTATAACAACACGTCCTAGGTTCTTGGTATCCGCACAACTTACATACAATGCCATTCAGCAGTCCTATGAAATGAAAACCTAACATTCTGAAATCCGAACGGATTATTCAAACCGGGAAGAAAGCATCGGTAAAAGTGGTCATCTTTCGTCGACAACCATTGAACTTGAACTGGTGACTCGGCGAAGTAAACGCAAAAACAGCCACCGGACGGCCCAGGAATGCGGTACTCGCAGCCAAACCTGGCCAGCCTAAGTCTACCCACGGCAAGAAACCGAAACTAAGTACGCCCTTACAAAATGAAAGGCAATGTCCGACAACTGGCGCCGATGTAAGTGTCAAGTTGAGCTGGCGTGCGACAGGTTAGAAAATGCGGTGATAAAAAGTTTTATATCGTGGATTAGACACCCTTGTCACAAGCCTATTGGTTATGGCCATTTGTTAGTGCATGCTTGGATTTAAACGAGCATGTCTGTACAACTTGTCCGTTCCAATCTCCTGTTCCGTTCTGAACACAAGAACATGTCAAAACATCCGTTTTATTTTTTTTTCTTCGGTTTTATACTAAGTAGCAGGCAATCGAATACTCTGCATTCAACCTTCACGTTTAGCCGTTATGTATAAAGCATTATTATTTTACCAGCACAATGTCAAAACACAAAACCAATTTCACCATCCTTTAAAATGGCGATAATATCTCCATCGCTCTCGCAACAATCATCAAGCCAAGTAGTAGCCATTATAAAACAATAAGTCCCAAAAGACCAGTAATGGTCCTTTGCCTCAAATTGCTCGTAATGTGACCACATCGCCCGCAGCGTCGACTCCCGCGTATGTATATAGCGTCCGGCGCACGCGTATTGCACGATACTTGAACATTGTTAACGTAGTTTGTACTCGTTATCATAGATGGCGTTGTGTGGCTATTGTTTGGTTTATAAAAGTTGATGTTTTGATGGATGAGCGTTTTTTGTCAGTGTAAGTGGACGCCAATGTTCATCAGTGTTAGGAACTGTTCAGTGTAAGAATTAGTCATGCATTCTGAAAACTGATTTATTTACATAGGTACACTTTCCAAGTCCAAAAATGAAACTTCATTTACGAATTGTGTACCGCCCTAAATTTTCACAATTAAAGCCGTAAATCTGCAATATGTATAAATTAAAACCGATAATTTGAATACCTAGTATTTTATTTGTTAAACACTATCACTAAGGCCAGGCGAGAGCTGTACCTATTCAAGGTAGGTACGACAGCTAACCTTTAAGATCATTCACTACTTCGCTACGCCGCTCTGGTTCACCATTGTGTGGGCAAGTGTAAAGGCTAAATAGGCCATTACAAAACACTCGATAACCACCATAACGATGTCGGTTCGTGCCAGCAACACGTGTCGCTAGCGAAACAGTTTGTTCTGCCCACGCGCAGCAGTTTTATAAGACGCGGGTTAGCACCTGCAGTGGTAGGCGTTTATTGTAACTACAGTTGTAGGTACTTAATGGCCGTTCAATTGAAGTTAGGTGTTATTAATGTAAGTGCTAGCTATGAATGCACGTGCTAGTTTAATAGTCTATAAAGGCTCCCACAGACAGGCGCGACGCGATAGGGCGACGCAAATCTAGTAGAACATTTTCTATGAAAACTTCATGTACTTAAATAGTTCTACCAGAATCGCGTCGCACCGTCTCGTCGCGCTTGTCTGCGGGAGTTTTAAGTGCGATACTTACTTAAGCCATATTTGCATTCATATCTTCAAGTATTCAAGCTACATAGCTAGCTAATAATAAAAAGCAAAGATAAGCTAAAAACTACCGTAAGGAAAACATAAGAAACTTGATAATGAAAACGAGGCGACGATTCCTTGTGTTCATTCACTCATTCTGATTTTGATGAAAAAGCAAGTCTTAGTATCTTCTATTGAACTTAATCCAAAAACCAATTGTAACACTAATTCGCCTAAATACCTCAACACATTTGGTTGAACAATCCGCATTGTTACATATCAACTATAACTAAGCTATCAGATGTTCCACTTAATCGTTACAGTAACGGTACAAAATTGAGCCGAGTACACTACCCTCGGGCCACAATAAATCTGTTTTAAACTAGACTAGCGACAAACACCGAACAGAACAGGATAATACCTTAATACCGTTACGATTATTTGCTAAACGTAATCGGCATACAACATCATTATAGTGAGGTAATCGACAGTTTTTTGTATCGGAATGCGATAAATAGATGTTGAATTCAATAAAGGCTCCGCAGCCAGCCGCGATTCGACGGAGCGACGCGATTTTGGTAGAACAAAGTCAATGAAATTTTCATAGAAATTGTTCTACTAAAGTCGCGGTGCGCCTGTCTGCGAGAGCCTTAATAAGTAAGACGCATAATCAGCCTATCAAATCAAATCAAATCATTTATTTCTTTGCAAAAATGGGTATAATACATAGGTATTTTTTTAATAAAATAAGGTTCTCCTTATTTTACCGTCACATGGGCATGCAAAGGTTTACAATAATCCCAAATAAAAAATCACATTCAGATCATTGGAATTACAATATGGATAAAATTAAAAAAATGTCAGCGTGGTGACAGTAATAAAAAAATAAAATAAATAAGAATAATTAAGCCAAGCACAATAATTATATCAATCAGAGTAACAGTATGTCAATCAGTTAGTGAATGATCATTAAGAAACGTCATATCCGTCTATCCTTAACTTTCTCACTGCTGGGACAAAGGCTTCCTCTCTGTGAGAGGGAGTGGGCCGTAATCCACCACGCGGGCCTTGTACGGGACGCTAACTACTTCGTAGTACAAAGACTTGGTGTACATTTGTTTTCAGACGATGAAGCAACACAATGGGTTTTGAAAATACATTGACATCAGAATATATATTATTTTCAACAAAGTTTAGTTTGTTCCATTGATCGCTTTATTTACAAACATGAAACTTCATTTAGCGTTTCAGGAACGTAAAATTATCTTCTTTAATGATAACACCTTCAAGCAATCAGTTTCCAGTAACTGGTTATTGGAAATCTTGTGGGGGACATAGGACTGATATTCCGCTGCATTCAGTTAGACTGGAAGCCAACCTCAACACAATCGGGATTAGGCTCGGCAGATGATGATGATGATGGCCTTGTAGCATCAATAAAATTCTACAGATGGATGGTCAAATATATACTAAGGTCATTGACACCCATTAAGTATCCCAAATCACCCCATAAGTTGAGCTCACAAATATTACGGAGCAATTGACGGGGCTACTGTGGTAACTTGGTAAGTGAGCAAACATCCGCTGCGCAGGGGCAAGCGGGCGCCGCCACCGCGCACGCGCCGTCGCCGCCTCAATTAACGCGGACAGAAGGACCATTTTATACTTGGGGATATTGGATACTTTAGAATTATGTATCTTAGTTTAAAAAAAAGAATAAGTATAATAATTTGGTTCAAAGTTAGATAGTCCCACATTGTAAATCAGTCATAATGTATAACTTGTATGCTATTCACGCTGTTTTTTTTTTTACGTACTGAACACAAAAAATCAACAAAAATTCCAGATCATCAGAAAAATATGTGTAGTAGATGCTGTTTTATTAAAGCTTTTACATTTAAAAATAAAAATATCAAAGGGCGTCAGTTCTAACTAATGTCATTTAGTAATTTCGTGAAGAAAATATCCGCGTTTGAATATTTCTGACAGTCTAATGTGGAAAATTGGGCAAAATGTTTTCCTGTCCATTACTCTGTCCATGTGATCGTAAACTAGGTGGACGGCAGACATCACAGTAGCACGCGTTAATATGGAGTTGAATGTAGAGGCCAAGACATCAGCGGATCAATAATGATACTATAAAATATAAATATTATACAAATATTTGCATGATTGACTGCTGCTTCTCTATGTAATTCTTTTAACAGCTAAACATTTGGTCCTTAGGTACAAAATTAACAACTGACTGAATTGTCAATCATAGTGGCTATGATAATAATATATATAATAATATATATAATATCCCTGGACATTTCACACAGCGCCATCTAGTCCCAAGCTAAGCAACCTAATGCTTGTGTTATGGTAACAAGATGGCTGATAAACTACTTATATACATTTTTTTTTTTTTTTGTAAATACATACATGTTATAGATAGAAAAACACCCAGACTCGGAACAAATACATGTAGGTCATACAAATATTTGTTCCGTGCGGGAATCGAACCCGCGACACACAGCGCAGCAGTCAATCGCTTAACCACTGCGCCAACCGTGCCGTCTACAATAACCTTGCACTGTTTCACTACTGTGCTCTACGAAGACAACCATGATATTCAACAGTGCCCGTATAGGAGCCGATACAAATATGATAATGACCATATTAGGTACAAGAACCAAAACCAAAAAAACGCTAGATTGAACTCCTTCGCTTCAATCAACGCTAACTTCGTGTCGCCTGCCACAGGACGCCGCTAAATTGGGCTGAATGAGGTGTGACGTTAACAGCAGGAAATTAGGAAATGGGAAGCACGGCCGATCGTGACGGTTTTTGTCCGGCCCGGTTATAGAACGGCACAGCGCGTGTATCCGTCGCGCCGGAACGATTCTTACCTAATTATACTTGATTACACCGATTTGTGGATTACCGGTGATGCGGGTGATTGAGGTGACTTATGAGATGGTACTTAAGTGTTTTTGGACCCGATGGGGACATTTGACTGCATTGAGACATTCATAGGCAAGTGCGTACATCCGTCCATTACCAATAGGCACGTTAAAAATTCACTTATGTTTAAAAGCAACACAGTTGTGTAAATATTTCCACTACATCAGATAAGTATTCATACACCCACATATTTTATCTCAGCGGTATAACAGCAATGCCATAACTCGTGAGTTTGCTCTCGAAACCACGGATACAGCGTGAATTCAAGCGTTTAGCACAATAATGATAACAGTGCAGTGACAAGTTAATAGCCCATCTTACGGGCTACTCCTACGTCTGCCATAGTTAACCCACTTCTTGCAATTGAGTGAACACGCAATATTGGTAGAATCCAGTTCCAGTTTAGATCTAAAAGTGTTAACTTGGATCTTGGAGTAGGTGGTATTGATGAACTTGCTGTACCTAGTGGTGGAAATATTAGGTAAGTAAGGTGGACCAAGAAGTGGTTTATGATTTCATCACATAATTTTCTATTAGTTCATAGTTGGAAAAGGACATGTATATAGATAGGATACTTTTTAAATGAAATACATTGTATACAGGCTGGTAGGGACATCGAAGCACACCCTGTTACCATAGATGCATGGTAACAAGTTGCGCGTCGATGGCCCTGCCACCCTCTATAAGTGGTGCCGAAGCAAACAGCTGGTTAAACTATATTTATATATACCTACTATATTTTTCACCTTTAACAACTATATTTTTTTCAACTATATTTTTCACTTAACTACGATGTACACAACACCAAAAATATATACATACATGAAGTTAGTTAATTATACCACGTATGTGCCCAGTACCTACCTACGATACAGTAGGTACAGAGGGAAACACATACATATCTATGAAAATCCACGTGATTATGAAACAGAGAAAGTATCTATAGGTAAAAACCATTCGTTCAGCACCATCGGTCTCATGCGGAGGAAATTAGCGAGGCCATTACAATTATAACAATAAACTGTAAAAATTACCGGAAAATGGCGCCGGACGAGACTTGTAATTGTTGCGTACACTAATTATAATATAAGTCTTTTTGAATCGCGTGCCATTTCGAGAATTATGTGATAGTTATCAACCTGCGTTAGACCTTTATTAGTAAGACTTTTTGATGATTATAAAATAAGCAGTAAAACTGGCCGGAAAATAACTTATCTAACATTCAATGACAATGTTCAATTGCAAGAATCGTCAATAAAATATTATGAATATTATACGAGAGCAAAGGCCATTTTTAGGGTTCCGTAGCCAAATGGCAACGGAACCCTTATGGATTCGTCATGTCTGTCTGTCTGTCTGTCTGTCTGTCCGTCCGTATGTCACAGCCGCTTTTTTCCGAAACTATAAGAGCTATACTGTTGAAACTTGGTAAGTAGATGTATTCTGTGAACCGCATTAAGATTTTCACACAAAAATAGAAAAAAAACAATAAATTTTGGGGGTCCCCATACTTAGAACTGAAACTCAAAATTTTTTTTTTCATCAAACCCATACGTGGGGGGTATCTATGGATAGGTCTTCAAAAATGATATTGAGGTTTCTAATATCATTTTTTTCTAAACTGAATAGTTTGCGCGAGAGACACTTCCAAAGTGGTAAAATGTGTGTGTCCCCCCCCCCTGTAACTTCTAAAATAAGAAAATGATAAAACTAAAAAAAATATATGATGTACATTACCATATAAACTTCCACCGAAAATTGGTTTGAACGAGATCTAGTGAGTAGTTTTTTTTTAATACGTCATAAATCGTAACGTAACGGAACCCTTCATGGGCGAGTCCGACTCGCACTTGGCCGGTTTTTATTTAACTGCAGCTATAAAAAATATGACTTGCTATCAGATGTAGCGTAGCGAGTTGGTGTACCATATTGATTAAGATTCTCTTTTTAATTTAAGTTTATAGCATTGATTCGTAGTAGTCTGTAAGTCATGGGGTTGGCGTATCCATTGGGATAAAAACCCCAATCAAATCCATAAAGATTGTATAAAAAAAAAAAGACTTGCTACAACCATTCAAAAGCTACACAACTAGGCTTAATAGATATCGTAGACAGAATCTCTAACAAAAAATATTTAACATTTTATCTAGAAAACGGTTCTAAAACTGAACGCAATCTAAAGTGCCATCACCCGACATTTAACCCCTTGAAACTTTGTCCCATCTACAACTCTACATTCGCTTTTAAACATACCAAATGTTAACTCTATTCCCTTGTCATAAAGGTTAGGTAAACTGAATGTAAAATTTGGTTTTTGATTGAAGTGTCGCAAGGCAACCACGATATAGAAAATGGTCGTGATCCAAAATGTAATTTGATTTGATATGCTCTCGAAGTCTCCATCTTAACCCGTGGTAATCCTTTTAATCATTTATTAAGCTTAGTTTAAATGACTGCAGGAGTTAATCAATTAAGAACTGGCGATGCACCGTACGTTTTCATTGTAGGTAAGTACAGCCCAATTGAAACTTTATGGCAGCTCTGAAGTACAGTACCTTACTCCTCACCTTCACTGACAGGAGAATTTGTACTGCGCATGCGACTTGCCTCATGATCCGAGTTGCCATAAAGTTTGAATCTACCTGTTCTTGGGAGCTTGGAATCTAAACTTGGCCAACACATAGGGGTTCAGTCTTTTTATCCTAGATACATTGATGTTTTCACGAACTTATCATCGTTTCACCATGGTCTGTTGCCAAATTCTATTTAGTGGCTAAAGAGGAATTGCATTCATTGACCTGTTCACAAACGTCGCAATTGAGCCCATTTCATTTATCCAATTAAAACTTTTAAGTGATAAAACAGATGAACATTACCCTCTTTCTAACCACGGTTAAAACAGTCATGAATTACGAAACTTCAACGTTTGGATCGTAAAAACAATTGAATATAAATATAAAAAAGACCCTCTGACGAAATAAGGGACCACTTGAGACCTGACCTAATCTAAGACGTATTTACACTACGCACAGATACACCATAAGTTTAGGACAGAAGGACAAGACTACACTGCTGTCTTCTGTATCGAAAGACCGTCTTTTGCTTTGTATTATAATGCATGCAAATGCCATAATGGATTTATACCTCTTGTCTCATGGTTTTGGAACAAGTTATGGAAAAAGCTATGCTATTTCCTGTCAAAAATAACAAAACATTGCAACCGTCACTAACATATTGAAATAATTATTGTTTTGAATCTTTCTCAAATTTTCAAATTTTTCCCATAATATAATTAAGACCAGCAGAGAAGCTCCTTATCTGGTTTTGCTGGAACTGGTCCTTCTGCCCTGTTAACGCTGATCCATTTCTATTTAAGTTTTATAGCTCATCAGTCACATACGACTGACAACTGGAACAACATTGAGGTGTTAGCCCACCGGCGCACGCGGCGTTCTCGTAAATGTCGTAAAACAGACCCTTTTGATGATAAGTGCTCTCGTAATAATATAGAACATATGGGAGTTGCTAAGAGGAGTCTTATATAAGGAGCTTAAATAGATCTGAGAACCCCTGAATCTTTTTTTCACTACAGTCTCAAACTGAGGGTAGCATTATTTCATTTTTTTGTGTCGAGAGAAGAGGAACATGTAAAGATTAACCTTAGAACGAATTTAATATGAAAACTAAATCAGACTTTACTTGGTATACCAATTAGGAACATGTACAGACGCCAGCCAGGTCAAGCTACCCGATACTGTCAAATTTTCCCAATCAACCTTGAACCGTAATGCGTTAGCGATAAAGTTGAAAATCTATTAAAGAAATTTGACAGATTGTAGTAGCTTGATGTGCTGGCGTCTGTACCTATTCATATTAGTTATAAACAGATCATTTCGACGCAATTGATGAGCTTTTAATGACAGTCAAATCAATCAATCAACTCAGACTATCGCAGTTGACTGCTAAAGTTACGAGTACGATCGTCAATAGACCAATTATTTGGCAGATATATTAACTACTAGCTTCTGCCTGCGACCCATCGCATCGCATCGCCTACCCACGCTGTTACTTCCTTTCCTTTTCGCTTCGTATTCTTTCCGATTTTCTTGTTGCTCGGCTCCTAAAGACCCTATCTTGATGTTAAATAGCCTTCCTCAGGAATTGGGCTATCAAAAGCAATTTTTTTTTTTTCAAATCCGTCCGGTAGTTCCAATGATTAAACAAATAAACAAGCAGAGAAACCGAGTCTTTAGCTTTATTTTTAGTATATGATGTGCCAATGATGAGCCACAGGACTGAACCCGTTGGCTGCGAGAAGCACGGAACCGGTGGAAGTGGAGGTGCTTAGGGGAGGCCTATGTCCAGCAGTGGACGTCTTTCGGCTGAAATGGTGATAATGATGTGCCAAAAGGCTGAGTTTCCGTTAGTTCGTAACAAAGCTTTATATAATTGCATCTGAAAAGACCACCTGTATTATAAATATAAATAGCGGACAACATTATCATGATGAACGCATTTCTTTCATTCAGGATGTCACTACCGCAAACATATCATTATGCAATACTCATCTGTCCTCCGTCTTACCTGGGTACTAGTACAAACAGAACAATAATTAGTGGGAAACAAAGCCTTCATTAACTTCAGCTGCGCGTGAGTCTCACCTGCGTTGCCTTTATATCAGACTCCATTATTACACACCATATGCTGTCAACCCTTTAAAAACCATAGAGCTTTTGAGAGCAAAAAGTAGTTCTTTGTAAAACAAGGGTTGTCTGTGCTCTATTGAAATAGGTCTAAAAATAAACAAAACATACTTGATCTAAATCTTCTTTAATTTCTTTAGGAGCTTAGGGCAATCCCTAGAGTGGCTACTTGTAAAATATTCTGCCTGTATTGTTGTTTTTCTACATGGTTTCAGCATTTGTTAATTTAGTTTCAAACGAGATAAAACCAAATTTTTGTTCGGTTTTATGTTTTGGAAAACGAAGAGCATAAAGTAAAGAAGTACCTCAGACTTTTAAATCCAGTTGTACACCGACTCTATTACTTTTCTTTACCTAAGGAATGCTAGTAAAAACACATTCCATTAAACTAACACTAGTTTCTCATAGAGATAAAAGCTCAACCCTACTCACATCATAAAGACAGCCGCTTAACAGCAGCGCAAAAAACGCGTAGCGCGGCATGCGCGGGCGCAGCACGTGCGATGAGCCAGGTGCGCAGGAAGCCGCGCTCAATCACTACCATCTCATGGCTTCTGTAGGGAACCGTTTAACTGAGAATTTTTTTATCATATATAAAAGGCCCGTTAACATTACAGTAGGCAATAGTTTTAAAAGGAAATGCCAATCACTGGATAGGTAATAGTAGTTGCTACTGAACAAAAATATGCTGCTGTCTATCGTCTGACGTCATCTCTTGGATGCCTTTTGCTTTACCCACAAGTGAGAAAGGTGGTTGGGCCGGTTCTTTGCTGGGAACAATACCTTCACATAATTCATCATAAAAAGCATAAAAAAATAATATCCAACCAGCAATTTAGACGCCCTCAAAACATGCAAAACTATAAAATCAATGCTGTCATCACTGTCAGCAGGCTGTCTAGCTTGACTGCTTGAGCCACACAATAGCGATTTAAAAGTTATCCGATTACCCCGCCATGTTTTTATATAGATTAAGTTTTATTGAGACCAATAAACCGTTAAATTTTTTACTCATAAATAATCCACGTAACAACTATTTTATTGAAAAAACGTATTACGGTCGTCCTACTTACACTGTTGGGTGGCGAAAAACTTAATAATTTTTGTGACATGAAAATTCAGAGAATACACCGTTTTGTGATATATTTTTAGTAGGACAGCAAAAAGTTCTGATATGAAAGCCTTCAGTTGGACCAAAAAATATGAAGAAAAACTACAGCATATAGAGCGAACATCAATTAACCTGCAGTGCGATTCTGTAACCATCTCACCGTGAAAACTCAGGTGAAGTGAGCGTGGAGTGAGCTGTCATTCCAACTAATATTAGGGATTGACACTATTGACAGCTCACTCTAAGCTCACTTCACCTAACTTTTCACGGTGAGGTTTTTACAGAATCGATCGGCTGAATTTGGAATATCGGTATATTTCAACGTAAAAACTTTCTTTCAAATTCAAATTCAAATATTTCTATTTGTAGAACATAGGTAAACAAAGGGTACAGATGTCTAAATTTATAAAAATGAACGCTATGTCTTGCCGTCAACGGCGTACAAATTTTTAATTATTATTTCTAATATTAATAATAGATAAATGGAAAATAAAAAAAAATAAAAATAAACAAAAAAGTAGTAATACGTTCAAAATTAATAAAATGTCAAGAATTACATAAATGTCATTAAATTACAATTAAAATGTCAAACCAATAAAATGCCATTAAATTACAATTTGTCTTCCAGGTAGTCATTCACTGTATAGTAAGCTTTCTCACCCAATAAATCAAGAAGAGCCTTTTTGAAATGGTGTATGCTGTCAATATCTTTTATTGCAATAGGTAACTTATTATATAACTTGGGTGCCATTCCCAAAAAACTCCTTGAGTATAGTGCAGTCTTGTGTGGAATAGCACATACCTCTCTATTACATCTTTTTGATCTTAGTGTTTGAAACAAATGCAAGTTTGATTTTGCGAATACAGCTGTCTCGTAGATGTACATACAAGGCAAAGTAAGGAGTTTTTATTTATTAAATAATGGCCTACAACTATCAGTCTTTTTAGGGTTCCGTAGCCAAATGGCAACGGAACCCTTATGGATTCGTCATTTAGCTTAAACACAGCACGTACACACCTCTTTTGAGCTTTGAACGCAATGTTTTTATCAATGGAATTTCCCCTTTCAATAAACATGAAGATATAATGACATGTAATACGATTAATTGCGACTGGACAGCAAAAAGACTCGTTAGCATACAGTTGTAAGTCAATATGAAAACTTTCGAGAGGATGGAATATTTCGTTGAGCTGTAAGTTAGATAGGGACATCTAACTTACAGCTCAACGAAATATTCCATTAAAGCATTGTTCAACCGTTCACCTAATTAAAACAACTTATCTAACTGCGGTAATTGGGTCATCTTTAGCTTCTATATCGCATGATTCCTGGATAGTATTAGTAATAATTATTAATAATCTATTACATAACAAAACAATAAAATAGTTACATAACCGCCCCAAATCGACCGGATCCCTCGGGAAATTTATGAATTTTTTACTATTTATACAATTTTATTTGATGGCTTTACTTACGAAACTTCGTTATCTGCTTAAACAATTATTGTTTAGACTTTAGCGTAACCACGCACTAGACATTATATTTCTGCTTACGACATACTTAATGATCATATAATTTATTGCCATAACGGCTATGCCTGCAGCGGGCACCCCATTTATCTATATTGGCATTATTGGCCGTTTGAACGCATGCCTTTGGGTTAGTAAACAGTCATTGAAAACCCATTCGTTTCAACTGTCAAATTTGAATTCAACTGCCAATGAAGATTGACGTTTAAAAGCTACTTAGTTGAGTTTGAGGGTATTTAGATGAACATTAATTTCAATAATAGATTGGTAACTACTTCTGGGAAAGCTTGAAAATAAGCAATAAATTGAATTATTATAGTATAGTTTCCGTAAAAACTTGCTTTTTAATTTAAAGCTGTTTGATTTATTTTATGTTTGCAATCATTAAAAGACTTAACAGCTTTTAGTAAATTCTTTGGCAACACAAAGTAGATTAGGCGTAGTTCCATATAGGCATAATTATAATATAATTATAACCGGAATCATGAAATTTTACTCAGAAAAAAGATGAAAGCGTTAGAAAAAAACTGAGACGCGGCTACCGCAGCGGCAGAATGGAAATGATGCGTGCCATCTTAAGATCTAAACTTGAATCATTATTTTTTCTAGCAACGTTTTTATTTCTTACAGATAACAGTCAGTTCTTTAAACATGGTTCACTGTAGAAGCCACTTGAATGTTTTAATTTTAATATTTTATTTTAGACTAGGGTAGACCATTGTATTATCGCTAGGCGCTACAGTTTATAAAAACAAAGACCCTTGCCTGTGTATTATGTCATCAAGATGCCATATTCTTGCTCAATCATGTATTTATAAAGACGAAGCAAAAAATACATAGTAGAACTTGGACAATCCAAGCTTCACCATAAGGTACAAAACCAACAGCCTTCCTTAACTTACCGAAACAGCTTTACATTCTAAGTTCCTAATTCCCGTATCAAAAATACCGAACAATTACGACAACTGTTTACCGATTGGTCGCAGAGCACTTACGCAATTAAGAAAATCAGGAGACATTTTGTTCGTATGGCTTCAAACCCAGCTGTTTGAAAGCGCGACCAATTGCCAATAAACATGTTTCGGCGGCCGACGAGTTGCGACCGCGGCACTTGAAATAATTTCTATTAGTACAATGTAAAGTAGATTTATTTAGACAGTGATATTTGATAGTATTATGAACTAATTAATACCAGTTTGAAAATGTCACGCCGTCAATATTACAAAACTGACTGTGAAGTATTAGGAAAGGACCAAGCATAGATGAACGAAATACGAAAACAAATATAAGTAAATAAACAAAATTGAAAATTTAATCTTTAGAATAAGTAAAACGCTTAATTTTAATAGTGGAATACATCATAAAAAGTAATCAGACTCAGAAAAATGGTCACGCGTAAAAATATATGCGCGAAACGAATGGTCTGAAAGGGACTTTAAAACCAATTACTTATTTTGATCTTCCAACATCCGATTTCTGAAAGTTTTAGTTAGTTGGCGTTTTTATTTTTATGAGTATATGTAAATCACGATGGTTCAACAATGCAAACCGGTTCCATCAAAGCTGCGAGATAAGCCTTCACTAAATACATGAATATGCAGCCGTATTGTGTGCTCGACGAGTTGACAGATGTGCGTTAATTGACGCACTCGCATAGGCGCACCGAGACTAGTGCGAGCGCATCATTGCACGTAGCTATACGAGCTTCGGACCAAAGTAGTGATGGGACGTGTTCACATATCCCGGATTTAACCGGTAATTTTTCAAAAATAGATCGACTTTTTATTAAATTAGTTTGTATTTATGTACAAAGTCTGTTATTAAGGACACTTTAGAACAAGTAACTGTGGTAGATGTATGACCTTCCGTTAAACGGTTCTGCATAAATAAAGTCAATTTATCATTATAATAGAACAAACGTAATGAGCCTTTGAATAAATTAAATATCTTTCAACGGCTTTACAGTAATATAATATGTGATCCTATTTAAGTATACACTTTTTTTTTTACTTTTTCGAATAATAAGCTCATCATTCGTCAGTGAATAGACGATGGAATAGCTCTCTGCGCAATTAGGTAAAATAATTTATTTACCACCGATATTGTTAATAACTGTTAATTTCGCATGAATACACGAAATCTTAGGGATAATGAGTATTCCAGGATTGATAGGGATCAAATTATTTTGAGTTATCCAGGAAATTTAATAGCAGTGTTGCAAAACTCGCAAGCAATCCTGGAAAACTCAAAAGCAATCCTGGAATACTCACGAGTAACTTTGGAAAAATCACAAGCAATCCTGGAGAACACACTTGAAGCTATCTCGGAAAACTCACAAGCGATCTCGGATTTTTTGCTACCAATCTCCGCATTTCATAGCAGCACTAAAGCCGATCCGGTTCGTGAATCGTGACCGGTCCGGTCTCGCGAGTACGATTGTGTTGTTGTACCAACAATTAGCGATTGATAAACTCGCTAGTCGGCATTGTACGACTGGCTTTACTTGCTTAGATACTATTATTATGCATTTAACAGTTTCTCTGGGCAATGGCGTGTAATTTGGACGTTTATTAGAAGAAAGAATTTGTTTTCTTTCACATTTTAAGTATTAAGCCGTGGCTGGAGGAGGCCTTAATTTATTGAGGCAACCGTTCAAGCTCGGTTAAACAGCCGACAACCTCCTAGGTTGACCTGCAAGATGCTTTTGATGAAAATAAAAAAATAACACTTATTTTGCATCGTGAGCAAGTAAAATGTTGTAGTTTGCTTAATTATTAGCTGTAATTAATCACTTGTGCTTATGACTCGTTACAAGCACCTTTCCACGCTCAATGTCAGTTGCAAAAATAAAAAAATTGAGTAGAGCTTAATCATTTAGTCGACATTAAAGGTCATTCTTGAATACCTAGGTACCTACTTTTAATATACCTGCCCAAATGGCGAGTATCTATTATGCACCAATTTATTGTTTTTTTTCTCTTGGTGATATTTTTATTCTTAGGTAAGTGTCGTTACTTCGTTAGGTGTATCCTTTTATCAGCTTGCTTACAATATAGCATTTAGACAATCTAATCTGTCCGTACATTTCAACAAACAATAAGTTTTTCCAAATTCTGAGAAATAAAACAATTACACACTGTGTCTGTGACATTGAACTTATCGTACGGACAGACAGACTGACTCTTTAATCATAATAATGAATTACTATAATGTATGTCCCAATTTAACTGAGTCGGCTTCGTGTCTTTCAAAGGATATCGAGACCACGACCTTCCTCAAAGTACTTTATGGCTGTAAAACCGTATCAAAATTAACCCATACAGAAGCGGTGTAGATTGTGAATGCAATACACTTGTTTTTTTTTTTTTCAATTAAAATTCCAGTCCAGTTTCTATATAAAGTTTGACCTTCAGATTTATAAAAGCTTACCTACTGTTCAATACTATAAACATAAGCACAGGTAAAAACTAACATTATTTACCTACGGATACATCACCATCATAATCAGCCTTTAATGTTCCCACTGCTGGGACACAGGCCTCCTCTCTGTGTGAGGGAGTGGGCCGTAACGTAAGCCACCGCGCGAGCCCAGTGCGACTTGGTGGATGTCTTGGTTCTGGGACATGCCGGTTTCCTCACGACGATGTTTTGTTTTCCTTCCGTTTTGAGAGAAACGTTCGTGCGTTTTGACCGTGATGGTGATGAAATAATTTACACAAAGTAAAGCGCCTGCCGGGGCTCGAACCCACGACTCGTAAGTTACACTGGACCACCACAGCTCCTTTACACATACGTCGCCAGACTATTTTCTAAACAATAATATTTTTCTCGCTAAAACAAAGCTTAGCTCCCAAAAACAATATTACAACGTTAATTAGCGAAAGAATTCAAATATGGAATGTTCGATAAATAAAAAACAAATATGGCGCCACGGAAGGTCGGCATCGATTGACTGCGCACGCGCATCTATGCAACATGAGGCTACGATGCACGATACAGGGCTCGTTATGAGCTGCAGTAATATGAGAACTGCCTTATAGCTCAGAGGCGGACATTGTTGTTTGAAGATCCTTAGGGTTGGCCCAATCCCCTTATTTTTTGGAACGAAGTTCTTTATCGCGGGTTGCGAAAGGGGGCTAGGCGGAAAAAATTAAGACCAAAAGTTGGAACGACACTTTTTGCTATAGTTGTAAGCCGTGCGGCGTGCGCGTGATAGATATATGTCATCTTGATATAATTATAATATATTGTTTGTTGGATAATGGCATCTGTCACAATTACGAAGCTTGTAACAGATTGAACGTGAACGTAGAAGTACCTAATTTGACTAGATATTGTGTTTACAAAAAACAACAGTCTTAAATTGTGAAAAAAACACTAATGTTATTATTATAAATGATTAAGTAATATTTGATTATCTTTGTAGTATATCTTAGATTTTATATTGCTATTTTAATATAATAGGTTGTTTCAAATGATTGGTACAATACTGTCAGTTGATGTTGATATACTTTTGATGATGTCTAAGAATTAAGAATCAACTCTTATTAAATTGATTAATTACCTTATAATGTTTTATAATGGTTTCACTATATAAGATTTGTTTATTATTACCTGTGTTAGAAGATATTAAGCCAAAATATATGATGATCTGTGATTGGTTCAAAATGGCGGTAGATGTTTTACGTAAAAGACGTTGGTAGTGTATAAAAAGGATTGTAACGACGTTATCAGGACAGTTGCTTGTTAGATGTTCAGTTGGTTAGTTCTAGTGCCGTTATTATGTGAAATAGATCGACCAGATGTCATGTAAGTTAATTAATTTGATATTATACCTCAATTATTGCTTATTGTGAAAATGTTGTTGTATAAGTCATATTATGGCCAATATTCCTAGCTATTGTTATTATGTTGCTATTATTTTGAATACTCTTGGACCATTGTCCAAGAGATAGAATAAATTGTTTTTAAAGATAACGATAATTTATGACAACGTAAGAAATGTATTGATAGAATACTTTGTTACTGTTTCCATGGAGTTTCTTGTCCTTCTTCTCCATGATGACCTAGTTTTGCGAACGGACGACTAGTTTTCTGATTAATTACTGACAAGCCTAAGATTAAATAAATGTTTAGCCTTGTCTGTCTGTGCTTTATTTCATAAAACCCTTTTCCTACAAACCATATTCAATAATAACTTTCATACACAGTAAATAACTAAATAGTAACCATTCTGATATTTAAAGCTTGTTATTTGGATAATATGTAAGTACATACATACTTATAGTATATACAATTACGAAGTAAATTTAACATCAGAAGTGGGATAGTTCTCTGGGGTTTTAAAACCACTTACTAACGCATTTTTATTTGCTATTTTCATGATTAATGTTGGAGCCGGATGTGCAAGCCGTTGGTCGGTGGGTCGCTGACTCCACTCACACCATAATGATGACATCGCGCTGCCGCCTCTGACGTTGGAGCTGCGGAGCCGCTTGTATGAGCTTTGAAAATACGGAAACTCAATCTGCTGTAAGAATATCGAGAAGCTTTCCGGCGGTAAGAAGTATCTGAAGTCGGTAAGGCCCTTAGAGGCTATAATTGCAAAATACTTTTAGATAATTATTATGTAACATTTAGTTCACGCTTGGCTTATAAAGGACGAACAGTTTTGACTATGTCAATTACGTGATAATTATTGAATCAATTGCTTTAAAATATAATTTGAGAATACAATAATATAAAAGAGTAGTATAATGCTTAAAAGTGGAATTTAGTCATTCCTGATGTTAAGCTATAGTTACTTATAAATTATTTTCTGGATTAGGATAACCTTATTTAATTTGGAGATATGACACATTATTAAGTACTTAAAACATCTATCAATCTATCTTTGATCGTAATTACAATGAAATGTGGTTCATAAACGTTCCATTAAGTATTTCGTTTTATGTGATCTCTAATTATTGATTGTGCTGTAGAGATAATATTGAAATTACTTATTTAAAATTTATTTTTGCAATATCGTGTACCTATAATGTTAATAAACCGTTGGGTAGCCTCCTTTTCTGGTGTCCGAGACCTTAGTAAATAATTTCGTATTTTGTTTTAACAAATATTGCCATTTCCATAATAAATAATGATCGTTATAGTTTGCGTGGCAGCGGCCACAGGAATCTGTCAATTTCTAAAGACAAGCTAAAATTTTGGCCAGGTGAAATGGTCTGTGAAAATGCTGTTATTGAGGATACTATTTAAGTCTCTAAATATCCAAAATGAATAATAATTTGATCTAAAATAAATAATGATAAACATTTAAAAACAAATAATTTAAAATATGTATTATATATGTATTATGTATAGGTATTATATGTGTGTATATTATTATTATATTTAATTATATAAAAAGCCTATGGCTGTGCGTAGCTGTGCCTGTGGCTATATATATTTAAAAAAAAACTCCTGTGGCTGTGCCTGTGGAGGTAAAAAAAAAAACCTGTGGCTGTGCGTAGCTGTGCCTGTGGTTAAAAAAAAAAAACTCCTGTGGCTGTGCGTAGCTGTGCCTGTGGAGGTAAAAAAAAAAAAAAGAAAAAAAACCTGTGGCTGTGCGTAGCTGTGCCTATGGTTAAAAAAAAAAAAAAACTCCTGTGGCTGTGCGTAGCTGTGCCTGTGCAGGTAAAAAAAAAAGAAATAAGAACCTGTGGCTGTGCGTAGCTGTGCCTGTGGAGGTAAAAAAAATACACCTGTGGCTGTAAAAAAAAAAACAAGCCCGTGGCTGGAAAAAAAAAAACGCCTGTGGCTGTAAATAAAAAATAGGCCTGTGGCTGTAGAAAAAAAAAACGCCTGTGGCTGTAAAAAAAAAAATGCCTGTGGCTATGACAATACTATACAATTTTAAAACCAAAGTAAAGAAAACAAAAATTGAAAGGAAGATTTCCAGAAATTTACTTCAAGGATCAAGTACATTTCAGAATGGCCATGTTAAATGTTTGTTAATATGTTAATAGAAAATGTTTGTTCAATAGTTTTCACTAATATTGTCAGAAATTGACCGAGCGATGAGTTATTTCAATTATTTTCATGATCGTTGGTTATTGTTTCGATTTAAAAGCTGTTGAATATAAATTTACTAGGCTTACCAAATTGTTGCCATCCCAATTTAATATTGGCAATTAATTATTTGATACATTGTTTAAGTACTTAACGTTTTACTATTAAATTAGCAGAAGTTGCAAAGATATTAAGATACATTGGTTAAAAAGTTGGCTTTAAGCAAAAAAAAAAAAAAACAAAAAAAAAAAATTTTTACTTCCTGTTGAATTGGTCAATATGAAACGCTGATATTTTTGTGAGACTGTAGATTCATAAGTACTTCGAGAACGAAGTACATGTCAGTATGGCCGTGATAGATATATGTCATCTTGATATAATTATAATATATTGTTTGTTGGATAATGGCATCTGTCACAATTACGAAGCTTGTAACAGATTGAACGTGAACGTAGAAGTACCTAATTTGACTAGATATTGTGTTTACAAAAAACAACAGTCTTAAATTGTGAAAAAAACACTAATGTTATTATTATAAATGATTAAGTAATATTTGATTATCTTTGTAGTATATCTTAGATTTTATATTGCTATTTTAATATAATAGGTTGTTTCAAATGATTGGTACAATACTGTCAGTTGATGTTGATATACTTTTGATGATGTCTAAGAATTAAGAATCAACTCTTATTAAATTGATTAATTACCTTATAATGTTTTATAATGGTTTCACTATATAAGATTTGTTTATTATTACCTGTGTTAGAAGATATTAAGCCAAAATATTATGATGATCTGTGATTGGTTCAAAATGGCGGTAGATGTTTTACGTAAAAGACGTTGGTAGTGTATAAAAAGGATTGTAACGACGTTATCAGGACAGTTGCTTGTTAGATGTTCAGTTGGTTAGTTCTAGTGCCGTTATTATGTGAAATAGATCGACCAGATGTCATGTAAGTTAATTAATTTGATATTATACCTCAATTATTGCTTATTGTGAAAATGTTGTTGTATAAGTCATATTATGGCCAATATTCCTAGCTATTGTTATTATGTTGCTATTATTTTGAATACTCTTGGACCATTGTCCAAGAGATAGAATAAATTGTTTTTAAAGATAACGATAATTTATGACAACGTAAGAAATGTATTGATAGAATACTTTGTTACTGTTTCCATGGAGTTTCTTGTCCTTCTTCTCCATGATGACCTAGTTTTGCGAACGGACGACTAGTTTTCTGATTAATTACTGACAAGCCTAAGATTAAATAAATGTTTAGCCTTGTCTGTCTGTGCTTTATTTCATAAAACCCTTTTCCTACAAACCATATTCAATAATAACTTTCATACACAGTAAATAACTAAATAGTAACCATTCTGATATTTAAAGCTTGTTATTTGGATAATATGTAAGTACATACATACTTATAGTATATACAATTACGAAGTAAATTTAACACGCGCGTTTCTCTGTCTCTCTCTCTCTCTCTCTCTCTCTCTCTCTCTCTTATAGAAAGCAAGCCAGTTATTTTCATTTCGCATTGAACAGTGTGGTGTCGTTTTATTGAGTGTATACAGGTTTTTAGTACATAATAAATAATTCATAACTTAAAAAAAAAAAATTATTACAATTCCTTCACTAATTAATCGAAAGGAACTTCGTTCCATCCGGGTGTCCCTTGACACCTCTCAAGTTTTTTTTATTTATGTACATGAAACTGGGTTATAGACCTATTGCTAAGAATTTGGAATTGCAGCGCATTCATTTCAAAGCATAATTTTATCACAGCAACGTTTTAACTAGCTGGTCATTTCGGATAATTATTTTATTAAATGAAAAAAGTTCACCAAAGGACATAAATCAAGTTAAATGTATAACTGAAAGTTTTATCACGACATCAGGATTCAGGAAGCTGTTACTAAAACATTAAAGTAATCTTCAAGAAAGGAAAGCACGATTCGGATATCAGCATCCGCCAAACAAAACGATAATTAGTTTTAATTATTGATTATAATAAGATAGGTACTGTTTATTTAAAAGAATGCAGCCAACAGCAATATAGCAATTAAAGACTTTTTAATCCTATCCTACTAATTATTATTATAAAAGTGAAAGTTTATATGGATGGATGGATGGTTTGTTACTCTTTCACGCAAAAAGTACTGAACGGATTTGGATGAAATTTGGCAAACAGATGGTTTATAACCAGGATTAACACATATGATACTTTTTATCGCAATATTCCCACGGGATCGAAACTTATGCGGGTGAAACCGCGGGGCGCAGCTAGTAAATAATATATTGCATATAATTACAGGTCCATTTGTTAAGGTGGCAGGAAACATAAAGTCGTTACCGGACACTACATCCCAAAATGATTACAACAAAAAACTGGTATGCTAAATACCAAATATTGGCAATAGGAAACAATCAGTTATTTTTCTCTGAGCTGTATTTAATAGAGCTTCTGTATTTTTATATTTACGCATTTATACTCATTGATTTATTTTTGCCAAATTTTGTCTTGTTCCAAACATATACAACAAAGTTCTGATTACAATAATTATTTCTAATCTCATTTCTCGGCAACCCTGCCGCATATACAGCGTGTATTCAAAGCGGCCGCATGCACCGGAGCGGTGTCACGACCACCGCCTACCGACCTGCCCTCACGACCTTTCTCGGAATCTATAATTATTGCAGCACCCTGTTATGATTTATCGCGGCATTTAATAATGGAGACTACTTTGTAAGGATGAATGAGGGAGATGAGTAATTATTATGATGTAATTTATGTCACGACAAAGATGGTTGTACATTTTCTTGATTATTTCGTAATAAATATGTAATAACAAGTACAGGTTTATATATGTAGGTAAATGATACATATGCATAAATCATACGGATATTGAAGGTTTTAAGCACTTGTTGATATTGCTGAAACCACTTGATAAATAATTAATTAATAACCCAAAATCACAAAACGAAATATCTAAAGCATTCATTTTAAAGTGAAGGCTACAAACATACCGACAAAGTACATACTATCAAGCACATATTTTTCAAAAACTTTAATTAAAGCCCCGAATTCAATTTGCTACACCCAAAAGAGAGATAAAACAATATCTCGTGGTCCCCTTATGCGTGAGATGCGCTGCTGGTGGGTGCGCCCGCGCCGCTCCGCGTACCTACGCATCCCAGTGGCCATGTGAAACATATGTTACCGGTATCGCAAAATGATCGCCGTTTTAAGATTGTGTTACATTCTGGTGTGGTAATAAGTCAGATTGGTAAGATACCTATGGAAGGAAAATTTTAAGAATGTCTGAACAATCGGTGTATTAGAACAAAAATAATCAGCCTATAATGTTCCCACTGCTGGGACACAGGCTCTTTCTGTGAGAGGGAGTGGGCTATAATCTACCACGCGGGCCCAGTGCGGGTTGGTAGATGTCACATGTCTTCCAATTTTGGTTCTAGGCCATGGCGGTTTCCTCACAATGTTTTCCTTCAACGTTAGTTAGAACAAAAATACTAGTCTGTAATCTGACTAGTCTGTTATTATGGGAAGTGAAATCAGAGAAAGACCGACAAGCATTGCTTGACTTGTCTAAGCAAACGAGGTTTGAGACAACATCGCTGTTGAATTTAAACTTTACTTACACGTTGAAACTGAATTAAAATACCTCATAAAGTACCTCATAATAAACTAAACAGAGAGATAAAATCTACACATAAATCGACTCCCCATATAAAACTACGAAGCGTAAAAATCTCCAGTTGGCCATCATAATAACTTGCGCTGCATTACCATACAATAGTATTCACCCCACCGCGGATATAGCTTGATGGATATGGTATACTATGCTGCACTTCCGGGCAGTGTCAATAAACACTAAAAACTACGCAACATACATTGTATGATATAAATAAAGAAGAGAAACAAAGTGTAAAGAGAGAAAAGTTATTTCACGTAACATAACATCACTAATTGTTTTTTTCCCGAAAACATCAAGTCACCAGTTATATTGAAGCCCCATGTCGATTCTATTGCCATAAACCTGGTACGAACCCAGACTCTGGACTGTTATTGAGAAATTCCTGACAAAAAAACCTAGTAACACTTTGAACGACCTGGGTATCCGAGACAGTTTGTCAGTCTCTTATTTCAATGGGTTGGTGAAGAGTAAACCTAATAAAAAGCTGCCCTTGACCATGTATGCAGTGTACTTAAAAATAGAAAGAAACAATGATCTCTGAGTTCAAAGGATTTGTTTTAAGAAAAGAAACGAGAGGTAATAAGAACCGTCTGGTTCTAAATGAATATTTATTTTAGGATTTACTGAACGGTTTAAGGGTTAAGATGGTTGCGTACGTAGCTTGTAACAGACAGTGCAAGAGTAGCGGAGTTAGATAGCAACGAAACTTTTCTACAAGTTTCACTTTTTCGCCTCTCATCATCATCTGCCTGCCTCCTCCCAACTATGTTGGGGTCCGCTTCCAGTTCTACCAGATACAGCTGACTATCAGTATTTTACATGGAGCGATTGCCTATATGACCTCCACAACCCAGAATTACCCAGTAACTCTCACTGCTTGTCAGATTTCCGGGCTGTCAAAAATCCAACAACGGCTCTACGTGATTTCCGAGGCACGGGGGTCTCAGTATGTAAAGAATGTCACCCATCCACATACCGACCGCGGCAAGCATAGCTTAACCTAATCGATCGACCCGTGCGGCTTTTATTACTAAGCCACGAAATCCTCAGAACACCTTTTCGCCTCTCAATTTTTACTGTAAACCAAAAATGGTCCTTACATCCGCAACCTCGTTGATATTATCAGCAAGAGCGCAAAGTAAACACTCCTTTCCAATTTACTTTATCCAATTACCATGATGTGAATATGTTGGACAAATAACGAGAATACAAGCCTTGCGCCCACGGTGCGCCTACGTGCGTAGCCGAGGTCTTATGTGATGTTAAATAACTTTTGGTCCTTTGTAAGACTGCTGTTATAGCTTGTATTTTAACACTACCCATATTCTTAAGTGTAAATTGCTGTACCTACTGGAATCTTGTTTAAAGTATATTTTCTGTATGGTAGTGTGAAATTGAATGTTAGTTAAAATGTGTGCAAAAAGGCCATACATAACATTTACTAAACAGTTCTTCATTCTTCCATTTGCCATCCTCAAAAGTCCAAGTTTGTAATCACTTTAAATTATGATTTCCCAAAACAGGTTTCGAGGACTTTCCTCGCAGTTAATATCTTAAATTCTTGAATGTTAAACAAGGTCTTACATCGCATTTTCCTTATATTGTATTATCAGGGTTATCCTCAGTGCACACTGAACTTCGAATTTACCATAAACTTTGCATTGAATTGCAGAATCATTTCTTTTGTTTTAAAGATCCGTAATCCCTACTTAAGAGACGCAAAGACAACTAACACAAGCACTTACATTAACTGGTCTTTGTATTCCAATCAGGTTCGCCCTCAATACACGTCGTGTATGTCTTACGGTTGATCGCGTCCCTGCAAGCCCTAGACAGATCTCCGGTGACATTCCACGCGACAGCCAGACCGTGACTGTGACCGAAATACTGAGATATTACTGACGAATAATAATCTTGTATCAGTTGTACTAACGAAATGTCAACGAGATAAAATCAGTAATCATTAGATATACCGTTATTTCTGCGATTGTGCAATCACGGAAGTGCTTCAAACTTAACTTCTTCAGTGATTATTTAAATACAATTTCGTCCTTATTTGGTCCTCTCATCTACTCATTCGGTCGTTGACGACACTTTGCATCCAATCTTTTTTCTTTTCCATATTGGTTAGGAATGCAAGTTATTCACTCTTATGTACCGTAAGTATAAAAACTTGTTTCTTATTGTACATGTTAGATGTTAATTATGTGCAGCATCCAATTATGCGAAGCAGCGAACTTAGGCTTTACAGCCTTCGGAACCGGTCGAGGTTGAGACGTGGTCTATGCGACTGCAGTAAGGGCGAATTTGATTTACACGTATGTATAAAGTTTTAAAGCATACAAGATATGTTTTATACGCTCAGATAAAATATGCATACATGCAGGTACTTAGGTAGGCGAACGCAGCCAGTAGACATTGATTTAAAATAATGTTGATTAGACGTGTGAAGAACCTCCTACTTTGAAACCGTCAAGTGTCGTATAAACCAGGGATTATACAGAAGAAAAATAGACTCGAAATTACAATAAATAATATAATCCCGAAAACTGTTGAGCGCTGACATGCAAATGGCTCCTAGTCGGCGAGCCGATTAAAAAATAATGTAAAATCAATTACTGATCAAACGCGTTGAAAATGAGTTCGCGTTAATAATTCATTTTAGTTTGGACGAGGTTTTGTAAGTGTTAATATTATTTTATGACAACAATCTGTTTCTCCACAAACTCCAAAATCTGTGTGCACAAAATAATAAGAATAAATGCCACGCTACAATGATTTTAATTGCAAACTAACTACTTACTTATGCTCATTAAATAACACTGAAGTTTTAATTCGAGAAATAATTCATTTGTATACTAAGCATGTCTTTATTTTTAAACACACCGGTAAAATCACATAAAAAGTCACATTCGTTTTAAACAATGCATCAAAACAATTAGTCATTCATTCAAAGAATATAAATGAGTCTCTTGAAAAAATAACATTAAATTAAGTTTTATAAAGATACCATTATTATTTAAATATGGTACGTTTCCATAAAAAAAAACGGATTGCACTCCGGGAGTGCCGGCAGAAGTGAAAACTTCAATATTAACGTTGTGCATTTTTGATATTTTGGAATGCGGTCTACTCTCCCTCCTTACGAAATTTCCGATAAGGTCACGTGTCCTGACGCGAGCTTAACATTTTTTATCCATCACAAAAAACTCTCCCTCCGTCTTACGAATTTTCGATCAGGTCACGTGTCCTGACGGGAGTTTAATTTTTTTTACCGCCGTTCATTATTAGTACAGATATAGATACTATGAAACACATCTTACCGATCGACCGGTTCCATGGTGCACCTTTGTCAAGAGACAAATCACCGAACCATACATTCATACATTCTTAACGCGTAGAAGAAACTGCCGCATTACATCAATTACAAGTACAAGGGCCTATTAGAGTAACATGTTCGTCGCGTCAATTATCCGTCATCGTCTCTGTTAAACTAATCAAGTCGGTAGCGGCTCAATCAGACATCTGCTGAGCTTCGGATAGTGTGATGTGATTAGCAGCTAAGCGGAGAACTCAGTGATCGATGACCTTGAAAACATGCTGGCAAGATTGTAAACTATCCTAATATTATTCCAATGATGAGTATGAAACCATACCAAAATTATTTTTCCAAACATGCAGACTATAAAAATCTGCTTACAAGCATTTGGTGGTAAACTGGACATTAGTTTAGTTTGTATTTTTTTTTTAAATATTGTTTCAATTCTCTCTATTGTAAATTGAAAGGTGCACGAACAGACAGCGAGATTCCACACTGATTGGCTAATCCTTTCACCACGATGGCATCGACACTCTAAGGAGAATTTAAAACTGGGCATTTTGAGGGGTATTTATTACGTGAAGTTTTCCAGCTTTTACACAACATTATACGATCCTACTACACTCACAGGCGGAATCAGCCCGGACTACACTGCTTGCAAATAATGCCAGCTCCCAAAGTGTAGGTATAAATTTTAACACCATTCGATCATTCGGTCATTCCAAATACCTTTTCCCAATCTTTTCCTCGAAAATCATGCCTATACATAGTAATATCGACATTTAAAGTCTCATATTCTTGGAACAGCTTATTATCATGCGCTCGAAATCCTCTAGAGTGCGCTTGCGACAGTGACAGTACGAGTACCTATAGTTCCAAGAACTTCTGACGTTTAGAGGTCGCCACTCTACTGCGCGGAAACTCGTGCGTAATGCGCCGGCGCACCGTGGACGAAATGTCAATCGGTACGTAATGAACGGAGATAGTCACTGGTTGCTGTGATCGTAAATTCCACTTTGATGTAATGTGTAATGATATTGTGTGATTGGCAATGAATTTGAATTGCGATGTCAGGGAGGTCGGGGAGTAGCAACATGTTGTTTAAAGTTAAAGATTGATTAATAAGTATCTAATGTAATGTTAGATTTTAGTACTTAGAGTATGGATGGTAGCAAAAACAACCATATCTCATAATAGGTATTATAAATAACTATAACTGTCTATCTGTCTGTTACCTTTTCACGCCTTAACGGTTGAACGGATTTCGACAGGAAGACCATGACCTGGGTTAGGAGATAGGATACTTTTTTTATCCCGGACGCGAGCGAAGCCGCAGGCAAAAGCTAGTATTAAATAATAATAAATACATTTCTTTATTGACAAAAAACAGGTTACAGAAAAATTGAGATCCTGACTCCAGAGCTAGGGTAGAGTACCTACCTGTATTTTAGGAGTAAAATAAATGGAAAATAGATGGCTATAGAGGGCGAAAGCAATGATGCGGAAGTCTATAAGTTTTAATATTTACACATACTGTCGCTGACCAATGTGCGTAAAAAAGTTGTCTTACGATTATACAAATAACATAGTAAGTACGTGAAACACCGTTCCTACACGTTAAACCTTCGTCCAGTGACCCAGCAGAACAAATGATACAAAAGTCTACAACTCTACATGAGTCAGCCACAAACTTCCTTATACGTCGATTAGCTAAATAAAGACAAATCGGAGTGGTGACGTCATCAGCCAGGACAATTTAGCCACAGTACTTAGTAACATGTGGCTATCACAAGATCTGCAGCCCAAAAGTACTTTAATTGTTTCATGAGTGCACACTTTGTTCCAGGCGGGTTGTTTTTGTATGGATGGATATTATTTTTAATAAGCTGTGCATTGTGTTTGGAGTGGTTAAGTAGGTACACTGAAGGATATTCTCTTTTACATAATACCTACTATATTCGGCGCTTATATTTTCATGAGCGCAGTTGGTGGTCAGATGGCAGATGGGATAGAACAGTTCTGGACTGGAGACCGAGACCTGGTAGAAGAAGTGTGGGCAGACAGCCGATGAGGTGGACCGACGACCTGGTCAAGATTGTTGGACGACTCTGGCTTAGGAACGCTAGAGACAGAGAAGAGTGGCGTGCATTGCAGGCTGAAGAAGAATAAGAAGGAATAGTTGGTGGTCAGGCCGCAAGTTAATTCATTCCAGACAGTAACAGCTGTTCTTCTAAAACTCTAACCATTTTTATATTCTTGCCAATTGTAGGATTTGTAGGTAGGAACGCTAGTTTGAAAGTTAATGTTAACTACCACCTTCCATACTTAGGACATATTAACAAACTCGATGGTACCTTTGTTTATTAGTTAAAAATCTTATCATAACATAAGATCAAATGTATTCATAAGTTAACCAACATTACTTACATATTCTAACACCTCCGCGGAACACGCTAGATTCGCGTAAAACAAAGGAACATGAGTAGCAATAATATTGACGGCCAACGACATAGTTACTGCCATAACTAACTGCTTACTGATTAATTAACTCGTAAATCTGCGCCGGCACCGTTTACGCGGTAGGCGCCACACGACTTGTACCATATTCGCACAAATAACTTTTGTTATTGGTATAAAATAAAAATACTTTCAAGATTAAATTAAATCGGACATGTTCATAAAGAGACTATAAAGACTCCCGCAGACAGGCGCGACACGACTTGTGCAAAACAATTTCTGTGAAAAGTTCATGGAAACTGTTCTACCAGAATCACGTCGCGCGATTAGGTGCGTATACCATGTTCTGTAGATGACTATCACCATGCTAACATAAAGATTCATTGTTTCAACTGTCAACAATGTCAAAAGTTTTATGAACCAAGTAACTTTGATCCGAATTTAAAGATAACTCATCTCAGAACTTTACAAAATTTTTAATAATTTCGGTATAACTAGGGATGTAAATCAATGCTATCGATGAAGCAACACACAGGGTACTATCTAATGAAAACAATTACCATCAAAGCCTTAGATGTAGGATTGGATACTTCAAATTTAGAAACCCAGCTTATTATACCTGTAAATTCAATTAAAATGCAACCTATAAGTACCTTATTGTGTTACTTACTGTACCGACACGGATACACAGACGGACAGACACAAGGCCGGCTCCGCGTTTAATTATTGCACGAGTTGAGTTACTGCGACTGCGACACATTACGTCGTGGTTTAACGAAGGAAGGAAGAGAATAGTGACAAATCAGTAGAGTCATAATTGTAAAATTGCATGCCTTCAGGCGGATTATGGAGAGACTAATATATATTTTTGTATGTTACCTATATTACCCATTTTCGCAATAAATGAATATGAATATGAATATGAATATGACAATACTTAGCATTTCCCTGTTATTGCTCGGAAAAAAGACAGTTCGCACGAAATTGCGTAACACGGAATCAAAGTGCTTACAGTATTTATTAGTTCACTGACAAGTTCGATATTAATCATTTGGTGAAATACGCTGCTAATTAATGAAGATTTATTAAAACTTAGGTGACTGTCACGCGATGTAGATACCTGTAAACTATCCTTTACAATAAATATGAAAACCAGTTTCACCGTTTCCATTTACAGTTACTAATAATAAAATAATCATAAATCTCAGTAATTATAACATTAAAGACACCTCTACTCTAAGTATCGAGCAAAATTACTAGTTATAAAATAAATAAGCTTGCTATATTGAGTATAATCTACAGGTCTTATGATTATAATTTTCATAACTCGTGAATTTATTGACGCCATTTGTAAAAGCGTTGCGTCGTTGTAATTGACTGCGTCACCATTGCTACAACATCCACTTTAGTACTACGATCTATAGCCATTTGCACTTCCTGCTCTGGATATTCCAAGTATTTAAAATATAGACGTCATAGGCTTGTTTTGTTAATATTTTCTCGGAAAACCCCTTTCGTATTAATTTATTCACAATTAGATTTATTCTTGGTAATTTATTAACAATTTATTATGTAGCCTTAAAGACAAACAACAGAGGGGCAATTCTCGTAATTTTGAGAACGTTCACAGTCTGAACTCAGTCTCAATCTGTCAAAAATACCTCAAATTTCCCTACATTTTGACAAGTTTTTGACATTTCTTTGTCGCCGAGATGACACTGCGACTAGATTTTGATCGTTTTAAATTACGAGAATTGGCCTTCTGTTCTCAGTACTTTTAGTCGCAAACTCGCAAGGCCGTTCAATGCATGTGGCCTACACTATTGTGGGCTCATAAGTTAGTGTCATCGGTGTTATCGAGTACCAGCTACCTATACAAAAATGTGTCAATATTATGCGTTGGCATGAGTCACCGTTGCGGTGTGAAGAATGAATGATTTAATAACCGGCATTTGCACGTGGCTCCGTGGCCAGTCCGTGGTAGCATGGCGCATGCACGTTGTTGATAACAGTTCTTCGTTATAACTGTACCTAAGCATAACCCACCTATTACATCTGCCGGATAAGAGATCAATTACGAGTATAATTTGATTAAAGTTCATTCAATTCAAAGAAAGAGTTCATTCAATTATTATGAACAAGCTAAATAATTTTCTTTTGTAATTAATTTAATTGTTTTTTTTTTTTATTTTTTTTATGCTTTTTCTTTCTTTCTTTCTCCTTCTCAACTAAACGGTTAAGTCACCGTATTGTACAGACGCCAGCAGGTCAAGCTACCCAAAACTGACACATTTTCCCAATCAACCTTGAACCTTAAAACTTTAGTGATAAAGTTGAAAATCTATTAAAGAAATTTGATAGTTTGTAGTAGCTTGAGGTGCTGACGTCTGTACAGACTTTATAAATACATGCACAATAATTTTTTATAATATTTCCGTTTCTCGTTAATATCATGAAAAATTATAATTCCTCACTTACACTAATTCGTTCCGCAAATCAAGCAACCAATAAAAATCCAATAAATTATACACACAAAGCGCATAAAACCTATTCACCTAACAAATACCTTCACAAAGGAAACAAAACGGAACTATATTCGTATAAAAAAAAACAGTAAGTATAATAGCCACACTTAACATTTCACGGTAGAGTAGTGAAGTTTTGTGCGCACGCGCGGATCTACGCTACAAGTGCATATCCGGGTACAATGATCAGCTTCCGGCCGTACATTGGGATCAATTGGCCCTATTGGTCCCGGGGAAATGTAGGGCTCTTGCCCTTCGTCCGGTATCCGGGCTGAGGGATGGGACAATGTCGAAGTGATCGATATCGACATCAGTTGTCACATAAAATAATATTAAAGTATTAACTAATCGTATTTTTTTATTTATACACTTGTTACACTTGTTTGTTGTTAAAAAACTTTTTACGTTATCAAACTTAGCACTACTCCTACTAAAATCATCCAAGATTACCCTAAAACGAATGCTAACGATAGAAGAAAAGCTAAAACGATTTAAACAACACACGAAATCTTAACTAACCTTATCCAAACCTCGCACACTGTATGCAATATTCAATTAAATTAAATCCTTCATGCTCATAACATAATATCAACTGCAAATCCAGCGTGATGGGCCACGTTGCACAACTATCGACCATCACGAACAACCCTAGCCCCATTTACACAATGGACCATGTATAAAGGAGTAAACAAGCTCTCGACCGACATGCGACTACTGACCATGAAATGCTGTTAGATAATACTTTTATGTACTCTGAAGTATTTGGCAATGTCGAATAGAAAGTTATATAAGGGAATTGGTTATTGTTATTGTGTAAAGATCTGTGTGAATTGGCAATATTAGACGTGAAATGACAAGTTAAAAATAACCGAAATAACGTGCAGACAGAATGTGGCCAACGAGGTAAACGTTTATACAATGAAATCAGAGAATTGGCAACTCTCTCTTTAACTTTATAATATAAGCTATTGGATTGGGATGTCTGATTGTCTGAAAACTAAATTCAACTCAATTTATATGTAATATTATCAATGGTGGCAGATTCCAAATAAAACAATCAAACTTAGCCTTTTTATAAGTAAGGCCCGAACACAAAAATAAAACTATCGATAATTACACCCCATTGCATCCCTAGCCCCAGTTAAATAGCGTCGGCACTACAATGGCTCGATAAAGTATTACATAAACACATGCGCAAGCGCAAGTCACAGGTTATCGATCTATTGGCCGTCACTGCAATTTAATTAAATCATTGTTACTACACGTTAATTGGTCGCCAATCGCGTGTTAGGTGTATGTAGGTAGTGTAGGTACCTACAAACTATTCATTGTATTGTATAGTAATTGGTTGAGTCAATAAGGGGATTCTTTATTGGGACAGGTCATGGACTAATTTGTGAAGGGGTATTAATTATACGGCGTGGCATGGGACATCGACGCGCAAACTGAAACCATGAATTCAGCACATGATTCTAGTCTGGACCTAGCGTAGAAATTTTTCGTCAGTTATAAAAAAAAAGAGTCTAGAATCATGTACTGAATACATGATAACAGGTTGCCCGTCGATGTCCCTGCCACCCTGTATAATATTTATTGGACAGTTATCATTTTCAGCTTGCTTTGTTGTGAAATAGCTTTTAATAAAACTTACAATGTTTGGTAAAAAAATTTAGAAAAGAAGAACTACGTTCATAGTTGTTACGGTTTTTAAGCATTCGATCTTAATAAGATGATTTGATTATAATCGAATGGAATGAAGAGTCATCGGTTTTGTCAAAGTAATTGTCTGTAGGACAACTTTTAATTACGCCCGCAAAAGAGTGACTGTACATAGTAATTATACTTAAATAAACTTAGCGAGATGCTTAACTGAAGTAGGTGCGAAAATGTTTCGAGTGCTGATTCAAGTCCAGTGTCCTAAAGCACCTTCTGACTCATTTAAACAATTTCATCCTAGACCCAGCATCAGTACAATTCCGTCCAACCCATGCTAAAGAAAATCACAATGTAATAATCTCAACTAATTGTAAATAAACGTCGACATGCGTCACTGCCCTTAGAAGATGACATCATTGCGAAGCCTTGCGCATCCCATCAGCGCAAGGACTGTAGTACTAGCACATGTGACGTTACTGCGTGACGATATGTGACTCAGCGTTGATTAAACTCAGCTGGAGTCTTGTCACATTGTCTTTAGTGTCATTGAATCAGTTAGGAACAACTAAATATTTTTGAAACAGCTATGTGGTTATCTCACAGCGAGGAGGCCTGTGTCCCAGCAGTGGGAACATTACAGGCTGATTATGCTATGTGGTCACCGGTGACATCAGTGAAGGAAAACATCTTGAAGATACCTGGGGGCCTAAAAAGGCCACTTTAAGCAATACCTCTAAAAGCTGTCCATTTCCTGAATTCTCAGCAGATCATTAGCAATTCCTCTAATTTTCGTAAAATTTCATTTCATATTTGGTGTAAATATTGCCGCATGAAAAAAATAAAAACCGTAATTTTATCGGTAAGTTTTTCATTACAGTTTTTATTAATCAAATTGGTTTTTTATTTTTTATTTCTACAGTTTAAATGTTATATCATTGTGATATGAATTGCACACAGATCATATTATGAATTGTCAGTTTGTGACTATTTTACGATTTTTAATATGATTCATATTGTTATCCTATTATGATTCTGCCAAAGTGGCCTTTTTAGGCCCCCTGAACTTGTACAGACGCCAGCACATGAAGCTACTACAATTTGTCAAATTTCTTTAATAGATTTTCAACTTTATCGCTAGAGTATTATGGTTCAAGGTTGATTGGGAAAATTTGACAGTTTCGGGTAGGTTGACCTGCTGGCGTCTGTACATATATTAATATAAGCCTGGAATCGTCAATCCGCCTTGTGGTGATCAATGTTCATGCCTTATCTGTATGACAAGGGGCTTTGCTCTGCAGTGAGACACAAACAGGCTGGTATAATTTATTTATTATTTAGTATATGTGGACATAGTTGGGTGTACTTTCCAGCTAACCCTTGAATTAACCACAACAACTGCGAGGTAAACAATATACTCATACGTGAGTCGTGTGTTTGGATTCGTCAACAGTGGTGGAGTAGGTACGAACACAACCTCGAGCGCTAGGTTTCAATTCCAAACTCATGCATTTCTCTCTAGCCAGATCGACGTCATCAAACTTCTAGGTATTGATTCGAAATCCTAAAAGCAATCACCAACTATGATTTGAATATTTGGTGTCGAAATGCAACAGCAAAACTTGCAATTAAACATTGGGTTTTTAATGATTCCGAGTAGTCGCAAAGGATGAAGGTCTCACACATTCCAATCAGCTGTATTGCATACAAAAGAAAATCAATTATCAATCTTCTGTATGTAAAAGCACAAAGCAAATACTCACGATAGGTTTATATTAACCTGTGCAAGCACCTGCCGCATCCGTGTCGCTGCGATTAATTCTGCGCGCGCGCATAGCAGCAGATATTGTTCAGAAAGGTCACGTAGTCGCCGTCGCCTGCGCATCGCAAGCCACCATTGTGATATTTTTAGTCCATATCTAGATTATTAAGAGGATGTGTTTATGTCTAAGACTCTAAGCTGACTGCTAAATGCGTGCTTGTACCTAGATCCGCTGAGAGATTAGTTCACAATAGGGGTCAATGGCTGGAAACAATAACATGTGGAGAATAGAGTGTGATGTTTTATCAGATAAAGATATCGACACCCTGTAGGCTGCCTGGGGTTTATTTATAACAGGATTTACCAGGATCTTTTCATTAAGCACATTTACTTAAAAATTCTTTCGACAGCTTTTAATTACAGTACCCAGCGGGGTATTTGTGTAACGCACACTCAGGAACAATGGCGTGCATTTGACAGTTCAACAACATTCATTGCGTTATTTACGTTGTTGAGCAGACACATATTTCAAATATATGAAGTAATGAATTAGTAATAACAATTGATTCGTAATACACTATATATTACGTAATTAAGGTGCCGAACTACATAACATACCGAGTCTGAAAAATACAGCTCTTTAGCTTTTCTTGTTCTTGCTGCGATGACTGTCTTCATGAAGGAAACAAAGGTCAGTTTACTAACCTTTGAGTGTAGTGAGTTTAATTCTAATCTTTTCTGATTACAGTAGCTGATTAACTAAGCACAAGTTATGTCCATGTAACTTGAACACTAAGCACAGTAAACCCCTCTCATCAAGACATGAGTAAACATAACTTGAGATGGCATCTCATCTTACTTGGCAGTTACGCGCAGACTCAGGTTACAGCATCTCATCATAACAGCTAATGATCCGCACAGAACTGATCTACTGTTTATTGTTTATGTAATAAACTAATGTAACTTGATGACTGAGTTATCTATGTCTGTTGGGAGGGAGTGTATGTGGGGGGTTTTGTTTCATGTACATGTTTTGTGAATGTGATATTATAGTCATGATAGGAGATGAGAATGATCAATTAGAGAGGCTTTCGCAGACAGGCCCGAGGTGACAGCGCGACGCGACTCAAGTAGAACAATTTCTATGAAAACTTCATGGAAATTGCTTTACCAGAATCGCGTCTCACAGTCGCGTCGCGCATGTCTGCAGGAGCCATAAATGTAGGGTGATAATGATGATTAGAATGAATGTGACTATGAATATGCGAGCCGTGAAAGAGGAGAAAAATTGAGTTTGGCAGCGAATTCTGTCAGAAGCTAAGTATAATCGTACTTTTATTTCTCTACCGCTTTTGACAACAATTACCAGTGAATTGAAACTTCTCTTAGGTTGAAACTATCCAATTGTCTGAATTCGATTAACTATCGCGTTTATAGGTTGGTTCTACTGATACAGTTTTTTTTTAAATTCCTTAGTTTAATAGTGCTATAAATAATGGAACAAAACGTTGCATGCTTGAAGTTGTCAGTGTACAAACTACAAACTTTGTAATCATTACCTAGACAACTACTTAGACTATTGAAGCGAATATTTTATAAACAATCTCATATTTAATCTTTCTTTTTTATACATTAGGTATGTCTAGGAATAGATTTACAAAAGGTTAGTAACCCATTATGCAAATACATTCCTATTGTATCTATAATAATTATTATATCATCACCACGGCTCTGACAACTGTGAAGGAAAACATCGTGAGGAAACTGGCATGTCCTAGAACCAAAAATTCGAAGATATGTGATATCCAGCAACCCGCACTGGGCCCGCGTGGTGGATAACTGACCATTCCTTCTCGAAGAGAGGAGGCCTGTGTCCCAGCAGTAGGAACGTCATAGGCTGATTATGTATTATGTAATATTATATCAGTTTTCTTCATTACAGTTCAATAACTGTAGTGAGACCGCGTATCGGCAAGCGTAATGTGGGACGCCCCCCTACGGTGATGGACGAATGACCTGCTGAGACGGACTGGATGCGGAAGGCGGAGAATATGGTGTTGTGGCGCAGCCTGGGAGAAGCCTATGTCCAGCGGTGGACTGCGATAGGCTGAGTTGATTGAACTGTAGTGAAGTATTTTTGTTGTGTAACTTATTCAGATTAAATCCGGGTTGAAAACGTGCCAAAAGGTTGTGGATATGGCAACTGGCGAGGTCGGCAACACATCGATATGAGCAACTTAACTGCAGCATTCATTTGTTTTCACATTCTGTGACTTAGCTGGGCGATACAGATTCGCATACTAAACTTTTGATAATAGTCACATCATCATTGGCATACTAACATGACGTGTGATATACGTTCATCATGTTTTTGAGTGATACAAGGATTTTTTGGCGCCTGAATGACAATGACAGGGGGGCGTTGTTGGCAAACATTTGTGGAATTGTCATAGAAATTGTATTGACAAAACAAGATGGCGGCGTTAGTTTCGATTTTGACCACGCGTTTAAAGAACCTTGTAGCGTTGTATGTTCTAGCAGTTTTCTACGTTCTTGTTATGTCTTAACACTTGGTATACCACTTTAGACAAGTAGTTCAAGACTCTTGCAAACGTTGGTCGAGCAACATAATTTTTTTAACAGCTTCCTCTTCGACAAATTCCCTAGTTATTAGCCCTGCATTCTGGCCTAGACTGTAACACCTAGTGTCTGACAAACTGTCCAGTTTCACCGGCAGGTAGAAAGCCTGTAATGACAGGAAATGACGGCAACCGTGTGACCTATCGCTGCGCTTGCGCAATCCCACCGGATATCTACGTGATAATACTGGAGTGGAGCGAATTATAAAGTGATTGTTATATTAAAAAGTGATAGCGAGATAGATGTTTCTTGGTAAAAGTTAATGTTTTTTTTTTTTTTCATAAATGCTGAATGATGTTGATGATAATATCAATAACCAAACCACAACGTAATAACGTTAAACGTAACTATACATAAATAGGCAACTCAAAAAAAAAAAACCGACTTCCAAAAACGACACTACAAAGTGAAAAATAACTTTAATTTCGGAAGTCGGTTTCGTTGGGTTCGCATTTTCGTTGTTTGCCACCGACTTCCGAAATTAAAGTTATTTTTCACTTTGTAGTGTCGTTTTTGGAAGTCGGTTGTATTTTTTTGCAAAAAAGTTTTTATTTTTCACTTTTAAGTTGTAATTTTTACCAGTGATTTTGGTTTAAAAACCCAACTACTGAACCGTTTTTGATGAAATTTCTATGGGACCACTTCAGAAGTATCTCCTTTCGAACAAAAAAAGAATTTTGAAAATCGGTCCACAATTGACGGAGTAATGACGTAACAAACACAGAAAAAAAAAAAAACATACCGTCGAATTGAGAACCTCCTCCTTTTTTGAAGTCGGTTAATTAAAACAATGATCATAACAGAGAGATAAACTTCAAATAAACTCTGAGAAAATAAACTTTAGGCACCAACAGTTTATCCCATACTTATTGCAGCCCCATAGTTATTATACAGCGATAGCACTAGGAAGTGGTGAAGGGCGGGCGTTTTTGGGGGACTGTCTTTTGTAATTTTGACGTTCGAAAAGTGCTGATTCTCAGCCTAATTTTAATAAATGACTTTTGATTTGATTTGATTGCAACACAGAAATTAGGCCAGTCGCATACATAATTAAACCAATATGGCCGACCATCAATACCGCGCTAAACACTCCTCGACAAGGCGCTAACATGTCTATTTGTACTTCGTCTAATAACTGCACAACTTATGGAAGCTACAGAAGTCCCAAAATGTCGCCGCTATCATATCGCATGTCGTCATTGACTAAGTAAGTCAGCCATTGCTGATACTGTCACTAAGGCCCTATAACACCCCAATACATGTAAGAATTTAAACCATGCTTGTTGCTAGATGACTCTCTATTAAGAGCTAGTATGTACATTATCTGTGGTACTTCTCCGCCTTGTCTATGGTGCTGTCCAATAACTGGATGATTAGCGGCAACATGCCAACGCGCATGCGTTCCCACGGACCGATGACATGTGTGGCTTGTATGCAAGTGTGCATTGTCCTGCTCCAAATATGAAGTTTTTTTTTTTGTTCCAATATGGTGGTCTTTAAAACGCTGTTTATAGTTTTTGTGCAATTTGTAACTTCTTTACAAATTGCACAAAAACCGAATGCCTATAGGTACTAGGTTACTAACTTAATACAAAATAATAAACAATGGATTATCGCTTTCATACCTACTTAAATTTTATGAAGGTAAGTTTGTGCAAAATAATAAACAATAATATTATTATAACTATAGGTAAATGTGGGAAATTACTACCGACTTTCTTGCACAATACTAAATTGTAAAATAAATTATTAACATAATTTTGTTTATTGACACATAACTTGAGGAAAACCACAACATCACACCATGACGTTATTTATTTACACTATTCCTACACCTCACCGTCAAATGCTTTAATACACAAGTCACAAGGTACACTTTATTCCCGTTAGAATTGCATCTTTAAAAAACAAATAAAAACAATAGAGAGTGCAGGTACTACATAGAGGGCGTGGTTGTCTATTGTCTAGCTGCATACAATTATAGCACCTCTACAATTAAACGAGGTTCCCAAGTCAATGCATCGGAAATGTCTGTTAGAGAGTGATCATTATGCTCACTGCAAACCCATGTCGGATGCAAACGGTACATTGATACCTAATCAAAACAATAAATCATACACGGTATAATTGTTTATGGTTACTAGATTTTGGAAGTCGGTCAAGGTTGTTTACGAATTCGAATTACCTAGTTTTAAAAGTAAACATATGCTAAATTAAAACAATATTGTGTTAATTACATTACGATTAATCCATAAATTTACGAACATCAAAGAATCTAAGAATCTGATGATGCATGCCAGATGACCAGAGACGCAAAGAATTAAATCCTTTACACAATATCTTACTGACATATTTATTAACAAATGATGCAATAAGCCGTTAACAGGGATTTTCTGGGCATATGTTAGACGTAAATTATAACAAAACATTAAGTAGGTGTACCAAGTAATAAACTAAACAGTCTACATATGGTAACCAGCCAGCTTCTTATGGTGGATCATAAACATACAAAAAAAAAAATTAAACTCATATACTTGACTGGAATTGATGTTACAAAAACCAATCATCTATGAAAATAATCGACTAAAATGGACAGCTCTATTAGTCTCTAGGCTGAATTAAAACTAAGTGCTTTGGTCTAAACTCAAAATTACAAAAAATAATAATACAGAGAAAATGGCGTCACGCGGAAAGAAACTTAAATCAATAAAACTTTAATGTTCGAATTAATAAAACAGTAATCGACAAGATTTGAATGAAACTATTTTATGGGTTTTGCAGAAATGTTGTCGTAAATTGTAATCGCAATAACCACGCGACGTCTCCGCAAAGCGCAAGTCTGCATTCATAATACAATAAATACTAACAACACATGAAACTGCACTCAGGTATGTAGATAAAATTCCTTATCGGTTATATTTCCGGTCGTTATTATTTATTGGTCTTGAATATAATATATTGGGAAATCCGGCACATGATATGGAAAAATACCCGTATTAGGAAACTATGATAATGTATGACAGTGACTGGGTTTTTATCGTCCACAGATTTTTTCTTTCATAGACACGAGAGGCTATTAAATGCCATATTTGACCATTCATTTGCAAAGAAACTGAAGCTGTACCTACCTGCAAATGAGTAGCTGGCCAGAGACATGCCTGAAGTAAAGATATTGTAAGCGGTTTCTCAGACACAATGAGGTACAACAGGACACAATAAAAAGCCATTTATAGAGAAAGAAGTGAAATGTCTCAGTTTAATTACACATTACTGCACTTTTTTCACACAATGGACTTCCAAAGTTTAACAACATCGTAAGTCTCATCACAAAGACGGTAACGATCACCAATGTCGGTCAAAACTAATTCGGATGCTCTCACAATTCGAGAACTTTCCACCGCAGAACAATACTGACTTGTCTCCTAAACCTAAGTTCACATGTCGCTAAACAATCGAGAAATCATCGCTTATCTCTATCGGCCATCGAAATGTCAGTGCCGAGCTTAATTAAGAAGTTGTGGTAGAAGATAATGACTGAACGCAATGTCGAAATTGTCCCATTGTGCGCAAATTCCCAGGAATTATGTTGAAAATATTTGGTTTGCTCGCTCAAAACCGTTAGACCTTGGTGATGCAGAAATGTGAACAGAGAACAAAGGAGGTGACAGACCATCTGTGCTGCAGACACAATGGAAAAATGTAATTTTTCATTTTTGTAATACGTCACCTTGTACGAAAACACGCAATTCAAAGTTGTCGCAAATATTTTTCTAGATCTAAACGAGATAAGAAGGTCGCTGTGGCTAATTAATGTGGCATCACGCAATGCCGACATCCGATTTCTCAACTTACACCAACTTGTAAGGGAATTACTCGCGATTGCTTGCATCAAACTGGATATCATAAACGTTACGTGACAACGATATCCTTATAAGCATTTTGTCACATTTTGCAAAACGTAAATCGAAAATTAAAATTGTTTCAACATCAAGTTTCAATAAGAAACCAGAAACGCAGAAGCGTTTATACATATTCAAATACAATTACAGATAACCGTATCTTCTAAGTCCACAAACTATTTCCTGTCGTTATAATATTTATACGCAGTACTGGGTTCCCATGGTAGTTATTATCTCATGGGAGACGTAGGAAATTCCGCCATTAGCTGCCAAGAAAGTGAAATCGAATAATGATGCGCACGCACATAGATCGTATCGCTGTTACTTTACATGTTATTAGAAAAATCTTTAGGGAACTCCGAATGATGGATGTTGGTAATCTTGTAATAGTAAAAGTTGAAGTTGCAAGGTTAAGAGACACATTAGAAATGTGCACATCGCGAGTCGTAATTACAATGCTTTACTTACATCGGTTACAAATGGTTTGAGCATGCGTAGGAACTGCATTTGTCAGCAATACCCATAGAATTAAGGACGAAACGAAAAGCCTTTGAGAACACAATTAAGGCCCTTGAGAGACGCTACCCCGATTAATGGTATAAATAATAGTACGAATAAGATCAAAAATATTCAAAATGCTATAAAAACTTACCGTTCTATGGGACAGATCAGTGACTGAGTCGTGCCGGTGCTCGAGGCTGCCGAGGCTGCAGCAGGAGGCCGATGACGCTAGACTCACGGAGTCTGCGCGCGCGCGGTGCGGCGATACCGCCACGTGTTTCAGCATACCGGGCCCTGGGACAAACAGAAAGATAATACTTAACACAAGTTTTAAGCATAAGTTTTAAGCATAGAAACCGCGGGCCTTTTGACGTCGTACGGGACTTCAAGTTTTTTTTTTTCTATATTTGTGCCATAATTTATTTTGTGCTCTTCCAGTGCGAGTCCCAATACATACTTTTCATTCTTTCTTTCATAATCTGCCTTTACATTACCACTGCTGGGACATAGGCCTCCTTTCTATGGCATGTCCTAAAATCAACAATTCGAAATGACATGTTCATCACTCAATAGTTCCAGAAAAGTAAATATTGTTTTATCTTAAAAGTAACTCATATCATAACAATGCTGAAAATGATCTACCTTCTTAAAACAAAGAAACGATTGTTGAGCCTAAAGAAGAGTTTTTTAATAATAAATGCAAAGATTGAAGAGAAGTAGCTGCTTGTGTGTTATAATATAAAATTATACTCAATTTTCTGAAATAATAAAAAGAAACGAAAATTAAATGAACCACCCTACTAACAAAAGCATCATCTAATTCGGTCGCATGGCACTTGCGCACGCACATGTCAGCATCCCTTGTAGCGCCGGATGTATCTTTTAGGAACTGCCAAGTACCTGGAGAGCCATTGTAGTGGTACATTGTTGTGCCCGGAAGATGGGTGTTCCCAATTGTGGTGATATAAAAAGAGCTGCGAAAAAAGTTTTATTGTATTTTTTTAGGGATGAACTTGTTTATTGATTTCGATCTTGTGATCTATAGATTGGAATTTAATATTTGCGAGAACGAAATGAAACGAGATGCGATATTTAAGGAGATGTTTATCGTAACATATAACATTACAATGTAAATGATCATAAAGCAGCACTGTTTGCAGTTACTGAATGTTACAAAACATACAATGATTTTATCTGCTCTGCATATTTCACTGTCACTAAATCTAGGAACTTGTAAATGCCCCATAATAATAAATTGCTGATAATGGTCTTAACGATGTTGCTACCGCTTTGCGAATATTGCCTGAAGACATGAACAACTTTTACTTTTCAATCGGTTCATTTTGCAAAAGCTCTGTTTGCAAAGAACAGATTTACATAAAATACACGTATATAATTTCAAACTCATTATTGTATGAATTTAGTACACCGCCAAAATGTTGAATGGGATACCTACATATATTTTGTTTCTAACCTACAAGACTAAATGGTCCCAACTGCCCAATCATTTTCATCAGTTTCATTATCTATTGCCTGTATAAACCACCTTGCGTCTACGCCAATCATTCTCAAACCAACTGTAAAAAAATTACTAAAAATCACCACTGCATCTACCAAGCAGACTATGTTCTTTATAACCAATATTACTTGTGATAATTCGTCAATTACGTCTAAATGTTAGCACATAACGTGAGAGTGCCCTTATTGAACTCGTATATTGGCGTATCTGTCTGCTAACCCCAATTTGCTAATGCATAGTAATAATAGACGATAAAAAGGTCGTGAGATTTAGCACAGATAGCTTCAATAATGAATGAAAGAAAGTAGATAGACAATAACGAGACTGTTCTTATTGTCTAGGATATAATCCAGTCTAAAAACCTTTTAGTGAAATCAAATCTAAAACATTTAGATACTGCTCTAGAAAGCCATTATTCAAATCATATTCACTTTCTATAATAGCCTTAGTATCTAAGGCTTGCAGTCAGTAGACAATTTGAAAAGATAATTTCATCATGGGGAAAAAAATAGATATACCTAACTCTTAAGAATTCTGAAGACACAATGCGCATGTGCATTTTTGCTGCCACCAGTTATTGCAGTAAGTAGCACTCAAGTATTTCATGTTACGTGGGAACAGAACACAATAAGCTCATAACTTAATAATTTAGTTTAGATACAATTGACAGTAAAGTTTTTATTCGCACATGGATAACATCGTAAATGTTCTGAGCTCTGAGCGCTTCTGTGAAGCATGTGCAGACTGAATGGAATAGTTGCAGAAGGTCAACGAATTCTAGAACAAACTGAGATAGGTTTGGAACAAAGCGATGATTTGAAAAATGTAGTAACTGTAAAGTAAAGTAAAGTGAACTTGAGAGATAAACAAATTTTATAATGTAAAATATAGTAAGTACTGGTTGATTGAAAGTACTGGCTTGATGTAATGAAACCATAACTCTTGATAAGTGAGACATCTTGATTGAAACAAGTAAACTAATTACTAGTTTATAGATAGATATAGATCTCCATCTGGATAGATTGTAAAATCTTGAAGAAATGACTTTCAATGCTACTTAGACTTGCATTACTGTACCAATCCCTTACAAAAGCGCAGGCGTGGCCGTCGCACGCGCATCCGCCGCCGCGCCGCGCCGTGGCATCTGTCGAACAATAATCCCGAGTTTTTGCGAGCACCCATTGTTTTTGTCGGCTTCCCAGAAGACGGGGGAAATCTCGCGCTGTGGGATCTATCTACAATATGCAGCTTTCTACGTAAGTGCATCTCGTTCGAGAGTGATAAACGCTATCGTTGTACGAGATTAAAAGTAAGTGAATTTTAATGTTCCTATATTCAATTGTGATCAAATGACAAGATAATGTTTTGAAGCCAAGATAATTGCAACAAGTCCATTCAATACGCAGCTCATAGTTATTATTCAAAGAGAATGTCCTAATTACCCAAAACAAAATCGATCTAATTAAATTGAACAAACAATATTAATTGTTCAATGAACGCACAAATTACAATTAACTCGAGCTCGTGACTGACATGCGTATTAAACAGGGCATTACAATTACAGCTGTAATCAATCAACATTATAAAGCAATTCATCAGATTTTAATGACCCAATCGATTGCTACTTCAGATAATGACTAGTGAATTATAATTTGAGGTATAATTTGTACCTGTATATCCTCATACATGGATGATTGAGGATGCGAAGAGAATTAAATGTTCGGCTTGATCGATTTAGGTAAAGCGTTCGATACCAATGTGCCGTGCCTTACAGCATCAAAGAAGGGGATGTGTTTTTTTTTAATATAAACCAGTTCTATGATAACATGTTATCATGGTGTTACTTATTATCTTCAGCCTTGCAGTGACATTCGTCTTCCGTCTTAACTTCTAAAAGTTTTGTAACCGTATCTCCATACTTAATTGCGACATCAATCTTACAAGTTACAACATTAATAATCTCTAAACTTATTCAAATATGAGTACACGCGTCACTATTGATATGTCTTTATTTGCTTGTCTCAATCGCTTCCGTTCTGATTGCTTGTGTATGGCGAACACTTAAATTTGATATGATGACTACCTCATTAATCGCTAGAGATGCGGCTGCCGAAGTTACCAAGGCTCGTTTCGGCTGGTCTTTTTGATAAAGCCGAGATGAATGATGATTTGGCACTAAACAGTTTGTGACATCCGTGCTATCAATCAAGCAATGAATTGCTGGTGGTTCATCGTCATCATTGGGTACAATGGATTTTATTGCACAAAAACTCCTATCATCATACAATTTACCATTGCCTTTACCCATCGTTCAAGATTACCGAAATATTTGGAAAATCTCTTTTCACTCTGAAGATCGTCGTAGTCGAATCTTGGTCGAACATCCAGATATCGAATGAAATGATCTCTCTATTCGGACACTAATAAGCAGTATTGCAGCAAGAGATAAGTAAAAAATAACGTTAACCGGATGAAACGCAGCGAGCACCATTAACCATGGAATGTGGATCAATTAATTTATCAATAAAGAGCAATTCATTATTTTGTTTAATTAATTTGGCTCAACATCACTTAATACCGTGTTTATGGGAAATTTCTCTATTAGGAAATAGCATCTTCAAAAGAAATACGAAGCACAGAACTTAATGACACCATAATTACACACATCGCTCTTCAGATTTCAAAGAATTTCTTCATACTAAACTAGTCTTTTTAAACACACGAAGTGGTCATTACAATTTAACTAATTCATTTAAATATTTCTAATTGTAAGATAAAATTAGCCATGATGATGATGATGACATTTATATATCATTCTCATTTTGGCAAGACAACATTATTAACATACGTTTATATTACCAAATCGCAAACAATAATAACGCCTACTTGTTCCAATGTTGGGTCAAACTATTATTACAATACCAAAATATGTCGTACGACGGATTTCTCGTTTGATTACGGAAACCACTAATTCTAGCTAAATTCCACTTGAAGTAATGTACGACGAAATGAGCGGATGCGACTAATATACATCTATGTACCTCACAGTTACACACTTTAGGAAGTTTTGAAGTATTTAACATTTCCATGTGCAGAATATATTCAGAAGCAGAGTTAATTTTTGCTATTTACCTACATGCATTATTTTTACGACATTTCTCAAGCTACATATGTTGTTCAAGCGTTTCCTTTGCCAGTAATTTGGCTGTAGCCGCAGAACATTGGCCCAATCTCTTAACCGTGTTACTATACAATACCCGTGGGCTGCTATTATAGTAATCGGCCCCAATATGGCGGCACAGCTGGGCACCAACCAAACAAAGGTTTACATAACCCACACAATACTTGCAAATTACTGTAAAGGTTACCGTAGGTCTTAATAGAGCTCCGGTTTTGAAATTACATATCGATTGGAGTTGCTTTAGAATTATGCCTATCATCGGTTTTCTGTATACCACCATCAGCTTGAATATATTCTCTAGCACCTAAACCTCTAGCAGGCTCTTAATCCTCATGTTTTCTTTCGTTCCCAGTTTTGGTAAAAATCTGTTTAGAAACTTTAATTTGTTTTAAGGAAATTAAGTACTTTGAAATTGACCATTAAGAGCGAATCCATTGTTTGTGTTCCAAGAAATATAAGAACGGAAGTTTAAGTAAACCACCAATAATAACAAACCGAACTATGTATAAGCACTCCCCAACAATACGATGTAAATTGGTGTTTTAATCCTTTTCACATAAATCGGAACAGTTCTTAAGAAATAGCTCGAAGGCAATACCAGTAAGAACGGTAACCCAATGGTTTATTGTGTAAACATGTCCTATAAATTCGAATCTGACGTATTTCCAAACAAACCCGGCCAATTTACCATTATCGGAATTAAAGCCGGAATGCGCTCGCGCACGGCATGGGCTTGTGTTTGGAGGTTTGTGTTTGTGTGTACATAACGCGTCGTCACCAACTCGTTTGTTCTGCAGCAAAAGCGTGGTGAAATGGAGATAGCTGATTCTTGTCCCAACAGGAGTCAGATATATTCAGACCGACAAAATGTTTCTTCCATGATTATATTATTGCAATAAGAAGCGACGAATAGAAGAGGTATAGCTAGCTTAACTTCACCTGTGTACGAGTATAATATAGTAATATAGCATTACGTGTGTTTGATGAACCGTTTGTCAAATGCCGTGCGGATGTTATGTTGAGATGTACGAGTATGTAAAGGAATTTAGGTCTAACAGACCCGTGTTCCTTTGTTGACTAGGATTTGATTAACAATACTGTTTGTTCTCAGTATGCGACTGGTTAGAAAGTCATTAGCAACTGGCTATCCGTCATCGTAGGAGTTGTCCTCGACTGCTTTTTTTACATCATATATTATTTTAATAAAATATCTAGGTTGAAAATATTTTGTCTACAAGTTTTCTTGGATTTGAATCATTAATATCTCTTGACATATAACAGAACATTTCCTATGTTAAACAAATCGCCTCCTATGAAGACTCGACTAATAAAAATGTCACACTGATTCACGGAAGTGTCAAGTCATTAGTCACTAGGTGCTTCTGCACTTTGTAGTGTTGCGACCTTTGCACTTACTAGTTCCTTTATGACCTCAAGTTCAATAGACACGTAATTTACTTCTTACATAATTGTTGTTTCATTGTTAATTATTACTACAGTTATATTTTTCAATTGTTGTTTCATTGTTAGGTAATTATTATTAGTTTCACAGTCAGGCCTTTGATTCTGGTCATTCAAAATGTATTAACATGTTAACAGAGATTATTTCACCAGATCTCTAGCAAGGCACTCTCTAGGTATATCATTGTCGCTCAACTCCCGCCATATCTTATTCAGATCACCATTCTTTTCCAAGATAGGTAGACTTCTAACCAAACTAGATGCAACAACGGTTACTAAAGTAATAATGAACCATTTAATGCTAATCCAAAAATTAACATATTTTAACAAGCCATAAAAAGCTAGTAACGAAGCGATTACAAAATCGTAGATACCGCATCCGGCCGCTCGTTTGAAGCTGATCTATATCTGGTCAATTAATTGGGATGGACCAAGGAAGCGAGTAATGGGCATAGGATGTTGATGTTAACCCTTTTTGGTGGAATATTTTTGACTGTTGACAAAGGTGCGTAGTTAAAGTTAGAAGAAATGTTTTTGTGACGAATGTGATTTATGAAACACAAACGCGGAGCTCCTTGTTATTTAAATAAGATTTTTTAATTCCGCTAATTGTTTGACTCATTCTGGGAAACACTTGGAAATATTATTAGCTAGTATTTCCAAGTGAAGAAGAATATAGTAGCGAAGAAGATAGTATTTTCTATGTAAGGGTAATTAAACATTGACATGAGTGTCCAACATTGATTAATGGATGATATAATATGTATGACCCCATTAGATGTTGATTTTCATGTGTCATAATTCTGTGCATTGTATTTCCTTGAATCTGATGCTGACAGAAATAACTAGAAATTCGCTTAACAATCATTGCAGATAAGATAATACCTTAGCATCTAAAAGCGTGGTATTATTACCATAGACCGAGGTGCGTACAACCTTGGCACTGAGTTGTGGGGTCGATCACACGCGATACCATACATTTGTATGCGAGACATATGTGGACAGGTGTACGGCGGGAAACTTTGGGTTTTATTTCCGGATTGCTTGGGTATTTCGGTCTATCCATAGTTTTAGTTGACGATTGGTAATCCTATGTACTTAGCTCCAATGTATTTAACTTTACTTTTTTCAGGAATATCAGAGGAAACGTTTATACTGCTCTTGATTTGTGCCTTGTATAGCTAGGTCAAACAGTGTGAAACGCAACCGATCAATGAAAATGTTTCGTTGGTTGCTGAAATGATGTTTAATTTTGCTACACGTGGGCAATATAGTTTTCTTAAATTTCTACTCAATTCCAATGGAACTATGTATACAACTTCAATCTACATTACAAACAAGAAGCTAATTTAACGGCACGCACATATTTCAATCAACGGCTACAAAATATTTGGATAGATTTAAATATCTCGTACACAAATTCCTACCAAAATGTCTTAACCACAGACCGAACTGAACATAAACCGCTGCGACCACTGCAGCGGGTCAATGTATGGTACTAATCGATACGCAACACGTAATGCCTTGCTCACACTGGATTGTAACGAGACACCCATTGTGAAGCCAGTGGTGAATGAAGGTTAGATCGTGTTACTTGGCGCTTGAGTCTAGATTTGTATTTTTTTTTCTAGTTGTATCATGGTCTGGCGAAACTCCACAGACTTGATAGGACTACCGTCGGTCTAGTGGTCGCAAGCGCTACTGCTAAGGTCCTGTATTCGATTCCCAGGTCGGACCAAGTTTATTGGGTTTTGCCATCAGAATGGCAATAAGCTCGCCCCCTGTTACATGAACCTTAAACATAACTGGCGAAATGTGGGTGTCCTATAGGTACTCCTCTGCTTAACTCTTCGGAGATTACAGGCGTAGTGTTATATTTTGTTGTGTGACGGGTTTTGGCATCGATACCCGTTATGCCTATGAAGTTTTGCTAACTAATTTAATTTGACCTTGTGTTGGATGCACGGCACACTAATAGCACAGCACATTTCAGGCACTTTTGAATTGTCAAAATTAAATTGTCGGTCAGTTAGTCAGAAAGTTGAAGCTAGTTGCCCATTCCAAAACGTAGATCTCTGTGGAGCAGAACGGGCAAGAAACTCCACGGACACTCTTTTAAATCAAGATATTATTACAAAATCCTGGGTACATTATTCTTATTGCTTCTATATGTGAAAACAATGTAAAAAACTAAACAATTTAAAATATAAAATTCAACATAAGCCCTGGCAGTTAAGAGATGACCAGTCTCAACCGACGGCGCCCGTTCACGAACATGACGAATATAAAGATATTATACTGTGATATAAAGAAATTCATATTTATACTGTGCTAATAGATAGTTACTAAGATGCTAAGGTAAACGTTGATAAAGCTATACTTGTACCAGTCATAAGCGAGTCATAATCATAACATTTTAGTAAGCAGAATTTGATGACAAATATACATAGTTGACAACGTACAAGAGTGTTCAATTAAATTGTCAGCTATTAATATGTTTACTTAATGTTACAATGTAAAATAATATGTTTTAGAAACTGCAACACCACGCCATGAACGCGACAGTAATCGATTTTCTTCAGTTGACATTTACCTACTTTCGCGGGAACACAAACATACATTCCTAGGGTTTCTGCACTCACACGGTGACCAACTACCGATGCAAGAGCAATGCATTTTATTTGACAACCACCTGTGAGATAGATCGTTGATGATGTTTTTCGGATATATCATTTATTCCTCCTTTGCGGTCAGCAAGGGTCAATACGACACCGACACTTGGTCTTTTATATGTATTTCCTACCTCCAAATGATTACCAACACCGCCTCTTTCAAACTCAAACTCAAACAACTTATCTCAATTAAAACTTTTACTGGCACTTTTGAATTGTCGAGGAGTCGGTCCAAAATTTGAAGCTAGTTTCAAAGCGTAGTGGGTTCCTATGGAGAAGAACGGGCAAGAAACTCCATGGACACTCTTACAAAATACTGGCTGCATCATTAATTTCAACTAAGTCGATTCATAAAGGGCAATCAGAATGGTAATATTATGAGGACACGCTATTTTAATATCTTTACAAAATAAATCATCATCAAGGCTATCTCCAAGTCAATGAACTTTATCAATACACAATATCGATCTAATGTCACTTTAAAAAGCCATAGATAATTCATATGGTGGACATAAACGGAAGTCTCGTCGGCCCAATGTTACTGCGCAAAAAACTGTCCGTACGTGTGTACCTACACGTTGCAGGGAACGGGACTCGAATGCGCGATCGGTCGGTAAGCCGTGTTGGTAAGGCGTACAGACTGGTATGGGAATGGTAGTTAGAGGATATGGTAAAGTACTAGCTTCAGAATAGGTAGCCTATCTATGACTATGGGTGTAGTTAAGGTGGCTTAGGTTCGATTAAGGTGCAGTGGCAACAACCTGGAACAAAGCATAACAGGTATCCCTGATACTTACGTCCTGGTACTTACAAAGCGTAATGATTTGTTGAACAAAATAATCAAAGATGATTGTCGAGTTCGAAACAATAAATTGTTGGTCGAAAAGTGAGAAAATACAAGCATCAGATTGATACAAAGCAAGTGATGATGATGTAAAAACTACATATAAAAGAGCATAGCTATTTTTCAAAGTAAAATGTATAAATAATCAGATTCCTAGGTAAACCCAAGTGTTTGTGGTTTGAACCATGAGGAAAAAAAGTAAATCAATACCTATTTACATAGTGATGCCTGCCATAGCTATGCAATCTTAGTCATTGACACAGATACAGCTAATACTTACAATACAATCTAATCATGATACCGGTGTGTTTGCACAAATGGTGAAGTGAAAAAAAGATTTGAAGTAAATGAACCAATACGTACATAAATATTGAGGTAAGTATTCCATAAAAACGGAACTACTTCGATAAAAGTATTGCTACAATCAAAGTTGTATATATTAATCGCGGAGACGCATAGTCTAACTCCAGTGACAATATAATTCAAAACCATATCGCATATGTCACCTACTAAAAATATACAACAATAAGTTATAAAAACGTACCGTGATATCATAGTATACAATACTATAACATAAGGAATTCTTAAACCTATTAGTAATTCTCCACGCGAGTCGTTCACTGTCCCAACAATTATACTAAGACGCCTACAAACGCCAATTGCATACGAAATGCGTTTCCAATCATGCGCATAGCACTTATCGTTAACCATCGCTGATGCTCTTGACACCTAAATCACTCAGCTGCAACAAAAAACGCAATGCATAACATCACATTTGTTACTGTCGCGGCGAAAGATAAATATTAGCTTTCAGCTCGCGTGCAAATATCTCCGATCTCACTGTTCAACATTCGAAATGGTTCTCGTAGAAATTTCAACTGTTTTCTCTGGGAATCAAATTTCATTTTTGATTGTGTAGGTACTTTTTTTTAGATTTTTATTAGGGACGTGCGGCTATTGTCTACGATAAAAATATATTTGAATATAACTTTGAATATAAACATATTAATAGTTTTATAGCTCATAACCTTTATCTTCCTGGAAACTAACGGAAAACTAATAAAAATAATGTTTTATAGGCTTGGATAACACTAGCACAAGAAATGGTAAAAATCGTGGTTATAGAATCTTGAAATGATGCAATAAAACAAAACAATAAAATAAATCAAATTGCTACTATCGGAAAAAACCAAGAATGCGGTCATAAAAAATGGCAAATTAAAAATTTAAATCACAAAAAATTCCTTTACACACAACAAACAATTGTCGTTAAAATTGCAGAAGTAATTGGTAATAAAGAAAAACTATTAGATTTATCGACAGTGGTGTCGCGAGATGGAACGCTGGAAAAATCTGTTCAAGCAAATCTCGAATAACGTACATATTTTTCATAATATGGACACTCCAATCTGCACTAGTATATTTGACTGATGGTTCTTCGTATTATATTGTCATAATCATCTTTCTTAATATTTGAATCAGTGACGTCATCGTTAGGTATAAGGCAGATTTTTTTCATTTCTTACGAAGAAGATATAGTATCATATTCGTTCCCTGGAACCACACACGAACCAATCTCACGCAAAGAGCTTTAAGAACAAAAGCTTAGTAACCATGCGGGCTTGTTATCCATCTTTAAAACACTTAATTTTAATTATATTATTCCTTCTAAGGTACTAACAGGCCATTCGGTTTCTTTAACCAGCCGTTTACGACACCTACTTAATCCACCATTATTATTTTATACCCACGTCTATTCCATATGTGGTACAGAAATACTTGCACATGAGTTAACGTGACAGGAGTGACATTTTACTGGCGCGAAAAATGTCGTGAGAACATTTTTCTGTCATAGTCTCGTTGCGATATCACGACGATTTTGAAATTGTCGGATAATTGTTCTGTGTGGTTTCCGACAAAGAATAGACACGAGGATTTTGAAATCGAGTGTTGTAAGAGAGCCCGACATAGGGAAAATGGTTAAAGTGGGCAGCACCGTCCCAAATACTGGCGCCGATTCCCTTGTTCACAAACGAAACTTTTAAGTTCAATGCATCTTTTTCTTTCTATTTAATTTAGAAAAGGACAGAAGATAAATATTAGTTTAGTCCTGTCAAACTAGTCAGCGCCTGGCGTAAATTGACGTATTTTTAGCAGCCATGTTTTTAATCACGTCCAATCTGTCTATGGAGTATCTTAATTTAACAGGAGTAAACTAATATTTTATCTTCTGTCCTTTTCTTAATGAAATAGAAAGAAAAAGATGTACAGAACTGAAATTTAATTTAGTTTGTGAACAAGGGAATCAGGGCCATGGTCTTACTCGTATAGCTTGCTTGTAAAAATAGGAAGTATAAAAAGTATCGCTTGATGGGCTTAAAAGATAACCTACTACATTATAAGCTCTAGAGGATAGATTTTCCAGCCACACGACTGTACCCCAGAAAGTCATTGTTCAACACTTTTCGAATAACTCAAACCAACATCGTCATGATATAAGATCATGACAATGATGCTGCTCCGAAAAGCTACAAAATTCTCGATCTGTCCATGACCGATCCGACCAGCCAACACAGTAGTATCAGTATACCCGCATATTACAGACAGCAACATCAATTACACATTTAAAACCAAACATGTGACACTTTCACTTATCAACCACATCTGGTTTGTTTTGGGACAAACTTACTACATAGTTCAATTTAATTACATGAATGACCGGATACAATATAAATATTACAAGCTTCTGTTGAAATGTAGGACGCATTGATTCAGTAGTCATCAATCATATAAAAATATCTGAAGAATACCGGTTTACGATAGTATCAAATCGAATAAAATTAACTACCTATCAAAGTTCTGAAAATAAGATATACACATATATGTGTCTGGGAATCGTCCGGTTCCCAGAAACATAACATCTTTCGGCACCATGTTGTTCCCAATTTTTAATTCGTAGTGCACAAATAGCAGAGCTTTCTCAAAAAATGTTAGCCTTGCAACTGAAATTCACTCTTCAACAATGCTAGTCCTCATCGTTATTATCCGCAGCCCGACTTCACCCACCCCTGGGCATAGGCCTCTCTTTTCTTTGCCCCCCACGCACCAGTGCCAGCCTCATCTAGGTTAAGTCCGCGTTTTTTTAACAATAGCTACTAGTAAATAGCATATATACAGGATGGCAGGGACATCGACGCGCAACTTGTTACCGTGGGATTCAGTACATGATTTTGAAGCTTCCCGCGTTGAAATTTTGTGTCAGTTATTTTAATAAATTTTACTGTTCCATACATTTTGAACGCATATGTATGTATTGCAATTTTCTATGAAACAGCCGATTTCTTTTTAATACCGAGGAAAAATTGCTACGCTAGGGGCCGGTTTTTTGATCCGTACTTAAACTCAACTAATTGTTAAAAATAGTAACTAAGTAATGGATAAATTTTTGCAAAATATGTCTTTGATCAATCGTTAGTCTATCTCATTGTTATTTTTTTTAACTAATAGTTAATTATTTGACCATTAGCAATGATATCATATCATTAGATAAACTAAAATTGATAAAAACTCGCATTTTGCAAAAGTTTAACCATTACTTACTATTTTTAACAATTGGTTGAGTTTAACTACGGATCAAAAAACCGGCCCTTAGAGTCTAGAATCATGTGTAACTCAAAAAATCAAAATCAAAAGTCATTTATTCAAATTAGGCTGAGAATCAGAACTTTTCGAACGTCAAAATTACAAAAGACAGTCCCCCAAAAACGCCCGCCCTTCACCACTTCCTAGTGCTATCGCTGGGAAGAAGAAGTGGCGGAACAAACTCCCCAGCAGCACAGCTGTCTGTTTAGTTAGAATATAGTTGCATGTATACAATACTAGGAACCTATGTTCAGTAATGAACATTACAAGAAGCTTAAATTATTTGCCATATTATGTCAGCTAGCCACGCCAATATACCAACAAATATAATAAAAACTATACGTACTCAAGCTAAAAAATAATTAATTAAAATAAAAATAAAAACTCACTACCTAAATAAAAGCCTCCAGGCATAAAGGGCGTGACAGCTTACATATTTATGCATTGCAACTCATAGTTATAGTTTCTGCGTCGATATTCCTGCCAACCTGTATCTTCAAAATATAATGTTCAAGTCTTTGTGCGATGTCGATGACACATAGATAAATAAAGATTTCAAATATCTCCAACAACTGTTTCTAATGTTCAATGACACACGGGTAAATAATGCTCAAAAATATGTTCAACAACTATTTATTTTTAATGACACGCAAGTCTATTTTGAAATAACTACTATTTTTAATCTGCATAAGTCAAAATGAAACTGTATCTGGCATGTTGATATATCCATTGCAACGTTTAGCAATGTCTAGGCTGTCGCTGTCATTATACAGAGAAATAGAGCTGCTAATATGTAAATTGGTTCCTGTCTACCTAGTTCAGTTGAAATGCTGTAGAATTCCAGCTTTCTGACTAATGGACACTATAAATAGCTTGGCCAATCGAGGGCAATTGAAATTGGAATTATAAATAAGAAAGAAACATGATATTTCTGTTTGTTATCAACTAATCATGTATCGGCCAAAATTTTTAAGTCACCATTAAAAAATATTCCCATGGCTAAAGCTTCGATGGCAAATCGTCAATCATAAACCTAATATGCATTTTCTATAAAAGATTAACAATATATTAAAATAAACACAAAGGTTACATACTTCATTTTTCTAAACAAAACTAGTTATAAACAATCAATTACACCTACACGATAACCAGCTAGGCTACTACACAAAATAATTAAAGATTACACACTTGTTGCCAAACATTTACCTAATGACATATATTTAACCAAGAAGATGTAGATTTAGCTAAAACGGTGCAATTTCGGCGTTTAACTTTCTACGCGTTATTATCATTGTGTTGTAACCGGTAATCGTCCGATCTTTGTTTAAGCCAGCACGCGACAATGTTGCTTTAAAAGGCGTGTTTGACTCACTGTTGTATTAAAACTAACCCAATTTTAACTACATGTTAAGCGACACGTAATATCTGTTACATTACGAAGGGGAACTACGCTTCATCATGATTAAGAAATTTAATTTCCCTGTTTTTCCCCGGAGTTGTTGTTTTGCCATCTACAAGTACATGCGGTTAACCAGCATTATGTTATAAGTATAACATAATGATGATCATGATGAAATCGTCATCCACACTGTTTATTGGTCGGATTGGATCATTTCTATAAGTAGATTCTAAGTATGGATTACCTCTTTTGGTAACAAAGAAAAGAAACACATCACTGTTAGGAATGTACATATCTCTAGGTTTTTTTTACGAACCATTACACAGCAAATTAATTAAAAAATTACTATTTATCTTAGAGCCTTTAATTACTGCGACATCGGTCTCTTGCGCCGTTTCCCATGCTCAATAAAAATAATGAAAAAAGACTTATCAGCAATCTTTCTTTTGCATTCCTGGGAACTCGTTTCAGGTAACTTACGATGGTATTACGAAGCGAAGTCTCAAAAAATTTATACATTTTAATATTAACTTTCACTGAATTCTGATATGATATCGCTATGAGTACGCTTATAGAGGAAATGATTACAGTTAATAAGTTAAAAGGGTAATAAGTAGAGATTGTATACAAAAAGTTTAAAATAATTGTAGTCATAATCAATATTACGGACAACGTAACAGTTCATGAAGAAGTAAAGAACTTCCTGCCTTAATAGGTGTAATTAATGTCAAGCATGCTTTTAATGGACGAGTTGATAGACGAAATTGGCCTAATCAATCAAAATGACTTGATTAAACTTCGACAAATTGTAATAACAACACTACCGAACCGCTAAGAATTTCTTATACACACACACAACATAGAAGCACCCACATACTAACGCGATGTGTGTGATCCTACTAATGTAGTGAATACAACAATAATAATAATCTTAGCAAAGAAATTGACACGAAAGATGACGATAATACAGACAAAAGTGACTCAGCCGAACGACGTCACATTAAATGTCCCAAAGCATTTAAGTTGTGCGAATATCGAGCGGACACTAAAACTGACCAATTCCTTTCAATTAACGAATACGTTGTTATTAAAGAAGCACGTTGCGTCTCAGTTTCAACTGAACCGCTTCTTGCTGGTAATACGGGCAAGGAGACAATTGGTTAAAACTATCACGTTGTGAACGCTTCATTCAACATGTGGTATTTATGAAATTTAAGAGAAACTCTATATAGCAGCTGTTCCTAATAATATTCGAAATGAAAAAACACCACTGAGTGTGTATTTAGTTGATGGCGAAAATAAACTACAATAATACACCAAGAACGCTAGTTGCATTAGGTTTAAGTGTTAGTGAAAACCGCACAACATTCCTTGCAGCATTATCTAAGTATAGCTTAAACATACAAACAGATACTTAAGTACCACATTACAATATTGTCTATTCTTAAAAGCCCTTCATCTTGTTGTGTAACACCAACATCATTGCTTAGCTCAATTCGTCTCATCGATGATATACCATCCACAAAATCAAGCCCTAAAAGATACCAAGTCGTAAAAACCAACAAACAATAATAAATTATAGAGAACGTTGTGCAACGAAGAGTATTGATAAAAATAATTATTTGTTTACCAACTTTCGAATGATAAGATATAGACATCGACACTTTGGTTCTCCCTATGTTATGAAAAGTACAACGGTCATCATTCGTCATAATTTGGTGTCACCGTTGGGTGTTACGTACAGACGCCAGCACATCAAGCTACCCGAAACTGTCAAATTTTTCCAATCAACCTTGAACCTAATCCTTTAGCGATAAAGTTGAAAATCTATTATAGACATATGACAGATTGTAGTAGCTTGATGTCCTGGCATCTGTACTAAATCTACAAAAGAATATTAAAAGGCACCTTTTGTAGTTTCTGTTGTGCACCTTACAAATCGGATGGGCCATTAGCTTATCGACAAATAGGTTGATTGTTTTATTGCAGTGTATTTAAAAAAACACAATATAGATTTTTGAACAATAAACAATTCCTAAAAAACTCTACTTGAAGGTGAATTGCAAGAAACTGCCGAGCTTAACGACAAAAATGTAAACTCTGAAAAACTACTCCTTAATTGGAACAGCAAATATTCGGAATTGCATACGCCAAATCAAGTTCCAACTTTGGAAATCAAAGCCTTATGTGCCGATCTCACGCAAGTAGTGTAGAATGCAACGTGTACACGCTTGAACACGCTGCACTTATTTACAATACACGCTGTTTTACAAATATATCATTACCGTTTTTGTGCTGCTAGTATTTATGAATGCCACTCAAAGTTATTTTTGTGGCGCAGCAGAAGCTAATCTTATTATATGTAGGTTCTTACTAACTTTCTTATTTATTGAATGGTGTAACGGCTTTGAATTTTTTGCGAATGAAATCGTTTTTATCATCATTTGCTTGAATATAACTATTTTTTTTCATATTTTCAAATTTTACTTTATCCTAGCCATAAGTCATTGGTCGACTTTCTCCTCTAAAATTAACTGCATTGTACTTTTTGCCACGAAAAACTAAGAAATTTACCTTAACTGCTTGAACTGTTTTTTCCGAGTCCTTACAAATACAATAGAATACTTCCACCCGTCCTAAACGTCTTCATCCACAGCTTATAACTCAGGTTGACGCTGACACACTCAATTACCAAATGACCACCGCGTATGAGTACCTCAGAGGAAACTCAGGGCATAAGAAGACGTTGAGTAATGAATCCTTCCTCGGTGGGGTCGGCAGCTGCCATCAATTGAGACAAATGAACTCGGCGCCACGAGATTGCTATCTGACCCTCCAGTACTATGCTTTACTTGGAGATGGGGAGAACTGCGCATTATATTTGCTCTTTTGGGCGAAGGTAATTTGATTTTATATGGAGCGATAGACTTTGCTTTGTACATAAAGACTGAAATATTAGACACACGGTCTAGAAGACTTTCAGCCCCACTTAATCAGTTGATTTGTATGACCATTACAAACTCTTTGATTTAAAACTCTTTTGGCAAAGATGCTTTTGGAGATGATGTTGGTTTAGCAATTTCTTATTTTCCTTCTAAATCGTTTAGAAAGTATTTACTAATGAATGTCTTTTTAATATAGTCATACACCCATCAGCAATAATCAAGTTTATATTCAGGGAGTTCCCCAAGGCACAGCGGGACAAAATTTTATAAAAACTTACAACTACCGACTTACAACTGATCATTTAGCCTTTGGATTTACATGCTCTACAAATGAATGTGGCGCCGCGTTGATGACTATCTGTCTTAACACTCGGTAGTTTATTACAGATAGCCTGTACTTAGAACTGCCTGCGTAATTACTTTATTTGAATAACGTTTATTGTTGAGCTTAATATAGCTTGATGATTTTATGAGGATAGAAACGATGTATGCTTTTAATGTCTATTTAAAGACATGCTGTGCGTTTAGCATTTTTTTAATTTGGCCGATACATATCACAAATAGTCATAAACTTGACCCCTTACTTTTAGCGTTGCTTTAAGTTAATGATAAGCCACTGCTTGCTGAACCATGTGATTTTGACGTTTAAGTATGCCTTAACTTTAAGCAACCCTCAAAAGTAAGGGGGTTGGTTTGAAACCTGAATAATACAAATTATGCCAAGGTACAGTATGATTATCAAAGCTATACATACGGAACTATATCAGCTTTCTTGCTAATTGAGTGTGGCAGCTGGTCAACCTGCGCAAATTGTGAGTCAACTGATTATAATTAATTGGCTACTGTGACTGTGGCTGCAACCTGAGGCTGTTCAAAGGTCATAATTGTGACGCCAACACTCCTTAGAGCTTTGAATAATTCCAACAAAGCTCAAAACCCACGAATCTTGATCCTTTAAGCTCTACTTATGTACTTCTGAGAAAGAAGATGCATACGATTAAAAGCATTACACATACGCTCGATCAATGTGTCATCCATTAATCCATCACTAACAACTCCAGAAGACGTCATGGGTATTAGAGCAGCAATGAATAAAGTCCCAGCTGATAATCCACTGGCCCGCATTGTTCCAACATTTGGATTGGACGTTGAAAATAAACTAGAACAAACCAACCCACTCAAGTATAACACTACGCACACTGATAAAGGCGCTCGTTGCTTTGAAGATAACGATCAAATTGACGGTGATAGCCATTAAAGGAGATGCTTTTTGTTAGCCACGAAATACAGTAAAATGTTACACCCACGATTGGACTAATAGCACGTAGTTATCGGTGTTGGTAAACAAATGGATTGAGAACAGGATATAAATCACAATAGACTAAAACAAGAACGACGAAACTACAAATATAAAAAACTTTAGTACAGGATGATCGAAGTAGCAAAACAGTACAAAATTATCTCTCAACAACTCATCTCATCTGTAAACGCGAGATTGTCGCTGTTTAGACTAGCAATTCTATTGTATAACCTAACAAGCATAGAGGAGCTGATGAAACAACATGGTCGATCAAGATTTAAGAACAACTACTGTAGAAAATCTGATAATTATTCCAAAATGGCTTGAAAAAAAATGGATTCTTATCGCACGTTTCTATTTACCAACTTGGGTGAGGTTAAGTTTCGATTAGTTTCGCCGTCAGTACATTTTCCTTGTAGTTTACCTACAAATTTTGTAATGCTGTTAAATTAGAACTTAGGGCTTTATCACACTAGCGAGTTGCGAGCGAGTGGAAAGCGGGGCGAGTACGCAGCGAGCTCGCCGCGAGTTCGCAACGTGTGCGCGGCGAACACACCGCGAAGAATCGCCCCGCTTTCCACTCGCTCGCAACTCGCTAGTGTGATTAAAGCCCTTAGAACTGACTGTAATAAAAAAATCGGAAGCACTTTGATAAATTACAGAAGAGTATTATTAGTATTATCACAAGAGTCACGGAATTGATATGGCTCAAAACCAACTGAGTAACGATAAAATAATTGATCCTGCATGACAAGCTTCTACCCTCACATGACTTAAATTCTTATCGGCTATCTAAACGGATGCTATCAAAATTTAACTAAAGGGCTTAACCCAATTCGGTGTTTGACCAACGGCGTTTATCTACATATTTAACGGGGAAACTAATAATAAGCTGTTATCTGTACGTTTGTTCAGCCTTGACTGCCAACGGATGCTGGTACAACGATACTTAAGTAAATAGTTCTAAACAAAATACGCACATTGTCGTGGAGTTGCGGACACCAGCCCGTATTATCTATTACCTAAATAGTTCTAAAAATAACTAATACTTTTTCAAGGACGTATGAGCATTATTCACAATTGAAGAGAAAACTTTTTAGACAACAGTGTCTGTAGTTAAATTCAAATAAAAGCAATTTTGTAATTGAAACCTATTCAGAAAATATATCCTCTATACAGACTACATACAGTACAAACTGTACTGATTTTGACGGGACTTTCACTGGATTGGTATAAGGAGTAACTTAGGCTACATTTATTTTAGAAAAAAAAGGGTTCCGCAAAAAAAATCGCGGGGGAAGCCGTGGGCAGAAGCTAGTTTTTATTTTTATTTTTTTAAACGTTGCCCCACACAAGGAATTACTGCTGTATCGTTTAAAATAATAAAGAGCCATATATGATATTGATAATGGACCACGGCAACAATATACCGAGTATACCTAACAGTACACATCTCCTTTCAAGGAAGATGTAAATAACAATGAACGTAGTAGTTGATGGTCCAGCCAAAAAGAAACCTTTAAATACACAGTCACAAATATAATAGTTTTAGAAGCCAATTAGTAACAGAAAATGGTAGAATTTCTCAAGGTTTCATTAACCTCCGCACACTATTGTTATTTTATATTCTCTTGTATAGAATTGGTAATACAGTGGTTCTCGCCGATATGAAAGGAGAAAACTGAAACCTGAATTATTCATTCTTGTAACAACAGAGAAAGTATTTCTAGCTTAAAGTAATCCCATACCAATTACTGAATTATGGAACCTGACATTCGAATTCTTAGATCATTGCTATTCTCAACATATCCACTTATAAACGAAGACTAATTAAACGAATTCACATAGAAAGCAATAATTCTTTCATCAAAACCCGTGACCATAAGTAGTTTCAGATTGAGTGATGGAACATTCCGTCAGGGCAACGTCCAGAATCGGAATGTCCGAACGGAAGAACGGGTGCTTCGCCAGCGCCTCGTCATTGAATTAATGAAAAATGTTCAAAGTCACTCCAATATTAAATATAGGAGTGATAACAAACTCCCCGGTGTTGCGTTACGGACCGCTGCCACGAGGAATGCGGCTCTCAATATTTACAATGATCAAACATTTTTTATGCATCCACGATAAAACGAGCCTGAAGCTATTCAAGATTTGGAAGAGAATTTAAATTGAAAAAGAGTACTTGTAAGGAAGGAATGTACATTCAATCAATCTGGTAACAAAAGATATACACTAAAAGATCTTGAGCATTTCACGCTCTTTTGAGCACGACCATCATTACAGCAATTACGTACACAATCATATTAAATAACAGCTTGCAAAACGATGTTTCAAACAAATGTAACACTAGCGTGAAGGTAGCTGTTATGCTGTGTCATAGTTCGTTTACTACCGTCTCACGAATTCTGTGTTGATTGTGCATCATTAAGTGTGCCATGAGAATGAAGCTCCGCGCCCTGCTGACCTACGTGCAGTAGGCCTGAGACTTTGGTGCCACACAATCAAGTTAATACTACGAGTACCAAGCCAGTTCTCCTAAATATTTTAAGCCATACTGTCTGCATAGCAAAGAACGCACACGTATAATTGAATAATAAGCAAGCATTGAACGATGAACTAAATTGCGATTTTACATTCCAGAATATTTTATTGACCACACGCTATATTGCGTGTTGGATTATTCGATCAGTGTGCAAATAGTGATTTTTATGCCACTTTCGCTTGTCACAGACTGATGTGCGTTTTTCATGTGCTGAAATGGATAATTGTTCAGACCGGGTTTATGACTGAATGGCATAGAAATCGACTTACATCGACCATCTATTAAGACGATTGGTGATTCACAAAGTGAATCATCGATCAATCTTGATGGTGGCCGTAACTTCTCGGAAACTAATAAGTAAATCGTTTAAAGTTCACGACCGCGTTTGTATGATAAAGTGAAATTTTAAAATCATAAAAACAAATATTTGCTGTCCAACCACTTTAGCTCCGCCGAAAATTATTAGACTGTATCAAATAGGTTACTGTAATACAGTGTTATAATAACAACGAAAAATATTGTCTGTCAACATCGTATCGAACAGAGATCAAAATCCAATGTGTTTTGAAGCAGGTAGTAAGCAGATAAATTCCAATCACATCATAAAAACTAGTCAATAAATTAATAAGACTGACTACTGAATTAGCAATCCACTTTACTATGTCAATCATAATTTATATCTGACTTCAAGAAGCCGAGTTATCAATTAAACAGCTGAACTAGCTCCAATTTATAGTGACAATACGAGCTGCTGACAATCTCCCGAGAATGAAATGTCGCAAGAACCACCCACGAGAGCGTGAGAGCCTTCACAGAGCCCCATTGTGTCCCAACTGGTTCCCACATAAAGATATATGCAACTTCCATCCATACTGGAGCAGAATGCAGAAATTGCGAGAATGGCTGATCTTTGCGCAACGCACAATTTGAACATAATTGATAGAAAACCACTTCAGTTGTCATGGTGGACGTGTCGTGGCGAATTCCAAGAATAGATTAAAAAATATTTGATTTGGGGCAAGTTGCTGGCAGAAGCGTGACCGAACTGCAGCGGACAAACACGTCGCCTGTATTTTAAACATTAAAATTCTGAGGTGTGCACGTTTTGGTCCTAAGTAAACACTGGTAGGCCATCTCGACGAAATTCTATATATCATACATAAACATAACAGACGGTGTCTGAATTCATAAACAGTGTTATCTTGCGGATGATATTGCTGCTTGCACAAATAATTACTGATCAGCACAGCTAAATGGCCGAGAAAAACTTTTATACCTCTATACACACAATGATGTTGAGCTGGGATTACTTTAATTTTCTGGTACAAAGTAGTATAGCATTGTACCTTGCAAGTTCTATCCGTTTAGTTATTATTGACTTAATCTTGAGCAAAAACCGCGCACAAAAACACTCGCTATGGAAGTTTAGGACGCTTATTTACGATTTGCTACGGAAGCAACTAGACCACTTTAGTTTCTAACCTAATGTTGTTTCATGACTATCGAACTGCATTTAATTACAGTAATCCGATTCTTTTACAGTTTGACGTTCTCGGTATAAACATTCTTTATCATATCAGCCTAATCACCACATTGTGTATTTAAAACTGGGAATCCCATAGTAATCTCATTTGACACTTCTTAAGACTCGGGACTGAACCGATTACGACTATCAAGATTAATTTTGTAATCATTCTCGTGTTCATTCTCAGAAACATTTAAATAAGATCAACGGCAAAAGAAGCACACATTAATTATCCTGAGGCTTATCGAAACTGCAGCGATTACCTTAACTACTGGACTGAATAATTCAAACAACTCCGCAATCACTATTACAATTACTGGCACTTGTACTTCATTAACTACTTTATTATCTTCTTAAAGGTACTATACAACTGCCAATTTAAAGGCTCCGTAAAGCTATTGTTTTATTTTAATTAGTTCAATTTCATGTGACTCCTATCAAGATTTTATTAAAAATAGCCCATGTTTGAATTTCCTCTAAAGAAAAGTATGCCTTTGGTGAATTCATTTAAAAACATTAGAATGCAATGAGGTTTAGTATCTACATGATTGTTTTTTTTTTTTCACGAGGTAGATCTAGATCTGCAGTTCGCGTTTAAAGAAATGGATTCATAATGTAAAATAAAATTAAAACGATTGGAGATAAAACGCCTTGTAATAAAAAAGGTTTCCGACGATTAACGTAAAAGTCACTTTAAAAATTGTGTACCCAGGGCGGTGGCCTTTCTTGGTATTCACACCCGACGCCTCTTCCATTATCTTCGTAATTGATATTTACTTGGGATTCCGTAAACAATGCTCGGGTGCAACGGCAAAGGGATGAATACAAATTCCAAAACAGATTAAAAATAGCCCAAAACGTTTATCGAAATATCTCCATAGATTGCTCCAAATAATAATTCGTGCAACTACAGGATTAAAGAATTTGGATCAAGAAATGATTCACCCAAAAAGAGCAAAATATTGTCGCAATTTTCGGATGAATCACTTACACGTTCCATTGGGAAACCGGGCCAGATGATGGTAGATAATAATATTATAACAACGAAGAAAGTTAACGATTGTGAGAAATAATAAAAAGAGAACCCGCAAACTTCCGCAGAACAAAAATGAATAAAAAATGCATTAGAAAACAAACCCATCGATGATGTCAAGCGTGTAAACACTGTTTGTAAACTCGGCGCAAGCGCAACAAATTTTTGCGAAGAGTTCATGAATAACAAGTGTTCAGTAAATAGATATGAATAAATACATAAGTTTCAAAACTAAGATTAAATAGTATGAAATATTTGTGTGATTCTAACATTTATTTTTAAACGAACTCAAAGGCCAACTTACATCCAAGGTTTTGAGAATATTTTAAGAAATATTATTATAACTTCTTTAACTATTTGTAAATGGAACTGAAGCATCGTGAAATCGGTTGCGGCCTCCCAATCGGATTTTACGCTCAGCAACGAAATCACAATTAAATAGGCCATAAACCTGATGCAATGTTATCATTATCATAGAATATGAGATTAAAGTTGGAGACTCACCTGATAGTTAACTTCCAAAAAATAAAGTGCACTTATTACAGAGCCCTCTCAGGGGCGATCACACATAAAAAAGCTCCATAACACATTGCACATAAATAAAGAGTAACGTCACAAGCACAGCGTGTATACCAATGTTTCGATCGTACGCGCGCGGTACTTCGAGCGACGCGACACGTGAGTCGCGCGCGGAGGTTCGGCGCGAAATGCCACGGAATGCGGTTTCGCCTCCCGCGCTGCTACAGTACAGCCTGATGCTGCGCCGGCGACGCTGTGCACTTTCAGCTTAATAGCTGCATCGAAAGTATAATGTTTCCCTTGTTTCCTTGTGAACTTTACAGATATTGATAGTATACTAACTGATATTGAGATTTTAGAAAGTAAAACATGAAAAAAGAATCTTCACTTTCTTCAAAATTATTGATGACCAACATAACAGAGATAAACCTTAAAGCAATGCATATGTTGGACATAAATATTTAAGATCTTAGGCAGTATGAAATGTGAAAAAATTAAAATACAAAAAAAAAAACAATTACGTGGATTTTCAAAACTCCTCCCGCAACAAAATTACAATAATATTTACATCGATGTGATTGTTGAGGTATTGTTAAAGTGGTACGGTAGCCGTAGTGATTACACAAACTGCGATCACGTGGTGCGATAAGAGCGAGGGCGCGGCGCGTGCGTGCTCGACTTCCCCTTAACAATACAATTAAATAATTAAACTTAAACATTGGTCTCAAGAAGTGCAATCAATTGAATTCTACGTCACGTCGTACGGTAGCTTGAAACTGTAAACTCTAAGCAGCTTTCGATAAGGTACACATGTCTCGACGTTTGTCTAAGGGTTAGGCATACAGAATATTGTCTCTATTAACAGACGTAGCTGTTAGTTATTGTGATGAAGTATTTATTACACAAATATTTATTACCAATTTGCATCATTTTCGATGTTTATCAAATTGGTTTATCTCAAGAGACGCAACTAGGACCTTTTTTTTATCACAAGGTTTTTCTGTACATCTTTATTCTCGTAACGACGATGACCAATGTGTTACAAAATATGCTATAGGGATCCATTCTTTTAACATTCCACTTATACACCCCGAATGCGTACGGGCGAGATTGAAGCGTGTGTTGAGTAACTTGGTAGAAACCTATATCCGTGATAGAGTTCACACTACCAAATATCGCGACATGAGTCACCAGGTGCATTAGTCAAGTACATATTTACACCTTACCAATTTTCCACCATCTTTTATGGCTCTCACGTAACCGTTTTCCATTTTCCGAAGCCTGAGTCATACTATATTTGTGTGTAGTTCGTAATAGTCTTTGACCACTGAAATGCTAATAACCGTTGTTTTTAGTTAGGTAACTCTTTTAGACCATTGTAGTTGAACTTGAAAAATGTGCTTGTTATTTTTTGCTGTGATAAGGTTTGTATACTGCCGCATTGGAAGTCAAGGTTATGTAATTGGCGGGTGTACAGTCGCATACAGTTGCAATTTATTTTTAAAAAAATGGTTTTTTTTTTCAATAGGCTCGCCCCTCTTTTACTTGGAACTTAAACATAACCAGCGAAATGTAGGTGTACTATAAGTACACTCCTGCGTAACCCTTCGGGGATGACAAGCGTGTTATGTGTTATTCAACATTTTGGGAAAATAGAAAAGAGAAAAAATATTTAGTCCAGTCAATAAAGGAGTTGAAGAGTGCGTGAGCAGATACCTAAGCGATTCCTTCAGAAATTTGTTCAGGGTGCTTAGGAAGTGAACATACTATAAGTCCTGATGTCTGGGAGGTGAACCGGTGTGAGACACACACACACAAAGTTCCCACTTTTGGGTTTTAGTTCAGTCAAACGAATGGCCCAAAAGGGAGTATACCTTTTGGACCATTCATTCATTCAATCAATCAATCAACTCAGCCTATCGCAGTCCACTGCTGGACATAGGCTGCTCCCAGGCTGCGCCACAACACCCTGTCCTCCGCCTTCCGCATTCAGTCCGTCTCAGCCACCTTCTTTTAGAACATCCGTCCATCTAGCCGGGGGGCGTCCCACACTACGCTTGCCGATACACGGTCTTCACTGCACCGGCCATCGGTCCTTCGACAAACATGGCCATGTTTTTCGACCATTCATTGACTGAACTAAAATACTATCATAATGTTGTGGTTTTTGAGTGAAGCAAACAAGTTTGAATTAAATCTAGTTGAGGTCTATAAATATGTGCCAATTTATATTGCTTTATCTGACTAGAAACTATTAGACTGTTACAAGAATTGATTCGGGTGAATTCCCCATGACGCAAGTAAAAGTTAATAAAATCATTTGATTCTCGGTAGAATTGAGAGCAATTGCAATAATTTTTATCCGACTTCAAAAAAAGGAGGAGGTTCTCAATTTTGTTGTTATTTTATGTCTGTTAGTTACCTCAGAACTTCGTCATTTATGAACCGATTTCAATCATTTTCTTTTGTCCTTAGTCCTGAGGTGGTTCATATTTTGGTCAAGTTCGATGAGTGGTTTTTGAGGTTAACTTACACGGATTATTTCCACTTAGTGTATGTTGATGATGAAATAACTTCCTGTCTGACTGGTATACGAATCTGTTTGGAGTAGGTGCTACAAAAAAAAGAAAAAAAAAAGAAAAAAAAAGAGAAAAATAAAGTTTTTATTTTTATATTTTTCGTCGAACATCGAAATTATCTGCAAGAATTATGACTTGTAATTTCTTTACTTAGATCCAATCAAACGTTTTTAATCCTTGATCCTAGTTTCAGCAGAGGATGCGAGCGTGAAGACAAATAATTGTATTTCCAGTTACGAAATATAACATGAAACATTTATTAAACAGCTGTTCAAATAATTTCATCACTGAGCCCACCCAGGAGTGCTTCTCGAACAATGGCTTCCTTCAAACAATACGATGGTATGCTGAAACTGAGCCACTGAAGCGTGCACAGGCGCCGGAAACGCGCCGCCGGATACACCGCCATCTTGCGATTGAAACTTGAACTTGTAATGCACTATGACGTAATAAGTTGTCTGATATCTGATCGTTTGAGGAATTGATTTGATATTTTTGGATTAGATAAAATTAGCTGTGTTTAGATGGTGCAGAAGAAGGAAGGAACAGTGGGGTAAGAAAACATCGTGAGGAAATCGGCGTGTCCTAGAGCCAGACATTGGAAGACATGTGACATCTACCAACCCGTACTGAGCCCGCCTGGTAGACTACAGCCCACTCCCTCTCACCGAGAGGAGACCTGTGCACATGAATATTATAGCTGCTGCTAGATTGTGGTTTATCTTTTATATTTGTTTGACTATCTGTTGTTTTTTCATCCCACTGGTAACAAATCCAGATTCCTGATTGGAAAAAAAGATCCATTAGCGAAAGTCCTGAAAACATTCGGAAGCCAACCCCAAACACAACCATTGTCAATAAAAAAGAGAATGATTGACTCCTTATCAATCACGTTACTGTACCATCATTACACAACTCATTCATCGCCGATCATTAATCCGCTTTACGAGTACCTACATCTCCATAAACTCAATCAAACGCACAAACATGTCGGTCTGTCAACACGCATCGGCGCGCGCGCAGACGTCAAGCAACGCTACGTTGAGTGCTGATTTATCCTCACGCACGCACCATGTTAACGTCACGCATGAGATTATATGGTCCAGAATGATCTCCCGGTGCGGTAGGAGATGTTACGACTTTCAAGTCTTTTTAATAGGTGATCGTTTTCTAGGTATACTTCTGAGTCTATAACCCCACGTTTCGTTCCCTCATACACCTAGATATACAGGATACACGTTGTGATACCTACTTGTTTTCGACAACATTTATAAAAAACATGTCGTGTACAAAATATGTATTTTTGAACTGATTTGTTCACCTTTGTGGCATTTTTGGCAAGTGTTCTACAACTAGTCTCTACTACTTGTTTTTGGTGTGAAGGATAAACGAAAACAGTAGACACAACATGAAGAATACATGTTTTATGCCATGGTGTAGACATTGGCGTGCATTGGTTTTCAGAATAGGTAGTCAGGAATTTAATTTCGTCGTATTAACTTGAACGAGTAAAGATCAATGACAATGTGCGAATAGTACGGGAGCCGAGCAAGCCGTCTGGCGACTGCCTACTGCCGGGCTTATTTGTATGAAGATTTTATTTTTTGTTAGGTATGATAATTTAGTGAGTTTCTTAATTGTGGGGCACACACACTTAAATGTAATTGACAGGCTTATGGTGATTTATCGAGGTAGGCACTGCTTATATGCTTTTATGCAATACACGCTACTGGGTGTAGACACGAGGTAACACGTACTATTTAAACCCTACACTTCTGTGTACAGACGCCAGCACATCAAGCTACTACAATCTGTCAAATTTCTTTAATAGATTTTCAACTTTATCTCTGAAGTACTAAGGTTCAAGGTTGATTGGAAAAAATTGACAGTTTCGGGTAGCTTGACCTGCTGGCGTCTGTACATAACTCATGTGTACTCACTCAAATCATGTTCATTAGTCAGTTTCGGTGGAAGGATCCCAGCAATACCTTGATGAGATGAAGACATCTCCCATTTGGTTGTTTGATCTACTCGGGCGTGAACTTGCTATCCTACACTGCACGTGGTGGATCTTCTGAAACTTATATTACTTACGTTTTAAAGTTGTCAAAAAATAAAAGACCCGTTTTGACATTAGAGAATGCGTTCTTGATACCTGTCAGTTTCATACAAACGAATACGTGTTTTGCGAATTTGATCTTTATTAACTACTAGAACTGTCAATGTCAAAACGGGCCTTTTATTTTTTGACAACTTTAGTGTTATTTTTTATAATGTACTAGGTTCTGCCTGCGACTTCGTCTGCGTGAAATTTCTTGTTCCCCGACCTACCTCGTCGCATCGCATCGCCCACCCGCGGTATCACTTCGTTTTCGATTAGCGTTAGCTAGCTTAGCTTAGCTTAGCGTGATATCAAGTAGCCAATAACCTTCCTCAAGAATTGGGATATCACATGCAAAAAGATTTTTTTTTAATCCGTCTGGTAGTTCTAGGAGATTAGCGCGTTCAAACAAACAAACTCTTCAACTTTATTATTGGTATACATATACCTAGGTAGATTCTGGTGGGTATATCAAAATCGGTGTCGCGTGAAATAAACAAAATGTGGATACAGTTTTTGTGTAGGACAAGACAGCTTTTGACCTAGGAGCTCAATGTAGTCGTTTTTTAGAATCGGATTTGATAAAAAAACCTGTGTATTGTTGAGGAAAACAGCAGACGACTATAGATAGACTAACCGAGGAAAAACACATTTTCCTTTTTTTTATCGATACTTCAAATGATAAGATAACAAAGTATTTGCTACGTGCAAATTGAACTTCCTTCATTATTGAAATGCATTGTGCATCTCATATATTTTAATGAGATTTTGCTTGCTTGAATTTTGCCTTTCTGAACTTCAGCAGCATTAAAATGATATCGGCTGAACGGGTATACCGAAACCACGAAATATACCTCAAGGAGAACGCATAACGTGGCACGTTTCTGTATCAGCAAATAAAAGAAGCACGTGTAACGTAAAAAAATATGTCGTATCATCATCAAAAGCCTAACCCACAAAGCGTTGCCAAAAACAATACCATAATCTATCCAAGTCACTCTAACAGACCATATACCTTCAGACGGATACGGTTGTTAACTCGGCTACACGGCGGCGGCGTTCTGACGATAGGATGATACACAAAGACATGTGTATCCGCACCAGTCACCACGGTCACATATGTTACAACGTGCTCCTATAAATAGCACAATACATCTAAAATAGACGCAAATTACCTACTAACACAGACTACTCATCATTTTCCTAGTCAGAACTTTCCGGAGTAGATAATAATGTAGTACCTACCTAATCAGCTAATGCATATTTGCATTTGTTTTGCTTTTAAGCCCGAGATGAGTATAAGTGATTTTTAACAATACCATAACATCACACCTGTAAATCCCGAAGGGTAATCCACCTCAAAACACCACTGCCTTAGGAGAGGTGTGTTGGGGTGGATATAGTACTGTAGAGGTTTGTCTGCCGAAAGCAACCTTATGTGGTGCAGGCCGGCTATAATTTAGCGCGGGTTGCATTCGAACGTTCAAGCTAGTGTCAAATATTTTAATTAGGATTTTTGTTTAGAACAGTCAGTGGTAATTTAGACTGAAATATGTAAAGACGTTCTTATAATATAATCTTAAAGGAGTTGTACCGTTGTTTGATTCCTCCAGTTACCTCAGAGGACTCGACTAGTCCTCTACAGTACACTCACATTTCACTAGTTATGTATCCCATGTTATAGAGGAGCCTATTGCCATCACCCAGGCACTAATCGAAGCTCCGGGCTGCAGCTGAGAATTTTCTAATGAAAAATCCAAATTGATTTTTAATCATACGACCAGGACCTTCATTGTGTAACACATTATCGATCTCGATCTGAATCATTTTGAAGTTGCTTCATATGTTTGAAAAGTTTGTCTGCTCAACAACGTAAATAACGCAATGAATGTATTGATAGTGTGTTACGCGATTACTCTGCAGCCTGAACGGTTTGGATGACGTAAACGGAGTTTTATACAAAACGAATGAATATACATAAACCTGCTAAAGACAACGATGCAACAGTGACTGTAAAACCAGAAACAAAGATAATTCTTACGAGTGCAAAATGAATAGAAAATCCTCTGAAGATCCCACGGAAAAACGAAGAAGATTGTCATAGTATAAATAAATTCACAAACGAGGTCGCGGAAAAAATGGAGAGCGCAAAAAAACTATTAGGTACGTCGTTATTCTCTTTGAATTAGGAAAGCGAAAAAACGTTAATTACGGTTTACTTGTGTTTTGTAAAAATAAGTAAATTAACGGTACCAACAGTAGATACTATGTTGTTGTTAGAACTTGATCGAATTGCAATCATAATTCATTCATTTATAAAAAGTTTTCCTACTAAGCAAGAGCATTTGTGTCATCGGATCATCATCGTCATCAAACTAGAGTTTCTTGCCCATTCTTCTCCTTACGAAACTATCTCTTGGAAGGGGCAACTGGAATCAATGCTATTTTCTTGTAAATTTTCTAATTCAAAAGTGCTTTTTATGTGCCTAATTGGCGCAAATTATTTTGACATCATAATCCTATATGTATAACCTAATTAGATTTCAATTCAAACAGAGTGGAGTGATCCCTTTTGTGGCTCTGCTGTAGCCGCCGTTATCTCGAGGGATCAGTAGTTCTGTTATAAGTTTTTATTTGTTTTCAGTGCTGTTTATATTAACCTTGCAACTATTTTTGCTCATTATATCATTCGTCACACCTCACATCTGGGCAAATGAGCGAAACAGTTCTCTGAAGTGTGACGGTTGTTAACGAGTTTCCACCACATAAATACGTAACAACAACAATAGCATATTAATCTATGAAAATATTGTCCCAATCTTGGAGCAGTTATTAAAAAGCAATGTGAATAAAATTACATTCAAAGTCACAAACTAGTAATGTTAAAAAAAAACTGCATAAATGCAAACTAAAAAGATGGAAACAAGATAAAGTAGTAATAACATGCAGTCGGAGACAACGTCTGATCCGAATGATACGTTTTCGCTGTCGGTGAAAAACCCCACGATCACGGTTGTATGCATAATTAAATGCTATCAAAGTTGCAATGGTTACCAACAAGAATTTACCAGACACAGATAGTACTATAAATACCCCTGCAGGAAAGTTGACCGTTGCAACAAGCTGATATATGTATAGAGCTAATGAACATGTCCTTAGCAATGCGCACACATATCAATATCAAAATGACCAAATACCTTAACGTATAGGAAGGGTCTAAAAGTGCAAGACATGCGTCAAATAGCTATTAAAGGAATCTTACTCCACATTCCAATACCACTTCGTTGCGCCACTACCGATCGCAACTTCGGTTTCTATTAATTATCAATTCAATTGGCCCTCGTATCCTTTGCATTTCACCATATTTTGTAGATGCAAATACAATGTCAGTGGATTTAAGTAAAAAATTAGATTACAAAACAATTAATCAAATCAATGCGGTTTCCGGGATATCTACTTCCTCGCTTGATACCGGGCGGATTTGGGCCTAGCGTAGTCTGTCAGTAGTGGTTTTGTATTAAAATAGTAACTTAGAAAATATTATTTGTGTGGATGCTCGCAACAAACTTAATCGGCGTGGAACCGACATACAGTCTAAACGGACCAAAGAAGAGACCGCGGTTAAATCTATGTCGCAGACACTGCAGACAGTCTCTGAACAGATTTGCTTTAGTTTATCAAGTTTTATGTGGGCCGATCCCGGCGGCACTGCAATGCCGGGCCGACCCGCGACGGGAGTGGAGCGAGCCCCGAACATCCCGTCAGCTTACAAAAATCAGTTTAATATACTGGTCCCTCAGTGAGGGAACTTTCAGATATTAAGCTGAAAAGAACAGATACTACACTTTGATCTTAGCCAAAAGGCCGAGAAGCGATACCGGTACAAGCAAAACAGGCGAGGGTCGTTCGCTCGCGGAGCATCATAACACCGCGATTCAGAAACATGACGTCATTGGCACAGCGCCATCTATGAACCATTTGTAGTACTACTATTGTAATACTTCCCCTCCGATACAAGTTTCGTGGGCTTTGTATTACACGAGGGGTGACCGAACACCTTTCAAAATAAACAGTTCATTTGCATATCAACATAAAAACAGAAAAAATCACCGGTCGTCTGTATCAAATCTGTACCGGTACATACCTTCAAATGTAGTAGAACGCTTTCAACAACGCGGGTCGTGTTCATATTTTCAATATCACGCCACGATCACCCAGATGTAATAACAGGGTAATTAGCCTTATAATTACAATTTTAACACCATTTACTACCTCAAGGAACCCTGCCGCATTATTTGGATGTTCATCCTTGACGCGGTCACGGTGGTGGTCGCGTTAATTCCATCACGTGTCCATTACCAACTTGTACCTACAACACTTTATTATGTAGGTACTTACGTATTAATAACTGTAGGCAGGTACTTTGTCATTGTTTTTTTTTTTTGGGAATTTCATTATTTACTTTAGCAAAAAGTTAAGTCGGACGTAAATCGGAAAATTATGATGCTTTGGAGTTTGCATAAAAATTGTGTTTAAAATAAACTGCCAGATCTGCTAGTCACAAGTCCGTGTCATTTGTATTAATTATCATAGCAATCATTTAATTCTTTCCGATAGCAACTTCTTCCTTAACTTGGTTAGGTTACGTTGGTTATCAGCCTACCTTTTAGTAGGCTTTGCCATTTTCTCATTGATCAAAGTGACTGTTTAACAAAGCTAGCAAGTTGCAGCTAAATATGCGTCAATTCAGCCTATCGCAGGCCACTGCTGGACATCGGGCCTCTCCCAGGGTGCGCCACAACACCCTGTCCTCCGCCTTCCGCATCGAGAGCAAGCGTACTTCACACTAGACCCATCGTAATGCGGATACCGATAAATTCATATTACATGAACCAACTCCAATATGCCCTATATTTTGATGGTTACACATTCCGGATACATAATGCAATAGTGTCATACAGTGAAAGTTCCAAGAAGTCGTAACTAGAGTGTAACCTAAATACTTCTCCTCATAAGAGTTCTATGAAAGCCTAAATCGATTACTTTGCTATGTCACACTCACTTAAATAGCTTCCGATGTGAGCAGAGCTTCAAACGTAGAAGAAAATGAAATTACATGGACGAATCATAGGGGCTGGCGGCACATATCCACAAAGGTGATAAGGGAAGAGACGGAGTTTATAATATATATAAAATAGCTCCTTGCTTGGGATCCCTTCTTTTCGCATAATGTTCTTTGTCCTAATATACTTCGGCATAACGATTTTGGCACAATTTGTTTTGGCATAATAATACTTCAGCATAATTTTTTTAGGCATACATTTTATGTTGGCATAATCATCTTAAAGACTAATTTATTTTGGCATAAATTTGATTCGCATAACGTTACTAGGCCTAATGATTATTAGCATAATAATATTTGGGCATACAATTAATAGAAATAACGGAAACAAATTTGAGTTATTTTTACGTAAATATTTTCACTCGATTCTGTATCACTTTTTCCAAGAGTCGGGGTGCCCCAAGGTCTAACACATCTCGATTTAGTAAAAAGGCAATGAGAACTTAGGATGCAAGAGCGAGCGAAGCGAGCTCGGGAATTGGGGCACCCCGACTCGGACAGGTTAGGTTCGAAGGGGATGACGGGGGCTCAAGTGAGCGAGCGGAGCGAGCGAACGAGCCCCCGTCATCCCCTTCGTGTTAGGTTCCTTTAAACCCTGCAGACAGAAATAGGGGCCCCGCGAAGCGGGGCTCCGTCGACTACGCCTTATTATTATTGTTATGCTTAATAAAGTTATGCTTTAGAATGTTATGCTTAATAAAGTTATGCTTTAGAATGTTATGCTTAATCATTATTATGGTTAGAGAAATTATGCGTAAAAAAATTATGCGTAAGCTGTTATGCGTAAATAATTTATGCGAAAATATAATTAGGACAAACAAAAGTATGCCAAGTTATATTAGGTCTTAAAATTTTATGCAAATGGATAGGGAACCTCCTTGCTTACGACACTAGTCGTGGTTATCAAGAGGAAGAGACAACTTTAAATAAGGCGTTCAGATTGCAGTCACAAACATGGTGTTTACAGCAGTGGTGTTATTGGTAAAATACTGAATTCAACCTTTGAAAGTAAGTTTGTAAATAAGTATTTCTCAATATAAACATATACAGAAAAAGTAATTGATAGAGACAAAAATAGACTAGGTTGAGGAAGACATCACTGGCCGCATCAGATGCGAAAATAACGGTATAATAATTTGATTATGGAAAAAAAGCCTCAAGGTACAATGAGACCAGCACACAGTTTTTTTACTAATTTATAAATCTACAGTAAACCAGACAAAACCAAAGCAAACACAGCCAATGCGCAGCGAAGTGTGAAAATCTTTTCTTTAGCGTGCGCCGGCGCATCTGTTTGACCTCCGCATTGTTTCCCTTGCCTCTTTGCATTATGTACGAGTATTTGTTCCTTGATCGTCTGTCTCGAGTTCTTGAATATGCTATTACTTTATTAACACAATGGCACATGGTGATCACATTACAACTTCGAAAATACCATCATATCACAACGATGTTGCTGTTCGTTGGTGACCCAGCAATTTGTAGAGTGCATCTCTAACTACATATACAGAGTGGCAGGGACATCGACAAATGATTTAGCCATTTCCAATGAAACAGCAGATTTTTTTTTTTTATAATCGTCATAAAATTTCTACACTAAGGGGTCTAAAATCATGTGCTGAATTCATGGTTACAGGTTGCGCGTCGATGTCCCTTGCACCCTCTATGGTTAATATAATCAACAACACGGTTCCATATGGTAGAAAATTACCTGGTGATTGGGCTTATGTTTAACTTACCACCAGATATAGTAACATATAACAGACAAAAATAGTATGTAAACTTATAACCAAAGTTTTAACATCTCGCTTTCCTATTTAAGCAAAATGACTCCAAATAAATTATGTTCGATTCGCGACAGCCTGCAAAAAATAATCTCATTTTTTCCATTTTTTTTTTCTGTACAATCTAGTCGTTTCTGGCACTCGCCGGCCGCTGCCGCGGCACCGCTCGCTTCGCTCGCTCGGCTCGTGCGTAGGAGGTCACAGTTTTAAACTAACCTAACCTAACCACTTTTTTTTATAATTAACCTCGTCTATCTAGTTTGCAGCAAGCCGGAGACATAACTTAATATGGCATCATAATATTTTATTTGGTAATAAACCTAAATTTTATGGCAATCATAGTGGTTTATTTAGGCAGAAATAGCGCATTAATTTGCTCGCTAAGATTTAGTGATCATTTACTACATTTGGTGTTCGAATACAATTTGAAGTGCAAGAACTAAGGGTATCAAAGCATTTTATGGTGGTCATTATATTTAACCCCGTGGTGTTGCTACGAAATGAATGCTACGAAATCCTATAGGTGGCAAACGTGCATGACCGGTTCTGGAAAGACATTCGAATAATTAGTGCAATAGGTCCAAAGGGTTTCAAGTAGTTACTGTATTTTTTTTATGATAGACTGAAAATAATTACACATTAAACATAACAACACGCCTGTTTCAAACTCAAACTCAAAGTATTTATTTCAATTACACCAATTACAGGCACTTTTGAATTGTCAGCTAGTTGCCCATTCCAAAGCGTAGGTACCCATGGAGAAGAACGGGCAAGAAACTCCATGGACACTCTTTTAAATCAAAATAATATGGTGACAAAGTATTGGTTACATCATTCATGTTAGAAATTATGCGTGTGAGAACGATGCAGAACGTTAAAAGCATCCGTAATGAAAAGTTTAAAAAAATAAAATAAAAACAATTCAAATATTAAAATCAATTAAAATAAGCCATGGCAGCAAAGAGATGACCAGTCCCTACTGACGGCGCCCGTTCACGAACATGACGACCCTTTCCCCGAAGGATTGGATTGCAGAGGTGTTCAATAAGTACCCCATCACTACCTATATCTAACTTAGTCCAAACGCAGTAAAAAAAAATATCCATAGTTTCAAGCCCTCCATCCTCATTTGTTAGCGTTACGAGCATTTAAAATGAGCTGCGCGTGCGGCGGTAGCTCGGCACTCCTTTTGTGCGCGCGCAGTCGTGTGTGACGCCGCGCCTTGCGTCGTTGAGAGGGGATCGGCAGAACGATAGCATTCTGTAGAGCAGTGGGCCCGTGTGGTGCATTATGGGACCACTCGTTCTCTGTGAGAGGAGGCCTAAGTCCCAGCAGTGGGAACATTATAGGCTGGTTATGATAGAGACGACTATCAGTGTGGCGATAGTTTTCGGTAACGGGAATTGTGTAGCAATGAAACCCAGGGCCTTCACAGTCCAAAAATACACACCGATTTCTGTTATCGTTCCTATTTCCTTAAAAACATCGTTGGGAGCCCATGCATCAATATTATGCACTAGCTAATGCCCGCGACTTCGTTCGCGAGGAAGTCTTAAGGCACCACAATATATTAAACTAACAGCCACATTTATATAAAACTTCCCTGTAGGTATACTACGTCTATAGTTTTGATCTCAGCAGCCAAAAGCGACAGAACTGATGATGCAAGCGACGTACCGTTCCGTCCGCGCCCGTATGAGAAGCAGCTCGTCCTGATATCAATACCCGCGCCTTCAGTAGCAGTTTTTGCGGAGTTATCCATTTTTAGCAAAAAAAAGTCTGTCTAGAAAAAATTAAGCCTATGTCTTTCACCAGGATGCCATCTATCTCCTTGCCAAATTTTATCGAAATCCGTTCAGTGGTTTAGCCGTGAAAAGGTAAGAACCTTACTTTCGATAAAATTTGGCAAGGAAATAGATGGCATCCTGAGGAAGAACATACGGTGCTTTTAACAGACAGTTACTTTCGAATTTATAATATTAGTATGGATATAAAGTATATAAAATAGTATATAGTATGGATGCATACATTGCTTGGTCTTTGAGAACTGTTTAAGTCAACACTTACTTTTCTTAATCCGGAATATTGTTACATTCTGCTCCTGCCAGGTACCTACTCCATTGTTATATGAGTCTGGAAGACATTATTTATGATGTGGCTCACGATTACAAGTAGCGAACCACAACGATCCATTTCCCTCTTATAATGTTGACTCACATAATCACGATGATAAAGTACTGTCTATTCATAGATCATAATAATATCATCTTCCTTGTCTTAAGTCAGCGTTAGTCTAAACCACTGGGGCCTTACCACGAGCTCTTAACGCGATTCAATTTACGCTCAGGGATCAAGATGGCGCTAGACGACTTGTATAGCTCTGTCTCTTTCCAACAGCCTAAACTGGATCGCGTTAAGAGCTCGTGGTAAGGCCCCTGTTCCTCTTCCTGTTAAAGTCCTAAATCTTCAAGCTAATGCAACTTCCTCTGCAAGGAAAATTGTGTACAGATATAGTCCTCATCTTCATGGGAGCAACCTTCTCTGACAGAGAATATCTTGAAGAATCTGTTAATCAACATCAATACCTAAATATACAGAGCCAGGAGCTTCATATCACACCATAATGTACAGTGCTGCAGCTGTCAATAACCGCTCATCTACGAAAGGCACTAAACCTCCTGAACAGACACGCATAAATGGAAGAGATGACGTGAGTACCGTAGCACATGGCATTCTAATCACAACCTTATTAACGCCCGAAGTCAGACAACCAGTCTTACCAAGGGACTGTCAATAGCAGACTAATGTATTTCTACAGATCTGTGGGACTATGAGAATTTACTACCCCGTCGGGAGCAGACCAGGTAACTGGGTTGTGGAGGTCAGATAGGCAGCCGCTCAATTTAAAATATTGATACCTATACAGCTTAGACTGGAGGCCGACCTCAACATGGTTGGGATAGCGCTAGACAGATGATGAATGTTCTTAACGCCCTGGAGAAGAGTAGTGTGGACTCACAAAAGACACGCATGACTTACCCAGACTGCCACAATGGCTACAATGCTCAATTTTCCGTGAATCGGTGAGAATGGATTACGCGCTGTAATGAGGAAGCACGAGCGGTGACGTAATAGACTAATACGATTATATCGATAAATAGAGATGAATACGGTAGCATTGTTTTTGTATATGCGATGTTGTGCAGAATAATGTAATTATGCAAGAGAAAAGAAAGTTACTTTTCGCGTAACGCTCGAAATAATTCTGTTGGATAAAAAAGGGCATCAAGATAAGTGAGATGAGCATCTTATTCCCAATAACTAATTTGGAAATTTTATGAGGTCTGAAAGAGTTTTGTTTAGCCTAAATCTATGTATACCAAGAAAACAACATCTTCCCAGTCAGAATGTAAATTACTAATCGATTGGCCCCGAAGCAGAAGCTTCAGCTCATACGATAAACCTGTTCGTGATCGCGATTGAATTAATTTCTCTGAATCAATATATCCCAGCACACGTCCATTCTTATGACTTAGCATGGCGCCAACGAACTTCATTCGCACGGTAAGTAAATCTTCCAGGAATGCGACTACACCATTGAATTCCTACAAGACTTTACTCTAGCATTCTTGTTCACAAATCTAGTCGTATTACATAAATATTAATAAATTCTCACCAATAGACATCCCGTGTCATCGGCCTTTCATTTCGGAAAGGGAAATGCCCGTACAATCGTGATTGGTGAACTAAACGGCACTAAACACCGGCTGAGGAAGTCATTTGTATTAAATAGTGGGCAGTGTGAACTATCGGTGGGAATCAATGCCGTTGTCTATAGATAATATTAATATTTTATGTTATTTTGTATGATCTTGAAGATCTTGCATGTTTCGACTCAATGGTTGGGTTTATGTTTGATTACTTTTCTGATCAACTGGCTAAGTAAACAAAGGCTAGCTTTTTACAGTTAAAATTTGAGTCTAAAATATGACGAAGGACTGGCTATATTTATCGCACAACTGTATCTTTAACAACAATATATCTTTAAAAAACAAAAAATTTAGATTAAGTTTTTTGTTCTACTTTGAGAGCGAAATAAATTATTATTTCCTTTATTAAATTGTAAACATATAAAACATATAAATCAAACATATATTATATTTTTAAATATTAGAATATAAAAAGTATAAAAACATTTTAAAGTATAAAAATTAGTAGCCCACCGGTATCGAGAACAGGGTCCAAGCTACCGGCGGCGGTCAGGGCTCCAGAGAGCTTTCTGAATCAAACCCTTGATCCAGCTGCCCAACAAGAGCCTCCTCAGGTGTTGGTCGAGGCTCTTATCTATTAAGCCATTGGCTGTCACGACTATCGGCACAATGATCGCTGAGTCCAAATTATTATTATTATTAAAAATTATTATTATTATAATGGGTAAAGAAACTTAGTTGACGAACCACCTGACTGCAAAAAGGACTAGATTAAAGATTGCAGTATCGCAATAAACACAATTTATAGCTCGGAGATATAACTACTATAATTATTTTAACATCAACAATAACAATGCTTGGAACACTGTGGAAGTAGTTCCACAGTCGCAAAAACTGCGGGTGTTTGGAAGTAAATTATTCAAAATTAATGTATCGCGAATTTTACAGCGTATCGGTGAGAAAGTCTCCTACAAAAACATGACTGCCGTATTTATAATTAAAAGCAATTAATATTTTAACATAAAAACAGTTTAATAACAGGTACGCATATCGGTTTCAGAGCAGGAAGGAAATTATTTTCTGTTAGCAGTAGCCATTATTTTACGTCCTAAGATCTTGATAGATATTGTAATGATGAAGGAAAAGCTAACAGTGTATTATTTCATTACGTGGATTAAATTGGTTACTGGCAAACCAACGTAATCATGAACATTATCAGGGCGTAAAAGGCTGCTGTCGAAAATAAGTGTTCTGAAACAAACCGTTTTATCGACCACTCGTTATTTGTCACGATCATTTCATTTGGCTAGTTAGGAACACAGGCCTCCTCTTGGTGAGAGGGAGTGGGCCCTCATCCACGACGCGAGCCCAATGCGGGTTGATAGATGTCACATTAAAATTTTTGGTTCTAGGACATACCGGTTACCTCTCGATGTTTTCCTTCGCCGTTATTGAGCAGTGGTGATAAAAAAACGTTACACAAAGTAAAGCGCCTGTCTGGGTTCGAACCTACGCCCTACAAATCGTAAGTCGCGGCCGTTACCACTGCTGAGCCACCGCTGCTTTCAATTGATGATCATTTTATCAAATTTTACCACTCGGCGATATGTTGGTACACACCACATGAATGTAAGCCATGATATACAAGAACAACAGTACTCTTGCCGAAAATGGCGCCGATTCCCTTGTTCACAAACTAAATTCAATTTAAGTTCAGTGCATATTTTTCTTTCAATTTCATTAAGAAAAGGACAGAAGATAAATATTAGTTTAGTCCTGTCAAATTAGTCAGCGCCTGACGTAAATTGACGTATTTTTAGTAGCCATGTTTTTAATCACGTCTAAACTGTCTATAGAGTATCTTAATTTGACAGGACTAAAATAATATTTATTTTCTGTCCTTTTCTCAATAAAATAAAAAGAAAAACATGCACTGAACTTAAATTTAGTTTAGTTTGTCAACAAGGGAATCGGCGCCAATGTTAAGTAAGTAGATTACCAATGCTTAAAAGTTTCTCCGCCAAAACTTAGGTTCTGATATTTCACGATGAAGTGATAATGTATTTGACGATTATCCTTAACAACATCTTAGTTCATTATTCATAATCATAACACCTCAGTCGAATATCAAGGTACCTTCATAACATAGTCTGTGCTCTATCCTTTGTTTCCAGCATGCGTCGCCGCTGATGGCAGTAGTTTCCTTGAACTTGGTAGGTATATACTGCGGTAAACTGTGTGCAATTTCGCGGCAACATAACACGCGTCGCATTACCTATGTGTTACCATATAAACTCACACGCTTGATTTCTGAGTGAATTATGACAACTTCAATGAGAAGAAAACCTCTCTACATCCGCTTAGGATGAAAACTTTTATAGGATAGTAAACTGCTTAGGTATCGTAACAGTAATAAACACCGTGATCTCTTCGTAGATCAGAGAGATACGTTTCACTCTGCCACTGCGAGCTAGACGAAGGATGGCGGGCTTCGTGATACTGGATGTTATCACAAAGTACCACCCCGTGGCGCTTGGCTCCTCCTTTTCCCAGACCCAGTATGTTTTATGAGCTATTGATGCTGCTGCTCATCGCTAAGACAAAATCTCGCATTAAACACGGATGACCATTTCGTTTACTGGGACGAAACTACTAAATACCTCAGCTTGACCTATGTTCGACAACATCTATAGGTACCTTAGATTCTATAGATAGTGCCACGCACAAAGACGCGCCCCACTCTTCTTTCTAATCGCTTACAGTACAAGTGTACAACATTCCGCTCGTGTTTTAGTTTTTTCGATATCTCACTAATTACCTGCTAATTAGTGTATCGTGTGTACAGTAAGTATCTACGCTTGAGTATTACAGAATGCGTGAATAGATTCTTGTACAGCAAATGGTTGACAAAAAAATGACTACAACTTGTTATACTCCGATCTCTAGCTAAGCACACAGTTCCGTAGTAGCAGTCATCATTACAATGTGCAGTACGCGTGAAGAGGAGTGGCAGAGCGCTCTTCTGTGACGAGGAGCATCATCTTGTTGTTTGTGTCTTATTACAACAATATTTACGAGGATAGATAATCTGTACGACACCATAGATCATAGAAAAACACGGACATTCTTGCTGCTAACTAACTGTTGAAAAGATTATCAAAGACGATTGCAACAGTAGATAATTGGCATTAGAACTCATTTATAACGAAATTACCGATTGTTGATCTACATCGAAACAGACGTCCATAAATTACGTCAAGCGTCATCCTGAGCAATTTTACAAGTCAGTCAATCTTGAAGCTGACGGACATAAATCGTAACTCATACATAAGCCAAAAAACTTCAGTAGCTAAGTGCGTAACGCAGTAATTACCACACTATCTACATAACAGTGTAATATCTAGCAAGGAAATTAAATAACATATAATTACTTAAATAATAATTAATCACACGATCGAATCCTCCGCGCCACCGCATGCGCATGCGCGATAATATCGTAATTTCCAAGATGGCGCTCACAATGGCGGGCTGTCATTGAATTGTTGTAAAACTGACAGATTTTCCTGAACTGATCTGATCTTAGCTAATTAATTCTCAAGGATTTTGATCTTATATACTCATTTAATTATATTGTGCGATAACGTAGATAATAAATGTGTGTATTAAATAAGTACGAATTTTCCTCATGCCGTGCGATCTTCTACAGAAGAGATGCTTTCTTGAAGACTTAAACACAATAAATAGTTTTATTTAAATATTGAATGGTACGCTAGTTAAGTATTTATATAGGTATTATATATTTATTTAAGTATTATTTAAAATTTATTATTTATTTATTTATTCACAGGATGGATGGAAAGCAGCTCATGAAGTGACTTTTTGCTCCGTTGGTGTAATTGCTGTATGGCGTTCCAGTGTGAGGATAAATAAATAATATTGAAGTGTTGACGTCTTGGAAGGCAGGTGGTATCTAAAAGCTTTAAACGCAACTACATATTATTTGTGAGCAGCGGTGGCCCAGTGGTAACGTGGTGACGGCCCCGACTTACGAGTTGTAGGTCGTGGGTTCGATCGCAGGCAAGCGCTTTACTTTGTGTAAATAATTCATCAACACTGCTCTCAAAACGGTGAAGGAAAACATCGGCAGGAAACCGGCATGTCCTAGAACCAAAAATTCGAAGACATGTGACATCTACCAATCCGCACTGGGCCCTCGTGATAGATTACGGCCCACACCCTCTCACAAAGAGGAGGCCTGTGTCCCAGCAGTGGGAACATTATAGGCTGACTATGTATGTATATGTACATATTATTTAGGGACAGTTATCTGTCGGTAGCCTGGGTAGTAGGAGGACCACCATGCGTAGGGTTTTGGTCCCCCGAATACATATAGTGTGTTTTTTCGTGGGGACACTGTCTGTTTTGTCCAATGGGAAACCCCACGAAAATAAGGAAATAAGCATTTATATATGTATGAATTTTCTTAGGTGACTATGCATGCGGAAAGAAATACTTATTCAGCTCTACAAAACAAAGAAGAACAATTTTCGAACCGAGGCAGGGAATAGTGATACATACCTACTCGTAAAAACATGGCGTACATAAAAAACCTTTTATTTACAGTGGTATTGTTTGACGCCGAAGTAATCATATTTTTATGAGGCTTTTTCTCTCGTTTACGTCATTCGTTACTGGGTATTGTTCGTTTTTACACGTTTATAAAAGTTAATTTGGTACAAATAGGTACAACTAGAATCTGAGAATTCTTGGATGAAACGAACTAGAGAGGGGTTAGCACGCAAGCCACTAGGTACACAAGTTTTCCAAGCTGATCGATTTCCTATGTTGGTAACGGTAAGAATTACTTACCCGGATTAAATCGCCAAAAAATCTTTACTTTATTTCCTTTCTGAGGTGTATAATTAAGGATAATTAAGATAAGATATTTTAGGGGGTCTTTCGCTAAGCTATAACAGGTGTGCGGGTCGATCGATCAGGGTAAGCTACAGTTGCCGCGGTTGGTCCGTGGATAGATGACCATCTTTACATGTCATGAGCCCTCCGTGCCTCGGAAAGCACTTTAAGCCGTTGGTCCCGGCTGTCAATCGTGGATCTTTGGCAGTCATAACGGGTCGTCAGAAGCCCAAAAGTCTGACAACCAGTCAGACGAAGAAGGGAGAAGGGGTATCGTATTACCCAGTAACTGGGTTGTTGCGATCAGATAGGCAGTCGCTTCATGTAAAATACTGGTATTCAGCTGCATCCGTTTAGTTTGGAAGCCGACCCCAACATAGTTGGGAAACGGCTAGGTAGATGATGAGGTGGATAATTAATGACTAGGAAAAATAATTTAAATAAATTAAAAAGAATAAAGGCAATCTTTCCATCTAGAAACTTCGCAACATATCGTACCGCGCTGCACGCTGCTGACTGTATCATATCTCGATCTGCCCACCTTCCTTTGTTTCATCATGAGATACGAAAAACAAAAGACAAGCCATGTGCTCATAATTATCGCTTATCAGTCTGTCTAAGGGCTTTTCACCACCCACGAGCATAAACAAACGTTCATCATACATTACCGCTTATTATAGCTGTTTTATTACGTTTCGTGGTAGTGACCCAGCAATGGATAGTGTTAGGAATTAGGTCACGCCTACATAGGGTTTTAATAGTGTATTTATGGCGCCATTTACACCCACACCTATTAGTTGGAGAACCTTTAATCTTATTGTTTATTTTTATTGCATCTGATCTATAGTTTCTATTTGTATGTTGTCTATGTTCAATAGGTTTATATCTGAGAATGTGGTGTATAAACCATAATCAAACTAAGGACCAATAGATACAACGTCTTACGGACAAAGTAAGAAACTTTTACTACTTTGTAAGTTTTTCATCTTCGTGTCGCTGCACGACAGTATTTTAGATCTTGTTGGCCTAAAACTTTGCCACTTCCACGGCGTCGTCGGTGGCAGCGCAGAAGTCAGTTTGACTACATGTTTGCATGCTGCATGGACACAAAGGATGATTCCATGATTTGTGACATATCTCCACCACCACACCCAACTGCCATTTCGTCGAGGTAGCTCCACTTTACCAGGTTGGAGTTACATTTTCCATTTGTGTCCGGAGACGGGTCAGGGACTTCCAAGTGGACCACGAAGGACCCTGCAAGGTGTCACCTTTCGTATAAGTTCTTGATAGTAGTTAATATGATGTATGAATTTCAAACTGAAGAGACAAAAGGGAGCCAACTGCTGCATGGCTCTTTATTACTTGTCCAATTAAGAGTTTCCAAGTATATCAAGCCTCCACTTCTTAACATCCAAATAATCACTTGTAAACATCAAAGCATGTAGGTATGTGTATGTATCTAACCCAGTACAAACTCTGGGAAGTGTTAGCAAAACAATCGAACTCAAATAAACTGTTACGTGTAAGGAAACGCACTTTTAGCTTTGTGGAACAAAACATCCTGAGGCAGACTGTTGGACTGTTACTCAGAAAGGACTTACTAGTAAACAGGAATAGCTGATGACTTTATAGTTTCTAACCTTCCCCGTGGTATAAGATCCTTCAATTCTGCCTACAGTCCGGCCGTCAAGGGAATGCGTTCTTAACATCTGTCAGTTTCATACAAACGAATACGTGTTTTGCGAATTTGATCTTTATTAGTTACCTTCTAGAATTCTCGCACTGGCAGGTCTCAGGAACACATATGGAGGGGTAGGTGATATGTAAAGATGGACCCACCTGATCGTGGACCCGTGCGGCAGTTATTATTACTTAGTCTTAATAAAAACTAATATACAATTGCATTAGTTAAGTAGCGAGTTAAGTCCCCCTTGACGCCTATATAGGTGGCACTTCTCAATGAAAAACTGTCACTTTTGGGCAAACGTGTCTGGACACATAACTCACTACTTGAACTAAACTAGCTACTTATCAAAAATGTAAATCAGCCATTAGAAAGGAGTTGTCAAGCAAGCCGGAGCTAACAACCAATAATGTATCTTCTAAACTTCCTTCATTTGGTGACTCGGAGTGCCTCCAGCACCCTATAACGTAAGATACTATCAATCTGAATCATTTTGAAGGATATTGTGCTAATCCATTGCTTCATATGTTCGAAAAATGTGTCTGCTCAACAACGTAAAAAAAGCAATGAATGTTGTTGAACTGTCAAAATGAAATCCATTGCTACTTATAGTGTGTTACGCAATTACCCCCGAGTTAAATTGATTACCTACTGTTTGTTTCGTTTATTGCATTCCACAATGTGTACTAACGTGGTAATTTAAAATTGTATAAGATCATTGTGGATTGCCGGGCACAGCAAAATTGCAGTTCAGACAGTTCTTTGAACTAGCAAGGCAAACTGTTCATTATATCATTGCCTACGGTTAACTCAAATAACTTGTTAAATAGGAATACCTTTCCCTTTCTCCTTAACCCACTTTATATTCGTATACCTGCAAATATAATAAATAACATAAATTCCGCACTTCACCGTTGATATAAACCATTGCGAAGGGAATGTGGTGCGCAGGAGTGGGTCAATGTACTGAAATTGGCAATATTTACACTACGTGCTAAGGGATTTTAAACAGAGCCACTGGCTTATAACAACCTAGTGGTTTGAATGGGATATTATTTTAATTAATCCTGCCTTATAATGCTCTTGTACTCATAAACATTTAGGGACTAACCACCCAAGTAGCATTGCAAGCTGTATACAAGCTGTATTTAAGTTGGTTTTTATACTAGAAGCTGCATATTCAGGCTGTATATAGGCTGTTTAAGCGCTTAAACAGCCCCTGTAAGTAAAAAAAGGGCCCATATTATACAGCTTTTGTCGTTAGTAGAGTTGTATAGTATAGCTGTACAAGCAAAAGAGAAGCTGTACAATAGCTGTATTAAAGCTGTTATTCGGTGTACAAAGAAACCATTATACTACAGATATTATCTTATAATTCTTTTGTAACGAAAAGTGTTCTAAATAGGTTTTTGAAGAGGATTACAAAAGAATAAAAATAAAACAAAACTATTTTCGATGACATTATGCGTGTAGTAGAAATGGCGACACTATTATTTAATATTTATTACTAGAAGTAAAAGATAACCGTAGACTTGTATATCTGATGTTGTTATTTGGTGAATTGAAAGTGCAAATTAAATTTATTGTGAACCTACACAGGTTCACAATAAATTTAATTGGAAATTTGAAGGAAAACATACACATGTTTTCCTTCAAAATATTCACGCGCCAGCAAAATAATCGAGCTGACATAAAGAAAAATACTAAATACGGTAAGTAAATGTTTGTTTTTAAGGTTAGAATAAAAAAATAATTTTAAAGTAATAGATATAAGGGCACAGTGATCATTATTCAAGCTGATTATCATGATGCGGCTTAAGGTTTTGTAAAAAAATCCTTTAATTATACTTTAAATTTTGTTATTAAACATTCGAAAATGGCGACAATTAGCTAAGCAGCCTACACGATATTTGGAGAGTATTATAGTCTGAATAGCTGTACTAAGTAAGTTATGGATTACATTGTACAGCTATTGGCTTTTAATCAGCTTTATAATAGAATATGTTTATTACTTAGGCTGTATATTAGTTCTCTATGCATAACTTATAATGCTCTTTAGAGTTACTTAAAGAAATGAAAAACCCTGAGCTCAAAATTACTTTGATCCGTTCCTCACTTTATCAATAATATTTTATTAAAACGCACTTGTGATTTGGCAGTATAGTTCTCCTACACACAAGCCTAATGTTTATTTACTCAGGTAAAAAAGTTGAAAAATTGTTCCAAAAATTGTTAATTTAAACTAAAATATATGTTAACTTGCTATATCACTGTTTGATTTACTCGCAATCGAAGTGAAAAGTAGAGTTTATAACTCGTTCATATAAAATACATTGTTTTGTATGAACATTATTATACCTAAGTAAACTTATTGCAAAGTATTATTAGTGTGTTGTGTATATTATATCTGTTTTACTTTATTTTCAGGAAAATATGCCGTTTAAAATCATAGAAACGTCTTGAAAAATTCTGTGAAGAGGAAACTCAGTAAGAATGAAAGAGCAACTAAAAGGATGAGAACCAAAAAAGATGCGCTTAAAAAAAATATAGCTGAAAATGAATCAGATCAGGGAAATCGAGAGGAATCAAAATAAAATGGATACAGATGAAAAAGGTAAAATCGACAAAAACGCTACAGGTGAAAAAGAAATTATTGAAGAAGAGGAGGAGGAATCTCTTTGTTAGTTTTACAATAATGAACTTTTATAGGGTGATCTTTTCAAGTGGTTAATTTACTTTTTAAACCTTTCATAGAGAAACACTTAATAATCATGTTAATTTGATTGTCCATTGTCCTTAAGTCACAATGTTTATGTAAATGTTATTTGTTATTAAATTTTGTTTATACGAGCTTGTTAGTATTTAAGAGAAACACGTAATCTCGTGGCTGTGGTTGTCCCGGAGACAAAAAATTCTATTGTTGTTTTTGTAGCCTTCCTAGTCATGAAAGAGGAGAATCTTCCACCTGTGAAGTGGAGACTAGGAAGAGTCATCGCCATACATCCAGGTACTGATGGAATTGTCCAGGTAGCAGATATAAAGACCTCTACTGGAGTCATCCGGAGGGCCTTCAACAGGATATGCCCATTATCAGAATCGAAGTCTGGTTGAAAGCTCGGCTTTCAACGCTCGGGGGAATGTTGGAGCGCCTACGACATTGATCATAGCTCTAAGTGTTCCGTCCTACCTAAACTATGTATTATGTTTTTGTTATGTGCTCGTACGCACATCATTCATGTGTCACTTTTACTTGTTATTAAAAACTCATACACGTTACATGTGCCTGTTGCCTTTTTATTTAAATCACACTAATTTTCGCACATAATGAAAAAACTTCATTATCAGGTTCCGAAGGTTGTACTAAATCTACACATTTGATATAACTGTTATGATCATTATTATCACTGTTTAATGTTTTTGCTACGGAACCTTCTTCGTTGGACGTCGATGGAATTGACGCTTGACTGTAGGTTGTCCGATTTATTAATGATTCTCTTGCTTCCTCAATAAATGATGGTTCACTATCATAACTGTTACTTGGTTGATAATTTGTAATATTCAAATATTCCCTTTCAATCCTCCTCTTGACTGCACCAGATCTTTTTCTTTTTTTCCACATGTTGCATTTCTTCACAGTGAAAACATTAATTTTATTCGTCATGCAATCAAGTGACTCTGTCAGTAATACAGACTAAAGCTGTACTATAGCTGTCATTTATTTTTTTAGTTTTAAAACACCCTCATAGACAGAAGTCATAAAACCACTGTATTTACAATAGTGTACAATTACGCCATAAAAATAAGTTTGAGAACGGAGTTTGCATACACCATTGTACAGAAACAAGTATCAAGTGATACTGTAATAACACTTAGAGTTGTAATAAGTAAGTGATCACATGTAAAATACAGCCTGTATACAGCTTTAACGATGAAACCAGATTGAAGTGTCACAAAATACTTAAAGCTGTATAGTAGAATTTTAATATTCTGTTTAAGCACCCCAAGCTTACGCAGATCCCTCAATAAAGATTTTATACAGTTTGAGCTGTATAATAACTCATAAATCACTCTTATAAAGACAAAAGCATTTTATGACACTCTTGTACGTCTCTAAAAGAACTCTAAGTTCTAAATAGGTTGGTATATTGATGTTGAAAACGCTTGTGTGCTGCTTGGGCATGAACTTCTCTTGACTATCCTTCACTGATCGGCGACTGACGTAGGTATACATAAGTGCCACTTTTTTGTATGGAAGGGTAGTTGTTTCTCTGTCAAACAAACAACGAACCAAACGTTATAGTAGTTCTACTTTTTAACCGAAGAAAATAAAACGGAAGAGGTTCTCATATAACTTTTTACAGAGTAAGTGTTCCGATTTTAGAGTCAGATTTTAAAGTTTCTTATATTTTGTTATTTGTATTTAGTGTTTCACGACCTGTGTCCAAATAATAATAATAATAATATCCCTGGACATTTCACACAGCGCCATCTAGTCCCAAACTAAGCAACCTAATGCTTGTGTTATGGTAACAAGATGGCTGATAAACTACTTATATACATTTTTTTTTTGTAAATACATACATATTATACAAGAAAAACACCCAGACTCGGAACAAATACATGTAGGACATACAAATATTTGTTCTGTGCGGGAATCGAACCCGCGACATGCAGCGCAGCAGTCCAATCGCTCAGCCACTGCGCTAACCGTGTTGTAAACTTTATTCTTTCTTTCCTTCCTTCTTTCAATCATATCAATCTATTTATGGATGGCCAATGGCATCCATAATACAACTGAGAAAGAATATACCAACCAAACCAACAGGGCCAAAATTTTATTAAACCTTGAAATGTCTTAAAACCTCATACTCGTAATACGAAAAATAAAAGCAAGAGTTATTCCGTTCTCGTGAAAATACACCAGTGGGTAGGCGAAAAATTGCTTGTCCAAAAGTTTTGTTTGGTGGAATGTAGCACTATGCGATTAATTACCGCCAGCCCGTAAACGCGTGTACCAGATTGGCGACTCCCAAGGTGACACAATAATTGGCACGAGCGAACTTTCTTACAATAACTTATTTTTACAAACATCTGCGCGGCGCAGCCACGTGTCAAGGTAGGCTAGTCGCCACAACACACCATGTTTATTATTACTCATATTATACACAATAGTACACATACATGTTACAGTGGAAATGGTACAGAAAGTCTAGTCCACATAATGAAAGAAAGAAATATATTTTATTTGGAAGACTGGATATTTGTTTTGGGATAGCCCGGCTAATTTTGATCTCGAACGGAACCGTTTTTTAAGTATGGTATATTGGTTTATTTAAAACAAGTTAGTTTATAATAATGCTCAAATGTGTGCTAGGTACTGTACTATGTGCGGATGGTGATCACCGGGGTGGTTTTAGTGAGGTAAAAATCCCACACTCCCCGACCCCTCTCCCCGGAGGTCGGGTGCCTTTCGAAGGTTTCCCCCCGAAAACAAAAAAAAAAAAAAATAAGGTACTGTACTAAATAAAAAAATATCTTTCTTTCAAATGTGCGCAAGGAGGTTGCGAAATTAACCCTGAACCCTATAAACCCTGTATAATTAGCGTGTACAAGTCTGGAGAGTGGGGGTCTACTCCCTGAGCATGAAAATTGTAGTTTCCGAAATTACGGGAATTTGCAACTCCGGTATTACTTACGGACATAAGATTAGTTCGGAGCTCGAACTAAGAATGAATGAGAACACGATTTGAGAGTTGTCCCTAATCCCGATGTGATTTTACCCGCCAGATACCTTCAGACGGACCCGTATCTTCATTGACCGACTTAGAGAGTGGACTACTCTCTAACTCCGTCAATGAACACACGGGCCTGATCACAAAGAGAATGCCAAACATCGAAATGTTGTGCTGAAGTATCAGAAAAGATGCAATGTTAGTTCAGTTCTATTTTTAGCTAACGGAGGAAATTTTTACGAAGTAGACCTTCTGAAACTAGTTAATAATATTTTGTTTGGCTATCAAAACTAGCCTTAAAACTATGACGATCTATGTAGCGGTATAAATTATATTTATAAACTTTTTATACATTTTCTAAGAAAAATTGGTCAGGGAAAACGATAAAAAAAAACATAACTTCTTGATATTTACTTCGAATAGCTGCCGTAATCTGCTCCTTATAAATCACAGTGCAGCAGACGATTTATGAGTTTTGCGTGACTGTCAGATTTTTTAAAATAACCAAAAAAAAAACTTATAATACCTCCGTACAAATGCCTGGTTAACCCCAAGTTTGAATTTCAATAGTCCCAGAACTCCAGTCGAATTCAACTCCGTACGTTTCATTTCCAGACAAAAATCGCACTATCCTTGAAATCCACCCCAGAAAGTTAAAACAAGCATGACGTTAACATTAAAAACATAAAACGACAAACACCGTTAGAACGCTCGATATTAAAATACGAACGCGTTTGAAATTCGAACCGGTGGAATACGCGCGCTTTCCTAATTGCTCTGAAAATAGAGCGACGCACGCGCACCGCGAAACTCTTGAAACGCCACCTGGCCTAGGGCGGGTATGTGGTCCATTGATGTAGGGATTTTGACTGGTAATGATGCATTGGTAATTTTATATGTGCGTTTATATTCATAAGTTTTTGTATAGACTTCAGTTCAAGTTTTACATTAAGGGGAAGTAAAGTAAGTATCTAAGTGCATGTTAAACAAAAGAATCGCCTAGAGGGCCTAAATAAGGACCCCGCTTGCAAATCCAGTCACTCACAATAAAACTTTATGTGACGTAAATATCCGGACTCTGTTTAAAGCCTAGTCGCCCTTCACACCCTCTAGCGGAAGCACAGGAAACAATAAACTCGTAATATTTCATACACAGTCGCTTGCGCCCGCGCAGTCACGTTCAATCACTATATTAACTTCGTTTAACGCCCCTGCCTTAAAATTGCGTCTATTTTAGGGTGATTTGAAGCTATTTCACGCAACTGACTCTTCATAATTTTAAATATAATTGACGTTTATGTCAGAGTCTCGGCTTACTTACCCCCCAGGGGTAAAGGATGGGGTTTTAATAAATTGGTCACGCTTTGCATTTCCTTGGATGTGGAGGAAGACATTACTGTTTGTTCGGAACGAAATATAGGAATTAATAGTCGTCTCTGTCTTCCATCGTTTAAATAACTAGGGAATTAAAATTAACGAGTTTAAATTAGTAGTTTATTAATATCTTGGGAAGTCCGAGAAAGAGTCATCAGCTTACCAATCTAAATATAAAAAAAAGTAACTTTCAGTCACAGATTTTTCTATTACCAAAAGCAACAAATCTAATTGACATCAAAATAACTGTGGTAGTGATCATATAGCAATCACTGTTGATAGATTTAATTTCAAGTACCTAATAAGGATTGCTACCAGTAAAACAATATAGCTGTAACAATACACCCATCATTTTCGTAACTGTGTCGCGAATAAGTATGTCATACGACATTATACTTGAATGTAGCAAGAAACTTATGTTACTCTGGCGTCATAAAGAATAGACAGGAACGAAGAAGACACGAAGGGGAATGATGAAGTACGAGTAGTAAAGAGGAGACATAGGAAGAATGCCTTGAAGGTTATAAATTTTGAAAAACATACAAAATGGATTCGATAGCAACGAGACCTGCCGATGTATTCTGTAAAAACATCACCGTGTGAGGTGAAGTAAGTTTGAAGTAAGCTGTCAATAGTGTCAATCCCTTGCATCAGATGGCACACACAGCTCACTTCACCTAACTTTCACGTTGCGATTTTTACAGAATACACCGACCGCAGCCTGATCACACACCATAGGTAATATTATAGCCACTACGAGCTCGTGTAAATATTTCCGACACGATTCGATATGACTTCATAAAACTGCATTAGCACCTTTATACACTATTTTTATGGACATTTAAACCGTGTCGGTATTTTGATATCTTTCTGGATTTAACTTATAACTAAATCCAACACTATTGCTTACGGTTATGGTCCAAATTGCAATGGTTTGAGAAATATGCTTCCCTAATCGGTGTATTTAGTGTGATGTGCTAGCGCAGTCGACTAGGCGGACGTCACGTACGGAACCACGTGCACGGATGAACGATGTAAGTGTACTACCGCTAAACCCTACAAAAATATTGAGATAAACGTCACGTCTTTTTTTCGTGACTGGTTGGGCAGAGGTGTAAGTACGTATAGTACACACACACAAATATGTATAATAATAATAATTATATTTTATTAAGTATTAAAATGTATGGAATTGTAATTGTATTGGATTGGTATTTTATAGAATTTCATGTAGATAAGTGTAGTAAATAAATAGTACATTACGATAGGTGTGACTTAAGTAGTCCATTATTGCACGATGTGAAATTAATACTACATAAATCAAACGTATTTATATACTTTAGTATATATATTTATATTACTATTTTATAGCACGTGCGACCTAAACGCACACTTAAGTCACGCTTTTCTGTGTAAAAATGGACTACTTAAGTCACAGATAAGCGTTAATTGCGGGTTAAGGTCACACAGTGCTATAAATTGTATTTTAACCAGCGTCAATGTATAACACTTTTACACGGAAAGTTACACTAGGCCAAAAAACAAGGAAAATGGAAAGGCTTCAGGCAAATAACTAACTCAGGATAAGATTACTCAGCCTTTTTCCAATGGCTATGTTGGGGTCGGCTTCCAGTCTAACCGTATGCAATTAAATGTCAGTATTTTATATGGAGCGACTGCCCGTCTGACCTCCACAACCCAGTAACAATTGTCAAAGATCCACGAATGACTGCCGGGAGCAACGGTTTAACGAGCTTTTAGAGGCACGAACGGGTTTCGGTATGTAAAGCTAGTCATCCATTCACGAACCGGCCCCGGCAAGCGTAGCTTACCCTGGTCAATCGACCCGTGTTATTGCTTAGCTATGAGAACCTCCCCACCCTACCTACATAATCAGTAACTGAATTTTCAATCGTCAGATAACTTTTGTCTGAGAAATAAGTATGACGATTTCAAAAGTTGTCAAACTGCCATATTCCTTCAGATAAAAGTTGTTAATGTTCAGGTATTTTTGAAAAGTTTAGATTATTTTAATTGCTTATAAGCGTGATTAAGCCAACAATAGTACGCACAATCCCTTTTTATCCATTTTCCTAACCCACTCTTCCACTAATTTCAACTGCTTACTCAACCTCATTACACAAAATAAACATATTTAGCAACTGAAGCTAAATAAGGCGCTAACGGGAACAAAACAACCGATCGTATTCGTATGTAACATATTCTCGTAAACGTAAAATCGATTCCACACACCTGTGCGCCCGCACAAGTAAAAACAAAAAGAGTGTGGGAATCGTACGGCGTAGGGCTTCGGTATGTAGAGCTGCGGTTTTTACCCAGGATTGAGTGGAAGGTATACAGAAAAGGACCAGGGTGTAGGATCGAAGTATGAGTAATCCCGCCTTATTACAAAACAACTTTAAGCCATCGAGCCATTTTTTTATTTCAAACTTTATTTCGAGAAAGTTAAAGTTCTAAATACAAAAACGATGATTGAACATTGATTTCAAATCCGATTCTATGTTGCCAATTTTGTGTGAATAGCAATAAGAACTTTACATCAGTCGGAATAAGGTTAAGAATACAAAAACTGATTCGGGGGTTTAAAAAGCTCGTGCTAAAATGAGATCTCGTTTTGTAAAAAGGCGGAATATGTTCCAACAAAGCTAAAATCACAAATGACAAATATGTACTTATGTATATTTCCCAGCATGAAATACTGCTAAAGATAGATGCAGAGTTACCGAGTCCTTCTAAATTACAATCACATTAAACTCAAAAGCGGTGTCATTCTAGATTTGAGCTTTCTATACTTCTGCAGATCTATTCTGTAAAATCTCACCGTAAAAAAGTTGGTGAAGTGAGCTTTAAGTTAGCTGTCAATAGTGTCAATCCCTAGCATTAGCCGATCGATTCTGTAAAGACTAGTGGGACGGACTCAAAATCACACCGTGAAAAGTTAGGTGAAGTGAGCTTAGAGTGAGCGGTCAAAGGTGTCAATCCCTAGCATTAGTTAGAATGACAGCTCACTCCACGCACACTTCACCTAAGTTTTCACGGTGAGATGGTTACAGAATCGCACTGCCGGTGGAATGACAACTCACTTCACCTAAGTTATCATGGGGAGATTTTTACAGAATTGACTGGCTGGTCTATAAAACAATTTGTTATGCCAACTTGCTCTTGCTTAGAGCAATACTGATGCAACTAACACTTTGTTCTGATCATCTTATGTGAAAATACTTAGAGATAATCGTAAAGTTGCAAATGACAACAACAGTATCATACCGTAACATCTACCTATGATGTAACGGTTATTTTAGTTATATAGATAGTGGGCCAGATATTGTGCTATTGTTATACTATCGCGATGTTACTGGTGATCCGATGGTTTGTTCATGCATTTACCAATATTCATCATCTGCCGAGCCTTTTCCCAACTATGGTGTGGTACCAGCTTCCAGTCTTACTGGATGCAACTGAATATATCCATCCATATTCATCCATATTTTACATGGAACGACTGCCTATCTGACCTCCACAACCCAGTTACTGGGTAATATCCCTTGATCAGACTGGTTTTCAGAGTTTCGGGCTTTTGACGACTCGTAACGACTGTCAAAAATCCAGCAATGTCATTATGCATTTACCAATGTATGGAATGATTAATTAATCCAAGTGATAAAATCAAATCTATTAAGTAGGGAGGTATATAAAACTCAATAGCAGAACCTGGCAACAAGCAGGGCTCATTTTATAGAAGTATCTGGAGAGATTTCCTGAACTAAG